>JAWHQI010000305.1:1302500-2605000 GCA_033032865.1 Dactylorhiza incarnata | reverse complement strand
AATAAAAATAATTATGAAAATTCATAATATCCAAAAGTTTTTACCAGACCTCCTAAACCTACTATGATAGTTTATCATTAGACCTACTTAAAATCTCGCCCGTACGGGCGGCTCGCCTTAACCTGAATTAGATTTTTTGTTAAAATATATATATTTTTTTGAAAAAAAAATTATAAAATAGTAATTAAAATTTTTTTACGATCATTTTGAGTACTCATATGTATATGTTGTGGGCGCAGCAGGCTGAGATGAAGCCTATCCGCACCCCAGCCTGCCAGTCCAACCGACGAAGCCTATCCGCACCCCAGCCTGCCAATCCAACCGCTGAGACGCGGTTGGGGCTGGACTTCGTCTCAGCGGTTGGGCTGAGACGACGTCATCTTGAACGGCGACACTCCTGCGTTCGACGAACGGCGGCGCTCCTGCGTTCGACGAACGGCGGCGCTCCTGCGTTCGACGAACGGCGGCGCTCCTGCGTTCGACGAACGGCGGCATCTCAGCGGTTGGGGCTGGACTTCGTCTCAGCGGTTGGGCTGAGACTGCGTCATCTTGAACGTCGGCACTCTTGCGTTCGACGAACGACGGCGCTCCTGCGTTCGACGAACGGCGGCGCTCCTGCGTTCGACGAACGGCGGCGCTCCTGCGTTCGACGAACGACGACACTAAAATCTTAGTTAGAGATCTGCCGGTGGCCTCACGCCGGCGGCACTCCTGCGTTCGACGAACGGCGGCATAAATAACGCAGGCGAAGCTCGCCATAAATGCCAAGCGGGTGAAGCCCGCTTGGTTGCGGGCAAAGCCCGCAGCGACGCATTGAGAACGGGCTAAATAATTAAAACTTATTCTTTTTTCCACTTTAAATTAATAATGCAGGTGTGGGCTAAATAATTAAAATTAACAATGTTTGATGTGGACGGAAACAATCAAAAGATTAGAAGACAGAAAAATAATAAAAATAATTTTACAAAAAAAGCTTTAGAATATTACACCGCCGACTAACATGGTCCAGCACAAACTTAATAAAGTATACCCCCAGAGACATCGTTGGGAACTTGGGTTGGATGCTGTCTCCCACTAATTAATTCACTGAGAGAGATGTCTATTTTTTTATAAATAAATTAAAAAATATTCTTGCCAAGCAATTTATAATTATTATTTTTATGTCCCAATAAATAAAATACAAATATTACTAGTCATTTTTAATTGATTTATTTCCTCAAAAAATTCTAATTTCTTAATTATTCCTGATATTTTCACTAATCATTTCAATCTTAAATCAAGCTAGCCGTTATTGAATTTGTATATTATGAATTTAGTGTGAATCTGATCAATATGCATAAATATTAGTATTATCAAGCATCTTAATCAACCCATCAAGGGGCTAAATTTGTCTTTTTTTCCCTTGATGTCATCACATGTCAAATTTTGCAGGATACACTTTTTTTTTGGCAATTGTTATAAGCACACCAATTTTGACTATTCGCACATCAATTTCTATGAGTTATTACACTCCTTTTGAAAATACGCCTTGTACATGTAATTTTAGGAAAAGTGTTCAACACGAAATTGTAGATCTCGTCGAGATCTACAACTTTCGTATTGAACCTTTTTCCTAAAAATGCACGCACAAGGCGTATTGTCGCTCTGATCGTAACTATAGCTTTTTTGAAAATACGTCTTGTACATGCATTTTTAGGAAAAATGTTCAACACTAAAGTTGTAGATCTCGACGAGATCTACAGTTTTTGTGTTAAACACTTTTCCTAAAAATGTATGTACAAGGCATATTTTCAAAAAACACCTAATAACTCATAGAAATTGGTGTGCGAATAGTCAAAACTGGTGTGCTTATAACAATTGCCTTTTTTTTTCCTGAAAACGCCGCAATCTCTTTGGCCAAGTTTTTGCTAAAAATGCCGCTGTAGAGTTATGGCGACAATTTAATCAAATTCATGCACGCCACATTTGTGCATGGATGTTAGGAAATGTAAACTTCAAGGAGGTTTTTGTAATTTCATAAGTAAGAGGTGTGCAACCTATAATTATGCTAACTTCCGGGTGTATACAACATTTTAAGGTGTGCACACATTCATATTGAACTCCTACACATAGATGATTGTATACATACATTTACATACGGTATAGGGGTTTAATTCGATCTGCTACGCATCCTCCAACATTTTTAGAGTCGTATACACACCTATGGATACCACGTGCACACTCATTATCGCACAAAGAGTGGCACGCGCATGCCGCTCAACTGGTACCAAGGAGTACATGATAACCCTACCCTAAAATATGGATGATTGCAGTCTTAAAATTTGCATTGAGAGTTGATGATTGATTAATGAACATCTCAAAATAGTCAATTAACAACACTAATTGATTTGGAACAACTCAAATTGCATCTAAATTAAGAAAGTCATTATCTTTATAGACTTCAGCTTGACATTCTAACCCTAAACCCCTGAACTAAATTGGAATTGAGCTCGACATTTCATCTTTGTCAATCAAAATTGTCTTTATGGATCTTTATTACTTGAATTATTAGAGAAGCATGGCTTATAAGTTTCTTTTACATTACAATAACAATTCTACAATAAAGGTCAACCCGGTGGACAAAGCATCCCCGCGCAGCGAGGGTCCGGGGAAGGGTCCCACCACAAGGGTGAAATGTAGGCAAACCTTACCCTGCATTTTTGCAAGAGGCTGCTTACAGGACTCAAGCCCGTGACCTCAACGTCACACGACAACAGCTCTATTGGTGCGCGAAGGCTCTCCTTTCAATACACTTTTACAATGAATTAATATAATATTAAAAGTAAAATAAATTATAAACCTAATGCAACAAAATCCAATTATAAGCAAAATGGACTATTCATCTCTTGGCAAAATCCAATTATATGCAACAAAATCCATTATATATAGGGTTAATTACCGGGACCTTCCATGTGAATTTGCATAATTGCAGGTTGCACCCCTCTATCTTTCAAAATTACATTTACCTCGCCCCTCTAAGTTTTCCCAATTTACAAAAATGCTCTTTATATTAAAAATATGGATGTAAAATAATAAAACCAACCAAATTATTTTATGATATTCAATTTTACCCTTTGCAATGACTCTACATTGAAAAGTGTGACCTTTTCCTTTAGAAATATAGATGGAAAGTGATAAATATGTCAAATTATTTTATGATATTCCAATTTTACCCTTTGTAATAATTCTACATTAAAAATGGTGCATCACATTTTACCCTTTGTAATGAATCTAGAATCAAAATGATAAAATTGAAATGTCATACAATATTTCTAACATAAGGGACATTTTTGTAAACTAGGGAAACTTAATGAGGAGGTACATGTAATTTCAAAAGATAGAGGGGTTCAACCTGTAATTATGCAAAAGCCCAGAGAAGGTCTCGGTAATTAACCCTATATATGCATTTACCGGGACCTCCCCTCTAAGTTTGCAAAATTACAAATTGCACCCCTCTTATTATGAAATCACAAAAACCTCCCCCTCAATGTTACACAACATAACATTTACCTCCCTTGAAGTTCACATTTCATAACACTAATGCACAAAAATATTCCCTTCATAGTACATTTTCAACACTAATGCACAAAAATATTCCCTTCATAGTACATTTTCAGGAGGGTATTTTGTGCATGGATGTTAAGAAATATGAACTTCAAGGTAAATGTTATGTTTTATAACATTCAGAGGAGATTTTTGTAATTTCAATAATAAGAGAGGTGCAATCTGTAATTATGCTATCTTCCAGGAGAAGTTTTGCTAATTATTAGTATGTGTGTGTGTGTGTGTGTCTATATATCTATATATATATATATAGAGAGAGAGAGAGAGAGAAATAATTACCCAAACCTTCCCTGTAAGTTAGCATAATTACTGAGAGCACCCCTCTTATTTTCTAAATTACAAAAACCTCCACTCAAGTTTTCATTTCATTAGAAAAACCTCCCCTGGACTTTTCATTTCGTAACATCCATGAACAAAAATACCCCCTCAAAAATTATACACCGAGAGGTGTATTTTTTGTGCATGGAAGTTATGAAATGAAAACTTCAGGAGAGTTTTTTGTAATGAAATGAAAACTTTAGGTGACATTTTTGTAATTTCGAATATATATATATATATATATATATATATATATATATATATATATATATATAAAGAGGGTTATTCCCTTTGCTTGCCTTCTCAAATGAGGAAATGGAGATGGGCAGGGCATGAAGTGATGGGAGAGTAATGGGCAAATACATTGCCTCCTCCCTTGCTTTAACCCCTTTTCATTCTTTCAAACTTTTAGGGTGTATTTCGTTTTAGGGCAGGATTCAATTCTCTCTTTCCCCCCACTGAATGTTGTTCAAAGAGAGGGGTAGGGTGCAAAAGTAGTGCAACATCATACTGTACATCTCTCTCTCTCTCTCTCTCTCTCTCTCTCTCTCTCTCTCTCTCTCTCTCTCTCTCTCTCTCTCTCTCTCTCTCTAGAAATCACTAGCTATATGCATCAGGTGGAGCTTACTTTGGCAACAGCAAAAAGGCTCCCAACCTGCAAAGCTTGTTAAGTCATCTGCAGTACCATTTGGGTAGAATTAAATCTCAGCTTTCATGTTATTCTCACCCTCTCTCTTGTCTATGCAAAAGCTTTCATGTTGTCCTTCTGGATCCTGCTTTCACTATATTCAATTTCAATACCTTACAAACTTAAGGCTATTAATACTTGCCTGTGGCTGCAGCAAATAAGTGGTGGATGCTAACTAGCACTGCTGCGCAGGCAGAAACAGCCAATTAAGAATGCCCGCCCGGCTGCTCAATTCCGCCAAACATTTTACGCCACCTGTTCATCGCATTCTACAAGCGTACCGCTTGTCATAATTATGACAATTTATACATGCACCGCACTCCACGATTCCTCTTTCCATAGATTAATCGTATGGCTTCATTAAGAAAAAAAGGGTGTACTCGTCATTCTCCACAACTCCGGCGGAATTTGGACCATGAGACATCCATACACGCAGCCTACCTGAGACCGCTACGGCAATGCTATTATGCCCGAATGTTGTTGGAGTTTGAGGCGTTGACCGAAGTCAACAAAAATGTTTTGTTTAAATATATTATATGTAGTGGAGGAGAGAGGCAAAGAGGTGATGTTTTGTCATGGAGCTTTTAATGGGTGGCCACGTGTCGGGTTCCCATTGGTTATGTAATCCTATATATACTTTGTTTGTGAATAGAAAAGAGGTGGTGAAAAGTTGAAGAAAAAACTTTGGCATTTTGTTTTTGTTGGCAGCTTAGAGAGAGAGAGAGAGTGCAGAGAGAGAGGGAAATCATTTCCTCTCGCTTTATTAAGTTCCCGCAGGAACTGTGCACACGCCACCCCACCTTTCGCAGAAGCACTCGCCAGCACACCTCGCCAGGTGGTCTCGCCAGAAATAAACCCTTCCCGCAGGAAGCTTACCTCGCCGGAGTGGTTGAGGTGGTGTTCTCGCCCACGGTAGTTCGCCGCCAGCTCGCGTGCCGTGAGAGTGTGGAGCAGCGTTCTCGCCTGAGAAGCTTGCCCAGGGCGTGGAGGTGAGGAGCAGGAGGGTCTCGCATAAAGTAGTGGGGTGGAGCTCGCCGGAGTAGGTGGTGTACTCGCCGTTGGTTAGAGAGGTTGAAGTGGTCTCGCCTGGAAGGTGTGGGGGTGCATCTCGCCGGGTAGTCTAGTGTGAGATCTCGCCGGAGAAGAAGTCGGAGAGTGCTCGTGTGAGAGTGCTCGTTGACGTGGAGTGAAAGTTCTCGCCGTGAAGTTTGAGCGTGGAGCTCGCCGTGGATAGTGCTCGCAGGTTAAGTGGAGAGCTCGCAAGGGGTAGAGGAGAAAGTGCTCGGCGGTGGTGATTCTCGTCGGAGTTTAGCGAGTGGTGTGTTCTCGGGACAGGGAAGTGTTCGCCGAGAAGAGGAGTCGCGAGCCTTATTAACGCTTCCAACAAGTGGTATCAGAGGCAGGTTCCAAACCTTTGCCGGTGACTCGGGAGGTTTGAGGAGTAGAAGTGATGGAGACGAGCGGAGCCATGCCGGGGCAAGTCCCCAAGTTGACGAAGACCAACTACGGGAACTGGAGCATCCAGATGAAAGTGCTACTTGCATCCAAGGAGTTATGGGATGTAGTGGAGAATGGGTATGAGGAGCGCACTGCTGCGGTAGAGGCGACGTTGACTAATGCCCAGAAGACGGCATTGAGAGAAGCAAGGAAGGCGGACAAGAAGGCTTTGTTCTTGTTATACCAAGGGGTTGACGAGGCGACCTTTGAGAAGATCTCAGATGCGAGAACCTCTAAGGAAGCATGGGAGGTGTTGCAACGCTCCATGCAAGGGGTTGAGAAGGCAAAGAAGGTGAAGCTCCAATCTCTCCGTGCAGAGTATGAAGTAACCAAGATGCAGAGCACCGAGAGGGTGAGTGACTATGTGACCCGTCTGCGGACGCTCACTAATGAGATGAAGAGAAACGGGGAGACGATGGATGATGTGAGCTTCATGGAGAAGCTGCTGAGATCTATGGCGAAGAAGTTCCGCCATATAGTGGTGGCGATCGAAGAATCGAAGGACCTCAGCGTGATGGCCGTTGACGAGCTTGTAGGCTCATTGCAAGCTCATGAGTACAGGATGCTGCAGGATGACGAGGAAGCGAGTGGCTTGGGAAAAGCACTCCAGAACCAGTTGAACTTTGGGGAAAGTTCAGGAAGAGGAGGCGGCCAGCGTGGCCGAGGTCATCAAGGAAGAGGTAGAGGAAGAAGAGGAGGAAGAGATCAAGGTAGAAACCAAAATTTCCAGAAGGAGGCGGAGCGACCTCAAGGAGGTTGGCATGATGGAAGAGGAAGAGGAAGAGGCCGTGGAAGAGGCCGAGGAGATATGTCCCAGATACAATGTTACAACTGTAACAAGTATGGGCATATGAGCTATGACTGCTGGAGCCCGAGGAAGAGAGAAGAAGCAAACCACTACGCGGAGGCTAGGAATAATGAGAACAATGCTGGAGGCGGAAACCCGATGATGTTCCTAACCTACCGAGGTGGGGAAGAAGGTAGAAGTGAAGTGTGGTACCTGGACACAGGGGCGAGCAACCACATGTGTGGAAATAGAGAGATGTTCACAAACCTTGAACCCATTGGGGGTGAGGTTAGCTTCGGGGATGCGTCAAAGATCTCCTTGGAAGGAAAGGGTTTGGTGGAGACGAAGCTGAATGGGGAGAGAGTGCACCTGAACGACGTGTACTATGTGCCAGGGTTGAAGACCAACATCTTGAGCATTGGGCAGTTAGTGGAGAGAGGCTACTGCGTCCAGATGAAGGATGGGTCTCTGGCAATGAAGAATGGTCAAGGGAAGGAAGTAGTGAAGGTGGAGATGACGGCGAACCGTCTCTTCACGCTGAAGATGGATTCTCGAGAGACAGCTTGTCTCGCGAGAACGGAGGAAGAGGAAGAAGCATGGCTATGGCACCATAGGATGGGCCATTTGGGGTTCACGGGGTTGAAGCTGCTATCTAACTCGAGGATGGTGACAGATCTGCCAAGGATCTCACCACCCCAGAAGGTGTGTGAAGCTTGCGCGAAGGGGAAGCAGAAGAGGCAGAGCTTTGAAGGAGGGAAGTCCTGGAGAGCGAGGAGGCAGCTTGAACTGGTTCACTCGGACATTGCGGGTCCGTTTGAGACCACCTCAGTAGGCGGAAGCAGATACTATATCACCTTCACTGATGACTTCAGTCGGAAGTGTTGGGTGTACTTCTTGAAGGAGAAGGCTGAGGCACTTGAGAAGTTCAAGGAGTTCAAGGCGATGGCAGAGAAGGAGAGTGGTCAGCCACTGAAGGTGCTGAGGACAGATCGAGGTGGGGAGTACACCTCGAGGCTGTTTGATACTTTCTGCAAGGAGAATGGGATCTCACACCAGCTGACGGCGGCATACTCACCGCAGCAGAACGGAGTAGCAGAGAGGAAGAACCTCACCATCATGAACATGGCGAGAAGCATGGTGAAGGAGAAGGGGCTACCGAAGAGTTTCTGGGCGGAAGGAGTGCAATGTGCGGTGTATCTACTGAACAGATGCCCCACAAAGAGTGTGAAGAACGTGACGCCGTTTGAAGCATGGAGTGGTTGGAAGCCAAGCGTGAAGCACCTAAGGGTCTTCGGGTGTGTAGCTCATGCTCACATCCCGGAACAGAGAAGGAAGAAGCTCGACGACAGGAGCGAGAAGTGTATTTTTGTTGGCTACGCTCTGGAGAGCAAGGCTTACAAGCTTTACAACCCGGTGACAGAGAAGGCCATCATCTCGAGAGATGTGGTGTTTGAAGAAGGCAGCAGCTGGAGCTGGGATGAGGAGACAAGGAGCAAGAAGGGGATGTTCTTTGAGGATGAAGATGAAGGTGGTCATGAGGCTGAAGCCGAGGATGGTGGAGTGGAGCCACCATCACCACCAAGTGGAGGTTCAGGGGGAGCTCGCACTCCCACCTCAAGTGGAGGAAGTACTAGTGGAGCAAGCACGAGTGGAAGCAAGGATGATCGACCTCAACCTAGGATGAGGAGGATGGAGGAGATCTATGAGGAGACGGCGCCGACACTTAACAATTTTTCTTTATATTGTTTGTTGGCAGATTGTGAGCCAAGGTCCTATGAAGAAGCTGCCCAGGAGAAAACTTGGAGGACGGCGATGGATGCTGAGATAGCCTCCATAAAGAAGAATGATACTTGGAAGCTGGTTGATCCACCCGCAGGCCACAAACCCCTCGGGGTGAAGTGGGTCTATAAGGTGAAGAAGAACAAAGAAGGAGCTGTGGAGAAGCACAAGGCGAGACTCGTCGTGAAGGGCTACAGGCAAGTCCAAGGAGTGGACTACGACGAGGTCTATGCCCCAGTGGCGAGGATTGACACCATCAGGTTGATCATCGCACTGGCAGCTCACCATGGGTGGAAGGTCTCGCAGATGGACGTGGTGTCGGCGTACCTCAATGGCTACTTGGAAGAAGATGTGTACATCGAGCAGCCTCCTGGATATGAAGTGAGGGGCCAGGAGAGGAAGGTGTGCAAGTTGAACAAGGCGCTGTACGGCTTGAAGCAAGGAGCAAGGGCGTGGAATGGAAGGATAGATGTCTTCCTCCAGAAGCATGGGTATGTGAAGTGCCCGTACGAGTATGCCCTGTATGTGAAGGTAGAGGAGAACGGGGATATCATGGTCTTGTGTCTATACGTGGACGACATGATATTCACCGGGAACAATCCGGCCATGTTTGAAGAGTTCAAGAAGATGATGAAGAAAGAGTTCGAGATGACCGACCTGGGAGAGCTGACCTACTTCTTGGGTGTCGAGGTCAAGCAGGATAAAGATGGGATCTTCATCTCGCAGAAGAAGTACGCGGAGGAGATCTTGAAGAAGTTCAGGATGGAGAATAGCAAGGCTATCTCCACTCCCGCTGATCCCGGAGCAAAGTTGAGGAAGGACTCGAAGGAGGAAGGAGTTGACCCAACCATGTTCAAGAGCCTGGTTGGGAGTCTAAGGTATCTGACCTTCACCCGACCAGATATTATGTACGCTGTTGGAGTAGTGAGCAGGTACATGGAGGAGCCAAAGCAGGATCACTTCACGGCTGCGAAGAGGATCCTGAGGTATGTGAACGGGACGAGAGATCATGGTCTGATGTACTCCACTGGAGAGGAGTTGAAGTTAGTCGGCTACTCGGATAGCGACTACGGAGGGGACGTGAACGATCGGAAGAGCACTTCCGGGTATGCGTTCAATATGGGAACCGCGGCGTTCTCATGGAGTTCGAAGAAGCAGGCTACGATAGCCTTATCTTCATGTGAGGCGGAGTACATCGCAGCTGCAGCATGTACTTGCCAAGCCATCTGGCTCAGGAAGCTATTGGAGGAGCTACATCATGTGCAGGACTGGCCAACGACAGTGTTAGTGGATAACATGTCGGCCATCCAGCTCGCGAAGAACCCGGTGCTGCATGGGAGGAGCAAGCATATCGAGACTCGATATCATTTTCTTCGGGAGCAAGTGGAGCAGAAGACCGTGGAGGTCGTGTATTGCCCTACCGGAGAGCAGGTCGCGGATATTTTCACTAAGGCGTTGAAGGTGGAGACGTTCGTGAAGCTCAAAGGCAAGCTCGGCATGTGCTGCCAAGCTTGAGGGGGAGTTTGTTGGAGTTTGAGGCGTTGACCGAAGTCAACAAAAATGTTTTGTTTAAATATATTATATGTAGTGGAGGAGAGAGGCAAAGAGGTGATGTTTTGTCATGGAGCTTTTAATGGGTGGCCACGTGTCGGGTTCCCATTGGTTATGTAATCCTATATATACTTTGTTTGTGAATAGAAAAGAGGTGGTGAAAAGTTGAAGAAAAAACTTTGGCATTTTGTTTTTGTTGGCAGCTTAGAGAGAGAGAGAGAGTGCAGAGAGAGAGGGAAATCATTTCCTCTCGCTTTATTAAGTTCCCGCAGGAACTGTGCACACGCCACCCCACCTTTCGCAGAAGCACTCGCCAGCACACCTCGCCAGGTGGTCTCGCCAGAAATAAACCCTTCCCGCAGGAAGCTTACCTCGCCGGAGTGGTTGAGGTGGTGTTCTCGCCCACGGTAGTTCGCCGCCAGCTCGCGTGCCGTGAGAGTGTGGAGCAGCGTTCTCGCCTGAGAAGCTTGCCCAGGGCGTGGAGGTGAGGAGCAGGAGGGTCTCGCATAAAGTAGTGGGGTGGAGCTCGCCGGAGTAGGTGGTGTACTCGCCGTTGGTTAGAGAGGTTGAAGTGGTCTCGCCTGGAAGGTGTGGGGGTGCATCTCGCCGGGTAGTCTAGTGTGAGATCTCGCCGGAGAAGAAGTCGGAGAGTGCTCGTGTGAGAGTGCTCGTTGACGTGGAGTGAAAGTTCTCGCCGTGAAGTTTGAGCGTGGAGCTCGCCGTGGATAGTGCTCGCAGGTTAAGTGGAGAGCTCGCAAGGGGTAGAGGAGAAAGTGCTCGGCGGTGGTGATTCTCGTCGGAGTTTAGCGAGTGGTGTGTTCTCGGGACAGGGAAGTGTTCGCCGAGAAGAGGAGTCGCGAGCCTTATTAACGCTTCCAACAAATGTGCAGCACAACAATTTTGTCTGGAGCTGGGTAAAATGAACATTCTCTCCTTGCTTTTAATCCAAACCAAATAAAGGGCAAGGCCAAAATGGTCATTTTCCCTGTTTCAGACAAAATTAGGCAAGTGAACTCATTACATATATGTAGGGTTTTTCACAGGGACCTCCCCTCGAAGTTTGCGTAATTACATCCTGCACCCCTCTAACTTTCAAAATTACAATTACCCCCTCAATGTTTACATTTCATAACATACATCCACAAAAGTACCCCCTTGGAGTAAATCTTCATGGGGGTCTTTTTGTGTATGAATGTTATGAAATGTAAACATTGAGAGGGATAATTGTAATTTTGAAAATTAGAGGGGTGCAAGCTGTAATTACGCAAACTTCGAGGGGAGGTCCCGGTAAATATATATAGAGAGAGAGACACATATATCACTAAAGTTCATACAATAAGGTACCATTTCACTATCACTCAGGATGCATAAAAAATCTATTGGTTTGAAAGAGAGATCAGCTCTTCTTACTTCAAATGGATGAAATTAACTTATTGAAGTGCTCAGGAGAACAACTCCTGTCTGTAGCCATAACCAGGCAAAGAAGAAGAAAAGACCAACAAAACAAACAATAGAAGAAATATTCATTGTTAATGATAAGTTTTTTTTTTTCAAATCTAGAGGTTGGGCCACCATATACCTTAGAGCCAAGATGTTATCCCATGAAGCCCAGAGACCATGAGTGTAATCCCATGAAGCCGAACAAAAAAGCAAGCCGCTTCCATAGTTTCTTGTAACTGTTTAATGATAAGTTGAATGTATGGTAAGAAAAAAGGAAGAAGGGAAAGAATAAAAAGAGAAAAGGCTAAACGAGTACCTCGGGTCCTGGCTGGTTGTTTGAGTATGATAGGAGATGATCCATTGCCAGAGACCATGAGTGTAATATCCTGAATTTTAATAAATAAAATTGATCATTTATTAGTTAAAGTATGTGAATTAACACTCCTTAATCATTTCCTTTGGGTTTAGGGCCAAAATAGAAAATTATCATTTCCACCCTGAAAATTAGCTAGGATTTTTCAAGGTCCGAGCCCCGGACACAGATCTGTGTCCGGGACTCATGAGATGCTGACATGTGTAAAGTTATTCAGATTTGTGCGAAATTGCGGGAACAAGTCAAATATCTCAAATATAACTCAATTATCTCAGAGACAAATGTATTATCTCAGATGCAACTCGATTATCTCGGAGATGACAAATCCATTAACTCAGAGACAAATGTATTATCTCAGATGCAACTTCATTATCTCGGAGATAAATGAATTATCTTAGATACAACCAGGGGCGGACCCACGTGGAGGCACACCCGGGCACGTGCCCGGGTAGAAATTTCCGCGAAATTGAACCGAAGTCCACTTGTTTCGTCATTTTTTTCACTTTTCGCGACCAGCAGCGTCGTCGTGCCCTAATTCCTTCGACGACACAGCTCCGCCTATGGAGACTGGGCCTTTGGCGACTGGCAGAGCCTCCCAGCCGGCGGCTACTTCTCTTTCTCAGTTTCTCATTTATCTAATAGTCTGGTTACTGATTTTTGGTATCCTTCGAGGCTTCTTCCCCCTCTCGCGCTCTACTGGATCCAACTCGATTCTCCATTTCGACTGCTTCTCTGAATCTCTGAGACTCCCGACGATCATTTTGGCATTTTCCCTCTACCGACTGCAGCTTTTCCTATGGAGACTGGGCCTTTGGCGACTGGCAGAGTCTCCCAGCCGGCGGCTACTTCTCTTTCTCAGTTTCTCATTTATCTAATAGTCTGATTTCTGATTTTAGGTATCCTTCGAAGCTTCTTCCCCCTCTCGTCTTCTAACTTTCTGTATTGATAATGGCCGATTGGGGTCTTCTATGTATTGCAAGAAGTTTGGCTAGAGTTGGAATTATGGCTTTCTAATTAGTATGTGGCCGATTGGTGTCTTCTATGTTTGTAGAGGCATGAAATTTGAAATTTTGTAGAGCTATGTTGATTTCATTTATGAAAATTCTGAAATTTTTCTCTCCATCAGAAGCAGAGATGATTGCTTGTTGGATAACCAATATCTCCACCAAAAAACTGTAAAACTAACATCAGTGGGAATGCTAGGGCCTAGGTGCACACCAAATGCTTGTGATAATGCCAATGACAGCCTCTCGAGCAGTAAGATGGGCATGGCCTGGTCGAAAAAAATCTTGTGAAGTGTTTGATCTTAAAGAAAACAAGATATCCTCGCTACAATTAAAGGTACCCGCTCTCTCCGCTTCTCCATTCATTTCATTTGTGATCCCCACTAATAAATCATTGTTGCCCACAAATTGTTTGTGATAATTGTTAGAAGACTACTTGAAATCTTCGTTCATCGGAAAATAAATAATTGATTGTATACTTGATCAACCTTATTTAGCAATCAGTAGACTCAAGAAAGTAAAAAATTCATGATCTAAGCCATGTTTTGTGAACAAAGTAAACCTGCATAGGCATACCGGGTCAACTCTAATACAATTTTTAAAATATGTCCTAGAAATATGTTAATGGTTAGTGGCATATGCATGAATATAGAATATATGTGTGGCTGGAATGTAAATGTCTGCCAAACGCCTTAATTGGGTGTACAAAAAAGTTGATATTAAATGTAATATAAAGAAATCTGCCGGTTTCCAGAATCCCTGTGAGTATTCTCTAGTGTTTTTTGCCCTCATCTAATTTAGAAATAATATTTTTACTCGATCAACCTTCTTTAGCAATAACGTTTTTTAAAATTTTGATTAAAAAACAATAAAAAGTCTAAAACTTTTATTTGGTGTCCGGGTCGGATGAAAATCCTAGATCCGCCATTGGATACAACTCACTTATCTCAGAGGCAAATGAATTATCTCAGATACAACTCACTTATCTCAGAGGCAAATGAATTATCTCAGATACAACTCACTTATCTCATAGGCAAATGAATTATCTCGGTGAGATAACACTTCTTTATTTCATCTTCTTCACTGAACTCTTCTCACTTGTTTTCACCATTCTTCTAAATTGAAAACACACATCATCTACACAATATTATCTCATTTTAAGAGAAGATACACAGAATAATCGAAGCAGCAACCATTTTTGATGGAGAGAAGAGAAGCTTTGTCTTCTCTATCTCCTTGCTTTCTCTCCCCTCAGAGATCTCAGCAGAAGAAAACTCTTCTTCTTCTTCTTCCTGAAGCAGCACCTGCGGCTAGTGAGGAAGCCATGAGTGCAGAATGGGGAAGACGAGCTGAAAACGAGCAAGGAGATAAACCTGAATAATGCATGTCATAAACTCTACCTAAGCTCTAAACACGTGTCAACATCTCATGAGTCCCAGACACAGATCTGTGTCCGGGGCTTGGACCCAAAAATTTCTCGAAAATTAGCCGCTTGTGACGGGAAAACTAGAAAAATACAAAATTCATTTATTATAAAGCGGGAGAGGATGGTGCCCTCCCGTGCGATATTATATGGTAGGAATTAGAATTGAATATAATTCATGTATCCAATTTCAATTTATACAAGTAATGGTAGGGTAATGGTAGAATACTCTGAATTATGTGTATACGGAATGTCTAAAACTGCATCAAATCTCACAAAAACTACACTCAAACTCTTCCGAGCATCAAAACAAAAAATTCGCCACCGAAGAAGACAAGATCGCCCTTCACGTCCCGGATAATAGACTCGTCGCGCCGAGCAGTGAAATCAGATGATGGAGGATTCAAACCTCGCACACATGTAGTCCACGAAAAATGTCATGTGAGTAGCCAGCTGTTGGCTCCTCTCAAGTTCCATAAACCCCCTCCACTGGTTCCTAAAAGTTCCTAATTAAAAGTATTACAAAACAAATGCTCCAAATAGTTATTTCTAAATCAAAACAACAATAAAAAGTTTCATAAAATAGGGTCATAGAACACTAAAAAACTAATTTAGAACCAATTGAGCCAGTAAAATGTAACCAATTCGGTACCACTTTCCCGCGCCAATGAACTCGAATGCTCCAACATTGTTCAAAACACGTCCTAGATTGCGTTTTCTTCCATGTACTCCTCTTATGAAGCCTCAAATATCTTCTTCTCCAAAAAGAATTGATCCATCCTGATATGCATCAAAATCCCCTGGATCTTCAAATCATAGAGCCATCACTTCTGCTTCTAAGGATTTTCAACACCTGAGATGTGCAAATAAATCCAGAGAAAAAACAGAAATGAAAGAACAAGATGTAAACTTCAACTAGAGTTAAGATTGTTCACATCAGCAACTCTTGCAGGACATACTCATAGACATACATACACACATACAATAATCAAACCAGTAACTGCAAGAAAAAACAACTTGAACCTTCTCAGAAGCTTCGACGACTTCTACAGTTTCCTGTAGAAGATAACCAAGGCCAATAACCACTCAGCAGCGTCGACCTTGATTGTGGCTACAAGATGGAAGCAAACCCGACGAGAAACGGGAAGAGGAAGCACGGCAAAATCCAGAGAGAAGTTAAAGAGAGATTGTCCTTCTTTGTTCTAGAGAAGTTTGTGGCTACCTTCACTTTCAGAACTAGAGCTTTCATTTATTTCTCCCCTCGGAAGAACAGTAATATATGAGCCATCATCAGACTTCGGCGGCCAGGCGTCGATAAAAATTGAACGTCGAAATGAATTCGATGTAGGCAGAACTGGAGCGTCGAATGGAGGGAGACATCGACGACCGTCAGGATGAGTGCGGAAACCTTGTGCGTCGACATTGGAAATGGAACGCCAAAAGCTGGAGAAATCGACGAACGTCGAAACAAAAGGCACGTTGTACATTGATATGTAGGCCGAAGGCGAAAAAGTTGACACCATCAAGTCAATATATTATATACATATACATAACCGTTTCACTTTAAAAAATTAACACTCCCCCTTAAAGTGAAAACATGAAACAAGTCCAAGCAGCCCGCGAAGGCACTCAAACGACCTCTTAGACAGAGACTTTGTGAAGATGTCGACGACGTTGTCTTGACTCCACACATACTCCGCGGCAAGAGATCCATCGAGAACTTTCTCTCAAATTAAATGATGTTCGATCTCAATATGCTTCATCCTTGCGTGACACACCAGATTTGTAACCAGCTCTAGAGCACTTTTGTTGTCACCAAGAATGATGGTAGCATTGTTAAAAAGAACATGAATATCCTCTACCAACCGGTGTAGCCATACACACTCTTGAACTGCCAAGGACGATGTCGTGTACTTAGCTTCGGTGGTAGAGATGGACAACGAATCTTGTTTCTTGCTGCACCAAGAAACCCCTGCCGATCTGCACATAAACACGTAGCCCGAGGTAGAGTGATGATCATCCAAGTCACTGCCAAGATCAGCTTCCATAAATCCGTGCAAGACAAAATTTGTGTCCCTTTCATAAAACAACCCATAATCAATGGTTCACCCAACATACTTCAGTATCCTCTTCGCCGCGTCCAAATGTGGCTTTCGTGGCTCCTGCATGTATAGACTAACAAAACCAACTGTAAAGGAAATATTCGGTCATGTGATAGTCAAGTAAATGAGACGTCCCACTAGCGCACGATATGGTGTAGGTTCCAAAAGAATCCTCCCATCATCACGGCGAAGCTTTATATTGGTGTCAAGTGGAGTAGAACTAAACTTGTTCTCCTTCGTGCCGAATCGCTCCACGATCTTCTCGACATAGCCCTTCTAAAACACAAGCACCCCCTTCCTCACCTTCTCGACTTATAAGCCAAGGAAATGGTGAAGCTCACCCAAATTCTTCATCTCAGACCGAATGAACAACTCTTCCCAAAGTTTTACAACATCGTGTCATCAACATACAATAATACCAACACATGGAGATCCCCTTGCTTCTTCACAAACAAGTTTGAATCCAATTGAGATGCTAGATAACCGCAAAACTGAAGAAAACTCTGCAATCTTGTCATACCACGCCCACAACGCTTGCTTCAAGCCATAAAGTGTCTTCTTCAGTTTGCACACATAGTTTGGATGAAGACTAAAAACATAGTCTGGTGGTAGCGTCATGAAGATATCCTTGTCAATCTCTCCATAAAGAAATGTGTTCTTCACGTCATGTTGTCAAAGCTTCCACCCTTGACATGTCGCCAAAGCAATCACCATGCGAACTGACGTCATTTTATCCACGGGGATAAACACCTCTTCATAATCTTCTTCATACTTCTGTGAAAATCCACGAGCAACGAAGCGAGCCTTGTACCGCTCAACACTTCCATCGGCTTTCTTCTTCACCTTGTAGACTCACTTGCAAGTAACATGAGTAGCTCCATTAACCTTGGGCACAAAATCCCAACTCTCATTCTTGATAAGAGCATTCACCTTCTCATCCATGACAACCTGCCACTCTTTCTTGCTCATGGTGTCTTCAAAGCAAGAAGGCTCTCACTCATCTATTGGCCTGCAAAGAAACAAGAAATCATGCTTACCAAATTTCCGTATCTGTATCGAGATGGCGACACGATTGTCCTCTTGGATCTTTTAAGCGAGGGACCACTATCCAGGGCCCCGCTGTCAACATCAAGTTCTTCCACTCCATCAACATGAATTGAGGTGTTGCTCCCTCTTTCTCCTTGCTCCCTCAACAAGGATGATGAATTTGGAGGAATTGGAGCACTGGGAGAAACTCGCATCATCACGGACGGTTCTTCAACATCACTTACAAGGCCCTTTCCGCCACTACTCTCCTCCAGAGTCACCCTTAGAATGCCATGATATGACGTCAGTTCATCAAATACCACATCCCTTTACACGATAAATGTGTGTTTGAGGGTCAACGCACTTCCACCCTTTCTTCCGCTCATCGTAGCCAATGAAGATGCACTTTTTCGCCTTTGCATCAAGCTTCGTTCTCTTTGAATCTGGAACATGCACAAAGCAGGGAGATCCAAACACTTTCAAGCGTTTAACTCTTGGCACCTCTCCAAACATCATCTCATGAGGAGACATCATGTTGTTCGAACTTAGCGAAATCCAATTGATTACATAAGCCGCACAAGCCATGCCCTCTGCCCATAAAGTTTTGGGAATGTCTTTTGCATGTAGCCAACACTTGCATGTCTCCGCAAGATGCCGAATTTTCCTCTTCGCCACTCCACTTTGTTGTGGAGTGTGAGCACAATAAAGCTCTCTCTTAATACCGTGCTTCCTACAAACAGATAAGAGCTCATTAGATGTAAACTCCCCTCCATTGTCCGTTCTCAGCTTTTTGATCTTCCAGCTTAGCACATCTTCAACAGCCTCCTTGAACTCTTGAAATTTTCCGAACACCTCCGCCTTCTCCTTCACAAAATACACCCACGTGTATCTAGAAAAGTCATCCACAAACAAGAGCATGTAATGGTTTCCCGAGTATGTAGGAGTAGCATATGGCCTCATCACAGCACTATGGATGCAATCCAATGATCCATTGCTTTTAGAAAGTGATTTGTCAAATGGGAGATGATGTGACTTCCCAAATTGACAACCTTCACACACATGACCTTCTCCAACAGATGATAGGCTAGGCAAGCCCTTCACCAACTTCTTAGTCACCATAGCCTTCAACATTTCAATGCCAACACGCTCACGACTCTCATGCCAAATAACAGCTTCATCATTTGCCATCATCTTGTCCACATATGAAGTAGACAAGACAAAAAGATCACGAACTCTTCTACCTGTATGGGTGACATCCGCCTTCTCCCCTCCATTGGCGGAGAAGGAAGAAACGTTCTGAAGAAACTTCACTTCCTTCAGCCCAAACAACACGTGGTATCCCGCATACACCGCATTGGTAATAAAAAAAAGAATCTTCTTCATACCGGGCACATGATATACGCTCTATAAAGTAAGAGCTCTGCCTTCAATGTTCAATGTAATGCTCCCTTCTTTCTCCACCGCATGAACTGCATTGCCCGTCGTCACTATAACACCATTTCCTTCATATTTTTGGAGAGGAAAATTATGAACCGTCTCCCGTTAGATGGTGTCCACATCCGGAATCAACTATCCAATCATCTTGGAAGTTGATGGAAGCCAAAGCATCTACCGACATATCCAGTCTCCGCCATAAAGCAATTCCCCCACTCATCCTCTTCATTTGACCCTCCTCCTTTCTCCGCCGCGTGACCCGCCTTCAAATTTACATGACAATCCCTTTTGAAATGACCCACCTTATGACACTTAAAGCATCTCGGCCCCTTTAAACTCCTTCATTCTTGAAATGAGAAAAATTGTCATCTCCCTTAGACAAAGTAGAAGGTCCTACAACGGATCCCTTCTTCTTGTCATATGACTTCTTCCCCGAAAAGAGCACCTCACTTTCTCCACGAGAAATAGAGCACCTAGCCATTTGCTTTGTCAAACTCTCTTGCAATGATAGAAAGTTCTCCAATTCCATAAAGGTAGTTTTTCTATCTCATCCTTGAACTGAAGTGATGAAAGGGATATACTCCCTCCGAAGCTCGCGGATAATATGTCTTTTCAACCTTGCTTCTGAGATCGGCTCATCCGGATCCAACGCAGAAATCTCCGCACATAGGTTCTTCAATTTCAAAAAGAATACCGAGATAGAAAGATCACATCGATTCACCTTTGCTACTTCATTCTCCAGAAATTGCAACATTGCTACGTTCTTCTTGTTGAATAACCCATCAAGGGTCCAAATATCAAACGCCGAGTGACACCCCAAGATGTGGTCAAATAAATCCGGTGATATAGACCTCTACAAGATAAACTCCACCTTCACAATAGCTATTTTCCGCCTTCTCACTATCGTCCCATTTTCTCCATTCACCTATAGTGCTATCCTCTCTTCTCCTGCAACAACCTCCCATAAATCTTTTCTGAGTAAATACAACTCTTCCATTTCTTGTAGTTTGTAAGTGTGAGTAGTTCAATCCCAAGTCCTCTAACAAAGCCCCTGCCATCCATATCCGGCAAATTGTTCTTCTCCACCAGGGAAAACTAGCAACACCGCTTAATCCCTTGTAGCTCTGATACCGTCTAAAGATTTTCAACACCGGAGGATGTGCAAATAAATCCAGATAAAATTCTGAAATGAAAGAACAAGATTTAAACTTCAACTAGAGCTAAGAATGTTAACTGCAGCAACTCTTGCACGACATACTCATAGACATACATACAAACATACAATTACCAAACCAGCAACTGCAAGCAAAAACAACTTGAACCTTCTCAGAAGCTTCGACGACTTCTACAGTTTCCTGGAGAAGATAACCAAGGCCAATAAGCACCAAGCGGCGTCGACCTTGCTTGCTGCTACAAGAAGGAAGCAAACCCGGCGAGAAACGGGAAGAGGAAGCATGGCGAAATCCAGAGAGCAGTTAGAGAGAGATTAATTGTACTTCTTTGTTCTAGAGAAGTGATGCAGGACGGCGCGTAGGGTTTGCGCGCCTGTCGACTATTCTAGGAATCCCTAAGTACATGCAATTTAAAAAATTGAGATTTGAGCGGGCGTGCACGAATTTTAAGAAATTAAGCAACTAGATTTTTGTAAAGCATAAAATTACTATTTTATGTTTAAATGAATTTTCTTGAAATATGGTTCAATTCTAAATCCGGGGAAGGAAGTTCGCAACTTTCGTTCCGTTCCCCTTGTTGTAGCAAACGGAAGTCGTGAACTCCAAATACGTTTCTGTTTGGAGTTTTCGACGTAGCGTTCGCTGACAAAATCCGGGCGAAAACCCAACAATGAGTCTAATATCCTAAAGAGAAAATTTAGATGCACACAAAGGAGGAAGAAACAAATTACCCACGGAAAGAGGCGTCTTTCCGCAACCGAAGTCGACGGCGATCCCGCGAGGAATTCCTCGTCACCTTCGATCTCCCGCTCCGAAGTCGGCCGCTATCGCACACGGCACCAAGGAGAAATTTCACTCACTCTCACACGAAAATGGTTCCTCGGAAACTCGAATACTCACTAGTGTAAGGAAGCCACAAACTAAACAACCTAAATTCACTCACTCTCTCACACGATGGTGGTTCCACGAATCTCAACAGGAAGTAAATTTCTCTATTTACTGTGTACGGAAACATCAGCCTCAATAGACCACAAAATAATTAAATAAAACCAAACAGGGCAACTTCACTGTTCTTCTTCACCCTTCCTCAACAGGAAATCCAAACAGCAAAGAAATCCAATCCTCACAGTAATCGATGGAAGCAAGCAAAAAAAAAAATCATACTCTAAGGGCTATTCCTCATCTCTCACGAAAGCACCCAGCACAATCAACATAACAAACATACCGATGGAAGCAAGCCATCAAACTATCGCAACTATTCATCTTCTCTCTCACCGGAGGGGAAACACAGTAATTTCATTTCAGAATTCCTTCTTCACCTTTTTCACCACCATTTACAAAATATGAATCCCCTTATATAGGGTTAACATCAAACTAAAAAGAAATAGAATCAACACTTAAAATGAAGTAGAATCACCCATGCTTTCCAGCGGAATCAATGGCGTCGTGGAGGGAAAGATCGTGGCCATGGTAGAAGCTTGGATAGGCGCTGAAACCGTCGGGAAGAAGGCGTGCTCTGCCATCGCGCAAGGAGGCGGTTGGGCGTGGGCGGAAGATGCAACGTGCGGAGCCCTCACGTGTGCAGCCGCCAAAATCGGGAGATCAGCGAATCGGAAACCTACCGCGTGCTTTGATTGAACCGGGAGAGCTTCCAGCGGCTGAAGAACAGGTAGGACCGGCATAGGGCAATACGGGATGAATGAATCGGCATTTTGCTAAGCTTATATATATATGAATATATATATATATATATATGTATATATATACGGAATAATGGATATACGCGTAACGCGTATATCCATTATATCCGCGCATTACAGGGGGCGGCCGGCGGCTGCGGGCTCGCCGGCCACCGGCTGCCCTGGGCTCGTCGGCGTCCTATAAAAAAAATTTCCAACAGGACGGCGGCGGCCCGCCGTCGTTCCTGTTGCAAAATTTTTTTACAGTGGGGAGGCCGGCGGCTGCGGGCTCGCCGGCCGCCCTAGCCTCGTCGGCGTCCACGCCGACGAGCCCAGGGCGGCCGGTGGCCGGCGAGCCCGCAGCCGCCGGCCACCCCACTGTAATGTGCGGATGCAAATTTTTTTTATAGGGGGGCGGCCGGCGGCTGCGAGCTCGCCGGCCACCGGCCGCCCTGGTTTCGCCGACGTCCACGCCGGCGAGCCCAGGGGAGGCCGGTGGCCGGCGAGCCCGCAGCCGCCGGCCGCCCCCTGTAATGCGCGCGGATATTTGTTATTTAAGCGTTACGCGTATTTCCAGCCCCCCCATATATATATATTTTTTCAAGATAACAAAAGTCAAATGTAATAACTCGGGGCCGATAGAGGTCGGGTCGAGTGCGGCGGCGGATACTTTTGCGACGTTCAGAACTGGGCTGGTCTCCACCAAGAAGTTTGTGGTTACCTTCAGTTTCAGAATTAGGGCATTCATTTATTCCTCCCCTCTGAAGAACAGTAATATATGAGAAATCATCTGACTAAAACGGCTAGGCGTCGACAGAAATTGAACGTCGAAATGAATCCGACGTAGGCAGAGCTGGAGTGTCGAATGGAGGGAGATATCCACGACCGTCAAGATGAGTGTGGAAACCTTGTGCGTCGACATTGGAGATGGAACGTCGAAAGCTGGTGAAATCGACGAACATCGAAACAAAAGTCACGTCGTGCATCGATATGTAGGTGGAGGAAGGAGAAAAGTTGACACCACCAGCTCAATATATTATATACATATAGATAACCTTTTCACTTTAAATAATTAACACAGCTCTCTACCCAATTGCTCCAACTGTAAACCAATTAGCTTCAGCATAACAACTGGATCGCCATCAAACAATCAAACCAGCAGAACAGTTGTCCACCAAAGATCAGAAAATCAGACATCCTCATAGTATTCTCTATCCAGGAGTTGTGGCCACTGACTACAACAAGTCTATTAAGCACTTGAAGCTTCCCTGAACAACACACTCCAATAGTTCATGTCCAGCATCTCAAATTTTCCAACCACTCCCCCCTGGCTACATAAGAAACTACAAGAGAGACAGATGACAAAAAACGGTCTGTGCAACCTCAAAACTCCACAAATGACATGCGCAGACTCCGTACGCAGCATAAGAAGTCGTTACAATATTCTCCGTTTGGCGCAGCGTTATTGCTCCGGTGAGTTTGGACAAAACGCCACAATTATAGAATGTATGTTTGGCATGACAATGGTTATGACAGACAAAAAATAAGTAGTTTTGAACATAAAAGTGGACACAGTTCCTTAGGTGACGTCGGGCGGTCACGAACGACGGTTCATAACCACAGCGCCTTTGATGCGGCTTTTTTGCTCCAATGAGTTTTGACAAAAACGCCACCATCATAGAATGCATGTTTGGCAAGACAATGGACTGCCGCCAAGAAAAGAAGACTAGTTTTGAACATAAAAGTGAATGAAGTTCTTTAGGTGAGGTCGGGCGTTCACTAACGACAGTTCATAACCACCGCGTTCATGACCGCCACCACCGTGCAAAATGGAGCCTTAACTCATTAGTCACAAAAGTACCTTCTAATGTCTGATCCTCCTTTATGACAACTGACCAAAAATATAAATTTTGAAACTTCATCGACACCAATCACATTTACCTCATGTTTGACTACCTCATCAATTTGTTACGGGCCTAGTCGGCGGCGATGATGACGACAGCGGAGGAGGATACCGTGGAGCCGGAACCGCGACTGCCTAAGCGGGGCTTGCTCGTTGGAGGAGAGAGCTACTAATATCTCACAATTTTAGAGGAAGGAAATAGACTTTATTTCTTGCATACCGATACACGACCCATTAGGTCCTTTAAATAGGACTTACAATCGACACCAAAAAGGAAATAACACTAAAGGAAATAACGACAAACTTGGACACACGACTAAAAAGGACACGACACAAATCATGTGTCATATAAGGACGCCTCTCTTATGACAAAATAAAAGCATATATGGAAATAAATAATAATAATAATAATAAATAGAACCCATAACATCTCTCCCGCCCTTGGAAAAGAGCTTGACCTCAAGCTCGAGAGAGATCGATACACCGGTTGCCATTAGCCAACGCCTTCATCATCAGAGTCCTCGACTTGTAGATAAAAAAGTCGTTTGCACCTGTGGCCGCGAGTGTACTGTTCGTCGCATTTGTAACATAAGCCTTGTGCGCGTCGTTTCATCATATCGGCCTGAGATAGTCGACGAGCTGGTGTGGCTGAATGACCCTCGGTGCGGTCTTGCGGAATGCTCATGTTGGCGGGTGGATATGCCTCCTGTGCCAGTTGGAGACGGCGGTCACATAGCCTGGCCAGACTCATAGCAGTTACTAAATTTGGAGGAGCCTCAAATTCGACATCAAGTCTCAGGCGTTCGCCAAGTCCGGCGGTGAAGATGCCCACCTGCATCTCTGGGGAAAGCGTGATGTGTGCCAGTAAAAGTTGAAACTGGTCCAGATAGTCGTTCACGGATCCTGTCTGGCGTAGTGTTGTGAGGGCACCCAGGGGGTTGCTGCGGATGGGAGGGCCGAAGCGCAGATTGCAAAATCGCTTGAAGTCGTCCCATGTTAGGACCGGCTGATCAGTGAGGAGACGAGTGGCCCAAAGCAAGGCCGAGTCGAGAAGGTGGAAGGAGGCCAAAGGGAGCCGTTCAGCTGTCGGAGTTTGTTGATGGCCAAAGAATTGTTCGCACCTGGTGAGCCAGCCCAAGGGATCAGTTTTCCCATCGTATGTGGGGAATTCCAAACGAGTATAACGTGGCAGAATAGCCGCTTCAGGGCGTAAAAGTGTCTGTGGTGGTGGCTCATGGCGAATGAGCGGCGGTGGCGGAACTTGACTGCTGCTAGCGTGATCCGTTGGTGGAGTCGTAACAACGGGAAGGGAGGCGGTCAGCTCAATAAGTCTGGCAGTGATAGTGGCCATGTCATCCCGATGTCGTGTTTCGGTGTCCCGAAAGCGTGCTTCCATGGCGGTCATAACCTTTTGCAGCACGTCCTGGAGCGCCGTCGTAAAATCTTGCGAGTCTCCCATATTGTGGATGGAGTTAGCACGGGATAAGGAGCGGGTGACGGGGCGACTAGATTGATCGGAGGCGGGTGTTTGGGAGGTGCCGCGAGATCCACGTCGTCTCCCAATGATGGAAGAAAAAAAAATACTCCAATAGTCCGAAATAATGTCTTGAATTAAGAATGAGCAGAGATTGGGCTTGATGCGACTCTAGATGGAAGGTTTCAGCAGGCCCGAATAGGAAAAATATGAGTTAATTAACGGGGCCCGGTCAGAATAGAAAGAAATTAATCCCTATTGCAGCTCCACGGTGCGGCCGATCCAAAAAACTGGAAGGCGTGCGCGTCTGTCGCGGATTGGACAGAGTCGGAGGCGTCGACGTCTGATTTCGACGATTGAATCGGAACTAAAATGGAAATAGACGCGGTTTGTTGGCTGTCGCAGTTGGCGTATGTTGCGTCTGTCGCGGATTGGACGGAGACGGAGACGCCGACTGCTGGCTGTCGCAGTTGCCGTCTGTCGCGGATTGGACGGAGACGGAGACGCCGACTGCTGGCTTCGACGATAGAAGTAGACGCTGGTGGAGACGTCGTCGGTTGGCTTCGACGATCCAGATGTTGGAGACACCGGCGGTTGAAGATGCGACGATACTGGATGTGCGGTTGATTGGACGGAGGCGGCACGATGTGGGTGTGCGTCCGCAGACGGGGACCCAACCTGGGACGGAGCCGACACAATGTGGGCTTTGGCCGACGAGGAGAAGTTTGCCTCTGATACCAAGTTGTTACGGGCCTAGTCGGCGGCGATGATGACGACGGCGGAGGAGGATACCGTGGAGCCGGAAACGCGGCTGCCTGATGCGATATTTCAGCAAGTGCACCGGTCGCGCAAGTAATAAAGTTTGGGAATAGGATCCCCGAGTGTCGGTCTCTTAAGGAATGCAGGTTGGGTAAACGAATCGTGTTGTGTGACTATTGTTACACAAGCGTAAACAAACACACAAAAAGGGGGTTTTGGTTGGGTTTTCCTACTCTTAACAACAATGCAGGAAATGCGGGTCGAAAGCACCGCTTCGCAAGGCGAGATGGATGCAACGGCCGCGATGCCGTGCTTCGTGAGGCGCATGGAGCGTGCTCTAGTGCGGGAAGGCGAGGGTCGCAAACACCTCTTCACAAACGCCGTTAGCTCTTGCTAACGCGGATCGAACACCTTGAGTGCGTGAGTGAGTGAGTGGATGAGTGGAGGCGAAGCGATTCACAAGCAAGTAATGATGAAAAGAGAAGAAACATTCATTTCATTTAAACCAAACATCATGATATTCAAGTTTAAAAGATTCAAAGATTACAACGAAGGAGAGAGGAAAGAGATAACCAATGGATGAAGACTAGCGGCCGTTCACGGCCGGAATGGTAGTTTGTCAAGCTACCTCCGGGCTCGGGCGGACTGTGCTTCCGGTGTAGAGAAACTGTCACGATCTCTCTACGTGGTTCCGTCGTCTTCTACCTCAGGATTCCTCTTCTTCTCACCGGACTGGAGTGGAAAAAACAGCTGCTTGAGGGCTTGCGGATGGTGGAGAATGCTCCCGGACAATGGAGAAATGCTTGGAATGGTTGGAGAGGACTTCCCCTTGCGTAGGAGATGAAGTGGAGGTGTCCAGGAATGGAAATCGCCGGCGTACGGACTGCCACTCGCGCTCCCGGCGGCTCGATCCCGCCCTAAAAGCGGAACAGGCATATATATAGGCGCTGGACTGAATACTGCGCACGGTCATTGGCGCACGACCAGTGATCGTGCGCACTGGAGTTCTGTGATCGTGCGCGCTGCCTGGGCGGAGCCTGAAATGAAAGAAATTTATAAAATACATGTTCGCACGACCAATGGCGCACGACCAGTGGTCGTGCGCACCATCGTAAATGGTCGTGCGATAAGCAAGACAGAACTCATAAAATGGGCGTTAAGTGCGCACGATCAGTGGCGCACGACCAGTGGTCGTGCGCGATAGAGCCAGTGATCGTGCGCAGTGTTCCTGTACAGAATTGTACCGGGAACACCTGCACGACTCCTGTTCCAGCATACAACACCAGTCTAGCCACTGAAGGTGGCACTTAACACTGCATGAAAACTAGTAACGAAGATGAACAAGAAATAACACCAAAACTGGCCTAGAAGTGCACTTAGCATGGAGTATTAAATAGGAATGAAAACATGTCTAAAGTGAAGTGCAAAGACTAGAAAATCGGCCCAGATGAGTCCATAAATGTGTATATAATTGGGACTCATCACAACCCCAGACTTACCTGTTTGCGCATCCCGAGCAAACGAATTCGGCGGAGTGTGAAAATGGTAGTTAACAAAGAAAATTACACAAATGAGTACAATGCGAAGTAACAAAAGCATGCAAATAGAAATTTAGTAAAAAGAGATTCTAATTATGCTAACTAATTTACGAAAGTATTAGAGCGTAGGTAGAGATTTAGTTATACTCAGTTGGTGAATTATGAAGAATTCGAACGATCATGCCCGGTGTGAAAGTAACAAGACACTAAAGTGGGTGTTGCACAAGGTCAGGGTTTAGGAATAACTCCGCTGAAATCCATCAACGCGTGAACCATACGCTCGCCCGGTCACACTCTCCACGACGTTAGCAAACTCACAAGTCAAATCAATAGGGCTTTTAGGATTATATTGGGGGCTTAGGTTGCGGTATGATATTCAAATTTAAACACGATGGCTACGCAACCCAAGTGAGCTAACGGAACGCTGCACCACACAAAACCAAAAACAATGCTCGTGTGACACACCCCCAGACTTATCATGAAAACTAGGTGTGCACACGGCCTACTTCACAATTACCAACAGATTTTCTATTTAGCACGGAAGGATTTCTTTACGACATATTTCTTTTTCAGATTTTTTTTTCTTTTTACAACATACTTTTCTTCTTTTACTTATCCTCGGGTTGGTTCAAATTCAGCAAAATAAAACATGTTTTTCTTCACACGCACAAGTTCCAAACATCACAACAAATTGAGAATTATGAGCGCAGTTAAACAGCAATTTGGTTGCGGGCGTAGGATAAGCTTCGGGATTTGGTGGATGAAGAGGAGCTAAACAAAAGAGTGGTAGGCACAATTTTGGCTTGCAAGGGTGAGCGAAAAGGACATGGGACGACAAGGCTCAAACTAGCCAAAAGGTGGCCTACATCACGTTTAACTCGACGAGTCGCTCTCGCCCATGCTTCGAGAGTCGCTTGGGGAAAGTTCTTAGCCCACGAGAAAGGTAAACCTTCCTCCCGACTCGAGCAACACACAGCTAGTGCTCGTACACACACAACACCGGGTTATCACCAATTTCGTTCACATTCATCATTTGAGTATAACAAATCTAAAACTACGCAAAAAATACTAATCATAAATTAAACGCATAGAAATAATCTAGTTTTACTCAAATGCTACTGCAGCATGCGGGTGCGACTAGAACACTGCTCGAGTCAACATCGCACTCCACATAGTAATTCCTAAGCTAACACCCCAATTCACATTCCTAACCAAAATAGTTTATTTGGAAACAACACAAATAGGAAAGCGCGCGCTCATGTGGGTGAAGTGGTGCATGAAGCGTGGAAACAATGATGATGATAAAGATAAATATAAGCACTCCTAGCATGCGGTGCAACTCGTACGCATAGTGGATAACAACATACTCTCCCCCAGACTCAGTCTAAACATTACATCACAAAAATTGGAAGCTAAGGGGGAAAGAAGTGTTACCCAATGCTCAGAATTGAGCATACCAGACGATCGGCGATTAAGATAAAGAGCAGTCCGCAGCATCCGCACCAAAGAACACAACACACCTGCAAGTACAAAACTAAAAACAGCAAAAACAAAAATAAAAACTGAACTAAACATGTTAGGTAAAAATAAAATTAGGAAATCTGGGTTGTCTCCCAGCAGCGCTTTTATTTTATGTCCTTAAGCTGGACCAAATACCTGTATTATAAATGTTTAAAGAGTGCAGAAATTAAATAAGAGTGCATAAGAGAAAGTTTCACAAAATAAGAGAAATACAGAACATCTGCTGTAAGCACTTTTATGGTGCTCGTCTCCCAATGTCACCAACTGACACTCCTTGTTTATAATTGTGTCATCGTATAACTTCAGTCGATGCCCATTGACCTTAAATTTGTCTCCCTTATCCCCTGATATTTCGATGGCACCAAAGGGAGTGACGTCGGTCACTGAGAAAGGACCGCTCCACCTCGATTTTAACTTCCCTGGAAAGAGGCGGAGACGGGAGTTGTAAAGCAGCACTTGGTCCCCAATTTTGAACTCCTTAGGGATGATGTGTCGATCATGCCATTTTTTTGTTTTCTCTTTGTAGATGCGAGCGTTTTCATAAGTGAAATGCCGGAGCTCTTCCAATTCGTTGAGTTGTGAACGACGCACCTTGGCCGCGGCTCCAATGTCCATGTTCAACAGTTTGGTTGCCCATAATGCTTTATGCTCCAGCTCCACAGGAAGGTGGCATGCCTTGCCATAGACTAATTGAAACGGAGTCATGTCGATAGGTGTTTTGAAAGCGGTCCGGTAAGCCCATAATGCGTCGTCGACCTTTTTAGACCACTCCTTCCTATTTGAATGTATTGATTTCTCGATTATTCGCTTGAGCTCGCGGTTGGTTACTTCTACTTGTCCACATGTTTGGGGGTGGTACGCTAAGGAAATTTTATGATGGACCCCAAACTTTTTCATGAGCTGCACAAACTGCTTATTACAAAAATGACTACCGCCGTCGCTGATAATAGTTCTCGGCGTCCCAAACCTGGAGAAGATATTCTTGTGGATAAAATGTAGCACCGTGCTGGCATCATTCGTGGCAACCGCCTCGGCCTCCACCCATTTTGAGACATAATCAACTGCCACAATGATATAATGCTTACCATGAGACATTGGGAAAGGACCCATAAAGTCTATCCCCCAGACATCAAATGGTTCGCAGACCAGCATGTTATTGAGGGGCATCTCGTTACGCCGGGAGATATTTCCGGTCCTTTGGCATTCGTCACACTTGGTGACATAAGCATGGGCGTCCCTGAAGAGGGTTGGCCAAAATAATCCGCATTGCAAGATTTTTCGCGTTGTTCGAACGGCCCCGAAGTGCCCGCCAGCTTCTCTATCATGGCAGTGCTGCAGTATAGACTGAAACTCGGCTTCAGGAACACAGCGTCTGATAATTCCATCACTGCACGTATGGAATAAGAGCGGGTCTTCCCAAAAATAGTATTTTGAATCAGAGGCAAGCTTCCGTCTTTGCTGAGGGGACAGATTCGGAGAAAGGGTTTTACAAGCCAAGTAGTTAGCAATATCAGCGTACCATGGGGCTGTTGGATGAGGCGTAGTGATTGCGAATAACTTTTCATCCGGGAAATAATCGTTCGTTTCCTCCACAAAGCTGTTGGGGACGTCGGCCGTCATGTCGTACTCCAACCGCGAAAGATGATCAGCTATCACGTTCTCCACCCCTTTCTTGTCTTTGATTTCAAAATTGTATTCCTGCAAAAGTAAAATCCAACGAATCAGACGCGATTTGGATTCTTTTTTGCTGAAAAGATACCTGAGTGCAGCGTGGTCCGTGTACACGATTACTTCGGAAAGTACCAAGTATGAGTGAAATTTTTCAAAGGCGAAGACCACGGCTAGCATTTCTTTCTCCGTGGTGGTATAGTTTGCTTGCGCGCTGTTGAGAGTTCTACTGGCATACGCAATGGTGTGAAAAGTCTTATCTTTCTTTTGACCGAGTACAGCACCTACGGCCACATCACTTGCGTCACACATGATAATAAAGGGTAAATTCCAGTCGGGTGCCACCACAATTGGAGCCGAGATGAGTTGTCCCCGTAAAGTTTCAAAGGCCTGCATGCATGCATCGTCGAAGTGGAAGGGGACATCCTTAACGAGTAAGCGAGATAAAGACTTCGAAATGGATGAAAAATCCTTAATAAACCTTCGATAAAATCCCACATGACCAAGAAAACTTCGGATACCTTTCACTGACGTAGGCGGAGGGAGGTTTCTAATAACACTTACCTTCGCTTGATCCACCTCGAGCCCTTGGCAGGAAACCTTATGCCCCAACACAATTCCTTCGCGCACCATAAAATGGCATTTCTCCCAGTTCAAGACAAGATTGGTGTCCTCACACCGCTTCAAAGTCTTGGCCAAATTCGCGAGGCAAGAATCGAAGCTGCTGCCAAAGAGAGTAAAGTCATCCATGAAAACTTCGAGGAAGTCTCCCACCATGTCAGCGAAAATAGCGAGCATACATCGTTGAAAGGTTGCGGGGGCATTACACAGTCCGAATGGCATTCTTTTAAATGCAAAGGTACTTGAGGGACATGTAAATGTTGTTTTGTCTTGATCAGACGGGTCTATTAAGATTTGATTGTAACCTGAGTACCCATCCAAGAAACAGTAGTAGTCCTGCTGGTGGAGACCGGCCCAGTTTAGATCGAAAAAAAATGTCTGACGTTGCACCCGTCCGGACCGTTATCATATTTTATTTGTGATTTGTTAAATTTGTGTGTGAATTAGTATATGTATATATATTTATATATTTATATACATATAAAATATATAAATATATATTTGATATATATACAAATCTTATATGTATATACTTATATACTTATGAACATTTGATAAGTATATATATATAATCGTACTGTGTTCTTTTCCCCTCCCCCGGTTCTATACAGTAGCCCAGCCGGTTCCAGCATTTCCCCCAGCCGGCTTGCCCTGTTCACTTTCTTCCCAAATCTGTGGCGCTCCGGTCCAGGAAATCACGCGCTGCTAGGGCTCGCAAGCCGCCACGACATCGACGCTGCTTCTCCGCTTATTTCACCCCACAACTCCCACGATCCAGCAGGGCACGTCTTCTCCAACAGTTTCAGCGACATTTCCGGCCTCGACGCCTCATTCCAGCCGGCGGTTTCAGCTCCACGCCTCTCCGCCATGGCCGTTCTCCTGCAACCGCCAAATCGTGCTCCGTCTTCTGCTTACCCACTGTTCTGAGACCTATATAATGGGCTGTCTGTAAGTTCTTGAGGGAGAAGAAATGGAAGAGATTGAAAATGACGATGACTGCTGGTGTGCTGCCATTTCCCGTCGTTGTTGACGATGAACAGTAGGTGTTAGCTTTGCTTGAGTTTAGTTCCAGTTAGGAGTGGATTTTGTAAGTGAGATTAGGAGATTGTTAATTAAATTAGTTATGTTGTTGTTTTCAATTGTTGAAGACGATGAACAGTGAATGTCAATGAAATTTTTTTTTGGTTGCTGGCCTTGCTCCCGTGAGTAGATGAAGATGGTTAATGTTTGTTTGCTGGTTACTGTTTGTTTGAGAGATGAAAAACAGTAACCTTAGTATTAGTACCTTGTTGCTTGCAATCTGTGAGAGGTGACAGGGAGAGTTAGTGAGGAGGATGAATTAGAATTGAGTGTTGAATCTTTGTGAGCAATCAACTTCTCTTGTTGTTTATAGATTACGTGGGACCACTTGTGAGGTTGAGCGATTGAGATTTCGTGGAACTACTCCTGCGTGCGAGAGTGAGCAAAACTTCTCCTTGGTGCCCGTGTGCGATAACGGCCGACCTCGGAGCGTAGATAGTGAATTTAGGTAGTTTAGTTTGTGGTTTCCTTACTCTTGAGCGAGTGAGAATCCGTGGAACCACTCTTGAGTGTGATAGTGAGTGAATCGCTTCCTTGGTGCCCGTGTGCGATAGCGGCCGACCTCGGAACGGGAGATCGACGGTAACGAGGAGTTCCTCGCGAGAACGCCATCGACTTCGGATACGGAAAGACACCACTTTCCGTGGGTAACTTGCTTCTTCCTCTTTCTTTGTGTGAGTCTACAATTTCTCTTTAGGAAATTAGACTCATTGTTGGATATTCGTTTGGGTATCGTCAGCGAACGCTACGTCGAAAACTCCAAACGGAAACGTATTTGGAGTTCACGATTTCCGTTTTGCTACGACAAAGGGAACGGAACTAAAGTTGCAAATTTTTTTTCCCGGATTTAATTTGAACCATTATTTCAAGAAAATTCATTTTAAACAAAATAGCGATCTGTGCTTTATAAAAAAAAAACCTAAGTTGCGTAATTTCTTAAAATTCGTGCAAAACCCGCTCAAATTTGAAATTTGCATTGCATGCATTAGGGTTTCCTAGAAATAGCCGACAGGCGCGCAAACCCTACGCGCCGTCCTGCATCACCTGCCCCGCTAACTTTTCTAACATCTGATCAATGAAGGGGAGTGGGAAGTGGTCCTTACGTGTAGCATCATTTAGCTTGCGGTAATCGATGCAGACTCTCCATCCGGTGATCATTCGGGCAGGTAGCAACTCATTCTTTTCATTGGCAACAACAGTGATCCCTCCCCTTTTCGGTACCACCTGAACTAGGCTGACTCATTTGCTGTCGCTGATTGGGTAAATGATGCCAGCGTCTAAGAGCTTTATCACTTCTGCCTTCACTACCTCTTGCATTTTTGGGTTCAAACGCCTTTGGGGCTGTGCTGAGGGTTTGTACTGATCTTCAAGAAGGATCATGCAGACCGTGGGGCTGATTCCCTTAATGTCTGCAAGAGAGCGTCCGAAGACTTTATGGTACTTTCTCAGCACACCCACTAATGCGGTTTCGTTGGCGGCGGAAAGAGCTGCGGAAATAATCACTGGATGCGTGGCATTTTCTCCAAGAAAAACGTACTTTAGAGAATCCGGTAGTTGTTTGAGGGTCGGATAAATGTTTGGATCAGCAGAATCACTGGATGGCCCTCCAATTGAATGTGGACTATCGGGCTGGTTCGAATGAGCACCGTCATTGCCCAAGTCCTCGCGCCGCCAACACATCTCGCAGTCATCCAAATCCACATCGATCTGGTCATCGAATTCTTCAAGCAGCTCAGTCGGTTCGCATTCCGTGATTTGGAAGAGTTGCGAAGGGTTGTGGACATTAAAGGATATAGCGTCCTCCCCCAATCTGAGCGTGAGCTCCCCCTGCTCCACATTAATGATAGCACGAGCAGTAGCGAGAAAGGGCCGCCCCAAGATAATGGGCACCATAGTATCAACCTTCATGTCGAGGATGACGAAATCGGCTGGAAATGCGAGGCCGTTTACTACTATTGTGAGGTCCTCGACAATTCCAGATGGTTTTTTGATCGACCGATCAGCTAGCTGTAGCATTACCCGTGTCGGCTTCAAGGTCCCTGCACCTAGTTCACGAAAGATAGAGAGCGGCATCAAGTTGATTGATGCTCCCAAATCACAGAGCGCCTGGCTGAAACGGTGATGACCGATCCTGCACGGAATAGTGAAGCTGCCCGGATCTTTGCACTTTGTGGGCATATTGGAGATGATGGCGGAGCACTCCTCAGTGAGGTCGATAGTCTTGAGATCCTCCAACAGTCTCCGCTTCGAAATCAAGTCTTTCAAGAACTTGGAGTAGCCCGGCATTTGAGAAATGGCTTCAATCAGAGGTATGCTCACTTGCACTCCTTTCATTATTTCCAGGAATTTGCGGAACTGCTTCTCGGATTTCTCGTTTCGCAACCTGTGGGGGAATGGGGGGTGAACAACACTTCCCGAGGGTCGTGCCTCGCTCACGAGGTCTGGCTCAACATGAATCTGAGTCTGCTTCTCGGCCATGTCTGAATTACACTTGTCAGTGGGCCTCACAAGTGGTTCCTGTCGAGGAGGATTGTCAACACCTCTACCACTTCTCAATCGCATGGTATTCACAGACTCCGGATGCTGACTTGCAAGCCCAGAAACAACATTGGTAAGAATCCCTATAGTGGAGTGAAGTTGTTGAATTGCGGAAGATTGGTCATTCATTTTATCCAGCATCCCGACCACCAAAGCTGCTAACGGCTCCGTTTGCCCTGACGGCACGTGACCCGCTGCTCCGTGGAATGTTACTGCATTCACTTCAGCAGTACTGGGGGAAAAAATGACATGACTCCAGTGCTGGCTGGTGTGAACAATATTCACGACCACTTCCCACGTGTCCTTCCCCGATTTATTAAACAGGGCCCCTCCGGCTGCCACATCGAATAACAGACGGAATTTGTCCAACACGCCGAAATAAAAAATCTGAATTAGAAAGACTTCTGATAGATCTTCACGGTAGCATCCCCGATGCAGGGATTGAAAACGCTCCCAAGCATCAACTAGCGTCTCCTCCTTTCCCTGACCGAAGGTTATGAGTTCCCTGTACTTGTCCAACACTCGAGTACGGTGTTGAAACTCATGCAAAAATCTCCCCTCGAGCTGCTTCCATGAGGTCGCCTCTCTTTTCCGGAAATCCCAGTACCAGCTTTTGGCTTTATTATGTAGGGAAAATGAAAATGCTAGGATCTTTTGCGGGTCGTTTTCAACTCCACTGAATATACATGTATAGTAAATTTCTAAGAAGTCCTGCACGTGTTGCACCGCATCTTCATGTTTATCCCCACTGAACTTGCAGTTCCCAGTCATATACTCAATGATGTCGGAGGAAATCCCGAAGTCATGATCGTTCCTTTGTGCTTGAACCTTTAGATCATTTAAACTTCCTTGATAGATGTATTCCTGAATGGAGGTCATGCTAGGAATACTTAAAACCCAAAAGATTAGCGCACGATGGAAAGAACGAAGGTAAAGAAATGTGCGTATCAAAAATAAGCAAAGACAACAGAGGTAAACAAAGAGAAATAATAAAAGAGAAAAGTTCCTCGTGTAACGATTTTTCACGCAGACGAATTCATCACGTCTGCATTCCCCGGCAACGGCGCCAAAAACTTGATGCGATATTTCGGCAAGTGCACCGGTCGCGCAAGTAATAAAGTTTGGGAATAGGATCCCCGAGTGTCGGTCTCTTGAGGAATGCAGGTTGAGTAAACGAATCGTGTTGTGTGACTATTGTTACACAAGCGTAAACAAACACACAAAAAGGGGGTTTTGGTTGGGTTTTCCTACTCTTAACAACAATGCAGGAAATGCGGGTCGAAAGCACCGCTTCGCAAGGCGAGATGGATGCAACGGCCGCGATGTCGTGCTTCGTGAGGCGGATGGAGCGTGCTCTAGTGCGGGAAGGCGAGGGTCGCAAACACCTCTTCACAAACGCCGTTAGCTCTTGCTAACGCGGATCGAACACCTTGAGTGAGTGAGTGGATGAGTGGAGGCGAAGCGATTCACAAGCAAGTAATGATGAAAAGAGAAGAAACATTCATTTCATTTAAACCAAACATCATGATATTCAAGTTTACAAGATTCAAAGATTACAACGAAGGAGAGAGGAAAGAGATAACCAATGGATGAAGACTAGCGGCCGTTCACGGCCGGAATGGTAGTTTGTCAAGCTACCTCCGGGCTCGGGCGGACTGTGCTTCCGGTGTAGAGAAACTGTCACGATCTCTCTACGTGGTTCCGTCGTCTTCTACCTCAGGATTCCTCTTCTTCTCACCGGACTGGAGTGGAAAAAACAGCTGCTTGAGGGCTTGCGGATGGTGGAGAATGCTCCCGGACAATGGAGAAATGCTTGGAATGGTTGGAGAGGACTTCCCCTTGCGTAGGAGATGAAGTGGAGGTGTCCAGGAATGGAAATCGCCGGCGTACGGACTGCCACTCGCGCTCCCGGCGGCTCGATCCCGCCCTAAAAGCGGAACAGGCATATATATAGGCGCTGGACTGAATACTGCGCACGGTCATTGGCGCACGACCAGTGGTCGTGCGCACTGGAGTTCTGCGATCGTGCGCGCTGCCTGGGCGGAGCCTGAAATGAAAGAAATTTATAAAATACATGTTCGCACGACCAATGGCGCACGACCAGTGGTCGTGCGCACCATCGTAAATGGTCGTGCGATAAGCAAGACAGAACTCATAAAATGGGCGTTAAGTGCGCACGATCAGTGGCGCACGACCAGTGGTCGTGCGCGATAGAGTCAGTGATCGTGCGCAGTGTTCCTGTACAGAATTGTACCGGGAACACCTGCACGACTCCTGTTCCAGCATACAACACCAGTCTAGCCACTGAAGGTGGCACTTAACACTGCATGAAAACTAGTAACGAAGATGAACAAGAAATAACACCAAAACGGGCCTAGAAGTGCACTTAGCATGGAGTATTAAATAGGAATGAAAACATGTCTAAAGTGAAGTGCAAAGACTAGAAAATCGGCCCAGATGAGTCCATAAATGTGTATATAATTGGGACTCATCACTGCCTAAGCGGGGCTTGCTCGTTGGAGGAGAGAGCTACCAATATCTCACAATTTTAGAGGAAGGAAATAGACTTTATTTCTTGCATACCGATACACGATCCATTAGGTCATTTAAATAGGACTTACAATCGACACCAAAAAGGAAATAACACTAAAGGAAATAACGAAAAACTTGGACACACGACTAAAAAAGACACGACACAAATCATGCGTCATATAAGGACGCCTCTCTTATGACAAAATAAAAGCATATATGGAAATAAATAATAATAATAATAAATAGATCCCATAACACAATTATAGAATAATTCATCAAGCTCTGACCCTCCGCACAAGAACCTAGGAAGCACAAATACTTGCAACAACATCACATGTCATAACTGAAATGTTTTGGAGTCGGGAAACTTTCGGAAACCCATTTTCAGAACTCTTGAAAACTGTCTTTTATTTTTAAATTTAAAACTCCTGGATACCCCCAAATATACCTAGTTGAAATGCTAATAAATTTTGTATATTGTGATGATGATATGGAGAAGGGCATATGAAAGAGAAAGTACAACAAATAACCCCGAAAAATATAACATCAATGCCTACTGAGTTCAACACAGGAGAGTTCACCAAAACACAATCACCGAAACATTGGTGCATCCTACTCATTGCAGCGGATAGGTCTGGAGTGCCAAAGATATCGCCGCCGCTTATTAGAACTGCCTCTACTGATGTTGCCACTACCTCAAAATCCCTTTCATCAATACAACCACCTGCCTTCATTTGATGTTCACAAAAGCACACATAAACCAATACATTTCCAAAAATATTTTCCTCACGATGCAACATCACAGGAGGAGCAACACCACTAGAGATCATGGTGATGTCTCACGCACTAAGCTTGACTGCACTTATCTCGGTCACAAAAGACTCACGATTCTTCACCTCAACAACAATTTCTTGTTGTTGCCTACTCTCTCCAATAGATAAAGAATGATAATACCAACAATCAACACCAAAATGTGATGAGCTACGCGCTAAGATGCTCAAGTATGTATCATGCATCACTTTGTTATAAGATGCTTAAGCTTTGTCCAACATTTTGGGCTTTCAAACTCTTTCACCCTATATTTGCATGCTTCATCAGCTTGGCTATAGCCTCCTTGTATCTCTCTCATCAGAATAGGCTTTGTCATCAAATATTCGGCCAAGGCGTCAAATCCATTCCATAAACTCAATTGGCCAAGACCTACCCTTGAACTTGGGATTCCTCATACCAACTTTGATAACAAAATTGAAAAGATAATACATAAAATATCAACGGTAGAAAAATGATAACTTTTGTCTGATATGGCACACACGGCAAAGCAACAATCTCATAACATCACTTAATAACAATAATATCTGTTTTTGTCTTGGGACTACACAAGCATTTATATAGAAATGAACCAAGGCTGCCATTTAAAAAAGTTGCACCTTTCTGATGGGTTGCGTTTCTTCTCTGCAGGTCTAAAGTCGTGCCTTTATCTGCACGTCTTCTTTCACGCCGGATGAGTTGTTGTAGGAGCGTCGCCGCTAGTCTGATGGCTCTGCTTGTTTTACCTCTTCAGCTTACACCTTCTTTCATTTGTTTTAACATCTCTTAAGCTGAGAGGTCTTCAACTCCCATCTTCTTCTTGATGCTTTCGTATCATGGTCTTGCTAAGGGTTTTGCAAGCAGATCTACAATCTGCTGCTCGGTGGTGATGTGTTCAAGTTTTATTCCCCCTTCTCTAAATTTTCCCTGATATGATGATATATGATGTCTATTATGCTTGTTTCAGCTATGAAACACAGGTTTTTTAGCTAATGCTATGGTAGTGAGCTATTACAGAAAATTTCAGTCACTTTTTTCGTTTCTTGAGTAATTTCTTCTACTAATCTTCTTAACCATATGGCTTCACTAGTAACTTTGCTTGGCACCATATATTATGCTTCAACTGAGCTTAGAGCAACCAATTGTTGTTTTCTGGAATTCCAGGAGATTGCATTGTACCCTAAGAAAAATATGAAGCCACTCGAGCTTCTGCTATCTTCAATACTTCTTCCCCACTCTGAATCAGTGTAACCAATAAGCTTCCCATTACTTTTATTTCAGCAAATGAGACCGTAGGTTTTTGTGCCTTGAATATACCGTAAAATTATTTTCGTAGATTCAAAGTGAACGCTACTCGGTTTGCTCATAAACCTTGAGATGGTATTTACTGCAAACTCAATATCTGGCCGCATATTTGTTAGATAAATTAAGGGCATTGTTATAAGTAGACCTTATTTGGCTATATACAAACCGAAATTTTGATATTTTGGTCTTTTTTTCTACTATATACAAACCACTTTAATACTTCCCCCTCCCTCCAAAACAAAATCTCGTTTCTTTTCTAAAAACATCAGCCCTAGCCGCTCCACATTTCCCATGCTCTCCCGATACCCCCTCCAGATCCCGCCTCCCGTGCAAACGCCAAGCTCGTCGGTGGCCAATGTCGACCGAAAAATCACTGGCGACCACCCCAGGGAGCTTCTGCAAGGCAGGTGACCAGCCCCCTTCCGGCGATGGTGACGGAAACAGTCTCTCGGACGACGTCGACCTATGCGAATCCGCCCAGTTTGCTCTGGATTAAAATTTCTTCTCCCGAAATGAGGTAATCAAAAATCTCAGCCCTTTCATTTTGTTTATTAGGGTTTGGTTGTTGTTTAATTTTGAGAATCATTTTCACGGCATTTCTCCTCCCTAAATGAGGTTTTGGTTGTTAAAATCCCTGCATTCCGCCCAGTGAAGTGTTGTAGCTATTTCCAGTGCTATACATAATTTAAAGTTTTCTTTATTGCATATTTTGTTAGGATCAATCATTAGCACTTAGAGCAATAGAGTCGGATAATGTGGAGGTTCCTTCGTCTATACCAGAATATGGTATTGTAATCTATCAAAAAATGTTCATTCATATGCATTGTATTGCTTGCGAACCCGGTAGTTACTCCGTATTGTTTGTTAAATTTCTTATGTAGATGTGACTTCATTCTTTCAAACAAACATTGTATTTGCGTCAAAGGAAGATTTGATTGATTGGGCAATCATTCCGTACATTTGGTGATGTAGAAAGGGTGTCCACTACCTCATATTGTCTCCTCTTGGAGAAAGTTTCGTGATCCAATTGCAAGCACATGGGAGAAGAAATACATTGCACGAGTACAAATTCCAAATCAACAAATATCCGCAACATGTGATGTAGTAGATTTGGGTGGCTTCAAAGTATAAATTATTTTTTAGATTTTTGAAATTTAACATTTTATTTAATAAAAAGTTCGATTCAATCCGATATCTAAATTTTATTTATTGATTGCAGACTCGTTTCACTTGGCGAAGATGATGAACGACAAAGAAGATCCTTTCAAATTTTTGAATTCAAGATTTTTTTGGGGGGAATTACATCTTTCATATGTCTTGAATTACATCCTTTTTTGTAATGTTTAACTAATAGTTGTTTGCTAATATAATATTAGTTGATTGCATATAAAAAATTGTTTTTTTTTATTTTTACATTGGTCTACATATAACAATTTTGTCTACATATAGTCGTTTTCGAATTAATATGGTTTGTATATAGTAATGGTTTGTATATAGCCAAACTTGGTCTACTTATAACAATGCCCTAAATTAATGATCCAACTAAACTTTGTGTATAGGCTCTCATCAATACTTCTTTCTTCCTCTATTTTACTAAATAATTCATTTGGAAACATAGGAGTGGTTACTGGGTTACTTTCCTCCGTTCTGAAATTTTTTTGAATACATCTCTAACATATTTCTCTTGTGATAAAGAGATGTAATCAAAATTTTGTTACTTTCCCTCTAACATAGGAGTGGTTACTGGGTTACTTTCCAACGACTTATCAATGTTAGCATTCTATGCTCTTGGGGCCTGTTTAAGTTCATGCAAAGCTTTTAATACATTGTATACTTTGTGTTCTTCTCCTTTCACTTCATATACACGTGTTTGTTTTACAAACACCTTGACGCAGGACGAATCTATAAGCGGCGGATGAGCGATGCCCTAACCCTACATGCAATGCAAATCTGCAAACACATGATTTTAATAATATCTGACGACGAATTCAAAATCCGATAATAAATAATTAAATCACGCGCATATGATTTTAGCAATAGCAAAATAATTCTTTAGGGCAAAACAAGCTTAGGTTTTCCTCCGCGTGGAGGGCCAAAGCAAGAGCGCACGGTGGATAGTTCCTGCAAATCACAAAATAATCTAGAACCAAAGTACTACAATATTATTTATCCAAACGAATATAAGCTCACAACACAATATTTAAATGATGAAAACAAAAGTTCGAACAACAAAAAAAACTCACAAAAGTATGAGGACTGTCGTAGGGGAGTAGATCCGGCAAGGTGCGATGAGGCGGCGGCTGAAATCTGAAGTTATTTGGATAGATGTAGAAGGGGGAATGCTGGATCTGATGGTGGGAAGTGGGATCGGGCCGAGGGGAGGTATATCCGGCTGTATGGAAGCGGTTCCGGGATGTGGGAAGGTGGATCTTGCTGTTTGGAGGTGCATTTGGCTGTGGAAGGGCGATCTGGATGGAAGGCGGCTAATTTGGGATGTAGGAAACGAGATCTGGATGTATGGGGGCTTGAAGGAGGGGCGGCGGATGGTTGGGGTGGCTGAAGGGGAGCCGGCGACAGGCTGTGAGGGGCTTGAAGGGGTGGCAGCCAACAGGGAGGAGGCTGAAAGGGGGCGGCGTCAGCAAGGAGGTGGCTGGAAGGGGCGGATGTTGCTAGACAACAACCTGTATGGGTGGTGGCTAGGGTTTGGAGGGTTGTGAAGGTGGCGGTGGAGGCTTTAGATGGTAGAGGAAGAGGGCTAGGGGTTACCTTTGGGGAGCGGGAGAAGACCTAGGAGTCGTCACCTAGGGTTCCACGGAGTCGACACCGTGGAGGGATCGCTGGAATCTGGGATTCACAATCTTCAAATTCTGCAATAGCTCATGGCAGCCCCCATACACTCTTATATAAATAAAGAGATATTAGGGCATCACACCATCGACGGCTATGATTGGTCGGAGATTGGGTAGCCCGATTACATCAAAAATAAAGCAAAAATAACAATGTAATATATGAAATCGTGTCGTAACGACGGGTCGGACGCATCCGGGGAGTCGGATCATCGATCTGAGTACATGTATGGTAAGTAGCCAATCGGACCCGAACGGGCCCAAAACTCATCCTCCGCTGCGGGTGCGCATCTCCGATCCGCATCATTCTCCCCGACTTGAAAGAATTCATCTCCTGATGAATAGAGATCGGAATTCTCTCGGTGTATGCCTGGTAAAACTCGATGAGGTCAACCAGAGGTCGTCCAAGTATCGTCAATGGTAAAGTATCCTCGCCAATGGTACTCTTATGTCTGACTGACTGGCGCGACTATGCAAGCATGAGCCACGATATCACTAATGCTCTTTATAATCCACTGATGTGCGGGAAGTCCCGATGCAATCACTGGTGTAGACGGTGAAGCCATAGGCGACTGACCCAAAGGTAGGTGGGGCTCAGAAGTGGACTGGGTGCAGGATTGAGGATGTGGAGGTGTAGGCTCTAAAGGATGTAAGGGTGTAGGCTCAAGAGGATCTCCACGAAATGAGTCCATATGCTTGTGAGGCTTGAAATACGGCGTTAAGTCCTCAATATTAAATATGGGACGGATACTCATGCTCGTCGGGATATCAAGATCATAGATATTTGCTCTGATCCGTCTCATGATTGTGTAAGGATTCATTCGTCTAACGCTCAAGCTTTTAGCAGGCCTCCCACGGAGCCTCACAGCGCGGATTCTCACCATCACCTGCTCGTTTTCATGAAATACCTGCTCCTGCAAACGAACATCCGCATGTGATTTATAAGATTTATTACCATTGTTGATTCTCCTCCGGACCGACTCATGACACACATGCAAACGATGAACAAACAACTCAACAGACACATGCAAATGATGAAGAGACGACTCAACAGACTCATGCCAATGATGCAAATGAAACACGACAGACACAACATGCTCTCTATGGGGCAGTCTGACAATGACTTGGAAATCTATAAAATGGGGTGGCCTACAGGAGGCTCTCTCGGTGGAGTGTAGAAAAATCCATCCAGTGTGCGACGAGTGTACAGGTGACCGTGTGAGACATCAACACTCAAAGAGGAGCTCATAAGCTGTCAAATGTCTCTTGGGGATTGTGACGCATCAGTGGACTCATCGAGAGGTATATATGAAAATTCATCGCGGATGTGACGATCACCTGAGTGGATACCAGAAACACAGACGGTAGGATGTGACTCAAGAATGTGGTGAGTGCCCCTGGAAAGAAAGAACTCATCTGGTGGGTCAGCAAACGGTGTGTCCCAAAATTCATCAAGAGTGCGATGTGTCATAAGGTAGGTCCTCAAAATATAAGGAGTATGCTCAAGTGTACTTAAGCAAAGCCCTACATACGTAATGCTCCACTCAAGATCTATTCTCTGGGGCAAAACCAGGACGATAATGAAAGAAATGCCAATAACTCGAAACTCATAAGCGAGTGGCTCACCTGAATCTCATTCTCACCAGGATGTGGCGGCTCATCAGGAGGCTCAACAGGGGGCTCGTCATAGAACTCGTCAATAGGGTCATCATCCTCCAGATGAGCACCATCGTAAGGGGTAGTGTCCCCATAAATGGGTGAAATAGCCACCACAAGATCAGCACCAGGCTCTTGGCCCTTGGTCGTGATGTGGCTCGGGACAATGACAAAGGGAAAGTGACATAGACCTACTGTCAAGAATGGGTCTATAGGCGCGGTATCAGTAAGTGTCCATGTTAGGGGTGTTAACTAACCCAGGCCATGGCAAAAGAAGGGGTGTAGGTGAGGGACACATCACTATTGAATCAATAGGTCGCTTAGACTCACTCTCAGTCGGGTCACAAGAGACGAGTCATAAATAAATGACAGACCACTCACCGGACTAAGTACCTCACTGGGTTGAGAGAAATCCATATCAGGTGTCATTTCTATCGTGTCTGACGGAACAATGGTAGTCAAAATGGTGACCTTGGTATGGGAGGACTCGTACTGCGGAGGTCAATGTGTGAATCCAATCGACCAGCTCTTGCGAATCTCAAGGATTGTTCATGATGAAGGGCGGGCTGATATGTCTGCTCAAGGGACTTCGATCTGTGATAAGCCAACTCAGTACGTACGTCAGATTGAAATCCAGACCAAAATCGGGAAGCGATCATAGCTGGCTCCTCTCAGATATCACTCCTCACAACTAACTCATCAAAACGATCCATGTACTCAGCGACAGACATGGATCCTTGCTGAAGGGAAAATAATTACTCGAACAAGTGACTCTGATACGATGGAAGAAAATACCTCTGACACAACATACGCTTCATATCCACTCAACTAGTGATGCGGTGAAAACGATCTCGCTCGCAGGTCCTCTCAATGCTAGACCAATACGCTCTCGCCTGATCTAGAAGCCTAAGTTTTGCAAACTCGATGCGCCAACCACCGAATAACTCAAAATAATCAAGATAATACTTCATATCCACGAGCCAATAACTGAAAGGCTCGGGACTCGATGAGTCGTCAAAAGAAGGGGCATCAGTACAAAACTGTCACTCGAGATCTCTCTCATAATAATCATCCCTAAGGTAACCAAATCGTGTCGAAGGATCAACACGATCCCCTCGTGTGCAGGGATATGAACGATGACAATCATCACATTGATCGTCTCTAGCATAGTGGGATCGTGTCGGTGGATCAACACAATCTCTAGAAGTTGTGTGCTACGATCGAAAATAATCATTGTAGTAACGTGAGGATCTCCCTGAAAGGGCTCAATGGGAGTGGGTGTAAGTGGACTCGGGATCCCCAAATAGAGGAGAGGAATATTGGTGACACCTACCAATGAAGAAACCTATAGACACTACAGCTGCATATCAAAAGAGTGTTCGCAACCTAGCTCTGATACCAATTGACGCAGGACGAATCAATAGGCGGCGGAAGAGTGATGCCTTAACCCTACATGCAATGCAAATTTGCAAGCACATGATATTAATAATATCCGACGGTGAATTCAAAATCAGATAATAAATAATTAAATCACGCGCATATGATTTTAGCAATAGCAAAATAATTCTTTAGGGCAAAGCAAGCTTAAGTTTTCCTCTGCATGGAGGCCAAAGCAAGAGCGCACGGCGGATAGTTCCTGCAAATCACAAAATAATTTAGAACCAAAGTACTACAATGTTATTTATCCAAACGAGTATAAGCTCACAACGCAATATTTAAATGATGAAAACAAAAGTTCGTACAACAACAACAAAAAACTCACAAAAGTATGAGGGCTGCCATAGGAGAGTAGATCCGGCAAGGTGCAACAAGGCAGCGGCTGAAATCTGAAGTTATTTGGCTAGATCTAGAAGGGGAAGGCTAGATCTGACGGTGGGAAGCGGGATCGGGCTAAGGGGAGGTAGATCCGAGTGTATGGAAGCGGATCCGGGCTGTGGCAAGGTGGATCTTGCTGTTTGGAGGTGGATTTGGCTGTGGAAGGGCGATCTGGATGGAAGGCGGTTGATTTGGGCTATAGGAAATGAGATTTGGATGTATGGGAGCTTGAAAAAGGGGCGGTGGATGGTTGGGGTGGCTGAAGGGGGGCGGCGGCAGGCTGTGAGGGGCTTGAAGGGGCGGCGGCCAGCAGGGAGGTGGCTGAAAGGGGGCGGCGGCAGCAAGAAGGTGGCTGGAAGGGGGAGGATGTTGCCGGATAGCAACCTGGATGGGTGGCGGCTAGGGTTTGGAGGGTTGTGAAGGTGGCGGTGGAGGCTTTAGATGGTGGAGGAAGAGGACTAGGGGTAGGGGTTACCTTTGTGGAGCGGGAGAAGGCTTAGGAGTCGTCACCTAGGGTTCCACGGAGTCGGCACCGTGGAGGGATCGCTGGAATCCGGGTTTCACAATCTCCAAATTCTGTAATAGCTCATGGCAGCCCCCATACACTCTTATTTATAATAAAGAGATATTAGGGCATCCCACCATCGACGGTTATGATTGGTCGGAGATGGGGTAGCCCGATTACATCAAAAATAAAGTAAAAATGACAATGTCATATATGAAATCGTGTCGGAACGACGGGCTGGACGCATCCGTGGAGTCGGATCATCAATCCAAGTACGTTATATATGTTAAGTAGTCAATCGGACCCGAACGGGACCAAAACTCGTCCTCCGCTCCGCTGCGGATCCACGTCACACCTCTTCTTCTATTTCACCAACTAAGAATGCAGATTTATGTCCAGTTGGAATACCTATAAAGTTGGATTGAGCTGCATAAGCAAGGAGAGTTCTGATGGTTTATATTCTTTCGACTGGCGCATAGGTTTCATGAAAATCTATATCAGGTATTTGAGAATACCCTTTGACTAATATGCGTGCTTTGTATCTCAAAATGATGTCATCTTTCTTTTCGTTTATTTTATAGATCCACTTGAGACCTATTACTTCTTTATCAAGTGGTTAAATAAATAATTCCAGGTTTTATTCTTCACGGCCATTCTAATCTCTTCATCCATGGCCTTTTTCCAGGCTGAGCTTTTAATTGCTTCATCAAAAGTAGATGGTGTGGACATGTTGAATGCTAAATTACTTATCTTCTAACAATCTCATCTTTTGGGGGGTGATGATGAGTCACGGCTATTGGAAAAAACTGAGGATGAAGGTTACTATGGTTGGTAAGTGCCAGGACTGTTCTGACTGACTGGTGTAGAGAGAGCTAATTCAACCATCAACAGATCACTGATACAGACGGGATCATCTGGCTCTGCATCGGACTCAAGTGGACATGATTGCCTCTGATCTGAATCCCAGCTCCAGCACTTCTCATAAAATAACACATCTCTTGAGATAACTAATTTGTTCTGATCTGGTTGGTCAAGCTTATATGCCTTGGATTCACTATTGTAGCCTACAAATATGCATTTTTCACCTTTTTTGTTTATTTTTCTTGTCTTCTTTCTGAACGAGGGCATATGTGATGCATCCAAACACTCTTAAGTGATCAATTTTTGCTTTTCTTTTAAACACTACTTCATAGGGAGTTTACTTCAACAATGCTTCTGTAGGTGCTATATTAAGGAGGTAAACAGTTGTGCTTGCAGCCTCAGCCCAGAAGGATTTGAGTAAATTCTTATTAAGTAGCATAGTTCTCATCATCTCTATTATAGTCATGTTTATTCTCTCCACCACACCATTTTATTATTGTAGTGACCTACTAGCAGTTAATTCCCTCTTAATACCATGTTGTGTGCAGAAAGTATTGAATTCATATGAGTTAAACTCACCCCCTCTATCAGTTTTTAGAGATTTAATTTGTTTCTCTAGTTGTTTTTCAATAAAAACTATGAAATAAAGAAATTATTGGAAAGCTTCAAACTTGTTTTTGAGGAAATATATCCACAGATAACTACTGCAATCATCCACTAGTAGCATGTAATATTGAATTACTCTGGGATTCTTTCCATCTGCATAGTTCTCACATAATTGCTTATCTACCACTACCGCTGTTAATCCATCTACCATTTGAAAACTATTTATCGCGCTTAAATCACATAAATTAAGGTGCCCAAATCTATGGTGCCAGAGTCTTGTATTTTTTAAAATGTGTTTTGAGCTCATAAGTGCTACATCAGTGGCGAATCCAGAAAATTATAAATGAGGGATTGAGGGTGCACAAAAAATTTCTAAACACAAATGCTAGCGGGGTGAGTAGGAGGGTCGTGGGTCATATGCTCATATGTTGAAAATTAATTTTGGGGATGCACATAGCTGAACTTGGTCTGCGATTAGCCAAATTTGGTTTGCGGATAGCCAACTTAGGTCCGCAAATAGCCAATATTTATCCCAAAACAAACTAGTTACGTGACGTGAGAACGTTTTCATCTTATCGGAGTTGTTTCTCCCTCATCAGATCACCGTTTTTGACATATAAGTAGTCAAAATCCATTGCCTCGACGAGAGGAATTCAAATCCACTAACAATTTTGAAAAATAATGGGGGTGCCAGTGTCCCTCGGGCCCCCCTCTGAATCCGCCCCTGGCTACATCAGCGACCAGTAAAACTGTTACAGAGAACACTGTTGTTGAACATCATTGCTGAAACTACAAGATTGCCTTTTTGATTTATGATATTGCAGGAATTCATGATAAACAACACTTGGTATCCTCTTTGCGTTAACTGCCCGACACTGAACAGATTGGTTGCTAAAGTTGGAACAAAACTCACATCATAGATATGTCAGGCATGATTTGTTTCAGTTTTAACTTTGATGTAACACCCGAAAATGTATTGTAAAAGTAACGAAATTTAAAATTCCCCGATGATGAAAACCAAAATGAAATTCAATGTCGTGAATTTTCGGGAATTTTCTATCGCTCATTTTTGGTATTTGTTTTCGACGATTATTTTGTCTATGCTTAATTTTTTGATGAAATTTTTTGACGAATTTTAATTTATATGGTGACCTTGATTTTAAGTGGTGGTTAGGTTAGCTCACACATTGGGCCAGCTGGTTTGATTATTAAGAGACTAGGTTGGTTTAATTACTTAAGATTATCTTCTGTTAGCGTGTATTAGAGGTGTGGTGTGCGTTTAGGTGTGGTGTATTTAGAGAACTGTAGAGGTATATATTATATATATTGTATGTATGTGTAATAATGAAGAGAAGCCCTAATTCCACATGGTATCAGAGACCGGGGGAAAGGGAGACGTCCTCTCGATCTCGCTGCGATCTCGCCACACCTCGCCGCATCGCACAATCTATCAAGTTTCTGTCGCCGGAGGTTTCGTCGACGTGTTCACAAGATCTCGCGGGAGTTCCCGTCGTCGATCCGATCACTCGGTGATCCCGTCGCGGGAGTTCATCTCTCTGTGATCCCGTCACTGGAGCCTCGCCAACGACCTGATCTCGCCACTGGAGTCTCGTCGACGACGACATTGGGGGAGGGAGTCTCGTCGACGACATTGGGGGAGGCTCTCGTCGACACAGATACAGCATAGGAGGCTCTCATCGATGACATTGCTGAAGGCTCTCTCGACGATATTGGGGAAACATTGTTGATGGCTTTCTCGACGATATTGGGGAAGTCTCTCGACGACATTTGGGGAGTCTCTCGGCGACATTTGGGGAGTCTCTCGTCGACACAGCTGCAGCACAGGAGGCTCTCGTCGACGACATTGTTGAAGGCTCTCTCGACGACATTGGGGGAGTCTCTCGACGACATTGGGGGAGTCTCTTGATGACACAACGGCAGCACAGAAGAATAATTCGTCGACACAGTTGAAGGGGTCTGTTTTTTTGCTTGATTGGTGTGTGCACTTGTAAGTAATGACGACGAAAGGAAGGAGGACGTCCTCAAGAAGTTGGATCCGGCAGAGGTGGCTACCTTGTTGAGTTGTTGGGTTCATTACCCCGACCGGTGAAGTTGAACCTTTCACCGGTTGACCTGAAGCTCGAAAGATCGTCCACCTACCTGGGTTGGTCACACCGTGTGAGGAAGACTCTTACAGCGCAGAAGGTTGGGGGTTTCTTGACAGGGGAGTTGAAAAAGCCAGAGAACCCAGCTGCAGGAGATGAGTGTGAATCAACCCACATGACGGTGTTCATGTGGCTTCTCAGCTCGGTTGTCTCAACGATTGCTGCCACAGTTGATGGCCTGGAGACAGACATGGAGGTTTGGGACAGGCTGCAAAGTACATATGATGGAGTGGGGAACAATCTCAAGGTCTTTTAGGTGAAGGGAGAAATTGATGACACAGTTCAAGGTGAGAAGACTGTGCAGGAGTACGCATCAGAGTTAGAACGACTATGGGTGGACTACGACCATGCTTCTGGTGGTATGCGTTGCAGTGACCCACGGTGTTGGGCTTCCAAGATTATCGTAGAGGAGGGACCATGAAGTTCCTGAAGGGGTTAAGTGAACGGTTCGATCAAAGGTGAGTCTTACTTCTGTCGGGTACGAAGATTACTACTCTGTCAGAGGCCATCTCGGACATGATTCAAGAGGAGACCCAGTTCAAACTCCGGGCAGGGAGGGGAGATTATGTTGTCGTAAAGTCAGTACTAGCGGCTACTGGCTCGGGTATTCCAAGACGACGAGAGGAAACATGACAGTGCTACAATTGCAGGGAGACAGGCCATCTGTTGTATGTTTGCCCCAGACCACCCAAGGAGGGGGATTTGGGTGGTGGTGGTCGTGGACGTGGCCAGGTTCGTGGTGGTAGAGGTGGTTATCGTGTCAATCTAGGCATTAGTGGATGTGATGAGAAGGCTGGTGTTATTTACACCGAGGAGCAAACTCTACTAAGTATGATGAGCATGATGGAGGGCCTCAAGAGGAAACAAGCTGGTGAAGGAAGCAAGAGTGGAACCAGGGGGCATGAGCTTCAGCTATGTATGCCCACTCTTCCAGGACATCGGACAGGAGATGCAGATGAGTTCTCCTACACTCGCCTAGCTACTGTTGATAGCATCCAGACGGCAGATGAGACTTTCCAATTAGTCGTCGGTAAGGGCACGGTCAATTGTACAGGTTCGGTAAAACTATCAAATGTCTTGCATGCTCCTCCTTTTCCAGTTAGCCTTCGATCCATTAGTTCATGTTGAGATTTGTATCCACAATTACCTTGATTTGAAGAAGAACCCTTGAACTAAGTTGAATTGAGTTTGTATTTGATTTGGTTTTCTAGTTGTGTGTTTGCAGGACATTAATTGCTAAGTACAAACCAATATCAGGTTTCAATGAGTCATAAGCACAGGCCTATGCAATGTAATCCCTCATTGTGTAGACCAAAGTGTTGACTCATGTGAAATCTCTCTATTGGGATGTACTTCATATTCAAACACTATGGAGGAGTCAAGATGGAGTTGTTGCAGGATGCAGGACTGCAAGAAAAATATCTCAAGTCAATTCGTCGAGACATCTAGAGAAGACTCGACGAATTCGTCGAGTCATCTAGAAAAGACTCGACGAATTCGTCGAGATTTCATGATAGATCTCTTGAATTACTTCAAGTCTTTTCGTCGAATAAAAATGTGTTCACTCGAGATCGCTCGACGAATTCGTCGAGTGGCCTGCTGGTTTCTCGAGAACACTCGATGAATTCGTCAAGTGCTCTCGACGAATTCGACGAATGTTCTCAGCTGCAGTTTCTTCCCGTCTCAACGTTCTGTCAAGTCATTTTCGTCGATTGATGAAGTAAATTCGTCGAGTGGTCGAGTTCATTCGACGAATGCTGACAGAGCTTATTCAAAATCGCAGTCAGCTTTCCTTTTTAAGGTTTCCTCCATGTACAGTACACTTGGAGCTCAAACCTTAAATCTCGTTTCTAGCCATTAAAGAAGGATCTATAAATACTTAAAGGGTATTTTGTTCAACCCTAATAATCGTGCATTATTCAAAGGAATCGCAAAATCGTCTGTCGGCCTTTTCGTTCTCGCAAATCATCTTTGCTGCTACCGACAAAGTTCTTGTTCGATCCTTCTTGAAGAAAAGATTCAACTAGATCTCTGATTTCCTAAGGTTGCTTTCAGATCTAGTTGACTTCTAAGTTTTCAGATCCAGTTCTACAAAGATAAGATTTCTTCTTCCTCCTTTCAAGATCCAGATTTTCAGTTCAGTCAAGGAAGAAGATCTATTATTTCAGATCTGAAGAAGTTAAATCTCAAAGAGATTTCAGAAGATTGTTTCTCAATCTAAGTTTTGTAAAAAAAACTTTACAATATTTTTGTAGGAGAGTTTGCTCTCCGAGCTTGTAGGAAGTTTTACTTCCGAGTGTAGGAATTGAGGCTCCGAGTTTGTAGGAGAGTTTGTTCTCCGAGCTTGTAGGAAGTTTTACTTCCGAGTGTAGGAGTTGTTCTCTGAGTTTGTAGGAGAGATTGTTCTCCGAGCTTGTAGGAGTTGCTAACTCCGAGTTGTAAGATTATTTTAATCTGAGATAGAGAAGTAGCCAAGTCAACGATCCAAGGATCCAAGGATCTTTCAGATTGTTGAAGAAGGTCCTCATGTTCCCATGACAGCATCTACAATCAACCATGTCGTACAAGTTCCTAAGAAGATGCTTGATCTAACAAAGGACGAGATTGTTCTTGTCGCCTTGGACAAGAAGACGAAGAATATAATAGACAGTGTTGTGGATGACTCTATGCTACAGAATCTCTTCCACTGCAAATCTGCTAAAGAGATGTGGGATTCTCTTGTCGTCTTGATGGAAGGTACAGAAGAAGTAAGGGGTGATCGAAAATCTTTGTTAAATCAAGAATACGAAGCTTTCAAGCAAGATCCAAGGGACTCTATTTCTGACACTTATGAGAAGTTCTTCAAGATCGTCAACGGTCTAAGGAACTATGATCGGGAATTCACTGTTGGTGAACTGAATGATAAATTCTTGAGATCCCTGACGAAAGAATGGGATACCAAGGCAATTGCTATCAGGGAATTCAGTAAGTTGGCTACGATGGAGCCACAGATTCTATTTGGGAAGCTTATTTCCCATGAGCTAAAGTTGAGCATCAGAAAAGCTGAAGAAGAGGGTTGCACGACTTCTGGAAGGGAGAAGTCCGTGGCACTGAAGGCCAAAGGGTCAAGAAGAGGTAAAGCTATGTCATCTGTCAGGAGACAGTCCTCAGATATGCATGATGACTCAGAGGCTTGCTCATCAAGCTCGGAAATGTCAGATGGAGAGTTCTCCTCACTCTCCAAGCAATTCAAGAGAATGTTGAGCAAGACAAGACAAATGAAAAATCAGTCCTCCTCTTCTGACTCCAGAAGATCAAGACGTGATGGTGAACATCACAAGAAAGGATACAACAACGACAGGTATAAATCAAAACCTAATAAATATATCTCGACTGATATTATTTGTTATTGCTGCAATAAGACAGGACAATTGAGTGTTGAATGTCCATACAAAAAGAAGGAGAGAAGAAATCCTTCAAAGGAAAGAGGAAAGAAGAAAAGAGCTTCATCGCTAAGAAGTCGAAGACTCTTAGAGACAGCGACTCAGACGAGTCAAGCTCAAATGATGAAGCCTATTTTGGGCTTATGGCTCATTCAGATTCGGATAACTGCGATACCCCTTATGAGGGGAAAGTAAACTCGAACACTCCTCTTTCTGATTCTAAAACTGGATCCAATGCGAATGAAGGCTATTCTTCAGAGAAAGACTCAGATCAAATGGTTCAGTATAGAGCCTTATTGAAGGGATTTGACAAATGTCGCAAGGTAGTCAGATCTCAAGCAAAAGAGATTGAATCTCTCAAGACGGTGGAATCAGATTTGAGGGAGGAAATTGAAAAATTGACTCCTCTCAGAGATGAAGTCCAAATCTTGAAAGATGAACTTAAAAACTCTGCTGAACTATTAAAGCTGGAGGCGAAATCCATAACTGAGTTGGAAGGGAAGCTAGTGGTTGAGAGAAAGCTAGTGGAAAGCTTCTCAAAGCCAAAGACCATCATTCCTCTTATTAATGGTTTCTCAGCCCCTGCGAAGGGTAGCGGTATCGGTCACGTGACCGAGAAAAGTAAGGCTGCTAAGAGAAGAGTCGTTAAGGGTAAGGGCAAGGCTGCTCAAAGTCAACCTTCCTTCAAGAAGGTAGTTTTTCCAACGAACACCTATGACTTTGAAACATCATATGGTCACTTTACGAGACCAACTCACGTTGAGTCAAGTAAGAATAACCAAGGATGGAGCCGTCCCCGAAACTTCGGAACGACTGCTTTCAAAGCCCCTTACGAAGAAATAGTCTTCAAGGACTATGGTTCATTCGTGCATGGACCGTCAGCAAAGAAAGCACCAAAAGTTAAATTTGTTGCTACGAAACCACTTGAGAAGGAGCCATGTGTTTGCTGCAATCACAAGGCTTCTACCTCCAAGTCGGTAGCTCCTGTTAGACCCCTCGTTCAAAGAGTTAAGCAGGAGAGGGAAAAAAGTTACAACAGATTCGACTGTTAGTGTTGTAGCAAAGTTGGTCACTTCGCCATAGATTGTTAGTTTAATCCAATAAATTCTAGGACTCCACTAGTTAATAATGCAAGGACGACCACTCGCAATATTAACAACCCAAGTGGTAGTCGTCTAACTAGGAACCTAGGACCCAAATCCGTTTGAGTTCCTAAGGATAATTAATCTGTGTTTGCAAGTATGTCCAAAGGCCAACCAAAACTCTTATCGGGCATTTGGACAGTGGATGTTCTCGATACATGACCGGAACAAGAAGTCTATAATAAAATTGTAGAAAAGCTCAGGAAATCAGTCTAAGCACTGAAATTCTAAGGGGGAGAAAAGTTTGGGGGGGGATGAATCAATGTTTTCAAAGTCTACTTCTAAATGAGGACTCCAGTGCAGTTGTTAAGGGGGGAACCCTGTTGAACTGTCATGTTTTCACTTTCCTATCTGAAGCAGTCAGAAAGGGGGAGAGGAAGTTGAAAGGGGAAGAGAAGGTTGAAAAGCTAAGTCTTTAACTCTCTATGTATTTCATATTATACTTATTCTCTGTGCAATTCAACTTAGTATATAGGGTTCTGACTTCTTCAAATAGTGGGAGATTGTTCGGAATTGTATCCACAATTACCTTGATTTGAAGAAGTCCCCTTGAACTAAGTTGAATTGAGTTTGTATTTGATTTGGTTTTCTAGTTGTGTGTTTGCAGGACATTAATTGCGAAGTACAAACCAATGTCAGGTTTCAATGAATCATAAACACATGTCTATGCAATGTAATCCCTCATTGTGTAGATCAAAGTGTTGACTCATGTGGAATCTCTCTATTGGGATGTACTTCATATTCAAACACTATGGAAGAGTCAAAATGGAGTTAATGCTGGATGCAGGACTGGAAGAAGAATATCCCAAGTCAATTCATCGAGACATCTAGAGAAGACTCGACGAATTCGTCGAGTCATCTCGAAAAGACTCGACGAATTCGGCGTCGAGATTTCATGATAGATCTCTTGAATTACTTCAAGTCTTTTCGTCGAATAAAAATGTGTTCACTCGAGATCACTCGACGAATTCGTCGAGTGGCCTACTGGTTTCTCGAGAACACTCGATGAATTCGTCGAGTGCTCTCGACGAATGTTCTCAACTGCAGTTTCTTCCCGTCTCAACGTTCTACCAAGTCATTTTCGTCGATTGATGAAGTAAATTCGTCGAGTGGTCGAGTTCATTCGACGAATGCTGACAGAGCGCGTTTTGTTCAAAATCGCAGCCGGCTTTCCTTTTTAAGGTTTCCTCCATGTACAGTACACGTGGAGCTCAAACCTTAAATCTAGTTTCTAGCCGTTAAAGAAAGATCTATAAATACTTAAAGGGTATTTTGTTCAACCTAATAATCGTGCATTATTCAAAGGAATCGCAAAATCGTCTGTCAGCCTTTTCGTTCTCGCAAATCGTCTTTGCTGCTGCCGACAAAGTTCTTGCTCGATCCTTCTTGAAGAAAAGATTCAACTAGATCTCTGATCTCTGATTTCCTAAGGTTGCTTTCAGATCTAGTTGACTCCTAAGTTTTCAGATCCAGTTCTACAAAGACAAGATTTCTTCTTCCTCCTTTCAAGATCCAGATTTTCAGTTCAGTCAAGGAAGAAGAAGATCTATTATTTTTAGATCTGAATAAGTTAAATCTCAAGGAGATTTCAGAAGATTGTTTCTCAATCTAAGTTTTGTAAAAATCCTTTTACAATATTTTTGTAGGAGAGTTTGCTCTCCGAGCTTGTAGGAAGTTTTACTTCCGAGTGTAGGAGTTGAGGCTCCGAGTTTGTAGGAGAGTTTGTTCTCCGAGCTTGTAGGAAGTTTTACTTCCAAGTGTAGGAATTGTTCTCCGAGTTTGTAGGAGAGATTATTCTCCGAGCTTGTAGGAGTTGCTAACTCCGAGTTGTAAGTTTATTTTAATCTGAGATAGTGAAGTAGTCTAGTCTGGTCGGGTGTGCTAGATAGGTGAGGCGGGAAAGTGGACGTACCCATTCCGGGGATCCACTATAAATCCTTGTGTTTGTGTGTGCTCTTTTGATTTCTGTGTGCTTTTTTTTAAGTTTTTGATTCCGCATAAAAATCATAGAAGTCACCTATTCACCCCCCTCTAGGTGATTTAGGTAGCAACTAGATACTTTCAGTTCCATAATCCTTCAGCTAAAATGTGTCATTTATTTTGATATTCCCATGGCGACCTTCCACGAGAAAGGGATGAGGCGGATACTTGGGACTGGGACTCTGCATGACGGGTTATGGTATTTTGATCGGGAAGGATTGGATGCAGCTCTTATATCTATGGCGAAGGAGACAGAAGTAGGAGGAACGAAGATGAGTGCAGAGGATATGTTTCTACTACATCACCAGCGTTTGGAACATTCTTCGTTCGGCACATTAGCCAGACTATTTCCTTTATTGTTTCAAAAAATAAATCAACATAAACTTGTATGGGATGCATGCGACTTAGGCAAGCTTACTAGGAGCTCTTATGTTAGCACGAGACGGATGAGCTATTCCTTTTTTTGATATTGTGCATTCTGACGTTTGGGGGCTTTGTGCCGTAAGTTTTTTGAATGGCTATAAATACTTTGTGACATTTATCGATTGCGCCTCGCGTGTCACTTGGTTATATCTGATGAAAAGTAAAAGTGATGTTTTTACATATCTTCGGGATTTCCATAAGTATGTCCAAACACAGTACGGCATAATGATAAAGGTATTAAAGTCGGATAATGGAACAGAGTACACTAATAGGGCATTGGCAGAGTACCTATCAATCCAGGGATACTGCATCAGACCACGTGTGCATACACACCTGCACAGAATGGCGTGGCGGAGAGAAAAAACAGGCAGCTGATGGAGGTGGCAAGGAGTATGATGCTCCACATGAAAGTCCCTCAAAGTTTATGGGAATATGCTGTGTTAACAACACAATTGATCAACAGAATGTCATCACGTATTCTCGAGTGGAAATCCCCGTGTTAGAAGTTGCAGGGACATAATGGAGGTATGCTTCCAATTAAAGTTTTCGGTTGTGTGTGCTTCGTGAAGGACAACAGACCGAGTGTTGGAAAACTTGATGCGAAGGCACTCAAGTGTATCTTTGTGGGCTACTCTGATCTCAGAAGGGGTACGTGTGTTGGAGCCCAGTGGAGAAGAGAAGTTTTGTGAGCCTGGATGCCCACTTCAGAGAGCTGGAACAATACTACCGATAGGAGGAGGCCCAACACATACCAGAATTGTCAAATACCGAAAGTATGAGGCGAGAGAGGGAGAGTTTGGTGACAGATCTGGAAGTATGGCATGAAGGATCAGTGGAGGAGAATGGGAGTAATGAGGAGCAAGTGAGAGGCGTGAGGCCTACGGCTCAGAGGGAACTGCTTACATATCATAGGAAAGGGAAACGGACTGCTGAACCAGTACTTGTGCCTAGAATGCCAGTGCCTAGTCCCTTGTCTACGCCAGTCTTTACTCCTAGAGCACCGCAGTCATTTTCTGGTGAGATCATTCCTTCTACTCCTCCATCTCCTACTACCGCGGTCCAGCGGACTACTCGCAGTAATGTGGGCAACCCTCCGGACAGATATGGTTGGGACCTTGCTTCTTTTGTCTCCTACGATAATATTTCTTCTTCTCATGGAGCATTCATTGCATCTTGGGATAGTATTATTGTACCTAACAATTGGCAGGTTGTAAAACTGATCCAAAATGGCAAGCAGCAATGAAGGAGGAGATGAGAGCTCTTGAGAAGAACAAGACCTGGGAGCTGACACACCTACCAAAGAACAAGAGGATTGTCGGGTGCAAGTGGGTTTTCACTATGAAGCAGAACTCGGATGGTCTTGTCGAGAACTATAAGGCTCGATTGGTCGCAAAGGGGTATAGTCAGACTTATGACATTGATTACGACGAGACATTGCACCCGTGGCTAAGATGAGCACTGTCCGAACTCTGATAAACTTGGCAACGAATGGTGGATGGAGGTTGCATCAACTAGATGTGAAGAATGTGTTTCTTCATGGAGATCTAGCGGAGTAGGTGTACATGGAGATACCATCGGGGTTTGGCACAGCTGAGACTGAAGGCAGAGTCTGTAGACTGAAGAAGTCCCTCTATGGCTTGAAGCAGTCTCCCCGTGCGTGGTTTGACCGATTCAGGAAGACCATGATTGGGATGGGATACCGCAGATCAATGTTGATCACACGGTGTTCTTCAGGAAAAATGAAGGTCACCACATCACTATACTTGCGGTGTATGTGGATGACATGATCATCACAGGGGACGATGAGCAGGAGATCGTTCGCCCCATGAAGGCGTTGGGAAAGGAGTTCGAGGTAAATGATTTGGATTTGTTAAGGTATTTCCTTGGGATTGAGATTGCCTATGGTGCAAAGGAATTATTCTGTCCCAAAGGAGGTATGCCTTGGATCTCCTAACAAAGGCAGGGATGTTGGGGTGCAGGCCTGCTGCAACACCAATCGATCAGAAGTGTAAACTGGATGATGAGGCAGGTGAACCAGTCGATCGAGAGATGTACCAGAAACTAGTTGGGAAGCTGCTTTACTTGAGCCACACGCATCTGGACATTTCCTTTGCAGTGAGCGTGGTAAGCCACTATATGCATGACCCTAGGAAGGGCCGCATGGATATTGTGCATCAGATCCTTCGATACTTGAAGACTGCCCCTGGAAAGGGGCTGTTATTCAGAAGGAACGGGCACATGAAGATTGAGGGCTACTGTGACTCTGATTGGGCAAGTCGTATAGACGACAAGAGATCCACCTCAGGCTATTACATATTTGTAGGAGGCAACTTGGTCTCCTGGAAGAGCAAGAAGCAATCAGTGGTGGCCAGATCGACAGCAGAAGCAGAATACAGAGCTATGGCATTGGAGGTTGCTGAACTTCTGTGGCTAAAGGGAATGTTGATTGAGCTGAAATTGGATCGAGGGGATAAAATGAAGTTGTAGTGTGACAGCCAGACAGCTATCAGTATTGCAAACAATCCAATTCAACATGATAAAACCAAGCATACCGAGATTAATAGGTTCTTCATAAAAGAGAAGCTGGACAGTGGGCTACTGGAGCTTAGTTACATTGCGAGCAATGATCAGACCGCATATTGTTTGACCAAAGGTCTTAGCTCGAAGGATATGATTAGAAATTCTGACAAGATGGGTTTAGTAAATATCCTTCACCCACCTTGAGGAGTGTTGGCGTGTATTAGAGGTGTGGTGTGCGTTTAGGTGTGGTGTGGTGTGCATTTAGAGAACTGTAGAGGTATATATATTGTATGTATGTGTAATGATGAAGAGAAGCCCTAATTCCACATCTTCTATGGTATCCCCCAAGTGCATAATTGGATTTACGATGAAGGTTGCTCTAGCAAGAAAATTTTGTGCTTTCTCTCCTTTCATAAGTAATTTGTCAAAATCTCGCCAACAAGTTTGTAATTTTATAGCTATACCTGAGGTGAGCCCTTGTATTCAGTTTGCAGTATATTTCCCATGCTTTATGTGCAGTTTCTGCTGCCATTATTCTTGAAAATTGTGTTACTAACTCCTTGTTGTATGAAGAGAAGGGCTTTTGCATCTCTTTGAAAATTTTCTGCTTGAGTCATCAATGTTGCTTCTGTAACAGTAGTTAAAGTTGTTATTGCTGGTACACCATTTTGAACAATCGACCACAAGCCTTGGGATATAAATAGCGTCTTAATCTGCATGGCCCAATATTCATATAACTCGCCATTGAATATTGGCACAGTTGAAAACAAATATGTAAAACCACTTTTGGTTCCATGCTCTGATACCACTAATAACAAAATTGAAAAGATAATACACAAAATATCAATGGTAGAAAAATGATAACTTTTGTCTTATTATGGTGTACACACGCAAAGCAGCAATCTCATAACATCACGCTCAAAATATTTCTTGGTAATAATAACATCTTTTTTGTCTTGGGACTACACAAGCATTAATATAGAAATGAAACAAGGCTACCATTTAGAGTTGTGCCTTTCTAATGGGTGGTGTTTCTTCTCTGCAGGTCTAAAGCCGTGTCTTTATCTGCACGCCTTCTTTCACGCAAATTGAGGTGTTGTAGGAGCGCCACAGCTACTCCGATGGCTCTGCTTGCTTTGCCTCTTCAGCTTACACCTTCTTTCTTCTATTTTAACAAACTTTGCCTCTTATCCCTAATCAATCTATCTCTGATACCAAATGATGCATCTCCGGATGGTTAAGAGGAAAAGGTTGTGGGTTTTTTGCAAAACCCAGGCCTGATAAGCTGGAAAAAAACTTGGCGGGTGATGCACTTGAGCAAAGCGCATAACGGCACACAAACAACAAGCACATAAATAAATTGACACAGATTTTTTGGGGGGAGAAAAACACGGGACGATCGGAGTCTAACCCGGAAAGCGGACACAAATGGTATTAGGGTAATAAAAGATTACACAAATATGCATACAATTGGCTTTCCAACTGATACTCAATATGATTACAACCGCTCTACTAATAAAAGATTCACAAAATAAAATAATAAGTATGAGCTATCAACAATGGCGAATGCACACATCAATGTGATCCTCTCCAAAAGATATCCATGGATAACTACCACTCCTCCAAATGTGATCCTCTTTGGTAGTGCAGCTCCACATGTCGACACACAATGTTTACCGGGTTACAAAAACAACGTCACGGCTACACAGATTCGCTTCCAATCCGAAGAGGAATCTCCTAAGAAGACTCCTTCAATCTGAGATAACTCTTCTCAGATTTATGTTCAGCAGAAAGCAAGGCTTTCATATGGTGATTTGGTTCATGCTTTGCTACCAATAGCAATCCAACTCTTCTGATTGGACAAAGCTTCTAATTGCTTCACTGCTCAGGAAGAACAAGATACAGATCAAACTAACTCACGTCCAACAAAAGAACTCCGAGATTTTGGTCCACAAAGATAGTGACGATGTCCTACCATAGTGGATCTTGACAACAGCAGTGTCTTGTCACAAATCTTTGAGACAGCTGCTCCACGGATTGATGAAAAGGGAGAACTGAGCCAGACATGCTCCAAGTTCACCGCCTCTCTTGCTCGAAGATTAAAAACAGAACTTGGCCTCGAACACAAGCGACTCTCTCCGCATAGGATGTGAAACACGCCTAACAATTCTCCTCCTTCACCTATGTGGAGGAGATCTCCATGCAAGTGATCCGCACAATGCTCGAACTTTCCCCTCGGCGCGGTTTTAGTGGGCATGACTGCTTTGTTATCATCCATGAGTACCTTTTGCAAATCCAACGCTTGCTCCAATATATCATGCATCCAATGAGATGGCGTATCAATGTGTTTGGATCTCAAGTAGAATGTGAGGTTCTCAAGGTGATCACACTCTGACTGTCGCACAAATGAGTGTACTACTCCTAAATAAATCTAACTTCTTCTCAAGATGTTTGGATCCTTCTTTCCGAGGGAGCAACGGTCCCTCCTTTGTTGACAATGAGCCTCTCTTTCCCTACCACAATAGATTCTTCAATCCTCCTTCTACAGTGATTCTTCTCCTTCGTTGATTGTGAGTCTATTAGCCCGAGATGCGCCTTGAGTTTTTTTGCTTCAAGCTTTTAAAGTTGGATCATGGATCTCTCCCCCTCTTTGTTCCTTCCTTTGCTGCTAAAGAGTTGTGCTTTAAATTAAGGCATTGCAGGACATAATTGATAAATCACAGAAATGCCTATGTTATCCCTGTTTCCCACATCGCACTTCAAATTGGTGAATAGATATCCTTTGTTCTCAACTTGGACACAATTATTTGAAATGTCAAACTAATCATTTAGCAAGAGCATTAGGGTGATGTCGAGTAATCACATGAGTGCAAATCAATCCATTATCCAACTTCTCTAATAAAAAGAATGTCAATCTTTGTGTTCTGTTCGATCATGTTACACATGGTAATGTGTGGTCCTGATTGCATATTTGTTTATAAAGTATAATTTCATTGGTACGTCTTATTATATCTTTACATCTGTTAGATTTACTTACGAAGCCGAGTTGATGCGTGGTTCATCTACCCCCCCCCCCCCCCCCCCCCTCAAACTCACGGGGGATCATACATCGAGAGTTTGGAGAGAAGAAACTCTTGTTGAGCGCGAGTCTAAGGCTTGTTGAGCAGATTGGCAAGTTGGAGCTCGGTGAGAACATACTGAGGAACAAGAGTACCCTGAATGTGCTGATCACGAAGAAAGAAGGCATCAACGCCGATGTGCTTGGAAAGCGAATGCTTGGATGGATTCAGGGTAATCTGGATAGCCCCGGTGTTATCACAATAGAGAGTGGTAGGATCAGAAGGAGCAGCACCAAGATCAACAAGCAACCAACGAAGCCAAACAATATCCTCAGTTGTAGTGGCCATGGCACGAAGCTCTGCCTCTGTGCTAGAGCGAGAAACGCTATTCTGCTTCTTGGGTTTCCAGGCGATGAGAGAAGAACCCAAGAAGAGACAAAAACCAGTGACAGAACGACGATCAACAGGATCACTGACCCATATAACATAGGAATATGCCTGGAACTGGAGATAGCTACTGCGGGGGTACAATAGGCCACGAGTCATAGTAGCACGAAGATACTGGAGAACACACAGCAGGTGAGCGTAGTGAACTGATATGGGAGCACTCAAAAACTGACTCAACACATGAACAACAAAGGCAACGTCAGGTCTAGTAATGGTGAGGTAAACTAGGCTCCCAACCAGATGGCGGTATCGTGTCGGACGAATAGAGAGCCCTCATCCGGACGCAGCTGAAGGTGGAGCTCCATGGGAGTAGCAGCAGTGCGAGAGTCGGACAGTGCATCACGGGCCAGTAACTTTGAGGTGTAGCGTTGCTGTGATAACTGGTAGCCAGTAGGAGTAACAGAGAACTCGATGCCCAAGAAGTAACTCAGTGTGTCAAGATCAGTCATCTGAAACTGCTGCTCAAGTTGATGCTTGACAAACTCAACATGGGAGGCATCGTTGCCAGTAATAATCATGTCGTCCACATATAACAGGAGAAGAGTCCGACCTCGTGATGAAGAGTAGAAAAACAGAGCTAGATCATAGTGATTAGGCTGAAAACCGGCTGCAAGAACTGTTGAACTAAAGCGTTCAAACCAGGATCGAGGAGCCTGTTTGAGACCATAAAGTGCTCGACGGAGACGATAGACAAGACCAGGAGCGGTAGAGAGGCCTGGGGGAGGAAGCATGTACACCTCCTATTACAAGTCACCGTGAAGAAAAGCATTCTTCACATCCAGCTAAAACAAGGACCACTGATGGATGGATGCAACAGCAATGAGGGTCCTGATAGTATTCATGTGAGCCACAGGAGCGAAGGTCTCATCATAGTCCCAACCGTGCTTCTACTGAAAACCACGGGCCACCAACCGGGCCTTGTATCTCTCCACTGTGCCATCCGTACAAGTCTTCACTTTGAAGACCCACTTGCAGGTGATAAGAACTACACCAGAAGGTAATGGGACTAAATTCCAAGTAGAAGTGCGCTCCAAATCACTCAACTCGTCAAACAAGGCGGTCTGCCACTCAGGAATCAGGACAGCCTCTTTGTAGGTACTAAGCTCTGGAACACCACAAGTAGTCGTTGGAAGGGCTGATAGGTCAAGCACCTGAGTAGTAAGGTTGAGTCGATCGGGTGGGTGCCGATCACGAGTGGCGGAGTGGGGTAGCGTTGTGCTGAAGGATCATCCACAGGTAACTCGCTGGAAGAGGTCGGATGCAGAGGAGCAGAGGGCGCTTGTGTAGGACAAGACCGCCGATCATAGTGCCGAGCATAGTGCTGAGGAAGAGTAGGGGCACGAACCTGGACAGGAAGGTCAGGAGACTGTGGAGATGACTCACGAAGGACAGGAGACGGTGACCCTGGTGGAGATTGAGTGTGAGGTAACTCAGAGGAAGGTGACACAGGCGGTGGTATGGAGAGAAAAAGAACGTCATCAACTGTAGTGGAAATGTGAGTAGAGGAAGAAGGAGACGAAGGTGAGTATGAAACAAAAAGGGGTGGTCCTAAACAAAAAGTAACGTCTCGGGAGATACGAAGACGACGAGCTAAGGGGTCGTAGCATCTATAGCCCTTGTGCCCAGGACTATAACCAAGGAAAACACAAGCGGTGGAGTGAGCAGATAGTTTGGTGAGCTCACGGGGAGGGAGAAGAACATAGCATAGACAACCAAACACACGTAGGTGATCATAACGAGGAGGACGACCAAACAGACACTCACCAGGACTGCTACCCTGTAGGAAAGTGGATGGTTGGAGGTTGATAAGATAGAAAGCGGTGGATATGGCCTCGGCCCAGAAGTGTGGAGGTATATGAGAGGCAATAAGGAGGGTACAAGCCATCTCGATGATATGACGATGCTTCATTTCCGCAGTGTCATTCTGAGAATGAGCATCAGGACAAGAGAGCTGAGGTAGAGTGTCATGAGAGGCCAGAAAATCACGAAAGGCAAGTGACAAGTATTCCCCCCTAAATCGGAACGAAACGTGCGGATAGTCGTAGAGAACTGAGTACGCACAATGGAGACAAACTCAACGTAAATGCGAAAGAAATTAGTACGAGAACGCATCATATAAACTCATGTATAACGAGAGAAATCATCAACAAAAATAACATAATAACGATGACCACCTTTTGAAATAAAGGGGGCTGGACCTCATACATCAGAATGAACTAAAGCAAAAGGAGAGGATGATCGAGACTCGCTAGATTGATATGGGAGTTGTAGCTGTTTGCCAAGCTTATAGCCCGTACATGAGTGCGAGCGATCAACAGACACGTAACCTAAGATACCCTGACGAACAAGATAGGATAGTCGAGCTCCACTGGGATGGCTGAGACGGTGATGCCACTGCGAAAAGCTGACCGACGAAAGACAGGTGGGAGATACAATAGGGGAAGCTGGTAGCGAAGTGGGTGAAGGATGTCGGAGATGGTCGAGCACAAAAATCCCGCTACGGCGACAACTAGTTCCAATGAGTGTCTCTGTGTGACGATCTTACACATAACACAAAAGGGCATCAAAAATAACAAGACAACCTCGGGAAGCAAACTAACTAACAGATATGAGGTTCATGGAAAGCTTGGGGATATAGATAACATCAGGAATGTGAAAATGAGCGGTATGCAGAATACCACAGCTTAGCAATGGGCAAGGTGGTGTCATCAGCAATGATGACACGTAGGTCAGAAGAAACAGACCGGCGGGAATGTAAAGGAGTTGCATCAAAGGTCATATGAAAAGATGCTCCAGAATCTAGTAATCAGGAAGCCTTAGTGATACATGTAGAGGCAGATGCAGCCTCTGAGTCGGTCTGTGAAGCGGAGGCTTGGCTGACAACAGACGCCGAGGATGAGGAGGCATGACTCTGAGAGAGCTGTTGAACGAGCTGCATGATCTGATCAGGAACAGAGGTAGGACTGCCCGAAGCAAGTGACAAGATAGGAGTTGATGAACGAGCTGCTGACAGCAGAGGGACGCATCCCTCCAAAGAGTGAAGACAGGTCTCCTCAGCAACAACAACAGCAAGACAGTCACTCAGGGATGATGATGCAACCAGGTGCATCAACTGAGCACAAACAAACTCGAACTCAGGTCAAAGATGCATGAGGAACTCATACATGCGCAGCTGATCCCTTTCCTCGACAATACTAGTGCAACGAGCACAAGTATGGCAACCAGAGGTAGACATTTCATCCAGCTGGCGCCATAAATCACTGAGCTCTGCAAAGAAGGCCTAAACTGAGCGGTCGTGCTGATGGGCAGAAGCAAGCGTCTGCACCAAGGAGTACTTCTGCCCTAGCTGAAGGGCAGATAGAGCTGACGTAGATGATCCCAAATCTCCCTGGCAGTAGGAACTCACATACAGCCATACGAATGGATATCTCAGTAGACTGACAAAGAACGATAATGATCTGGGCGTCATCATCATGTCATTTCTTCCAATCTAGCTCAGTAGTGGCAGGAGCAGATGTCGTATCGACGGAGATGGATGGTGGAGACGGAGCAGGAGTAGAGTCATCAATATGACCCCAAAGATGCAATCCACAAAGAAGCACTTGAACCGTGGTCCGTGGAAGACCATTCCTTGTAGTTGGTCCCATTAAGGATGATATCAGATTTCTGAAGGTATGAAATGTGGGGTAAGGTCATTTGGACAATACTGGTGCAACGAGCACAAGTATGGCAACCAGAGGTAGACATTTTATCCAGCTGGCGCCATAAATCACTGAGCTCCGCAAAGAAGGCCTAAACTGAGCGGTCGTGCTGATGGGCAGAAGCAAGCGTCTGCACCAAGGAGTACTTCTGCCCTAGCTGGAGGGCAGATAGAGATGACGTAGATGATCCCAAATCTCCCTGGCAGTAGGAACTCACATACAGCCATATGAATTGATATCTCAGTAGACTGACAAAGAACGATAATGATCCGGGCGTCATCATCATGTCATTTCTTCCAATCTGGCTCAGTAGTGGCAGGAGCAGATGTCGTATCGACGGAGATGGATGGTGGAGCCGGAGCAGGAGTAGAGTCATCAATATGACCCCAAAGATGCAATCCACAAAGAAGCACTTGAACCGTGGAAGACCATTCCTTGTAGTTGGTCCCATTAAGGATGATATCAGATTTCGGAAGGTATGAAATGTGGGGTGAGGTCATTTGGACAATTTGTAACAGCAACAGAAAGGGCCTCACGGTCCGCAGGAACAGCTAGGTATCCGACGACGGGATCGTGAAAGGACCACACCTTCAGCAGCAAGACACGGAGGCGGATGGACGAGAAGAAGCTCGGCGGGATCAGGAAAGCTGGACACTGCAAGCAGAGGAAGACAACGCAAAGAAGAGGATCGGACAGGAGCAATTCGTCGATGAACAGCAGCTGCGGGAGAAGCTAGAGCGGAGGATACAAGACACGGCTCCGCTGGGAATCAACTGCAACGGTGATCGGCTTCAGCGGGGATCGACGAGGACAGAGCTCCAGCAGGGATCGATGAAGAGATCGACGAAGGCTCTCGGCGGGGATCGGCGAAGGCGGATGACCTAACGCGCCTCTGATACCATGTTATATTTACTTACGGAGCCGAGTTGATGCATGGTTCGTCTAACAACATCTTCTACAATGGTCTTCAACCATAATAGCTCGCATATTCCTTGGGTCATCACATGAATCTCTATCTCAACACTTGACCTCGCCACCATTTTTTTTGCTTCTTCATGTCACAAGGTTTCCTCCAAAGAAGGTATATTTCTCAAAAGTTGATCTTCTGTCAACTATTCATCCAGCATAGTAAGCATTTGTATATGTTTCAAGAACTAGCCTCGTGTTCCTTTTAAACAAGGTCTGTTTTATTGACTCACAAGTGTATTTAAGATACAACACATGATTAACAACATATAACTGAGAATTATGTGGGTTGTGCATAAAGCAAACAAACCAAGACAACAACACAAGTTATATTAAATCTAGTATCACATAGATACATGGGTTTCCCTACCATGTGTTAATTTATGGCTCTATCTACAACACTATCCTCCTTTATCTCCCCAAGTTTATGATTTGTATTTATTGGTGTTATAATAGGTTTACATGCAAGTTTTCACGTGTTTTTGAAGAACTATGAGTAGACACACTTTGTTGATGGATGAAGATCTCTCTCATGAAGTATGTTACTTCCATCCCTAGAAAGTACTACAACTTTCCTAATTCTTTAATTTCAAATTTCGTAACAAGGCACTTTCTTTAAATATTCTTTTCTTCATCATTCCAAGTCATAATGATTGTTTAAATAGTCCAAATGAAAAATAACTCATCTTGATTTTGAATGCTTAACAAATAAAGTGTTATTTTTATGAATTTAAATGAATTCCATATTTATCATGACTTTAGAAATCTCTCAAGCCAAACTTTTCGATACTCTTTGAGCCCATGCAACGCTTTCTTAAGCTAAGCACTTTATTAATGTCTAGTTTATTTCTGAATCGAGGGTTTTTCACATAAATTTCTACTTCAAGTTCGGAGGTTGCGGAAACGAGTGTAGAACGATCAAATAAACAGAAAATCAGAACACAAAATACACAGATTTATGTGGCTCACCCCAAGATTGGTTACATCCACGGGAAGCAACAGTCCATTTTTCACTAGATCAAGAGCAGAGGCGGTTACAGGGAAGTAGGCAGATTTCAGGTTTCTAAATACCTTTAAACTCGATAACGAAAAAGGAGTTTATATAACACTTCGTACATTTACAAAATATCCCTAGTAACTATCCCAAAAGATTTCGGCGAGATCAGCTCCAACGTCGTCTTTAGGTTAGGATTCGAGGGCTATAATTGACAATCAGTATATAAATTGCATTTTTAACATTGAAGTATTGCAAATCTCAACTATGGTGTGTTAATGATAATAGAACTCTGAATGACATTTGGCAATCAAATGAACAATGTATGTATCCTTATACTATCAATATTGCTTAATATATATCAAGAGATCTACCAGCTCTATACTACACAATATAATCTCACTTGCATCCCGTAAGTTTTGTGTTTGCATGTAGTACACCAAATTCCATGTATTATTATTATCTAAACCTTCCATCTATGCAATCATATTTTATTTCCTATTTTCATTAGACATGCCTGGGAAAAAGTAGTAGCTTTGGTTATACTACTTAATCTTTGATGTAGATTGATGAGCGCGACATCAAATTTTACTTTATGCATTTTAATTTATTCATGTCAATCATTTTCTTTTATATCACACACTTGTTCACGCATTTATTTTCCTACAATTTTAAGTCGTAGCCATAATTTTGAGCCAGCACTTGATCTATCATCCTTGGAAGTCTTTGGTTTATTAAAAAAAGAGTGAAAGAAAGGAACAAAACAGAAAGAAAAAAGAAAAGAAAAACGGGCTTGCCCTGGAGAAAAACCAGAAGGTTTTCCTTTCTACTTCCCTCTCCCTGCCTCCTATACCCTGTCACCGCACCATCCTCCTTGCAAGATGCCGCCATTTTTACTCCGTGTGAGCGAGGAGTCTCTCCTCTTCCATTGGACCTTCCATCGATCATTTTACCATACATTTTCATACCTTGTGAAATCCTTCCTAATTTGTGGGTTCGTCTCTGTCTAGTTTAGAGTAATTAACTTAGTTTTCTTTTGAAGAAAATTTAATTGTTTTTTTCATTAAGTTAGTTTTCTCTCGACAAATATTTTTTTCATTTTGGATCATATTGATTGTTACAGGGTTGTCTATCATCAGATGCTTTGCTCCGCTAAATGAAATTAAGTTTCTAATATTGTGCATGTTGCGCTTCAAATTTGTTTATTAAATCTAGTGTCGTTTTCTCTAATTTAAATTGCATATATAATTACAATTGCATTGCAGTTATCACATCGGGTGCAACTATGAGTGAATCAATCTTATAAGAAAACTCTTGTGAGACTTTGAAAGCTTTTCAAATGACAACATGAAGTAGAATATAATGGATATTTGGTGCATTCTGAAGACCCTTTCCTAATGCCTATAGGAAGGTGTAAGTATTATCTCAATTTGTGAATAAGGATCAAGAATTGTTCCTCATTTTCAAGGTTTTGGCCAGATTATGAGACTTGAACAAGTTTAAGAACTGAAGTTTTTCTTCTCGAGTACACTTTATCAATCATCCTATCATCAAGAGCATTCATGAACTCACTGTTCTGTTCTTAAGCTGATTGCAAAGGTTGCAAAGACACAGCTACAGGCTCTGATAAGTCAGGCAACACAGGCACTAAAGGTACATAAGTTGACTCAGTTTGTTTGAGTAGGTTTATGAGAAAGATATCATTGTCCTCCATGATTAAACTTTCTACATGAAGATAAGAGATGGTGAAGTGAGATTCATTCTCTTTAAATGTGACTTCATCAGAAACATAGAGCTTCATGGGTGGAGAATGATAACACTTGTAGCACTTTGGGTTGATAAATATCCCACAAACACACACTTGATAGATATTGGCTCTATTTTTCCCCAGTGTTGACCGTTAACATGGACAAAGGGCGGCAACAAAATATTTTTGGAATGAGGAGCCTTGTGTGGCGTAGGTTGGGAAAAAATTTTGAAAGCAAGTCCGTAGGGCTTTTATAACCTAAGACCTTGGAAGAAAGGTAATTTTTGATATTTTGGCTACTAGGGGTTTATAGGTAAACATAACACATCAAGTTCGTTACATACCCAATCATCTTCTCCCCAATCCTGATCCAGAAACACAATGAATGAGGCAAAAAATTACATTACAATTAGAATCTCAACTAATTTTTTGAATAGAAAGAAGATTTATGGACAAATTTGAAAATAAAGAGCATCTTTGAGAATAAAAGAGGGGCTAATTTGGACATCACATATACCAACAACAGCAGTTAATGAACACATGCTGAATTTATGCGCCAAGTGAGTCATGTGATCAATGGCTCCTAAATCTACAACTTATGGTTTGGCAAATGTACCATCGGAGGCATTTAGCAAGTACTTTATGGTTTCTCAAGAAATCCTAGAAGATAATTCAGATTACTTTTTCCCTACACAGTATTAATTTATGTAATCTTCGACATCGTGTGCCAATTAGTCGAACATAAAGAACACATTTCATCTTTCCGTATACTGCTTATAGCAACGAAAATTGAGCAGCAAGAAGGAATGCAAACTAGATCTCGGTAGTGCAAGAACCATGCTCTTTCTGTGGTAGAAATTGTTGTGAAGCAGAAACTATGATGGCCACGAAGTGGACAATAAAGCTAATATGTAGGTCGACAATGGAGGACTATGGCACATAAATAAAAGCCTCGGTGAACAAAGCAAGGCAAGTAGTAACTTCTCATTATAGCAATAGACTTTAGTCACTACTCAGACATTAATCCAAGCAGTTAACAAGAACATCTTCTACATTTTGACACACATAAGAATCCAAATCTGAGGCAAATATAGCAATAAACTTTAGTTAAGTTGAGCCAGAGGTAGCTGAGGTCAAGGCTTGTCCTCCTGTTTCAAGTTTCAACAGATATGCATTATAGATAAGTCTATGCAAACTTTCCTTCCTTCAACTGCAATAACATAGTGTTTGAAGGAGCTCCAGATGTTGGGATGTAAGGAAAGCAGCTGATCACAGGCCTAAAGGCCCTTCAACTTATAAGAAGGATGAGAAAAGTTTCGATTCAGAGTTGAAGAAACATACACATAAGGGACTTCGACGGCTATCCGAAGCAATGAGAATATGCTTAAGGTTGCAGAAGTATAAAAGAGGCGGTGGAAAGAGCTAATACAGTTCTTCCTCCTCACCACAGTAAGGATTTTTTCTTCCTCAGTCAGCATCATCCATCACTTCGTCGTCGTAAGAGCACTTCTTCCTCTCCTGCCATTTTACCCTCAACTGTAGCTGTGTCTCCATCCCGCAATGCTCTTTCTTCCCGTCGAGCAGCTTCTTCTTCTCACTCATAATAGCAGTTTCTCCTTTACAACGCCTACTCCCACCACAATGCAGCTTCTTCCTCTTCCTCGCTGCGACTTTTATACGCATCATGAATGAAGGTTGCAATGCCACCGGTGAAGAGCTAGGCGTCTTCTCCGACCGACGGAGACAATATCATTTGTGCCGACACGCAAGATGTGAAGGTGCAATTAGCATAATTGCAGCGTTGAAAACCCATTTTGTAGAGATCGTAAGGGTGCTCTAGGGATTTCAAGCAACACAAGGAATTCTTTCAAGCATCATGTTTTCATCTATCGATCGCCGATGTTGACTCTCCAAGCAGCTCATGTGTTTCACATGTAAGGGAACTTCTAGGAAAGTGGTTAAGGCAAATGAAATGGTTATATAAAGAGTGCCGATATTAGCATTACAGTTTTGGCTATCCGCACTAACGGCTAACCGCAAACATCATTTTGGGACTTGGCTATCCGCAAACATCATTTTGGGACTTGGCTATCCGCAAGCATTTTTTTTATTTACACACCAATATTTTTTTGATTTTTTTGGTATTTTTAGAGATATAAAACTTATGATTCTTACAATTTGCTCACCAATATTTTATGATATATTGAAGTAGTCCATCAAAATTAAAAAAAAAATATTATGAGTAGAACTTCATCAAAATGAAACAAAACAGTATCAAAATACATAAAATTTATCAAATCAAGCTTGCAAAAACATCATTGAACTTGTGATTCTTTTCATGTCTCCTTCCTTTCAAAATTTGCACCTACATAAATGAAAACAAATTTATTAAATAAACATAGAAGTGCCATTAAAATTAGGAGTATGAATTTTTGAAAGTAAAGTTGAGTGCCTCCTTTCATTCCACATCATAAAATTGCATCATCTCGGTTGCAGTTTGTGCGTTTGTAATTCTTTCGTTGTAATATATTTCCCAACATTCTGCTATTTGTTCATGGTATCGCATTCAAGTTGAAATAATTTGTGGTATTGGAGAGCAATCTTTTAACATCAACTGAATGAAGTGATTATCATTTAAGAAGTCAATGCAAACAAGAGATGGTATCTCCAGCATCGATGAATGTAGCGGAAAAAATGTCAAGCTTTGCACTTTAGAAAGTTGAACCAAAGCAATATCATAGCATGAACTGATAATAAGTCTCATATCTGGCATTGTCATCCACTTGGTAAATGGTGCTGGAGTGTCCGTGCATTGTACGGACAACAATAATTCTTCATATCTTTTGCGACCGAATATAAGACCATATAAAGCATTTCTATTTTCAAGTTCTCATTGTAGATCTAGTCTTACCTGTGCCCAACCTCCTTCAATATTCAAAGTCTGACTGATAACACGGTACCCACAGTGCCCATCTCCCAACACGTCCAAAGCATCAGTAATATGTTCCGACCAGTATGGTGCAAACTTCGGACGTACCTTGTCAACAAAGTTTATGCTCTTACGAATTGCCAACTTATTTCTTTTAGGGATTTTGTTATTTTCCATGACCTTATCTTCCAACAATGCGTACTCGAAATGTGAGGGTAGTCTTTTGGTTGATAAAACATCTTCTTTAAATTTCTTATTACTACCCTTTGACCTACCTCTCAGCTTTATTGGTACAGAAGGTTCCATGGTTTGGGCCGATGTTGGATTTATAAGCTCCCTTAACTTTCTTTTTAGCTCCTGTTTTTTTGTTTGTTCGAGTCATAAAATTTATGTGTGATCCCTTCAAGTTCGGTGTCGATGTTGTCTTCAATATCTACCTCAAATCTTTCATTTAACACCAACTTTTTCCAATGTCCATTAATCAACCATAAAGGGATTCCTTTTAAGTTTGTAACATATGGAAGTAATTCATGTGCGCATGGCAAACCCAAAGTATATCTTTTCAAATGTGTGTTGGAATATTTTTCTATATTCCTATATTAATATACAAAATAATGTAATTTTTCGGTTTTAAAACTTTTATAAAAACAGCAGTTCTATTTCTATGAACAGCAATAATAACAGAATTGCAAGAAGGGATGAGAAATAAATAAGAGAGTAATTTATAGTTCAGAATCGAGTCTGGGTAAGGCGTGTGGTCACTGCCCTAAAGAAGTTGCACCACCCTCCGGCAGGGCTTTCAACCGATGCTCACTCCTCCAAGGTACAACACCCGGCTAGATCCTGAAACTCCGATGTGCGCGGACACCGAAGAAGCACAGAGCACCCGAACCCCCACTTGATGAAGCAAATGTAAAGAAAATGAAATCACGTAGAAGATCGTCACAGAATAGAGAGAACAGAAGAGCGTATCAGAGCATGTCAAACTATCTGAGAAGAACGAGTATATATATAACTCAGACCGCAAGATCTTCAATGAAATTCGATCTCGTAAAACGGCAATAAAATAAAGCCTCAATAAATACGAACGGTTATATAGGGAAGGATCATAATCAGGAAAATAAACGTTGAATATTTCCAACGTAAATATTGGCGAGAAAGACGCGCAAAAAAACAGGAAAATATCCGGATCCGGATCCGGATCCGGTCCGGTGCGGTGCGTGTGGTTCATAGTTTCTCCTTATGTTCTTTTGAACAAATAAGAAGGAGTGAATACATATAAATATTCTTTGGCTAGAAAGCAAATAAGCAAGGTGGGACTAAAGGTTCATCCTTTCTTTTATGAAAAGTTTCCCTCCAAATAATTTGGATTTCCTCCAATTTGGTTTTGAGCTTTTCCATCATAATGAGGAGCCCAAACACCAAACACCATTTAGCTCTAATCAAAACATTTAATTTATAATGTTTTATAATTAAAATTTCTAACAATCCCCCACAAAAGCGATAAACCAAAAGCGAACTTCATAAATATGATATTACTAATTAATAAATAAAATCAAATACAAATTTGCTTCATCAAGTTGTATCTAATGCAATGGGTATAGATGGAATGGTTACCTTGAATCTATACTTAGTACTTACTTCTTCTACCGAAGAGTATAATGTGCCAGAGGCTTTGAATTATAAACTTTTGACCGGTAAATTAGATAAGCACACAAAAGATTGGTTGTTCTTGGGTTATGGCGGTGGCCGCGTTAATGGCCATGCACATTCCTTGATTTTTCATGAGAGTTATTTTGGGTTCATCCCGGATCCCAAAGTTGCGGCCTCGCAACAACCCCCACATAGGTGGTGCCTCAAGAGATATTCGTAACCAATATCTCACAAAGAAATATGCCTTTGGCAACCATTAAGAACTTAATTAAGTTCATCCTAACTTGTTACGTATAGCACAACATCATAGGAATGGGGAGAAGGTTTTCTCAACCTTATATTTTGTGCTCCCAACTACGCTACATCAACGGCTTCGTTTCTACCACATTGAACCCACTTCATGGGATCTCCAATCACATGGGTTGGGTATCCACCGTTGGCAGCAAATCATGTGGGCTTAAGCCTCATTCCCCTCGATGACAACAATATCTCCCTTCGGGACAATCCCTTGGTAAGATTATCAGCCAGATTCAATTCTGACTTTACATAGTTGAGTGATATCACTTCTTTTCTTCTTTGCTTCACGGACTTGTACCTGATTCTCATAAATGTACAACCCCGATATTCGCCAGGCAAGGAAACCGAGCGAGACAGGAGTTGCGAGATCCAGACCTCGCCGAGATCGGCCCCCAGCCGATGAGACCTCCCAGACCACCAAAATGGGCCAGCGAAGTCCTCGCAAGGCGACCCCCTAAAAGAGGCGCCGCGAGCAGTATTTGCGAGAAGACCCGCGAGAGCTCCGTCAGCAGGGTTCTCGCAAGGCGACCCTCTAAAAGAGGCGCCACGGGAAGGATTCGCGAGAAGACATGCGAGAGCTCCGACAGTAAGGTTCTCGCAATCCTTTATCCATAAATCATTAGGGTCAACTTACCCTTTTACCCTTGGTGGTCTGCCCTTAGCCTCTCCAAACAGCGGAGCTTGAGACCCATTTGGGGTGCGGATAGTAAAATCAAAAGGCGGAATCCTGTTATTTGCAGACCAGACCAGAAAATCTATAAATAGGACCTTAAGGGCACCTTTGGAGAGGGGTCACTTCAGCTTCCCTCTCCTTAGGCTTTCTTTGGTTAGCATTTCCAGAGCTCTCCAAGGTGCCCAAGTCACAGCTTTGGCTTGGGAGGGGAAGCGCTCAACGATCTTCCGGGTTAGTGGAGGGACCTCCTCGCTGTGACTAAGGTCTTAGTCAATTTCTTAATCTTCCGTCCACCCTCCTCGAGGGATCAGTAAGGGCTAGCCACCCCTCATTTCGGTGAGGGCCCCGAGCTCTACGAGAGACCGAGAAATCGGTTTCAACATTTTGGTGCGGTGAGCGTGGAGCGTGGCTGGTTCAAGAAAGTTCCAGAGAAAGGTTATGGCGGGAGATGAAGAACAAGGCGAGGAGTTCGGCGAGACACCCCAGGTGGCGATGGCCAGGATGCTCGCAGATTTCAGAAAGGAAGTGCTCGATACCTTGGGGTTTACGGTCACAGCTCTGTGAAACGAGTTTGCGACCCCAACACCTCAGGCAACCCCTCCCCCAACGACGGTGGGCGAGAATGCCCCGGGGGGAAGGGCTGGAAAGGAAGTTGTCGTTGGATCAGGACAGGACAGGGAGGGGCGAGTGTTGTTCGCCAGTCCGGCGAGCCCGAGGCCGGCGAGCTCCGCGCCGGCGAGCGCCGGGCCGGCGAACTCAGTGCCGACAAGCTCTGTCCCAGCGAGCACGGCGCAAGCGAGCGCGCGCCAGGAGGATGCGGCGATGGTCGGGATGGTTCAGGCGAGCGCCACCCTCGCGAGTGCAGTCCCGGCGAGCTCAAGTCTAGCGAGAGAGCTTGGGGGGCGAGTGGAGCCAGAAAGGGTGACAGGAGGGGAAGCCTTTTTTGCGAGTTGGTGCTTTCCACACCCGTCCCAGGGGGGTTTGGAGAGTGGGATCGGGTGTACTACAACGGTAGGGATGACCCTGTCCAGCACCTGCAGAGTTTCGAAGACTCGGTCTCCATCAGGCCGATGTCAGATGCCTTCAAGTGTCGGCTCTTTGCCGTCACCCTCAAGGAGAAGGCCAGGGACTGGTTCCATCAGCTCCCTGCAGGATCAATCTACGCATTCGAGGATTTGCGCCGAAGTTTTTTGCTGAGGTTCTCGACCTCAAAAAAGAGGAAGAAGGACGATGATTCCCTCTTCAAGGTGAAGCAGGAACCCAGGGAGTCGTTGGCTCAATATGCCGATCGGTTCCAGGAGGAAGTGCAGCTCACTCAGGAGATGCCTGGGTTTGCACTCCAACTCGCCTTCACGGTCGGGTTGAAAGAAAGTTTCTTCAAGATGGCATTGAAAAGAAAGGCCCCCGTCTCCTATGAGGAGCTGATGGAGAGGGTGTCAGAGGAAGTCGCGAGTGAAGAAGCCAACCCAGAGCTCACCAAGAGGCTAGCAAAGCTCAGTGAGCCGGAGGTGAGGCATCAGGAGGTCAGGAGAAGGGAAGAGCCCCGGGCACCGGAAGGAGGATGGAGGCCGCAAGGCGGAGGGGTGCAAGGGCAGGGAAGAGGTTACGGCCCAGGAAGGGGTAACCACGTCGGAGGTCAATGGAGACCCCCCCCCCCCCAGTTAGGGTGGAGGCAAGGTCCGATGCAGATGCCTCCCCCTCCCCAACAGGCCTTGGCAATTGGACGGGGAAGAGGAAGAGGAAGGAGAGGCGAGGTGGAAACAGCAGCCGCTAGGAGGAGAAGGAATAGGGTGGCGGAGGCCGATGCAGGGGAGGTGACGTTGCCATATTGTATCTTCCATGATGAGGAAGGTCACTCGACGGACACCTGCCCGGAGTTCCTGGAAGTGAAGAGAGGCAGAGCACCCGCGCCACAGCAGCTGCAGCCAGTAAGGATCGTGGAGGTCGAACCTCGAGAGGAGGATCAGGAAAGGTGTGAAGATAGAAACGATGTGGGGAATAGGGGAGGGATCGGGGTGATCCATGGGGGGGTGGGGGTGGAGGCGACCCGCAAGGCTAGCCTCCATACCATCTACCGCCGGAGCGTTGCTTCAACATCCACCGCTCCACCCCCGGCTGAAAAAATAATTTTCACCCAGAAGGACATGCCGGGCTATGAGGACCCATTCTGCGACGCATTGGTCATTCAGACGGCGGTCGAGAACTTCACCGTCTCCCGAATCGTAGTGGACAACAGGATTTCGGTCAACGTCATCTTCAAGAAGGCGTTTGACAGGATGGAGGTGGAGCTTAGAAGGGTGTTGGCCTCGGATGACCCTCTGTTTGGATTCTCGGGGGAGAGGAAAGAAGTGGAAGGGGGAGTAGGACTTCATGTGACCCTGGGTGGGCAGTCCAGGAACTGTCGTTTTGTCATAGTGGACGCTCCAAGCAGTTACAGCGCCATCTTCGGACGGCCACTCATCAGCGCGTTCCGCTGTGTCCCCTCCACCTTTCATCAATGCCTTAAGTTCAACGATGGAGGGGTCCAGGTGCGGATCAGGGGGGATCCCAAGGTGGCAAGGCAGTGCTACGTGACGGCTGTCAACACCATCTCTTGGATGGGAGAAGCGGAGGAATGGGATAAGACGATGGAGGAAGCGGCCGAAGCCGGAGGTAAGGAGGTAGCCGAGGAGAAGTTGGCGGGAGATGAAGTCCATGCCCAGGAAGGGGTAGCTGAGGGACCCCGGGCAGAAGGAGAGGAAGAAGAAGAGAAGGCCCAGGAGGGAGGGGCGGAGGAGCTGATGTTTGTAGAAAAGGAGGTCGAGGAAGGAACCCAGGCTCTCACTTGTGCCGAGGAGGAGAGTGCTTGGGGAGAGCAGTCCCGGTTGGAGGTTGTGGACGAGGTTGTGGAGCTCGAGGTCACCACCCGGCTGGGGGTGGTGGAGAAGGTCCGGGTCAGCGGAGGTCTCAACCCGGAAGATCAAGCGGAGATTCTGGCTTGCGTACAGAAGAACGTAGACGTCTTCGTTTGGAGCGCCGCGGAAATGCCCGGGATCGACGCGGATGTGGTTTGCCATCGCCTCAACCTCGACCCTGGCACCCGCCCCATCCGCCAGAAGAGGAGGGCCATCGCCGACAAGCTGGAAGGGCCCATCCGCGAGGAGGTGGGCAAGCTCCTACAGGCAGGCTTTGTATCAGAGATCCAGTATCCAGGCTGGGTCTCCAACGTCGTTATGGTGAAAAAGGGAGGAGGTAAATGGAGGATGTGTATCGACTTTTCTTTACTTAATAAATCATGCCCTAAGGATTGTTACCCCCTGCCTAGAATCGACGCGCTGGTTGACTCAGCCGTCGGTTTTCCTGTGATGTCTTTCTTAGATGCTTTTTCAGGTTACCATCAAATCCGCATGCACCCCCAGACATCAAAGATGTCTCCTTCATCACGGGGGATGGATGCTACTGTTATAAGATGATGCCGTTCGGGCTCAAGAATGCAGGGGCCACATACCAAAGGATGATGGACAGAGTCTTCCGCGAGCAGAAGGGAAGAAACTTGGAGGTTTATGTTGATGACCTCATGGTGAAGAGCCGAGACCTTGGGTCTCACCTCCAAGACCTTGAGGAGACGTTCGGGACCCTGCGGCGGTACAAGATGAAACTCAATCCCTTGAAGTGTGTCTTCGGGGCGAGCCGAGGAAAGTTCCTAGGCCACTTGCTCACCCCCGCGGGAGTGGAACCTAACCCGGACAAGGTTAGGGCGGTGATGGAGTTGGGGTCGCCGAGGAATCTGAAGGAGGTTCAGAGCCTTACAGGGAAGTTGGCTGGGCTCAGCAGGTTCCTCTCCAAGGCGGGAGAAAAGTGTGCGCCTTTCTTCAAGGTGCTACGGGGCAACAAGAAGTTTGAATGGACCCCGGAGTGCGAGAAAGCCTTCCAGGCTCTGAAAGAACAACTCACCCAGACCCCTCTGCTCCAGGGGCCGAGGCCAGGAGAAGACCTGTCCCTGTACCTGGGGGTAGGGTCCGAAGCAGTAAGTTCCGTGTTGATCCGGGAGGAGGGATGAAACAGTTCCCTATCTACTACATCAGCCGAGTGCTGAGGAAGGCGGAGCTCCGGTACCCGATCCTGGAAAAGTTAGCCTTCGCATTGGTGGTGTCGGCCCGGAGGCTCCGGCCTTACTTCCAAGCTCATTCAATCAAGGTAGTGACAGACCACCCGCTCCGTAAAATCATGGAAGGGGTGGAGCACTCGGGAAGGTTGGCAAAGTGGTCTGTGGAGTTAAGTGAATTCAATGTCACGTTCGTGCCCAGGACGTCCATCAGGGCTCAGGCGGTGGCAGACTTCATGGCCGACTACGCGGCCGAGGTGGGGGAGCACGGGCCACCTCCCCCAGAGGCATGGAAGATGTTGGTGGACGGAGCATCGGGAAAGTACTCCTATGGAGGAGGGATAGTCCTGGTGAGTCCCCAGGGGACCCGGATTGAGCAAGCCTTAAACATCCATTTCCCAATTACCAACAACCAGGCTGAGTACGAGGCAGTGATAGCGGGCCTTCGGCTGGCCCGAGAACTAGGGGTGCAGGACGTGGAGGTCTCAACGGACTCCATGGTGGTAGCATGCCAAATCAAGGGAGAGTTTGAAGCGAAGGACCCGACCCTCCTACTATACCTGGAAAAGGTCAAGGGGATCATCGGGCAGTTCCGCACCTTCTCCATCAAGCACGTGCCGAGGGAGGAGAGCACCCAGGCGGACCTCTTAGCCAAGTTCGGTCCCCGAGCGGGAGGGACAGCTTCATAACTCTTCCGGCCCTCCATCGAAGAAGGAGAGTTGATGGAGGTGGACCGACGAGCCTCGTGGATGGATCCATTCATCACCTTCTTGTCCTCCGGGAGGTTCCCTGGAGAGGACGTGGACAAGAGACGCTTCAGGTATAAGTCCGCCTATTACTCCTTGCATGCAGGAGGGCTGTATAGAAAGACCCTCTCGGGACTCCTGGCCCGTTGTGTCTCCGAGGAGGAGGTTCCGAGAGTACTGGAAGAAATCCACTCTGGGGAGTGCGGCAGTCACTCCGGGAGTCGGACCCTGGAAGGGAGGGTGTTGAGGCAAGGCTACTTCTGGCCCACTCTCAGCAAGGATGCGGCAGAGTTCGCGAGAAAGTGTCCGAAGTGCCAGCTCTATGCTCCGCTCCAACTCCTCCCAGCTCAAAGGCTCCGGACCATCACGGCTCCCTGGCCCTTCGCCATATGGGGGCTGGACCTGATCGGTCCCTTCCCCCAAGCCAGCGGCCAGAGGAAGTTCCTGCTGGTCATGATCGACTACTTCTCCAAGTGGGTAGAAGTGAAAGCACTCGCTAAGGCAACCTCTCAGGTTGTAAGGAATTTTGTGTGGGGGGAGATAATTTGCAGGCACGGGCTCCCTCTAGCTATAGTGACGGACAATGGGCCGCAGTTTTCCAGTGAAGAGTTTGTTGGCTTCTGCACTCAGCTCGGCATTGACCTCAGGTTCGCATCGGTCCACCACCCGAGGAGCAATGGGCAGGTGGAGGCGGCGAACAAAATAATCGTTAACCTATTAAAAAAGAAAGTGGAGAACCTTCGGGGAAACTGGGTGGAACAGCTACCCTCCGTCCTCTGGGCCATGAGGACTACTCCAAATACCACCACCGGGGAGACTCCATTCAAGCTCTCTCACGGGTCCGAGGCCGTTCTCCCCATAGAGTTTGAGGTAAAGACCCCCCGGGTGATCGCTGCGAGCGAGGGGGATGAAGAGTGGCTAGAAGATAACAATGCCGAGCAGAGGCTGTCTTTGGACCTGGTGGAAGAACTCAGGGACTTGGCCGCCATCAGGCAGGAAGAGGTCAAGTGGCGGATGACTCGATATTTCAACAAACATATCCGGATAAAGCACATTCAGAAAGGAGACCTAGTCCTGAAGAAGGTCGATGCGGCCGGCAGAGGGGCCGCGGTAGGTAAGCTCAACCCCAACTGGGAGGGACCATATATTGTAAGCGAGGTGCTCAAGTCGGGGGGGGGGGGGGGTATCACCTCCAGGATGTGGAAGGGGTACCCCTCGACCGAGCCCGAAGTGGGGATGATTTGAAAAGGTTTTACCCTTGAGAGCTTTATTATGTTGTTTAACTAATGTCTTACTCCTTTTTTATTATGTTGTTTAACTAATGCCCCAGATCGATTCCACTCCCGGGCTCTCACCTAGACGGGGGGTTCAGGTTGATCTCTGGAGAGGCTGGCAAGGTTGGATATGTTGGTGCTGGAATGCCCCATATCGATTCCGCTCCCGGGCTCTCACCTAGACGTGGGGTTCAGGTTGATCTCTGGAGAGGCTGGCAAGGTTGGATATGTTGGCGCTGGAATGCCCCAGATCGATTCCGCTCCCGGGCTCTCACCTAGACGGGGGGTTCAGGTTGATCTCTGGAGAGGCTGGCAAGGTTGGATATGTTGGTGCTGGAATGCCCCAGATCGATTCCGCTCCCGGGCTCTCACCTAGACGGGGGGTTCAGGTTGATCTCTGGAGAGGCTGACAAGGTTGGATATGTTGGCGCTGGAATGCCCCAGATTGATTCCGCTCCCGGGCTCTCACCTAGACGGGGGGTTCAGGTTGATCTCTGGAGAGGCTGGCAAGGTTGGATATGTTGGCGCTGGAATGCCCCAAATCGATTCCGCTCCCGGGCTCTCACCCAGACGGGGGGTTCAGGTTGATCTTTGGAGAGGCTGGCAAGGTTGGATATGTTGGCACTGGAATGCCCCAGATCGATTCCGCTCCCGGGCTCTCACCTAGACGGGGGGTTCAGGTTGATCTCTGGAGAGGCTGGCGAGGTTGGATATGTTGGCGCTGGAATGCCCCAGATCGATTCCGCTCCCGGGCTCTCACCTAGACGGGGGGTTCAGGTTGATCTCTAGAGAGGCTGGCGAGGTTGGATATGTTGGCGCTGGAATGCCCCAGATCGATTCCGCTCCCGGGCTCTCACCTAGACGGGGGGTTCAGGTTGATCTCCGGAGAGGCTGGCGAGGTTGGATATGTTGGTGTTGGAATGCCCCAGATCGATTCCGCTCCCGGGCTCTTACCTAGACGGGGGGTTCTGGTTGATCTCTGGAGAGGCTGGCAAGAATGACAGGTCTTTATACTGGAAGGTTCCGTCTCGCTCGGCGGACAAGCCCGCTCGGCAAAGAGAAACTTCGCACACCATGCGAGTGGCGAGAATCAATCTTATGCGATCCCGAACAACCGGTCCTCGGCAGAAAGGTTGCCGGCACCGGGTAAGAGGCGAGCTCTCGCCAAGAGGAAAAATGCCTTGCGAAACCTAGAGAAAATACGCATAACTAAAAGGGTAGTAATCCCAAGGCAAACGGCGAAAGGTCCGAGCAACCAAAGTAGCCTATACCTATCTGTTCAATAACGCGTGGCGCGAGAACAATCATCGCGAGAATAGCCTCCGCGAAGGCGGATATCGAGATAAGCGAGGGCGAGACATTCAACGCATGAAAATTGCAAGACAGGAAAATGAAGGCACAATGAGCAAAGCAAAATTGGCATTCTACATTTCATAGTTCGGTTACAATCTTCGGCGATCTCACCGATCAAAATTACAGCGCAAAAGAAAAGAATAGCGGCGAGCTTCAGGAACCGCCCGCAGATCCTTCTTCGTCATCACTGTCCTTCACGGGCGGAAGAGGGAGGAAGAGCTCCGGGACGACGTCTTTCAGAGTCATGTTGACCGCATCATCAGCCAGGAGGCCGATCGCCTTCACCACCGAAAAGATGTAGCGAGCTGACTCTATGGATCCCATGCGGATTTCTTCGTCTCGCGCTCGCCGGTCTTCTTTTAAACGGCGAGGTGAGGGGGGAACAACGGCGCGAGTGAGGTCGCAGTTTAGGGCCTTCAGCCCAGCCACCTCGCCCTCCAAATCCTCGATGCGAGCGTTGGCTCTCCCGGCGGCCTCGACATCCTGCAAATAAGTTCAATTAGAGAGGCGAAACGGCTAGGGGAAAGGAAGATGGAGGAGGTCTAGATGACTCACCACACTGCCCTCCGCGACGAGCAGCTTCTCCTTCAGCTGCGTGTTCTCGGCAAGAACCCCCTGGTAGGCCCTCGCGACTCCACATTCTGAAGCTCCAGCTGTAAGCAACGCCTCCCCGTCATGTGGGCGAGCTCGGCAGAGCGCAGCTGGGACCTCGCACTCTCGTAAGCAAGGGTCCTCGCGGTCTCATCCTTATAAGACCCCGCATCCTCGCGACCATAAAGAGCGAACGCGAGGTCGAAGTCATGACCGCTGACGGTCTCCTTCTCCACCCAAGAGGGGAGGATGGAGGAGATATCCACCCTGTTGGTCTCCGGCTTCCAAGTGACGAGGGGCTCACCAGTCTCGTCCCGGCGCCTCTGGCCGAGGCCGAAGTTGTAGTGGTTCACCGGGATGGGGAGGACGGAGGTCCTAACCGCCTCCTGGCAGGTCTCTTCGTCCTCGCCCCCCGAGAGGCCGGTAAGGTCAAACTCGTCGAAGGCGGCCTCGCGAGGTTCCTTACCCTTCGAAGGAGCGAGCGAGACCGTGCTCTTCTTGCTCTTCTTCTTGGGCGGAGATTTCGAAGGGGCAGCATGACTACCAGAAGCCCCCGATCTCTTGCGAGAAGAGGGCTCGGCCGGAGTGACGACGCCTCGGCAAGCTTCCGCCCCCATGGTAGCGAGAGCCATGGTAGCGTCGGTTTTCCGGGTGCTCGCGAAGGGGGATGAAGGGGCAGATCTCGCTCGCCTAGAAACAAACAATAGTTCGGATAAGTACGATATGGTAGCGAATAAAGACAAAGGTATTGGGCGAGATATTTACCTTCTCCGGCGAGAACCAGAGGTAGCGAATCTAGGTTGCGGCGGAGGTAGACGACTTCGAAGTTCTTCTTGCAGAAGAACTGATGGAGGAGGGCGTCATGGCCGCCGAGGGCGGTGGGCCGGTAGGTGGTCTCGCTATGTTGAACTGGCGAGAGGGGAATGTTGCTGAAGTTCCCCTTGACGACTACGAACTTCTGGGCCCAGAAGTGGGCCTTGTTGACGGTCTCGACCACCTTCGGACCCGTGCCCACGAAGTAGGTTGTCCCATCTTTGTAGGCGCGGAACGAGAACAGCTTCCGGAAGACCGGGAGGCTGAACTCGATGCGCTCCTCGCGAAGGTAGCAGGCGAAGGCGGTAACCACCGCCATGGCATTAGGCGTGAGCTGGCCGGGAACCACCCCATAGTGTTTGAGCACCTAATGAGCAGCGAGAACATGATTAGTCTGCACGGCGAGCGAAACTCGAGTGGCAAAAAAAAGGGAAATAAGCGAGAGCGATTATTACCTGGCGGACTTCCGGCCACAAGGGAAGGCGCAGACCGACCGCGAAATGGGCGGTAGGAATGGCCAACTCGTCGACCAACGGGTCGTTGATCACGTCATCCTCGCTAGGGCGGCGTGCCTCAAATGGGGGGGGGGGGTGACGTAGTCAGCGACCGCGTTGAAGTACTCCTCATCGGTCAAGTTACAAGTAAAGAAGCTATGCTCGGCGAAGGCCTTCGCGACCCTTCGCCGACCCTCCGACTCCGCGTCACCGCCCATCTTAGCAACCTGCGAGAAAGGATGAAATGCGAAAACGAGAAGAAGCGAGAGCTCTGAAGCAGAGGAAGAAGAAGGTCGAGAGTAAATGCGGTGGTTGACTCAGTTAAAACCGCCTATTTATAGCCAAAGCAAAAGGGAGGGAAGAAGTCCAAGCGCCGGCGAGCGCGGGTAGCAGTAAGAACATCACATCATGGCCATGGGCGAGATGGACCTGCAAGGTTAGTATAAACATTTCTTGCGGGATACGTCTATCGAGAATAGAGGGTCTTCGCGAGCACAATATAACAATTAAAATAGATCTATAGACAGCGAGCGAGAAACCATAAAAAAATAATGGTGATTGTCAGACAAGCCAGCATCAGTGGCAATTACGCGAGCCACGAAACATAACGAGATCGTTAAAAAAACAGCGACACCTATTACAAATAATTCCATAACATATCAGTTAGCGAGAATCATGGGGTAGCCATTTCCACCGGCCCCCACCACGCGACCCGGACCTCGGCGGTACCCTAGAATTATAATAGTCCTCCGCCAAACGACCCTCCCTGTCCGTGAGGAAGGCGTAGTCTCTCATCCTAGCTATATGAACCTCCGGCGTCGTGGCGCCCTCATCCTGGTCACGCTGTCTCGCCTGCCGGAGCCTCGCACATTCTTCCATTAAAACCGCGTGCTTGTCCTCGGCGGCTTCTCGGTCCCGCCTCGCCTGCATGTTGAGATCCATCAGCATCCTCCCGTGTTTCTTCAGCAACTCCGCGGTTCGCTGCTTCAACCTCTCGGGGTCTCGCGGATCCCCTAAGAAGTCCTCCACCTGGTCCGGAAGGGGGGACATCTCATCGTCGCCCAGCTCGTAATCGGTAGGCGGATTTTCGGCATTGTCTGCAAGATATTACGAAGAGGTCAGATGGCGCGCGTGAGTTCGCGCAGGGTTCCGGCGAGGTCAGAATACTTACAAAGCGGGAGGCGAGAGGTCGAGGGACGACCCTGGAACATGTTGCCGTAGTGAGGATAGAGAGATTTGCCCAAGCCGGCGGGGTAGGCTGCATTGTTGGTAGGAGGGATCTTCGGCGGCGCAGAACCCCCGGTCTCCTCGCTCGTCAAGAGCTGGAATCCAGGCTTGTCTATGATTTTGTCAGGAGGCGGAAGCGGAGACGGAGGTCGCGACGACTGGCGGACCAGAGACTTCAGGGGCGAGACTGTAAGAAAAGAGTAACGGAGGTCATATATGGTTCGACAGAAATATTACGGTATGCGAGATCCAGATCGTACCGGTGGTGTTTTTCCCAACGAGGTTCGTATCCACCTGCGGGCTTTTCCGAGACCCCTCAGCAAGTTCTCCAACGATCTTGCTCGGCAAAGTATCCTGCGAGTAGAAATGAATGAGGAGCAATTTATTAACGTAAGTTCGAGTAGCTCATACCTTCTCGGGGCGGCGATCGTCCGGGGAGGAGTCCAGCATCACAGAGTCGTCTCCGGTGCGACGAGCCGCCTTCGCCTTCTTGACTTTCGGCGACTGGGCGGGGGACGGCCGGTTCATCCAGGCGGGGACCTTGGTCGTGGAAGGTAGCCCGCCAGCTCTCATCGCCCTCAGGCGAGCCTCTGCTTCTTCGGAAATCGGCATCTCCAGGCAACTAAAGTAAGAGAAGGAAGAAAAGTAACGGCGCACGCCAATGGGGGTTCGGGGCGATATTTATAGCCCACAGGGTGGGTCCCACCAAAGATTCCTGACAGGACATCCGGGAGTGGGCGAATATCAGGGGTTAGATGATTCTTCGCGAGGACATTTGTCCTCGCGAAGAGCGGGGATTGTGTACAACCCCGATATTCGCCAGACAAGGAAACCGAGCGAGACAGGAGTTGCGAGATCCAGACCTCGCCAAGATCGGCCCCCAGCCGATGAGACCTCGACAGACCACCAAAATGGGCCAGCGAAGTCCTCGCAAGGCGACCCCCTAAAAGAGGCGCCGCGAGCAGTATTTGCGAGAAGACCCGCGAGAGCTCCATCAGCAGGGTTCTCGCAAGGCGACCCTCTAAAAGAGGCGCCACGGGCAGGATCCGCGAGAAGACATGCGAGAGCTCCGACAGTAAGGTTCTCGCAATCCTTTATCCATAAATCATTAGGGTCAACTTACCCTTTTACCCTTGGTGGTCTGCTCTTAGCCTCTCCAAACAGCGGAGCTTGGCTGTTAGCAGACCCATTTGGGGTGTGGATAGTAAAATCAAAAGGCGGAATCCTGTTATTTGCAGACCAGGCCAGAAAATCTATAAATAGGACCTTAAGGGCACCTTTGGAGAGGGGTCACTTCAGCTTCCCTCTCCTTAGGCTTTCTTTGGTTAGCATTTCCAGAGCTCTCCAAGGTGCCCAAGTCACAGCTTTGGCTTGGGAGGGGAAGCGCTCAACGATCTTCCGGGTTAGTGGAGGGACCTCCTCGCTGTGACTAAGGTCTTAGTCAATTTCTTAATCTTCCGTCCACCCTCCTCGAGGGATCAGTAAGGGCTAGCCGCCCCTCATTTCGGTGAGGGCCCCGAGCTCTACGAGAGACTGAGAAATCGGTTTCAACAATGAACTTATTCATTTTGGAATTAGTACTATTAGAAGCAGTTAAATCAATAACACTTTTATTATCACAATGTAAAGAGATAGCAGGCATGGGGTTTTCAATTAATGGAATTTCACTAAGTAAATTTTTAATCCATTCTGCTTCGGCACATGTAGTGTCCAAAGCTATAAGCTCCGATTCCATGGTGCTTCTAGAAATAACTGTTTGTTTTGTAGAAGCTCATGAAATGGCAGCACCTCCAAGGAGGAATACATAGCCCGTCGTTGACTTAACGTCTAACGAATCAGTTACCCAATTGGCATCTGAATACTCTTCTAGTACTCCGGGAAATCCCGTGTACACTAAACTATAATCCATAGTTCCACGAAGATATTTAAATATTCTATTTAGTGCTATCCAATGTTCATCACTTGGATTACTAGTATATCTACTAAGGCGGCCTACGACATAGGAAATGTTGGGCCTAGTGCGGTTAGCTATGTATAGGAGTGATCCTATCATTTGTGCATATCTGTGTTGATCAACGGGTTCATTAGTATTTTTACAAAGTTTTACACTAGCGTCATATGGAGTAGAAGCGGGAATGGAATCATATAGGTTGAATTTAATCAACATTTTCTCAATCGAGTGTGAAAGAGATAATGATACGCTAGAATCATTTTTGACTAGTTTCATTCCTAATATAATGTTTGCTTCCCCCAAATCTTTCATATCAAAATTGGATGATAAATTATTTTTGGTTTCATTAATAATTTTAATTGAGTTTCCAAAAATTAAAATATCATCTACATAGAGACATAACAATACAATTTCATTTCCGTTTTGTTTGGCATAAATACATTTATCAAATTCATTAGATTTGAAGCCAAAAGTTAAGACTACGGAGTCAAACTTTTGATGCCATTGTTTAGGTGCTTGTTTTAAACTGTAGAGAGATTTAATTAATTTACAAACTTTGGTTTCTTGGCCTTTGACCACAAAACCTTCGGGTTGAGACATATAGACTTCTTCATCTAAGTCTCCATGCAAGAAAGCGGTTTTGACATCCATTTGATGAATGATTATCCTATGGATTGAAGCCAAGGCGACTAGAATACGAAGAGAGGTTATTCTAGCTACGGGAGCATATGCGTCTAGATAATCAATTCCTTGTTTTTGGGCATAGCCTTTAGCTACAAGGCGAGCCTTATATTTATCTATGGATCCATCCAGATTTAATTTCTTTCTAAAAATCCATTTACATCCTATGGCTTTGGCACCGGGAGGTAAATCGGTTAGGATCCAAGTTTTATTTTCTAAGATAGAATTAATTTCTAAATTAATTGCTTCTTTCCAAAAGGGATAATCAGATGAGGTCATTGCTTCCTCATATGTATTAGGATCTCCTTCAACTAGATAAGTGAAGTAGTCCTCCCCATAGGATCTTTCGGTTCTAACTCTTTTGCTTCTTCTAGGTTCATTATTTTCTAATGGTTCTATAGAAGAAGTGGAAGGTTGATTTGAGCTAGTTGAAGGTTGAGATGAGTTATTTAGTTTATATGGAAATTTACCTTCAAAATAAGCTGCATCTCTAGCTTCTATAATGGTGTTGTTAGATATTTCACTAATTAGGGAATTAGTGATGAGGAATCTATTAGCACTACTATCGGATGCATATCCTATGAAAATAGAGTCTAATGTTTTTGGTCCTATTTTCTTTCTCTTAGGTTCAGGAATTGCTACCTTAGCTAAACACCCCCACACTCGAAGAATTTGGAGGTTAGGTTTTCTTAATTTGAATAATTCAAAAGGTGTCTTATTGTTTTGTTTAGATGGAATCCTATTAAGGATGAAGGAGGAAGTGAGCAACGCTTCTCCCCAGAGATTTTTCAGGGCACCGGACTCGGCTAACATGGCATTGACCATGTTCATCAAGGTCCGATTTTTACGTTCAGCTACACCATTCGATTGGGGAGAATATGGAGCAGTCACTTGATGAATAATCCCATGTTCTTGGCAAAATTGGGTTAGTTCATTCGAAGTGTATTCTCCACATCGATCGGATCTAAGAATTTTGATTGACGATCCTAATTGATTTTCTACTTCAGCTTTAAAAATCTTAAAGTATGAAAATACTTCATCTTTGGTTTTTAATAAATATATATAACAAAATTTGGTGAAATCATCTATGAATGTTACAAAATATTAATTTCCACCTCTAGTAGGTTGGCGGTTCGAGTCACATACATCCGAGTGAATTAACTCTAAAGGTTTTGAAGTTCTTTATACTGTTTTAAAAGGTTTCCTAGAAAATTTAGATTGTACACAAATTTCACATCTAGAACTTGGTGCAATATTAAATTTCGGAATTAAATTTAAAGTTATCATTCTTTTCATTGAATCTGAATTCACATGTCCTAATCTAGTATGCCAAAAATCTGAATTTGAACATGAAATAGAAGAAGATGAAATCTGATTTATTTCTAAATCAGCAACATTTAATTTGAATAAACCATCACAAATATATCCTTTGCCAATAAAAACGTCATTTAATGTTATTACAACTTTATTTGACTCTAAAACAATTTTGTAACCCTTCTTCACTAGCAAGGACCCGCTCACAAGATTTTTCCTAACTCTCGGCACATAAAGCACATTTTGCAAGGCTAGTGTCTTCCCGGATGTCAACCTAAGATCCACTCGCCCGCGTCCAAGTATTTGTGTCGAAGAAGCATCTCCTAAGATCACGCTTCCTCCACTGATGTCCTGAAAGGTGGCAATGCAAGAACGATCAAAACAAGTATGAACATTTGCTCCGGAATCAAGCCACCAATCTGATGAACAAGTGAGAAGAAGACTAGGAGTATAATCTAACCTGAAGATAGGTTGAACCGGTGTTTGGATCATGTTGGCCTGAGGCTTGTCTCCACGAGACTTGCCAATCACGGGTTCTGTCTTCTTGTAGAAGTAGTTGGTGGACAGATGGTTTGTGCGGCCGCAGATGAAGCACCATTTCCCTTTACCTGGGTTTTGGTTAGAGGGACCAGGCTTGGGATGATTGGGTTTTTGATGGCGGGAACCTTGACGGAAAGGTTTCTTGAAATTATTTCCTTTCCCTTTGAAGTGATGGTGGGAAGAATGATTGCCTTGCGATTCAGTGAGATTTACTTTAGGAGCAAGGTCTTTGGGGGTTTTAGAATTTTTGCTCTTATGTTCCTCCTCTATGCAGATTGCATTTTGGATTTGAACATAAGTGAGGTTTGATTGGTCATGCCTTAGTCTAGTGCTAAAGTCGGACCATGAATCGGGAAGAGAATCAATAAGACATGCCACAAGATAATTTTCGGAAAGGATTGAGTCATCGGCTCGAATCTTGGACAACATCTCATCTAGTTGATGGAGTTGAGGATTGATGGGCTTGGAAACATCAACCTTGAATTTGTGGAGGTTAGAAACATTGTAACGTTCTATACCCGCATTGTCTAGGTTATAACGTGCTTCAAGAGCATACCACAAATCCTTAGCCGTACGATATTGAAGGAAGACATCGTAAAAGCTATCGGACAAAACACTTTGAATTCGGTTACAACAATGATATTCAATATCTACCGGATCTCTATAAGGAACACGTCTTACGTAAGTTCTAGTGGTGTTTGCAGTTGAGGATGAGGATGAAGGTAAAGTTGAAGCGACTGCATTTGCAGCGCTAGAGATTTCAGTTTCTACGGCAGTAACATCAAAGATTGCAGATAAAAGACCTAAGGTGTTAAGCCAGTATTCTATTTGTGCTTGCCAACAACGAAAAACCAATTCCATTGAATTTCTCGGGTTTGATCCCGGCAGAATCCTCAGATCTAGAAGTCATTAGTGATTTCTGAAATTTAAAATAAATACAATAAATAACAGTACATGTAAACACTAAAACAGAGATAATCATTTGATTAATTGATTTTATTTATTCTATTGATGTGGAATTATCAACTTCTTTAGATTGTTGGAATATTTTTCTATATTCCTATATTAATATACAAAATAATGTAATTTTTCGGTTTTAAAACTTTTATAAAAACAGCAGTTCTATTTCTATGAACAGCAATAATAACAGAATTGCAAGAAGGGATGAGAAATAAATAAGAGAGTAATTTATAGTTCAGAATCGAGTCTGGGTAAGGCGTGTGGTCACTGCCCTAAAGAAGTTGCACCACCCTCCGGCAGGGCTTTCAACCGATGCTCACTCCTCCAAGGTACAACACCCGGCTAGATCCTGAAACTCCGATGTGCGCGGACACCGAAGAAGCACAGAGCACCCGAACCCCCACATGATGAAGCAAATGTAAAGAAAATGAAATCACGTAGAAGATCGTCACAGAATAGAGAGAACAGAAGAGCGTATCAGAGCGTGTCAAACTATCTGAGAAGAACGAGTATATATATAACTCAGACCGCAAGATCTTCAATGAAATTCGATCTCATAAAACGGCATGGATTGATAAGTTTCAATTCGACGCCACGCAACTCCAGCGGGCAAAACGACGCTACGTCGAAATCTATTCGACGCAGCTCCGAATTCTAATCGACGCAACTCCGAGTAAAACTCTGAAACTATTTTGTACAAAAAATACAATTCAATTCAATAAATCCAAATCCGGATCCGGATCCGGATCCGGTCCGGTGCGGTGCGTGCGCGCGCGCACGCGTGTGGTTCATAGTTTCTCCTTATGTTTTTTTGAACAAATAAGGAGTGAATACATATAAATATTCTTTGGCTAGAAAGAAAATAAGCAAGGTGGGACTAAAGGTTCATCCTTTCTTTTATGAAAAGTTTCCCTCCAAATAATTTGGATTCCCTCCAATTTGGTTTTGAGCTTTTCCATCATAATGAGGAGCCCAAACACCAAACACCATTTAGCTCTAATCAAAACATTTAATTTATAATGTTTTATAATTAAAATTTCTAACAATGTGTGCATTCATTAGCTTGCTTGAAGTGTCCTCTTTTAATTTGATCTTCTTCCTCTTTAATGAATTTTAATGCTTATATAGACACTTCTTCAACCAACTCTGAATACAAAAAACCATTGAAGTCATTGCTAAATTTGATGCAACTTTCTCCAAATGATCTTCTAATGTCTGTATGTTGAAGGTTTATCATTTGGTCAAAGGTTTTTCATACAGTGGTGAAGTTTCCAATGGACACTTCTAAGAATTTTTTCAATAAGCTATGTTCCCCCTCAACACGATTTGTTCTTGAATTTCCAAAATGTAGAAACTTATTAATCCATGCTGAAACAAAACTTTCTTTATATGGCTCTAACCATGTCGTACTAATATACTCTAAAACTTTAGAGTGCAATGTAGAAAATTGAGCAATAAGTTCGTTGAAACATATTTTGAAATCATTTTCTGAACCCGTTTCTATCAACCTTTGCCATTCAAACATACAACATTCAAAATCTTTGTCATTACTAAGCAACTTCTTACAGTGTGCCACAATATTTCTGTTAATGTGTACACGACATAAAATATTTTTGGCCTTCGGAAATACGATTTTAATGGCATTCAACAATGCAAGTTCTCTATCCGTTACCAAAACATTTGCAGTGTAATCTGAAGAAAATAAAGACTTGAAGCAATTCAAAGCCCACTCATAGCTAGACTGTGTTTCATCTGATATGAAAGCAAAACACGAATAAAAAGATTTGGTTGTTGATGTCATTCCAACAATGCTTAACAACGACATCTGATACCTGTTGGTCTTATACGTGCAGTCTAGTTCAAACACGGTTGGAAACATATTTGTCAACTTAATTGAAACCGGAAGTGCAAAAAATAGGCTCTCTAATTTTTGAGTGTTTTCATTGACCTTATTGAAGCTTACATAACATGCACTGTTAATGAATTTGTACAAAAACTGGATGGGAGAAAGACCATCTAACTCCTCTTTCTGCAACTTTGCACGTGCATTATAAATAGTTCTCATCACTAAGGTGTTGCCAAAATTTTTATTCTTAACAGCAGTTAGGATTTTCCGTGGTTTGACACCTGCACTAAACATTTCTTTCACTAATTTTTCCTCCTCTTCATCTAATCTCCTCACAAATGCATGCGCTTCCAAATGTACTCGGTCATGATTATGCAACCCACAAAGAACCTCAAGCCTTTAAGGAAAAATAAGCAACCACATCGCTCAGAGGTTGATTTTCGAAGACCCTTTTTAACCCGGTCCTTCTTATTCTGATTTTCTCTATAATAACCACTCATATCACACCCTAAAATAACACGCGGTGTTAGACGCCCAATAACTTTATCTGATGTCTTTATTGTGATGAAATAGCCAAGGTTTTTACTAACGCATCTACACCAGTCAATCAACTCCTCCTTTGAACATAAAATTTTATCGGTTTGAAAATGATAGCTCAAATAAACTTGAAATTGATCTTTTTCCCTCGTTGCATTTTTTGAATCTTCAAATGGCACAAAAAAATAGCAAATAACTTTTAATTACTTACATTATAAGGGTTTAAAAAAAAATAAGTGCAATATCATACCAAATAGAATTACGGTGGAATTTAGCAATGCTTCAGAACTCATTTCCCCTCAACGTTATATCCTAAAATCTAAAAAGACATTATAAGAACACTTAAAAGTGGTAAAAAAAAATTGAAATAGGAGATGAAAGATTGTTACCAAAGAGGTATTAACCTCGTCTGGAGAAGAAATCAGTCCGCCGGAAAAAACAAGAGGAACAAAATTTGGACTGTAAAAAATGTAAATCAAATAAGCCTTAAATAAATCTGGACTGCATAAAATGGACTAAAATGGATCCCGTGAGGTATATACCTGCAAGCTTCAACAATGGCGTAGTGGTTCCAGAAAACAATGGAGGACAACGCCAGACTATAGTCCGAATGCGGGATGCTGGATCGCGAGACAGGGAGGGAGGCGGGATGCGGGATCGCGAGAAGAGGGAGGGAGGCGGGATGCAGAATCGCGATTTGAGGAAGAACGACGCCTGCAGTGGTTCCAGCGAACAATGGCGGACAACGCCGGAGTTTTAGTCGTCGACGGCGGCGGACAGCGGGAGGAGAGAGCCGGAGTTTCAGTCGTCGACGGCGACGGACAGCGGGATGCGGGATCGCGAGAAGAGAGAGGGAGGCGGGATGCGGAATCGCGAGTTGAGGAAGAACGGTTGCAGTGCGAACCGGAACAGTGCAGATAGTAGAAAATAAAACCCTAAATTTTATTACTTTTGCAGTGCGATTAGCAGAATATGCAGTGCGGTTATCACTGCCAATCATGTTTTCACCTGTCGATCGCCGATGTTGACTCTCCAAGCAGCTCATGTGTTTCACATGCAAGGGAACTTCTAGGAAAGTGGTCAAGACAAATGAAATGGTTATATAAATGGTTGGGTTATTGCTTGGATAGACACACCACCGATTCTCATCTTGGAGAAAGAGGCGGGCTGAAGTGGTTGTAGTGGGGCAAGCAGCGTAGTGAGCAGTGGGCTTACACGCGAGTTGGGCATTAGTCCGCGTTGACTTCTCCGATGGTGGTTGGTCGTTTAACGACGACGAGGTTTGCCAGAGCGAACCATGTGCGTCCTTCTAAGGATTGCAGTCCAAGATCATTGTACATCCGCGGAGTAAGCTAATCCATCTCATATGCGGTGTTCTTGTATCAGATTAGTACTTTCATCTTCTCTTTGTAGTTTTTGATTAATTATCGTGCGTTGAATTTTTCTTCGGATTATTGTGTGTTCTTTGTACTCATATGGTTATTGTGACTGTCCTGAGGATTGTGCGAAATCCCAACACATCACTTCAAAACATAGGGAAAAATTGTTAGTGTGTGTAACGCACCTTAGTACGTGACCCCCGATTCCGCAATATATATCTGAATTTTCGTGCATGATTTATTTAAAATACGATCACTTTTCAATATAAATGTATTACACAAATAGGACCGTATATTTTCGCAAACAATCTAGACCATTGAAATCATGGATCATACGACTGTATTTGCTCCCGCACGGTGATCTATTATGATCACCGTGCGTTACACACACCTAAAAAGTGCTCAGAACATAGTGGGTAGGAATGTCGATGCACTTGCCTAATATTTTTAGGAAGAACCGACAAGTTGCCGCAATGTTTCACCATTTTATAAAAAAAAAATTGATCTTTCTCAAAGAGACTGCTCAAAAGACCAATCTTGATCAACGAATGTGCCATTGTGCCATGAACCACATAGCATTGGTTATACAACTATTATGGAGATAATACAACAAGTCATAAATAGTGTTTCCGAGATTTTCGCAGGCGATGCTTCTCACATTGGTGTCGAAAGTATATCAGAGCTACCTTTTTCATATAGAGGCATATCGAGAATTTAATGAATTGTTACAATATTTAATATATATATATAGAGAGAGTACAAATAAATTCCTTTTAATTTCTACGAGTGAAATTATTTATTTTAATTTAGTGTGGGCGATCGAAACACTGAGCCTTATGTGAGTCCACTCCTGCTTTAAAGGTTATCATAATTACATGTTGCACCCCTTTTATTTTTGAAATTACAAAAAACTCCTCTATAGATTTACATTTCATTAACATCCATGCACAATAATATTCCAATAGAGTAAATTTTTAGAGGGATATTTTTGTGCATGGATGTTATTAAATGTAAACTTACAGGAGAAATCTTTGTAATTTCAAAAAAAAATGCAACTTATAATTTAGCCAATTTAGAGGGGGGTCCCAATAAATACCCCCCTTACAATAAATTATACATATTACCTAGTATCCACACATTCATTCTAACCATATAATGCTTAAACTTTGTTTTAACAAAGAAAAAACACCATAAACAAACAATTTTCAATATTCATTTGTAATCATAGTTACATCCTTGTCACAAAGCTTTATTTATTTATTTACAACGTCATTTTTAAACACAGAGTAAAATATCATGATTAGATTATATTTGTATCTTTATTTTAATTGTGCGTTAGTATTTGATTGACTCTTGAGATAAGATACAATTTACTGAAATATGTGCAAGTTCAGACATACACGGTTAATTTTTAAATTTTGATGACAGTGATTTACACTTGATGGGGTTCCCCAAAATGGATCTGGTCAAAATTGTGATTTTTTGCCGTGACCTTGACCGACTCGCCGATACGATTCCAACAGACTCATTCTCGCGTAACTATGAGTCCATTTGGTCCTCCAAATAGCCACTGGAGCGCACGTACGTGTACACGCTAACCGCAACCATATGGGGGTAAACATACAACATCATGAGGGTAGTCGCCCCCCCCCCCCCCCCCCCCCCTCTCTCTCTCTCTCTTCACCGCCATAAAGCCTCGCCACCGGCCTCGTCGCGCACCTCGCCAGCCCCCTACCGTACCTCCCCGGCGCAACACCGGCCGAGCCCAGGCACGCACATCCCCCTCACTGGGTGCGGCCAAGGCCGGTGCACCCCCCCCCCCCCCCCAAAGAATGCGGCCAAGGTCGGGGGGGGGGGGGGGGGGGGGGGGGGGGGGGGGGGGGGGGGGGGCGGCCAAACCCGCACCCCCAAGGCCGGGGGGTGCGGCCAAAACTGCACCCCCCTGCCAAACCGCACCACCCTGGGGGGTGCGGCCAAAACGCACTCCCATGGGGGGTGCGGCCAAAACGCACTCCCATGGGGGGTGCGGCCAAAACGCACTCCCATGGGGGGTGCGACCACCCGCTTTAGGGGGTACGTCTAAAGCCACACCACACCCCCCCCCCCCCCCGTCTCTTGAGGGGTGCGGCCAAGGGAGCACCCCTCATTAGTGGGGTGCGCTCTCTCTCTTTTGGCCGCACCTGTCACAACCCGCATTTTCTCCGAATTTAGGAATATCAGAGTAAGAGAAAATACATGTCATGATGTCACGTCATGCAGGAGACAACTGCAGACGCTCAGGCGGGAACCTATTACTTATTTAATCAAAACATGTTTACATGATAGATCATCATTTGAAATCATTTATTAAAGTTTGGGGTAAGAACTGTGTCTCTCAGTTCATGGATCAACTAGTCCACCGAGAAAATATATGTAATTGCAGCGAAAAGTACTTGATTTAGTTCACTTAAGGTCCTAAATGCACATGATGACAGGACATAAAGTAAATGATATGCACATATCTAGGCGTAGTATAAGTATAGAAAATATCTTTTAGGCGACTTTAAAGATAAAGATTTCAGTTAAAATGTATACAGTGAGGATGAAAGAAAAGTCGTTTTATAATTTTAATGCACCTAGACATAAATAATTCCCAGAGAGCAAGATACACAAGATCTAAAAAAGTAGTAGCAATTAACTGGCAAGTAAGCTATAAAGTATCAAAAGGGCACAACGGGCGTCAACAACCTGACACTAACCCGTTGGCTCCAAACTAGCATGTCTGAACGCAAGAAGAAACTAACCACAACTACCTCGCAGCAGCGGGGTAAAACAACAACTAAAACTCCCGAAGACTCCGGGCTACACTGCTAGCCGCTACGGCTCAAAACCTGAGGCATTCAATAAAACAAAGAATGCCTCAGCAAGGGAATTACAAGTGGCAGAAAACAAGCAAAAAAGTAAATAAGGCATAATGGGTACCAACCCAAGCAAGATTCACCAAAAGAGAAGCTCCAAACAAAGAACTAAGCAAAGCACCGAGTGCACCAAATACCAAAAAGAGGAACAAGCATAGCTCATTTATCTTGTTAAATTTATTTAAAGAGACTGATCAACTCAAATTAAACGGGGGCGATCCTTTATCTACTGCCACCCAAAGCCAAAACGGGTGGGGGTTTCTATCCCCAACCACCCAAGCATGGCCCACGGGACCACATGCCAAGCATGCGGTTCACCTCTAAAATGGCCACCGTGTAAGGCTACAACAAATCCCCATTGTCCCCCAAACACGACTACCGTGCAAGACTAAAGACAATGGTTCTTATTAATTTTCCAACAATCCCCACTGTCCCCTAAACATGACTACCGTGCAAGGCTAAAGACAATGGTTCTTATTAATTAATTTCTTTAATTAGGCGCGGGACGAAGCCCGAGAAAAACAATCACCAGGATACCCTAAGGATAGGGTCACAAATGAAGTAAACACTGCATGAGACAATTCATAAGAGAAGGCATAAGTTATTTAACCACAACGGGTACGAGGTTTCAAAGAGGGAAAGTAATCGGAGACATAGCCCAAGCACTAAGAAACAAGGGGCATTTCTCGAGGAATCAAAAGGACATTATACAAAGGTTTCTAGAGAGGTCAAGAACAGAGAACAAGAGGTTCTAGAGAAGTCCAAAGGCAATAAACATTTCTCGAGAAAAGAAAGGCAGGAGTCAATTGGTTCTCGAGAAATGAAGGGAAAGAGTCAATTGGTTCTCGAGAAATGAAGGGCAGGAAACAATTGGTTCTCGAGAAATGAAGGGCAGGATAAAATAACTTCTCGAGACATCCCAAAGGCAGGAGAGATTGAATTCTCGAGAAATCATAGGGGAGAATCTTGTTTCTCGAGAGGTCAAAGGCAAAGAAAACCCTACACTCGAGAAATCAAATGCAGGCAATACAGTTTCTCGAGAAACCAAAGAATCAGGACACTGCACGTCTCGAGAAAACAAAAGGGTCAATACACTGGACTTCTCGAGAAACCAAAAGCACTTCTCGAGAAATCGAAGATCAGGACACTAACCTTCTCGAGAAAATAAAGGCATGGACGGGCAAGTTTCGAGGAACACTCATCTGCAGGAAGGAACTTTAGGTAGAGAAACTTCAGCTACTAGGGGGATTCAAGGTTAAAGCTGTCATACAATACACTCGAGACACGTGCCAAACAACACGGTAAGAACCCATAAACCAGGAAAACAGTGATTCAACCAAAAAGGGAGAGGGGGAAGAAAGCCACTTGTCTTAAACCTTGCAAGCTCGAAGTTATCCGCTTCAAAAGCAATGGATCGGCTAAGAACCCACTCAAGCTCAACAACCTGAAACTTTACGGATCAAAAGGAGGAGTTAGGTCACTACCCTAACTCCAAAAATTTCAAGAAACGGGAAAAACTTACCACTAGAACGAAGATCTCGCCGAGAACTTTCCAAATCTACTCTCCAAACACGATTCCGACTACTACAGCCCTCAAATCGCCGGCCGGAAGCTCCACGACACGCCGCTCTCGCTCTCACGCCCGACAGAACTCTTAGTCGGCCAAAAGGGGAAGGAGATGAAAAGATAAAACCTAAGCTTAATGTATATATATTAAACCTCCAGGAGTTCGTCGAACTCAGCCTGCAGTTCGTCGAACTCAGCTAGCATGCAGTTCGTCGAACGCAACTAGCCTGCAGTTCGTCGAACGCAGCTAGTCTGCAGTTCGTCGAACGCAGCCTAAGAATTTCCAATTACATAAATAATCTCCCATTCTATTTAAACCACGACGACGACTAAATCATCTCGGGCCTCTACGAAATTCGCACCTAAACTGAAATTCGGCGCTACAAATCCAACAGCGAAGTCAGAATTCAATTCCGACGAGCCAAACTCGGGATAAAGCCTCCCTAAAATTTATGTCTCAAGCACATGCAACGTTGTATGCAGCTTATGAAATTACAACATGCGTCCAATGTTTCTCACACATTTCTTGTCATTCTATCATGATTTGAGAAGTATGAGCACACACTACTTTTACATATGAGCAGATAATTTAAAATGTGAACGCACTCATATTTGAAGTATTCTGTGTAAATTCGAAAAATTATTTTATTCAGATCACGAAAACCATCCCAGATCGTATATTCTTAAATTCTTAATTTATTCTCGATATTATTTCATACAAACAAAGTTTAGGCAGTGATTTGAGAACATCCCTAAAATTTAGGGATTTGATTATTTGATTTACCATTTTTATCTCTAAATAAAGTACTATTTGAATTTTAAAAATATGATCTCGGACTAAATAATTTCCCCTTGAAAATCATAATAAATATTGGTGGGCGTTGACTGAGCACGTGGTTCAGACCTAAAGGTTTCCTAGAAGCAGCAGTGCGCAGCCTCAAATCACTTTTTTCTGCCTTGCGGGTCCCACATTTATATCAGGATGCTTCTATTGGTCGAAAACGCTGAACCCTGCAATTATACAGACACCAGATACCACGGCACAGTTTCTAACTAAACGGAAAGTAGGAGCCCGGGATTACCGGTAATCCAATCAGCCGCAGGATAATAGTTAACGAGTGTTCGCTTCTTACAAATGGTCCACGTCACATCCAAAATGCTGTCCATTAAACAAGATCCGCTGTTTATCGTTTCCCGGGGGAACAACGTACCGGAAAATTAGAGGAGGAGAGAAACTCATCCCGTAGAAATAAAAGCCGTACTCCTTCCTCTTTTCCTCCATCTGCTTCTCTGAAACAGGCGAGAGGCCGACGGTAGTTCTTCTCCGGTGGAGAGGGATTTCGCTCGGGAAGTGAGTAATCTCTTACCATTTCCTCTTTCCCTGGATATCTTTAGAAATGGCAGTTTCTGTGATCTGATTCGTAGATTTTTTGCTGATCGGATTGTGTTCCTTCGCTCCGGTTGTGGTATTTGCTTTTTTTCTTCTTCCCGATCATTCTTTGCGATGGTTGTTTATTAATTTGTGGGTAGGGGTCGATTGGATCGGTGCGTGGAATGGGCCTTTTGCTGATTTTTACCATCCGGATCGCTTAAAATCTCTTTGATATATGGAGGTGCTATTTCCCGTTTTTTCTTCTGACTCTTATAGGCTTTTTTTGATGTTTTTTGCTTATCAGTTACGAGATCGCTTAAGGTAGGTTGTTGAGGAGTCGTTAATTTCTCTGATGTAAATATGACAGCGAATCGCTGGCAACTGAACTTTGTCTGTTGGTCTGCTTCATGATTTTAATCTAGATCTTTATAAATTATAACTATGGAGTGCGTGATTCAATCCATTGAGACTTTTTCCTTTTTCGTCTCTCTCCTTTCCTTTTGGGGTTGTTTTATGCTTGGTATGAGATTGCTGGATCAAATCATTCATGCTCCGTTGATTAGTGGTGGGAATCATTGACAATCCATATCAAATATAGTTTTGGCTTATACCCAAAGGTAATCGATTATTGGCTCGAATAGAGATCCGATGAAGGCTCTCTTTTGGAGAGCTGTTGCGGATTGAAAAGTTGCTGATCGAATGGAGCTGATTGATAGAGCTCTTTGAGAAGATGTTTTGAAAAGCTGCATGCTGTTTGGAGAGTCTTTTTCATTAGACTCTTTGAGAAGCTATTTTTATAAGTGCAGATGGAACAGAGCTTTTTCATTAGACTGTTTGGTAGAACAGTTTTTTTAGAGCTATTTTTTTTCAAAACGACTATTTGCAAATTCATACCTAAAAAAATCTGAAAAACACGAATAAAAATGAGTGAAGTATCTAAAATTTGGCAAAAAAAACTCCTAATTTGAGAGGAATTTAGGAGAAAACTTCTAATTCAGAAGATACAATGGAGTCGGAATGTCCCAAGTGCATTTGTCAAACATTGGAGCAGAACTATAGAGCACCATTGGCCCAAATGAACAAATGGTTGCAGAACATACCCCTCTGGATATTGAATGGTTTACCACGGTTGCAAAATAAATGGCCCAAATGAGCAGGCGACGTCATCTCTTCTGAGTACCTGCAGATCAGAGTTGCCGGCTCAGCCGACATCATCTTTTCTTTCGATTAGGGCAGAAGAAAAAATCAGAACCAGAAGAAAGGGGTTCTGTAGAGGCGAGGAGAAGAACTGTGTATGCAATCGGAGTTTCCCATCGCGGAGGTGGCGAGGAGAAGAACTATTGATGGCGAGGAAGATCTGTTGATGGCGAGGAGAACTGGTTCGTGTCAATGGCGAGTAGAAGAACTGTCGATGGCTAGGAAGATCTGCCGATGGCGAGGAAGATCTGTCGATGGCGAGGAGAAGAACTGCTTATGCAATCAAAGTTTTATCTCCACGCGATGTCGATGGCGAGAGGAAGATCTGTTGCTGATGAGAATACGGGAAACGCACGTACGAGATGCGGAAAGCTAGTCCCCGACTGCTTTTCAAAAAGAGCTAAATCCGTTATTTTTTGAAACACGCTTTTTGAAGAGTTGCGCCCTCAAACGGTCGAAAAACAGCAGCTGTGGTTTGAATAGAGTTTTTCCATCCTTAGCCGCTGTCCCGAATAGAGCCGAATTCAACCGATCGAGTTTTGAGCTAAGACAATTGAACTAGAAAAGGGAACCTCAATTGCATTGTGGTAGCTCGAGATCTCATACCTATGCATGGGAATGCATGAATGAATGCATATGCACATATACTTATGTATGATTTGAATTAAAGTATACAGCATCTACAAGGATATTCATGTCGGCGACTATGGACTCGTCTTAGGAGATCCAAATTTTGATTAGGTTTCTTCCAACCGAATGGACCCTTAAAATTGTTGGTCCATTTTCATTGGAATTTGATGTCCAATTCTAATTCCGAATCCCTAATTTCATTGAAACGAACAGACCATTTGTTTTGGACGGAATTGTGGCTATGAAATTTTAATTGGATGTCATTTTCACAAGAATTGGACCTCCAATTTCAATTATGAAGCCCCAATTTAATCCAACGAATGAACGCTAATACTGAATTTGCCTTGAATTGAGCTAAATTGAAGTTAATAAGACATGCACTACTAGAACTGAGATCCTATTGAACAAGCCTATAAATAGACTGTTTGGCTCAAGAGCGGATCAAACAAATTCAAGCTGATCTTGAACCAGAGTCGGATTGGCTCGAAAAACCACTTTTTACTGCTGATTTTTATGTTTCAAAAAGATATATTATCTAGGTTCAGTTAGATCTATGCTTTTCCTTAGGGCATGGCTTGACTGATGCATCTCTTATTATGATTTGTTCCATGCTGAAGTTTTTGAATTTGGAACTATGTAGCTTCCTAGCGATTGTTCATGCATGGGGCATCCTTGGTGGCATTATTTTTGGTAGAGCTTTATGGTCGAAGATTGGAAAAAATTTCTTCTTTTTATTGTTATCTGTTTCTCTTGAACCTTGACTATACTTTGAAGAGGATTTGCAACATGAATCAGGAACACTTCCTCTGCCTTAGTAACTAGTGAATATGTTTTAAAATGTTCCAAGGACGATGAAACGCTTGGCCTCATTTGTAAGTGAAAAGAGGGTGAGGATAAAGGAGGTGGTCCTGACTGTTCTAGTGTTCTATATAATGATGCATTGCTACATTACAAAAAGGAAAGGTACAAAATACATGGGAGTATGGGATCATTAATCTTTGACAATGGATGTAAAAAAATAACTCTGGAGATTTTTCTGCTCCATTCCTCTTGAAGCCACTCTTCGCAACTATGTATTATCCTAGCATAATCAGATGGTGCAATTGTGGTCGTTATATTATGTTATGATCCGTAGATCATCACTTGTTGGAGGTGATAACCGGAGCCTTTCCGCGACATCCAAAGTGGGAGCTCGAGTGGAGCTTCAAACCCTAACTGAGAAAACTAGTGGAGGAAGATGAGACATCAATTCTTGCTTTCCTTCATTCCACACTCAAGGGCATGTGGATACAACTCGAGCTATATTTGCGCTTAGTACATAGTCAGGCATATTGCAAATATACCAGACAAAATATAAATTTCATTAAATAGTAATCTTAATTAACTCTCTAATTAATGGGCACATAAACATGATCCAAAATAGAGAAGCACGACAAAAAATGCATAACACTAAACCCACCAACTAAGATACATGACATTCTATCCTTCCATCATAGTGAAGCACAAACTAATACCATGTCTTAATCTTATGGTTCTTTGATTTCCTACCGGAAGAGTTTCTTGTCGCGATGTCCTGATGTCGAGGCGACGTCGCAAAAAATAGATACGGTCTTTTTGTCCTCATGGGGTGGGAGAAGCAATTGTTATAGGTTGCTTGTCGCTTCTGTAGAGAGGAGAGCAATGAGACATGGAGGCTGGTGGTTGCAGTACAAAATTGATAGATGAGACGTGACTCAGTGAATGGGGACATGGTTTGGCGGCTAGAGAGGGGCCTGCTAAATGGAGGCAACAACGCTCAGTGCCGTGAGATGGGCATGTTGATGGGAACAACATGGATTGATGAAAGTGTGATTTGTTGAAAGGAATGTCAAGTACACGGAAAATGGTGGAGTAATCTAAAAGTTGTTGGTCAGCTCATTTGTTTGGTTGGAGGAGATCGACATAGCTGATTCAGTACTGGGCTTGTCTATGATGACCGACACTGGATCTACATTGGAAGGAGAGGCGTTGACTGCAGCTTAGGGCTTCGTCACAACTAGGCGGATTGCTGATTTGTGGGTGCCAGACAATTTCCATGTTATGTTTAGTTAGGTCATAATGAAGCTGTCGAGGGCCACATGTTGAAAGTGCTAAGGATTGCGTTTAGCGGGTTTGAGCAGAGGAGTCACATACGGAAGGTGGGATCAATAGAATAACGTCGTCTATAGAAAAGTATGTGAGAAGGAGCCGAGGAGTTGTGGATCTGATACCAATTTGTTTTGATCCGTAGATCATAACTTGTCGGAGATCGAGGGAACGGTAACTGGAGCATTTTTGATGCATCTAAGGAGAGAGCTCAAGTGAAGGGTTAGATCCTAACTATGAAAACTAAAGGATGAAGATGAGACATCAATTCTTGATTGTCTTCATTCTACCCTTAAGAGGCATTGAAATACATCTCAAGTCACATTTGTACATAAATCCACACAACCGGACATATTGCAAATATACCCGACATAATTTGTATTAAATAAAAATACTAATTAACCTCCTAATTAAAAGACAACTAAACAAGACTCATAATAGAGATATACGACTAAAGATGCATAACAAATTACTTAAGATAACAAATGACTCATTTTTTCGTCTAATTGACGTCCTAATTAAAAGACACCTACAAATTTTTTTGTCTGGAAAACTTGCATCAGCGTCTTAGCTTCTTTAGGTGCTAGTAGATGAGATAATGTTTAGAGAACCAAACGATTATTACAGCTTTTAGTATCCTTATTGCAAGTAGATGACATTTCTGATATCTGCTATTGTTTATTAATGATTCTAGTCATGCAGAATATGCCTGCGTATAGTTTTGGAATTCATGTATTTTTCAAGTTATTCACTTCTTTGTTTTAAATTTTCCTTTAATGGCCAGTAAACTATAAATGATATGGAGCAACAATACAGTTGAAAACATCAGTGTCCACTTTGCTGATTTCTGATATGAAATTTATGTTGTTTATTGGAGTTTAGTCATATATATTAGTGCAACTTTGAGGGAATTCAAATATTTACCTTGGCAAGTTACAGTTTGCCTAAGTGTATGCACCCTTCCATGCAAATCTTGCTGAAACTAGTCAAAATAATGATTTTTTTGCTTTACACCTTCTATGAATGACCTATTGCTCAGTTGGATCTGCGCTTTTGTTAGATTAATCTCTTGCTTCTTCCTTCCAATCGATCTTGAATTTCGTTTAGCTTGCTAACCTTCTGTAGCCTTATTATTATTATTATTATTTTTACTTTTCTTATTTTGGTGTCTATTGGTTGCAGATTCTTTTTCGGTAGATAGTCATGGCAGATCAATTCAACCACCCAAATGTCCTTCAGAAAGTTAGAGGCCAGCTTCGTGCCGGCTCCAATTTTTCTCAGGATCTACGTACTCGCAACCCGGTCTTATACAGGCCTTCATCATATGAGAGGAGTTTCACAGCTGGGAACAATATCAATGGGGAGCTCTATAATCCAGTCATGACCATGAGCAGCTTTGCCAGTAATCTCCCCATGGTTAAGACCACCTCACCTGTATTTGCTCATGCACCTTCAGAAAAAGGCCTCGCAGGCTTCGCCATTGACTTTCTCATGGGTGGAGTGTCTGCTGCTGTTTCAAAGACCGCTGCTGCTCCTATCGAACGTGTTAAGCTACTGATTCAGAACCAGGATGAGATGATCAAATCCGGCCGTCTCTCTGAACCTTATACTGGAATTGGAAATTGTTTTAAACGTACAGTCAACGAGGAAGGTTTGGTAGCACTATGGAGAGGAAACACGGCAAATGTTATTCGTTACTTCCCAACTCAGGTAAGAACTTCCCTTTTCCTTTTGAAAATTCTTGTCATTATCTATAAAGCTCTGCTCGGTTTGAAGGAAATGAAGGACGGGAAATGAAAATGGTGAAGGAATTGAGGTGGAAATTAGGATCCGTTTGGCGCGGAGGTGGCGATCGTAATCGCCTTGGTAATGAACCGTCGTTCGTGAACTCCAAACCTCACCTAAGGAACTTCATCCACCTTTATGTTCAAAACTAGCAATCTTTTCTTGGTGGTGGTCATAACCGTTGTCATGCCAAACATGCGTTCTATGGTGGTGAATTTGCCGCGCCAAACGGAGCCTTAGTCTACACCTGATTTTTTTGGTTTATGATAGAAAATTATGTTTTCTTTCTTGGTTGCTGATTTTTTTTCTTTCTACTTAATTTTGTTTGTGCTAGGAAACGGCACTCGAGACACATCAATAACTGATTTACGCTTCTAAATTTATTCTAGGCAGGACATAGATCAATTAATTAATTAATTTAGAATGAAAAACAGTACATAAAATTGTGAAGTAATTTGCAATTTTGTTACCACCAACTTCTTCAAACATACATACCCTATGGATCCGTATACATACCCTAAGGGTTCGTTAGTTTGGATGGAATTTGTGCTTCTAAATTGGAATTGGAGGTCCAGTTTTAATTATTATGGACCTCAAATTCTTATTTCAGGGCCTTAAATTCATTCAAATGAAAGGACCACAATGATTATCCCTACATATTGTATATTTCTAATGAAATTTGATCACCATTAAGATTCATTCTCAGCTTTAACCACAGGGTATGGCACGCCACACTCAAAGTGGACGAATGTAAACCTGCCAATGGACCAGATTGGTCCATACCCAAATCCAATATGCCGAGAGTTTTGATCCGATTGAAATTTGCGTGGGATCACAACAAGCCAATATCATTTCCATGTGTTGCATTGGTTCATACTTTTGGATCAGTTTGTGAGGACGTGAAGTTCTTTAATTGGATAATAAACATAGGCTAATAGGTTTATATAATGTTTAGCTACTAGAAGATGACCATTTGAGCCATTAAGGCTCAGTTCGGCACGGCGGTAGCGGTCGTCAGCGCGGTGGTCATGAACCGTCGTTCGTGATCGCCCGACCTCACCTAAGGAACTTCATTCACTTTTATGTTCAATACTAGTTTTCTTTTCTTGGTGGGCGGTCATAACCGTTGTCATGCCAAACATGCATTCTATGACAATGGTGTTTTTGTCCAAACTCACCGGAGCAAAAACGCCGTGCCAAACGGAGCCTAAGATGTGACAATAAACAAGGTCAGTGAAGATAGAGAAGGATGGAGGTGATGAGAAAACATTAGTTTAGATAAACTACTTATACATACATGATATTAGCTTCATGTAACAAGTCCACTGATGAGTTATTTTGGACAAATACAAGAAAAGTAAGCCTGAGTTCACCACAGTAATGGGAGGGAGTTCTACCTCTACAGGATATGCTTGGATTAAATAGTACTACACTTTCTGAAATATTTTACTTAATCATGTTTGCATCAGCTGGATTTGATTTAGCAGCAACTTCAAAAAGATGCTGTGTCTACTTTGGAGCAGTGTTCTTTTATATTACCTTATGTCTTTTTTTCTCACATAGTTTTCATTTCCAGGCCTTGAATTTTGCCTTCAAGGATTACTTCAAAAGGATGTTCAACTTTAAAAAGGATAGGGATGGTTATTGGAAGTGGTTTGCCGGAAACTTGGCTTCCGGAGGTGCGGCCGGCGCCTCTTCTCTTCTTTTCGTGTATTCATTGGACTACGCTCGAACCCGTCTGGCAAATGACGCCAAGGCAGCTAAGAAGGGCGGCGAGAGGCAGTTCAATGGTCTGGTCGACGTCTACCGGAAGACCATCCAATCCGACGGCGTTGCTGGCCTCTACCGTGGATTTAACATCTCTTGCGTTGGAATCATCGTCTACAGAGGGTTGTACTTTGGATTGTACGACTCGTTGAAGCCGGTGCTCCTTGTCGGAAGCTTGCAGGTAATTCATTCTGGTTTCTTCTTTTTTTCTCGCATGAGGAAATCCTTGATGCATGGATATGAATGCTGATTTTGCTGTTCTCACATGATTTTTTTTTCTTTTTAAAACCCAAAGGAATTAGTTAGAGATGGCATGAAAAATATGATGATGGTGGTAATGGTGTAGTATAAATCGTCGGGGAGCCGTATAAATCGTCGGGGAGCCATGGGAGAATGAAAAGTCGGTGAGATGTATTAGTGGTCAAACTCATATTCAACCCAAAAGCTTAATAAGCCCATGCGCGACGCCGTCACATTTGTGATGTAGCACTAAATCATACTTCACAAGCGCATCAGCAATCGCCCCCCTTGTAGCACTAAATCATACTTCACAAGCGCATCAGCAATCGCCCCCCTCATGCGAGAGCAAAAACTTAATCATGAAAACCATCCTCAAATACCATCAGCTATCAGAAAACACGGCCATTGCGGTGACAGCGAATCTGCTCTAATCACGGGTGGAAGCCTTCCAAACTTATGAGAGCCGCCTCAACGAGAAGCATTATGCCACATGATAACACAAAGTATTATGATGATGACAGGACAATTTCTTTGCAAGCTTTGCACTGGGGTGGCTGATCACCAATGGAGCCGGACTGGCATCGTATCCGATCGACACGGTGCGCAGAAGGATGATGATGACTTCCGGCGAGGCGGTGAAGTACAAGAGCTCGATGGACGCGTTCCAGCAGATTCTGAAGAAAGAGGGCCCGAAATCCCTCTTCAAGGGCGCAGGCGCCAACATCCTCCGCGCCGTGGCTGGTGCCGGCGTTCTCTCCGGCTACGATCAGCTGCAGATGTATGTCCTCGGAAAGAAGTACGGTTCCGGCGGGGCTTAATTGCTCATTAGCCAGCCTCTCCCTCCATTTTCTGCTGACAATAGACTATATCATTTTTCATGAGATCTAATAATTTTTATGCGCCTGAGGCTACATTATTTTTTTGGGAGGAGTCTTGTATTCTGTAATTTTATTGCAGCACTTGCAGAAGATTAAAACATTGTTTCCCTTCTGCAAAAATAAATAATTGAATAATTAATTATCTTGTTGAAGTTCATTTTGATGAAAAATACATATGAAATTTTTCTCAAATTTTGTGTGTTCTGTGTTCTATCCCAAACAGCAGTGATGTTCGTTAGTATCACATTCCGTTATTTTTAAACAGACATCATACCAGCTCTAGTATCCCCCCATAACGACATTACTGTGCGTCCGACACAGCTCTGTGTGCGAGAGCAAATCCGACCGTAAAAATCAAGGATTCAACGGTTGAAATCAAAACTGATAATTATAGTCATATTTTGCCGATTGTAAAATTACGTGTGTAATTATCAGTTTGAATTTCAACCGAAGTCCTCCAATTTTGCCCCAATAATGTTTTTAATTCATCTCACAAATTACGAGTGCCATCTCACCAGGGCATGTGAGAACCCTATGCACGACCGCTTGTATCCCCTATAAGCAAGGGTGCGGTGACACCAACACCCTCGATGTAGCTCGTTGCCCTCTAGGCTGTAGTGCCCATTTTCGTTGACAGGTAAAAAAAATTCACAGGATACTAAAAAAAATACAATCGAGGGTTCCTCCGCAGCAGCATGCTACGCACTTGACGACGATAGTCTACACTATATTAAAGGAAACCCAGGCAACACACTAAATACAAGTAAATCGATCATTCACCATATCCTATTTATGCCAACTAAATACCAAAATATAAAAATAAAATCAAAATAAGCGGCTAAAGATACCCCGATCACCTACATTATGCATGGAAAGCAAAAAGGTTTTGGAACCTACATTAAGACACTTAACAGAAAAAAGTTTGTGTGCAGCAGCTATCTTAAACCAATCTGATTTAGGTGAATTTTTTTGGAAGCGGGACCGAGGATCATCAAGGAGATCGCCCTGATGGTGCGCGACCGGGACGGAATAATCCCTTCTGATTTAGGGCAGGTCTACAGCCCGCCCTCCGCTGTCAAAATCCAGCCAGATTTATCCCTTCAACACCCTCAATATACTTGGCAGTACCAGAAATCTTACATAAATACCTAATTGGCCAAATAGAACAAATTGCTTGGAGCCTAAACAACCCTCAAGCAAGTAAGAAAAAAAGAAGAAGAATTAATATCATCAACCTCAGCTGAACAACTTCAGCAGAGGCTTTATATTAAAAAAAGGACCAGGAGACCTAGCAACCGAGGCTCCGCACAATGCTGCTCAGCTCATCGATCACCATCTCAGGTCTGGCCGACGATCCGGCGAGATTGATCGCATGATACTCCAGCCCCTTCCACTGCGAAATCAGCGAGAAATGCGGTCTCTGGTACTGGCTGCTGATTATCTCAAGAACAACCGTCTTCGATCTCGCCGACACCAGGTGCGTGAGTCCAGCTCCGTGGGCCCCGATCACCACCGAAGCCTCGTAGATCGAGCGGAGCTGCTCCTCGATCGACATATGAGCGAAGAGGCCGTTCACAACGCTCAGGCTGCATTTCGTGTGGTTCGCCGCCCAGCTCTGTATCGCGGAGAAAACCTCGGGCTCGTTTCTCAGCCGGGACTCCACTTTTCCGCTGTGGCGGGGGTGCGCCAAGTAATCCTCGCGGCGGACGAAGAGAATGTTGTGAGCTGTGGAGGGCTTCTTCGGCCAGTTCTCGTCGACCGGGAGTCCGAAAGATGCCCGCAGAATCTCGCCGAACTCCGATAGCCGGGCGGTTTTCTGGTTGTCGGGATTTGATCGGAGATTGATTGCTGATGTCCCCTGGCAGCTGAACCTTTCGGACAACCCTTTGAACATTGCCGTCTCGTACCCGAGCGGTGAAAGTATCAAGTGTCGGAAACACACCGAGCCGGTGAAATGCTTCGCGTATCTGACGCTAGAAAACAGCGCATTCCAAGTTTCCTCCAAGGATGCCTGTTCATTAATTATAAATGTCAGGACATGAATGAACACTGCTTGGACACAAACTAAAAAAAATGATTTTTTTTTAATATTTCTTACAACCATGTAGAAATGTGAGAATGTCGTGCGCATAGACTCTGTTTGTGACACTTGTGACATTTGTGCGGTGGCAGTACGAAATTATGACAGGTGCTGCAACTTTTAGATCTACGTTCACGGCCGCTAAAACTCGACCACCACGGTTGTGTTTTGTCCTAAAATGTCACTTTGGAAAAATAACATTCATGACCGCAACTACCCAAACACTACCTACTATTTTCATAACTACGATCATAACCGCCACCGCACGCCAACCGCTCTCTCAAAAAGTGTCTTGCCTTGGTTGACATTCCGCAAATTTTATCATTAAAGATGTATAAATATAAATTGCACATGAAAAACTTAATAAAAAAATAAAAAAATACGTACTCTTATGTAACACAGTAACAGAAACAAAAAGAGACATAAAAATAAAACTGATAAAAGAAAGTTCAGACTCAGGCTGCAAAGAAGTTTAACTAAGAACTTCATAATAAGTTCAAAAATATTTAATTGGTCTTATGAGTATGAAATAAAAAGGCAAATACAGCATGATGATAACCAACCTCATAGAAGAAGAAACACTTTAATACAGCATGATGATAAACCCTAACTTTTAACTTTTATATTATTTCGGGACATGTTTTTTTCGTGTTGTATAGATTAGCAGCTTAGGGCTACAAGACAAAGGTTTTAAAATTGCTTAAAACAAAATTAGGTACAGTAGTTCATGAAAATGCATAGGAACAATAAACATGGTATACATGACTATACTACTTGTTGGAACCAGTGTTTGGCCCAACGAGGAGTTCGGACCCCTGTGAAGGGGGGCAGCTAGCGCTTACTGATCCCACGGAGGAACCAGACCGAGGACTTAGAACGAGAGACACGACCCTTGGCTACGAAGTGGAGGTGCCACCACACACCCGGAAGATCCTTTGAGCGCTTCCCCTCCCAAGCCAAGACTGTAGCCGGGCACCTTGGAGAGCTGAAGGAGCTAACCAAGAAAAAACCTGAGGAGAAGCAAAGATCTAGCATGCTCCTCCAAGGTGCCCCAAAGGGTCTATTTATAGCCTTTCTAAACTGGTCTGCTAATAGCGGGATTCCGCCATTTGATTTTGCTATACGCACCCCAAATTAGTCTGCTAACAGCCACACTCCGCTGTTCTGGAGAGCTATTGGCAGCACACCAAGGGTATCAGGGTAAATTCACCTGCAGCCCCTGTTGGGCGAGTAGTCCATGAAGGTACCACTCGCTAGCCTCCTTGCGAGCTGGGCTCGCGAGACCTCCTCTTGCGAGTAGGGACGAGCCCCCACTCGCCTCACCAGATTGACACTGTGAGCCCTCACTTGACTCGCTCTGGCTAAATGCACCCTAGAGCGGTCCCATAAAATTCACTAAGCTGTCGCCGCTCGCTACTCGCGAGCGAGATCCCTGATCCGCCTCGCCTTGCCGTGGCCGGGTGCTCGCCGCGAATCGACGAGTACTCCCCAAATTGCTTGTGATTGATTTCTCCGCGAGTCGGTGAACACTGGGTTGTACACAATCCCCGCTCTTCACGAGATTATGCTAAGCTTGTGAAGAAACATCCAACACTCCGTGTTCGCCGGACGAGGATGAGCTGGCACGAATCTTTGGTGGGTCCCACCCCCAACGCTATAAATACTAACGTCTCTGGGTGATGAGGGACCCTTTCTTTCCTTCCTTTCCCTCGCTACTCGCGACCGCATTTGTTGAAGATGCCCATCTCGGAAGAAGCTCGCGCCCGCTTGGTAGAGTCCCGCGCGAGGGTACACTCTGTCACAGATCAGCTTGTCCCCTGGGATGCCCGGCGGACCCCTCCACCCCTCCCCAACGTGAAGAGAGGGAAAGCGGTGCGACGACATTTCGGGACGACTGGGTCCTCCCTCCGGGACACGCTGCATGATCCTGCACTCGCCGGACAGGTACTCGAATTCACATGTCTTTTCTCCCCTATCTTTGTGCTGACATTTTAATCCTCAGAGCGCGTCTCTGGCGGGAGTCCTTGCGAGCGGGACTCCAGACGATACTCGCCTCCCCTCTCCTGGGGGAAACAATTCGGCGGGCGCTGACACGGATGTCATCGACCTCTGCCTCTCGCCGCGGCATGGTAAGACTCCGATATTATCCCCTTCGCGAATTCCCCAACTGACTTTTTGTATTCTTGGCAGAGAACCTCCTCGCGACTCCAGGGAGGGACACCACCCCATCGGGTTCGCCGCCCCCTCTGAACTCTCCGCCCCCGCCTGACTCGCAGCCTCCACCGGGCTCGCAGCCTCCACCGGGCTCGCAGCCCCCGCTTGATTCGCTACCCCCGTCGGGCTCACAGCCTCCACCGGGCTCACAACCCCCGCTTGATTTGCTACCCCCGCCGGGCTCGCAGCCTCCACCGGTCGTGACGATCTCCGTCCCCGGGTTCAATCTCCTGGGCCATCAAAGCCCAGGCAGCTCGCCTCCCGCCGACACCCGGGTCGCGAGCAACCTCCCCCACGTCCCGGGCCTGGGGAAATCCGTCACGCTGAGATACGTTGATGCTTTTCAGGGGCAACCGAGCTGCTCCCGCCAACGACCTGGTAAAGCGCCCGCGATCTCGTCAGGTTGGTCGGTTACATTCAACAGATTGTTTCTCGCTCTATTCGCTAATTCACTTCTCGCAGGTGTCCAGGAGTCCTCCGCCGAGCTGGAGTTTGGAGAGGAGGAGATGTCGCCCCTGCCTTCGCCGGACAAAATTGCTGACTTCCTCGGCGATCCCCGGGACCATGAAGGGATGAAGCGGCGAGTCGCGGACGTGCTCCAGAAGCAGGGGCTCATGCTGCGAGAATTGTACAACCAGGCGCACGAGGATAGAGTGGTCGGCGAGGAGTCGTTCACCGCGATTGAGGATGAACTAGCCCGAGTTCTCGCCGAGCTGCAGACTGACGCCCGCCACGAGTCCACCTCTACCGGGGTGCACCTCTCGCGGGCGGAGGACCAAGTCCGGCTGCTGCTGCGCGAGCTCTGTGCGGTCCGCGTGTATCACTATCCGCGCGTACCGCCGAGCTCGGGGGTGCGAGGACGAGATCGATGGAGGTGGATCCGCTATTGATCTCCCTCGCACTCGCCTGGCGAACTCGCAAAATAACCTCTTGCTCATTATTACTTTTATTTTCTGTGACAACTTGCAAACTATGATATCAATTTGATTCCTCCCGAATAATCGCGAGATTTTTCTTTCATCATTACTCGCTCTATGTTGTTGCTTTCTATTGTATTCGCTAATCCCTTTTATTCAACACCCCTCTCTCGCGGCTTGTTTGGGACTCGCTTCACCTGACAACGATCTGTCCCCGCTGCATCGCTGCGAATTCTCTGGGAGTGGGCAGGTTCAAGTACCGAGGCGCGTCACGGCGGGATTCGGCTATCCGCACCCTGACGCCTCGATTCCTCCCCACCGCCTTTAGTTTCTTATAAATGGGTCTCTCATCATTAGTCAACCACTGCATTCAACTCTCTCAACCTCTCTTTCTTTCCCGCGAGGTCTCGCCCTCTCGTTCTCGCATTCGCTTCTGACTTAACAGCCATGGGTAATGATGGCGATACGGAGGGCCGAGCCAAGTGCGCTTTCACCTTCCGCGATCATACGTTCTTTTCCTGCTCGCTGACAGAGAGCGAGTTCCATTATACCGTGGCGAATTACATCTCGCCTTCGTTCTTTGCTCCCCGTCCTGCGAAGACCGAGGTCATAAATGATCTCCACGAGGACGAGCTCGCCATCTCTGTGGTCTACTTCAAAGTGGGCCTGCGACTTCAACTCTGGCCGGAGATCAGCCAGGTATTCGCTCGATCCCTTTTTCCTTTCTCGCGTTCGTTTAAGATTTTCTTTCTAATTGCTTTTCGCGAATCCTTCAGCTGCTGAAATACTACGACGTGATCCCGGGCCAGATGACCCCGAACTCCATCGCGGTCATGGTGGGGTTCGCGTGCTACTTGCGCGAAGAGAGGATCGAGTTCAGCCTGCTGGTTTTCCGCAAGTTGTTCTCCTTCAGGGCGAATAAGGACGGGACGGCCTTCTTCGCGAGCCAGCATGCTAAGGTTCAAGAGACGGTGAACAAGAGCCATTACTGGACGCAGAAGTTTGTGTTCGTCAAGGGGCCTTTCGGCAACGTCCCCTTCTCGCCCGTTCAGCGGAACGAGACCACCTACCGCCCACCAACACTCGGCGGCCACGAGGCCGAGCTTTTCCACTACATGTCAACCAACTTCGAGGTCGGCTACCTCCGAAGGAACGTGGACTCGCTACTCCCCGAGCCGCCCGGGGCAGGTTTGACTCGCGCTCGCTTCCTGTCTCGCAAGATTCCCATTGATTTTTCCTAACCCGCCTTTTGTCATTCGCATGGGAGCGAGATCTTCCGCTCCACCCCCCTCATGCGAAGGCCGCAGCTATCACCCCGGGCCTCCAGCTCGCTTCCGTCGCCGCTGACGCCTGCCGTGAGGCCCCAAGCACTTCTTCCGCCCCCAAGAAGCGGCCCGCACCCGCGAGCCGCGGGTCGTCCCTCAACCCTCCGCGGCCAAAGAAACAACGGCCCTCGGCCCTCGCCAAGGGGAAGGGTCCCGTTAAAAGTTTGACGGGGGCTGAACCCCCAGTGGACTCTCTCGCCGATAAGGGAGTCGGGGAGACCCCCGGGGTGACCGCCCGTGTGTCGACCGCACCCGCACCGGCGGGCCACCGCAACTTCTGCCTCGGCACCAGGCATCACGACGTGACCGGCGAGCCCGTGTTGGAGTGGGACTCAGAATCCAGTAGGGTCTCGATCTCCACCCTTACCCCCTCCTGAGTGGAGCGGGAGGACATCGGAGTCTTCGGTCTCTATGGGCGGGAGGATGTTGCGGACTTCCACGCCCTCTCCTCCCGAGCGCTCGCGTACGAGGGCGCGCGAGCTCAGCTTCGCAGACTGGAGCTCGCCCATATGGCAGGTCGCCGCTGCCTAACGACGGAGAGGAACTTCGAGGAGATAAAGCGCGAGCTGCAGGAGGCGAAGAAGGAGCTTGCCGAACTGAAGGAAAAACAGATGGTCTCCGAAGGCCTCCTCGAGAGCCTGAAGGATGGGATGGTAAGTCTGTCGAGAACCCGCTTGTTACCTTTCGCAATGTTCCTTTTTAATTCACTCGCCTTTCGCAAGACCCCGAGACTGTGAACCAGCTCCTCGCTCGCAAGACGGAGCTGGAGAAGGAGGTCGCTATGCTGAAGGCCCATAACCAAGAGCTTGTCAGGGCTGCCCTTTCTCCCGCCCCTCGCAACCCCAGGACCGTGAGGAACCTGAAGCGCGCCGAGGAGATGCTGTGAGACAATGCCATTATGGCGGCGCGATATATCTTCAATACCTTGAAGGGGGCCCAACTTCTTGCTGCCGATGCGGAGGGACTCACAGTCGAGGAGGTCATCCCAGAGCTGTTCGAGCCGATCCCTCCCAGTGCAGATAGCGAGAGCGAGAAATCAGGGGACGAGTCTTGAGATGTAAACCTTTTCCTTTTGAATTTTCTTTTGTAAGGCGAGAATCGCCACCCCTGATGTAAAACCCTTTTTGTAATGAAATGAAAAATATTTTCTAAGTCTTTTATGTTCTATTTTCACTTTTCTCGCTGCCATTTGCTTACATGCTCGCGCCTCGACGAAACGCACCACGCGCGCACCCGCGCTTTGCTCAAGCACTCGCTGACTCTCGCGTGCGCATACTCGCATTCGTACGCATTCGTATTCTGGCACGCACCCCACGCGCACCTGCGTATTGCTCGAGCACTCGCGTGCTCCCCCCTCTTCGTGGGACTTGGCCGAATTTTTCCTTCGCATTCGTTCCAACAGGGTTCTCGCCTGCGAGCTCTTCGCCGAGGCGAATGCCCATTCCGGTAGGCTCATTCACATACACTATCCAAGAGCCTTGCCACAATTTTTCCATCTCCCCACTGATGAGTTCTCGCCTACGAGCCCTTCGCCGCGGCGAATGCTCATTCCGGCCGGCTCATTGGCATGCACTAACCAAGAGTCCTGCCACGATCTTTCCATCTCCCTACTGATGAGTCCTCGCCCAGGTGTTCTCGCCAAACGAGTGCCTGCTTTGGCGGGCCTACTCGGAAATCCTGGCCACTAGAGCCACTTGAATTTCTTTTCTTGTCAACAAAACGGCTTACGGTCCCTCCAGCTAGGTGAGAGCCTGGTCAGGATACCCGTATGAGACGATTCAGTTTGTCCACTTTCACCCGCCTCCCCTATCCAGGAATCAATCACCCCCCCCCCCCCCCGGGGTGAGAGCCCGACGGCGGAGTTAACCTGGGGAAGTTGAGTGCTATCAGAAACCCTGCCAGCCTCTCTGGTGATCAACATGACCCACCGTCTAATGAGTGCCCGACAGCGGAACCGATCTGGGGCATTCCATCCCAATCTTTCCTTAGCCAGCCTCTCCAGAGATCAACCTAACCCATCTCTAATAAGAGCCCGGCAGCGGAATCGATCTGGGGCATTCCAGCTCAAACTTTCCTTAGCCAGCCTCTCCAGAGATCAACCTGACTCATCGTCTAATGAGAGCCCGATAGCGGAATCGATCTGGAGCATTCCAGCTCAAACTTTCCTTAGCCAGCCTCTCCAGAGATCAACCTGACCCACCGTCTAATGAGAGCCCGACAGCAGAATCGATCTGGGGCATTCCAGCTCAGACTTTCCTCAGTCAGCCTCTCCAGAGATCAACCTGACTCACCGTCTAATGAGAGCCCGATAGCGGAATCGATCTGGCGCATTCCAGCTCAAACTTTTCTTAGCCAGCCTCTCCAGAGATCAACCTGACCCACCGTCTAATGAGAGTCCGGCAGCGGAATCGATCTGGGGCATTCCAGCTCAAACTTTCCTCAGCCAGCCTCTCCAGAGATCAACCTGACCCATCGTCTAATGAGAACCCGGTAGCGAAATCGATCTGGGGCATGTTAGCTCAAACTTTCCTTAGTTAGCCTCTCCAGAGATCATCCTGACCCACCGTCTAATGAGAGCCCGGGAGCGGAAACGATCTGGGGCATTCCAGCTCAAACTTTTCTTAGCCAGCCTGTCCAGAGATCAACCTGACCTACCGTCTAATGAGAGCCCGACAGCGGAATCGATCTGAGGCATTCCAGCTCAAACTTTCCTCAGCCAGCCTCTCCAGAGATCAACCTGACCCACCGTCTAATGAGAGCCCCGTAGCGGAATCGATCTGGGGCATTCCAGCTTAAACTTTCCTCAACCAGCCACTCAAGAGATCAACCTGACCCACCGTCTAATTTGAGCCCGGCAGCGGAATCGATCTGGGGCATTCCAACTCAAACTTTCCTCAGCCAGCCTCTCCAGAGATCAACCTGACCCACCGTCTAATGAAAGCCCGGTAGCGGAATCGATCTGGGGCATTCCAGCTCAAACTTTCCTTAGCCAGCCTCTCCAGAGATCAACCTGACCCACCGTCTACTTAGAGTCCGACAGGGGAATCGATCTGGGGCATTCCAGCTCAAACTTTCCTCAGCTAGCCTCTCCAGAGATCAACCTGACCCACCGTCTAATGAGAGTCTGGTAGTGGAATCGATCTGGGACATTCCAGCTCAAACTTTTCTCGAGGGCCAATGATTAAAAAAGAGACATTGAAAACAACATAATAACCAATCGATCATTATAATAAACCAACGCAAAAAGTTTAAGGATAAAAACGCTTCAGGTCATCCCCGCTCCGAGCTCGGCTGAGAGGTACCCCTTCCACATCCTGGAGGTGGTACCCTCCCGACTTGAGCACTTCGTCTGCAATGTAAGACCCCTCCCAGTTGGGGTCGAGCTTTCCCACCGCGGCCCCTCTCCCAGCCGCATCAACCTTTTTCAGGACTAAATCCCCCTTCTCGAACTGCTTTACTCGGATATAATTGTCGAAGTACCGAGCCATCCGCCGCTTGACCTCCTCCTGCCGGATGGTGGCTAGGTTCCGGAGCTCTTCTACCAAATCCAAAGATAGCCCCTGTTCTTTCTCGTTCTCCAGTCTCCATTCTTCATCTCCTTCCCCTGCGGTCACCACCCTGTGTGTCTTTACCTCGAACTCTATAGGAAGCACGACCTCGGACCCATGAGAGAGCTTGAATGGGGTCTCCCCGGTGGTCGTGTTTGGTGTGGTTCTCAAGGCCCAGAGGACCGAGGGTAGTTGTTCTACCCAGTTGCCCCTTAGGTTCTCGACCTTCTTCTTTAGCAAATTCACGATTATTGTGTTCGCTGCCTCCACTTGCCCATTGCTCTTTGGGTGGTGGACCGACGCGAACCGAAGATCTATGCCGAGCTGGGTGCAAAAGCTGACGAACTCGTCGCTGACAAACTGCGGCCCATTGTCTATGACGATGGCTAGTGGGAGCGCACGTCGACAGATTATCTTTCCACATATAAAATTTCTGACTACCTGAGAAGTTACCTTAGCTAGTGCTTTCACCTCTAGCCATTTGGAGAAGTAATCGATCATTACTAGCAGGAACTTTCTCTGGCCGCTCGCCTGGGGGAAGGGACCCACCAGATTCAATCCCCATATCGCGAAAGGTCACGGAGCTGTGATGGTCTGGAGCCTTTGGGCTGGAAGGAGCTGGAGGGGAGCATATAGTTGGCACTTGAGGCATTTCTTGGCGAACTCTGCCGCATCTTTGCTGATGGTGGGCCAGAAGTAGCCCTACCTCAACACCTTTCCTTCCAAGGTCCTGCTTCCCGAGTGGCTCCCACATTCCCCCGAGTGGATCTCTTCGAGGACCCTCGGGGCCTCCTCCTCCGACGCACAGCGAGCCAGGAGCCCCGAGAGGGTCTTCCGATACAGCACACCTGCACGCAAGGAATAGTATGCCGATTTATACCTGAGTCGTCGTTTGTCCACATCCCCTTCCGGGAACTTCCCCGATGTCAGGAAGGTGATGATGGGATCCATCCATGATGCTTGTTGATCTACCTCCATCAACTCCCCTTCCTCGATGGATGGTCAGAAGAGTTTTGACACCGTCCCCCCTGCCCGGGGACCGAACTTAGCCAGAAGGTCAGCCGGGACACTTTCCTCTCTCGGCACGTGTTGGATCGAGAAGGTGCGGAACTGTCTGATGACCCCCTTGACCTTCTCCGGATAGTGTTGGAGGGTTGGCTCCTGGCACGCCACCACCATGGAGTCCGTCGAAACCTCCACGTCTTGCACACCCAACTCCCGGGCTAGTCGTAGGCCTGCTATCACCGCCTCGTACTCGGCCTGGTTGTTGGTGATCGGGAAGTGAATGTTGATGGTTTGCTCGATCCTTGTCCCTTGGGGGCTCACTAGAACGACCCCCCCCCCCCCCTCCCCAAAGGAATGCTTCCCAGATGCTCCATCAACCAACATCTTCCAGGCTACCGAGTAGGGTGGTCCGGCTTCTTCCACCTCGGTCACGTAGTCGGCTAAGAAGTCTGCTACCGCTTGCGCCTTTATAGATAGCATGAGCACAAATGAGATGTCGAATTCGCTTAGCTCTACTGACCACTTAGCCAACCTTCCTGAGTGCTCCACTCCTTCTATGATATTGCGAAGAGGATGATCGGTCACCACCTGAATTGATTGTGCCTGGAAGTAAGGTCGGAGCTTCCGGGCCGACACTACGAGGGCGAAGGCCAGCTTCTCTAAGATGGGATACCTAAGCTCGGCCTGCCTCAGGACCCGACTAACATAGTAGATCGGAGCTGTTTCTTCCCTTCTTCTCGTACCAGCACGGAGCTCACCGCTTCGGACCCTACCCCCAAGCTACGAAGCACGGATACGCCGAAAACAGGCCCGTACCCGTACCGGGTACGTTTCCGGTACGGGTACGCGTATGGTACGGGAGAATACGCATATTATTTGCGCTCGCTGTTGCCGCCGCTCCCTCTTCTTCTTCTTCTTCTTCTTCTTCCCAGATGCTCCATCAACCAACATCTTCCAGGCTACCGAGTGGGGTGGTCCGGCTTCTTCCACCTCGGTCACGTAGTCGGCTAAGAAGTCCGCCACCGCTTGCGCCTTTATAGATAGCATGAGCACAAATGAGATGTCGAATTCGCTTAGCTCTACTGACCACTTAGCCAACCTTCCTGAGTGTTCCACTCCTTCTATGATATTGCGAAGAGGATGATCGGTCGCCACCTGAATTGATTGTGCCTGGAAGTAAGGTCGGAGCTTCCGGGCCGACACTACGATGGCGAAGGCCAGCTTCTCTAAGATGGGATACTTAAGCTCGGCCTGCCTCAGGACCCGGCAAACATAGTAGATTGGGAGCTGTTTCTTCCCTTCTTCCCGCACCAGCACGAAGCTCACCGCTTCGGACCCTACCCCCAAGCTACGAAGCACGGATACGCCGAAAACAGGCCCGTACCCGTACTGGGTACGTTTCCGGTACGGGTACGTGTATGGTACAGAAGAATACGCATATTATTTGCGCTCGCTGCTGTCGCCACTCCCTCTTAGTGTTGCTGTAATGTGCTGTTGAAATACTGTATTTCTGTCGCCACTCCCTCTTAGTGCTGCTGTAATGTGCTGTTGAAATACTGTATTTCTGTACTTCTTAATTTCTGTATGCCTGTATGCCCTGTAATGTGCTGCTGCCCTGTAATTTCTGTACAGATAATGCCCTGTAATTTCTGTATGCTGTAATGTGCTGCTGAAATACTGTATTTCTGTACAGAAATACTGTATTTCTGTACATAAACACAGAAATTCTGTACAAAAATACTGTATTTCAGTATTTCTGTACAGACATACAATATTTCTGTACAGAATTTTTGTATTTATGTACAGAAATACAGAATTTCTGTGTAGAAATTTTCTTTGGTAATTTCTGTTGTAATTTCTGTGCTTTGCTTTTGTGGACAAATTTCTGTTGTAATTTTTGTATTATTGTTTTTTGCGTCTTGTTCGTATTACAGCAATTATGTCTTAATCACAATCTCCGATTAGTGTCACTGGTTCAACTTCTACTTCAGCAACAAGTAGATTTATTTCTGACGACGCAAGCAAGGATGATAATGCGCCTCTCTGGGATTATGTATCTCTTATCCATAGTAGAGAAGTTGGTGGAGGAAACAGAAAATGGAAATGCAACTTTTGTGAGATAGAATTCAGCGGCTCGTATTCTAGAGTAAAAAGTCACTTGCTTAAAATACCTGGGAATGGTATTAGGTTATGCCCAAAGGTAATCCAAGAGTATTTGAAGGAGCTTCAAAAAGTGGTTTCTACATTAGAAGAAAAATGCAAACCAGCTTCCAAGGTATTGTCGTTTCGTAGTGCAAGTCAATCTTCTCAATTAGCTGAGGAAACCAAAAAAAGAAGAGGTGGACCTATTGATATGACTTTCCAAAATAAAGCTAGAGATGAGTTAAGGAGTCACATAGCTAGAATGTTTTATTCTGGTGGTTTGCCATTTCACCTAGCTAGAAATCCATATTATGTTAGTTCCTATAAATTTGCTGCAAACCATAATCTTGATGGATTTGTTCCTCCTGGATACAATGCTCTAAGAACTACACTCTTGCAAAAGGAGAAATCAAATATCACTAGAATGCTTCAGCCAATTAAAGATACTTGGCCACAAAAGGGAATCAGCTTAGTTAGTGATGGTTGGACAGATGTTCAAAGAAGACCCTTGATTAATTTTATGGCGGCCTCCGAGGATGGTCCTATTTTTTTAAAGGCAGTTGATGCATCCGGAGAGTACAAGGATCGTCATTATATGGCAAAATTGATGATTGAAGTCATTAATGAAGTTGGTGCCAAAAATGTTATTCATGTTATCACTGATAATGCGCCGGTGTGTAAGGCAGCAGGAGCAATTGTGGAGGCACGATTCCCACATATTTTTTGGACACCTTGTGTGGTGCATACCCTAAATCTAGCATTAAAAAATATTTGTGCCGCTAATAATACAGATCGTTGTGCAACGGTTAGAGAACAATGCGGATGGATAACTCAAGTGGTCAATGAAGCTCAATCAATCAAAACTTTCATAATAAATCATCAATACAGGTTGAACATGTATAACTCGTTTGTCTCACTCAAGTTACTTGCAGTTGCGGAAACCCAATTTGCTTCAACTATAGTGATGTTGAAGAGGTTTAAACTTGTGAAGATGGGTTTGCTTAATATGGTTGGATGTCCCGAATGGACTACATATAGAGCTGATGATGTTGAGAAAGCCTTAGAAGTTAAAAATATCATATATAATGACAAATGGTGGGATGATGTTGAGAAAATTCTTGATATAACAAGACCCATATATGATATGCTTAGGGTTTGTGATACAGACAAACCTAACCTTCATTTGGTATATGATATGTGGGATTCAATGATCGAGAATGTGAAGATTGAAGTATATAGACATGAAAAGTTAACGGACTTGGAAGATCATTGCCCTCTTTATGAGGCAATTTATGATGTCCTCGTTGATCGGTGGGCCAAGAGTTGCACACCACTACATTGCATGACTCATTCTCTTAACCCAAGGTAATTTTTTTTGCATATTTCAGTCTTAACATTTATTATGATTTATTTATTTACTTTGCGTTTTTATTTGTAGGTATTATAGTCGGGAATGGCTCGAAGGAGGGCCAAATAGGGTTGCTCCGAATACGGATGAGGAGATTTCCTTGGAGAGGAATAAATGTTTGAGAAGATATTTTCCTGATGTGTTGGAGAGGAATATAGTCATCAACGAATTCTCTAGGTTCACGGGGCTTGGTCAAGCTTTTAGTGAGCCAGATAGTTTGGAGAGTAGAGCTTCATTATTGCCCAAAGATTGGTGGGGTTACTATGGAACTTCAGCACCAAAATTGCAAAAGATTGCTTTGAAGCTTCTAGGTCAACCTTCTTCATCTTCCTGCTGTGAAAGAAATTGGAGCACATACTCATTCATTCACTCATTAAGAAGAAATAAAATACTACCACAACGAGCTGATGATTTGGTGTAAGTGCATAGTAATCTACGCTTACTCTCGAGAAGAAATAAAATCTACGGTAAAGGGAGAAGTCAAATGTGGGATATAGGAGGAGATACTTGGGCAAATCTTTTTTGATGGAGTTGGCATGCTTGCAATTGCCAACTTGTCTTTAGATGAGCCAGAAATTGAAGATGCATTGATCTCCAACAATACTGAGGATGATGAAGAAATGAGTGATGGATAGGCCGTACTTCATTCTATGATTATGAACATTTATAATTTATGTCTAAGAACTTCATTCTATGTATTAATTATGATCTTGTATTTCAATTGACTATTTATGCTTCTTGTTTTATTGTTTTGAGAATTTATAATTGTATTTGTGATATATATATGTATTTATTTATTATATTTAATACAACGTATCCTGACGTACCCATATCATTGCTTTTAAAATTTGCCGTACCGCTGTACCGGATACGTATCGTACTCGGTACCCGTACCCGTACCGGTGTTTCCTTAGCCCCCAAGTATAGGGATAGGTCAACTCCCTGCCTCGGTCCCTGGAGCAAGGGAGCCTGAGTTAGCTGCTTCTTCAATGCTTGGAAAGCCCCCTCGCACTCCGGGGTCCACTCGAACTTTTGATTCTCCTTTAGCACCTTGAAGAATGATGCACATTTCTCCCCCGCCCTGGAGAGAAACCTGCTTAGCCCAGCTAGCTTCCCGGTGAGGCGCTGGACCTCCTTCGCGTTCCTCGGCAATCCTAGCTCCAAGATCGCCCTTACTTTGTCAGGGTTAGGCTCCACCCCGGCTGGGGTGAGCGAGTGGCCTAGGAACTTCCCTCGGCTAGCCCCGAAGACACTTCTGGGGGTTGAGTTTCATCTTAAATTTTTGCAAGGTCCCAAAAGTTTCTTCGAGGTACCGAAGGTGGGACTCGAGGTCCCAGATCTTGATCATGAGATCGTCGACATAAACTTCTAAGTTCCTTCCCTTATGTTCTCGGAAGACCCTGTCCATCATCCGTTAATATGCCGCCCCTGCATTTTTTAGCCCAAAGGGCATCATCTTGTAGCAGTAGCACTCGTCCCCTGTGATGAAAGAGTCATCCTTGACGTCGGGAGGGTGCAAACAGATTTGATGGTAACCTGAGAAAGCATCTAGAAAACTCATTAGAGAAAAACCGACGGCTGAGTCAACCAGCGCGTCGATCCGAGGCAGAGGGTAACAATCCTTAGGGCATGATTTATTTAACAAAGAAAAGTCTACACACATTCTCCACCCACCATCCCCCTTTTTACCATCACCACATTGGAGACCCAGCCTAGGTACTGGATCTCCGATACAAAGCCCGCCTTGAGGAGCTTGCTCACCTCCTCCCGGATGGGCCCATCCAGCTTATCTGTGGTGGACCTCTTCTTCTGACGGATGGGGCGGGTGCCGGGGTCGAGGTTGAGGCGGTGGCAGGCCACATCCGGGGTCAATCCCGGGCATCTCCGCTGCACTCCAGGCGAAGACGTCCATGTTCTCCTGGACGCAGGCCAGGATCTTCTTTTGCTCCTCAGGGCTGAGCTCCCCACTGATCTTTATTTTTTCTATCACTCCCGCCCGGGAAGTGACTTCCAGCTCCATGACCACATCCACGACCTTCAACCGGGACTGCTCCCCCCGATCGTCCTCCTTCCTCTCACCGCAAGCAGGCACTTCGGCCTCTCCTTCCTCCATCTCCTCTTCCCGCACTTCCAGCAACTCCTCTGCCCCTCCTGCCTGGGCCTCCTATTCTCCTCCTCTTCTCTCCCTTTTCTTCTCCCGGACCTCCAACAACTCTTCCGCCCCTCCTGCATGGGCCTCCGTCCCGGGTCCTCCGACGACCCCCTCCACTTCCGCTCTCTTCTCCATCTCCCGGTCCATCCCTTCTGCCTCGGCTTGCCAGGTAGTATTGACCGCAGTGACGTATCATTGCCTTGCTACCTTGGGGTCACCCCTCACCCGGACCTGAATCCCTCCGACGCTAAGCTTGAGGCATTGGTGGAAAGTGGAGGGGACGCACCAGAATGCGCTGATGAGGGTCGCCCGAAGATGGCGCTGTAGCTGCTTGGCGCGTCCACAATGACAAACCGGCAGTTACGGGACTGCCCCCTTAAGACGACGTGGAGCCTGCATTGACCGAGCTCCCGTTATCGACGAGGATTCGGGAGACGGTGAAGTTCTCGATGGCTGTCTGGATGACCAGCGCATCGCAGAATGGGTCCTGATGACCTGGCATATCCTTCTGCGAGAAGGTGATCTTCTCCTCTGGGAGTGGGGCTTGGGACGTTAAAGCCACGCTCCGTCGGTACATAACATGGAGGCTCGCCTTTCGGGTTGCCTCGATCCCCACACCCTCATGGATCACTCTGATCCCCCCCCAAGGTCCCCACATCGGCCCGGTCTTCGCACCTTTCTTCGTCCTCCTCTCGAGGCAGAGGACCTCCTCAATCCTCACCGGCCGCTGCTCCCGCTGCGCTGGCACTCTGGCCCCCCTCATCTTCAGGAACTCCGGGCAGGTGGCCGTCGCGTGACCTTCCTCCTGGTGGAAGTCACAATAGGGCAGCGCCACCCCCCCCTTCCCTCGGCTTCCGCGCCTCGGTTCCTTCTTCTCACTCCCGCTCCCGCTCCTGCTCCTCTTCCTCTTCGCCCGATCGTCATAGACTGTTGAGGCGGGGGAGGCAACGGCCACGGACCTTGCCTGCACCCGAGCTGATGAGGTCTTCCTTGACCCCTATGGAAGTTGCCTCCTCCCTGCTGCTTCCACCCCATCTCTGGGGCCCTCGGCTCTTCCCTTCTCCGGACCTCCTGCTGCTTGACCTCCGGCTCACTGAGCTTTGCTAGCCTCTTCGTGAACTCCGGATTAGCCGCCTCGCTCCCGATCTCCTCCGTCGCCCTTTCCATCAACTCCTCGAAGGACAAGGTCCGCTTCAGACTCATTTTAAAGAATACCTCCCGCAGGCCCACCGTGAAGGCAAGCTGGAGGGTGAATCCCGGCATCTCCTGGATGAGGAGGGCCTCTTCCTGGAACCGGTCCACATAGTGGGCCAACGACTCCCCCTGCCTCTGCCTGATATTGAAGAGTGCCTCGGGGTCCTTCTTCCTCTTCTTCGAGGTCGAGAAGCGAAGCAAGAAGCTGCGGCGCAGGTTCTCAAAAGCATAGATTGATCCCCTCGGGAGCTGGTGAAATCAGTCCCTCGCCTTCTCCTTCAACGTGGTCGCGAAGAGTCGGCAATTGAAGGCGTCCGACAGGGGCCTGAGGGAGACCATATCTTCGAACCAATGCAGGTGCGGGACGGGGTCATCCTTGGCGGTGTAGTACATCATATCCGGCTCCCTGAACCCCTCCGGGAGTGGTGCCGAGAGCACCAACTCGCAGAACGGGCTTCCTCCAGTCGCCGTTCTCGCCTGCTCGACCCGCCCCACGAGCTCCCTGACTGGGCCCGCACTCCCCAAAACAGCGCTCGCCGGCACAGCGCTCGACGGACAGCACTCGCCGGAGCATCGCTCGCCGGGGAAGCACTCGTCGGAGCAACGCTCGCCGGACTCGGAAGCAGCTCTCGCACCGCGAGATCTCGCCCCGGTGCCTCGCCGGCCACTTCCTTGCCAGCTCTCTGCCCCGGGGCATTCTCGCCAACCCCCGACGGCTGGACGACCTGAGGTGCTGGAGTCGCGAACTCGCTCCGCGCCGCGGCGAAGGCGAGATTGATGGTCTCGAGCACCTCTCTGCGAAGATCCGCCAGCATCTCCACTGTCACTGGCGGGCCAGGTGGTGGCGAACCGCCGAAGTCGCCCTCTCGCTCACCCCCTCCGACCATGTTACCTCCACGGGAATTTCTTGCACTTGCTGCTCTCCACGCTCACCGCACCAAAAATGTTGGAACCAGTGTTTGGCTTAACGAGGAGTTCGGACCCCTGTGAAGGGGGGCAGCTAGCGCTTACTGATCCCACAGAGGAACCAGACCGAGGACTTAGAACGAGAGACACGACCCTTGGCTACGAAGTGGAGGTCCCACCACACACCCGGAAGATCCTTTGAGCGCTTCCCCTCCCAAGTCAAAATTGTAGTCGGGCACCTTGGAGAGCTAAAGGAGCTAACCAAGAAAAAACCTGAGGAGAAGCAAAGATCTATCATGCTCCTCCAAGGTGCCCCAAATGGTCTATTTATAGTCTTTCTAAACTGGTCTGCTAATAGCGGGATTCCGCCTTTTGATTTTGATATACGCACTCCAAATTGGTCTGCTAACAGCCACGCTCCGCTATTCTGGAGAGCTATTGGCAACCCACCAAGGGTATCAGGGTAAATTCACCTGCAGCCCCTGCTGGGCGAGTAGTACATGAAGGTGCCACTCGCTAGCCTCCTTGCGAGCTGGGCTCGCGAGACCTCCTCTTGCAAGTAGGGACGAGCCCCCACTCGCCTCGCCAGATTGACACTGCGAGCCCTCACTTGACTCGCTCTGGCTAAATGCACCCCAGAGCGGTCCCTTAAAACTCACTAAGGTGTTGTCGCTCGCGAGTCTCGCGAGCGAGATCCCTGATCCGCCTCGCCTTGCCCTGACCGGGTGCTCGCCGTGAATCGGCGAGTACTCCCCAAATTGTTTGTGATTGATTTCTCCGCGAGTCGGTGAACACTGGGTTGTACACTACTGTTATTGTTGACTAAATCTCTATACATATATTATTGACTGAGAGACACGGAACTCCGCCCCTAAGACCAACCGCAACAGTACCCCGACTATGACAGTACCCCAACCGCGGTAGGCACAAGGCTTCTCGCTATCAATTAATTAATGCGGTTTAAAATAAACACTTTTTAAATTAATTAATGCGAAAAATAGTTATATAGTTTTTTTTATTTTTGTTAAAAAAAACCTCATATTATTCATATATTATTAATTTATTATTATTATTTTTCAAATTAAATTAATTGATTTCCATCATCATTTTTCAAATCAACTTTAATAGAGTTGACATGCCTAATAATAGCATACCATAGTAGGTATAGGAGCTCTACTAAAAACTTTTCATTTTTATAGATTTTCATCATTGCTTTTAATTTAAAAATATTACTTAAATGGGCATTGAATTTTATTTTTTTTAAATAAATTATAATATATGATAACTCATTAGATAAAAACAATAAGGTTATATTTGGCAATTTTGAATGTTTCACCAAAGACAACTTTTCCCTTTTAATATGGTAAAGATATGTAAAAGATTTTGTGTAATGATCTAAGAGAGAATATAAGCCGACCCCACTATAGTGGGATAAAGGCTTGAGTGTTGTTGATCTAAGGGAGAATATCATTAGACTAATCTCAATCTTAGATTTATTTTCTGTATAAGTGTGCAAAGCCTAATGTAAAGGCCCATCTATATGGCACATTAAGAGATACCTCTATTGTAGTATGTGTCACTCCTCCCACCTATAAATATGTATACATATATATATATATATATTCTAATACTAAAAGAAATAAAATTCTTGCACTCTGTATTTACGGGTGTAGGCAGTTCGGCTTGGATCCAACCAAAACCAAACCAATGAGTACCAGTTTGATTCGTTTTTTAGTCGGTTTATTCGGTTTGGTTTTTAGTAAATTTTTAAATCTCAAGAATTTTTTTAAAATAATCATGCTAATTAAAAATATATATTATTAGACTTTCTCTACCGATAATATATTGAAGTTAACAACTAATATTGCATGAACATATATAGTTGAATGTTTTTTATTGTGAAATTGAGTAATAATGAATATAAATAAATAAACTCAATACATTGTGTACTTATTCTCGGTGCGTAAAATATAAACACTGAAAAATTTATTTAGATACAAATAATATCAAAATCATTCAAAAGATACAACTTGCATGGTGTTTTTTAGTAAATAATAGTTGAAAGACCATTTTTGATAGCGCGGTTCGGTTTTTCGGAGAGGAAAATCAAAACCAAATGTTACGGGTCCTTTTATGGCGTTATTTAGTATTAATACTTTCTTAACATGCTTTTATTTTGTCTTAGAGTCGCGTCCTTATTGGACGTCGTTATTTATGTCGTGTCTTTATGAGGTGCCCTTTTTAGTCGCATGTCCAAATCTGTCGTTATTTCGTTTGGCGTTCTTTCCCATTGTGTCGATTGTAAGTCATATTTAAAGGACTCAGTGGGTCTTGTATTGGCAGGAATAAAGAAGTCTATTTTCCCAAAACCCATAAAGAGATCTTGGAAACTCTCTCTCTAGCACGCCCCGCATAGGCAGCCGCGGTCAAGGCTCCGTAGTATCTCCTTCCATCATCTCCACCTTCGGCTACTCTTTCGGCGACCTCCGAGTTGGTCCCTAACATCTTGGTATCAGAGGAAACTCCTCCCCTCCTCGCAAACCGACATCCTCGGCGATCCTCAACCCCGCGAGCCCTGCGACATCACGCCCACCCGGCAACTTCTCTGTCGTCGGTCGCACCCCATTCCAGCGGCGACCCCGGCGCACTTTTCCGCTCAGCCCTCCGCACTCCGACGACAGATCCTTCAGATTCGAGGAAATCAATGCCGCCTTCCCATCGTTGTTTGACTTCCGCAACACAGCCGATCGACTCCTGTGGCGTCCTTTTCTCCTTCCGTTGAGCCCTCTGAGCTCGTTGACGTCGATCAACCCCCTCTGAGCTCCTAAGATCGACGCTCTCCCCTACGGTCAATTTCGCAGCAGATCGTTCTCCTTCCAACGGCGACGCTCCAGCCCTGTCGATGCAACGCCTCCAGTCGACACTGCTTCCCCGTCGTTGCTCTCAGTCCTTTTCCTCTGACGTTGCTTCCCCGACGCTGCATCCTCGGCAAACCAGCCCAGCGGGCTTCTAATCCTCCTCTGTCGACATTACACGCACGAGTAACCGACGCATACGCTAATCAAATTTGTGGCGCCATCATTGGGAGACGACACGGCACTCGCGACAACACAAATTCAGCCGTCCCGTCACCCGCTCCTTATCCCGTGCTACCTTCATCCACACTATGGGAGACTCGCCCGATTTCTTGGATGCTATGAACCGGCTGCACGCAGTTATATCTTCCATGGATGCACGCCTTCAAGATGTAGAGGCACGCATTCGGGACACCGACGCACGTCATCAGGATGACATGACAACCCTCACCACCAAGCTTAATAGACTAACAACAGCACCTCCCGTGGTTACCACCCCACCCACGGATCACGCCAGCAACAGTCAAGTTCCGCTACCGCCGCTCATTCGCCATGAGCCGCCACAGCAGAACCTTTTACGCCATGAAGCTGTTATTCTGTCGCGTTATACCCGGTTGGAATTCTCCACCTACGATGGGAAAACTAATCCCTTGGGATGACTCACCAGGTGCGAACAATTCTTTGGCCATCAACAAACCCCGACAGCTGAACGGCTGGCTCCCTCTGCCCTCCTTCCACCTTCTCAACTCGGCTTTGCTTTGGCCAACCGTCTCCTCACTGATCAGTTGGGCCTAACGTGGGACGACTTCAAGCGATTTTACAACATGCGTTTCGGCCCTCCCATCCGCAGCAACCCCCTTAGTGCCCTCACAACACTACGCCAGACAGGCTCCGTGGACGACTATCTGGACCAGTTTCAACTTCTTCTAGCGCAAGTCACGCTTTCCCCAGAGATGCAGGTCGGCATCTTCACCGCCGGACTTCGCGATCGCCTACGACTTGATGTCGAATTGAGGCTCCTCTAGACTTAGTGATTGCTATGAGTCTGGCTAGGATATGTGACTGTTGCCACCAACTGGCACAAGAGGTCTATTTGCCCACCGACACGGGCATTCAGCCAGGTCATTAAGAGGGACATCCATCCCCACCAGTCCGAAAACTATCTCGGGACGAGATGATGGAACGGCGCGCCAAGGGCTTATGTTTCAACTGCGATGAGCAGTACACTCGCGGCCACATGTGCAAACGACTTTTCTATCTGCACGTCGAGGAATCTGATGATGAGGGTGTCGGCTGACGCGGACACCATTGTTCTCCCTCGAGCTTGAGGACAAGCTCATTTTGCACGGTGGGAGAGACGTTAAGGGTCCTTTTATGGCGTTATTTAGTATTAATTATTTTTTAATATGCTTTTATTTTGTCTTAGAGTCGCGTCCTTATTGGGCGTCGTAATTTATGTCGTGTCTTTACGAGGTTTCCTTTTTAGTCGCATGTCCAAGTCTGTCGTTATTTTCTTTGGCGTTCTTTCCCTTTGTGACGATTGTAAGTCCTATTTAAAGGCCTCAGTGGGTCTTGGCAGGAATAAAGAAGTCTATTTTCCCAAAACCCTAAAAGAGAGCTTGGAAGCTCTCTTTCTCGAGCACGCCCCACATAGGCATACGCGGTCAAGGCTCCATAGTATCTCCTCCTTCCGTCATCTCCACCTCCGGCTACTCTTCCAGTGACCTCTGAGTCGGTCCCTAACACCAAATTATTCAATTTGGTGTAAAATCGGTTTTGTTTGTGCGATTTGGGGAGGTTCGGTCATTTTTCGGTTCTTCATGCAAACTCATATCCACATTTCACATGGTATCAGAGCTTAACGGTTCCTAAAGTTAAATCAAGATCGGTTTGATATCGAAGCTTGAGCTCGCCCTGGCCGTCGAGCTTGCTGCTTGAGCTAAATATTCGTCTGCTCGCTTGATCTTGAGCTCGCAAATTGCTCGATCTCGCATCCTGCTCGCCGAGCTCACTACGCTAACTTCTTAGCTCATCGAAACCATCGTCAACTTGGGCTCTGCGTGACCCCCCCCCCCCCCTCTGTATTTATAGGTGCCAAGATTATCTGCTCGTGTCTTGAGCTCATCGCTGACCGTTTACTGATCACATGTTAGCATGCTTGCCAAATCTTGCTCTCCGCCTCAACAACTTGCCTGGATTGCGCTCACAATCTCTGGTTCTGCCCGCCGCTACAAATCTCACATTCTCTCTTAATTGCGAGCTCGCCGATTGATTCCTACTCACAAGCGCACCGATTACCTGTTCGCAAACTTGCCAAGTGATATCTACAACTCCTCAAGTGATCCCTTCCAAGATCGTATCTGAGCAGGTGCGGATCTCAAATCTCATATCGGCGAAGAAGGCGGAAGGAAGCAACGAAGGGCTGGCAGCAGGCAGAAGCACGCAGGAGATGCGAAAAAAGGATCAGAAGAAGCGGGGGGGGGGGGGGGGGGGGGGGGGGTGGTGGTAACAGGACTGGCTAGAAGTATGGCCATAGAAGAGGCCTCGACAGCAAGAAGAGAGGGCTGGAGGAGTCTAGGATCCGTAGAAGACAGGAGTAGAAGAGAGGGTCGTAGAAGACAACAGCTTCATTAGAAGGCGGCGACGTCTTCTTCTTCAGCAGCTGTCCGACGGGAAACACCCGTCTAGGAGCCGCTCGGCGTCATACGGGACCAGCAACGATGAACCCGCAAGAAGACCAAGAAGCAGGCGAGCGGTGGATGCAGGCGATCGAACGACGTAGTTGATCGATCGAGAGAACCGGAACAGGCGAGCGACAGAAGGGTCGAGCGCGGGATTAGGTATTTCCTCTGATACCAAGTAGAAAGAAATAACGCTTTGATTATTCACTAATTGAACTCTTACTCATACATATACATGAGTGAGGGAGAACACTAAAACAGAAAAAGACCAAAATACCCTCAACAGGGATTAATACAAATAACAACGGAACGACTTGAAATAATATGAATTACAACTCCAACTACCTCATAATAAAGGATAATTAAAAGATAAAGACAATATTTAATGACTCGACAATAAAAGTCAATTAATAAAAAAACTTTATAACTAGGACCGAGACCCATAATATTTGTGGGCCCATAACAACGACAACTTGGGAAGATCATCAATCAACTTAAGAGAGATCTAAACGGCTATTTTGAAACAAAGGTGACATAATGGTCCAAACCCACTTGGCACATCTATGGATAAGATATTAGAATCATATATAGACAGATAGAGCCTTATGCTGATCCAAGATGGTATAAACGTCTTGTGGGAAAACTAAGACACATGTCCAAACATCTCTTTTGTTATAAGAGCCCGTTTGGCATGCATGAATTAAAATGAGAGAGAAATTCAGAATCAATTACAACTCCCACAAGACTTGGAACAAATTAAAATTCATTTCAGTTGTTTGGTTAAACAATAAAATTCAATATGTCAAATTAGAACATGCAATTTTGTTGTCCGACTGTGTAAGAATTTGTAATATTAAATTATTATTATTCCAAAATTAACAACTATTACATAGGAACTCACAAGCATACTGAGTCATACTTCTATATTCAACTTCTGCACTTGACTTGGATATCATTGTTTGTTTCTTGCTTCTCCAAGTGATAAGATTCCCTCCGACATACGTGTAGTATTTATAAGTAAAATTTTGATCATCTTTATCATCAGCATAACTTACATCCGATTATGTTTCAATACATAAATGATTGTTTCTTTGAAACAGTAGTCCTTCGTCTGGAGATCCTTTGATGTATTCTAATATTTTTAATGCAGTTTCTAGATGACACTCCCTGAGAGCTTGCATAAACTGACCGACATTTCCAACATAGGAGATGTCAGGTCTGGTTACGATAGGATAAATGAGTGTACCTAACAGATGCCTATAACAAGTAATATCTTGTAGAAGAGGAGATGGCTCATCCTAGAATCTGCCAGTGCCCATAGGCATAGGATTCTAGGCAGACTTTGTACCAAAGAGACAAACTTCTTCTAGTAGATATCATATTTAGAGGGAAGATTGTCTAGCGTCTGGGAAGATTCTCACCCAATTCCGATCTATTTGGGCCAAGGGGTTGACAAAATATGTTTCAAAATTGAGGTCTTCAGCAGATTATTGGATAATATCGATGCAGATTGGGTAAGTTATCCCAGATTGGGTAAGTTATCCCTCGTACCTACGATCTACATTAAATTGTTGCATCTATTTTGAAGAAAAACTGAATTCATGGAAATGCAAGGAGGTGACAATTATGGCAAGCTTAAGTATTGAAGATGAATATATATATATATATATTAATGTAACTACATGAGAGCAGTTATGGCTAAAACAATTCCTTGTTGAGCTCAATTTACCTTGGGAAGAACCATAAAGCTCTTGTATGCTAATCAAGTTGAGATGAATATTGATGGGGATAATGTCACAATGGTCTACACCACGATTAGTGTCTATTTTGAGCAGATCAACAATCCGAGAATTTGATTATTTTTTATACTTTTCTAATTTAATTTGAAGTGTGTTTGTAAAACATGTCTTGTAAAGCCGTCATGATCTGAAGATTATGACCGCACATGATGGCTCAAAACTTTATAAATAAGACCAGGGGGTGTCATTTAGAGGAATTATAAGTTGAAGAGAGTTTCTCATTTTCGTCACTTGGTGCTGAAGCCCGGAGCCTAGGCACAAAGCACAAGAAACCAAAGAAGCACGGATTAATGCTTCACGTATCGGCTCGAACGCGTATCTGATACGGGAAATGCGTGGAAAAGCATTTCCGAAACGTAGGAAACGCAATATTTAAATTAAATAAAAAAATTAATTGGGAAACACAATTACTTGCTAGTTTACATTATTTTCTAGTTTCCTTAAATCTTCTATATATTTTTATAGCATTATATGAAATGCCAATGATGTATTATATAAGTTTGATGGTGTCTTGCTTGTCCCGGTATATATAAAATGCATGTTTAAACAAAACAGTAGAATAGAAATATAAATTACAAAATCATTTTATTAATTTAATGCTAAAGAAGATCTTGTTTATGTGAAGAGTTTGATGATCATCATTACATATTATGATATTAGTTCTCAATGTGTACTTGTAGGCCCAATCTTGACTCATGAGTAATCTGTATTGATAATAAATAAATCAAACTAAAATGTGTGTACTTGTAGGCACTATAAAAATATTTGTGCTTTTGGACTTATATACCTCAAAGAATAGATTGTCCGAGCTATTCTTCATATTTTCTCTTCCTGTGATATCTAATATCTTCTCCTAGCCTAATCTTTCTCATTGTGCCTAAACAACATGATTGTGCGTCAATTATTCTTTATTGAATGTAGTGACTGAGATGGTATCTTAGTTTGTTAATTGTGTTTTTTATATTAATTAATACTTATATTAAAATAATTAAAAATGTTTCTCGTATCCGTATTTTTTTAAAAATCACGTTTCTCGTATCCGTATTTTTTTAAAAATCACGTTTCTCATATCCGTTTCATATTGTATCTCGTATCCCGTTTTCGTCCCCGTGCTACATAGCAAGAAACCCCTCCCTGTTTCCTTAAACGGCCCCCTCCCATCCCCCTACACCACCCATTTTCATCCGCGACCACCACCACCACCACCGGTCACCACCTTGGCCAGAGCCCCCTCATCTCCACCTTTCCCCATTTTCCACTAACTACCATAATAACCTCTATAACTACCCCACTATCCATTGACTACCTTATAACTACCCCCATTATCCAACAACTAGCCCCCCACTAACCCATAACTACCCATTAACTCCTCAACTCCCCAAAATGCAGCCATTCCTATAAACTACTCAAAACTGCCTTCCCATCCTTCCATAACCAGCCAGACCCCTCCTCCTCATTATCCACTATGATAGTTAACTGATACCCCCAACCACACGTAAATCCCACTCAGGAACCAAATCTCCCCCTTCAACTGCTCCCAACTGTTCACAGCCCCCTGCCTCTCCACATTCTCTGTCCAGGAACCGTCCAGGAGACAATTCCAACCCGTGGACCTGCTTCCCAGCCTCACCATTTTCCTCTCCAGCCCCATTGATCTGCTTCCCAGCCCTTCAAACTCCCACCAACAGGCAGGCAGCTCCCACCTCTTCCTCTATTTTCCGTCCACAAACTGTCCAGAAACTATTCCAGCCCCTGGAACCCATCACAACAACCGGGCTACAGATCCCAGTAGCCCAAAACCTCTAGAAATCCTTCCCCACCACTGACAACCCCATCCAATCCCCCTAGCTCCACAAACAGCCCGCTGAAATCACATTCCAGTACTTGGAGAGTCCCGTCCATCTCAACAACTCTTCTCCGAAAGTACAGTTTTAAACTTTTAGTCAACTTCCGCTTGTAACGCCACTGGTCACTCGTTTTACATTCTCTAAGCCTTCTAGCACAAAGGTTTTCTAATTATTCTAAGTTCATTTTATGCTTATCTTATTTATATTGTTGAATATTGCATTAATTCTCAGTTTGTATGGATATTAAATTTCTGAGTTTATCATTTAGCACTCTTGTTTGTTGATGCAACCTGAGTCACATGTGCATTTTATTTTTATTTCGCGCATCTGTAAATGTTATTTTGTAGCGCATGTCTTCGCGCGCGTATATTTTTTTATTTACGTGTACATTATTAGCGCATATCTGTTTCGTTTCATGCATGTTACTTGCATTCGCACGGCTTATTGGCATGACTGGTCAATAAGACCATGAATGCAAAGTCCGTCATATTAGACTAAATGATAATTAAAAAAAGCAAAGATTTTAAAATGTAAAATTAAGTATTTTCTTTTATTATTAAAAATTCTGAAATCAAATATTTGAAAATATAATTTAATTTCAGAATTAATATTTAATAGTGGGAGAATTCGTAGAGTTTTTATCAAAGCCTTGTTCATGAGTTCAAATTCCAAGAGCCACATTTTAAATAAAACCTTTGAAAGTGAAACTAACCATCACATTGTTTTAAGTCATTTAATACCATCCTTTATTAAAAATCAAAACCCATAAAGCCTATAACAATAAGAGGCCTCCCTCCTATTGAGTCAGCTTGGGAAAAATAAAAAAAACAGAGTCATCTCTCTATTTTTCGTAACTCCGAGCCAACCACCCGTATCTGTGCCCAACTCGCTCCACTGCCGTCGCCAGAGCCCACCGCCGCCTCCCACGACTCCCTTGATTCCCAGCGAACTCTCCTTCGACAATCCTCATCACATGCGACCTTTCTTGCTCCGCAAAATCCAATCGTCAGCCCCCAGAAATGCTCGACTACCCAGCAGTTCATCGTGTTCCCTCCAATGTCGTCGTCCGGCCATTGCTGAGCCATCTCCGACCACCAGCTACTTCGTATGTTTCCCTTCGGCCAGTAGCAACTTACCAGAGTCCCGACTTCCACTTCCTTGTTGAAGTCGAGCCTCCAAGAGGCAATGTTGTAACAACCCAACCTTCATTCCGGTCCATTCGTCTCTCTTCCCGGCCCAGATCAGTCTGATCCTTCCCCACATGAACCAGAGAACCATACATCCAGTTCTTCATTGCTCATGTGAGGCTATGGTATAGCTCTTCCGCTTCTCGTTACTCGCCTGCTGATAGTTATGAGTTTATGCTTGTGTTTAATTTGATATGTTAAACTTTCAAAGCTTGTCTTAATCTTCGCTTAACTTGTTTGTTGTTAATTTTTCAATTTCTTGCATTTTCATTACTTATTTCATGCCCGTGGCCCGTGGAGCGTTAAAACATGTTCATTATATGGTCAAATGTTAGCTTTTATGCGCGTTTGCAAACCTAGGTATATTATCGCCTAATATTGCTTGTGAAAGTTTTGATAGTGCCGCATAATCTAAATCGACCTCAAATTTATTATTTAAATTAAAAAAATCATTTTAATCGGGATACATCAGTTTGGTAGCAGAGACAGTGTGATTCACTTCTATCGTGAATCAAACAGTCGTTCTTTTATTTAATTTAAGCTTTAAAGTTTTGAAACAAAATAAAATATTATGATCTTTGTGTAAAAAAATTATTTTGTATGAATTTAAATTTATTTTATTTGCTCTTTTGAGTTTACAAAAAAATAGCTTTTGAATGAAGATCTTTAAAAAAAATCTTTTAATTTTTCTTATTAAAATTTTTATGGTCTTTAAAAATAAATCAAGTTTCTAGTATTTTAACAATGAATATTTTCTCTCATAAAAACTTGTTTCTGAGTATTTTAAAAGAGTAGAAGTTTTCTAAATAAAAAAAATAACTTTAAGTGTTTTAAACAAAATTTTCTATTTAAAAATAGAAAATTATGTAGCTCAAGAAAACTTGAATGAGTGCATTAAGAATTTATCGAGAAGTATCGAAATCATTTCCACCACCATAAAATAAGACTTAAATGGATTGTGCACCTCGGTAAATAACCTTGAAACGACAATACACAAACGTTATGTTTTACCTGACTACCTCCCAAGCCCGTATTATAGAGTAGAATCTGGGCCCACCTATATGGTCATAGATTCTCCTTGTCTTACTACCCCCATGAGCACCTTGACCCCACTTATCTCCACCATAGCATTCCCTTCGGTCAAGGAAGTTTTTTCATTCAGCTCAAGCTCAAGGAAGGAGAGCTTTTTTCTCATCATCCTATCATCCAAACTGAAATTATGACTTCACTTGTCCCCACTATATCATAACATTCACTCGTCTAGTTTATTCATAAGCCGCTGCTCCAGGAAGAAGAACATGCTTGAGACGTATCACTAATCTTAGATGACACAGGTCCGATCTCTGCATTTCCCGACTCACCTAATCTCCCGCAGTTGCAACCTGTGAGCCCTTAGACATTATGGTTGACGGTCATTTACCATTGACACTAGAGTCTTCATGTTATGTTGACTTTGTATTTGGTGACCGAACCTTTATTATATTTCATATCCTCTGAGTCTAGACACCCACAACGAACTTTATCATCATACTAAATATATGTTTAGGAAAATTCATATTAGTAGGATAGTCATTCACTTCTCTATCACTCCTCATAGAAATACGCACTTAAAAGGATTTCTTTGAAAATTTTTAAATGGTAGATTTGAGATCTACTTAAAATTGTGTAGCGTTAGTCACTCTAGCAGGTGATATCATTGGGATAATTGATCTTGATTTAGTAGATTGATGCAACCTGAGTCGCACGTGCATCTTATTTTTATTTCGTGCAATATTATATCTTTGATAACGCATGTCTTCGCGCACGTTAATTTTCTCGTATTTTTGCGCTCGTTAAAAGCGCTTGTATCTTTTGTTTCGCGCAAGTTACTCGTGCAGGTTTGTTAGACTTATTGGCGTGACCGACCAATAAGACCATGAATGAAAATGTCCGTCAAATTAGTCTAAGTAATAATTATGGCAAGCTTTGGAATAAAATTTTAATTATAATTAAGTTTGTTAATTTTCTGAATTAAAATTAAGTAACTTAATTATCAATTTCAGATATTATAGTATCAAAGTTGTGGGAATGCAAAAGTCCAAGTCAAAGTTCTTACCCTTTGATTTTCCCCTCATTTAACACCCTAATTAAAACCCTAAGGAAAAACTCTCCGTTTGCTTCATAGTAAACAGTCAGTCATTAATATCCTTAGTATTTATTCCTCCCATCAAAACAACTGCCAACTTTGAACCCCCCCCCCCCCCCCCACACACACACACACTTGAATTGCCAGCACCCCCATCGTAAAGAGCACATTTTAAATCCTTTTTATTATTAATTAGCTTATTTAATGCTAGCCTAAAACCTTTCCTAAAAACAACCACCCCCACCCCCCATCCAAAAGGTAGTTGGGACATATTTGGGAACATAGAACACCTTTCTCTGTTTCCCAAAGGTCCAGCCCGTCATTTCTCTCCAGCGCGACTCCTCCCGCCTCGCGGTCACCGACGGAAGTTGTTACGCACATGCGCGTAACTTCATTTATCTTGTCTTTATCCTATGTTTATTGATGTGAGACCCCCTCCCTATATAAGGAAGTGGAACGGGAGAGTTCTTACGATCTTCATGTTATTAGGGTTTTGGGTCTCCTCTTGGAGATAGGCTTCTTGGAGGAACCAACCTCCAGAAGGACACGAGTATACCTCGTGGTTGTATCCTTGTTTCGATTAATACCAGTGGTCCTCGCTTATCATTGGTCCGACCTTGCCGTTCCCGCCTGCATAGTGTCGTCGGTTTCGTCCATGATTAATTCCTGCGTCGGCATCAGCGCTCGGCATCAGCACATCCGTGATTAAGTCCAGCCGACGACACCGTCCAGCCGCGATCCGCCACTTCGACACCCCGCTGTTGTGCCCTAGCCACTTCCTTCGTCCGCCAAGGCCGCCGCCAACAGTGATCCCCACTCGCGTCATCCGCGACGTCTGTCGCCAGCCTCGCGCGAAGCGATCGACCAATCCGACGACAGCAGCGCCCGTCTGCTCGTCCGTGGTCGGCCCGACCTAGATCCGCCATCTCCGACGCCCCACTCTCAGCCATCCACAGCGCCAGCACCAGCACTAGTCACCCGCCAGCCCAGTTCCAATCTGTTGCAGCCACATCTTCTGCATCGATCGTCCGCCCCTTCCCCGGCTCTGACACTCTCCTGCCAACCTCCAGCTCGGTGAAATCGTCTTCATATGCCAAAGAGCCGGATGGAATCCTGCGTGGAAGCCCTCGAACACACCCTCTCCGGCCTCAACTCTCGTCTCGACGCTCAGGTCGAACAGCTCACGGCGATTATGGCTATGCTCAACAACTTGCAGACCGGCCAACACTCCGGCCCTCCTCCGGCTGCCTCTGCCTTAGGGTCGATTAAGTCCAGCCGACGACACCGTCCAGCCGCGATCCGCCACTTCGACACCCCGCTGCTGTGCCCTAGCCACTTCCGTCGTCCGCCAAGGCCGCCGTCAGCAGTGATCCCCACTCGCGTCATCCGTGACGTCTGTCGCCAGCCTCGCGCGAAGCGATCGGCCAATCCGACGACAGCAGCGCCCGTCTGCTCGTCCGTGGTCGGCCTGACCTAGATCCGCCATCTCCGACGCCCCACTCTCAGCCATCCACAACGCCAGCACCAGCACTAGTCACCCGCCAGCCCAGTTCCAGTCCGTTGCAGCCACATCTTCCGCATCGATCGTCCGCCCCTTCCCCGACTACGACACTCTCCTGCCAACCTCCAGCTCGGTGAAATCGTCTTCATATGCCAAAGAGCCGGATGGAATCCTGCGTGGAAGCCCTCGAACACACCCTCTCCGGCCTCAACTCTCGTCTCGACGCTCAGGTTGAACAGCTCACGGCGATTATGGCTATGCTCAACAACTTGCAGACCGGCCAACACTCCGACCCTCCTCCGGCTGCCTCTGCCTTAGGGTCCCCCAGCACATTAGGCCCCGCAGCTCCCGCACTGCCAGATTTTCCTCCACAGCTCCCACGCCTCGACATCCCCACCTTCAACGGGACTGACCCACTTGGGTGGATTGCCCGCGCCGAACAATTTTTTGATCTTCACCAGACTCCTCCGGCGCAGCAGGTCGCCACATCACTCGTCGGCATAGAAGGGTCCTCCCTCCATTGGGTCTGCTGGCTCCGCCAATCCTCCCACGACCTCACCTGGACGGCCCTCACGGAGGCCCTCATTCAGCGATACGAACACCGCTACTCCGGCTCCATGATCGAGCGCATTTGCGAAGTCCGCCAAACCGGCTCCATCGACTCGTATGTTGATTTGTTTATTGAGCTGGTCACCCATGTCCCAGGCCTTCCCCCCCCGATCATTACTTGGTATATACATGCATGGCCTGCAACCCCATCTCCGAGCCCACCTCTGCACCCTTCAGCCAGTCACTGTGAATCAAGCCATGAACCTCTCCCCACTGGTGGTGGCCGAATTCCTCACACTGTCTGAGGACCCTCCTTCCTCACTGCCCCCCTCCAAACCTGCGTACCAGCCATACTTTCCTCCACCGACAAAACCACCGCCACTTTCCCCTCCTCTACCCCGTCCACCCAATTTGGGCCCACGCAACAACCGTCCTGTCCCCACTAACCGCCTATCTACCCAAGAGTATCACGACTTACGGAGCAAGGGCCTGTGTTTTCGCTGCAGACAACCCCACTCGCCTACTCATGATTGTCCTTTGAAGGAGCTCTGGTGCCTCATCGGAGAGGACGTGCATGAGCTCACCGCTGCTGACTTGGACACGCTGACGATCATCGATGTACCTCCGGACGGCGCTCCAGGCACCTCTACGTCTGTCCCCCCGCGGGCATATCACTACTAGTTGGAGGACGGCGCTCCGACCATGAGGGCAAGGTCGTTTCTCTGGCGGGGTGTATTGTTACGCACGTGCGCGTAACTTCATTTATCTTGTCCCATGTTTATTGATGTGAGCCCCCCTCCCTATATAAGGAGGTGGTATGGGAGAGTTCTTATGGTCTTCATGTTATTAGGGTTTTGGGTCTCCTCTTGGAGATAGGCTTCTTGGAGGAACCAGCCTCCAGAAGGACACGAGTATACCTCGTGGTTGTATCCTTGTTTCGATTAATACCAGTGTTCCTCGCTTATCAGAAGCCCTCTTCGCTCCTAGCGAACCTTTCCCCACCTGCTGCCACGACTTCGTCCAGACCACTGCCTCCTCCAATCGGCCGCTATTCCACCTTTCCTATCATTTCAACCAAAACAGTGGATGATTCCACCATTTTTGAGTCTGCTATGTTTATGTTTGGTACCCTTTTAGCTGAAGACTCACTTATTGTTATCATAGCTTTATGCCTAATTTTATTTGATCAACTAAATTTCGGAGCTTGCTTAATTATACCTTACCTGTTTGTCGTTAATTTTAAATCTTGTCTGTCTCGCATTTTCATTCCTTTGAAGTGCTCGCCTGCGGAGTATTCGTATTAAGTCAACGTCCGATTGTTAGATATTAACGTGTGTTTTCTACTCAAGATCGGTTATTGCATGATAATGCTCGTGAAATTTTGAAAAGTGTCGCGGAATTTAATTAGATCTCCAATTTTATATTTTAAAATTAATCCGTCGATTTAGTATATATCAGTTTGGTATCAGAGGAGGTTCAATTCACTTCTATTGTGAATCGGCGATCTTTATTTGATTTGTATTGAAAATTGTTTAATCAAAACTTTTCTTTTAAACAAAAAACAGGAAAAAATAATAATAACATTTAGATTACTATTTAAAAAAAAAGTTATTATTTCTTTTTTTTTAAGAATATCAAACATTTAAAACAATTTTTTGTAAAAAAAAATAACGAGTCGCTTAGATCGAATAGAAGCCCGCATAGGCGACTTAGCCACAATCGAATGAGTGTTCTGATGAAGACGGTTGACGCAGTCACTGCAGATTACAAGCAGAATTTGAATGGGTTGTGCGCTGATGTACACAACCTTGAAATGAGAATGCGCAAACGTAATGTTTTTCTTAATCACTTCCCAACTACGTATCAACTAGTGGAACCCGGGTTTCGGAATCTTAATAGTCGTCTTACTAGTCTCGTCGTTTCCCCCCACGAGCACCTTGGCTCCACTTGTCTCCACTGAAGCACTCCCTTCAGTCGAGAAGGTTCTTCCTGAGCCCCAGCTCCAGGAAGAAGAGTTTCTTCCTCCTCATCCCCCCATCCGGCCATCCCGACTAAAATGGTGCTTCCACTTGCTCACACTGAAGCACAACCTCTAGTCATCGAGTTTATTCTAGAGGCTCCGCTCCAGGAAGAACTCACTAGTGTTGTGTCGCTCACCTTGGGTGACACAATTTCGAACTCAGTTCTCCTGTTGAAGGAGTTGGCTAGTGATGAGTCCCTCATCTTAGGTGATATAGAATCGATTTTCATATGTCCTGATTCTCCTAGCCTGATGCAGCCGCAAACCCTTGGGGCCATAGACATTGTGCTTGGTGTCCACTCACCAGTGGCATTCAAGTCACCACCCTATATATACTTTGTCTTCGGTGACCGCACTTTTAGTCATTTTCACTATCCTATGATTATTGGAGAGTGCGTTAAGTTCCGATGTCAAATTAACAGTTTATTCACACCTAGTCGTGATAGGAGGATCGTCATGATTCCTAAAATTTTCACTCCACAGAGATACACGCTTTAAAGGTTTTCTTTGGAAAATTTTAAATGTTAGATTTGAGATCTAATTAAAATTTTGTATTGCGCTAGTCAAATTCTAGCGGGTGAAATCACAACGATAATTGATCTTGGTTTAGTTGACGCTTATGGTGTCTAGTAGGAGTGCGTGCGATGCGATATGATTCAATGACTCCACAGGTTGATTGTGCTTCTTTTCTACCTTGTTTCTTACCTTGCCTTTTCGATCTCCTTTCTCTTCCTCTTTGTGAATCTCATCTTTTTGATGCTCTGAATTTTATTGGTCATTTAAATATTTTGCATAAACTTATAACTAACAATTTGCGAGCATCATTGGAAAAATGTGACTCCCTAGTTGATCTTATCACCAGAAGTTGTATTTTTTTAAAGGAGATTGGTGGTCTGCCTCTTTCAGGAATGAGAGTTTACGTACAGTTCTTGGTCATTCAGCAACAGACGGCAGCGAAGCTGTGCAGGATCAACGTTTGGACATTCTACTAGCAGGTCACATCACAATCTCGTCGGGGTAGAGCTCTTTCAACCCTGGGAGAATTGATGCAACCTGAGTCGCACCTACAACTTATTTTTATTTTGTGCAATATTATATGTTCTTTGATAGCGCATGTCTGCGCACACGTTAATTTTCTCGTATTTTCGCGCTCGTTAAAAACGCTTGTATCTTTTGTTTCGCGCAAGTTACTCGTGCAGGTTTGTTCGGCTTATTGGCGTGACCGACCACTAAGACCACGAATGAAAAGGTCCGTCAAATTAGGCTAAGTAATAATTATGGCAAGCTTTGGAATAATATTTTAATTATAATTAAGTTTGTTAATTTTCTGAAATTAAAAATAAGTAATTTAATTATTAATTTCAAATATTATATTATCAAAGTTGTGGGAATGCCAAAAGTCCAAGTCAAAATTCTTACCCTTTGATTTTTCCCTCATTTAACACCCTAATTAAAACCCTAAGGAAAAACTCCCATTTTCTTCATATTAAAAATAGCCCGCCATTAATATCCTTAGTATTTATTCCTCCCATCAAAACAACTGCCAACTTTGACCCCCCCCCCCCCCCCTCCCCTCTCACTTGGACCGCCAGCACCCCCATCGTAAAGAGCACATTTGAAACCCCTTTTATTAATAATTAGCTTATTTAAAGCTAGCCTAAAACCTTTCCTATAAAACAGCCACACCCCATCAAAAAGGTAGTTGGGACATATTTGGGAACATAGAACGCCTTTTTCTGTTTCCCAAAGGTCCAGCCCGTCATTTCTCTCCAGTGCGACTCCTCCTCCCGCCTCGCCGCCGACGACGGAGGCCCTCTCCGCTCCCGACGAACCTTTCCCCGCCTGCTTCCACGACTACGTCCAGACCGCCGCCTCCTCCAATCGGCCGATATTCCACCTTCCCTAACATTTCGAACATAGCAGTGGACGATTCCACCATTTCCGAACCAGCTGTGTTTATGCTTGGTACCCTTTTAGCTGAACACTCACTTATTGTTATCATAGCTTTATGCCTAATTTTATTTGATCAACTAAATTTCAGAGTTTGCTTAATTATTACCTTACCTGTTTGTCGTTAATTTTAAATCTTGTCTGTCTCGCATTTTCATTTCTTTAAAGTGCTCGCTTGTGGAGTATTAAGTCGTATTAAGTCAACGTCCGATTGTTAGATATTAAGGTGTGTTTTTCGCTCAAGATCGGTTATCGCATGATAATGCTCGTGAAAATTTGAAAAATGTCGCGGAATTTAATTAGATCTCCAATTTTATGTTTTAAAATTAATTCGTCGATTTAGTATACATCATAGATGCTTGTAAGTGTCTAGCAGGAGTGTGTATGATACAATATGATCTAACGATTCTACAGGTTGATCATGCTTACTTCTCGCCTCGCTTCTTACCATACTTTTTTGATCCACCCTCTCCCGCACTTTGTGATACTCACCTCTTTGAGGCTCTGATTGTTACGAATCATCTAAATATTTTGCATAAAATTATAGCAAACAGTTTGTAAGCATCTTCAAAAAACTATAATTTCATGGTTAATTTTATTACTGGAGTTATATTTTTCCGAAGGAGATTAGTTTCATGCTTCTTACATGAACGAGGGTTTGCCTATAGGTCATGAGCTACAGCGAAGGATCCTTCTTTTGCCACATTACCTACCACATCCCAGAGTTTTCCACGCCCCGCTTCATTTTCATATTTATCTTGGAGTTTGTTCTGGTCTTGTTTATTCAACAACATGATGGTAGTGAAGCAGTGTCAGATCGACGTTTGGACATTCTAGTAGCAAGCCACATCATAGTCTCGCCGAGTTTGAGCTCTTTAAACCCTGAAATAATTGATGCAACATCACACATATATTTTTATTTCGAGCATCTTTATATGTTTGTAGCACATGACTTTGCACATGTTTATTTTCTTTTATTTACGCCCGCGTTATTAGCGCATGTATGTTTTGTTTCGCGCATGTTACCCAATAAGACCGTGAATGCAAATGTCCTTCAAATTAGGCTAAGTGATAGTTAATGCAAGCAAAGAATTTAAAATGTAAAATTAAATATTTTTTAATATTATTAAAAATAATGAAATTAAATATTTGAATATCTAATTTAATTTTAGAGTTAATATTTAATGGTGGGAGAATTCGCAAAGTTTTTATCAAAGCCTCATTCACGAGTTCAAATTTCAAGAGCCACATTTTAAACGAGACTTTTACAACCACCCCACTATTTTAAGTCCTTTAATACAATCCTTTATTAAAAATAAAAAACCAATAAAGCCTCTAAAAATAACTGGCCTCCCTCTTATTAATTCAGCTTGGGAAAAATGAAAAAATAGAGTCATCTCTCTGTTTTTTGTAACTCCAAGCCGTCCACACATCTCTGCGCTCATCTCACCCTACTGTCGCCGCCAGAGCCCGTCGCCGCCTCCCACGACTCCCTTGATTCCCGACGAAATCTGCTCCGACAATCCCTATCACATATGACCGCACTGCCAAATCCAATCGCCGGCCCCATAAATGCTCGACTACCCCAGCAGCTCATCGTGTTCCCTCCAATGTAGCCTTTTGGTCGTGGCTCAGCCTTCTCCGACCACCAACCCCCTCGTCTGTTTACCTCAGACAACAACAACTTCTCAGATTCCCAACTTCCACTCAGTCCAAACTTCCTCTTTCTTGTTGAAGTTGAGCCTCCAAGTTCCAACAAGTCCTATTGTAACAACCTAGCCTTCTTTCCGAGCCATTTTTCTCTCCTCCTCACCCAGATCAGTTTTATCTTTCCCCACAGGAACCACAGAATTGTACGTCCAATTCTTCGCTGCTCTTGTGAGGTTATGGTATAACTCATCCTCTTTTCGTTACTCGCATGTTAATAGTTATGAGTTTATGTTTGTGTTTAATTTGATCGGCTAAACTTTCAGAGCTTGTCTTAATCTTTCGCTCAACTTGTTTGTCGTTATTTTTTCACATTCTCACATTTTCATTACTTTATTTCATGTCTGTGGAGTTGGCCGAGCATTATTCGAAATTTGAAAGTCGCTTGAATATTGAGCCGAATCAAAATCGATTACAATTGATTCGACTCAATTTGACTCGAATCACATTTCAGATCGATTTCGAGTCAGCCCTGAATCGCTCGAAATATGATTCGAATCAACTCGAATTGATTAAAAAACATATGTATTTATTAATACATTATTATTTTAAAATTAAAAACACTGAAATTTAAACCTAAAGAGTAAAGTCTTTAAGTGTTTCTGTTATGCCCCCACACCCTCTTGGGTTCTCGGGACATAAGTACTCGCGGCGAACCAAAGGGCGGGCGCAAGACAACGGGGCTGAACCATCCAGTTCAGCCCCCACTCAATAAACCGGCTAGAATGGGGCTGAACCACTCCGGTTCAGCCCCACTTGGGGGGGGGGGGGGCCGGCCAGCCCCCTCTTTCCCCCGGGTATTTATAGCCCGGGGGCTGCTTGGAGGAGGACTATCAAAAGAACTATCAGGTATTCCCTCTCTTCCCTCTCAAACCCTAACCCTAATCTCTCCTTCCTCTCTAGTTTCTTCTATTTCTTCTCCTTCTTGCAAGTTCATAACATTTGGTATCAAAGCATCATCCTTCAGCCATGGTGAACACCCGCTCCGACGCTGATATCGCGCGACTAGCAACATTGGAAGAAAATTATGTGGGTTTAACGGACACCGTCGCCGCCATTGAAGATCGGGTGAGGAAATCCTCAGAGCAACTTGAAGAACGCTTCGACACCCGCATGGAGGAACTCAAGGCTCTCCTCGTTCAAAGTTTGAAGGGAAAGGCGCAAGTTCAAGAGAGATCGGAAGGGGAAATCTCAAATCAACCTCCCGGAGGCGCTGTCCAGGGAACGGAACGCAGTTTTCCGACCGGATCTGACGCCGAGGGGTCCCGATGGATCGGTGGCCAGCCGAGAAGGAACGGAGAGGGCTCGGAGGGCTGGCAGGGGGTCGGCGTACAGCTCGCGAGCGCCTGGGAGGCGGGCGGAAGTCTCGCGGGTCCGCACAGACCGACGGACCCGATCCGCATGTCGCACGGTCCAGGGGCTCTTCCAGCCCCCTTTTCGTCCTATGGGGGTGACAATCCACTCGGATGGAACCCTCCGGAGCTAATGACAGCAGTCCCTCGGCCGTATAGAACCTCCGGAGCGCCGATTGGGACAGAAAAGGGGATTTTGCCAAATCTAAGAGCTTTCGGACCCCCTCCAGGGTTCGGAAACGCAAATCAAGGGGCTGAGCGCCTCCCACCAGCCATGCATCAAGGAGCGGGACATCCCGCGACGGACGGAGGCGGAGGAGGGTACTATCCTGGACCCCAGGGGCGTCCAAACGCGCCGATGGAGCAACGACGACCAATTGCACCGGGACAAGAATATGGGGGGCACGGCCCATGGAACCAAAGAGCTTACATGCAACCGAAGCGAACCCGCATGAACTTTCCTAGGTTCCGAGGAGGCGGGGATGCGTTGGAATGGGTGCAAAAGGCGGAGTTATTCTTCAATTACCAGGAAATTCCGGAGGGGCAATGGGTGCAGTTAGCGGCCTTCCATCTGGAAGACGACGCTTACCAATGGACACAGTGGTTCCAACGTGGACGAGCATACACCCCATGGACGGAATTTGTAGAGGCTTTTGCGGCCCGTTTCGGGCCCCTGGAGTATGAGGACGTCGAGGCCACGTTACAGAAGCTGAGACAGAAGGGGACTGTGACAGAGTACCGTACTGAGTTTGAGCGGCTGGCCAATCGGGTCAACTGGGAAGAGAAAACACTACTGAGTTGCTTTGTGTCGGGACTGAAGGATTTCTTGCGTGACGAGGTGCACGCTTATATGCCTCGCAGCCTGAGTCATGCCATCAGCTTGGCGCGGATACAGGAGGAAAGATTCAACCGGCAGAGGAACAGGTCCACTCTTCGGACCCCCCCCCCCCCCAGCAGCCCCAAACCCCAGGCGAGAACCACCGACCGGGGGGAAACCCACGGTGACGCGACTTACCTGGCCAGAGATGCTGGCGAGAAAGGAGAAGGGACTGTGTTTCAACTGTGATGAGAAGTTCGCTCCGGGACACCGATGCCAAAAGGTCCAAGTTTTCATGCTGCGAGAGGAGGAGGACGAGGAGGATCCTGTCAGCCTTGACGAGTAGGATGGGTTGGACTTAGCAGAGTTTGGGGTCTCCATACAGGCCATGGAGGGATGCACGACGCCTCTTACTTTGCGCATCAAGGGGAGGGTCGGCCAGGAGCGCGTGACCATTCTGATCGATAGTGGAAGCACCCACAACTTCATCAACCCCGAGGTTGTACTGAGAGCGGGGCAGACAGTTGATCAAGGGGCCGCCTTTCAGGTTATGGTGGCCGATGGCAGCAAATTGAAGTGTGAAGGGGTGCTGAAGGGAGTCGAGTTGCGGATGCAGGGATACGTTTGCCACACCGACGTCTACCTCCTGCCGATTAGAGGATCTGATATGGTCCTTGGAGTACAGTGGCTCCGCCAGTTGAGATGGGTGACCACGGATTGGGATCGGATGAAGCTCGAGTTTACTCAGCAGGGGACGGATCATTGCTTGCACGGGATACGGTCATCCCCACTTAAAGAGATTTCTCTTCGGAGCCTACAGAGATTGGGGGAGCAGGGCAGCACGATGACCATGGTACTAGGAGTGGCGGCCGGCGGTCCCGGCAACCCCGAGGAACCCAAACAGATACAGGCCTTATTGGCGCAGTTCGAGGATGTTTTCCAGGAGCCGCACACCCTCCCTCCCTCGAGGTTCCGTGACCACCAAATCCAGTTGAAAGTGGGGGCGGATCCTACCAACATCCGACCCTATCGATACCCACATATCCAGAAAGCAGAGATCGAACGCAGAGTACGTGAGATGCTACTTACCGGCGTCATACGACCCAGCACCAGTGCTTTCTCTTCACCGATCATACTAGTGAAGAAAAAGGATGGCTCGTGGAGATTCTGTGTCGACTACCGGGGGCTGAATAGCTCCACTATCAAGGACAAGTTCCCTATCCCGATGATTGAAGAATTATTAGACGAGCTGCATGGAGCGAGCTTCTTCACCAAACTGGATCTTCGCTCTGGTTACCATCAGATCCGGATGAAGGAAGAGGATATTCACAAGACGGCGTTCCGCACTCATGACGGACATTACGAGTTCTTGGTGATGGCGTTCGGGTTGGCCAACGCCCCCTCCACCTTCCAAGCGGTGATGAACGAGATCTTTCGGCCACTTCTTCGCCGGTATGTCCTGGTATTTTTTGATGATATACTAATATATAGCAGGACTTGGGACGACCATTTGGAGCACGTTCGACATGTCCTCACCATACTGCGGGAGCACCAGCTATACGCCAAACGGTCCAAATGCTCGTTCGGATAGAGGGAGGTCGAGTACCTGGGGCACCTAGTTTCGGCCCGTGGGGTCCAGGCGGACCCACAGAAGATTGCTAGTATGGTGTCGTGGCCCCAGCCCACGACGGTGCGAGCCTTGCGCGGCTTCCTCAGCCTGACGGGGTACTACCGCCGTTTTGTGAAGGACTACGACAAGATCGCTCGACCTCTTACCCAGCTGTTGCAGAAGGATGCGTTCCAGTGGAGCACCGAGGCAAACGAGGCCTTCCGGGCCTTGAAGCAGGCCATGACCACTACGCCGGTGTTAGCGCAGTCGGATTTCGCCAAGGAGTTTGTGGTGGAGACTGATGCTTCAGGCGTCAGCCTCGGAGCAGTCTTGATGCAGGAGGGTCGTCCGCTCGCATACTTCAGCAAGGCCCTGGCCCCTCAGACGTTGGGACTTTCGACGTATGAGAAGGAGATGTTGGCCATTATCCATGCGGTCGAAATGTGGCGACCCTATCTTTTGGGACAACAGTTCCAGGTCCGTACGGACCACCAGAGTTTGAAGCACTTCCTTGAGCAGCGGTTGGCTTCCCCACTGCAGCAGAAGTGGTTGACCAAGCTGATGGGTTACGATTACGAGATCGTGTGCAAGCAGGGCAAAGACAATGTGGTTGCCGACGCACTCTCCCGCCTACCTGAAAGCTCTCTCTCACGTGTCGGGGCCGATGATCACCACCTTGGACGAGATACAGGCTGAGGTACTCCAGGATCCTGAGCTACGCACTGTTGTTGAGGCACTTCAGCAGTGTCAGGCTACAGAGCCGGGCTACCACCTTCAGGACCAGCGGCTTTACTTTCAGGGCAGAGTAGTCATTCCCTCCGCGTCGCCATGGCGGACAGCGATGATGCAGGAGTTTCACGCCTCTCCCACAGGCGGCCATGCTGGGATTCTGCGGACACTTCAGCGGCTCAGGGCAAATGTCTTCTGGAAGGGGATGCGCCGTGATGTCCAACAATTTGTGCGGGAGTGTGAGATCTGCCAACGACAGAAGTACGAGACCACCTCACCGGCCGGGCTTCTCACTCCGCTAGAGATTCCGCACCAGATTTGGGATACCATCTCCATGGAATTTATTGACGGACTGCCCAAGTCCCAAGGCAAGACCGTCATCTTGGTGGTGGTAGACAAGCTCTCCAAGTATGGTCATTTCCTTCCCTTGAGCCATTCGTACTCCGGGGAGACAGTTGCAGAGTTATTTGCGCGGGAGATTGTGCGCCTCCAAGGGATTCCGCGCTCCATCATTTCCGACAGGGATCTGGTTTTTGTCAGCAGTTTTTGGAAGGAGCTCTTTCGGCTACAAGGTACTACACTACGCATGAGCACATCCCACCATCCCCAGACGGACGGTCAGACGGAGGTCCTCAACAGGGGAGTGAAGACTTACTTACGATGTTTTGTGATGGACGAGCCGCGCACGTGGACCCGATGGTTGCATTGGGCGGAGTACTGCTACAACACGTCTTTCCACACAGCTAGCAAGCTCACCCCCTTCGAGGTGGTATACGGCCGCCCTCCTCCTACGTTGAGTTCTTATGAGCCCACCAGCACCGCTCTTCCAGCTGTGGAGCGGACACTTCAGGACCGGGATCGCACCTTAGCCTTACTACGGGATAATCTGCGGGTCGCTCAGGACCGCATGAAGGCACAGGCAGACAAACACCGCACCGAGCGGGAATTCGCGGTGGGCGATGAGGTCTTCCTCAAGCTCCAACCTTATCGCCAGTTGTCGGTCTCTCGGAGGGCAAATCAGAAACTCGCCCCGCGTTACTACGGGCCATTCCACATTTTGCGTCGTGTGGGACCAGTCGCCTACACCTTGGATCTTCCGGCGGGGTCTCGCATCCACCCGACATTTCATGTCTCTGTTTTGAAGAAGAAGCTCGGGGCATCCGTTCAGACCAGTCCTTTCCTTCCCGAGACGACCAGCAGTGGCTAGTTGCGGCCATCACCAGAGGCCATTTTGTTGACCAAGTGGAAGAAGTCGGGCACGGAATATCGGCCAGCAGTGCTTGTCAAATGGAAGCATATGGATGTTGAGCACAACTCGTGGGTTGACTTGTTAGAGTTCCGCGAGCGGTTCCCAGATTTCCACCTTGAGGACAAGCTGGTGCTTGATGGGGAGGGGAATGTTATGCCCCCACACCCGCTTGGGTTCTCAGGACATAAGTACTCGCGGCGAACCAAAGGGCGGGCGCAAGACAACGGGGCTGAACCATCCGGTTCAGCCCCCACTCAATAAACCGGCTAGAATGGGGCTGAACCACTCCGGTTCAGCCCCACTTGGGGGGGCCGGCCGGCCCCCTCTTTCCCCCGGGTATTTATAGCCCGGGGGCTGCTTGGAGGAGGACTATCAAAAGAACTATCAGGTATTCCCTCTCTTCCCTCTCAAACCCTAACCCTAATCTCTCCTTCCGCTCTAGTTTCCTTTATTTCTTCTCCTTCTTCTTGCAAGTTCATAACAGTTTCATTTGCTAAATTTAGATGTTGCTCAATTTAATTTCGAACCAACAAGGAATAAAGAGAAAATTAGCTCGATTTAGAGTCAGCTCGGAATCAAACCATTTTGAGTCGAGATGGCTCGACTCGAAATCGGTTTCGATTTTGAGCCGAGTTCGACTCAAAAAAATTGATTTCGAACCGAGCCCAAATCGCACAAACTCGACTCGAAATCTGTCGTACTGTGGAGTGTTGAAACATGATCATTATATCGTCGAATGTTAGCTTTTATGCGTGTTTGTGAACCTAGGTCTATAATCGCCTGATAGTGCTCATGAAAGGTATGGTAGCGCAGCATAATCTAAAACGATCTCAAATTTATTATTTAAATTAAAAAAATCTTATTACCCAGGTTACATCATTTGCGCATAGCTTTATTTGTTTTCTTGTTTGGAAGTCAACTTGATTGTGGCTATGAGTATATTATTTGTAAATATCTAATAGCAAGCATAGCCTAGTATCAAATAAACTCTAGAAGTCATTTAGGCATACATAGAGTTGACTTGAACTTTGCTAGATCAGTCATGTGCTCAAAACCTTTGATTAATGAAAGATTGATTATCGCTTTAGCTGTCAAAAGATTGAATTCAAAGAGACTATCAAATCTTTGTCAATTCAAATGATCAATTGACTGATCTGATGATAACATTGAGGTGTCTCAATAATAACTATATGTAACTAGCTGAGCTTCTATGGCATATACCCACTAACTTGAGGTGCAGTATTGAATACCTGCTTAATAGGTTTGTTGGAGGTGTTATTCTAATTTCTCCAGGAAGATTAAATGATTATAATCCTTACAAATTGCACCCACATCGAATGGAATCAAGGGACAGCACACCTTGCAGTTGATTTTTGGGGTAGTGCCCTCGATAGGATTTTTTTTTATTATTGGCACTGGTAATTTTTTTCATTGTAATACTTTATTGATTTGCGGTTTTCCGATTCCAACAGCCTTTGCACTTTCTTCCTTTGATTTTAGCAGAATGCTCAGCCGCCCATAAGTAGGCCATTCTTAACTGAACCGCAAAAATCTTGTGTTCTCCGTGTGTGAGAATGTTCTTGTTTGCTATATTTATTATAACAAAGTTTTCCACATGTGAATATTATTAAATTAAAAAAGAAGCCCTATTGGCTCTTTAAGACATAACAACTGCAACATTCGAGGACTACTGCATGCCAACAAAGAGAGCAGCTCGTTTAGGTATGTGCACGGTCATAGACAGCACTGAAACCGAGCTTAGACCTATATTTGTGAGCTCGTAGCTCCTTTCTTTGCTATACACAGACTAATTAGCTAAATCAGTCTCAGATTCAAACTAGCAGTGGAAATACATACGCACAAGTAAGGTATGGAGAGAATACTCAAGAGATTCCTAAATCTTATATTACAATACAGTCAAGGCTTTAGATGAGAACCCTTGACTCCAACTCAAGTGACTACACATAAAGAGATCTTCCTCTTTTAGCGACCCCAACCTCCAAACCTAAGAAGACTCAAGAATACTTCACATATCAGACTCTTCTACAAATTTCTATTCCCTTTTATGGCCATGTACAAGCCTCAACAACATTATACATCATACATGATTCTTCCTAGACTACTTTAGAATAATCTTACTCATACAAGACTCTGCACCCTTTTAGGAAACTCTCACACACCTAAAGTTCCCTAGAAAATTTTGCCCACTTCCATAATCCTTCAAACTACTCTACATAATACTAGAATAATCTAGAAACTTACAACAATTGGAGTTCTTATATAATTATAGAAACTTCCATAAGACTCAACATATGAAGACTCCATATTATGTTGGAACTTTCCAATATTTTCAAGATTTCTCTCCCGTATTCTAGACACTTCCACATCCATCTGCACCACAAAATATTACATTTGCACCTAAGACCTGCATGCCAGTGTTGAAACCGGGATACCGGTCCAACTGTTCGAGACTTGGGGGTGACCAAATGCTACTCGTTTGGTGATCGACCCACGTGAGACAAGGTGATAAGAAGCTAGAGAGCCTGCAAAACCACTACAACCTGCCTATAAACAAGACCCGCATGCTGCAGCGAGGAGGTCCCGCCACATACCCGGAAGTCTATAGGAACTTCCCCTCCAAAATCCAATGCTGAGCTTGGCACAAGAGAGGCAGGCAAGGTACTCGCCCACCATAGGGGGGGGAAGGTGCCTTCTACTTGTGCCTAGGGTCCTATTTATAGGCAAATCCAAATGGACTGCGATTAGCTGCTCCCGCCTTCTGAAATGGGTTGCGGATAGCCGTTGCCGCCTTTTGACGGAATGAAAATCTATACTCGCCCAGGTGGGGGAGGTCTTCTGTACTCGCCCTGGTGGGGGAGGTCTTCTGTACTCGCCCTGGTGGGGGAGGTCTCCTGTACTCGCCCAGGTGGGACAGATCTTCTGTACTCGCCCAGGTGGGGGAGGTCTTCTGTATTTCTGATCTCGACGAATTACGGGTTATACGCAATCCCCGCTTTTTTCGAGCTCGATACGAGCTCGGAAAAACAATGTAGGACCCGTGGTTCGGAGAGATGGGCAGTGGATGACATGTCAATCAGTATCCCTCTCAAGCCCTTCGCTAGCTGAGTAAGTTCAACTAAAATAGATGGAGAAGAGTCGACACCCTCCAGGAGCAAGGCTCAACTGAAGGTAGAGAAGAGTCGACACCCTCCAGGAGCAAGGCTCAACTGGAGGTGGAGAAGAGACGACACCATCCAGGAGCAAGGCTCAACTGGAGGTGGAGAAGAGACGACACCATCCAGGAGCGAGGCTCAACTGGAGGTGGAGAAGAGTCGACACCCTCCAGGAGCGAGGCTCAACTGGAGGTGGAGAAGAGTCGACACCCTCCAGGAGCGAGGCTCAACTGGAGGTGGAGAAGAGACGACACCCTCCAGGAGCGAGGCTCAACTGGAGGTGGAGAAGAGACGACACCATCCAGGAGCAAGGCTCAACTGGAGGTGGAGAAGAGACGACACCATCCAGGAGCAAGGCTCAACTGGAGGTGGAGAAGAGTCGACACCCTCCAGGAGCGAGGCTCAACTGGAGGTGGAGAAGAGTCGACACCCTCCAGGAGCGAGGCTCAACTGAAGGTGAAGAAGAGACGACACCCTCCAGGAGCAAGGCTCAACTGGAGGTGGAGAAGAGACGACACCCTCCAGGAGCGAGGCTCAACTGGAGGTGGAGAAGAGACGACACCCTCCAGGAGCGAGGCTCAACTGGAGGTGGAGAAGAGACGACACCCTCCAGGAGCGAGGCTCAACTGGAGGTGGAGAAGAGTCGACACCCTCCAGGAGCGAGGCTCAACCGGAGGTGGAGAAGAGTCGACACCCTCCAGGAGCGAGGCTCAACTGGAGGTGGAGAAGAGACGACACCCTCCAGGAGCGAGGCTCAACTGGAGGTGGAGAAGAGACGACACCCTCCAGGAGCGAGGCTCTACTGGAGGTGGAGAAGAGTCGATACCCTCCAGGAGCGAGGCTCAACTGGAGGTGGAGAAGAGTCGACACCCTCCAGGAGCGAGGCTCAACTGGAGGTGGAGAAGAGACGACACCCTCCACGTGCAAGGCTCAACTGGAGGTGGAGAAGATTCGACACCCTCCAGGCCATTCGCTAGACGAGCGAGCTCAACTGGAGGTGGAGAAGAGTCGACACCCTCCAGGCCATTCGCTAGACGAGCGAGCTCAACTGGAGGTGGAGAAGATTAGACACTCTCCAGGCCATTCGCTAGACGAGCGAGCTCAACTGGAGGTGTAGAAGAGACGACACCCTCCAGGAGCGAGGCTCAACTGGAGGTGGAGAAGAGTCGACACCCTCCAGAAGCGAGGCTCAACTGGAGGTGGAGAAGAGACGACACCCTCCAGGAGCGAGGCTCAACTGGAGGTGGAGAAGAGACGACACCCTCCAGGAGCGAGGCTCAACTGGAGGTGGAGAAGAGACGACACCCTCCAGGAGCGAGGCTCAACTGGAGGTGGAGAAGAGTCGACACCCTCCAGGAGCGAGGCTCAACCGGAGGTGGAGAAGAGTCGACACCCTCCAGGAGCGAGGCTCAACTGGAGGTGGAGAAGAGACGACACCCTCCAGGAGCGAGGCTCAACTGGAGGTGGAGAAGAGACGACACCCTCCAGGAGCGAGGCTCTACTGGAGGTGGAGAAGAGTCGATACCCTCCAGGAGCGAGGCTCAACTGGAGGTGGAGAAGAGTCGACACCCTCCAGGAGCGAGGCTCAACTGGAGGTGGAGAAGAGACGACACCCTCCACGTGCAAGGCTCAACTGGAGGTGGAGAAGATTCGACACCCTCCAGGCCATTCGCTAGACGAGCGAGCTCAACTGGAGGTGGAGAAGAGTCGACACCCTCCAGGCCATTCGCTAGACGAGCGAGCTCAACTGGAGGTGGAGAAGATTAGACACTCTCCAGGCCATTCGCTAGACGAGCGAGCTCAACTGGAGGTGTAGAAGATTAGACACCCTCCAGGCCATTCGCTAGACAAGCGAGCTCAACTGGAGGTGGAGAAGATTCGACACCCTCCAGGAGCGAGGCTCAACTGGAGGTGGAGAAGAGTCGACACCCTCCAGGAGCGAGGCTCAACTTGAGGTGGAGAAGAGACGACACCCTCCAGAAGCGAGGCTCAACTGGAGGTGGAGAAGAGACGTCACCCTCCAGGAGCGAGGCTCAACTGGAGGTGGAGAAGAGTCGACACCCTCCAGGAGCGAGGCTCAACTGGAGGTGGAGAAGAGTCGACACCCTCCAGGAGCGAGACTCAACTGGAGGTGGAGAAGATTAGACACCCTCCAGGAGCGAGGCTCAACTGGAGGTGGAGAAGAGTCGACACCCTCCAGTAGCGAGGCTCAACTGGAGGTGGAGAAGATTAGACACCCTCCAGGAGCGAGGCTCAACTGGGGGTGGAGAAGAGTCGACACCCTCCAGGAGCGAGGCTCAACTGATGAGTGATTTCGAGAGGGGGAGAGTTGGTGTAGACCAGCCCAGATCAGGTCGACGCAAAAGTGCCCGACGTCGCGCCCGTCCGGACCTCTACCGGCCCTGAGTTATTGCATTTAAATTTATTTTAATTTACATTTGTAGTTATTTTAATTTTTGCACGCCTGCGCGCGTAGCTTGTTTGAAGCGTTATTGTTCTTCATTTATATATATATACGAGTGACAGTGCACGGGGGACCCCCGTGCCCCGCGCGGCGGTACACTGCCCGTCCCGGCAGGCTTTGCCCGCCCCCGACTTGCTTCGATCGCCCCCGGCGAGCTTCGCCCGCCCCCGACACTGTCATAATTATGTATATATATTAATTATGTATAATTAATTCTGTATATACTGTTTAATATATATATATATATATATATATAATATTTAATTGTTTATATATTAATTATATATTAGTATTATATATATATATATTAAATTTTTAAAAAAATTAAAGCCAAAAAATAAACCCCACCCTCGCTCCCCTCCCTCTCTCCCTGCCGCCCTCTCCTCTCTCTCTCTCTCTTAATTGTGGGCCCCACTCCCTCTCTCCCCTTCCTCTCTCTTAATTGTGGGCCCCACTCCCTCTCTCCCCTCTCTCCCTCTCTCTCTCCTTATCGAATCGATAAGGAGAATCGGACGGCGTAGATTTGTTGGCGGACCGGGTTACACCATAACTCTATATCTTTATATAATAGTATAGATATACACACATATACAGTTAACATATATATATATCTGTTTAAAAAAAAGAACAAAACCTAAGACCTCTATTCACCGGTTCATCATCGCCAGCCGGCCCGCTCCTTCGTTCGACCAGAAGGAAGCCCGCACGTGAAATCCCGCCATTGGCGCTGCTCCAGGAGACGACCCGCAACCACGACATCCTCCATGCCACTATCTCCTCTCCGGCGGTTGAAGCCAACTTCCCCACGCCGCTCCTTCACAACGCCATCAGGTTCGTTGGAAGGGGTTTTCATTTTTCGCTGGGGCTCTATAAGGAGGAAGAGATGATGAATAGTGACGGAATGTTTGAGTACCCGCAGATCCAATTTCTGTTTTGTGAAGAGCTGGGTTTTGATTATTATGAATTTTCGTTTGTCCAGATGGAGTAGAAGAGGCGATGAATAGTGGGTTTTATGTCCTGTTGCTATTTTATTTCCGTTGAGTCTTGTGTGAAATTGTGGTGTTTGATTCCTATTTAGGAGTGAATCGGTGAGAGTTTTCCTGTGTGAGAGTTTGCCTTTTGATTAGTTCTGTTTTATTTTTCTCGGATGAAAGGATAGATGAACAGTATTTACGATTGTGGCCTCCTCACACTAGTGAGTGTTTGAGATTCCGTGGAACCACTTAGTGTGAGAGTGAGTGAAATTACTCCGTGGTGCCCTTGTGCGATAGCGGCCGACCTCGGAGCGGGAGATCGAAGGTGACGAGGAATTCCTCGCGGGATCGCCGTCGACTTCGATTGCGGAAAGACGCCTATTTCTGTGGGTAACTTGTTTCTTTCTCTTCCTTTGTGCGCATCTAAATTTTCTCTTTAGGATATTAGATTCATTGTTGGGTTTTCGACTGGATTTTGTCAGCGAACGCTACGTCGAAATCTCCAAACGGAAACGTATTTGGAGTTCACGATTTTCATTTGCTACAACAAGGAGAACGGAACGAAAGTTGCGACCTTCCTTCCCCGGATTTAGAATCGAACCAATTTTTTAAGAAAATTCATTTAAAACAAAATAGTAATTTTGTGCTTTAAAAATCTAGTTGCTTAATTTCTTAAAGTTCGTGCAACGCTCGCTCAAATTTCAATTTTCAATTGCATGCATTTAGGGTTTCCTAGAAATAGCCGACAAGCGCGCAAACCCTACGCGCCGTCCTGCATCAATGCGACTAATGACATCCTCTCATTCTTGGTTTGAGACATGTCTGCCACAATGATGAGCTACCAAGAGTTTGATGCTCACGAACCATCAAAATCTATGAAGCCACATAAAAAGCTTCTGAAACCTTGCGCACAACTACCTCATCCTGCACAACTGTAGATAAACCATCCATAGCTTTGCACAAAACTGTGTCATCAACTTGCTCAAGTGAACCATCACCACAAACGGGATCAATAAAGCTTCCCCAACATGTATGTCCTCAATGTAGTCATCAACGCCATCAATTGATTGTACCTCCTCCACCAACTCTGAATGGCACAACTTATCACCAAGCCACAACATTTGGTCTTCACACATTAGTTTGGCTCATGAACTCCACATTAACAGGCTAACAACAACTACATCAACATCATTATCGTCAACATTGTCTTACACAATCACACGCAACAGTTGTGTTAATGGACAATTCTCTATATTGCAGTCTCCCTTGCACAAGTAGCACACATGTTTAGGTGCATCATCCTTCTTTTCATCCGAGAACTCAGGTTCAAATTGTTGCCTAAGCTCTCTCTTAAAATCCACTGAAGTCTCAAAATTCTCTCTTTCGACCATCAAAGATCATCGAGAAGCCTCTCTTACTAGGTAAAATTGAATGGTCCTTACCCATGTTGTCCCGTTGACAATCATATTTGCTTGAAAGCACCGCCCCATGTTCTCCACAAAGTCATCCACCTCTTTTGTTGTTCCAAGACTCTTGAACAACTTTAGGTTGAGAAATTCAATTCCCCAACAAACTAGTATGCTTAATCTATTGTTGGACCGTACATGTTTGGTTGTACCTTGAGCACCCCTTTCTTCTGCACCAGGTTTCCAACGTGGCAGGTAGAGATTTCATCCTCTCCATGAGTTTACTAGCATTATCATTCATGATATCTTGCATCTCTCTTTGGACCTCCTCCCCCTTGATTTTGGCTCCTTCTTGTGCCGGGATGTGTCCTCGCGGACAGCCGCCATGATATACCCCTCGTCATTCATGTGACCCCGCAATGCTATCTCATGTCCCCTTGAACTCTTGTTGGAACTCTTCTCCCACACGGCCTATTGGTCAACATGGACCCCTCTACATGCCATCACGTCTCCACGAACTTTGGCTCAAAACGTATCGAATGTCGTCATGATCGAACCTCACTCTGATATTAACTGTCATAGGCGTAGTGCCGAACACGCACTCAAACCTCGATTTGTGTGGCCTTTAACTCCATTTTTTGCCCCTCGCAATAGCTAATTCAGCCTCACCTTCACTCTTATAGCGGAAATGCACACACACAAGTAAGATGTGGTTTAGAGGGAAACCACTCAAGAACTTCACAACACTTCAAGTACAATACTTCAAGGATTTACAAGAGAAACTTGGACTCCAACTTAGGGGGATCACACATGAAGAGGTCTTCCAATTTTATAAAGTCCAAGTGTTTTTCCTCTAAACCTAAGAAGGCTCTAGAATACCTAATACACCAGACTCTTCTACACACTTATACTCTCTTCTTATATATACAAGTCTCAACAACATTCTACACCATTCATGATTCTTCTTAAATTACTCTAGACTACTCTAAAACAATCCCGATCATTCATGACTCTGCACCCTTCTAGAAAGCTCTACACACACCTAGAGTTCTACAGAAGGTTCTGCATTTCATAATACTCTAAATTATTCTACACAATACTAGAATTAGAAACTCCAACCTATGGAAGTTCCTCTATAAGTCTAGAAACTTCAAGTTCCTCTATAAGTCTAAAAACTTCCATAAGACTCAAACCTACGAAGACTCAAAATTAAATCAAACACAAAGTAACTTCGTTTCAGGGAAAAAAGTTGCCGTTGATAGTGAGACTATCAGAAAGAAAACGTTTTTCATAAAGAATCATACCTTGCAATGTCCATCAAGAAATATCAAGTGAGGCCTGTTAGGCAAGCCTGTAACTTTGGAAGAGACATATGCGCTATACCAATCAGTAACTGTGTGGAAAAGGTTTGCATACTCAAAACGTGTCACCAGAATTGTTGGTTCCTCAATCAACTGCAATTAAATCCAATCAAATCAGTATTTAAAACACCATAATGAGAAAGATAAAATTGTGGAAATGAAGTTACTTGAGAGACCAGTCAAAAAAGTCTTTAAATGCAATTGGAGCTTATACTGTTACATGAATGTAACAATTTGACTTTTCATGAATGTAACAACTTGATATAAGTGGAAGCATAGATGAAGCTCTAGGAATATATTTTTGCTTTGTTTCATTTGATGATCAATCCCTATACCAAAAGTTCTATGTTTTGGGGATATAGATTCACTATTCATTCAATGAAAACATTGCTTAAGAATCACTAGAAAATTCAAAATATGATTCTCCTGGGAGTTTTTACAAATAAGTCTTAATTCCCCAAAAATTTTATAGTGCACTTTCATTTATGGCATTCCGCATGCCTTAATTGGATAATGACATCCAACCAAATAATTGTAGAAGCCTAATGTGTATTCCTTAGTGTAGTAGTCATCCTCTGACTCCTCTGTTTCGGCTGTTACATTGTCGTGGCAGCTAAAATTTGATCACTCGGGGCCTACTTGAGAAGGCGGTGGCGGTTCGAGATGGAGCGGTTGAAAATGGGGATAGAACAACATTCCTGAATGTTGCAACCTTTTGCACATGAAATTAGGCATAAAATGACGTTTTCGGGGTTCATGATTCCAAACGGGTAAAAATAGAAATTGCATTTGTTTCGAAATCACAACGGAGAAAAACACTCAAACAAACCTTGATATGTATTTTTGCTTATATATTCAAAATCTATATCACTTGATCACATAAGAGACTTCAAGAATTGCAAGTGAAATTATCTCCTTTTACAAGAATATGATGTTTTATTTATAAGGAATAATTACCTATTTCTACACATTTTTCCATTTTTTCCATTTTCTTTAGAGCTTAGCTTAGACACTATAATCAATGTTTTCATCGAGTGAATGAAGTTTAAATAGTGTGCATGATTATCTTGATAAAAGTTAATTAATAGTTTCTAGAAGAATGACATTATATTTTTCTCCATTGAGTTGGTCTTCATTATAATATTGGTTTTCGTAAAATAAGGGTGTGTTTGGTTCAGCTTATAACCTCCGGTGCGGCAGGAATGGAACGGTGAAATCGTAGTAAGCAGCGTTTGGCACTGCTGATGGACCGAAACGGAGGTTATTAATAACCTCCGTTTTTTTGTATAGCGCAGACGGGAGTCTTCTCCCCAGTCCAGCCGCGCCGTTCTTCCCCCGCGTTAGGTTTTCCTCTCCCCCGCATCGCCTTCTCGCGTGTCGTCGACGCCGATTTCGCCATTTTTCCTCGCCGCCGGTGTCACGCCGCCTGTCGTCGCCAACATACGCCAGTCACACCGCCCCTCGTCGTCCATAAGAGCTACTCACGCCACCGGATTGCTTCTCTCTTGTCGCCGCCAGTTCTCCTCGCCGGACTTTCTGGAGGCCGCCGCCTCTCCAGTTTCAGTCGAAGCCGTCGCCGCCTCTCCAGTTCCCTGCTCCCAATTTTAGGTATATCTCCCCCCTTTTTCAATTTTTATGGATTTTTAAATTTTTTAGAGCTTTTATTTGTCATTTTTTGGGGGGATTGTTATATGTGTGTGTGTGGTGTGATGATGATGGTGTTATATGCGTGTTTGTTTGTGTGATGATGGGATGAATGTGTGTGTGTGTGGTTATGTATGTTTTTGTTTGTGTGTATGTGTGTGTGTGTGTTTTCTTATATGTTTGTGTGTGTGTGTGTTTTCTTATATGTTTGTTTGTGTGCTTGTGTGTGTGTTTGTGTGTTTTCTTATATGAATGTGTGTGCGTGTGTATTTGTATGTGTGTGTGTATTTGTATGTGTGTGTATGTGTGTGTGTTATATGTGTGTGTGTTATATGTGTGTGTTATATGTGTGTGTGTTATATATGTGTGTTATATGTGTGTGTGCGTATGTGTGTGTATGTTTGTGTTTGTGTTATATGTGTGTTTGTGTATATGTGTGTGTGTGTTGTATTTGTGTTATATGTTGTTTGTGTGTGTGTATCTATATGTGTTTGTGTATATGTGTGCACCCTTCACGAATGGATATTGATTTCAATGACTGCGAGCAGGGATGTGGTGATGAGGGGGTGAGCACACAAGGGCATCAAGTAGTTTGTCCTAATACTGCAGACGGGGTAGAAGAGATGATCACGCTGCATGAAAGTATAGCGCAACAGTTGTACGCTTCTAGATCTTAGATAGTGGGAAGAAATGTTGGTATTTTTATCTATTGTAGTAACTATTGTCAAGGTTATGCATTTTATGTGTGTCGAAATTTTTTTTTCAAAAACTCCGTTTTGTTCCCAAACAAATTTTTTAAAACTCTATTTCAATAAGCATTGAAAACTTCATTTAACCCAAACAGTTTTTTTGACAAAACTTCATTTCTCAGAAACAACTCTTTTTCAAAACTCCATTTCTGATCAGCAGCTTTTCATCAGCAACAGCTCAACCAAACGCACCCTAAGTCTAATTGAACCGATCAAACTCTTTCTAAAGCTAAACCAAATCAATTTGGTTTTGAATCATCCAGCATCCAAAAGCAACTCTATATTTGGACATTCAATTGAATTTAGTTCCAAGATCTATTCAGTTCAAATTAAAAACAAAACAATAGTACAAATATTTATTTTAATTGATTTCTAAACTAATCCAAAATACAATTAAAAATAATTTATTGTAGCAAATCACAATCTATTGCAGTTAACTTACTATAACTAATTGACTATAATTTTACCTTACAATAATAAATTGACTATTATTTTGACGGTAAAACTGTGGCCTAATGTAGTTAATAAATTGTTGTAAGCTGATTGGAGAAAGCGCTCACACTTAAGCCATTTATTATGGAGTAACAAGAACGTAACGATCAAACTAATCTAAATAGTGACCAATTTATTACTAAGGATAAAACTTATACTAATTAGTCAAGTATAAGATTCATTAGGTTGAGTATTAGTAATTATTAAAGATTAGAACAATTAAATGATCCTGATAGTATTATGGGCAAACTACTTTAGCTAATGACAACTCAAGGTTAATGTCAGACCGATAATGTTAATGTCAAACCGAGACTTTTAATGTCAAACCAAATTTTTATTTACAACCCAACATGAATCAAACATAATGGAGATGATGGTAGTTTGGTGATTCTCATATCCACCATGAGAAGATACAGTTGACTTGTATCGGAAACAACTGGATTGGGCATACATTCAAAAGCAGGGAAAGCAGAGCAACTCACAAACAAGATGGAAAAAACAGAACAGAAGCCTCGGTCGGAATCAGTCCAAGCGAGTAACACCACTGGAATCAGTCGATGAGAGGCTGCAACCACTAAATCGAGCGCTAGAAAGGCACATGAGGCGACTTGACGTTATCAAATGCCATCAACGACAAAGAACAACTGTTGTAATTGGCAGACACTGGAACAGGCGCAGGAGGCAAGCAGAATCGAAATGTGCATCTTCGACATCGAGTTAGTTACTGGAATTTAGAATCGATCGCAGAATCAATAAATTGACGTCAACAGAGTTGTGGTCGAGGACGATCTGATGGAGTCACGAGCAGCACATGCAGATCGCGGCAAGGGGCGGTGATGGATCACGAAGGCGAATCGTGAGAAGGGGGGCGATGGATCACGGAGGCGAATCGCGAGAAGGGGGGCGATGGATCACGGAGGCGGGTTACGAGAAGGGGCAGCGGGTTAGGGTTTTCCATCAGTTTCATCGCCGGGCTGCCCTTAGTATAAATGAGGAGGAAAAAATATTTAGATTTTAAAATCTTTGATTTAAAATATTTAGATATAATCATCCTAGATTAATTAGGAGAATTATATATTAACGAATGATTATATAACATAAGTATAATTATCTCTCTATCGAAAATTAAGCATTATTAAGGATTCATCTTCATCATCATCAACCTTATCCAAACTATTTCCGCAATCAAGTTAGCTTCAATGATTTTGTTACAAGTCAACACTCATCCATACAAAATAATTGACTTATTTTTTTATAGTTTAGAGTAAAGTACCATTGACATCCTTGAAATTCATGAAAAAGACATGTCAATTCTTCTAATTTTAAATCAAAACCCTTGCTTTATTATCGTTTAACCGAATAAGACCAATTTATTATATACAATTTGACTGACACTGTGGTATTACTTTGATAAAAAAAATTTAATAAAAGATATTAATTTCCCTTTTCTAAAATTACAAGGGGCCCAAAAATCTTTCTATAAATGTTATATTATTGGATATACTTATCCTTAATGAATTTCACCTTTAAGCCTCCATGACATAATATTCCCCAGGCAAATCTACAGTAGAATTTAATATACTAATTACTTGAATAATAAGGTTAATTAGGTACTCATTAAGCATATATTTATTAATTTTATTAATCATTAATTTACTTATTAACATGATGTCGCAGGCGCGTACATACGATCTAATAACGAGCACGAGGCGCTGTGTCGGTAAGAAGAGACAGTGGAATAAGCATTCTCATTTCTAAATCTCCCGGGCATTTTTTTGTTTTTTTGGAAATTTCACATTATTCTTCATGTTGCAGATTTTACTTTCGTGTTTTTGTTATTTTTAAATTTCAGCAACTGAATCTAGTTTAGGAGGGGTTTTCTTTTTGTAAGTGGCAGCTCCACACTATAAATAGTTGAAAATGAAGGAATAGAGACAAACTCAACCTAATCTCTTCTTCCTCCCCTAATCTCTCTTTTGTCTCTCTAACGGCGGAAACGAGAAGGTCGAGATCCCTCCACGGGTGTGCTCGATCTTCCATTGTTGACGACCTCCTCTCGTCAATAGTGGGGACATCAAGGAAACCACGGGAAGAAATTGCCCTCCCATAGCTTCCATCTCTCACGGCCGGTGACTCGATCCCTCGCCAGGGCACAACACATACTTAAGCATCTTTTCCTTGCTTCCTGGGACACCAAAAGTTCTTATTCTCATTTTCAATGTAATGAGATAATTGTAGGAAACCAAAATAATAATAATAATCTCCAGCTGATTGCTTTTTCAACCACAAAAAAAAATGAAAAAAAAAGTTGAAACCAAGAAAAGGCTAAGGCAAACATTGCATAATTTTAAACATATTTTATCAATATCTACTTACTACCAATGGACATGGTTTACCATCTTAAGCCACTAAAGGGACCTAATAACCTACGTGAGAACTGAGAACTACTGGAATACAGAAACAATTTGAAAGAATTTTACTACGAAGAAGAAAAAGAGCCAGTCACCTGTGAGCATTGGAGTTCCTCAGGTCCAACAATCCTCATCGACTCCATCAATCCTCGCATTGTATGATAATGTACAGCCCCACGAGGCACATAGCGATTCAGAAACTCTTCATCCACCACTCTCCCATCCATGGCGCTCCCCCCATCATTTGCAGCTCCCTCAATTTCGAACGACCCGCTATCAAACTCCGGCAGCTCCTCCTCCTCCCGCCGTCCCATCACTGAATCCAAACCCTCCCCTCCAACGGACATCTTAATTTTGCTCGGATCCATCCGAATGCGCCCACCTTCGCATATTGAACTCCTGAGCGTCGCGCTATAGAAGCACCGGAACCAGCCGCCAGCGCCTCCGGGGCCTCCGCCGTGGACGTCTATCCGGTGAGAGAATCCGTTGCCGAAGTAGGCTTCGCAAGAGCGAGGAGGAGGCTTGTTACTAGGATTCCATGGTAGGAAGGAGGGGAGGAAGGGCCACTGCTTGAGGGGGGTCGTGGTTACTGATGGGGTCAAGTTCTCGGGAGAGGGAGTAGCGGGAGAGTGGAGGAAGAAATAGAGGGAAAATGATATGAAGTTGAGGAAGAAGAGGAAGATCATGCTCCTGATGAGGAGGGATCTCTTCCGCCGGGTCATACCTGCCGGCGATCGGAGGATTAGGGTTTCAGCGGCCAATCGAGGCCAATCACCAACTTCAACCTGCTGGACATTGGCGATATTCTCTATCGTATATGGCGGCCGTATTTTGGCCTGCTTTGCCGCGTCCAAACATCTAGCTCTCCGACGGCGGTGAAGTTATTTTGTCCAGGGACCGGCGCCGGCCGCCTCCAAATAACTCCCCGCCATGTTGTAAATAAGGTGATGCATTGTATATGTAGTGCGCATAAGGCCTGGCAGGCCCAGGCCTGGCCCGGGCCTGTATTACTAGTCTAGGCTTGGCCTGACTTTTGCCAGGCTCAGGCCGGTCCCAGACCCTCCTTGCAAAAGAGGGTCTGGAAGGGCCTATCGGCCAGACCCAGACCAGGCCCGGGCTAAGCCTGGGCCTGATTAAAACTTAAAATCATGTGCTAACATGTCAGTCATTTCTTTTAAGTTTTTTATTAAAATTTAATATTTTATTTTAAAATATAACATATTTTATTATTATAATAATAAGTTTTACTATATTTAATCAAAACACATCTACAATATATTTTGACCAAATATAAAGAAAAAAATTTTGTTATTAATATTATCAAGATTGACGTACAAGATTTTAAAAACATAAAACTTTTACTTGCAGTAATAAGTCCAAAACTAAACATTAAATTAAAATAGTACAACTTACAAAAATCTTAAATGTTCAAATATTACATTGAAAAATAGCAATAATCAGACTTCGTCGTCTAAATCCAATGTACTTAAGTCTTCTTGAACCTCCGATGAGCTATCTTCGATATAGGCAGTGTGTTGTTCTCTGTTCTGCGCATCTAAGTAGTCTTTGTAGCAAATGCAAATCTCTAGCGACTCTTCGTTAAGTCGACTCCGACGTTGTTCAAAATCCTGCCACTTAAAGAAAAAGCAGATTCTGAAGCTACTGTACTAGCTTGGATAGTTAGAATATCTCGGGTCATTAAGGCCAAAATATGATACGGCATACGTATTCGCTTTATTTTTCCACCATTCTAATATATTAAAATTTTCAACTTCAAAATCACTCATAAAATCCATAAAACGTATTTTAGTATATAATCCTAACTCATTTAATGTACTAGATGTTCGCGATTTTTTTCTAGACGCGATTTCAAAAATGACATTTTTAAAACTATCGGTGGTTTGAGTGTGTGTAATATCTTCTCTCGGTCGCGAGCCAAATAATTCATAATAATGATTATAAAAATTTGTAAAACTTATATTAAAATTTGCATCAAAAAAAGTGCACTTTTTTGATGCAGCACGCCCGGACTCGCCTCTGCCCGGTGGCGTCACACCAGCCAGCGGACCACGAACTGGCACGCGCCGCGAAAGGACTGCAGCCCAGACACCTCAACCCATCTCCGCACCTATTCTCAGCGCGGCGGGTTGTTGAGGTTGGGGCTCGATCCCCAGACCTCCTTGATAAGCACCTTTCCTAACAGGCCTCATCAACAAGATGACTCGTACAAAATCAATATTCTATGCTAAACAATATATAGAAGTGAACATAAGTATACAATTTCATGATAGTTCGGTTCACCAGAATGTTCACTACAATCGCATGCCACCACATTGTATCAAGCTAGCAAAATAATCACATAATTATCAAAGGGGTCGTGGGTACTCATGGACACACAACTTCCTTCTCTCATGACATGCACAACATTTCTTCGATGGGGAGGTCTAGGTTTATCTCCCTCAAGGAGTATCTAGACAAGAGGTATGCGTTCGTCTCCCATTTAATTAGGAGGATTCGGTTCAACTCCTCCTAGATCTATTGTAGGAGATTTAGGTTTATCTCTATGACTTGATCTAAAGTAGAGGTTTATGTGCATCTCTAACGCTCAAGCACAACACATAAGAATTATAAGTGGCATACACCTCAATTAATTAATGTGAACATAGATACGCTCACCCACATTCCTACATGCATGGTCGACGGATAACACTACGCTCACTCTTGAGCTTTCTCTTAAGTTGTTTTCGCATTCCTCTCCACATCACCACCTAGTTCTTGCAGGAGATGTTGACTTAGCTTGGCTACGCGAAGTGGCAAGGAGGAGCTAAGGCTGCACGGGAGCTTGTAAGGCTGCAACTCAAGCGTGGAGGAGCGTGGAGGAGCGCGGCAGAGAGGCTGCACAACAAGCTGAAAAGAAGAAGCGAAGCCAAAACAAATCTCGTGAGGAAACACATTTGGATCTCGTGTTGGTGGATTGGGACAAGCGCCTGACGACGGTGGAACAGGACCACCTATATGTTCGCGGAGAACTAGAGGCCATCAAACATGTGCTATCGGCTTGCGGAGAACTGGACTTGTTGAAGGCCCAAGTCCAAGCCTGCCTTGGTGCAAATGCAGAGCTTACTCAAAGGTGCGATCAGCTTGAGGATGACTATGAGGAGCGGATCACCAAATTAGAGGAAGAACTGACATTGTGCAAGAGGACATCCTCTGCCTGAATATTCGGGCTAAGTTCCGTCTCCTTGTTTTTTTAGGTCCAGAAAGTTGCTTCCTTGTTTCTTTTGGGTCCATAAAGTTGATATTTTTTGGAGCTATGAGTGTTAAGTGAATAAAAAAGAGATTTGTATGTAATTATTTCCTTGGGGTTCTTATGTTTGGCTGTAATAATGGGTGTTGGCTGCTGTTGATGGGGTGACTACAATTAATGGGGTTTAAGGGTACGTGATTATGTGATGTGTGAGTGTGTGCTATGTTCACATGCGTTAAGTGTTGGTTTGGCCTGGTGTAAGAAAGGTTGCACTTGTGTGCTTTGATTGTGTAGTTTTTGAAGTTGTGTATGCTGAAATTCAAGCTTGTGTGGGTGTGTTAAAGGGTGAATGTGTGGCTTTGAAAATTCTTGATGGTGAATGAAATTAGGTGTGCTGAAAGTGAGATTTTTGTAAATCAAAAGGCTTTAAAAAAATGTTAAAAAGGTGTTATTTGAAGGATGATTTAGTGCTTTAAAACGAAGAATCATGTATCTATTTTTCCTCATTTCCGTTCTACATTATAAGCTTCGTCTCCTCTTAAGCTCCTTCAAATTTAAATGGTATGATAACTCCATCATTTTGAGTTAAAACTTTTATTTTTTCATTTTTTTTCTCTTGGATAGGATGTTTTGTTTTTTTCTCGTGTCGCAACTTGCGTAAGATTTTTATGTCACTCAGAAAATAATATAACTTGTGCCTTACAGAGTCTTTCTCAAAAATCTTCTACGCTTGAGATGGCCTCTGGTGATGAGATAAAAGTCAACCGAAGGAGTGGCAAAGGAAAAGAAAAATTGAATGCACGTTTTTTTTTTTTTTGCCTTTTATTTTAAATGTTTATTTTTTAGTTATAGAGAATACATATTTGAGAAAAAGAAAAATTTTCTTTCGTACATGAAAACTACACATGTTTATGAATTTTTTCAATATTACACTCAACATGTTTGAAACTTTGTTTTCTTTTTTTTTTCTTCAGTTTTCTAAGCTTTTGACTTTTATGCAAAAAAATTATTTCGTTCAATTAAGAAAACGTAACAAGTAGGAAAAAGCTATGATTTGTACGAAATGATTATTCAATTTAGTTCTTCTTTCGATTTAAATATGTTAAAATTAAAAAATAAAAAATCTATGATTGATATGAAGAATCCATTTTTGTTACCTAGTTAAGAATTTAACTGTTGACGGCATTGCTGTAGAAAAATAGTCTGAAGAAAGATAATTAAACCTTCCACCATCTAAGAATACAAGAATATGTTTTATAAAAAATAAAAGTTAGGCACGCATGCAATGCGATGAAGTTAAGGGTAAATCCGATAAGGGTGAATTACCTACCAACAGTTATAAGATATGAGTTTCTTGAGGACTCCAAGATGATTATGTACATGCAACAGATGCCCATAGGTTGCAATATTTAGTAGCCCTAGCAAAATATTTCGTATGAGTCGGGTCGGCAAAGAAGAAGAAAAAATAATCTACCATTAGTCTTATCTTCGAACAGAAAAAATAAAAAGAATAGGAAAAGAAACGAAAATGATAAGAAGCAAAGTTAGCATACTAATCAAAGTTAGAACTTAATGAAAATGTAACTGCGGCTGAAAGAATTAAATAGTGAAAATAAGAAATAAATTTAAAATGAAAGAATTATGTGTTATTTCTTTTCGTATTCCAACATTCTCTTTTAGTGTATCTCAACTTTTATTACTTTGCATTTATTTAAGTCAGTAGTTCCTAATTAATGTTATATGCACTTCATTTATTTATATTGTACCTTTGATATTAATCTCCTTGAATTGTATGTAAGCAATTAAAGAGGTAAGAATTCACTGAGTCTATATGATTGACAAATTTTTACCCTTATTATTTTAGGACAAGCTAGGAAGAAGAGGTATATAACAGACTGTCAGAAGAGGGAAAGAAAATGTTCCGAGAGGAGAAGTACACAAGTTATTGCTTAAGATAGTTACGTTATTGTCATGACCGAGTTCATAGATAGTCATAGACATGTGCGGATCCAGGAATTTCAATTGGGGGAGACATCATCTTCCTCCAACTAAATATTTTTTTTTGAACATCTACATCTTACCAGAGCTGTTTGTCCCTCATCTGACCACTATTTTGACTTATAAGTAGTCAAAATTCATTGCCTTGACGAGAGAAATTCAAATCCACTAAACTTTTTTGCAAAATTCTTGGGAGAGGAGCAGCCCTGAAATACTACATTTGCATTGAAAAAGAAAACGAAAATATTGCCTACAAGGAGGGAAAGATAATGTCCATATCATTCTTGACTAGCTCAAGAAATTTCGGATTATTACAATCAAAAGCGAGCCAGCAAAAAGTAAAAGACAGTGAAAAATATAACACAAAAATCGGCGACCCGATTCGCCTCCCGCGGGGCGTGAAGAAATAATACTTGAGTAAACTTGGCCAAAAATACGAGGTCCAAATCCGAGGTTGGAGGGTCGGCCCACCTCCTACCCTTGATGCTTGCTCGGCAACAGTCAAACAAATTATTGCAATCCACCTCGATAATGGCTCCTTTAGCATATAACATGCTCGGTGTGATAAACTCCTTGAGGGCGAGAAGGGCCATCTTTTTCGCCCCACCCGGATCCCAATGTAGTAGCTCCATGTCAGCGACCTTTATGAAATTGCCAAGTTCGTCCCAAGCCACGAGACCGATACCCGCACGTCAGTTTGAGGTGACAGTTCCGTCAATATTGAGCTTGATCCACCTGTTAGAATTGAAGTGAGCTAGCGTTAGCGCTAGCGCTAGCGCCAGCGCTAGCTCCTACTCGTCACCCCCTTGTTTTGCCTATAAATAGAGGGGTACCCCCCTCTAATGAGTAATCGATTCTGGAACTGGCGAGTATCATCAACTTTGAGCGAGTTAGAGATACCAGAGCGCCACCAGGCGAGCATCGGACTTGGAGTAAGTTCGGCAGGCGAGCATCGAACTTGGAGCAAGTTCGCGAGGCGAGTTACCTACTCGGGAGATAGCGCCGGCGCTAGTGGCTAGCGCTCGCGGTAGCGAGTAGCGAGGAAGTTGCGCGTGGCGAGCGTGCGAGAAGCTTGGAGTGCGAGCAGCGAGCTTGCGAGTTGAAGAGCTAACGCCTGGCGCTAGCGATACCGCCGGTGATAGCGAGGAGCGAGCTTCTGTGGTGAGGAGCGAGTATCACCATCCTGGTGTGCTCGGGAGGAGAAGCGGACCTTGTCCGTGACCAAAGTCTTACTTTCTTTAGGCTGTTGTGATTCAAGTTGGATGCAACTTGTATTCAGCCGTGTGTATTTGTAATTGATTGCCTAGTTGAGATATAAAGCCTTCTTTGTCCATTGTTGGTTCTCTTGATCGATAACAGACCCAAAAAATTCAACATGGTATCAGAGGGAGGTTGCTGAAGCAGCGTCTGCTATCGAAGTTCAAGGTTGTCATCCAAGATGGACGATGGAGGAGGTTTTGCGAGAGGACTAGGAATCGAGTTGTTTACTCAAACCAACTACAAGAAGTGGATGTCTTGTATGGAGAGCTACCTTCTTGGAGAGGATCTCTGGGAGGTTGTTGGTGGTGGGGAGCAAGAGGAAGTTGTAGCTGCCGGTGATAATGGTCCAGCTGTGAGAGCTTGGAGGAAGACCAATGCCAAGGCGGAGTTCACTTTGAAGAGAGTCATATCACCTGACTTGTTCGACCATATCATTGGTTGCAAAGTCAGCGTCTGCGATCTGGATAGCCCTCGATGGGTTATTCAACAAGAAGAATGTGGCGCGGCTACAATTCCTGGAGAATGAGTTGGCGAAGTCGACTCAAGGCGAGATGGCGATATCCACCTTCTTCCTGAAGGTGAAGAACCTATGCGGGGAGATCTCGACCTTGGATCCTGAAGAGCCAATCTCAGAGGCGACGTTGAAGCGACACATACTCTGAGGCTTGAGGAGGGAGTATGTCGCCTTCGTTACTTCCGTGCAAGGATGGGCTATTCAGCCCTCCCTTCTGGAGCTAGAGAACCTGCTATCGTCACAGGAGAGCTTGGCGAAGCAGATGGCGGGAGTATCCATCTCAGGAGGAGATGGCGAGGCGTTGTTCTCAGGAAAGAGGAGATCCTGGGACAAGAGAAAGAATAATCCCGGAGAGGGACCTTCAACGTCATCTCAGAGAGATGGAGGGAAGTTTCTTCCTGCCCGCGACGAGAAGGGGAGATACCTTTGCTTTGCCTGTAAGAAGTACGGGCATATGGCAAAGGATTGCCGGTCTAATCTCCAGGCCGGCCATGTTGCTGAGAAAGGTGGAGACCATCGAAGAGGTGGAGGAAGAGGTGGAGGTCATCAGGGCGGTGAGAGGGGAGACAATTGTTTCCTGGCAGAGATGACGACAACGTCAATCGATGTCTTAGCCTCCATCAACCTCGAGGACGACTGGATAGTGGATTCCGGTTGCGGGCATGATCTCACAAGAGATATGTCGAAGTTCGCCTCCTCGGCAGCATATGAAGGAACGGATGCTATCATCACTGTGGATGAAACGGTACATCCAATGGAGCGAGAAGGGAAGGTGTCCCTTGGGAGTAGAGAGAAGCCAGTGACACTGAAGAGTGTCTATCATGTGCCTGGCATGAAGAAGAACCTCTTCTCGGTAGCTAACACCGTGGATGCTGGATACCACGTGCTGTTTGGACCAAAAGAAGTGAAGTTCTTGAAGAACCTTTCGTCTGTCGATGCTGACGTCGCGCTCACCGGGAGAAGGGTGAAGGATTTGTATGTCCTGTCTGCAAATGCCTACGTGGACAAGCTGAAGACGAACGACAGCGCTGTGATCTGGCATGAGAGGCTGGGTCATGTGGGGATGGACAAGCTGAAGATGATGGCGGCAAAGGGCCTAGTGAACGGCCTGCCTCATCTCACTTCCTACGGCGACGGCCATGTGTGCGACGGATGCCAATATGGAAAGTCACATCGACTTCCATTTGACAAGTCGGAGACCAGGTGTAAGGCACCTCTTGAGTGCGTACATGCTGACGTGATGGGGCCGTGCGTCACCCGTACTTATGGAGGCAATAAGTATGCGCTGGTTCTGGTGGATGACTATATCCGCTATACGTGGGTATACTTTCTGAGAGAGAAGTCAGAAGTCTTCAGCAAGTTCCTCGAGTGGAAGGAACTTGTGGAGGGGAGGCTGAACCGCAGAGTCAAGAAGCTGAGGAGCGACAATGGAGGGGAGTTTACCTCCAATGAGTTTGCTTTTTTCTGCAGAAGGTTTGGCATTCGGCGGGAGCTCTCCTGCGCTCACACCCCTCAGCAGAATGGGGTGGCAGAGAGGAAGATCCGCCATCTGGTGGAGACTACCAGGAGTTGGCTACATGCCAAGAGCATTCCCAAGGCCTTGTGGGCGGAGGGAATGACGTGCGCTACTCATGTGATCAACAGGCTGCCTCTGAGTCCTAACAGGATGGTGTCTCCACACCAGCTCATGTTCGGGGAGAAGTCCAATGTGGGTCACATGAAGGTGTTCGATTCTACCTGCTTTGTGCACGTCCCGGACGCTCAGAGAACAAAGTTGGAGCCGAAGGCGAGGAAGTGTATCTTCATCGGCTACGATGAGCGGAAGAAGGGGTGGAAGTGCATGGATCCGCAGACTCACAGGTTCGTCGTCTCGCGCGACGTTGTGTTTGACGAACTGGTCTCATACCAGGGAGTCCCTTCTGTGGAGCTGCCGGAGAGTGGAGAAGCTAGCAGGGAAGAGGAGTGGGTCACTGAGGACCCTACTGTGGAGTTGGAGTTATCTCCAAGTGCTCCCTCGCCATCTGGCTCTGGAGGAGCATCTGGCTCAGGAGGAGCTTCTGGCTCAGGGGGAGCTACGAACTCAAGAAGCAGGGAGAGCACCGCTTCAGGAGGAGTTCAGAGAGGAGCTCAGAGAAGAGCTCAAGCAGAGGAGTCTACCGGAGTGGTAGATAGTGGCCAAGCCTTGAGGAGGTCGAAGAGGACGATCGTACCGCCTGCTCGCTATAAGGAGGGGAACTTCGTGAGTCTGGTTTCCTTCTTCTTCGCAGGACCACTCGATGAGAGGGAACCTGCCTGCTTTGAGGATGCAGCTGGCATCAAGGAGTGGGACACGGCCATGATCGAGGAGATGGAGGCCCTAGAGAAGAATGTGACATGGGACCTGGTTCCCATGGTGGAGGGCATCAAACCTGTCACCTGTAAATGGGTGTACAAGGTTAAGAAGAGGGCTGATGGAGAAGTGGAGCGGTACAAGGCGAGGCTTGTCGCTCGAGGCTTCTCACAGACCTACGGAGAGGACTACGAGGAGACCTTCAGTCCTGTAGCGAAGATGACGTCGGTGAGGACGATCATTGCTTTGGCGGCGTGCCGAGGTTGGAAGCTATGGCAGCTGGACGTGAAAACGCGTTCTTATATGGAGAGATCGACAAAGACATATTCATGGTGCAACCACCTGGATACGTGTCCAAGTCCCAGCCGCGTCACGTCTGCAAGCTGAAGAAGGCCCTCTATGGTCTGAAACAGGCGCCGAGAGCCTGGTATGGGAAGATTGCGGAGTACTTGCAGTTCTGCGGCTACGATGCCTCAGACTCGGACTCCAGCATGTTCGTGAAAAAGGATGGAGGTCTTCACGTACTGGTGCTGCTATACGTCGACGACATGATCGTGACAGGGAACAACCCTGAGGAGGTCGCGACGCTGAGAGAGCAGCTTTCCATACGCTTCGAGATGAAGGATCTTGGTGAACTGCACCATTTCCTTGGTCTCCAAGTAGAGAAGAGAAGAGGCGGACTGGATGTTTCCCAGAGGGCATATGCCGAGAGGATCGTCGAAAGATTCGGCATGAAGGAGGGGAAGAGCAGTTCCGTTCCTCTGGAGGCGGGGCTGAAGCTTCGGAAGGAAGAAGGGAGAATTCTTCCTGATCCGAAGATCTTTCGGGCACTGGTGGGGAGTCTTATATACTTGACTATCACAAGGCCGAACATCGCCTTTGCTGTCGGCCGAGTTAGTCGGTATATGCAGGAGCCGCGGAAGCCTCATCTGGAGGCAGCCAAGGGGATTCTGAAGTATGTGAAGGGCACCCTTGAGATGGGGTTGTCCTATGAGGAGAAGTCTGACTTCAAGCTGCACGGGTACACGGATGCAGACTATGGAGGTGACGCTGATGATCGCAAGTCGACATCAGGGTATGTGTTCTTGTGTGGAGCAGCTGCTATCTCGTGGTGTAGCAAGAAGCAGGACTCCATTTCCCTTTCTACCACGGAGGCCGAGTACAAGGCGTCGTCCTTAGCAGCTCAGGAGTGCGTCTGGCTAAGGAGACTAGTGCAGGATGTGGACGAGGAGGTCAGCGGACCTAATGTGCTACGTGGGGACAACGAGAGTGCATTGAAACTGGTAACCAATCCAGTTTGTCATGCAAAAACCAAGTACATTGAGATCGAGCATCACTTCATTAGAGAGAAGGTGCTGGGTGGCTTGATCACTGTGGAGCATGTGCGGAGTGAAGAGAACCTTGCAGATATATTCACGAAGCCCCTATCTGCGGGGCCGTTCCGGAGGCTTCGTACATTGCTTTGAGTTGTTCCAGGAGCTCACTTCAAGGGGGAGTGTTAGAATTGAAGTGAGCTAGCGCCAGCGCTATCTCCTACTCGCCACCCCCCCTTGTTTTGCCTATAAATAGAGGGGTACCCCCCTCTAATGAGTAATCGATTCTGGAACTGGCGAGTATCATCAACTTTGAGCGAGTTAGAGATACCAGAGCGCCACCAGGCGAGCATCGGACTTGGAGTAAGTTCGGCAGGCGAGCATCGAACTTGGAGCAAGTTCGCGAGGCGAGTTACCTACTCGGGAGATAGCGCCGGCGCTAGTGGCTAGCGCTCGCGGTAGCGAGTAGCGAGGAAGTTGCGCGTGGCGAGCGTGCGAGAAGCTTGGAGTGCGAGCAGCGAGCTTGCGAGTTGAAGAGTTAACGCCTGGCGCTAGCGATACCGCCGGCGGTAGCGAGGAGCGAGCTTCTGTGGCGAGGAGCGAGCTTCTGTGGCGAGGAGCGAGTATCACCATCCTGGTGTGCTCGGGAGGAGAAGCGGACCTTGTCCGTGACCAAAGTCTTACTTTCTTTAGGCTGTTGTGATTCAAGTTGGATGCAACTTGTATTTAGCCGTGTGTATTTGTAATTGATTGCCTAGTTGAGATAAAAAACCTTCTTTATCCATTGTTGGTTCTCTTGATCGATAACAGACCCAAAAAATTCAACACCACCTAGGGGGCACCAAGATGTAGGTTGAGACAACATGGAAGGCTAGTTGATTCTCCAATACCCCTGTAGTGGATGGTCATTGGCACGCAGGATGGTGAATTAACATGATGTTCGTGTCCGAGATGGTAGGGGTGGCGAATTCCTGACCATGGAGCTTTGCATTCCTGTCACGCAAACAATGAAAGACGGCATGGCAGTGGACACGAACCGGGCCCCAACCCCTCTTAGATACGCCCCTGGTCATAGGAGGACTTGTTAGGATGATAACGGTATGCCGGATAGAATTAGCTTAGTTTATTTCTGAGTTAGATGATGTAGTTGTGAAGATAGTTTTTGAGGTACAAGTTTTGAGGGGTTCAATGTGCGGGACTAGTGGTTTTGAGTGTCCCTAATCTTATGTGTTGTTCTATCCGATTTTGTATATGATGAATATGTTGTGTGGATATAGACAGAAGCTGTATAAAAGTTGTCATGTACATTATATAGTTATGTGTGTGTATTCTGTTTAATTTAATATGCAGATCTCCGTTGTGGTATATATAAAAAATCAAACAAAACTTTACATTTATTAAAGCTAAGCAAACCATGTAAATTATGGTAGTCTATGGGTCGTTACAACAATGGTTAGGTTGTCACAACAATCAACAACCATGTTCACAATGTGAAATCAATGCTCAATCTTACACCCCAATAGCCTAGAGACTCAGCTGTTGACGCCTGGAAAATTCTGGCCCCAAAATTCGAATCAATGCGGCCTGAGGCTACTTGCCCAGCGGTTCAGCGAGAAGGTTTGGGTTAGTCACTACGGATGAAACAGAGAGATAAGGGACACAACCCCAGGTGCTGCGGCAGGGAGGTCCCACCACGTACCCAGAAGCTCTAAAGAGTCTTCTCCTCCAAAACCACGAATGGCCGAGCTCGGTACTAGGTAGGCACTTGTTAGGGAAGATTCTTGATTGTCAAAGGGGAAGGGGTGCAACTCTAACTTTTACAAGTGCCATTTCCAGTACCCCTGGGGGTAATCCTAGGGGGGGAGCAGATGACTATCTCTGACCCCCTAGAGTTGGTTTTTTAGACAAGGCAATATGTGGGCGAGCAGGTAAGGACCTCAGACCTAACTGGCGAGTTGGTTGGCTAAGGCGCCTATAGGCGAGTAGGTCCGAGTTCACGGCTTCCTCGCCTGGCCGGGTAGGGAACGCCGGGCAGGGCTTTCCTCCTCGTCATGGGGGCGAGCGAGTACCTTCTCGCACAACAAAAGACCTTGATCTTCCTTCGTCTTCTGGATTGTTGACTTCTGTCTTGACCTTCTGACCTTGACCTCCGCCTACGTGGCCTTTAGTGGGGCCCACCCTCAGAGAATGAGGGTTGTACATCAACCTCTAATATCTTCCACGTAACCCATCATGCATGTTGTTCGAGCAAGCTGGGGAAACCCGAAGCCATTGAATCACAATCATAGAGTCACCTTGGATGACCAGACGAAGGATGCCCAGTGAAAAGATGGAGAGGCTCAAACCCTCTCAAGCCACGCAGAGCTCAGTGGTCGAAATAGACAAGGAGTGAAAGTGAATGCCTCCCACCAGGAGGACATGCCATGATGATCTTGAATGACCCAACCACATCCCGCCCAACCAGATGCCTGTTTAACAGCGTCAGCAAAGTTAACCTTCACTCATTCATCGTGTGGTTCCCAAAACAAAGGTGTAAAGGTGGGCCGACGGAGAAGACGCCCTCGAGAGCCCCAGTTAGGATGAATGTCAAGCACATCCCCAAGGTTGCCACATCTAACTTCTAAAAGCTCTCCAGCCTCTGCAACACGCAAGGGAAACCGGAGTCAATTTGCCCTTAAACACAAGAATATTCATAGAATTCAAGATCTCGCAGAGCCAAAATCTCATTATCAATTGAATGGAACAACCGTTAGGATTAGCTATGTTGCACGAGTCTGACATTAACATTTTTAATATGCAGGATTTATGCTCTATTTGACTCAGCTACGGTGCTAACAGAAGTGATGGTGAGAAATAGAGGTGGAAAAACTAGTAATTTTGCACTGCTTGCAAAATCTCTGAAACTGTTTGAAAGAAATGTATTGCTTTGATGTTTGAAAAAATACACGTATATCTATATTTTTTATGTCTATAAAATAATAATAATGAAACTTTATTTTATAAATATTATATTAATAAAATTATATTCATTAATATTATATTAATAACTAATGTTACTAATTAATAACTAATGTTATAAGCCCTGTTTTTTTATCATCGTCCCAGCTTTATTATAGTGCGGACCCAGCCGTCAATGAAGGCCTGATGAAGCTCTACTTGTCAGCTATATTAAACAAGAAATTACTAAAATAAAAAAAGCTTATAATTAGAAATTATCTATATATGACAGAAGCAAAAAATACGTTTATAGAGAGAAAAAAATAATAAATTAATTATGCGAATATATATATTTCCAAATCGGAGCCATATTCGGAATACCGCCGCCATTGACGCGGTCTTGTAGGATCTCTGCTTGTTCTCGCCATAACTCTGCCGCAATCATCGACAATATATATCCATCGCCCCCACCAAATCGCACTATACCAAAGAATGGCCGTCGCCGGCGCCGGAAAAAACTCTTTCCAAGATGAATCCCCTTCCTCCTCCTCCTCCCCTGCATTCAACATCTCCATTCTGACTCCATTCAGAAATATATACGTCAAAGCTTCACCCCATGAAACCATTAGCGAAATCATTGCCGGTATTGCTGCTCAAACCCGTTTCCCCGCCGGCGAACTCCGGCTTCAGGATGAGAGCGGGCGCGAACTCACCGGAGATTGTCCCATCGGCCAATGCGGGCTCGAGAACAACAGCAGTCTTCGTCTGGCGTATCCTCTGTTAGCCACCAAGTACTCCGGCGCATGCGCGGTGGCGAATGAACTTATCTCCTTCATCAGTGATCAACTCCTTTCCACCTACAGTGAAATGCAAATGTCGAGCTTTCTCGAAATCTTCCTAAATCATTTCTTTGAGTTCGTCGTCATGACTCCCACCGACAGAGAAGAAGACATTCTCGGCCATCTTCACGCCTTCATCTTTTCAGGCGCCCATATAGCCCTGGGAAAGCTCTACCAATCGCCGGATATATTACACAGACATTTTGCAATTCACGGCCTTAATGTGTTTCTAATGCTTAACAGAAGAAAGCTTCCCAAAAGCTTCGACCATCACTACTTGCCTATATTGCTGGAACTCACCAATTCGTTCGTTAGAATGGTAGGCCGGAAGAACGCTCTCTACCTTGAATGCCGCAAAACTGTCGGCCGCCTGCTCTATTACAGCAACGGTCGATTTTCCCTGCATTCGAATATGGAAAGCATGGTGCCGGACCTCTATCCTTTTGTTGCCGATTTTGTTGAGGAAATCACCATGAGTTTATCCTCGGAAACCACGGCTCGTCCATCTTTTCATCAACTCTCCGGCTTTCTGAAACAGCTGCGAAGGGAATTCAAAGACCGGGCGGCGTCAGGGGCACCTCCTTTCCTCGAAACAGAGCATGTGGAGACGCAATGGTTTCTATATCTGTATAGTCTGCTCCTAAAGCTAAGGAATGAGCTTTCGGAGAGTCTTGAAAAAATTGAAACCTTTATGGCCGAGAAAGCTGAGGGGGAGGTGAAGTCCAGATTGCGGCAGCGGACAAACATCCTTGATGTTCTCTTTTGTTTCCACAAGCTCGGTGAAATGTTCGACCCGAAGGATGGGTTGATTCGTTCGCTCCTTCTTGCTCGGCGCTCGTCTCTGAATGCTCTCATCAGATACGCAGACACGATTCACAAGCATCATTGGCTTCTCGAGTACAAGGAAGCTCTCGACTTTGAGGTGAAAAAGAGATTGCTGCGGAAGCTTTTCGCGCACACAGTGAATGACGCTTATCGTGATTATTTTATTTACATAGACAGATTGCATCTACTATCCGATTCACTTATCCAAATTGGACAAGTTGATGCCAAGGAGTTGCATGTTGAGCTTTCGGTGGTATTCAAGGATGAGGAAGGCACGGGTCATGGTGTTACGAGGGAATGGTTTTATCTGCTCTGCCAAGAAATCTTTAGCCCACAGATGAAACTCTTCTCACCATGTATGGTTGATAGGAGAAGGTTCTTTCCAAATCCCGGTGAGCACAATGTCTTTTTCAACCTTTTCCCTCTCTTCTATGTCATAGCATCTGAAGCATGTCTTTTGAAACATTTTGTTTATTTATTCATGTGCAGCATCTTCTTTGGACAGCACCCAACTCGAGTGCTACTACAGATTTGCTGGGAGATTAGTCGCCTTAGCCTTGAGGCATGAGTTTCCGATAGGTGTCACATTTGACCGCATTTTTTTCAAGCAACTAGCAGGTAAAAGAATTGACTTGGAGGATATTCAAGATGCGGACCCTACTTTATATATGAGTTGCAAAAAGTTGCTTGAGATGGATGACGAATTTCTAGACTCAGATGCTTTGGGACTAACATTTGTTAGAGAAACAGAAGAGCTAGGATCCAAGAAGACGATCACGCTTTGCCCTGGAGGGGAGAATATGGTTGTAAATAGTAGCAATAAAATGGAGTTTGTCATTCTTCTTATCGAAAGCTACTACGTTGAATCAATCGGCGAACAAATTCATCATTTTCGACAGGGGTTTATGGATTTGTTCTCCAATATCAAATTTGAAAAGTTGTTCTTCCAGAGCCTGAATCTCGAAGAATTTGACCATATGCTGCGTGGTAGTGAGGAGAAAATCAATATAGATGATTGGAGAAACCATACTATATATGATGGCTACACAGCTGAGGACCAACAAATCATCTCATTTTGGAAGGTAATTATTGCAACACTTATTTTAACCAAGACAATGTGCTTTTGAACGATAGTAATGTAATGCTTATGAAGTTCTCTATCTTGTAGATTGTAGAAGGAATGCAGGAAGAGCAGAGGAAAATACTCCTTCAATTTTGGACTTCTATCAGATTCTTGCCAGTGGGAGGCTTCTGTAATTTACCTCAGAAACTATATATTTCCAATAGTTTTGACAAAGAAGAAAACGGTTTGCGATTGCCAACATCTCATACCTGCTTCTACCATTTGCAACTACCCCCGTATCCTTCCATGTCAATCATGCATCAAATGCTAGAGTTCATCACTCAAGAGCATGTTAGCTGCACATTTGGATTATATTAACTCTATTTCTATATCCAAAAAAATGATATGTAAGGGACTTTATCATGCTATTTGTATGTCTTCTTAGAGCTCATACCTTAATGAAATGACTATTATTTGTATATATTTTTCTCTCACATTCTTATGTGATCAAGTGCTGCTTTTGATAGATAAGGAATTACCATTATTATTTGTATATATCTATATGTTTGTCATAGTGGCTCAAATGTATTTTAAACTGCATCAAAATTTTGGTCTTATCCAATTGTGATAACAATTAACAAATATGCTTTGTAAAATGTCTTGTGAATTTATCTAAACCAATGATACAATTCAAAGTAATATTACATAAGAATAAGAGATAAATGGTGGCTAAAAGCCTTAAGTATTCACCAAGACAAAAACTATTAGCTTTGCACAAAACAAATTTGTGGCTTATTTACTACTATTATTATATTTCGTGGCAAAAAAATCTAAAATATTTTAAAAATAGTATTGCCCACCAATTTGAGAGGCGACAAATATTATAGTTATTATAAATTTGCTTATAACATGTTTTTTTATGAAGCTGAGCCATTTTAAATTTGATTATAACAATTTTTTTATGAAGCTGAGCCATTTTAAATTTGATTATAACATTTCTTTTATGAAGCTGAGCCAATCTTCGGTTGTGCAATCTGAATGCATGAACACGCCATAATTAAAGGGAGTCGTTAAGGTGATTGTTATCCGCACTACAGTTTTGGCTATCTGTACTCTTTTTGTATGAGTTATTACGTGTTTTTTGAAAATACGTCTTGTACATGCATTTTTAGGAGAAGTGGTCAACACGATCGAGATCTACAACTTTCGTGTTGAACACTTTTTCTAAAAATGCACGCACAAGACGTATTGCCGCCCTGATAACATGCGCGTAACTATAACGAATTTTGTGAAAATACGCCTTGTACATGCATTTTTAGGAAACACGCTCAACACAAAAGTTGTAGATCTCGACGAGATATACAACTTTCGTGCTGAACACTTTTCCTAAAAATGTATGTACAAGACGTATTTCCAAAAGACGTGTAATAACTCATAAAAAATAGTGCGGATAGCCAATACTGTAGTGCGGATAACAATCGCCGTTGTTAAAGGCACCGCAGTTTACCGTACTTTCTCCTAATTTTTCGCGCCTTTTGGAAATACGCTTTGTACATGCATTTTTAGGAAAAGTGTTCAACATTAAAGTTGAAGATTTCAATGAGATCTACAACTTTCGTGTTGAACACTTTTTCCTAAAAATGCATGTACAAGGCAAGGCGTACTTTGAAAATACGTCCAGATTTCGCGTCTTTTGAAAATACACCTTGTACATGCATTTTTAGGAAAAGTGTTCAACACGAAAGTTATAGATCTCGTCGAAATCTACAACTTTCGTGTTGAATACTTTTCCTAAAAATGCATGTACAAGACATATTTCCAAAATGCGAAAAAAATAGCCAAACTGCGGTGCCTTTAACAACTTTGCTTGTAACATGTTTTTGCTTATAACATGTTTTGCATGAATGCATGAACACGGCTAATCATGTAACCCCGATTTTTTTTAAAAAAATCATTACTAAACCATTCCGCCACAGCCCGGCCGCCACGAAAAAAGATTGTTGTCTATTGTCTAACACCGGCGCGGAGAAATATATTAGCCTGGAATCCCTTGTGGCAAAAAGTAGTAGCCGCCCTACACTTTGAAATAATTTTTAATAAACCTAGTATTTGCGGCGATCATACGACATGTCTAAAATACTTTGAAATAATTTTTAAATAGTAGCAATCATGTATGCCAATAAATTATTTGTTTTTAAAGTTTTTGTAAATAATTGCTATCATGTGAATTCTTCCATAAATTGATCATAATTACATGTTGCACTCATGCATCTCCTGAAATTACATAGTCGTGTTGCATATGTTCTCTACGCACATAGTCGTGTTGCATAGTTCTCTACGCACAATATATAATCCGCGTGCTGATCGGCAATAGATCCGACGTTGTCCGAGGAGGCGCGTTAACGTTTTGCTTGCCGCACCTTTATTTGTTAAAATACTGGAAGAAGCTAATTGCTGAAGCCTGAAACAAAACCTCATATCTTTCAAATAATTGCAATTTCTCAAGCACAACTTTACTTAAAAAACAGTTTTAATTTACAAGGATAAATTTCTGAGGGCAACTCATATTTCTAACAGCTATCTCAAACGAATTATAAGCAATTCAAGCCTTGAAAAAGAAAATCTAGGCTCGGTTTGGCGCGACGGTGGTGGTCATTAACGATGTGGTTATGATCGTCGTTCGTGAACGCTCGACCTCACCTGAGGACCTTCATCAACTTTTATGTTCAAAACTAGTTTTCTTTTCTTGGTGTCGGTCATAACCTCTGTCATGCTAAACATACATTTTATGATGGTGACGCTTTTGTCCAAATTCCCCGGAGCAAAAAAGCCACACCAACGAAAACCCTAATATGAGAAACCAGATTAGGTGATGAAAGTCTCCTTTGACTGAATACAACAACAGAACCCATATAGTCCCCAATCATTGGGGGTATGGGCGGGGGAAGATTGGAAACAGACCTAACCTTTGGCATTATGCACAAAGTGACCTCTCTCAGAGGAGAAAGACCTAACCTTTGACAATAAATGCACAAAGTGACTGCTCACAAAGTACCATTGAAATAGTGGCCCCCTATACCGTCGCGTTTGCTGCAAAATCATGCCCTCAAGTCAAAGCCAAAGACATCAGAGAGGGCAAACCCAAGAATCCATTTTGATTTGCACATAACCATGCGTCCTTCATTCAGCATCCATAGCATTGGTGAAGCACATACTCCTTTGACTGAATACAACAACAACAACAGAACCCATATAGTCCCCAATCATTGGGGGTATGGGCGGGGGAAGATTGGAAACAGACCTAACCTTTGGCACAATGCACAAAGTGGCTTCTCTCAGATGAGAAAGACCTAACCTTTGACAATAAATGCACAAAGTGGCTGCTCACAGAGTACCACTGAAATAGTGTCCCCATATACCGTCGCATTTGCTGCGGAATCATGCCCTCAAATCAAAGCCAAAGACATCAGAGAGGGCAGACCCAAGAATCCATTTTGATTTATGTGCACATAACCCTGCTTCCTTCATTCAGCATCCAGAGCATTGGTGAAGCACATACTCCTTTGACTGAATACAACAACAACAACAGAACCCATATAGTCCCCAATCATTTGGGGTATGGGGGGGGGGGGGGGGGGGGGGAGATTGGAAACAGACCTAACCTTTGGCACTATGCACAAAGTGACTTCTCTCAGAAGAGAAAGACCTAACATTTGACAATAAATGCACAAAGTGGCTCCTTTGACTGAATAAAAGAAAAAATTAATCTATAAAAATCCAGCAGTATATATAGTTAATAAGAGCATAGACTTGAGAGAGCGGGATCAATCTTGATATACTCCAGCTCCAAACAAGCTTCATGTTGCCATTATAATGGATTACAGCAGCATTATCCATCTCTGATCCTGTAACAATCATTTTCAATTTTGGGGGACAAAAAAATGATAATTTTGGCCGCTAGAGCCAATATCTCAAAATAACTTATAATGTTTTTGCTCCGGTGAGTTTGGACAAAAAACACCACCGTCATAAATATACGTTTGACATGACAAGAGTTATAACCGACATCAAGAAGAAGAAAAAAACTAATTTTGAACATAAAAGTGGATGGAGTTCCTTAGGTGAGGCCGGGCGTTCACGAATGATGGTTCATAATCACCACGTTCACGACCGCCGCCGCCATGCCAAACAAACCCTTATACATATATAGATAAGGGCAGCAAAAATTTGTTTATAGAAAGAAAAGGATAACATATTAATTATGTGATTATATATTTCCAAATCTGGGCTTAAACTGCCATATTCGGGATACCGTCGCCATTGACACGGCCTTGTAGGATCTCTTCTTGTTCTCACCACAACTTTGCAGCAATGGTCGACTTTATATCCCTCGCCCCACCGAATACCACTGACAGAGAAGAAGACGTTGTCGTCCATCTTCATGCCTTCGTCTTTTCAGGCGCCCATATAGCCCCGGGGAAGCTCTGCCAATCGCCATTAATATTTCACCGATATTTTGCCCATTGCGGCCTCAATCTATTTCTACAGCAGAAGAAAGCTTCACGAAACCTTCGACTTTCACTACTTTCCTATATTGCTGGAACTCTCCGATGCGTTTGTTAGAATGGCAGGCCGGGAGAACCCTCTCTATCTTCAATGCCATAGAACTGTCGGCGACCTACTCTATTCCTTGAAAGGTCAACCGGCAATAGATGCGACCTGGTTATAACCTCATTGCCTGCGTCATTCATTGCCCCAAGCATTCGAGGCAATGACCGGAGATTTTCTAGGCATTCGAATATGGAAAACATGGTGCCAGTGCTCTATCCTTTTGTTGTCGATTTGGTTGAGGAAATCACCACGAGTTTATCCCCGGAAAGCTCGACTCCACCTGTTCATCAACTCTCGTGTTTCTGAAACAGATGTGAAGGGAATTCAAAGACTGGATGGCATCAGGGGCACATCCTTTCCTCGGAACAGAGTATGTGACGATGGAATGGTTTTATTTGTATAGTGGGTTCATAAAGCTAAGGAATAAGCTTTCCAAGAGTCTTGAAAAAAATCAAAAACTCTATGGCCAAGAAAGCTGAGGAGGAAGTGAAGTTGCAGTTGCGGCTGCAGATAAACAACATCGATGTTCTCTTTTGTTTCCACAAGCTGTGTAAAATGTTCGACCCCGACGATGGGTTGATTCGTTCACTCCTGTTTGCTCGATGACCGCCTCTGAATGCTATCATCACACATGCAGACAAGAATCACAAACATCATTGGCTTCTCGAGTACAATGAAACACTTGATTTTGAGGTGAAAAAAAGATTGTTGTTGATGTTGTTCGCCGACACAGTCAGCGGCGCTCATCAAGATAATTATCTTTTCATAGACAGACTGCATCTCCTATTTGATTCTCTTATCCAAATTGGCCAAGTTGATGCCATAAAATTGCATGGTGAGCTTTCAGTGGTATTCAAGGATGAGGAAAGCACGGGTCATGGTGTTACGATGGAATGGTTTTATCTGGTCTGCCAAGAAATCTTTGGCTCACAGATAAAACTCTTTTTACCTTGTCCGGCTAATAGGAGAAGATTCTTCCCAAATCCTGGTGAGCACTATGCCCTTTTCAAGTTTTTTCTCTCCCTTTTCTATTTCACAGCATCTGAAACATGTCCTTTGAAACATTTTGTTTATTATTCATTTGCAGCATCTTCTTTGGACCGCACTCAACTCGAGTACTACATATTTGCTTGGAAATTAGTCCTCTTAGCCTTGAGGCATGAGTTTCAAATAGGTGTCACATTTTTTCATGCAACTGCCAGATAAAGGAATCGACTTGGAAGATATTCAGGATGCTGACCCTACTTTATATATGAATTGCAAAAAATTGTTTGAGATGGATGACGAATTTCTAGACTCAGATGCTTTGGGACTGACATTTGTTAGAGAAACAAGAGCTGGGATCCAGGAAGATGATTGTGATCTGCCTAGGAGAGGAGGAAATTGTTGTAAATAGTAGCAATAAAATGGAGTTTGTCATTCTCTTATCGAAGGCTACTACGTTGAATCAATCGACGAACAAATATATAATTTTCGACAGGGGTTTATGGATTTGTTCTCCAATATCAAATTTGAAAAGTTGCTGTTCCAGAGCCCGAATCTCAAAAATTTTGACCAAATGCTGCATGGAAGTGAGGAGAAAATCAATATAGATGATTGGAGGAACCATACTATATATGGTGGCTGCACAGTTGAGGACCAATAAATCATCTCATTTTGGAAGGTAATTATTGCAGCACTTATTTTAACAAGACAATATATTTTTGAATGATGGTAATGCAATGCTTATGAAGTTTCTCTATTTTGTAGATTGTAGAACGAATGCGGGAAGAGCAGAGGAGAATACTCCTCTAGTTCTGGACTTCGATCAGATTCTTGTCAATGAGACGTTTCTGTAATTTGCTTAACAAACTGTATATTTCCAATAGTTTTGACGAAGAAGAAGACGACTTGTCATTGCCAACATCTAAAACCTGCTTCTACCGGTTGCAACTTCCCATGCACCCTTCCATGCCCATAATGCATCAAAAGATGCACTTGATCACTCAAGAGCATGTTAGCAGCACCTTTGGATTATATACAAATAATAGTAATTTGATTAAGGTAAGAGCTCTAAGAAGACACACAAATAGCATGATAAAAGCCTATCATTTTTCGGATATAGAAGTAGAGTTAATATAATCCAAAGGTGCAACTAACATGCTTTTCAGTGATCAAGTGCAGCTTTTGATGCATGATGGGCATAGAAGGGTACGCGGGAAGTTGCAACACGTAGAAGCGGATCTGGGATGTTGGCAATGACAAGTTGTTTTCTTCTTCGTCAAAACTATTGGAAATATACAGTTTATTAGACAAATTACAGAAGCCATTCACCGACAAGAATCTAATAAAAGTCCAGAACTAGAGGAGTGTTCTCCTCTGCTCTTTCCGCATTCCTTGTACAATCGACAAAATAGAGAAACTTCATAAGCATTACATTGCCATTATTCAAAAGTATATTGCCTTGTTAAAATAAGTGCTGCAATAATTACCTTCCAAAATGAGATGATTTATTGGTCCTCAGTAGTGTAGCCACCATATATAGTATGGTTCCTCTAATCATCTATATTGATTTTCTCCTCACTTCCACGCAGTATTTGGTCAAAATTTTCGAGATTCGGGCTCTGGAAGAACAACTTTTCAAATTTGATATTGGAGAACAAATCCATAAACCCCTGTCGAAAATGATGAATTTGTTCGCCAATTGATTCAACGTTGTAGCTTTCGATAAGAAGAATGACAAACTTCATTTTATTGCTACTATTTACAACAATTTTCTCCCCTCCTAGGCAGATCACAATCATCTTCCTGGATCTTAGCTCTTTTATTTTTTTAACAAATGCCAGTCCTAAGTATCTGAATCTAGAAATTTGTCATCCATCTCAAGCAACTTTTTGCAACTCGCATATAAAATAAGGTCAGCGTTCTGAATATCTTCCAAGTCGATGTTTTTACCTGCCAGTTGCGTGAAGAAAATGCGATCAAATGTGACACCTATTTGAAGCTATGTCTCAAAGCTAAGGCGACTAATCTCCCACCAAATCTGTAGTACTCAAGTTGCACGCGGTCCCAAGAAGATGCTGCACATGAATAATAAATAAAATGCTTCAAAAGACATGCTTGAGATGCCGTGAAATAGAGAGAAAAAAAGGGTTGAAAAGGCGTAGTGCACACTAGGATTTGGGAAGAACCTTCTCCTAACAGCTGGACACGGTGAAAAGAGTTTCATATATGAGCTAAAGATTTCTTGGCATACCAGACAAAACCATTCCCTCGTAACACCATGACATGCGCCTTCCTCGTCCTTGAATACCACCGAAAGCTCCCCATGCAATTTCAAGGCACCAACTTGACCAATTTGGATAAAAGAATCGAATAGGAGATGCAACCTATCTATGAAAAGATAATAATCATGATGAGTTTCGCCGACTGTGTCAGCGAATAACATTATCAACAATCTCTTTTTCACCTCAAAATCAAGGGCTTCCTTGTACTCGTGAAGCCAATGATACTTGTGATTCTTGTCTGCATGTCTGATGAGAGCATTTAGAGGCGATCACCGAGCAAGAAGGAGCGAACGAACCAACCCATCGTCGGGGTCGAACATTTTACCGAGCTTATGAAAACAGAAGAGAAAATCGAGAAAGTTGTGCAACCCCATGTTCTTCTATGATGGTTCATAACCACCGCGTTCACAACCACTACCGCCGTGCCAAACAAACCCTTAAACATCCTAATTAAGACAAGAAGCAGTTAAAAACCAGTCATCGCTGTGATTCATCTAAAACATTGATTATTGCTGAACTAGCTCATAAGATATGGATTCCCGGTACAAACACAGTCTGTTTAAGTGCTCATAAGATATCGTAGTACACACAATGTTCCTATTTGCTGTCTGTTTCAATTTACAGCATGCTAACTATGCCTCCCTGGTATTTCAACTGAGTTTATGGTTTCACCGTTATTATTTTTATGTTGCTTTAGTTTGCCTCCAGTAATTATGCAACCAAATTCATGCCTGCTTTCTACCACTTTTCTAAAGTTATAGTTACCATCTAACTACTAATTTGTGTTTTTCTCCTTTATTCTAATGACTGCAATTACTCCCGAGTGCAATTTCTTTTGAAAATAGTAAGCAACTTCCTGATTTTGGTGTCTAGCAATCATCTAAAATCTACTACATAATTACTGTGGTTTTGTTTCCTTTATGCTTCTACTGTGATAGTAGGTCTGCTATTATGGACATAACAATGAATCTCTATTTTAAGAAAATAATTATCATATCACATATTACTCTTTTTTAAGGTGAAATAATTTATTTTTAGCATATGAAAAATTTAAAGAGAACATAAATTTGGGTTGGGGAGAAGCCACATAAATTGATTGGAGATCCTCCTGATTTCAGTAGGCATGTGCCAGTGATTGAAGCAGCAAAAGATCATATTTAAGCCTCCAATCATTAAGTCTTTGTTTGGCGCGGTGGCGACGGTCGTGAACGCCGTGGTCATGAACCGTCGTTCGTGAACGCCCGACCTCACCTAAAAAAATTCATGCATTTTATGCTCAAAACTAGTTTATTTTCTTTATAGCGGTCATAACCTTTGTCTTGCCAAACATACATTTTGTGATAATGGCGTTTTTGACCAAACTCACCGGAGCAAATAAGCCGCCCCAAACGAAGCCTAAATTGTCTGTGGACTGTGGGTCGAGTACTGGACTAGAATTTTGGAGTTATGTTATGAATTCTGAGCCAGATACAGAGTTTAAGTCCATTTTCAAGAGCTCTAGTTTCAGCTTCTATACTATTAAGACAATAAAGTTAGAGTCAACGGATGCACAAAACATCAGGCTATAAATCCTTAGATATGGATTGGTTCAATTCCATGCTATTCAATAACAACATCAGGGAAGGTTGCTGCAAATTATTGCACAAATCATGAAGAAAAAATAATACTTCTGATGCTTATGCCTGGACGAACCTGAATCAGAAAATAATGAAAAGACACCTCCAAAATTCTGGATATGCTTCTCGATTTCTCCCAGATCAAATGGAGGGGGAATGGGAAAAAAAATGGCCGCTGCTTCCTCTTTCCTCAAGTAGAATCGTTTGTAGGTTTTCTCCAAGAACCGAAACAGAGATATCCGATTTCTGTGGATCGGCGAGCACGATCCAAAGCGGAGAGGAGCGCGTCGGCGATTCTCGAGAGAATGATACGACCCGTCCGTATGGGGCCGCTGTTAGAGTGATGGGTGGGGGGCAATTTAGTCCTTTTGTATCTCTTTTATTCCTAGTATAAATTATGTTATCTTGTAGGGTTTGGGTGTGAATTTTGAAGTGTTTTGTTGTAGTGTGCTGTGTGGAGCCGGACTCTTCCCCTCCCCTTAGCTGTTCTCTGTCCAGGTGAAGAGATCACCTCACGGAGCTGTATCTTGCTGTATTCTCCATTTCCTGCTACTGTTGTTAAGCGTTTTGGGTTGTTGGAAGCTGGTTGTAACTGAATCCTTGAATATTAATGGATTTCTGAGTTTGGGTTTGATTATTAAGCTTGTAAATCACTCCCCATTGCTAGTAAACGCATCAAGGTATCAGAGCTAGCACATCCTTCGCCGCCTCACCATGCCGGTCGCCGACAACCTCCGCTCCAAGGATCCGCCGACAGATGTTGAATCACTCCGTCAGTCCCAGGAGGCCCTCACCCTCCAGCTGCGTGCGCTTGCGGAGCAGCAAAGCCGCACCTCCGACGAAGTCCGCGAGCTCCTCACCGTCCTCAAGTCCGACCGCCGCACCCCGTCCGACAACCTCCGTGGCTCCAGCACGCCCCCACCACCGCCGGAAGCCCGGCCAGTTACCTTCAACAACGGCTCCAGCACGCCCCTCCGCCGCCGGATGTCCGGCCAAATACTTTCAACAACCCCACAGTGCATACGCGTTTCGCCCGCCTCGACTTTCCCCGTTTTTGTGGCGACAGCGTTTTGGACTGGATCTACCGCTGCGATCAGTTCTTTGAAGTGGACAACACCGCCGCCGACATGAAAGTTCGCATCGCTTCTATTCACTTGGAGGACCGGGCGCTATATTGGCATCAAAATTACATGAAGGCTCGCCTCACCCGCCAATGGCCCTCCTGGGAGGAGTACTGCCAAGCTCTTAACAGCCGCTTTGGCTCCCTCTTGTTCGATGATCCCCTTAGCGACATCAAGAACCTACGTCAAAGGAGCTCGGTGCAACAATATTTAGATGAGTTCGAAGTCCTATTACATCGTGCGGCCATCCCCGAAGAGAATGCGGTCAGCTTATGCCTCGCCGGTTTAAAGGGGGACATCAAATATGCCGTTCGTATGTTCCAGCCCAAGTCGCTCCAAGATGTGTTTTCTTTGGCCCGGCTCCAGGAACAACAACTTGCCCACACTTCCCGCCGGCCCACAACCTCGTCATGGGATCGGACCACAGGATGGGAAGGTCGACCCAACCAGTCCACCTCCACGGGGCCTACTCAGCCACGGCCTCCCGCTCCTCCCGGGCCCTCTTCCGGAAAAGGGGGTACTCCTTTCACTTCCACCAATTTTGATGAACGGCGACGCAATGGGCAATGCTTTTGGTGTGACAGTAAATACACGCCGGGACATCGTTGTGTGGAACGTCGCAAGTCCTACGCTCTTGAGGTTGTCCCCAACATTGACGAGGATATCGATCCACCCTTGCACCAACTCGAAGAGCCGGCCGTGGAGGCCGAACCGGAAGAAGAGCAAGATGCACCGCCCCACGTTTCCGTCCATGCCTTGGAGGGGACGACCCATTTCCAAACCATGAGAATCACGGCGTCTCACGGTGGAGAACCACTTCATGTCCTCATCGACTCCAGAAGTACACATAACTTCCTCGATCGCGACACGGCAGTGCGCTTGAATTGCCCCATGACGGCTATTCCGAGTTTTGACGTTGTGGTCGCCAACGGCAAAACCATTGCAAGCTCTCATAAAGTTGTCAACTTTCAGTGGAAGATGCAAGGCCTCCAGTTTTCTTCGGATGTTCTAGTCCTACCCCTCGGCGGTTGTGAATTGGTATTGGGCGTCCAATGGCTTGTCACTCTTGGCATCGTCCATTGGGACTTCAAGAATTTACGGATGGAATTCTCTTCGCATGGCCATCGGATCACCTTGCGCGGCTCCAAACAAACCGTCAATGCGTGGTTACAGCCCCGCCGTTCACAAAAGTTAGTCAACCGGGACGGGGAACTTAACATGCTGGCCCTATGTTACCTCCAACCCGATCCCGCTGAACCAGCCCCCCACCCCACGGCCGCCGGAGTGCAGCCCGGCTCGGATTGCCGCCCACTGGAAGCTACGGCCAATACCCAACTGCAAGTATTGTTGGCTGAATTCAGCGACATTTTTGCTGAACCAAAGGAGCTGCCCCCTATTCGCCAGCATGAACACCGTATCACCTTACGGGAAGGGGCATCCCCGGTCAATCTGCGCCCTTACCGCTACCCGCCCCTACAAAAAGGAGTTATCGAGCGCATGGTTCAGGACTTATTGGAGACCGGCCTCATTCAGCGCAGCATTAGCCCGTTTGCTTCACCGGTGGTCCTTGTCAAGAAGAGCGATTGTACATGGCGCTTATGCGTCGACTATCGCCAACTCAACCGTGACACCATCAAAGATAAGTTTCCAATTCCAATCATTGAAGAGCTTATTGATGAACTACACGGGGCTATGTTTTTCTCTAAATTGGACTTGCGGGCATGTTTTCATCAAGTTCGGATGGCTCCTGGAGATGTCCCCAAGACGGCATTCCGCACCCACCACGGCCACTACGAATTCCTCGTAATGCCGTTCGGTCTGGCCAATGCCCCGTCCACCTTTCAAAGCATGATGAACATCATTTTTCAAGCACACCTACGGAAGTCCATCCTCGTCTTCTTTGACGACATACTTGTGTATAGCGGCTCTTGGGAGGAGCACCTTCAACACCTACGTACTACGTTTCAGATTTTACGCCAACAACATCTCTTCCTCAAACACTCCAAGTGCCACTTCGGTCTTCAACAAATCCACTACTTGGGCCATTTGATATCACACCACGGAGTGGCCACCGACCCGGGCAAGATCCAAGACATGCTCGATTGGCCCGCTCCGACAACCCTTAAGCGCTTGCGCGGGTTTTTGGGATTGACCGGGTACTATCGGCGCTTTATTCAAGATTATGGGATCTTGGCGAAACCATTGACCTCCATGCTACGTCAACAACGCTTCCAATGGGGTGATGAAGCGGAGGCGGCCTTCCAAGCTTTAAAGAGGGCGGTCTCGTGCCCCCCGGTGCTTCGTTTACCGGATTTCCACCTTACCTTTGTCATTGAGACCGATGCCGCGGACACCGGCGTAGGGGCGGTTTTACTACAAGAGGAGCGTCCCGTCGCCTACTTCAGCAAGGCACTCGGCCCCAAGAACGCCCGGCTATCCGCCTATGAGAAGGAGCTACTTGCGGTGGTTATGGCCGTCCAAAAGTGGAAGCACTATTTGTTGGGATCTCCATTCCTTATCCGTACCGATCACCATAGCCTTAAATACTTGCTAGAGCAACGGATCGCCACTCCGGCACAACAACGTTACCTAGCCAAGCTAATGGGATTTGATTTTCAAATCCAATACAAGCGCGGGAAGGACAATGCTTGCGCCGATGCGCTATCCCGCAAATATGAGCAAGGGGGCGGTGAGCTCCAAGCCCGGGTGGTCATTCAATCAGAGATCTTACGCGCTGTCCGCCAATCATGGGAACATGACAGCCACCTCCAAAACATCATCGCCGCCAAGCTAATCGACCCAAACAGTGAACCGAAGTTTCAATGGCAGCATGGGACACTACATCGTCGTGGCAAGCTCGTTGTCGGCCAAGACAACGCCCTCCGTGGCCGGCTCCTTCACATCTACCACGACAGTGCCATGGGCGGCCACTCCGGCGTCACGGCAACATACCACCGGCTGAAACGTGCTTTTTATTGGAAGGGAATGAAAGCGGACGTGTACGAGTATGTCCGCCGATGCACAACATGTCAAGCGTGTAAGGCCACCAACCAACTCCCGATGGGAACATTGCAGCCCCTACCCATTCCGGAGCGGATTTGGCAAGAAATCTCCATGGACTTCGTTGAAGGTTTACCTCCGAGCCAAGGCAAGACGGCTATATTAGTGGTGGTAGATAGATTGAGCAAGCAAGCTCACTTTGCGGCTCTCAAACACCCTTACACAGCGGAGGGAGTAGCCGGTATCTTCCTCAACTCAGTTTTCCGCCTCCACGGCCTACCCACCGCTATCGTTAGTGATCGAGACGCGGTGTTCTTAAGTGACTTTTGACAAGAACTCTTTCGTATACTACAAATCCAACTACATCACTCTACCGCCTACCACCCGCAAAGTGACGGGCAAACCGAAGTGGTGAATCGGTGCCTCGAATCTTACCTTAGATGCATGTGTCATGAGCGGCCTCGGAGTTGGGCCGAGTGGCTTCCCTTAGCCGAATGGTGGTATAATTCTACCTTCCAAAGCGCCATTCGGATGACACCACATGAAGTTGTATATGGGCAAGAGCCCCAACTCCCATCACCTTATGTGGAGGGCACCGCAACGGTAGAGGCCGTCGACCGGTCCATGGTGGCCCGAGAAAGGGTGCTTTCAATCATCAAACACAATTTATCTATGGCCCAAAATAGGATGAAGACCCTTGCGGATCGGAACCGTCGCGAGCGGGAGCTAGAAGTGGGCTCGTGGGTCTATATCCGGTTGCAACCTTACCGGCAAACCAGCCTTCGAACGCACGGATGCCAGAAATTATCACCCCGGTTCTTTGGCCCATTCCGGGTGCTTGAACGGGTGGGTTTAGTGGCCTATCGCCTTGCCTTGCCGGCCAACGCCAAGCTACACGCTACATTCCATATCTCGCAGCTGAAGGAGCACAAGGGGGACCCTCCCGACCGCCCCGGGGAGCTGCCCCTAGCGGTAACCGAAGAAGGCAACGTGTTGATCGAACCTCTACGGAGCTTGGACCGCCGGATCGTCAATCGGGACGGCCGCGCCGTCACTCAATTCCTAATACAATGGACTAACAGAACACGCTCGGAAGCGACATGGGAGGATCTCTGGTTACTGCAGGCGAAGTACCCGCATTTTGTTCCTTGGGGACAAGGAACTTCTGCTAGAGCGGGCATTTGATACGACCCGTCCGTATGGGGCCGCTGTTAGAGTGATGGGTGGGGGGCAATTTAGTCCTTTTGTATCTCTTTTATTCCTAGTATAAATTATGTTATCTTGTAGGGTTTGGGTGTGGATTTTGAAGTGTTTTGTTGTAGTGTGCTGTGTGGAGCCGGACTCTTCCCCTCCCCTTAGCTGTTCTCTGTCCAGGTGAAGAGATCACCTCACGGAGCTGTATCTTGCTGTATTCTCCATTTCCTGCTACTGTTGTTAAGCGTTTTGGGTTGTTGGAAGCTGGTTGTAACTGAATCCTTGAATATTAATGGATTTCTGAGTTTGGGTTTGATTATTAAGCTTGTAAATCACTCCCCATTGCTAGTAAACGCATCAGAGAACTGAAGGAAATCGCCGATCACGCAGAAAGAGAAAGAGGAGCCCTCTCCAGCGACCGAATGGAGAAGAGAGTTGCGGTGGTTTTCACGAAAAAAACTGAAGGAAAAGGTGTCACGGGATTTCACCCTTAGTTCACCTAAAAAACTTGAAATGAAATGTTTGGGAGTTTCAAAAATGAAGGGGGAATTAAATACCATTCAATCTCCTAAATCAAAATAAAATTTATAATTCATAAATAAAATGAATTTCATAATTAGGGCAAAAGTTTGTGTCAAGGGTGAGATCGTTTTCGCGACCTGAATTTACGAGACGATCTGACCCACCTATCACAGACTTCAACCGTTCGCGCGATTGTATTAACACACGCTCGTAGGAATCCAAATAGACTCAACAATCGCGTACGACTTCACCAGAACGTCTCGATAAATCAAGTCCACCTAACAACAAATTTCTAACATTTGAGATATTAGTAATTTGAAGCAGTCTGGCAATAGCGTTTTTAATTCAAAGAAATAAGATTGAAACACAAAGAAACATAAGGCAAGCATGTCATAACTTTTAACATATTTTATAAAATACTAGCATCTTCGAACGGGCTACGCCCGTTCTCGATGCGTCCCTACCGGCTTCGCCCGTAACCAAGCGGGCTTCGCCCGCTTGCCATTCAAGCGGGTTGCGCCCGCATTCGGGCGGGCTGCGCCCGCTTGCCATTCAAGCGGGCTGCGCCCGCATTCGGGCGGGCTGCGCCCGCATTCGGGCGGGCTGCGCCCGCATTCGGGCGGGCTGCGCCCGCATTCGGGCGGGCTGCGCCCGTATCTGTCTTGGGCGGTGTCATTTGTCGTGGGGGGTGATATTAGTCGTGAGTGCGACATTCGTCGTGGGTGCGACATTCGTCGTGGGTGCGACATTCGTCTTGGGGCGACATTCGACGTGGGGGCGACATTTGTCGTGCATGCGACATTCATCGTGGGGGAGACCCTCGTCGTGGGGGCGACCTCGTCGTGTGGGCGACCTCGTCGTGGGGGCAACCTTCGTCGTGGGGGCGACCTTCGTCGTGGGGGCGACAATCATCGTGGGGGCAACATTTATCGTGGAGGGCGACATTTGTAATGTGAGCGACATTTATCATGGGGAAGACATTTGATGTGGGGGCAACAGTTGTCGTGTGTGACAATATTTATCGTGGGGGGCGACACCTGTCTTGGGTGGCCACATTTGTGAAAGAAAGTGAGATACAATTGAGAACAATTGAGAAAATTCATAAAATTCAAAAAAGCCAAATATGAGAACAATTGAGAAAATTTTGTTACACAGAGTAATATCAAAACTAAAATACTTAATGGAGTGTTTTTGAAGCACATAAGCTAGCAGGAGTACAATGAGAATAATGATTTAACTGTTTCACAGCTAAAAAAAATACTGCACATAAAACAAATTAAAAGCAAAGTCATTCGGCGGCGGCGGCGGCATTTGTAGGCGGCGGCGTCATTCGTCGGCGGCGGCGTCATTCGTCGACGGTGGCGTAAATGGATGAAGAAAATTTACTTTTCATCAGCACCATGATTCTTCAATTTATACCACTTGATTCTTTCTTAGAGATTGGGCCGGGAGAACCTACAACAGCTGAATTACATAAGGTTAGAACAACTCGAAGAAGGACAATATTCACAGAAGTGTGGGCAATATAGATTCTTTCTTTAACCATTGCTCGAACGCATAACGTTCCGCAAGGAAACTTGCTTACTTTCGGCCACTAAAGTTCTCTTTCTTTATGAGTTTAGCGGCTGAAAGTTTGATGCCACTATGATATCAGCATCAAACTTTATGAGTTCATTTTTTACAATGAAGGAAAACATTCATTAGATCATCATCATAAAAAGCATTAGGATTATATAAGTGGGATATTGAATTTGCATTATATAACATAGAACAACTATACTGGTAGATCACTGCCCATTGAAATGCTGCAGCAGTAGTTCATTTGCAGCAAATTTCACATCACCTTGAGTTCTGTCCAAGCTAAGAGGGCTCGGGAATATGTATATATATAAGATATGAACATATGTTCAGCACAGTAGGTTGGCCCGATAGTCCAAATAAAGTCAACATACTTTTTCCTGTGCAATCATTTTATTTATCTCTGCAGACTGAAGAAAATAGGTAGTTAGTCCGTTGAGAAATCATAGCGTATTTGGAGTATATCCCATAAGAATTGAACTGTACAAAAATTAAAGAACACCACAAATTGCTACTCAAACTGAACTAACATTAGTGTATGTAGTAAAAACTGATTATAAATCGTAATGAAAGAACTGTAATAATGAAAGAATTAACCTTGTGGCCTTTATTTTGAGGAAGATCAGCAGCCTCTCGGTGTCTTTTCAGCAGCCTTAAGATACGTACACTTGCTAATAAAAAAGATCTGCCATAGAAATGATTAATATTAGAAGAAAGGTCAAACACACTTGCAAATGAAAAAGTAGCAACAAAGAAACAATATTTGTTCATCCTTAAAACTCCTAACCAATAACAAAGAAACATTTTGAAGTAGATCGATCTCAAAAGTGAATACCTGTTCAAAAAATGAATACCCGATGGAGACAAACATATACGACATGATTATCTGATGTAGATTGATCTCCTAAAAGTGGGAACCTGCTCTAGCTTAAAAAAATGATGGAGTCAAATATATACCTTATCTCTAGCTTAAAAAAATTAGTGGCAAAATTTAACAAAGCATGATGAATTTTTGAACCCCAAACATTTTGAAGTAGCTTGCGGGTGAGATTAAAAAAAAAGAATTCATAAAACTCCATCACATCATCAAATTAACATATAATAGTCTACTTCATCGTAGTTCGCAAGCCTAAAATACTACTTGGATCTTCTTCGTGGTGTCGGGATCCCGTTATCCTTGGTTAGGTAGTAGAAAGTTTAATAAATTTATATCATCTTTGCTTATACAAATTACAGATTCACGCCTATATTTTTACTTTCTAAATGGCTGCTCATCATCATTCTATGACCACATTTGAACGTGCTTGGAGTTTACCATCACCCTAGTGACACTTCATAATTCAGTATAACCTGTCTCTTCATTCTTCGCAGCGCATCACTATTATCAAAGAAACAAATCTAGAGGTTTAGCATCTATAAATATCAGAATTGTACTAAAACGATGACTGTCTAATGAGAAGGTGTCAGCAACCATGAAATTATATATCATTCTCCACCATGGCAACACCTTTCACTATCCTTTTTTTGCTCATTGCAGTCCTAGTGCCTGCACACTGAAACATTTATAAAATGTCAACTTATAATGCTTAAATCAACTTCCAACCTATCAAGTTCATAAGTCGCTAAATTATGTAGACTTTCAACCTATCAAATTCATTGCCTGCACACTGAAATGAACCGGAAAAAAATTCTTATCAAGCTTTTGAAATCCATGTTGGTAGCAAACATTCAGCAAATTTAAGCATTCAAAAATAGAATCATTGTAGTCTGATTAACAGGACACGACATAAAATAGAAACTGGTATTGCAGTCCAAGTATAAAGGCAGTTCAATCATATTTCACACTAATCATATCATGAAATGTGGCAAATCTTTTAAACACACACCCCATGCATAAAACTTTAAAACCTGAAAACAAAACTTTGAAGCCAATTCCTATGGGGTTTGAATTTCCCACCGAGTTTTCTGATGAAGGGTTTTTACAACAATTAAGTTAACATTTACTTGCATAAATATAGGGGTATTAATGAAGGGTATCAATATGCTTCTTAGGTAGATTTATGAAATTTCATAAACTTCACATAGGCTACAGATAATTTCAGATCCTAGAAGTTAGGAATCCTTAAAAGCCACTTAACAGAGAAAAAAATATAAAATCATTTAAAATGAAGAAAAAAACAAAGTCTGATCAATGGTGCTCACATGTGAGGGGAAATAGGACCAAGAAATATAATGCCGTCTCCTAAACTTGAAGCTGGATTCATTGAGAACAGGAGCTTAGCAGATGCTATGTTCATGGAAATAGAGAGGACAGAGTAAAATGGAAGATTAATGAATGGAATCAATAACATAAAAAAAGTTGAGGAATATCTTACCTAGATGCAGAACCCATCTTTGCGCTGACCTTTTGTCATAGAAAGGTAGCTGCAGCAAAATGGAAGCTTAGCAGGGGAATCAAAGACCTAGGTAAAATGGAAGCTTCTGTAAAGAAATTGAAGACCTAGGGTGAAGAATCTCTTAGGTAGATGCACCTGCATTGTCAACCGAGGGGCGATGGCTTTGAATGCCAAGAGCAGGAGATCCAACCAACTTTTCCCTAGATGCTTGAAGGAACAGGGTGATGGAATGTCGAGGGGGTAGATGCAAATCCAAAAATTAAAATGGGGAAGAAGAGCCCTAGAAGAGCACTTTCGCTTTGTGTGGGCGGGCGAGTAGTTAAAATCAGTAAAAGGTGCGATAAAAGTTGATCTTACTAATGGGAGACGATGGTAGCCGCATCGTGAGCCAACTGGAGAAGCGAGAGGAATGAGACGCAATTAGAACGGCAGAGAGAACCCGAGCATAATTTTAGAGAGGAGAAGAACCCTATTTCTTCAACTGATCCCATAGAGATGGGAAAGGGGTTGGAAGAGGAAATAAGAGTTAGAAATAGGGCAAGCAAGCTTACTTTGGGTTGTAAGAGCAACGTCGGGTTGCCATAGAGATTGCAGGTCCAGGATGGTAGAAATGGGGGAAATTAAATATGGCTATAGAGATTAGCATAGAGATTGCAGGTCCACGATTGTAGCAAAGAGATTGCAGCGTCGGGTTGCCATAGTGATTGCAGGTCCACGATGGTAGAAAGGGGCTGGAGGTGGAGATGGTAGAAATGGGAAAGAAGAGAAGTAAACCCTAGAGAATTGGGAAAGCAGAAATGGCAGAAACGGAAAAGCAGAGAAGTAAATCGTAGAGAAATGGGGAAAATAAAATAGTAGGTGTGCAAGGGCTTCGATGAGGAGTTCAGACCGGGAGCGGCGAACGATCAAAGAAGCGAAGTGCGACATCACCGGGAGCGGCGAACGGTCGAAGAAGCGAAGTGCGACATCTGGAATCTCCGACGGCTTGAACACGCTGAATGTGTCGAGTCGCTGAAGGTGGAGGACGATTACGCGGGAGGAAGCGGGCTCCCAGATATTGGATGGTGTAGCAGCGAAATCGCTAGAGGAAGAGGACTCTCAGATCGCTGGAGGTAGATGACTCGCAAATCGCTGGAGGAATGCGGGAGCAGCGGGGTACCTGCAGGAGCAGGACGACAACATGATTTTAGCGGGCAATGGGATGGAAAGACGCGAAATGATGTCGAAGTGGTCTGATGTGATTTTATCGGGCAGAGTGACGGAGGTGCCTTTTGGCGGGGGAATGTGTAATTACGGAAGAACATCATATTTTTGAAATTATTTGAAATTTTATATAAGATTGTTAGTCTTTAAGAAAAAGAAATAAGGGTATTTTAGGTATTATAAATGTTGCACCAAAGGATAGTTTTCCTTTATAGAATAGTATAGATATCTACTACTACCCTCCTACCAATCTACCCTTAGTACAATTTGAAAGATTTTTACCAAAAAAGAAGAAGGTAAAAGTCAGTCACATGTGAATATAGGAGTTCCTCAGGCCCAACAATCATCATCTACTTCGTCAATCCTCGCATTGTATGGTAATGCACATACACGACGATTCAAAAAGTCTTCATCCACTATCCACCAATCCCTGGCGCTCCCGCCCTCATTTCCATCTCCCTCTAGTTTGAATGACATGCTATCAAACTCGGGTAGCTCCTCCTCCTCCTCCTCCCTCTGTAGCATCGGTGAATAAAAAAACCTCCCCTCCAGCGGACATCTTAATTTTCCTTGAATCCATCCGAAGACGTTCACCTTCACATATTGAAATCCTGAGCGCCGTGTTATAGAAGCACCGGGACCATCCGTCGGGGCCTCCGCCCTAGACGTAGAGCCGGTGAGAGAAGCAGTTGCCAAAGTAGGTTTCACATGAGCGAGGAGGAGGCTTGGAGCTAGGATTCCATGGTAGTAAAGAGGGGATGGAAGTACCAATTCTTGAGGGAGGTTGTGGTTAGTGATGCGGCTAAGGTCTCGGAAGAGTGGAGGAAGAAGTAGGGGGAAAGTGGTAGAAAGTTGAGGAAGAAGAGGAAGATCATGCTCCTAATGAGGAGAGTCTCTTCCGCCGGGTCATATCTACCGGTGATCGGAGGATTATGGTTTCAGCGGCCAATCGAGGCCAATCATCTCCTTTAATCTGCCAGAGACCTTGATCTTCACCCGTCCGTCACATGTAATAGCGACATTTCCCTATTGTATATGACCGACGTATTTTCGTCTGTCTGCTGCGTACATACATCTTGCTCTATATGCGCCTATGCGGGAAAAAGTGTGGTTCTAAAGAAAAATAATTTATTTGCTTCAAAAATTATTATTTTAAAATAATAATCTAATATTTATTCTAATTTATTACTGCATAATAAGTAACATTCACTTGTTTTTTATAAGTATAATGTGAGGCAATAATACCCACCCTCCGTTGATTATCCACCATAAATTCCTAAAATAATAAGTGGTTAAAAATAATGTTGTGATAAGTGTAGAGCAGTCGTGACCAAAAAGCCCGGCGGGCCCGGGCCGAGACCGGGCCTGCCGGGCCCGGGCTTTTTTCCAACCTGGCCCGGCCCGGGCCTAGCCTTAACCGGGCCGGGCCGGGCTCGGGCTTTCCCTCCAAATGGGGGCCTGCCAAGGCCCCCAGGGCCGGGCCAGGCCGGGCCGGGCCCTGGCCGGGCCCGGCCTTATTTCTGCCATGGCAGCAAGCTGCCATGGCAGAAACCGGGCTTTTCAAGAGCCCGGTAAACCGGGCTTTGCCCGGCCCGGCCTGGGCCGGGCACCGGGCCGGGCATTTGCCTAATATGGGGGCCCAGTTAGGCCCCCTAAGCCCGGCCCGGGCCCGGGCGGGCTTTGCGCGGGCCCGGGCCTCGCCGGGCTTTTCCCGGGCCGGGCCCGGGCCGGCCCCCTGGGCCCGGTTTTTCTGCCCAAGTCTAGTGTAGAGTAATGCCGCACACTGTAGAAAACGGTCTGGTACCAATGACATATAAGGAGAGTGCCTAATTTTTAGGTACAAGTAGCGTGCACAGAACTGTGCACGCTATGTAACAGTTACAGCCGTAATTTACAAGTAAAATGTAAATTACGGCTGTAACCTGAAATTATGCTGTAACAGTAATGTAAATTACGGTTGTAACTGTTACATACTGCAGAACATACATTACTGTTACAGCATAATTTCAGGTTACAGCCGTAATTTACATTTTATTTGTAAATTACGGCTGTAACTGTTACATAGCGTGCACAGCTCTGTGCACGCTACTTGTACCAAAAAATTACTCCTATTGTGGGGCCCGTGGTGTTGACCCTCTACAATGAGTATGTTTTGATGATAACAAACTAGAGATTATTTGTTCTAATATTTTGTTTAAGTGTTTGTGATATGCAAGCACAATTTTGTGAAGACTTTTCGCCGCAAGATTTGGTTTGGGGTATCTTAGTCGTGTGACCCCTTTAGATTTGAATTGTAAAATCTTTCAAGTTCACTTTCTTAATTAAATCGTTTGCCATCTGCTCTTAGGATCATGCATTGCATTTACTTTCTTAAATAAAATTCATTCATTTATACATATATATTAATAAAAATTTCTTTTTTTTTCTGTTGAGCTTTGTCGAAGGTTTTAGTACATCCTCTTCTTATAATCAGATTTCTTATTATTATTATTATTTTATCTATTTTTTGTCTAAATTTCATTTCTTTTGTCTAAATCATTTTCTTATTCTCCTTCCTCTATATAAATAAGAGGAGCTATCCTGTCATGTTCACGGGAGAGTTTTTTATTTAGCCAAATCCTTTTTTTTTAGTTTTGTTCCGTGAGTCTCACTGTAGCCAAACCTCTCCATCCCGCCATCGTTCAAAGCCCTTGCTGTAATCTCTCCATCCTGCCATCGTTCAGATCAGATCGGAGCTACCTTGCCGGATCGTCATCATCTTGCCGACGCCCTGCAGAACTTCCGTCCAAGATCTGTTAGTCTTCTTCTCAGGATTCTGCAGAGCAGTTCTCCGACATCGCAGAACTGTTCATCATCTCACGGTTTTATTTCTCTCATCGCAGAACTTCCGTCTCAGATCTGTTCGTCCTTCTTCTTTTATACGCAGATTTGTTCATCATTTTTCTGATTAGGTTAACACTAAATATCTGCTGCAGTTTTTTTTTGTTCCTCTTTTTGTTCTTAATAATCTATTTCTTGATCTGTTCTTCATCTTAACAGTGATCTATTACCAGATCTATTACCAGATCTGTTCTATATAGTCTATTACCAGTTTATTATCTGATCTGTTCTATCATAATCGCAGATCTGCTGTTTTGTGCTTAAATACACAGAAATCCTTTTGGATTCTTGCATACTCTTGTTCACAGCATTCTCTTTAATTATGAGTTCAGAAACTTCATTGCCTCACAGATTTTTCGTTGCCATTTCCTTACTATTATTTTGTGATTCTTTATTTTATTCACGGGTCAAGATCACCACCTCTTCGTTTTAGATCTTCACTGATCTGTGTTTAATAAATCTTTACCTCACTAAATCGTATCACAAGACATTTCTCTGGTATATAACTTCAGATTCAAGATTGTTTTTGCACTTATTATAATTAAGATTGACTGCATCTTCTCAGATCTACCCCTCTGAGGTGTCATGTTGTTTTGATCTTGTTTTGTTTGCTGCATAGAGATTTCCTAATATAATCTCATATCTATTTCATTTAATTTTTTTTTGGTAACAGATTCCATTCTTATTTCATTCTCTAGTGTGCATACCTTTATCAACCTTCTATATACAATCTACATAAATTTGTTTGCACTTCCAGTTATTTCATTTCTATAAAACGTTTGTTTCTACAAAATATTTATTCAGTTATCTACATACATCATTATAGTAAGAGCAGTTCGACCTCTAAAATTTGGGCAAATTCTTTTAATTAAGTTTTTGAATATTGAAGATTGTAGGGTAATTGTTGTAATTTCTTTCATTGTATTTTTATTTCAAGAACCTATTCAGCTACTTGTGCGGGTCTCGGATGTCCCACTGGCCTTTGGGAAAAGGGCTGGTAAAACTCTATTCTAGTAAGATATTTTTGGGGTGCTAAGGTGAGCGGGAGGCCTCTTAGCAAGTGAGTAGGATCCTGGGGGATCCGAACACTTTATATCTGTGTGTCACTTAATTCTTTAGCACTTCATTTCTTGTTGATGTTATAATCTTGGTGTACCTATTATACTTATCAATATTTTTATTATTATAAAAATTGGTACTCTCTCACCAAAGTTTTCTTTTAAAGAATCAATAAAATTTAAAGTATACAAATTAATTTTAAATTTTATTTAATTCCAATTCACCCCCCTCTTGGGATTATTGTGTCATTTCAACCAACAATTGGTATCAGATGGTAGGTTATTATTTCTTTATTATTATTGGACTAACCTCCTTAGAAAAGATCCTATAAATGGCACAGAATTTTGTGAATACTTTACCTGAGGGTCAATCTACTTCTAGGCCGCCTTTATTTGATAATGTTCCTTTTGATTATTGGAAAAATAGAATGCGAATTTATTTACAATCTATAAATTTTACTATGTTGAATTTAATTCAAAAAGGTTATAAGTCAAAACTTCATTTGAGAAATGGTCAACTACTCAAAAAGAATTAGCGGAATTAAATGCTAAAGGGATGAACATACTTTTTTGTGCTTTAAAACTGGATGATTATATGCGTGTTTGCAACCTGTCAACTGGAAAAGAAATTTGGGATAAATTAATACTCACATATGAAGGTACTAATGAAGTAAGAGAATGTAGAATTAACAATCTTGTTCATCAATATGAATTATTTAGTATGTTACCTTCTGAATCTATTTCTGAGATGTTTACTAGATTTACTAAAATTGTAAATGGGTTATACTCACTAGGAAAAGATTATACTAATCAAGAAAAGGTAAATAAAATACTTAGGAGTCTACCTAGATTATATGATGGTAAAGTCACAGCAATTCAAGAATCTAAAGATTTATCTACTTATTCACTTGATCATTTACTTGGTTCTTTACTTGCATATGAGCTAACATTGTCTGATAGAAAAGAAGAAGTGAATGCATCTCGAAAGACAAAAGATATAGCCTTGAAAGTACAGGATTCGGGATCTTCATCATCCAAGTCTATAAATGAAGAAGATCTTGCATATTTCATCAAAAGGCATCTTAGATTCAAGGGTCAAGGGAAAGGTAAAAAATTCAATAAGTTTAATAACTCTAAGTATAAGAAAGTTGTTTCAGGTGATAAGTCACAAGCAGTATGTTTTGGATGCGGAAAGCCCGGTCACATGATAGCAGATTGCTATTCAAGAAAGGACACAAATGAAAAGAAAGCAAATGTTGAAAGGAAAAAGGATGGAACACAATTCGAGAAGAAAAGGAAGAAAAGTGTTTACATCGCAAATTGGGAGGATTCAGAGGAAGCAACATCAGGTGCGGAATCCAGTTCTGAAGAATAAGCTAAATGCTTGATGGCTCACACTGATAGCGAGCAATCGTCTGATTCCGATAAAGAGGTACAACCTTCTTATGAAGAGTTATATTCAAATTTTCAAAAATTATTGCATATATTCAATAAAGTAAAAAGAAAGCATAAAGAATTAAAAAGAGAACATGATAATAATATTTCTTTACTAACAAATGCTAAAACTGATATTCTTTCTATTTCTGAACGGCTTAATAATGTCTTGCCAACTATAGAGAAATATAAGATATTATCAAATGATTTTGAAATTTTAAAAGAAGAAAAATTAACTTTAGAAAAACAACTAAATGAACAAAAAAATAGTTTATCATGTGTACCTTCTATTTCACAAGAATATGATCAAGATTTTGAAAAGGATTTTTATGTAATAAAAGAGCAAAATGAGTCTTTACTTCAAGAAAATAAAATTTTACTTGATAGATTATCTTCTCTTTCATGTGATGAATTAATTAAAGTTAAAAATGAATGTAAGATGCTTAGATCTCAAAATATTAAGTTAAATGAAAGATCAATTTTGTGTGTGTCTCTTGAAAGAGAGATTATCATTTTAAAAGCTAAACTTAAATTACTTAAAAAATCACATATCTCAAATTCACATTATTCATCAAATCTTAATAAATCTTATATACGAAATTCTAGTGCTCAAAATTATCGTCGCTTTCATTCATTTCATGATAGTTCGTTAAATATATTTTGCAATTATTGTAAGCAAAAAGGGCACGTCTCTTTTGATTGTTATGCAAAGAATGGTACGTCACGTAGTTTACAATTAGCACACAAGATTCCATCTCATACACATCTTTTACCTTTTCAAACTAACATGTATGGATCCAACTTTGTTTGGGTACCAAAAGTTCGAAAATGATTCTTTATATATAGGTTTGTCTTCATAATGGTGGCAGTGAAGGCAAATGGTATCTAGACAGTGGGTGCTTAAAACATATGACAGGTGATAAATCTATATTTGTTTCTTTTAAAGAAAAAGCTAAAGGTGTTGTTTCTTTTGGAGACAATACTAAAAGAAAGGTTCTTGGCAAAGGTAAAATTCAAATTCCAAATTCAAATCTAATCATTAAAAATGTGTTATATGTAGATAGTTTGAAACATAGTTTACTTTCCATTAGTCAATTATGTGATGTTGGCTTTAGTGTAGAATTTGTTTCTTCGAAATGTTATATTAAAAAGGAAAATGTCACTATACTTATGGGTTATAGGTTTGAAAATGTCTATATTTTAGATTTATTTGCAAATAAGAATGCATCAATCATTTGTCTTAAATCTTGCTTAGATGATCCGTGGTTATGGCATAGGAGACTTTGTCATGCTAGTATGGATACCTTAGAAAGATTAAAATCAAAAGATTTAGTTTCTGGTTTACCAAAATTAGTATATGAAAAAAATCATGTTTGTTCTTCTTGTCAAAAAGGTAAGCAAGTTAAAACTTCGTTTTCTAGCAAGAAAGAAATTTCTACATCTAGGCCTTTAGAAATGTTGCATATGGATCTTTTTGGGCCAATTAATATTGCTAGTCTAGGTGGTAAAAATTATTGTTTTGTTATAGTGGATGACTTTTCAAGATATACTTGGACTTTATTTTTATCCAACAAAAATGAGGCTTTTGAAAATTTTAAGATTCTTATTTCACGTATTCAAAATGAAAAATCACTTTCTGTTATTTTTATTCGTAGTGATAATGGTGGAGAATTTAAGAATGAATTATTTGAATCTTTTTGTAATTTAAATGGTATAATTCATACTTTTTCTGCTCCTCGTACTCCCCAACAAAATGGAGTTGTTGAGCGTAAAAATAGAAGTTTAATAGAGATGGGTAGAACAATGCTAAATGAATATAAATTGCCAAAATATTTTTGGGCGGAAGCCATAAGCACTGCTTGTTTTGTTCTTAATAGAATTTCCATTAGACCTATTTTAAAGAAAACCCCATATGAATTATATAAAGGAAGAAAACCTTCTATAAATTTTTTCCATATTTTTGGTTGTAGGTGTTTTATTTTAAATAATGGTAAGGAAAATTTGGGGAAATTAGATGCTAAAGCTGATGTTGGTATTTTTCTTGGATATAGTTTAAATAAAAAGGCTTATCATGTTTTTAATAAAAGAACATCATCCGTTGAGGAATCTATTCATGTTACTTTTGATGAAGTTTATAAAGATTTTGAAAAACCTTTGGATGATGATTTAGAAAAATTAGATGATTTAGAAAAATTAGATGATTTAAATATTAATGTTGTTTCTTCAGAAAATCATGATTTGCCAAAAGAATTGAAATTTAGTGATTCCCATCCAAAAGAATTAATTATTGGTGATCCTTCTATAGGTATTAGAACTAGAAGACAAGTTATGGATGAAATTAATCATAGTGTGTTTATTTCTCTAATTGAACCTAATAATCTTAAAGAAGTTCTTCTTGATCCTGATTGGGTAATTGCTATGCATGATGAATTGAATGAATTTAAAAGAAATAATGTTTGGGAATTAGTTCCTAAACCTGAAGATAAATCTATTATTGGAACAAAATGGATTTTCAAAAATAAATCGGATGATCAAGGTAACATAATTAGAAATAAAGCTAGACTGGTTGCTCAAGGTTTCAAACAAATTGAAGGTATTGATTTTGAAGAATCATTTGCTCCAGTTGCTAGATTAGAAGCTATTCGTTTGTTTCTAGCGTTTGCTTGTCATATGGATTTTATTGTATATCAAATGGATGTTAAGTCAGCATTTTTAAATGGTTATATTCATGAAGATGTTTATGTTTGTCAACCCCCCGGTTTTGAAGATCATTTGCATTCTGAATTTGTATATAAACTTAATAAAGCCTTATATGGTCTTCGACAGGCTCCAAGAGCCTGGTATGATCGTTTAAGTTCTTTTTTGTTATCAAAAGGTTTTATAAAAGGCAATGTTGATTGTACACTTTTTATTTTGCACAAAGATAAAGATATTCTTTTAGTTCAAGTGTATGTAGATGATATTTTATTTGGCTCTACTAATAATTCATTATGTAAAGAATTTGCTTCTTATATGAGTAGTGAATTTAAAATGAGTATGATGGGTGAACTTTCATTTTTTCTTGGTCTGATAGTTAAACAAACTAAAGATGGTATTTTTATTTCACAATCTAAATATATAAAAGACTTATTAAAGAAATATGATTTATCCAAACTTAAGAGTGTTAAAACTCCTTCTAGTTTATCTGAAAAAATCGAATTAGATGAAATTGGAAAACCTGTTGATAATATATTATATAGAGGTATGATTGGTTCTTTGTTATATTTAACTGCAAGTAGACCTGATATTATGTTTAGTGTTTGTTTATGTGCTCGTTTTCAAGCGAATCCTAAAGAATCTCATCTTATAGCAGTAAAACGTATTTTTAGATATATTTCTGGCTCTGTTAACTTAGGTTTATGGTATCCCAAGAATTATGGTTTATGTTCATTAATTGGTTATACTGATGCTGACTATGCTGGTAGTACTATTGATCGCAAAAGTACGTCTGGGACTTGTCAATTTTTTGGACAATCTTTAATTTCTTGGTCTAGTCGTAAACAACATTCAGTTGCTCTTTCTACAACCGAGGCTGAGTACATAGCGACAGGTAGTTGTGTTGCTCAAATTCTTTGGTTAAAACAACAACTTCTTGATTATGGTTTAACATGTGATAAAATTCCAATTTATTGTGATAATAATTCTGCTATTTGCATATCTAAAAATCATTCTAATCATTCTCGCACAAAACATATTGATATTCGTCATCACTTTATTAGAGATCATATTACTCGTGGTGATGTTGTTATCTCTCATGTTGATACAGAAAATCAATTAGCTGATATTTTTACAAAACCTCTTAGTAGTGATCGCTTCTTTTATCTTCGCATGAATATAGGAATGCTAGATCCATCTATATAATTGATTAATACAACTTTTATAAGGTGCTGTATGAATGATGTATTTTTTTATATATAAGTTTTAGTATGATTTTAAGGTTAAGTCTGACTGATCATTAATATGTTTAGTATAATTTTCATGTGATAATGTTTTTCTTTCTGAATATAGTTTGATAGTAAAATTGGTGTATGATTTGCTGTAGGATTCAGTTGAGATCAAGTGTTAAATTGGTTGAACATCTTTTTGATTATGTCAAAATAGGGGGAGAATTTCTAGATTATGGAGATTAATTTAGAAATTATGGAGTTCTTGTTTTGAGTTCATATGTTCTCATATTTAGGGGGAGTTTATGGTTTTCATATATTATTCATGCTATATTTTTTTCTTTCTCCTCCATAATCAATAGTTTGTCATCATCAAAAAGGGGGAGATTGTTGACCCTCTACAATGAGTATGTTTTGATGATAACAAACTAGAGATTATTTGTTCTAATATTTTGTTTAAGTGTTTGTGATATGCAGGCACAATTTTGTGAAGACTTTTCGCCGCAAGATTTGGTTTGGGGTATCTTAGTCGTGTGACCCCTTTAGATTTGAATTGTAAAATCTTTCAAGTTCACTTTCTTAATTAAATCGTTTGCCATCTGCTCTTAGGATCATGCATTGCATTTACTTTCTAAAATAAAATTCATTCATTTATACATATATATTAATTAATATATATTAATAAAATTTTTTTTTTCTGTTGAGCTTTGTCGAAGGTTTTAGTACATCCTCTTCTTATAATCAGATTTCTTCTTATTATTATTATTTTATCTATTTTTTGTCTAAATTTCATTTCTTTTGTCTAAATCATTTTCTTATTCTCCTTCCTCTATATAAATAAGAGGAGCTATCCTGTCATGTTCACGGGAGAGTTTTTTATTTAGCCAAATCCTTTTTTTGTTTAGTTTTGTTCCGTGAGTCTCCCTGTAGCCAAACCTCTCCATCCCGCCATCGTTCAAAGCCCTTGCTGTAATCTCTCCATCCTGCCATCGTTCAGATCAAATCGGAGCTACCTTGCCGGATCGTCATCATCTTGCCGACGCCCTGCAGAACTTCCGTCCAAGATCTGTTCGTCTTCTTCTCAGGATTCTGCAGAGCAGTTCTCCGACATCGCAGAACTGTTCATCATCTCACGGTTTTATTTCTCTCATCGCAGAACTTCCGTCTCAGATCTGTTCGTCCTTCTTCTTTTATACGCAGATTTGTTCATCATTTTTCTGATTAGGTTAACACTAAATTTCTGCTGCAGTTTTTTTTGTTCCTCTTTTTGTTCTTAATAATCTATTTCTTGATCTGTTCTTCATCTTAACAATGATCTATTACCAGATCTATTACCAGATCTGTTCTATATAGTCTATTACCAGTTTATTATCTGATCTGTTCTATCATAATCGCAGATCTGCTGTTTTGTGCTTAAATACACAGAAATCCTTTTGGATTCTTGCATACTCTTGTTCACAACATTCTCTTTATGAGTTCAGAAACTTCATTGCCTCACAGATTTTTCTTTGCCATTTCCTTACTATTATTTTGTGATTCTTTATTTTATTCACCGGTCAAGATCATCACCTCTTCGTTTTAGATCTTCACTGATCTGTGTTTAATAAATCTTTACTTCACTAAATCGTATCACAAGGCATTTCTCTGGTATATAACTTCAGATTCAAGATTGTTTTTGCACTTATTATTATTAAGATTGACTGCATCTTCTCAGATCTACCCCTCTGAGGTGTCATGTTGTTTTGATCTTGTTTTGTTTGCTGCATAGAGATTTCCTAATATAATCTCATATTTATTTCATTTAATTTTTTTTGGTAACAGATTCCATTCTTATTTCATTCTCTAGTGTGCATACCTTTATCAACCTTCTATATACAATCTACATAAATTTGTTTGCACTTCCAGTTATTTCATTTCTATAAAAAGTTTGTTTCTACAAAATATTTATTCAGTTATCTACATACATCATTATAGTAAGAACAGTTCGACCTCTAAAATTTGGGCAAATTCTTTTAATTAAGTTTTTGAATATTGAAGATTGTAGGGTAATTATTGTAATTTCTTTCATTGTATTTTTATTTCAAGAACCTATTCAGCTACTTGTGCGGGTCTCGGATGTCCCACTGGCCTTTGGGAAAAGGGCTGGTAAAACTCTATTCTAGTAAGATATTTTTGGGGTGCTAAGGTGAGCGGGAGGCCTCTTAGCAAGTGAGTAGGATCCTGGGGGATCCGAACACTTTATATCTGTGTGTCACTTAATTCTTTAGCACTTCATTTCTTGTTGATGTTATAATCTTGGTGTACCTATTATACTTATCAATATTTTTATTATTATAAAAATTGGTACCCTCTCACCAAAGTTTTCTTTTAAAGAATCAATAAAATTTAAAGTATACAAATTAATTTTAAATTTCATTTAATCCCAATTCACCCCCCCTCTTAGGATTATTGTGTCATTTCAACCAACACGTGGTGGATAGTAAATCTGTGTACCACCTTGGCCCCCACTATTTCGCTTATAATTTTGATTGGCTTCTCGGGCTGTTTTTTTCGTCCGAGTGACGTACGATTTTTTTCCCAATTTACAGCACGACAAACAGATCGTAATACAAAAAGACCGTCATACCGCACACTGTAGAGCCGCCTCTCTGCAATGGCGATATGGTACAACAATAGCTCTCAAGCGTCCACTTTTTGTATGATTCTATTACTGCACACACGTAACGAGCAACATTGGTGCATGTGTTTAGATATATGAAAATTAACTTAATAATAATGCCATAGAAATGTTTCATATTTTCATCTATCATTTCATGCTAATTAACACAAAAAATCCTCTCATCATTCGAGTGTTCTATTGGATGAAGGAGAGTACCTCAAGACTTCTTAATAGATGTTCATCAAATTCGCCATGAGTTAATTATAGAAAAAATATTCATGCATGCGTATGTAGGTAAAAGCATGAAGTGCTAAAACCCTAAGTAACACCGATAAAGTTTGAAGGCTTCACCAAGCAGAAGAGCGAGCATGACTATGCAACATGTATTATACGAGGATAAGGAAGGTTTGCCCCAGTAAAACCAGAGTAAAGGCAGGTGTAACCCCGGTGTCCGATGGGCGAGCCCTGCCAGATGACCGGACTCGCCACCGGCAGATGCGGGCCCTGCCAGATATCCGAAAGCACCTGTTATGACATATTGGACTGAAGAAAACAAAAGTATGTATGCACGCATAAGAATAAAACATAAACTAAGCAGCATCATATGAAAGTCAAAAGTACAATCAGAGAAATAGGTACCAGGAGACCTAATGTCTCATGATCAACAAAAGAGCAGGAAGTAGTCCAAACAAAATAGATAAAGAGAGCTAATTAGTGCTCTAAGTCAGAGAAAGAAAACCAAGCAGATACTCTAGAAACCATCATCCAGCAGATCATCCTTCTCAGGATCCCAATCAGCATGTGCTCCTCCTGCAGCAGCATTTCCTGTAATTTCCAACAGAGAACTTCATTCAGAATGAATTCAACTATGGAAAATGTACATGTATCTAGTTCTGTATATAAGAACGTAGTATTTTAAATTATGCTTAGAGGATATAGGTAGAGTATTTCAGGTTTAACCGCAGAATCTATTAACTGTTTCCAAGCGAAACGATTTCAGACTTCTGGACAACGCAGCTATATCTGTGTTCCTGTGTGTGATATCATGGTTACAGTTCTTCTAGGGTTAATTGGAACTCATCAAATGTGGAATGGAACCAATCAACAGGAGAAGGTCCAAAACAAGTCAGATCGTGTTATCAAATGTGGAATAACACTCTCTCCTCCAAGTCAAGGAAGACGAATCCGGATGAGGTTGTTAACATCAAATGTGGAATGAAACAACCAACTAGATTCGTGCTCAGCAACCAAAACACCAACGGAGCACAATATGCTAGGTTTGATAAAGGAAGGAATCAAAACATTCGGACTTAGGCTGGTTTCAAACCGCTTTGAGTCCCATTTCCCCCACTATTTTGATTGAACGGTCTCGGGGCATTCCTTTTGTCAGTGGATCAGCTAGATTATCCTTCGATCGCACGTCGACCAAAGTAATAACGCCTTGTTCTTTAAGAAAATTCAATAGGGCGTGTCTCAGTCGTACATGTCGTCTCTTAGTGTTAAAGAGGACATTCTTAACAACTTGGACTGCAGCCTGATTATCACAGTATAGGCTTAAAGAATTGGCTTGAAGTTTAGACAAGGGAATGTCTAAGATCAAATTCCTGATCCAGTCTGCCTCTTCACCAGCTGAAGCTAAGGAAAACAACTCGGCTTCCATAGACGACAAAGCTATGCATGTCTGTCTCTTGGACTTCCAAGTAATTGCAGCGCCACCCAATGTGAATATAAATCCACTTGTGGACTTGCTGTTTGCAACTTCTGAACACCAGGAGGCATCAGAGTACCCTTCCAAAGTAGGAGGGTGACCAGTGTAGCACAGAGCGTGGTCTTTAGTACCTTTGAGATACTTCATCATCCTGTCTAGGGCATCCCAATGCTCTTTGCCTGGACTACTGGTAAAGCGACTTAGCATGCTTACGGAGAAAGCAATGTCAGGTCTAGTGCAGCTTGTGGCGTACATGAGACTTCCAATGATCTCTGAGTACTTGACTTGATCAACGCTTGTTCCTTCATCCGGACTCAGCTTGACGTTCGGATCAGTTGGTGTTTCAACAGGCCTACAATCTTTATAACCCCATGTATTAAGAATCTGCTCTATGTAGTGAGCTTGACTCAGAGTGACACATCCCTTATCTACTCTTACTTTCATACCTAGTAGGGTATCGACGGGACCAAAGTCCTTCATATCAAACGCTTTGGCGAGTGCAGACTTAATATCCCTCACGACAGCTAGGTCTGACCCCAGGATCAACATGTCATCCACATATAGGCATATGATGACTGTTTGGTTTGACATCGAGCGGTAATAGAGACACTTGTCTGAGAGACTGGACTAAAATCCAAAGCTCTTTACCACTTGATCAAACTTCACGTGCCACATCTTAGGTGCTTGTTTAAGCCCATAGATAGATTTATCAAGTTTGCACACTTTATCCTTTAAATCTTTATGGACATAACCTTCAGGTTGTGCCATGTAGATCTCTTCATTTAGCTCTCCATTCAAAAAAGCTGTTTTCACGTCCATTTGATGGATAATGAAATTCTCGATAGAGGCTAAGGCGAGAAGAATTCTAATAGTAGATAGGTGACAGACAGGTGAATAGACATCAAAATAGTCAATTCCCCCTGTTGTTTATAACCCTTAGCTACTAGACGTGCTTTGTATCTGGCTATAGACCCATCACTATGTAACTTCTTCTTCAATACCCACTTGCATCCCAGGACTTTAGCTCCTTTCGGTAGGTCCACTAGATGTCAGGTATTGTTTTGTAGCAGCGAGTTCATCTCATCGTCGATGGCTTCTGCCCACATTAACGCATCTCTCGATCTCATCGCTTCCTGATAGGAAAATGGATCATCCTCTAAGTGGTAGGTGACGAAGTTCTCACCAAAATCCTTAGGGATTCTATCTCTTGTAGATACTCTAAGAGGAATAGGTTCGACCTCTAGAGGTTGGGGAGCAGTGCCAGAGGGACCAGCTTCGGGTTCTACCGTAGACTCTGAGATCATGTCAGTAGATCCAGGAACGGTCAGGCCATGATCTTTGATAAATTTATGCTCAAAGAAGATAGCATCTCTAGACTCTATCACTGAATTATTGGATAGATCCAGAAATCGGTCAGCTGCACTGTCTTCTGCACTGCCTAGATAGACACAGGTTGTCGTTCTAGGTCCCACCTTAGGTCTTTTAAGGTCTTGTATACGCACATAGGCGATACAGCACCAAGTCTTAAGAGTATCATATCTACAAGGATGACCGTGCCACAGCTCATAAGGAGTAGAACTGAGCTTTGAGTGAGGCACTCTATTCAGAATGTGATTTGCAGTAAGGACTGCTTCCCCCCAGAAGGAATTGGGCATGCCAGCGGTCAGGAGCATAGAGTTTAACATCTCTGTCAAAGTTCTATTCTTACGCTCAGCAACTCCATTTGATTGGGGTGAGTAAGGAGCTGTAGTTTCAAGGATTATGCCCTCAGTGGCACAAAACTCCCTAAACCCAATTGCAGTGTATTCTCCTCCTCGATCACTTCTAAGTCTCTTAATCTTCAGATTTAACTGGTTTTATACCCGAGATTTGAAGATTTTGAAGGTCTCGAATGTCTCGTCTTTCGATTTCAATAGGTAGACATGACAAAATCTGAAGAAATCGTCAATGAAGGTAATTAGATACTTCCTTCCCCCTCTAGTGGCATGACTCCGAAAGTCACAGAGGTCGGAATGAATCAATTCCAAAAGTTGTGTGCTCCTAGAAACGATCTTGTAAGGGTTTCTAGTTATTTTGGTTTGGGCACAAACCTCGCACCTATCAAATCGAATAGAGAAATCTAACGGAATGTTGTGACTCTTAGCTAGATCGCGCATCTTCTTGTAGTGAACGTGTCCAAGTCTATTGTGAAGTAGCTTTGTATCTAACAGAGACGAACTCACTTGATTTATGCACTCATTTTCTAGGCTAAGTCTATACATTCCATTGATTAAGTAAGCGCAACCAAAATAATGTGAATTAACAGACAGTGTTATTCTACCGCTAATGGTTGTGAAGGACATTCCGGACTTATCTAACAAGCTCATAGAAATTAAATTTTTGATTAAATTAGGAACTAATTTAACATTTTACAAAAATAAAATTTTACCTGAAGAGAGGACGAGCTTTGCCGTCCCAGCATGAGTGACGATTGTCGCTCCTCCATTGCAATTCTCAACTCTGTCTCGGACTGCTCTGACGTCTGAGAGAAGACCTCTGTCATTTGTGACGTGACAGGTAGCACCGCTGTCCAACCACCACTCAGAAGATGCACTGCGGTGATTGCTCCCGATCATAGCCACAAAGGACTTGGGATCAGAAGTATCGACCACCATATGTGCCGCCTGAGGTGGAGCTTCATCCTTTTGCTTCTTCAGACCCCTACAGTCAGCAGCCCAGTGACCCCACTTGCCGCAATTGTTGCATTTACCCTTCTTCCTTTTGAGAGAAGGCTTCTTGACAGCCAACTGGGCAGGAGTGTCAACTTTAGGTGTCGGGGGCTTCCGAGGAGGCTTATTAGGTCGAGAAGCGAAGTTGACAACCTGTGGGGGCTGAGCAACCTGCTCCGCGCTCTTTCCAGCGATGTTCTGGTCCTCGATGTGAATGAACCTCTTGAGTTCATCCAGAGTAATCTTCTCCTTCCGCCTGTGCATCTCCGTCTTGAATGTCAGCCACTCCGCAGTTAGCTTGCTCAGGATCAAGTACACGAACAGATTGTCGTCCATCTTCGACTGTTCGTCCTCCAGCTTATTGCGCAGATTTTCCAGCTTTATGATTTGGGAGTTGATCGGCAGGTTCGCTTTGAGGCGGAAGTTGAAAAACTTCTCCCCAATGAGCGATTTGGACAACACCTCCTCCTTCTGGAAATGCGCGTTGAGACGATCCCAGATCTCCTTTGCAGTCTTGTAAGCGTGGTAGGTCAGTGCGAGCCGAGGATTGAGGGAATTCAACAGGTAGTCCCTGCAGAAATCCTCATCCTTGATCCACTGATATTCGTCTACGCCCTCGCTAGAAGACGCAAAGTCACTCTGGACAGTGTAGAAGATTCCGCGTTCCTTCATTCCTAGCTGGACTTGTATTTTCCAACTGAGGAAATCGGACGCGTCGAACGATTGCAATTTGGTGACGTCGAGCGCACTCTTCTTCGACATCGCAACAGAAATTTAAAACCAGAAAACTGAAACAAATCACCTGATTCGCGCGAAGACGACCGGGAAACTTCGGATCCAATCCAGTAAAACGTTTGCTTCTCAATGCAAACAAGAGATTCCACTTGAGCTTTGCAGCTCCACTGAAAATGGTTTGACTGGATGAGATGGCCTTGCACACAAAATTCCAAGGAATTTCCTTGAAAAATTGATTTGACTGGATCTTCGGATCTGGAACTCCTCACAGGCAATGCCACTTCTAGGAAATCAAACAAGATTGCACAAGGAACTCCTCAGAAGCAAAGAACTGCAGCAGAAGAGTGCTGGATTGCCGAACTGCAGAGATCGGAGATCAAACAAAACCGATCTAGACAGATCTCGTCTCGCAGCGCCAAAGTACCTGGATCTGAGATCTAATCGGCAAACAGAAAATGGCAGATCTGAATCTGCGCAAGAACAGCAAAACCAGATCGGCTCTGGACTTGCTATCGGAAGAAATCTAGCGAACGACGACCGGACAAGTCCAGGGATAGTAGATCTACAGGACGGGAGGCGTTCTTCTTTGAGATCTACTGGACGGGAAGATGAACAGCCCTTCTCGCGATCTTCTATCTTCCTCCAAACTGCGATCTCCTCCTTTGGATCAAAACGGCGCAGAAGAGGCTTCCTTAGCGATGAGGAAGATGCATAGGAACAGCGATCTGCGATTTTTCACGGAAGAGAAGGCTGTAACAACAGGAAAATTCGCGAAAAACGGAAGGGAGGAGAGCGCCGACGGGAGAGGGAGATTTGAGCGGAAAACCTAAAAAAAAATATCTTGAGAATGTTACTTTCCGCTCAAGATAGTCCACAAGACCTCATCAACATGTGGAATGAGTCTTTATAGTATCTCCAGCGTAGAGCAACACCCTAGTGACACGGAACCCATCGGGTCGTTCTGAGTCGGTCCTGACACGCTCGGACATATTAATAATAATAAAACTAACAACTAGTACCCGCAATTTACAAACACGCTGCAGGTGTTCAAAATCGCTTACAAAAATCATGTGCCGACACAGTTTGAACCGCTTCTCTTCCAGTAGGTAGCGAACCTCGCGGGCCTCACCGATGTGACCGTCGGTGACAGTGGCCAGTCCTGCCACTTCTGGGTGTGGTCGTACCGGACCACCCAGGCCCTACTGTACAACCCAGTGTACTCCTTCGATGTGAGCGACATCCGGCGATTCCGAAATTTAGGTCGACCAGTGGAGGCAAATCAACGGGTATAGAATGGTGATCACCCGCGGTACACATCTCCCTGTCTCCATGAGTCGTCAACTCCCCCGCCCGGTACGAACGGTTTGTGGGCGTGACCGACTCGCCACTTTACCGCAAGTATTTAACAAATAGTTAATTAAATAGTAAAGATACACTTCGGGTCCGCCACGACCTTCTTAAATCGACCGTCTGCTCAACTTTTGGCCGGGAGACGCAACGGGCATATGAGGGCACATTATTTGGGGATAACCCTGGAGGAAATACTTAACTCGCGGTTATCCCCAACTAATGCTCTACTAAAAAAATCAGCTGCTCGTCAGAGCAGGACCCGGGCTAGAACTGTAGATATGATAAATTGTCGTAATTGAGTGGGGTAAAAAGTGCTGCAAAATGAGCTGCAGAAATGAAATGCTGAACTGTAAAAGCACTGAATGAAAGAACGGAAGTAAAGAGCGGAAATAACCGGACCAATACGAGACTGGAATAGTACTGAAAAGAAACTGAAGTAAAGATGTGAAATAACCAGACCAGTACAAGACTGGAGTAAAATAAATTGCAATAGAATAAAAGGGTTAGTAGTCCTTTACTCCATATTTAGGAGGCTTCAGGTCTATCTCCGTTCATAGGAGAGAAGTTCTGTTCTCCGTTCATAGGAGTTTCTTCCAAATTCTGCCATTTATTATAGTGCGACCAAATATTTTAATTGTGCCTTTTAAACATGGCTTAAGCGAATTTGAGGAACGCTATTATGAGTTCCTTAATTTCTCCAAAAAGAGGCGATTTCAGATGTCCGAGAATTATTTTAAACGCAGCTCGATAATTTGTAAAAACCCCACATTGCTTCGAGCTTGAATTTTCATTTTTATTCATCGGGTCATCATTTATTTGTAATATCATCCAATGATTATAACGCGATTGCGTGCTACGATCTCTTTTCCCAACCCCGGAGAATTTGATAATCTAAAGTGCGGCCGTTCTGCCCCGAAAATTTGGCCATTACACAATTTCCATCCAACTGCCCCCATAATTTGGTAGTACACCCAAAATAGCCTATTATGAGCCTAAAAATATTTCCACAATTTTCCAACCTCTTTAGGGGATTTATTTTGGTTAAACCAGTCTTATTTAGGCCCAAAAAAAAATACCAAATCAATTTATAAAATCCCAAATTTTGATAATACTTCCAAGAGGCCCTATTATGAGTCTATAATTTTTTTCAATATTTTCCAAGTTGTTTAAGACATTTGTTTTGTCCAAACAAATCTTATTTAGGCTTTTAGTAATAGCAAATCAATTTAGAAATATCCCATAAAATTAGTGGAGAGAGTCATCATGATAGGGAACATTTTTCATGTTCAAACAATTTTGCCTAGAGGCCTACATTTCTCTGAGGAAATTCAGCAAAATATTTGTGAAGGGTGGTCTGCGGTTAAGGGGTTCTGAAGGATGAGGAGGCGCCGACGAGCCATTTGGCAGTGGTTCGATGGCCTGCCGCCGCCGGCAACCGCCGAAAATTTGCAACCCGAGGGCGGGTGGCGCGGCCTGCGCCATTATTGTTGGTGTCGCACCGCCCCTCCCTCGTTGGGCTCCGAATTTGGTACGTTCAACGCATATAATAATAGGTGCGATATTAAATACCTCCCATCACGCGTGGGCCACCTCATTTGAAACGTCTTTCTAGGTTTTACGGCTTCTCCTCCGCGCGCGTGTGTAGATGGCGAAGTGGAGCGACTGTTGAAGAAACCCTAGCATTTTATCCGAAGAGAACCTCTGCATTTGTCCTCCGCGCGCGCGTGCAGGCGTAAACTCTGCATTTGTCCGAAGAGAACCTTCCAACCGGCAGACATTGTAAGTTTTCGTGCTTTCGAGATTAGTTCAGTGCAATATGTCGCTTACCTTTCTGGCCAGATTAGTTCAGTATTTTGAAGGTGAAACAATGTATAATACGGTCGTATTAGAGAGGAGGTTCTTTCAATTTTAGGAAGAGAACGATCGTATCTAAGCACTGTACAGTCGTATTGAAGCCATATCCCCATGTTGGTTGTATCCTTTATAAGAAATACAACCGTAAGAAGGTTGAGTACGGTCGTGTTGAATACAGATACGGCCCTAGTGAATTTGATTTTAGAATTTGATGTCGTATAAGAGAGGAGGTTCTTTCAATTTTGGATAGGGCACGATCGTATGTAAGAAGTATACAGTCGTATTGAAGACATATCCCCTTGTAGGCATTTTAATTATTGATGTGTAGTTGTACTCTCGGCTTGAAGAAATACGACCGTGCTAATGTTCAACACGGTCGTATTGAATCCAGATACGGCCCTAGTTTATTTGATCTTAAGTTTGAAGTTGAATAATCGTTTCTTACAAATACGGTGTTATATCCGTTCAGTGCTATCAGATTAAATGAAAATAAGGTTGTATCTGAACTCTCAGACTAATAATAAAAACTGTTGTTATTCTTCTCTGTACAACCATACCCAATGAAGATACGGCCGTAGTTAACTTCAGTCTTTATATTGTACTTGGTTTAGTTATTATTCGGGAGTAAAAACATATGTTTTGGTTTTTTTGTTAGATGACAGGATCCACTACTTTGAATTGTCGATGTGTTGTCTCATCATTCAAGGAAAGAGCAGAACCTTTGTTAAGAACTCTTACAACGAGTTCTATGAATGAATTACAAGATGCTGGTATTCTTGCGCTATTTCAAATTCCTAATCTTAATCAGAATATACCTCTTCTAACAGCATTAATTAGAGCTTATTCGCGAAAATATGGAGCATTTAGATTAGGAGATGTATATAAGAAGTTAACAATCAATCAAGTTGCGTTGATCTTGGGTTTACCAAACAAAGGGTTAACATTCAACTTTAATCGGACACCACTAGCCGATTTTGAGCAAAAGGACCTAGCCTTTGAGCTAGTACGTCTTTCAGAACAAACATCATCTGATGATATAGAGATTCAAAAGGTCAACGCACTTGTTAAACATGTTCTGTGTAAGCTGTTCTTTCCGTTGAAGATTTTGAAAGTACCGGTCTGTCTTTATAATTTTGGAGGATTAGGAGACTTCAAGAAGTTTAATTGGCCGGAAGCAGTGCACAAGTTCTTGCACTCAGAAATCGAAGCACTTAGTATTAGAGCTTCAAAGAAGAGAAATAATGAGAGTTTGGGTTATCTGGAAGGTTGCTCGGTGATACTACTGGTAAGTGATAAATTGATTTGACCTTTTTTTGGTAGTTAGATTTATATTAATTTGTTTTTACTGGTTTATTTACAGGTGTGGTTTTATGAGCTAACAAACTTCCAAACTCCACCTAATGAGCTAACGAGGCCTCGACTATGTAGGTGGTCGGCAAAGTATACTTTTAAAGGCAAATTTTGTTCAGAAATGCAGTCTAAGTTACGGGAGCAAGACAGAGTACGATATTATTACTTCTATATACCCCATTTTTATGTATAATTCAAGTTGATAGAACATAAAGGTTAAATTGGACATCACAGGTGAAGTCGTCTTTTGACAACATTTTGCAAACCGAAGAAGCATTATTGGTGGCCGAAGATGCTGACGATAGTGATTTTGAAGAAGTACGTCCTAAAAAGGAAGAGAAAACATATGAAGATAGAGCAAGAGAGCAAAGAAGAAGAGAGAAATTAGATGAAATAGAAGAAGAGTTTAGGGTGTACATGAAGAGGAAGTTCAAATCTTTTTTGGGGAAAAAAGAGAGAAATGAATCTATCATGAGAAAGAGGACCGAAGACGAGGTTAAGAAGGTGTTAAGAGCGTCAATTGAAGAAAAAGTAGCTCAAAAGGAAGAGAATATTGAAATAAAGAGTTCTACGGACGAAAAGGGGAACACATCAGGGGGTAATGCCAGAACAATGATAGATCAACTAGCTTTAGACATAGCTGTGCAAAATAATAAAAATAGGAGTTTTTTTTGAATGAGATTAAATCATTACGTACTCATATTGATGGTAGATTCGATGCATTGACCGCATCAATCTTACCAAAAAGTAATCCACCGCATGTGAGTACTCCAATAAAACCATCAATTGAGAAATATGATGGTGTCGATAGAGAAGATGACGTCGATAGAGAAGATGACGTCGATGGAGAAGATGACGTTGATGGCAAAGATGACGTCGATGAAGAGGATGACGTCGATGGAGAGGACGACGTCGATAGAGAATATGACATTGATCAAGAAGATGACGTCGTTAGAGAAGATGACGTCGATAGAGGAGATGTAGCATATGCTTTAGTGGTAAGTGTAGATGATAATCCAACCAAAGTAGAGACTGATAGAAGTTTAATTAAAAACATTAAAGGTCGTCGTGACCGCAAGGGAAATTTGAAATATGAACCACAAGGTTCTCAAGTAGATTATCCGGGGAGAAAACATATAGGTAAAGGAAAGCAGTTGATAATAGATCATGTTTACTCAGAGTTTCCAAGCAGGTATATATTTTGTAGTTCTACCCATGTTAAACTTACCATAATCTTTAATTATAAAAACGCTTTTTTATGTATGCTGCTCCTCTTCAACCTTGCAAAAATAGTATAATAATTGAACGGGGAAATATGACGTGGTATAGATCACATTTAGATGACCTTTTGGGAGAAGGTTGGATTTCTGACACACACTTGGATTGCTACAACATAGTACTCACACTACAAAAAACACAGAATCCAAGGAAGTTTAAATCATTCACATTTGTATCCTTCAATCATGCAGTTAGTATAATTTTTTTTAATCTTGTACCTATTTTCCTAACATGTTAGAATTCCAAGTTTGAAAATTCTAAAATCTTTTCAATTTAGAGTTTGAAGAGGAGCAGGATGAGCGCAAAAGCTCTTGTTGAGCACATCACGCCAAATACAATAAAACATGGTGATTTCATATTCATGCCCGTGCATTTAGATGTACATTGGGGCCTCCTTGTTGGCGATTTAAAAGAAAAATGCTGGAAATATTACAACTCATTCTGCAAGTCCTCGAATTACAACAGACTTTCTACTGTGGTACGCATTTAGTATTAATTTTATAATAACGCTAACCAAATTGAGGACCCTAATCTCTCATTGCACAGATCAACTTCTTTGAGGAAGATGTTGGAGCAGTTTTGCCACCAAACGTACATGAGTGACCAATTGTTTATGACGAGCAATGCCCAACACAACTAACTGGAAACGATTGCGGAGTGTTCGTGATGATGTACATGAAAACATTACTAGGCAAGGGGAAATTATCTTGGGACAAGCATAAGGACTGGGGGAAAAATATTGCAAAGCTTCGGGCAGAAATTGCTATAGAATTCTTAACAACTTTCCCCGAAAAAATAATGTGTAAGCTGTAAAACGGCATTAGTAAACTATAGTACGATCGTATTTACATATTATTGGACCATAGCGATTTGTATAATACCTTTATAAATTATCGAAAAGGAAAATAATGTTTTCCTTAATTTTTTGCAGGATTTTTGCTGCAATGATCGGGATAAGAGAGATTGGCAGTGCTGGATTGTGAAGTTCAAATCTTTTTGATTTTGCATTTTTTGTGCTGGACAATTAGTAATATTGCTAGTTTTTGTTAAACAACAATATGTATTTGTTGTTTATAATTTTGTAATCGATATATTTGACAGTGACTGAAAGTTGTAGTGGTTAGTTGCAGAAATTGTTCTGTGAAAACACACAATTATTTACAGTAAATGCAAAGCAGAAAGTACAATTCAATTCATATTTGTAGTGTTCCTCACGAAAAATACGGTCATTATTCACAGAAGAAACGGCCGTATCTGGACTGTTGCTAACTTCTCTTCTTTGTGACTGCAGGTTGTACAAGCAGTAAAGAAAGATCCAATATGGGCATATGTTGTTATGCACCATCATTTTTAGATAACACAACAACGTACCTACATTAATTTTATTAATAGAAAATAAAATCTATTGAAAATTGGCATTGTCATTGTTGCGCAACCACAAATTTGAACACAATTGCATACAAATCACTACTTAAATACATCAGGAATTGAAGAAAAAGTAGGAGGTACATTAAGTGAATAGTCATCATCCATCGCGAATTCATCATTGAAATGATCAGTTGCTGAAGTATTAATTGAATTGGAATCAACCTGGCTAGCAAAGTCCATGAAATTGTGGTCATTTGCTTGCACCAGAACATCAACGGTTGTAAGGAGTTTTTTTGTAGTTGCACTCACCCGCTCTGTTTCAAGAAATGTATTAAAATGTCATATAATACCAATTTGGTGAAATTAAAATCTTAGGTAATAGCAATTTACAAATATTATAAATATTTGATTTACTTGGTTTCTTCGAGGTGGTCTCCCAATAGGGCTTCAAACGTGCATTTGAAAGACCTTTGGGTCGGACTGAAGGTGGATCTTTGACAATGCATTTGCCTTTGTCAATATTGCCAAGGGGAAAACACCTTTTAATCTTCTCATCTTGATCAATCATATCTTGTATGCGTGTACCGGCCTCGTTCATTACACTAACAAGGTAATTCTTTGCTGTCTGACATGACTCCATACGCTGACACAAGTCGTAAGTGTACCTCATCATGTGATTTCTGAAACTAAGATTGCACTCATGTGTGTTTGTGTTTCTGGGAATCGAAATATGATTATGCTTCTTAACTTGCAATGTAAATCGCCTCAAAATATAAGACGGCTTAATATTCTTCACATTACGATTAATGTATATTCGTAATGCATGCTTGCACAAAATGCCCTTAGTTTGAAATCCCATACACGAGCAATCTATATCATTGGTTATTGTATTTATTCTTACTATCCATTGCTTCTCAACGCCAACTCCATCACATACGCGTGTGTTGTATACAACCATATCCTCATCATATGCTGTTTCTTCTGCTACCATCAAACCTACTGCACCTTCTATAAAGGATTCCTCAAATATAGAATAAATTTTTCTTGTATAAACCTTTGAAATTTGCTTTAGAAGTGGACAGTTTTTAAATTTTAAAGTAATAGTACATTCTTTACACCTGAAGTCTTCTTCACGTTCACTCCTTCGCCAACCAATAATCAGTTTTTCCATTCCGAGAAAATATTCAACTAGTGAACTTGTAGCCTTCGAGCATCCATGTAGCCGACTATTTGCCGATTCACTACGTTGCGTAGATAAAATGCCCAGATCAAAAAATTATTTGTTAAAAGCTGTAGACCACTTCCTTTTAATGTTGTAGAGATCGTGTAACCATCGATTTTCTTGCAACTTACCCTGGGTTATCATTTGACTCCAAGACTCCTCAAACTCCATTTCATTATCACACTTATTCATGCAGTTATAAAATAAATACCTAATCTGCTTATCAATGTTGAAGGCCGGTACCTTTGACGGTGCTTTCCGTGAAATATGCCATTGGCATAGGCGATGACGAGTAGCGGGTAATACCCTCTCAATAGCAACTGCCATTGCTTGATCTTGATCTGTAAAAATGGAGATTGGACGTTTACCACCAACCAACTTCAAGAAAGTCTCGAAACCCAACAAAATGATTCAATTGTCTCGTGAGCTACAAATGCACCGTCTATAAAAACATTCTGCCAGTGGTGGTTTACTGCTATAAAAGGAGCAAATGGTAGATTATATTTGTTTAACCTATAAGTAGTGTCAAAAATGAGTACATCGCCAAAACATTCATAGTCCAATTTCGCATGCCCGTCAATCCAGAAGAAATTTTGCAACCTGCTCATTTCATCTGTCTGCACATCAAATGAAAACATGTTATCATCCAACTGTCTCATCTTAAATATTTCCAACAAGCTAGCAGCGTCTCCAGATTCAATGAGGGCTCTTCTCTCACGTTGTACAAAGTTGTAAGCATCTTGCTTGGTGAATCCTACATTTTCAACACCACCAACTTCTTCAGCTAACAAATTATAAACATGGGTTGTACGTATACCTACCCCGGTCATATTTTTGATCAGAACAGCTTGGCCATCAGATACCTTGCGATGTGATCTTAACAAATGTGCATAGTTTTCCGGGGCTAGCTGATGATTGTGTTCTTCAATAAATCTACAAACCTTCCAGTTTCTCCCTTCCTCATCGGCGCTGAAATGTAAACAAGCCTTGCATCCTATGCGAGTATCGAGATGATGAAATTTTCTCGGCTTATCTTGCTGCTTGTTAGATTTTTTAAAACCAGCTTTAGCACAGGAGTATTCTCGAGTCTTAATGATCCTTGTGTGAGTCCAATAGAATATGTGTTGTTTTCGGACGCTAAAACCAGTTTGACGAGCATAGTTCAGGTACATTTGATAAGCTTCTTCATCTGAATGAACTGTCGGAAAAAACCCAGATTGTTCATTTACCTGCAATGACGTTGAGTCACGATTTTATATGTTAATTACAGTCGTATAATTATTAAAAACGATCGTATTGGCACCAAATATGGCCGTATCTTCACAACAGCATACCGTATTCTGATAGTTCTGATTTTCATTTACCTGGAATGACAAAGTTTCATGATTTTATTTGTAAATTACGGTCGTATAATTAATAAAAACGATCGTATATTTATAAATATGGCCATATGTTAACAACATCTTACCATATTCCATTCGGTCTCCTTCTCATTGTCTACAGGCAAACTGTTCTCTGTTTCCATGAACGATTTAATTTAAAGCCAGAGCCGAAAATGATGCTTCTACAATGCGGAGAATATGGATTAATAAAAGAATTCATGGTCGATGAGGAGGAAGAAATAATGCTTGCAAACCAGAGGTCGCCGACGTAAACAAGACATCAATGCGTTGAAAGCAGCACCTGTTTTTTTCCTCTCCGGCGGAAGAACTGCCGGCGGGAGGCGAGTTTGAGAGAGAAGGCTTGCTCAACAATGACCGAGTTTGAGAGAGAAGGTAGTGTGAATGGGGGGATCATGGGAGGGAAAGTCGTGTTTGGGAGGGAGTCGAAATTTTAGGCGGAGAGAGAGCCCGAGGGAGAGAGCAATTTATTTTGCGAGAGAGAGGGAAGGGGGCCCGCGAGGAAAAAAACAGGTATTTATAATCGCACCTATTAATATGTGCGTTCAACGTAAGCAACAAAATTTGCCCTCGTTGGTGGCCATGTCTACTGCCCCCGGCCAGCTCGCCGTCGGTCGGACTTGCCTCCGGCGGTAGTCCGGCGTCTTGTCACCGCCGGCCGCCGCCGATGATAATTAACAGAGAAAACAAAAAATAAAAGCTTGCGGATGCCGCCAGAGACGCGTTCTCCGGCGGCACCGTCGCCTTCCATCGTCGGGGAGGGGGTCCCCTGGTGGAATACCAACCTCCCAGCGCCACCACCGATGCTAGGTGTGGTGTGCTTCGTGTGGTCACCACCCGAGCCTAGAGTTGGCTCGGGTGGTGCTGGCGGCGCTCCGACAGCCGAGGGGCACATGCAGTGCATCATGGGTATGAGGACCATTGAAGGTGACGGTGGTGATGAGTGGGTGGCGGGATTTTCCGGCGAGGCAGCGTGTGGGCAGGGGGAGAGGTTGGCTGGGGGATGGATCTTCTTGCAGAGGGGTGGGGCTGCTTTTATAGGGAGGGAGGAGGGCCTCCCTCCCTTCTCCCCGGTGTATGTGGGATTAAGGGGGAGAGTGGGGGGAGATATTTCTCCCCCTCTAGCTGTCCATGACAGCTGTCCACTCCCCTTTGGGGTAGTGGGCAGCTCCCCTTGGTGGTGTAGAAAGAGAAGGGAGACATCATTTAATGGGGTGGTGGTTTTGGGAAGAGAAGAGGGAAGGAGGTGGTGGGCTTTTTTCACGGCCCATTCCAAAAATGGTTTTTGCAGATTTTTGAGGTCTTGGGAATGGAGGGAGGGTGGGGCCCAAGTGTTTTGGTGTGTTTGTTTGTGTGAGCTTCTCCTCAAAATTTTCAAAACATGTGATTTTAAGGAAGTTTGACCGAAGTCAACTATAGGGTGGGTCTCCCCCATGTGGGTTAAGGTTATAGTGGGTCCAAATCGTCAGGTGACTGGTCAATGTTGGGGTATTAAATCAACATAGGTGCGCACACGCTTTTCAGTGTGTCATAAAGCTTGATTTGACCGTAGTTTGACCTTCCGACGTCGAAATTGGTTATAATAAACTTTGATGGTCTTGTTTTGACTTTAGGAGTCCAATGAAACTGACCGTGATCGATTATGAGTTTATTCGTTTAATATTTTAAAAGTGCGTCGTGGCGGCCTACGAAACCTCAAACGGTCATATTTCTCATACGACCTCCGATTGTATTGAAACGAGTCATGTTGCACTCGTATTGACTGTATGAGTCTAACGCAACTGATGGAAGTTGATTCGAAGTACGTATGATCACTATACCAAAACTGCGGCGTCGTGACGCGCTACGACACTCAAAATGATCGTTTTCTCTAAACGACCTCGGATTGGAATGACCCGAGTTCCGTTGCACTCGTATTGATTATACGAAGCTATAGGAACTAACAGAAGTAGATTCAGAATATGTATGGTCACTATACCAAAACGGTGTCGTCGTGACGCGCTACAATACTCAAAATGGTCGTTTTCTCTAAACGACCTCAGATTGGAATGAAATGAGTTCTATTGCACTCGTATTTATTATACGAAGCTATAGGAACTGACAGAACCCTAATCGGGGTTCACTAGCACAATATCCTAAAATCGGGTTATATCCTATCTTTTACGTTTTGGGGTGAGAGATTGAGTTACTTTTATTGAGTCTACTAGGGTTTAGTGACCCAATAAAAATCGGGATGTTACACTCGCCCAGTTTAATAAGCAACTATCTTCTGAAGACATGGTTATCAACAGACCGTCAGGGTATGGGACTAGCATTCTCGTTAAGGTGGAGACCGCTATCCGCATACCACCTGGGTTTGGGAATAACATTTTAGTTAAGACAGAGGTCGCTATCTGCAAACCAATAAAGAGCAATTTACCCTCGAGATGTTTTGCCTATAAGTAAGACCACATAACACCTCGAAGAAGGCATGCCTAGCCTTCTAGTGCTCGTACTTTTCAAGTTTCTTCTCAGTGTCGTCCGAGGTGCCGAGCTCAATACTTGGTTCTGGGAGGAAAAGTTAAGAAGAGAACTTCCGGGTGTGTGGAGAGACCTCCTCGCTGCAGCTAGCGGGTCCGTGTTTAGGCATTCCAATCCACCATCGGTGAGGGTCAGATCTAGGCTCAGAATACTCAGTCCTAGGTGTCCGACTATGAGTTAAGTAACTCAAACTAATCTATCTTGATACGAACTCCGTTGAACCGGTACGGTATCCGAGTTTCAACAATAATCATCGAGATCCACCGCCTCCATAGTAGAGGAATGTCAAGGCTCACACCAAGAACAATGAAAATATAGTCATCAATAAACTCTCATTCATTGGTAAACCAACAAAGCCCACAACGATTACCGCAATGACCAACAAGGTTTTAGAAGGAGTAAACTCCCATAAATGCTTCTTAGACAAATATCCTCAAGATCGAAGATTAACATCCTTTATTTCCTCACTACACAAATTTGCACCAAGAAAAACAAGCACTACAAAATGAGTGGGGGAGATCAGCTAGTTACTGAAGAAATAAGAACTATCATCGGTTCTCCGGCGATTTTCACTCGACTCTTATTTCTCATTCCTCCAAACATATTCGTGTCCTCAATCTAACAAGGTCTGACATAATGTTACTCGTCGCCGTTGGTTGGACGGAGAATGCATCGCCGATAACAGCATCGGAGATACGAAGCTGCGGAGGGAGACAGGGGGAGTAGCAAGCGATTTGGTCGGCGAGGCGAAGGGGAGGGCGTGGGTGGTGTGAAGGTAATCGGTAACGGTGAGCTTAGTCTCGGCGAGGACGCGAGGGCGGCAGAACGAACGGATATCGAAATTGTGACGAACGGAGGCGGCGGAAAGAAGCAGGCGACCCTTTCGTGGAGGAGAACTCAGCGAACGGCGTTGATTTTAAAACCATCGCCTAATATTTAATGTTTGCGAAGGACACAGATTACTGTAAATGCATATAAAGTGATTAATGTTTATATATAGTATAGATATTGTTGGTAATTGGTGTGCGTTTAACATCAATTGGTGTGCATATAGCTAACTCTTTCTTTTGTATTTAGTTTCATATCTCAGGTCATGTATTTAGTTCCCCTCTTATGTGTATATATAGGGGAGCAATGTAACATTATAAGAGGATTAGAAATTAATAAGAAAAACTATATTTATTTCAACCGATATAAAGTATAATTGATTAATGATTTTGTTTCTTCTCTGTCATTTCCTTTTGCTTGAATTGATCTTATCATTTTAATATTTTTACCCAACTTGTGGACAAAATAATTACTAACCTATTATGGTAAAACAATACTGAATAATCTTGTGACGGGGTATGTATGTAAATATAACTACATCTTTGATCATGCACTAAAAGGAGAAGGATCGTGGATTATACATGTTAGAAAATATTGATGCAATTATCCTAGTATTTTAACTGATGGAGAAGGATCGTGGATTACACATTGAGCAAAATTCCACGGTCTAGGGATCGATGTTATGACGCCGGCGAAGGAAGAAAATCGTCTGTGAACGATGGTGAGGAGGACCGACTGGAATCCCGTTCACGAATCCTCGAGCAGGAATCACAAAGTTTGGCGATGAAATCCCAAGAACGATGGAGAGGAGTTGGCGGCTAGGGCTGGAATGAGCGCAAAATCCTAATGATACCCCAGTAGTTTGTTTTTTAGGGTAAAAAAAAGGCAACTCCTAAATTAATTGAACCAGTTTTTTGTGATTTGGTAACAACCAGGTTATTAATTAATAAATAAAGTTATTAATTAATAACTAATGTTATAAGCCATACTTTCTAATCAGCATCCCAGCTTTGTTTATCACGGGCCCAGCCGTCAATGGAGGCGCGATAAAGCTATACTTGCCAGCGAGATTAAACAATTCATTACTAAAATAAAAAAAAAACCTATAATTAGAAATTATTTATATAAATATATTGACAACAGCAGCCAAAATATGTTTATTGAGAGAAAAAGATAATATTTATTAATTATGTGATTATATATTTCCAAATCGGAGCCACGTTCAGAATACCGCCGCCATTGACGCGGTCTTGTGGGATCTCCTCTTGTTCTCGCCACAACTCTGCCGCAGTCGTCGATAATATATATTCCTCGCCCCCCACCAAATCGCACTACACCAAAGAATGGCGGTCGCCGGCGCCGGAAAAAACACTTTCCAAGATGAATCCCCTCCCTCCCCCCCCTCCTCCTGCTCTGCATTCAACATCTCCATTCTGACTTCATTCAGAAGTATATTCGTCAAAGCTTCACCCCATGAAACCATTAACGGCATCATTGCTGCTGTAGCTTCCCTCACCGGTTTCCCCGCCGTCGAACTCCGGCTTCAGGATGCGAGCGGGCACGAACTCGCCGGAGATTGTCCCATCGGACAATGCGGGATCGAGAACTACTGCAGTCTTCTTCTGGTGTATCCCCTGTTAGCCACCAAGCACTCCGGCGCATGCGCGGTGGCGAATGAACTCGTCTCCTTCATCACTCGACTCCTTTCCACCGGTGAAACCCAAAAGCCGGGCTTTCTCCAAATCTTCGTAAATCTTTTCTGCAAGTTCGTCGCCATGACTCCCACCGACAGAGAAGAAGACATTGCCGGCCATCTTCACGCCTTCATCTTTTCAGGCGCCCATGTAGCCCTGGGGATGCTCTGCCAATCGCCAGTTATATTTCACCGACATTTTGCCCGTTACGGCCTCAATCTGTTTCTACACCTTAACCAAAGAAAGCTTCCCGAAAGCTTCGACTTTCACTACTTCCCTATTTTGCTGGAATTCACCGATGCGTTCGTTTCAATGGCAGGCCGGAAAAACCCTCTCTTTCTTCAATGCCGCAAAGCCATCGGCCACCTGCTCTGTTCCAACAACTGGAGATTTTCCAGGCATTCCAATATGAAAAACTTGTTGTCGGCGCTCTATCCCTGTGTTGCCGATTTGGTTGAGGAAATCATCATGAATTTATCACCGGAAAGCCCGTCTCCTCCACCTGCTCAGCAACTCTCCTGCTTTCTGAAACAGATGCGCAGGGAATTCAAAGACCGGACGGCAGAGGATATGGAGAGGGATTGGTGTCTATATTTGCTTGGCTCGAGCATAAATCTAAGGGAGAGGCTTTCCGAGACTCTTGAAAAAATTGAAACCTTTATGGCCGAGAAAGCACAGGAGGAGGTGAAGTCGCAGTTGCGGCGGCGGACAAACATTCTCGATGTTCTCTTTTGTTTCCACAAGCTCGGCAAAATGTTTGACCCGGAGGATGAGTTGGTTCTTTCGCTCCTTCTTGCTCGGCGTTCGTCTCTGAACGCTCTCATTAGACACGCAGATAAAAGTCACAAGCATCATTGGCTTCTTGAGTACAGGGAAGCCCTTGATTTTGAGGTGAAAAAGAGATTGTTGCTGATGCTTTTCGCAGACACGGTCAGCGGCGCGTATCGTGATTATTTTCTTTACATAGACAGGTTGCACCTGCTATCCGATTCTCTTATCCAAATTGGACAAGTTGATGCCCTGGAGTTGCATGCTGGGCTTTCAGTGGTATTCAAGGACGAGGAAGGCGCGGGTAATGGTGTTACGAGAGAATGGTTTTATCTGCTCGGCAATGAAATCTTTAGCTCACAGATGAAACTCTTCTCACCGTGTCCGACTGATAGGAGAAGGTTCTTCCCAAATCCTGGTGAGCACAATGCATTTTTCATCTTTTTTTCTCTCTCTATTCATGGTCTCTCAAGCATGTTTTTGAAATATTTGGCTTATTATTCATGTGCAGCATCTTCTCTGGACCGCACCCAACTCGAGTACTACAGATTTGCTGGGAGATTAGTCGCCTTAGCCTTGAGGCATGAGCTTCAGATAGGTGTCACATTTGACCGCATATTTTTCAAGCAACTGACTGGTAAAGGAATCGACTTGGAAGATATTCAGGATGCTGACCCTACTTTATATATGAGTTGCAAAAAGTTGCTTGAGATGGATGACGAATTTCTAGACTCTGATGCTTTGGGATTGACATTTGTTAGAGAAACAAAAGAGCTAGGATCCAGGAAGACGATCACGCTCTGCCCTGGAGGGGAGGATATTGTTGTAAATAGTAGCAATAAAAGGGAGTTTGTCTTACTTCTTGTCGAAAGCTACTACGTTGAATCAATCGGCGAACAAATTCATTATTTTCGACATGGGTTTATGGATTTGTTCTCCAATATAAAATTTGAAAAGTTGTTCTTCCAGAACATGAATCTCGAAGATTTTGACAGAATGTTGCGTGGAAGTGAAGAAAAAATAAATATAGATGATTGGAAGAACCATACAATATATGGTGGCTACACAGCAGAGGACCAACAAATCATCTCATTTTGGAAGGTAATAATTGCAACACTTATTTTAACCAAGACAATTTGCTTTTGAATGATAGTAATGTAATGCTTATGAAGTTTCTCTATTTTGTAGATTGTAGAAGAAATGCAGGAAGAGCAGAGAAGAATACTCCTCCAATTCTGGACTTCTATCAGATTCTTGCCAGTGGGAGGCTTCTGTAATTTGCCTAAGAAACTATATATTTCCAAAAGTTTTGACAAAGAAAAAGACGGCTTGCCATTGCCAACTTCCCAAACCTGCTTCTACCAGTTGCGACTACCCCCGTACCCTTCCATGTCCATCATGCATCAAAAGCTGCATGTCATCACTCAAGAGCATGTTAGCTGCACATTTGGATTATATTAACTCTATTTCTATATCCCCAAAAAAATGAAATGTAAGGGATTTTATCATGCTATTTGTATGTCTTTTTAGAGCTCTTACCTTAATTAAATGACTATTATTTGTATATTCTTCTCATAGTCTAATGTGAAAAGGTAAGCAATTACTATGGTATTTTTTATGTCTACACTTCTCTTGCTATAGCTATATGTTTGTCATAGTGGCTCAAATGTATTTTAAACTGCATCAAAATTTTGGTATTTCTATGTCATAACAATTAAAAATTTTGCTTTGTAAAATGTCTTGCAAATCTATCTAAACCAACAATACAACTCAAATTAATATCACATAAGAATAGGAGATAAATGAGGGCTAAAAGCCTTAAAGTATTCATCACGACGAAAAGTATTAGCTTTCCCCAAAACAAATCAATGTGGCTTATTTACTATTATAATATTTTGTAGCTAAAAATTTAAAATTATTTTAAAATAGTATTTCCTATGGGTTTGAGCAGTGGCAAATATTATAAATAACATGATACAAACCGCGCCTAATACAGGCGGCGCGCGCGGAGAAATATATTAGCCAGGAATCCATTGTGGCAAAAAGTAGTAGCCACGCCTGATACAAACCCATGGTTAATAAACATAGTATTTGCAGCGATTATGGCTCCATTTGGTATAGTGGTGGTAAAATCGTCATTCTTGAACGCCCACCTAAAGAACTTCATCCTGGATGAAGTTCTTTAGATGCCCGTTCACGAATGACAATTTTACCACCGCGTTCATGACCGCCACCGTCGTGCCAAACGGAGCCTATATGACATCAAAAATACCTTGAAATAATTTTTAAATAGTAGTATTCATGTATGCCAATATAATTGCTAACATACTCAAATTATTTATTTTAAAGTGTTTGTAAATAATTGCTATCATACTCAAATCACATGTTATCTTATGAAATTACATAAACCTCCCATATGTTTTTACATAAACCAAAAGGAAAAAAAAGTGGGGGCAAAGACTGATTATAATCTGCACATAGTGGACTTGCATAGTTATCTACGCACAATATAGAATCCGTTTGCTGATCGGGAATAAACCCGACGTTGTCCGAGGAGGCGCTGACTCGACGTTAACGTTTTCCTGGCCGCACCTTTATTTGTTAAAATACTGGAAGAAATTCATTGCTGAAGCCTGAAACAAAACCTCATATCGTTAAAAGAAGAGCGATGTTAAATGCAGGCCGTGGATATATGCAGGCCGTGGATATATGCAGGCCAAACAAAACCTCATAGTTATCTGTTTGGCGCGATGGTGGTGGTCATGAACGATGCGGTTATGAACCATCGTTCGTGAACGCTCGACCTCACCTGAGGACATTCATCAATTTTTGAGAGAGCGGGATCAATCCTGATATACTCCAGCTCCAGCCAAGCTTCATGTTGCCATTATATAGGATTACAGCAGCATTATCCATCTCTGATCCTGTAAAAATCATTTTCGATAATAACAGGGCTCTTCTTCTTTTTTGTGGGACGAAAAATGATAATTTTGGCAACGAGAGCCAATATATCAAAACAACTTATAATTAGCTTAGAGTCCGTTCGGCGTGGTGATTTTACTCGGGTGAGTTTGGACAAAAACACCACCGTCATTAAATATGACGTTTGACATGACAACGGTAATGACCGCCACCAAGAAAAAAAACTAATTTTGAACATAAAAGTGAATGTAGTTCTTTAGGTGAGGCCTGTCGTTCACAAATGACGGTTCATAATCACCGCATTGATGACCGCCACCACCATGCCAAACAAACCCTTATATATAGATAGGGGCAGCAAAATTTGTTTATAGATGCGAAGGGAATTCAAAGACCGGATGGCATCAGGGGCACATCCTTTCCTTGAAACAGAGCATACGGAGATGGAATGATTTTTATAGTGTGTGAAATAAGCTTTCCTAGAGTCGTGAAAAAATTGATACCTTTATGGCCGAGAAAGCTGAGGGGGAGGTGAAGTCCCAGATGCGGCAGCGGATAGACATCCTCGATTTTCTCTTCTGTTTTCATAAGCTTGGTAAAATGTTTGACCCCGACGATGGGTTGGTTCGCTCGCACCTTACTCAGCAATCGCCTCTGAATGCTCTCATCAGACATGCAGACAAGAATCACAAGTATCATTGGCTTTTCGAGTACAAGGAAGCCCTTGATTTTGAGGTGAAAAAGCGATTGTCGATAATGTTGTTCGCCAACACAGTCGGCGACGCTCATTATGATAATTATCTTTTCATAGACAGAATGCATCTCCTATCCGATTCATTTATCCAAATTGGACAAGTTGATGCTCCAAAAATTGCATGGTGAGCTTTCTGTTGTATTCATGGACAATAAAGCCACGGGTCATGGTGTCACGATGGAATGGTTTTTTCTGGTATACCAAGAAATCTTTAGCTCACAGATGAAACTCTATTCACCGTGTCCATCTGATAGGAAAATGTTCTTCCCAAATCCTGGTGAGCACCACATCTTTTGAAACTTTTTTTTTCTATTTCACGGCATCAGAAGCATGTCTTTTGAAGCATTTTGTTTATTATTCATGTGCATCATCTTCTTGGGATCGCACGCAACTTGATTACTTAAATTTACTGGGAGATTAATCGCCTTAGCTTTGAGGCTTTAGCTTCAGATAGGTATCACATTTGATCGTATTTTCTTCACGCAAAAGTGTTCTAAATATCTTCCAAGCCGATGTTTTTACCTGCCAGTTGCGTGAAAAAAATGCAATCAAATGTGACACATATGTGAAGCTCATGCCTCAAGGCTAAGGAGACTAATCTCCCAACAAATTTGCAGTACTCAAGTTGCGCGCGGTCCCAAGAAGATACTGGACATTAATAATAAACAAAATGCTTCAAAAGACATGCTTCAAATGCCGTGAAATAGAGAGAAAAAAATGTTGAAAAAGACGTAGTACTCACCAGGATTTGGGAAGAACCTTCTCCTAACAGTCGGACACGACGAAAAGAGTTTCATGTGTGAGCTAAAGATTTCTTGGCATGCCAGAAAATATCATTCCCTCATAACACTAAGACCCGTGCCTTCCACGTCCTTGAATACCACTGAACGCTCACCATACAATTTCAAGGCATCAACTTGGCCAATTTGGATAAGAATCAAATAGGAAATGCAATCTGTCTATGAAAAGATAATTATCATAATGAGTGTCGCCGACTGTGTCGGCGAACAACATTATCAACAATCACTTTTTCACCTCAAAATCAAGAGTTTCCTTGTACTCGAGAAGTCAATGATACTTGTAATTCTTGTCTGCGTGTCTGATGAGCACATTCAGCGACGATTGCCGAACAAGAAAGAGCGAATGAACCAACCCATCGTCGGGGTCGAACATTTTACCGAGCTTATGTAAACAAAAGAGAACATCGAGAAAGTTGTGCAACCCCATGTTCTTCTATGACGGTTCATAACTGTCGCCGCCACGCCAAAGAGACCCTTAAACATCCTAATTAAGACAAGAAACAGTTAAAAACCAGTCATCGCTGTGATTCATCTAAAACACTGATTATTACTTAACTAGAAAGATTCCTGGTACAAAAACACAGTCTGTTTAAGTGCTTATAAGATATCGTAGTACACACAACGTTCCTATTTGCTGTCTGTTTCAATTTACAGCATGCTAACTATGCCTGTCTGGTGTTTCAACTGAGTTTATGGTTTCACTGTTATTATTTCTATGTTGTTTTAGTTTGCCTCCAGTAATTATGCAACCAAATTCATGTCTGCTTTCTAACACTTTTCTAAAGTTATAGTTACCATCTGACTACTAATTTGAGTTTTACTTCTTTACTCTGATCACTGGAATTACTCCCGAGTGCATTTCTTTTGAAAACAGTAATCAGCTTTCTAATTTTGGTGTCTAGCAATCATCTAAAATCTACTACATAATTACTGTGGTTTTGTTTCCTTTATGCTTCTACTGTGATAGTAGGTCTGCCATGATGGTCATAACAAAGAATCTCTACAACACCCTCTATTTTAAGAAAATAAATATTATATCACATATTACTCTTTTTTAAGGTGAAGTAATTTATTTTTAGTATATGTAAAGAGTACATAAATTTGGGTTGGGGAGAAGCCATACAAAATAAGAAGGCAATAGAGGAGGAGTCAAACAGTGATTCTGACAAAAGGGATTCCTGTTGTCTTGATTGGAGATCCTCGTGATTATGTGCCTGTGATTGAAGCTGCAAAAGATCATGTTTAAGCCTCCAATCATTAAATTGTCTGTGGGTCGAGTACTGTGCGTGAATTTTGGAGTTCAGGGTAATAATGGTTATGTCATGAATTCTGAGCCAGATACAGAGTTTAAGTCCATTTTCAAGAGCTCTAGTTTCAGCTTCTATACTATTAAGACAATAAAGTAGAGTTAACGGATGCACAAAATTTACAGTTATAAAGTTAGAGTTGTTATTTTGATGTACATTAATAGTTTGCAAATGTCTATATACTGAAAAGCTACCACCTTCGCAATGCAAATACATATACAACAATAAAGCTTATAGGGGTAATTTTCAATTCTACTTCCACACAGGAAATGGAGATCTAGATAAAACAAAAGAAAGAGATAACTCAATTCCTCAGTAGAATAGAGTTGTAAGAGGGGTAAAGATAAGGTTCCTCACCGGTAGTGTGGCCACATGACAATTGTTCATATCATTTTGTGATGAGACTATTCGATTAGGGTATGGGATATGCCTTGCGGCTGTAGAGCTAAGGGCTATCAGATATCACTGGAGAACGAAGTGTTCCTCCTTAGTGTTGAGATGTGTTGAAAAACTTTTCTATGATGTTTTTTTGTTCTATTCTGTTAGCCGTTAGTTCCGTTACCTTTCTTTATTTTCCTTCTATCCCTTCTATCCCTGTTATGTTTTTCTCTGTATAAATAGCCATGTATTTAGCTTCTTCTGATCAATGAAAAGATAATAAAAGAGATTGGAAGTTCGTTATCTCCCGCTCTTTCTTCCGCTCTGGTTTTTTACCTTTCTTATTGCAAGGATTTAACATGGTATCAGAGCACATGAATTGTTATTTTTTTTCGTTCTTCTAGCTGTGTTCTTTTCGATTGCTTCGTTCTCATCTTTCCATGGCAAAATCAAAGCCGGATTCACTGCTGCAAATTCAAAAGAAAGAACAACGAAATCCCTGGGCTATTAATCAACGACATATACCATCTCATCTTCAGCTTCAATCTTCTGATTCGCCGGGAATGGTTCTTGTGAACCAAGTCTTACTCGACACCGTTAATTTCATCCCGTGGAAGAGATCCATGGAAATAGCATTGTCCTGCAAGAACAAATTAGGTTTCGTTGATGGTTCCATACCAAAACCAGATGTTCTTGATCCAAATTGTGCTCTCTGAGAACAGATCAACAACATGGTTATATCCTGGCTTCTCAATGCCGTTTCAAAGGATATTGGACAGTCGATCATTCATGCCAACACCGCCACTGCCATGTGGTCAAATTTATCTCGCCGATTTGCTAACAACACGAGTTCACGAATATATGGGCTTCGTAAGGCAATCTCTTCCTGTTTTCAAGAAAATTTGAGCATAGAATCTTATCACACCAAATTAAAACAATTGTGGGACGAATTAGAGGCAATCACTACCATTCCCATATGTAATGCTGATCCAAACTGTCTCGTTACTTGCGTTTGGGAAACTCAATTAGAAGAACAACGTGTTATGCAATTTTAGTGGGTTTAACTGATGTTTTCAAACCCGTGCGTGGACAGATTTTGCTGATGAAAAGTCTCCCTTCTATTGAAGATGTCTACTCTATGTTGCAACAAGAAGAACGACAAATGACTATTTCTTCTACTGGATCATTTGAAGATATGAACGCTGCTTTCACTACTGGACATTCTCTTAATCCTCCGCCCGATTGGAACTCGTCTCGTTAAGATCACTCATGGAATTCTTCAAGTAAACGAAATTTATGGTGCGATCATTGTCATATGTCGGGACACATAAAAGCAAAGTGTTTCAAACTTATTGGATATCCTTCAACCTACAAAGGAAAAGGGCCAAAGCATAATGCAAGGAATAATCACCGAATTGAAGGGCATAACATAGAATTTTTAAAGTCCGATCAGATAACTGGACAATCGACAAAGAACAAGCTACTGACAAAAATCATGATATGAATTCTCATCATTTCACTACAGCACAATTCCAAAGTATTCTGGAACTTATCCAACAGCAAAAACAAAATCTTCATGGCTCTGCAGCGCTTGGCAGGTATAAACTCTTGCTTCTCCTTATCTCATCATAGTACAGATTGGATTCTTGATAGCAGGGCAACAGACCATATAACACATCTTTTTCATCTCCTTCATGAGCCAAAACCATTATCCACTCCTACCCCAGTTTTCTTTCCAGATGGATCAAGTGCTCAGGTTACCCACATTGGTTCAATTCAGTTAACCGCCAACTTGAAACTGCAAGATGTTCTATTTGTCCCAACCTTTACACATAACCTTATCTCTACCAGCAAACTGTTGTACTGTACAAGACCATTTGAAGAAGAGTAATGATATACTGGGCATTCAGATTGATGGACTGTACTACCTTTCATCAATAACAAGGTTCTTAACAGCACTTCCACTGAAGCTTGTCATTCTAGTCTCAACAAATCCATTCTATGGCACCAACGCTTGGGACATATGCCTATCAATAAACTCAAGCTTTTACTTCCTTTCATTCCTGATTTAGAAGTTGTAAAACATTTTAATTGTCCTGTATGTCCTTTGGCCAAGCAAACGAGACAACCTTTTCATAAAAGTGATGCTTTCTCCACACATGTTTTTGATTTGATACATTGTGACACTTGGGGACCTTATAAGGTTGCTACGCATCATGGTTTCAAATATTTTTTAACCATTGTAGACAATTATAGCAAAAATATTTGGACGTATCTAATGACGTCTAAAGAGGAAGTGCCATCCATATTATGTTCCTTTTTAAATATGGTGAATACTCAGTTTAATCTCCCTGTTAAAATTTGTCGAACAGACAACGACTCTGAATTCTTTAATCACAAGATCAAAAATCTTTTCTCTGCGCATGGAATATTCCATCAAAGTAGCTGCATATATACCCCTCAACAAAATGGGATTGCAGAACAAAAACATTGACATGTGCTTGAAGTTGCCCGGGCTCTGAGATTTCATGCCAACTTGCCTATTAAAATTTGGGGTGAATGTATTCTCACTGCCACCCATCTAATTAATAAAATCCCTTCCATTGTTCTGTCCAACAAGTCACCCTTTGAAATTCTCTTCCACAAAGCTCCATGCTATCACAACTTAAGAACGTTTGGATGTCTGTGTTTTGCTTCCACCACCCATATCACTCGAGATAAATTTGAACCAAGAGCACTGCGCTGCATCTTCATTGGGTACCCTCATGGTCAAAAAGGATATAAGCTATATGATCTCAATGCTCACAAAATTTGTATTAGTTGGGATGTCAAGTTCCTTGAAGACACCTTTCCCTTCCATGACAGTAATACTACCACACCTCTTTGCCTTCCTTTTCCCTCTGATGTCAGTGAATTCGATATTGAACAAAATGTTTCATTCAATAGCCCAAATTTCACTGTCGAAACTGAACACGATTTACCTTCTCCATCCACTCAAATTCACACTCAGGAAGATACCATTGATTCTGCTATATCCTTAAATAGTGAGCCAAAACGACCTGCAGGGCACATTCACCCTCCATATTGGCACAAAGATTATATTTGTTCAACTATCTTGATGGCAGGCCAGAATACTAATCCAAAGATAAAGGAACCACAATCTTATCGAGAAGCTTACACAGACCCTTCCTGGAGAGAAGCTATAGCTACTGAAATCAGAGCACTTGAAAATAATAACACCTGGTCTATCATTGAGTTACCTCGAGGTAAGAAAGCTCTTAGTTGTAAATGGATTTTTAAACTCAAATACAAAGCCGATGGGATTCTTGAGAGATATAAGGCTAGACTCATCGCAAAGGGTTTTATTTAAGTTGAAGGCTTGGATTATCAAGACACCTTTGCTCCCATCGTAAAAATGACCACAGTTCGATGTTTTCTTGCTCTCACAGCTTCAAAAGGTTGGGACATTGCTCAACTTGATGTAGATAACGCCTCTCTTCATGGAGATTTATTGGAGGAGGTCTATATGAAATTACCTCCAGGTTTTCAGCATATCAACACTTATGCAAATCCCGTATGTTATCTACATAAATCATTGTATGGCTTGAAACAAGTGTCCAGGCAATGGTTTGCCAAACGTTCATCCACCAAAGCAAGTCTTGGTTTTCTTCAGCCAAAAAATGATTACTCTCTCCACTAAAAAGACAGCAGAAAATTTCACAGCTATATTAATTTATAGTTGATGATATCATCATTACGGGAACTAGCTCAAAAGAGATTGCATATATTAAATCCTTCCTCAATGAGAAATTTCGTAACAAAAATCTTGGTAATATTCATTTTTTTTTGTCTTGAAATCACCCGCACCTCTGATGGCATTTATTTACATCAGCATAAATATTCTTCAGACATTGCAAAGTGCCAACATGACCAATTGCAAACCAAGGGTTCTACCTATTGAACGAAATCATAATTTGAATGATTCAGATGGTCAAGAAATTGCTGACCCTGCTTTCTACCGCACTCTCATTGGCAAGCTCATTTACTTAACAGTGTCTCGTCCTGATCTTACATATTCTGTTCACATACTTAGCCAATTCATGGCTCGACCTCATGCCCCTCATCTACTCATGGCTTACAAAATACTTAGGTATATTAAAGGAACTCTTGGGCAAAGTTTATTCTTTCCAATCAACAATATCTTGAGTTTAGAAGCATTTTGTGATGTTGACTGGGCAACATGCCCCATGACACGACGATCTATAACTGGATTCTGCATTAAACCAGGTGTTGCAGTCATATCCTGGAAAACTAAGAAACAAAATACAGTCTCGAAATCCTCTGCCGAATCAGAATACTGTGCAATGGCTGCAACTTGTTGTGAAATTACTTGGCTTATTAATCTGCTGACAGACTTTCAAATTTGACTCTTGTTTTACTGCATTGTGACAATCAAACGGCTTTGTATATTGCTTCTAATCCAGTTTACCACGAGCGCACAAAACACATTGAACTAGATTGTCATCTTGTTTGTGAGAAGCTAGAAGCCAACATCATTGCTCCAACCTATCTTCCAACCAAGCAACAACTCGCTGATATCTTTACAAAGGTTGTTGATAAAACGACTTTGCTTAGTTTTCTCCTGTTTCCTGCTTTGATTAACTGCCCGTAACCGCTGTTTTCTCCTGTTTCCTGCTGTAATCGTCTCTTTCTCATGCCTCAAATATATGTAATCACCGATAACCACCTTCCCATTACCCATAACTACCATAACCACCTATTACCCTCACCCATCATCCAATTAACTACCTATAAACCCCTGCAACTATCTTTTAGTTCCACCAAAATTCATATTCCAACTGCGGTAACTACCAACCAAAAGCAGTTTTTAAACAGTTTTCCCCACTTTGCAGCCCAAACGTGAACTCCACTCTCTTCTCCAGCCTTAATCAACATTTCCACCTTCAATCTCCACCCCTCCCCTTACAATTCCAGCACACAGCTTCGGGTTTTTGCATCCACCAGCCAACCGTCCCGCGGTAAAACTTATCGGACCACCACAATTCATTCCCAGCAACACCACAACATTTTCACTCATAAGTCATAACCAACCCCTGGGAACATTCCCAGGGTGCAGAATTTGAGTCCCTGAAGCTCCAATTTGCCTTCTGGGCTCCTATTATTCGGGTAAGTTCTTGTGTGAAGTCTCATTTATTTTAGATAATAATTCGTATTTGCTGTCCAGCCCCAATTCAGCCACCGATTTGCCTTCTGGGCTCCTATTATTCGGGTAAGTTCTTGTGTGCAGTCTCATTTACTTTAGATAATAATTCGTATTTGTTTGTCTCATACTTTGTTCTATTTTGGGGATCTATTTTCCTAAGGGCCCGTTTGTTTGGACGGAATTGAAGACTTGGAATTGATATTCGACGTCGAATTCCAATTACACCGTTCGCTTGTTAGGTAGCTTTAATAATTGAAATTTGAGTTGAATATCATGGAATTGATTTTAGCCTAGGCACAAAATCTAGTTGGACATATCGGAATTGGGTGAGTCTGGCATGCTCAATTTATTGCATTTTTCGCCTGGGAGCGAGTTTATGCGCCCGGGAGCACAATTTTTTGTTCGGGCGCGAGTTTTTCGCACGGACGCAATTTTTTCACCCGGACGTGCATTTTTTGCCCAAACAAGCAAATTTGGCCCCGACGGAAGTTTTCCGCCCAAGCGCGCATTTTTCGCCCTGTCGCGCGTTTTTTCGCCCAGGCGCGCGTATTTCGCCCGGGGGCGCGTTTTTCATTCGGGCACATATTTTGTCTCCCGGGCGCGAGTTTTTCGCCCGGGCGCGCGTTTTTCTCCCGGGCACGCGTTTTTCGCCCTCTCGCGCCTTTTTTCGCCCGGGCACGCGTTTTTCGCCCGGGCACATATTTTGTCGCCCGGGCGCGCGTTTTTCTCCCTGACACGCATTTTTCGCCCGGGGGCGCATTTTTCACCCGAGCGCACGTTTTGTCGCCCGGGCGAGCAATGCTTTGCCTAGGCCCGAGTTTTTAGCCCGAGCGCATTTTTCGCCTGGGCGCACGTTTTGTCGCCCGGGGGTGCAATTTTTCGCCTGGGGGCGAAATTTTCTCCCGGGCGTTTTTTCGCCCAGGGGCTCGTTCTTCGCCCGGGGGCGCGTTTGGTCGCCCGGGCGCGGAATTTTTCGCCCGGGCGCGAGTTATTCGCCCGGGCGCGCGTTTTTCGCCTGGGAGCGCGTTTTTCGCCCGGGCGCGCATTTTACGCCCGAGCGCGCATTTTTCGCGCGAGCACGTGTTTTTTGTCCGGGCACGCATTTTTCGCCTGTGAGCACAATTTTCGCTCGGGCGCGAGTTTTCATCAGGGCGCGTGTTTTTCGCCTGGGTGCGAGTTTTTCGCTCAGGCGCGCATTTCTCGCTCGGGAGAGCGTTTTTCACCTTGGCGCGCGTTTTGTCGCCCGGGCGCCCAATTTTTCGCTCGGGCGCGAGTTTTTCGCCTGAGCGCGCATTTTTTGCCATGACGCGCATTTTTTATTATATATGTAAAAAAATATTAGTTTCTTTATAATATTTTTCAATTCTTAGATTGAATTTTATTTAACAAACGAACAAAAAAAATGATCAATTCCACAATATTCAACAATATTGTTTATTAGGCGAACAATGAAATTGGAATTAGATCAATTCCAATTCTGAATATCGAATCTCAATATCGAATTCCAATATCAAATTCCAATTCCGTCCAAACGAACGGACCCTAATATTTAATTTAAGCATTCTTAACTTTAATTTACCTAGCAATTGCCATTTATTTAATACTTTAATATCACTTGTGGCTATTTGAGGATTTCTTTATTAAATTCAAAATTTATTGCTATTTAATTGTTGGGAAATTGCTCATGCATCACATCACTTAGGTTTCCCTACACTACACTTGCATTCATCCATTAGAGTTCCCATTAGGGCACATACACACCCTCTACATCCATTCTGCGTCGCATCGCTGATTTGTCTTATGATGCTTCGTCTCACTCCGATCAATCAGATTCCTTCTCCCTGCTTCGTTGATTTCCTTGGTTCTTTCTGCTTCGTCGCTCCCGCTTCTCCCTGTTTCATCAATTTCCTTGGTTCTTCCTGCTTCGATGCTCCTGCAGGTGTTGATCAGGGCCAGCCCACATTCTGCTTCATCACTCTTGTTCCAGAATGTGGTTCTCCCTTCTTGTTGTTCGGTATGCTCCAGTGGTGGACTGATATTCCTCCCTCATGTATTCTGCTCCTCGTCAAGGGTATTCCAAAGTCACTTGGTGTTCCCTATCTTTGGACATCTACCTCATTCTCGTTAACCATGAGTGCTCCCGAGGAGAGGATATTGTCGAATTGTGCGCTTGTAACTAATGTGGTTCACGCTCAATTTACGAATCGCAAAATGAAAGAAGAGGAAAACTACCTAGCGTGGAAGAATACAATTATGATGAGCCTGAAAGGCCACGACAATGTCAATCACCTTACAATGGATCCCTCTGATGTGTCATCCCCGAGAGGGGCACACAATGTCAACTTGTGAATCTCATATGGGACAACATGGACACTCATGTGTTAGATCTTGTTTCACATTGCCTTAGTGTGAAATTTTGAACCTACTTGGAGATGACCTATTCAGGACAAAATAATGTCAGTCGCATATATAAGGTGCCCTAGGCATGGACTGGATGTGCTATGAGAAATAAATTTGTCACTAATAAGTTCTTTGGAAAATTCTGGAAACTGAATGAAGAATTGAATGCCCTACTTCCTATTACAACTAATCGGGAATTGTTGTCCGTGATAATATTCTTAGGGCGCATATACCATGAATTTAGTGCAGTTCGTTCTCAAACCTTAAGGTATGTTTCTGTGATCACTTTATCAACAACATATTTTAGAGTTATGCGAGCAGTTTTTGGGTGGGCACTGCACCATCTAGAGTGTGCGTTACTCAAGATAATTCTGCTATGTTTACAAATGTATGGAAGGAGATGCAATGGATGTGGTCGCGGAGAAGCGCATGTGGATAAAGGTGGAACTTCTACCAACCAATGTGGAGGGGTCGCGGAGAAGGGCGCGTGCATGTTAACAAACAATTATTGTTCTTAATCCCAAGCATAAAGCAGGAGAAGTGGAATCATATTAGAATCACCATCAAGTCTTTCCTTCGTTGGAGAAATCTAAATTATAATAAAGAATCAGACAAATGCTATGAAACAAAGAGCATAAATAATCATACAAGGATAGTGGGCAAATGAGACTTAAGAGACTGAATTTATACAAGAAAGCCTTCCTGCAAAAAATTCGAGCTAAAAAACAACCGTGTGATTAAGATGGCGTCTTTAATTGGACATACAAATAACATATAAACTCAATATCATCTTTAAGAACATTAAGACTCCGTTTGCCACGGTGGTGGCGATCGTGAACGCGGTGGTTATGGTCTATCATTCGTGAACACCCGGCCTCACCTAAGTAACTTCATCCACTTTTATTTTCAAAACTAGTTTTCTTTTCTTGGTGGCGGTCATAACCATTGTCTTGCTAATCATTCATTCTATGATGTGGCGTTTTTGTCCAAACTCACCGGAGCAAAAAAGCCGCGCCAAACGGAGCCTGAGTTACTGTAATCAAAAGGTGCAGTTAACATGATCTTGAGTGTCCAACATCATCTTCTGATCAAGATGGACATGTAATGGCATGGGGGAACTGTAGTCGATTGAAGCAGGTCTGAGATATCAGTAATGACAAGCAGTCTTGCAATGGCGTCGTTAATTGAAAGAAAAAAGAGTTGAAACAAAAAGAAACCTAAGGCAAACATGACATAATTTTTAACATATTTTATCAAATATATCTACTACTACCAATGGTTATCAAATATATCTACTACTACCAATGGGCATGTTAACCATCTTAAGCTACAAACATCCAAATTAGGCCAAACATTTCACTATCCCAGTACAATTTGAAAGATTTTTACCAAAAAGAAGGTAAAAAGTCAGTCACCTGTGAGTATAGGAGTTCCTCGGGCCCAACAATCATCATCTACTCCATCGATCCTCGCATTGTATGATAATGCACATACATGGCGATTCAAAAAGTCTTCATCCACCATCCACCCATCCCTAGCGTTCCCGCCCTCATTTCCATCTCCCTCTACTTCGAATGACCTGTCATCAAACTCCGACAGCTCCTCCTCCCTCCGTAGCATCACTGAATCAAAAACCTCCCCTCCAACGAACATCTTAATTTTCCTCGGATCCATCCGAAGACGTCCACCATCGCATATTGAAAACCTGAGCATCGCGTTATAGAAGCACCAGGAACCATCCGTCGGAGCCTCCGCCCTGGACGTAGAGCCGGTGAGAAAAGCAGTTGCCGAAGTAGGCTTCGCAGGAGCGAGGAGGAGGCTTGGAGCAAGGATTCCATGGTAATAAGGAGGGGAAAGAAGTACCGGTTCTTAAGGGAGGTTGTGGTTAGTGATGAGGCTAAGGTCTCAGAAGAGTGGAGGAAGAAGTAGGGGGAAGGGGTAGGAAGTTGAGGAAGAAGAGGAAGACCATGCTCCTAATGAGGAGAGATCTCTTCCATCAGGTCATATCTGTTGGCGATCGGAGGATTAGGGTTTCAGCGGCCAATCGAGGCCCATCACCTCCAGCCTGCCGAAAACTTTGATCTTCACCTGCTTGTCACATGTAATAGTGGCATTTCCCTATCATTTATGGCCGCCGTATTTTCGCCTGCCTGCTGCGTTCAGACATCTAGCTTTTCGACAACCGGGCGAGAGACTCTGTTTGGGATGCCAGTGCCGTTTTAAAATGGAGCAGTTTAAAACTGAGAAATGAATTTTCAAAACTATATTTTCAAAACTTACGAAAGTGTTTGGGAAATCTCCGTTTGCAAACAACTTCAAAACTGTAAAACAATGCATCTGTTTGGGAAACTACCATTCCGGTGGTGGTTGAAAATAAAATGAACGCACATATTTTACCAAAATGCAACAAGTGTTTTTTTAAAATTAAAATGCAAACTAATTAGTTCAAAATAAAAATGCAACATAATCCACCTCAATGTCTGGTCGCCTCATAAAGTTGTTCGGCAATGACATCAGGTAGCGAAGCCATTTGATTTGAGACACTCCTTCCACCCCTAACAATTTCATTGTTCTCCCTCCTTGAGTTGCTAGCCATTTGTACTCCTCTCCTAATCAGATGCGTCTGAGAGTAGACAAAAATTTCAACATGATCACATCGGTAGAAATGTCTGTCTGCACCTGAATGAGGTATACGTATAAAATTATGCAGTGTCATCGTAGAGATCACAATATTCCGCTGTTTTTTGAAACTGTATTGTGGCAAATCCCACACACTCACACATATACAACAACACACACATACAACAACACACGCATACAACACATACACACATATACAACAACACACTCACACAAACAACAACCCACTCACACATACAACAACACACTCACACATACAACACACATACAACACACACACACATATATAACACAACACATTCCACATACAAGACACTCACACATACAACACACACACATACAACACAACACATTTCACATACAACACCCACACATACAACACACACATAACAACACATTCCACATTACATACACAACATAACAACAACACATACACAATCATCAACACATACACATTCCACGTTACACAATGCATGAAAAATACAACAAGAAGTCCGCATTACCATTCCAAACCACTATAAGAAAATCCAAACCACATGCAAAAATATTCTTACAAAGTAATATACCCGTCAAATAGGAAAAGGGATGATCTTCGAGTAGAGCTGCAATGCAAATCTGGAGCCAGAAATCAGTAACTCTGGACTCGTAAATCAGTGGCGGGACGGATCTGCAGCCACGCACCTTCAAATCAGCAATTTAGGAGCATACCAGATGGATAGATCGTGAATGCCGTAGGGTATTTGGGAGCATACCAGATCAGAGCAGGATCTAGACTCGGAGACGAGTGGAGCTGCATTGCCTCGCCGGAAGATCAGAACAGGATCGTCACCAGCTCTAGCTCGCCGGAAAATCAGAGAAATCGAGCTGCTCGGAGCTCTGACTCGCCGGAAAATCAGAGAGGAATGGAGCTGCACTGCCTCGCCGTAAGTTCAGAGAAGGATCGGCGCCAGCTCTGGCTCGCCTCAGAGAAATCGAGCTGCTGAGAGCTCTGGGTCGCCGCAAAAATAGAGATTGTTCAGCTGCCCTGCCTCGACGGAAGATCGGAGAAGGATCGACGCATTTCGCCTCGCCGGAAGAGGAGCCGGCGCGAAGGGAGGAGCTGCGCGTGAGAGATCCCCGGATCCGAAAAAAATAAAAATAATTTATTTACTTACTTTAAAAAATTATATTTTTTTTAATAATCCAGTATTTATTCTAAATTATTACTGCATAATATTTATGCAAGTGGCATTTAGTTGTTTATTATAAGACAATAATACCCGTCCTCCGTTAATTATCCACCCTAAAATATGTGGTTAAAAATAATATTGTGATAGGGTACGACTTATGTCGCAGTGTAGTAGGTCAATTTACAGCGCGACAAACAAATCCTAATACAAAAAGAACCGCCATGGTGCACATTGTAGAGCTGCCTCTCTGTAATTCGAATTTGGTATGTATGTGCGCATAATTTGGGAGGTGCGCGAGCAGATCCGACTGTAGGATCTGACGATCAACGGTCGAGTCCAATACATCTGAAATACTCCTTTAATACTACTATCATTTTCCCGCAATACGGTCCGAATATTAATCTGCACCGTTGGATCTCACGATCCTACAGTCAGATCTGTAGGCGAAAGGGGTAGGAAGACCATGCTCCTAATGAGGAGAGATCTCTTTCATCAGGTCATATCTGTTGGTGATCGGAGGATTAGGGTTTCAGCGGCCAATCGAGGCCCATCACCTCCAGCCTGCTGAAAACTTTGATCTTCACTTGTCTGTCACATGTAATAGTGGCATTTCCCTATCATATATGGCCGCCGTATTTTCGCCTGCCTGCTGCGTCCAAACATCTAGCTTTTCGACAACCGGGCGAGAGACTCTGTTTGGGATACCAGTGCCGTTTTAAAATGGAGCAGTTTAAAACTGAGAAATGAATTTTCAAAACTATATTTTCAAAACTTACGAAAGTGTTTGGGAAATCTCCATTTGCAAACAACTTCAAAACTGTAGAACAATGCATCTGTTTGGGAAACTACCATTCCGGTGGTTGTTGAAAATAAAATGAACGCACATATTTTACCAAAATGCAACAAATGTTTTTTTTTAAAATTAAAATGCAAACTAATTAGTTCAAAATAAAAATGCAACATAATCCACCTCAATGTCTGGCCGCCTCATAAAGTTGTTCGGCAATGACATCAGGTAGCGCGACCATTTGATTTGAGCCACTCCTTCCACCCCTAACAATTTCATTGTTCTCCCTCCTTGAGTTGTAGCCATTTGTACTCCTCTCCTAATCAAATGCGTCTGAGAGTAGACAAAAATTTCAAAAAGATCACATCGGTAGAAATGTCTGTCTGCAACTGAATGAGGTATACGTATAAAATTATGCAGTGTCATCGTAGAGATCACAATATTCCGCTGTTTTTTGAAACTGTATTGTGGCAAATCCCACACACTCACACATATACAACAACACACACATACAACAACACACACATACAACACATACACACATATACAACAACACACTCACACATACAACAACCCACTCACACATACAACAACACACTCACACATACAACACACACACAACACACACACATATATATAACACAACACATTCCACATACAAGACACTCACACATACAACAACACACTCACACATACAACAACAAATCACACATACAACACACACACATACAACAACACACACACATACAACAACACACTCACACATACAACACAACACATTTCACATACAACACCCACACATTCAACACACACACATACAACACACACATATAACAACACATTCCACATTACATACACAACATAACAACAACACATACACAATCATCAACACATACACATTCCACGTTACACAATGCATGAAAAATACAACAAGAAGTCCGCATTACCATTCCAAACCACTATAAGAAAATCCAAACCACATGCAAAAATATTCTTAAAAAGTAATATACCTGTCAAATAGGAAAAGGGATGATCTTCGAGTAGAGCTGCAATGCAAATCTGGAGCCAGAAATCAGTAACTCTGGACTCTTAAATCAGCGGCGGGACGGATCTGCAGCCACGCACCTTCAAATCAGCAATTTAGGAGCATACCAGATGGATAGATCGTGAATGCCGTAGGGTATTTGGGAGCATACCAGATCAGAGCAGGATCTAGACTCGGAGACGAGTGGAGCTGCACTGCCTCGCCGGAAGATCAGAGCAGGATCGTCGCCAGCTCTAGCACGCCGGAAAATCAGAGAAATCGAGCTGCTCAGAGCTCTGGCTCGCCCGAAAATCAGAGGAATGGATCTGCACTGCCTCGCCGGAAGCTCAGAGAAGGATCGGCGCCAGCTCTGGCTCGCCTCAGAGAAATCGAGCTGCTAAGAGCTCTGGGTCGCCGAAAAAATGGAGATTGTTCAGCTGCCCTGCATCGACGGAAGATCGGAGAAGAATCGGCGCACTTCGCCTCGCCGGAAGAGGAGCCGGCGAGAAGGGAGGAGCTGCGCATGAGAAATGGGGAGGACGAGGAGCCCTAGCCGGTCGTTTTGGAAAGGCGAGCTGGAGGTGTGGCCGGTGGGGTTTAAACGGGCTCCCAAAGAGCAGAGCCAAAATCTAGTCCAGCTTTGCGTCGATGGAGAATGCACTTTACTCCCCCGTATCCGAAAAGAAAATTTTTTTTGTGAGTATCTCTCACCTAATAATAGGTGAGAGGGAGCCCATCTAAGCCGTTGATCAGAGATCATATGGTTGTATTTTTCTGTATTTTCCTAAATACTTCTGTATTTATAAATAATCAATAATGTCAGTATTTTATATACCGTCCGATCTAAGATCATACGACTGTATTTCTCCCCCACCTATTATTAGGTGAGAGTTGCGCACCTAAGTTTCTTTAATAATTTATTTACTTACTTTAAAAATTATAATTTTTTATAATAATCTAGTATTTATTCTAAATTATTACTGCATAATATTTATGCAAGTGGCATCTAGTTGTTTATTATAAATACAGTATGAGACAATAATACCCGTCTTCCGTTAATTATCCACCCTAAAATATGTGGTTAAAAATAATATTGTGATAGGGTACTACTTATGTCGCAGTGTAGTGTAGTAGGTCAATTTACAGCACGACAAACAAATCCTAATACAAAAGAACCGTCATGCTGCACATTGTAGAGCTGCCTCTCTGTAATCCGAATTTGATAACTATGCGCGCCTAATTTGGGAGGTGCGCGAGCAGATCCGACCGTATGATCTGATGACGATCAACGGTCGAGATGCAATATATCTGAAATACTCCTCTAATAATACTATCATTTTCCCGCAATACGGTCCGAATATTAATCTGCACCGTTGGATCTCACGATCCTACGGTCAAATCTGCTTGCGCACCACCAGGAGATACACATACGTACCCAAATATTTTCGGCCTCTCTGCAATGGCGACATGGTACAACAACAGCTCTATAGCGTGTGCACTTTTGTATGATTCTATTACTGCACAATTCTTTCATACGCAACGAGCAGCGCATGCATGGGTTGACTAACAGGTATTATTGATATATGAAAATTTACTTAATAATAACACCATAGAAATGCTTCATATTTTCAATTGGACGAAGGAGAATACACAGGTCAAAGAATACCCCGAGGATGAAGGAGAATACCCAAAGGACTTCTTAATAGAGGTTCATCAAATTCGTCGTGAGTTAATAAGAAAAAAAATTCATACATGCATATGTAGGTAGAAGCATGAAGTGCTAAACAAAAGCCATTGAGTGACACCGATAGAAGTTTCAAGGCTTCCCTAAGCGAAAGAGCGAGCATGACCAACAAGATTTCAGAAGAAATAAAGACCAATATCCTCGCCATACAAGGAGATTAACATCCTCTATTTCCTCACTATATAAGGAAATATTGTTGAGTTGGTTTGATTTTTCAAACCCACATGATTCACATTTCTCACATGTCGACCGCCAATGAAGACTTTTCATCTAGCCGTCCACGTGCTTTGAATAGGTGCGTGCATGGGAAGCTTCTAGGAAAGAGACTACAAAATGTGTTTCATGCCTCATTGTTATTGAATTTTGGCTTTATAAAAGGAGATGGAAGCAAAGCTATAGAGACACACCAAAAGCCAAATCAAAGAAAGGTAAAGCCTTGAAGAGGAGAGTGGTAGTGCAAGGCAGAATGAGACGGTGGCCGTCGACATCCGATTGCGGGATGCATCGACATCGAAGAGCGAAAGCGTGCGGGCAGCGACAAGGTGTCATATTCGCGGGCTGCGACAAGGTGCGCGGTGCTCAATGGTTGCATGCTCGTAGGTAGTGGTGGTTGTGCTCAAGTGATGACGTTGGTGGGTTGCGCGTTCGCGGCAAGGTCAATGTTGGGAATGCGCATTCCCAACAGTCAAGTCCTGACTTGGATCTCTTCTTGGTGGTGGCGGCGGTGGTTGGTCGTCTAACGACGACGAATGTTCGTTCTGGTACGAATCTTGTGCGTCCGTTTTACGGATTGCAGTCAAGTTCATATTACTTCTGCGGATTTTCGTAGTCTATTTTTCTGCAGTACTTTTCGGATTTGTATCTCTTAATTTGAGTACTTGTTTATTTTATTGTGCTAATAAAATTGTGCGAAGTAAGTATTTTTGAGACTCTGTATTTAGTTGTTCCTGGGGATTGCGCTTCCGCGACTGAAATCCCAACAAGTGGTATTAGAGCGAGGTTCTATAGGCGACTGATTGAACAGCTGAGGAAAGATTTGACTGCGGTGGTGAACGACTAGGTCCTCTTCCCATCCTTTCAAATTCGACCTTGAATTAATCAGGTCTCCTAGTCATACCGGAGGGCAACTATGGCAGGAAAGAATGCGACTTTGACTCGATAGTCGGTGGAGAAGTTCGATGGCAACAGAAATTTTAGTCTATGAGAGATTCACGTCAAAGATATGCTAGTTGAGTAGGGGCTGATGCGGGTTTTGCAGGGACGAGAAAAAACGGCTGATGAAGTGAATGATGAGGAGTGGATTGACTTGGATGAGTGTGTCACTAGCGTCATCAGGATGTGCGTTGACGACAAGGTGCTCTTTAACATTGGCGTCGAGGAGTCTGCAATCAAGCTTTGGGATAAACTTGAAAGATTGTATGTGGCCAAGTCCTTAACCACAAGGTTGTTGTTGAAACAACGATTGTATTAGATGAAGATGCAAAAGGGTGACAACCTACATGAGCACTTTAATGTGTTCAACGATCTTCTAAATCAATTGCATGTGTAAGTGGGATAGACCGCCACCACCGCGCCAAACTAGGCCTAGATCCCTTAAACATAAGTTAATAAACTTAAGTGAGATAGACATCAATGAGATCGTTGAACTAGTTGAATTGTTGTGTAGGAAACTAATTATGTGTGAGCCCATATGTCCCGAAAAAAGTGTTGTACAAGCGATACATAATTCGATCAAAACGTTACACTTACCAAGCTAATGAGCTCGCTAGATGAGAAATTACAGGTTAGGTATGAAACTTACATTAATCTGAATATACATAATTTTGCAATGAGCAAGCTTTCTAAATAACCACTGCCAATATTGGTGTTATCTTGAATTGTCTCTTCACTACTAGTTCATATTTAGTATTCGAATCATATTGTCAATTGCGAGTCTAGGTGTATCACCAGGGATATCGAACTAGAGGCCAAATAATTGTGTCTGGGTCCCGATTATAACCCGGACCAATAGGATTTCATAATGATTATTTCTGAAATATCTGAGATAAAAGAATAAATATCTTATGTTTTTCTAAAATATCTGAGATAAAAGAAGAAATATCTTATGTTTTTTTGAAATATCTGAGGTAAAGAGATGCAATCCTATTGGTCCCGATTATAACCGGGACCCGGACGCAAATATCTGACAAACTAGAGTTACTGTAATCCAAAGGTGTAGACTGAGTGATCAATTGCAGTTTCGAATGCAAAATGGACATGGAAGGGTACGGGGGTTGCGGCGGGTAAAAACGGGTATGTGATGTTGATGAAAGCAAGCAATGTACTGCTGGCAAGCACTCTTCTTCTATATCAAAAGAATTGCAAATGTACAGTTTCTTGGCCAAACCACAAAAACACTCAATAAGCAGGAATTTGATATAAGTCCAAAAATAGAAAAGTGCACTTTTTCGCTCCCCCTGCATACAGTATCTGTCTCCTCTATCTGAAATGAAGAATTTGTTTGCTTAACGAAATAGTTTTGAACAAGAAGGGCGAAAAACTCATCTTTATTACTCTTCAATTTCTCTAACAAATGTCAATGCTGTTTTGAATTCTAAGAAAACAAAAATTCAGAATGAAGGCAAGAAATAATAAATATGAAAGCAAGGGCTTCTGTTCATAAAAATTTTTGTGAAAAATGTCTCCTATTTCATAGGCCAGTACACATTATAATAATTTGTCCCAATTCGAGACATAAACAGAGACAAGGGTAATACTTCAGAAGTTCTAAATAAAGAACTTTTCGATGAAAAACTCATCTAAACATAAAAAGAAAGCATTTGAATCCAAAAATGTGTCATCCATCTCCAAATTTTTTTTTACAGGTCATGCATAAAGTAGGATCAACATCATAAATATCTTCAAAGACGAACACGTGATCAAATGCAAAACCACAGCAAAAGAGGATACCCCTTTTTTGGATACAATGCAGGGCTTCTCTAATTTGCCTAAGAAACAGTACATTTCCAATATTTTTGACATGGAAGAAGACATTTTGTCATTACCGAAATCCCAAACCTGCGTCTACCAGTTGGAGTTCCCCCCATGCCGTTCCATATTAACATGCATCAGATGCTGCAATTGATCACTCAAGATCATGTTAGCCGCCTATTTGGATTGCATTAGCTTTATTTCTACATCCAGAAAGATAATATATAGAGGTTTTTATATGTTACTCAAGTGTTATTAGAGCTGCTATATTACTCAAATGGTTGTTATTTACATCTTTTCCCCTATTATGTGATTCAAGTTCTTTTTTTCATAGCATTAGTTCTATTCTCTAATATAATTTAGTTTGCTCCAAAGATGTAAAGACTAAGATGGCGATTTTGTTATGCTTGCACTTCTCCTGCTCTACTTTTATGCTTGCCATAGTGGTTCAAATATACATTAAATTGCAACAAAACTTCAATATTATCTGATTGTCATAACAAATAATAAGATTTGCTCTGCAAAATGGCTTCAAGCTTTTACTGAACTGATGAGTGCAGAACCTCCACAGCAACTCTAGAAGCAATAAACATGAGCTAGCATGCGCATGCGCGCGCGCGCGCGCGCGCGCGAGAGAGAGAGAGAGAGAGAGAGAGAGAGAGAGAGAGAGAGAGAGAGAGATTTGACAACACCAAGAGAGATTTCAGAAACTACTGCTAATCAAATTAGAATTACAATTTCAAATGAAGTTGGATTACATAGATATGATATTTATGATGCTGTACAACAACACAAGCTATGACAAACATCTTACCCAATCTGCCATCATCATCAATAGTATTAGAATCATCCAAACTAGTGTCAACTTACCAAATTTGACCATTAGATAAACTTCAAGGTCAATAATAAACACATATAGAACAATATATTGATTCAGTTTTTGATCATTGTCTGCTATGCTGTTAGGCTTCCTAGATACTCTAAACTGCACATCTGCAAAAAAACAGGGAGAAAATCCTCTTTATTTCCTGTAACTTTAAACAAGCTAAGCAAGTAAAATAAAACAAAATGAAGATAATCAAGTATATATATCATGCTGACAACTTAAGGCATGCATGCTTGGTAACCAAAAACAAATGAATGTCCATTAAGTCAATATTTGAGAACTTGTTCCACCATATTGTAGAATAACAAAGCTAAGGCAAGAAATACAGACAAGATGGTTTGCTAAGAATATGACATGCACGCGTTCTTGAATTTTTTTTGATGTATTTTGAGTGGTATTTCGATAATATTATGTATGCGAGTATTTCCTCTGTAAATAAGGGAGTGCAATGTGAGTCTTAAGAGTTATCTAAGAGTCATGTGATTTTCCCTAATTTTGGGAGAAGGGCTCTTTGGGGAAACCAACCTTCGGGAATTTGGCATAAGCTTGTCGCACGAATTTGTATATGTTCTAATTCGTATTGATTGATCCAACCTCGCCGTCTCTGCCACTCCCCCAAGTGCCGAGATCCAGCACCACCCCAACCTCTCTCACTACTTCCCTTCCACATTGATGGAAGCTCACCTGGATCGAGTCGATGCTTAGCTTGACATCCTTCTCACTGTCGCTCAGATATTCCATGGCCAGATCGTGCCTTCCTCTTCTTTTTTGCTAGCTACACTCCTGTTATCAATTGCCCATGTTGTCGCTCTAATGGTTTCCCTGCTATTCACCGCCTCGGTTCAACCACAATAACCACAACAACCACCACACATCCTTCCCCCATCGTTGATCATCCTGCCCCATTACCAACCACAACCAGCTCCGCCCCAAGTCCTCCATTATAAACTCCCACCTACTTGGCTGCTTATACAAGGACAATCCTCACTACCCCTGTCCTTGATCGGACGACGTCCTCGACCATTCCTAATAAGAAGCGTTCTCCGACTCATTGCCTAGATCCAGTGCCGCCCCGCCTAGGAGTGCGGGCGTTCGGGCTGGATCCCAACCAAACCGCCACCCTTCTGTTTTTAATGGGTCGAAACCGATTTGAAATAAACCCGATCATCTATTTTTTTCGGTCATGGTCGGTTCGGTTTGTATTTCTACTACCCTTAATTCATTCTATTTTCAGTCCCAAGGTTGAAATCATATCGCCTATATCTCAAGCAATCTTTAAGTGGTTTTACATATCAAAATTTTTAAATGCTCAACTAGCAACCTATTTTCTATCTTTCTTCGGGTACTACATACTTGGATCAACGTGGAATGGTGCTTCATACATGGATCAACTTGAACAAAGAGTTACAGATCTTGTTATTAAAATCAAAAGCTCATATAAAAGATATTTGAATAAGGCTTAGCAAATGTCCAAAGAATTAAATTCTTTAAAATAACAGGCAATGAAATTATTGACTTGGAAAAATAATAATTCCACTGATTCGCTATTCAATATTCTCGATTCTTTAATCTTGTCAAAAATGTGACTTGATGAGCATAGCTCATAAAAAATCTCGCTTTGTGGCTGATTCATTCATTTTCATCAATCTGACATAATCTAGGAGAAACTGAGTCTGTAATTTGCCAAATCTGTCTCCAGAAGCACTGACAACCCTAGCACACTCGGTCTCTGTTTGGCGGGACATAATTTGCCCGGTCCAACTTTAAAAAACGCAACCATAAAAATAAAAACCGTTTGTGAAATAACCGGACGAAACCGCATCCGCCGAAAAACACCGATTGCACGCGGTTTTCAGCCGTGAATTTCTTTCGCGGTCGGCGGATAAAGACGCGCGTTCAAACCCTAAAACAAAGCATTCCGCATCTATCCTGTTTTGCGGACGCAACTATTCCCGATACCTCTTTCGAGCTCTCTTCCGCATCTCCTCTTCCTTCAAATTTCGTGACTCCTGAATCGCGGAGAGGCGCGATTCGTGCTCGCCCTAGACAAATTCTTCGCGAGAGAGCCTCGTTCCGCTCCAGTTTTGCAGTTGTTCGCCCTTCGCCATCGACCAGTTTCGCCGCTTCTCTAGTTTCGCCGCTGCTCCAGTTTCGCCACTGTTCGCCCTTCGCCATAGACCTCCTCTGCCCACGGCCGGCCATCGCCATCGATCTCCGCCGTTCCAAATCTCACACTCCCAGAGGTAACTGCTTCGTAGTACTCTTACCTTCTTCTAATTACAAAGCTCAGATTTGAGCTTAGAATTTGTAAGTGCGATTTGAGGTCATTTTGAAGAACTTTTCCCTCATTTGTTTATGGTTGAATGTCATTTAAGTTAATTGGAAGTTCTGTATAGAATTGGTGGTGTTCCAAAAAGTTTTTGGACTGTTTCTGTTACCGATATGCACGCGGAAGACCCGTCTTGGCAAGTTTATTCGAGGAGGACGCGCGACGATACGGGAGCACGCGACGCATGATTGCAAACCGGGCAGCATGGCGTCGGGCGGACCAAACCAGGAGGTTTGGGTGATGCGGATTAGGGGACCGGCGGGTTCCTCTTGTATCTTTATTTTAAATGTTGTATTTTATTTTAATGTTGTGTGTGGTGGATCCCTCCCTATAAAGAGGATCACCTTATGTTGTATATCCCTATCTTTGGATCAATCAAGTTAAAGTGAGGGCTGCTCCCTCTTTTCCTCTTTCCCTAAAGCTTCTTCTCTCATCCCCTCCTTGATGCAGGACGGGCATCACCACCCGCCTGCCACCCTGGATACCTGGCATCCCACCACGGCCCAGGGGTCCCACCGGGAGTCCACCCGATGAGCCTTATCAGGTCCTGCGGACCGTACACCCCAACTCATCCCCGGCCCCACCACAGGGCCGATAGGTTGTTGAGGCCAGGGCTCGATCCCCCGACCTCCTTGATAAAGAGTCTTCAGGCAGACTCTCATCACCAACTGATCAGGACGAATCTATAGGCGGCGGATAAACCGTGACCTAACCCTACATGCTATGCAAAGCCCAACGGATCAATCACCAATTAGATAATAAATTTAAATATCCCACGCAGATATAAATTCACAGCAAAGCAAAATAATTCATTAAGCGAACAGGCTTAGGTTTTCCTCCGCGTGGAGGGCCAAAGCACGAGCGCGCGGCGAATAATTCCTTCCTGCAGTTAGAGATTAATCCAGGCGCAAATAATTATAACAAAAGGAACATCCACACAAGCATGTAATAATCCAGACGATAACAATGTCTTACAACCAAAATCCGATACAAAATACGACACAAATCTGAAAATAAAATAGGGCTGCAGCAATTTTAAACAAATCTGAACTTTAGAGAAGAGAGGAGGTCTTCCGGGCGGTGGTGGACTAGATCGGGTAGGGAGCGGTGGATCCACGGAAGGGGAGGGGGTGGAGTTGTGTGTACGGCTGCGGGAGTGGCTGTTTTGAGAGCGTGGAGCGGGATTTGGACAGATCTGGACAGATCTGACGGGGTGGGGGTTGAGCAGGGCTGGCGGAGGGCTGGATTGGGGTTGGCTGCGAATACGGGCTGTTCGGGGCTGGATCTGGACAGTTTTGTCCAGATCTGGACTGTTCCGGCAAATATTGAGCAGGGGAGAAATGGGGCTGGGCTGGGGTGGCTGGGGCCGCTGTTTAAAGGGCGGCTGGTGGGTAATAAGGGGGTAGGCGGCGTGGGGTGGCTGGGAGCAGGTGGTGGCCGGATGGGGGTATCAAAGGGGCGGCGGCTGGACGTGGATTGGGGGGCTGTCGGGTGGCTGGCTGCTGCTAGAACTGGCGGCGGCAGCAAGTAGGGGGGGGGGGCTGGCGGCTATGGGAAGACAGGGGGCTGACGGCAAGGGGAAGGGAGGGGGCTGGCGGCAAGGGGAGAGGAAGAAATACAAGGAAGAGGCAAGGCACTTACCCAAGGAGTCGTCACCAAGGGGCTCCACGGCGTCGGCACCGCGGAAGGATCACCAGAAGCAAGGAAGAAGATCTCTCCAAACTTCAGCAATCCCAATTCCTGCAGCCCTAAAGACCTATTTATAATAAAACAATATTAGGGCAACCGAAATCGAAGGCTATGATTGGCCGGCGGTTCCGATGCCATAACTACATGACATAAAACTCAAAATACATAATGCTATATATGAAAATGATTCGCAACACGCATCCGGACGCATCCACGGAGTCGGATCGTCGATCCGGGCACGCCATATATGGTAGGTCGCCAAATCAGCCCGAATGGGCCCCAAAACTCGTCCATCACTGCTCCGCATCAATCTCCCCGGCTTGAAAGAATTCATCTCCCGATGAATAGGGGTCAGAATTCTCTCGCCGCATGCCAGGTCAAACTCGAAGAGGTCCGCCAGAGGTCGTCCAAGTGCCGACGCAGAGAAGTGGCCTCGCCAATCAACTCCTCCGGACTGAAAAATTTTCATCCCCGATGAGTGGAGACGGACGTACTGAAGTCGAAGTCCGGGGGCGAATCGATCAAGCTCATCTCTCAACACAGTAGTAGAAGGATCCGGTGGAATCTGAGGTGCCAATGGTGAAACCGTTGGGGACAAGATCCCGGGTAAATAAGGGTCAGACGTGGGCTGAGAACGGGGCAATGAATGTGGTGGCAAGGGCTCGGGGGTAGACTGAATGGTGGGTGGTAACAACAGTGGTAAAGGCTCGGGAGGGCCGCCAAGATGTGGGCCTGAGTACTCGTGAAGTGCAAAGTACGGCGTCAGGTCCTCGACATTGAACACAGTATGGGTACTCATGCTCGCGGGGATGTCCAACTCATAAGCATTTGTCTCGATGCATCTCAGAACTGAGTAGGGACCCATTCGCCTAACGCTCAAGCTTTTAGCAAGCCTCGCACGGAGCCTCACAACGCAGATTCTTACCATCACCTGTTCGCCTTCATGAAGTACCTGCACTTGCCAATGAACATCCGCATGTGATTTACAAAATTTATTATCATTATGGATTCTTCGTCGGACCGACTTATGACACACATGCAAACGAGAAACAGACGACACAACAGACTCATGCAAATGATGACGAAACGACTCGACAGACTTATGCAAATGATGTAAATGAAACATGACCGACACAACATGCTCTCTATGAGAGAATCTAATAATGACCGGGGTGTCTCTAAAATGTGGTGGCCGATCAGGTGGTTCCCTCGGTGGAGTGTAGAAAAATTTATCTCGTGTGCGCCGAGTGCTCAGGTGACCGTGTGAAACATCTACACTCAAGGGCGAGCTCATGAAGAGTAACATGACTCTCAGGGAGCGTAACGCATCAGGGGGCTCACCAGGAGGTGTGTAAGAAAAGTCATCGCGAATGCGATGACCGCCTAAGTGAAAATCATGTGCACCGACTAGAAAACGTGGCGCTATAGTGTGGTGAGTGTCCCGGACAACAAAGAACTCATCGGGTGGGTCCGCGGGTGGTGTGTCCCAAAACTCATCACGAGTGTGATGTGTCAACATATGGTGCCCCAAATATTGGATGCTCCTCACAATATCCATCCTCTGAGGCGGAGTCAGGGACGATAATGGAAGGGGCTTCCATAAATCAATACTCCTACATACGGGGCTCACCCGAATCTCATTCTCATCAGGATGTGGCAGATCATCCGGAGGCTCAACTGGGGGCTCGACATAGAACTCGTCACTAGGATCAAGGTCCTCCAGATGAGTACCAACAAAAGGGGCAGTGTCCTCGTGAATGGGTGACATAGGCACTACGAGATCAACACTATGCTCTGGGCTCTCGGTCGCGATGTGACTCAGAGCAATGACAATGGGAGGGCGACATAGACCTATACTCAAGAATGGATCCGTAGGTGCGGTGTCAGGAAGTGGGTCTGTGGTTGGGGTACTAACTAACCCATGCCATGCCAAAGGTGGTGGTGTGGGTGAGGGGCACGACACTATAGGCTCAAGAGGTCGCTCAAGCTCACTCTCCGTCGGGGTCACGAGAGACGGGTCAGAATCAAGAGATAGGTCACTCACTGGGCTAAGCACCTCACTGGGGTGAGAGCAATCCGTATCAGGTATCACTTCTGCCATGTCTGACGGAACAATGGTAGGCAGAGTGGTGTCCTCGGTGTGGGAGGAGCTCGTACTGCGGAGGTCAAAGTGAGGATCCAACCGACTAGCTCTTACGGATCTCAAAGACTGTTCGTAACGAAGGGCAAGCTGATACGTCTGCTCGAGGGACTTCGAGTTATGATAAACCACCTCAGTACGAATGTTTGATCGAAGGCCAGACCGAAATCTGCAAGAGGTCATGGCTGGGTCCTCTCGGATATCGCTCCTCACAACTAACTCATCAAAGCTATCCTTGTACTCAGCGACGGACATGGATCCTTGCTGAAGGGAAAATAATTGGTCGAGCAAGCGACTCCGATACGACGAAGGCAGATACCTCTGACACAATGTACGCTTCATGTCCACCCAACTAGTGACGCGATGTAGACGGTCTCGCTCGCGTGTCCTCTCAACGCTAGCCCAATATGCCCTTGCCTGATCTAAAAGTCTAAGTTTCGCAAACTTGACGCGACGCTCACCGAATACCTCAAAATGGTCAAGATAATACTCCATATCCACGAGCCAATAACTGAAAGACTCGGGACTCGATGATCCGTCAAAGGAAGGGGCAGCAGTACGAAACTGACTCTCAAGATCTCTCTCGGAACGACGATCCTCATAATAATCATTCCTAAGGTAACAGAGGCGTGTCAAAGGATCAACACGATCTTCTCGCATGTACGGATAAGAACGACGACAATCATCATACTGATCGTCTTTAGCATAGTGGGGTCGTTTCGGTGGGCCAACACGATCTCTGGAAGTGGTGTACTGCGTTCGCGAATAATCATCGTAGCATCGTGAGGGTCTCCCTAAAGGGGATCTATGAGGGCGGGTGCAAGTGGACTCGAGACCTCTAAAGTGAGGGGAGACATAATTTTGACACCTAGACATAATGAAAAATCCTATAGACTCTACGACTGCGTAACAAAAAGAGCGCGTAACCTAGCTCTGATACCAATTGACGCAGGACGAATCTATAGGCGGCGGATAAACCGTGACCTAACCCTACATGCTATGCAAAGCCCGACGGATCAATCACCAATTAGATAATAAATTTAAATATCCCACGCAGATATAAATTCACAGCAAAGCAAAATAATTCATTAAGCGAACAGGCTTAGGTTTTCCTCCGCGTGGAGGGCCAAAGCACGAGCGCGCGGCGAATAATTCCTTCCTGCAGTTAGAGATTAATCCAGGCGCAAATAATTATAACAAAAGGAACATCCACACAAGCATGTAATAATCCAGACGATAACAATGTCTTACAACCAAAATCCGATACAAAATACGACACAAATCTGAAAATAAAATAGGGCTGCAGCAATTTTAAACAAATCTGAACTTTAGAGAAGAGAGGGGGTCTTCCGGGCGGTGGTGGACTAGATCGGGTAGGGAGCGGTGGATCCACGGAAGGGGAGGGGGTGGAGTTGTGTGTACGGCTGCGGGAGTGGCTGTTTTGAGAGCGTGGAGCGGGATTTGGACAGATCTGGACAGATCTGACGGGGTGGGGGTTGAGCAGGGCTGGCGGAGGGCTGGATTGGGGTTGGCTGCGAATACGGGCTGTTCGGGGCTGGATCTGGACAGTTTTGTCCAGATCTGGACTGTTCCGGCAAATATTGAGCAGGGGAGAAATGGGGCTGGGCTGGGGTGGCTGGGGCCGCTGTTTAAAGGGCGGCTGGCGGGTAATAAGGGGGTAAGCGGCGTGGGGTGGCTGGGAGCAGGTGGTGGCCGGATGGGGGTATCAAAGGGGCGGCGACTGGACGTGGATTGGGGGGCTGTCGGGTGGCTGGCTGCTGCCAGAACTGGCGGCGGCAGCAAGTAGGGGGGGGGCTGGCGGCTATGGGAAGACAGGGGGCTGACGGCAAGGGGAAGGGAGGGGGCTGGCGGCAAGGGGAGAGGAAGAAATACAAGGAAGAGGCAAGGCACTTACCCAAGGAGTCGTCACCAAGGGGCTCCACGGCGTCGGCACCGCGGAAGGATCACCGGAAGCAAGGAAGAAGATCTCTCCAAACTTCAGCAATCCCAATTCCTGCAGCCCTAAAGACCTATTTATAATAAAACAATATTAGGGCAACCGAAATCGACGGCTATGATTGGCCAGCGGTTCCGATGCCATAACTGCATGACATAAAACTCAAAATACATAATGCTATATATGAAAATGATTCGCAACACGCATCCGGACGCATCCACGGAGTCGGATCGTCGATCCGGGCACGCCATATATGGTAGGTCGCCAAATCAGCCCGAATGGGCCCCAAAACTCGTCCATCACTGCTCCGCATCACTCCTCCTCCTATCTTCTCTACCGGACGGTCCTCCACCAAGGGCCGGATCCTTCTGGGAAACCAAGGTACCATTTGGTCCGACCTACCGCTCCGCCCGCCACCCCGTGCCGCCGGAGTTTCCCTCATGGCACTGAACAAGAACAACCGCCCTACTGCCCCCCCCCCCCCCCCCCCCCCCCCCCCGACTCCACCGCCGACGGCACCGAGACGGTCGCCGACTGCCTCGCGCAACACGGCAGCCACCTCGCGAGCCTTCAGTCGTCCGTGGAGGCGATCCTTGCGAGCCAAGACGCGATCCTCACTCGCCTCGAGGCCTTGACGCCGAACCAAACCCCGCCCCACCACACTCCGCCTCCGCCCGAGGCGGCATCGCCGGCCGACACGGCGTTCGTGCTCGGGACGCCGCACCATCCGATGGCGCCGGCCTTCCGCGCGCCGGCCCCGCTCCCGCAACCCCCGACTGTCCTACCTCCCGCCGCCGGCGGATCCCCCTCACTTTGGACGTTCCCTCGTTCTCCAGAACGGACCCAATGGGGCAGATCACGTGCGCGGAGCAATATTTCGATCTAAACGGTACCCCCTCGGCGGATCGAATCGGCACCGCCATGGTCGGCCTTGACGGCTCAGCCCTCCATTGGGCGCGCTGGCTACGCCAGATCCAACCCTTCATCCCATGGAACGAGTTCAAACAAGAGATGATCAGTCACTACGATTCTCGATACACTGGTTCCGCCATCGAGCGGCTCTGCTCGGCCGCCAGTTGACGACTGTGGACGCCTATATTGACGAGTTTGTCGCGCTCATCACGCAAGTTTTGGGCCTCCCGCCCAACCACTACCTGGGATTCTTTCTGCAAGGCCTCCTCCCCAACATCCGTTCCCGCATCCGGACCCACCACCCCCGCACCGTTTCGGAAGTCCTTGAACTGGCCCGTGCGGTGGAAGCAGACATCGGGCCTCGCACTGGCGAACCCCCCCACTTTCCGCCATCCTCCGCCGCGCGATGGCGGCCCTCGGCCACCCCCAATGGGGGCCGACCGTCCTCCCCGTTCAGACGTCCCACACAGCGTCTCCAATAACGACTACAACGACCTGCGCCGCCGCGGTTTATGCTTCAGCTGCCGCCAACCCTACTCACCGCAACATGTGTGCCCGGTCAAAGAGTTTCACGCGATTGTTGGTGACGGCGACTACTCCTCCGAGGACTCGACACTTTCAGGGATGCCGCCGGACACCACCCCCCCCCCCCCCCCCCCCCCCCGCTGGAGCCGGAGGGGGCACCCCTTAATGTTTTGGAATTGCCTTTCTATTCCGTGGGCGGTCTTACCGGTCCCCGGACGATGAAGCTCACGGTCGTGATCAATAACTGCCAGGTGATCGTTATGATCGATAGTGGAGCGAGTCACAACTTTATGTCGGTTCAACTCGCCCGCGACATCGATTTGACATATTCTTCTTCCCCGGATTTCTCCGTTTGTCTAGGCGATGGTCGCCGCCGCCCCACCTCGGGGGCAATGTTTGGATGTCACCCTCGCTTTAGGAACTTGCACGGTTACGGCGGACTTCTACATGTTTGAGCTGGGCGGCCTCGACGCCATTTTGGGCGTGGCGTGGCTGCAAACCTTGGGGCCGCGGCTCAGTTGGTGAGGGTGGATGAAATCTTCACGCCTCAAGGAGGTCTGGGGTTCGATCCCCAGCCTCAACAACCCACGGCATGAATAATGGGTGCCGAAAGGGGTTGGGGTGTAGGGGCCGCGGACCCTGTTACGGCTAGTTGGACCCCGGTGCGCCCGGGTGGGTAACACACTAAGGCGACCCCGAGCCTTAGCCGTAATAGTTTTCTAGTGATTTTACTCTCCAGAAGCGGCAAAGGTTTCTTGACAGTTTGTTGGGGAAATGATTTATCTTAACCCCTAAAAATGAGTAGAATATAAATTCTAAGAATGAAAAATTAGTCTAAGTAAATATGCGTCGAATAGTATTCGACGCAATGTCGAAGTGTAGTCGTCGTTCCTCTCAGAATGAGGCGAAGTAACTCCAAACAGAATTCGACGTAACCTATATCGACGTAACTCTGACTTCTAGTCGACGTATCTAGTGAAGTCGACGCTCCTTAGTCGACGCACCTTCCATATTCTCCTCTCGCGTCGAATAGTATTCGACGCAACGTCGAAGTGTAGTCGTCGTTCCTCTCAGAATGAGGCGAAGTAACTCCAAACAGAATTCGACGTAACCTATATCGACGTAACTCTGACTTCTAGTCGACGTATCTAGTGAAGTCGACGCTCCTTAGTCGACGCACCTTCCATATTCTCCTCTCGACGTCCAGCCAGTCTGAAATCGACGCTTCCGTCGAATAGTAATCGACGCACGTCGATTTCTATGTCAAATTCAAAACACGCCAGATCTCTTTCCTTCTTTCTGTAGATCTGATTCTTATGGAATTATATTATTCTTTTATAGCCGTTCTGAATCAGTCTTTCCTTCTAATTGATTCTTGGCTAAATTGATTAAGTTTATTATGGATATTATTTGAAATCAGAATGATCTCTTTCCTTCTACAGAAATATTGATTATGGAATCTTTTCTCTCTTACTATTTCTCTGAATGCTTATTGATTATTCTCCTATAGTATTCTTTGAATAAACAGAGCTATAAATAAGAGGGAAGTCGGCAGAGAAGATAATGAAGTGATCCACTCCATACATTTGAAATAGAGGAAAAGCTCCCAAGAGAAAAGTGAGAAAAACTGAGAAAAGTGAAAGTATGCTGCAGCAAACAACAAGCCTTCTTCTTCTCCTTCTTCTGAGATCATACTGCTGCAATTTCTGAAACCTCTCACTGAAAGAAAAAAGGCCTACAATCTCCTTCTCACTATAGAAGAGAGATTTCATTCACTAGTTCTTGTGCTTCTAATCTTCTTGCTAAGAAGAAGATTCTTTCTTGTTTCAATTACTTCTTCTTCTTATTCTCATTTCATTTTCAAATTGTGTAAAAGAGTTTTTAGAATCTCTCTTCAAAAAATTCAGTTGTAGTGGTTCTAAGAGTTTCCTTATCAAAAGACTCAGGCTGGTTCTAAGAGTCTCCTTATCAAAAGACTCAGTACAAGATAGTGAATTCCTACCAAGGGGGTAGAAGAGTGGACTACCCAAAGTTTGGGGAACCACTATATTTCTTTGTGTTGTGCTGTGATTTTCTTTTTGCTGTTATTTTCTTTATTTGTTTAATTGTTGTTGGTGTGTGTGGGAAGCTTAAATCTGTGATTATTACACATATATATATTTGTTAACTTTGCACAAAGTATTTTTAAATCTCTATTCACCCCCCTCTAGAGAATTCTAGTGAGGTTAACTGTGCACTTTCACAGTTGTTGCTCTGATTGTGTGTTCAATCTTGTGATTACCATGCAGAGATTACTGACATCTGATGGATTCTATAGAGATTGGTTTACTAAATATTATGTTGTCATCATGTGCATGAATTGGCAGCCCTTTAGCTACTTCATAACCAAAACATAAATTCAGTAAACTTTTGATTGCACTAGGAAATAAAAGTACAATATCAGGTGTTGCAAGTAAAGAAGTAGCTGTTCAGTTGCACTTGTGAGTTGTGAGGCAGAATTTATACAAAAAGTAACTGTTGGAATATGTTATTACTTGTATTTTTTCTTAGCATTGCTCACAATCCTGTCCAACATGACCGCACAAAGCATATGGAGATTGAGCACACCTTTTGTCCCTTCAGATCAATAGTTAGCGGATGCTCTCACCAAGGGGTTGAGTCAGAACGTGTTTGAAAAAATTATGTGCAAGTTGGGCATGTAAGATATCACGCGTCCAACTTGAGGGAGGGTGTTGGAATTATGTTATTACTTGTATTTTTCCTTTATTGCACTTGTTGTATCTCCCTCCTATATATAGGAGAGAGTCTTCTTTCAATTAATTAATTCCTTATTTTTCTATTCTCCAACCGTAACATTATGCATGATTCATTGTATATGATGATACTATTATGCTATTGTATTACTATTATGTTTTCTAACATTATGCATGATATTTGTTGTGTTACTTCATTTAGATGTCTAATCGTAGAGAAAGAGGATTATCAACTTCATGGGAATCAACAGATGTTTTGCTATTTTGTGACATATATATTAAAGAAATAGAGCTAGGTAATTTGTCAGACAACTCACTTCAGCAAACAAGGTTGGAACAACATAATATTGCATTTTCAAGAGCGTTCAGGGAAACAATTTGATCGAACCCAAATAAAAAACAAATGAGATCAACTGAAGGAGTCAGGAGTGGAAGTTGTGGAGAGAGCTTAAACGTGGTGAAACTGGGCTTGGTTGGAATCCTGTAAAAAAAACTTTTGATGCCTCAGACGAGTGGTGGGTTGAGAAAATAAAGGTTGTTATAATAAATCACATCTTTAAATTTTTAGATAATGAGATATTTTACAATTTATTTTTATTATAATATATTCTTATTCTTTTAGGCCAATCAAAATGTCAAAAAATTTCACTATGCTGGAATACCTCCTGACATGGATGCAAAATTAGAAAAAATGTTTAGTAAAGTGGTGGCCACTGGGAATAATGCATTCATGCCAAGCTCGGGGACCATTCCATTTGAATTGGATGAAAAGCAAGTAAATTCGGATGAAGAGGATAATATAGTGACAAACTCACGAACTCAAACAAGTAGGAATGTTGACGCTGGCGGTAGTGAGCATTGTTGGAACATGGTCTTCCGCATCTCCTAAGTTGAGAATAACAAATCCTATGTGTATTTGATCTTGTGTGTTTAAGTGTGTAGGATAACAAAGTCCACATGACTCAAGGATTACATAAGAAGGTTGCCCCCAAATTTGAGCCATCAAATCCAACACTCCCACTAGCGCCGGCGGTATCACCTAACGCCTGGCGCTAGCGCTAAGGAACCGCTGAGAACGGAAGCTGGGTTCGACGAAATAGATCTTGCGTTCGACGAACTTGCGTTCAACGAATTTCCGCTCGACGAATGATCAAGCCCGTTCGACGAACTTGCTGCTGCGATCGACGAAATCAAGCCGCTGAGAACGGAAGCTGGGTACGACGAAATTGAATCTGCGTTCGACGATTTTGCGTTCGACGATTCTCCGTTCCACGAATTTCCGATCGACGAATGATGAAGGCCGTTCGACGAACTCCGGTCGACGAAAATTCGATCGACGAAAAGAATGCTTAAGCGCAATTCCGGGAGCACATATAGAAGGAGATAGCGCCTGGCGGTATCCGATAGCGCAGACGGTAGCGCGGAGCACAGAAGGCAAGGGAGAATTGTTTCCTCGGATTGAAGATTCTGCCGCGCAGAATATGTCCTAAAATGGGATAGCGCCGACGGTAGCACTAGCGCAGGCGCTAGCGCTAAGTCTATAAAAAGGACCTCTTGGCTCCGTCTTCCTCTTCTTCTCGAGATCCAAAATTCCAGAGCTTCGTGCCAGAGCATAGAGAGGAAGGTTCAGAGAGATGCTCCCACAAATCCATAAAGACTTAAGGAGATCCGTGGAGAAGATTTCAACACGCGTCATCATCGTGACGAAAGACCGCATCGACTACGATCATACTCTGCGTCTTCGTCTACTTCTCCAAGAGATCCACATAGAGGGAGTTTTATGTTATTGTCTTTTTATTTCAAATCTTTTCTTTTAAATCGTGTAGTAAATTCGCCTCGTGTTGGCGACTAGGTCTGGGTAGGACTTAGGGCTAGAGCGGCTTGAGGCCGTATCTGGGGAAGGATCGGTTAAAGCCAACCGGTTCGTGGGGATACGAGTCGGTATAGAAAACAAAAAGAGTCTTTCATATTTCGCTTTGATTTCTAGCGTCATTGAAATCAAAATTTTGTAATCAATTTTATTAATAATAATCATGTCTCTATTTGTGTAATAAAATTGATTTATTCTTCATTTCTCTAAATTGTTTATTATCCTCTCATTTATTATAAAACAATTTAGATCTTTAAACAAAATCACTATTTTGATTTCTTATCATAAGAAACTTTTCAAAATATAATATAAGTTTTTAAAACCCTGATTCACCCCCCCCCCCCCCCCCCCCCCCCTCTAAGGGCGCCTACCGATCCAACGTATCAGAGGTAGGTTATTCCAAATCGGCTTAACAACCAGAAATAATGACGTCTCATGATCTCGCTTCTATTGGTGGGGAAAATTTTTATGAAGAAGAAAAATCTCTTGCACCACCTTTATGCGAAGGAAGAAATTATAAAAGGTGAAAATTATTAATGGAAAGATTTATTAAAACATTAGATATCAACGCTTGGGATATAACAATAACAAGACCAGCGGACGAATCAAATAAACAAGAGCGTCACCTAAATGCAAAAGCTATGCATTATATTTTTTGTGCTTTATCTTAAGATATTTTCAAATTAATATATTGTTTCTCTAGTGCATACAAAGTATGAAAATTTCTTGAAGAAATGTATGATTCTCCTTCTACAGGTATGGAACAATCGCAAGAACCGGAGAATATGCAAGCTTGCACAAGTCTTCAAGAATGCTCCTCTCATGACGGATCAATGAAGCACACATCAAATAGAAAAGAAGAAGAAGTACTGTCTTCGGAAGAGGAGCGCCAAAAAGATGTAAAAGAAACGATATGCTCAAATCGTGCCTCTCCCGAAAGCAATGTAAGGAAATCAAATCTCATTTTCTGTACTTCTATTTCTACATTACAATAGCTTCAAACTACAAAGCGTAAAATTAAGAAATTAAATAGTACTAATAAACATTTGTGCTTGAATCAAATTCTAATTTATCTAGTTCTACCCAAGGCTCCTTAGTTGAAAACATTACAACTTGTATAAAATTTAATGATTTGAAAGAAAAATGCAAGGAACTTGAAAAGGAACTTCTTTTTATAAAAGAACAAAATAAAAGATTATGTTTAGAAAATTCATCTTTGAAAATGATTGTGCTAAGTGTAAAGAATACAAAATTGAAATTAAAGAGATGGATGAAACATTTGATGAATATAGAAACAACTATCAAGATCATATTGATTCAATTGTTTCCACTCTTAAAAATAGCATAATCGCTTATAATAAAGCTAGACATAATTCAAAGATCAAGAATGATGAATTAAAATAAAAAATCAACTTGCATATGAAAATTGTAAATATAAATTCACAATATCAAACTATATCTAAAAACAAGTTGAATATGAATATGAACATCTTAACTAAGTTTAATAATAGAGTAAGGAACATAAATGATTTGCAAATCAAAATCAAAATCACCATTATTTACAAAATTATGTATCTCCTAAAGTAAATTCAAATATGCAAAAAATTTCCTATGAAAAATGATTTCAAATGTCATTATTATTTTAAGCCTAAATTTAATGAATATGGAAATTTAATGCAAAATTATAATATTAAACCTAAGTATGAGTGGAGACCCAAAATTAAAGATGAAACATTAACTCCACTTGAAAGGGTTCATTCGTACTTGTCTCCCCAAAAGCCATCTCGCTATATTTGGGTACCCAAAGGAACCATCACACTTGGTCTCCTTTGGATACCTAAATCTCTCATTCATTAGGTATCACCAAACGCATGAAGTAGAAATCAACAAAAAAATAAAATATCAATTATTCTACTTCATGATATGCTTTAATTTCTTGTTTTCTTATTTTTTAAGCTATCACGTTATGGTCATCTTATATATTATAGGAAATATGATCTTATCTCTTAAAACTTAATGAGTTTATAAATCAAATTAATCAAAATTCAAAATCATATTTTATTTTAGGTGACCTATCTATTATTCTTATATTCATTACATATATATATACATCATATTCAAAATTTTCTATGGGGTATTAAAATCTCTAACCATAGGATTTCAAAAATATACTACATATGATCCTAAAATTGCCTAAACATCTCCACTTCATGACTTCAAAATTCATAAATAAAATATAAAACAAAATTTTTAAAAAACTACCAAAGAGGAATCAGATAAAAACATTCAAGCATCCAAGAACATGTGTCAAAATTCCTGTATTATTACAAAATTAAAAACTTGTTCCCCTCAGGACCTTCCCACTCCACTACTCTTCCTCGTCTATCTCCTCCACACTAGGACTTGGGGACTGTCTTCTGCGAGTCCTCCGAATCGAATGACGGGGTGGATCCTGTTCTGGGCTGTCCCACTCCCTCCGCTCCGGTGTTGATGGTTTTAGCTTTAATGCCTTGATCATGAACTTCACCATCTTCTTTATACCAAAAACATCTTTCTTCACTCTTGTCATCCGCTCTCCCATTTCTTCTCGAAAAGACTCAAATGAATCATCTCGAGCCCCTCGAGATGACGCTCCTCGCCGGAGTGGTGGTCGAGCAGACGAAGATGGCTCATCCGGGTGGGATGTAGCTCGTAAGTGTGAAGTACTATAAATCGGAGGAAAGCAATCTATCAAGTAAAAACCCATTTCTATAGAAGGATACATCACCTGAATAACCCGTTGAATGATGCCACCCAGGGGCAAGTTGTTATATCTCTGACGGTTGAATAACGAATCAAGGAAAGTAACAAATCTGCCACATCAAATTTCTCCTCCTCTAGAATGAAGTAGGTGATATAACTTAGTTATGCGGTGACTTTTGTTGTATCACCCAACTTCAGCAGGATTGTGTGTCGTAGTACATCTTGAACGACCAAAGCGTCTACTGTGAGTGACGACACTGAGGAGATCAGACTCCTGCATTCCCTATTATGCAGCACCATATTCACTTGAGTCCAGTCTCTATCCACTCTAAACTTCTCAACAATTTCCAAACGATTTCGATGCTGAGTCAATTCAAACACGTTCCTCAGTTGGTCATGAGTAATTGTCACCACGTGTCCCTGCACCAAAGACCGCACTCTTCCATCCAGCTCTGTCTGCGATGGGTTCTTCAAGTGCGTATAGAAATCTCGAACTAATTCTGAACAAAACCCATCAGGAGAAAATAAATTCAACACCTCGGAGGCAGCAAATAACTGCATAATATGGTGGTGACGAGGCATGTCAAACTCCACTATATAAGGAACACCTAGTGCTGCTTCCACGGCCAGCTCTGCACTTTTCTTCCCTTTAATTCCAGGTGCCATCTGCCACATTACAAGAAGAATTAAAACTAAACAACAATCACTAGCGCCAGCACTATCAATAGCGCCAAGCGTTATCAATAGCGCCGACACTAGTCCTCTGCTCTAAAACGGTAAAAATTTCCCTAAAATAAAATATTTTCAAATACTAACTTGCTAGATCCAAGAAACCCATATAATCCAAACCAAAATCAAAACCAAAATCCTCATAAAAATGTAAAAAAAAAATCTTGAAGAAAAGAATCAACCATTGTAGTCTAGCTTCTAAAACCACCTAAAAACCTCAAATATCTTCATCTCTAACATTAAAATCAAGTTTTAAAACAAAAATCATAAGAAAAGATGAAGATTTACCTCAGATCTACGCGTGGGCTGGGTCGTCTTCTAGGGTTTTTCGGGAGAAAGTCAATGGAAATGGCCGAAATGAAAAAGTAAAGGGGATTTAACTAAAGGCTCGATAGCGCCAGCGCTATTGCTAGCGCAGGCGATATCGCACCTTTCTGATTTTTTTTAAGAAACAAAATTTTAAAAGAAACCTAAATTTATTCTCCACTAAATGTACTACTTAGTTATGCAGGATTTTGATTATTACGACTTGAGTTAGGTGTCCTAGATCTTTCGAGTTAAAACACATTCGCACACGCAATTTTGTAAATTTTAACCATCTAAAACATCTCCTAAAAATCTGAAATTTAAGCATGAAACTACTATTGGGGCACTTAATCAAGATCAACAATTAAAAATTTCAAAATCATAAAAAATCGTGTACTGTTTCTCGCGCTAGCGCTAACGCCGGCGCTAGCGTACTTATTCGTTTTTCTGTATTTTTAAAATTTTGAAAAATTCTTAAAAATATATTAATCTATATGTACTATTTATTTTTGCAATTATGATTATATTTCATTTTTGAGAAATCAAATACAAAAATACAAAAGCCAAATTACAAAAAAATATGTTTTGCCTTTTTGTTTAAAGCCTATTTTTATGCAACAATCAAATACAAAAATACAAAAGCCAAATTACAAAAAATATGTTTTGCCTTTTTGTTTTTTTCATTTGTTTAAAGTCTATTTTTTTTTTCAAAAATCAAATACAAAAATATAAAACATTAAAACTATCAAAAAAAAAAACTGTATGAATTTTCCTATGAAAATTAAGCATGATTTAATCTATTATTTAGAACTTCTATAATGTTGCACTTTATCTTTTCAAACTACTTTGAACATTGTTTTTATCATGCTTTGATATATCTATTAATATGTGCATCAAATATCTTTTAAAAGTTGTGTAGAACTAAGCTTAACATGCCTCTAAGTATGAGTAAATGTTTTATGTTTGATAATGATCTTTATTCACTCACTTCTTTTGGCATTATCTACATATGTGTTTAATCTAAGAATGCTTGTGTATGTTGTGTATTAGTACAATGAATTAAAATTGCACAAATATCTTACCTACACTCCTTTATTTGCACTTTTAAAAGTTAAGAAAAGTGGTTCTGTTTGTCATAAATTATATTGGTTTCCAAAACAAGTGTATTCGGAGAACTTTGTACAAAACAAAAATCATAAAATAAAGTGACAAAGATAACTCCACCAAGCACTACTTGAACCTCCTGATAAGTTTTAATAAGCGTTGTGAGGTTGAGCACCTTGGAAAGAATAGTAAAGTATCTTGTGCAAATCAAATCTTTCTTTCAAAATAAAAACCACTTACCCTTAAGTACACCGGATCACTAGTCTCAACATTAAAAATAAAATATGTGATCCCCCAAGCACTACTTTGCACTCTGATAAGTCTTAATGAGCATTGTGTGTGCAAAACACCTTGGTAGTTGTACATTTTTATTTGTGCATTGAAGTGTGTGGAAGTGAAATTATTTGTGTTTTATTGTGCTCTTACTTTACATATTTCTTGTATTTTTAATTAAAACATTTGTTTACTCTACTCAAAAATACACTTATGTGCACATCATTATCTTCCATAACACTTCTTCTCATGAGTATTGGATCCTAATGCAAATTCTATACTACTCTTTATTTATGAAATGCACTAGATAACCTGGCATGCTCTCTACAATGTTTAGTATATTTTGAAATTATGAATTAACATAACATTGTAGTACTCTCTTTTTTATAACATTATTTCATGCTTGTTTACTTTATTATTGAATTTAAAGATTTTACTTGAACAATGATTTGCAAAACATCTTTATGAAATTGAACTCATATATTTTTTTATGGATCATCATTGATTACAATAAGATGTTTCTTGTATTTCTATAAGTCTTCCGCATCATCACCATATATTTCTACCTTACACTTTCATGCTTATATCAAAGTCTTAAATACAAAATTCCTTTTTCAACAAATGGTAGACTTGCTTGGTAGAATTTATATTGGTTACTCTAAATATTGTAATGCTAAAACTCTGATTTATTAATGGATTTCAAATTAGCTCTGAAACTTTTCTTTAAGAATTCAAATATAAAAACTCATTGGCTATGAAATTATAATTTGATTTAAAACGCTTAAATGTTTCCAATAATTATTATTCATGACATCATTTCTCACCATAGCGGGGGCGTAGGGTTGTAGACATTAGATATCCTTTATCTCTAGTCATGTCTTGTCCTTAACCGGGGAGGGTTCCAGTGGGGCCTTACGAGGCACTGGGGGGAAAGAGTACTAGGTTGAGTTGTGTCTAGTATTTGCATATGAGACTAACACCCTAACCTACGACATGTATGCAGCTCCTCATGCCCATCCGTCACTTAGTACGGAGCTAGGGTGTAGACATATTGTCTGGGTAGTTTAGTTACTTGGAAATCATTACATTTTTTATGCTTAAAACTCTTATATAAAAAGGGGATGAACCAACATATACTACTCAAACTCTGATCTATTTCATTGAAAACCATTCTAAAACTCCTTATCATTTCCTTTTCTCTACAAGCTCGATCATGCCTTTATCTTATTATCAACTTTTAAGTGGTGTCTCATTACCCGCTTTTGCTAATAACAAAAGGGGGAGAACTAACATGATAAATAAGATCCGCTATCCAAATGAAAACTAACATGCTTAATTAAGATGAAAGCTTACATATTAGGGGAGCATTCACTTAGGGGGAGCATGTATTTAGGGGGAGCAATTCTAAATGCTAAAATCGATAATTATCCTAAGTTATCACTCTCACACACACACAAGTAAGTTTCATCATGCTTATATATTAATGCTCTGATTTATCATTAATGGATTTGTTATTATCAAAATGGGGAGTTTGTTGGAACATGGTCTTCCGCATCTCCTAAGGTTTGAGAATAACAAATCCTATGTGTATTTGATCTTGTGTGTTTAAGTGTGCAGGATAACAAAGTCCACATGACTCAAGGATTACATAAGAAGGTTGCCCCCAAATTTGAGCCATCAAATCCAACACTCCCACTAGCGCCGGCGGTATCACCTAACGCCTGGCGCTAGCGCTAAAGAACCGCTGAGAACGGAAGCTGGGTTCGACGAAATAGATCTTGCGTTCGACGAACTTGCGTTCGACGAATTTCCGCTCGACGAATGATGAAGCGCGTTCGACGAACTTGCTGCTGCGATCGACGAAATCAAGCCGCTGAGAACGGAAGCTGGGTACGACGAAATTGAATCTGCGTTCGACGATTTTGCGTTCGACGATTCTCCGTTCGACGAATTTCCGATCGACGAATGATGAAGGCCGCTCGACGAACTCCGGTCGACGAAAATTCGATCGACGAAAAGAATGCTTAAGCACAATTCCGGGAGCACATATAGAAGGAGATAGCGCCTGGCGGTATCCGATAGCGCAGGCGGTAGCGCGGAGCACAGAAGGCAAGGGAGAATTGTTTCCTCGGATTGAATATTCTGCCGCGCAGAATATGTCCTAAAATGGGATAGCGCCGGCGGTAGCACTAGCGCAGGCGCAAGCGCTAAGTCTATAAAAAGGACCTCTTGGCTCCGTCTTCCTCATCTTCTCGAGATCCAAAATTCCAGAGCTTCGTGCCACAGCATAGAGAGGAAGGTTCAGAGAGATACTCCCACAAATCCATAAAGACTTAAGGAGATCAGTGGAGAAGATTTCAACACGCGTCATCATCGTGACGAAAGACCGCATCGACTACGATCATACTCTGCGTCTTCGTCTACTTCTCCAAGAGATCCACATAGAGGGAGTTTTATGTTAGTCTTTTTATTTCAAATCTTTTCTTTTAAATCGTGTAGTAAATTCGCCTCGTGTTGGCGACTAGGTCTGGGTAGGACTTAGGGCAGAAATTCGCCTCGTGTTGGCGACTAGATCTAGGTTAGGTCTAGGGTGTGCTCGAGGCCATATCCGGGGAAGGGTTGGCTAGAGCGGCTTGAGGTCGTATCCGGGGAAGGATCGGCTAAAGCTAACCGGTTCGTGGGGATACGAGTCGGTATAGAAAACAAAAAGAGTCTCTCATATTTCGCTTTGATTTCTAGCGTCATTGAAATCAAAATTTTGTAATCAATTTTATTAATAATAATCATGTCTCTCTTTGTGTAATAAAATTGATTTGTTCTTCATTTCTCTAAATTGTTTATTATCCTCTCTTTTATTATAAAACAATTTAGATCTTTAAACAAAATCACTATTTTGATTTCTTATCATAAGAAACTTTTCAAAATATAATATAAGTTTTTAAAACCCTTATTCACCCCCCCTCTAAGGGCGCCTACCGATCCAACAAGCATACGAGTAAATTCTTAGAATCATCTTCAAAAAAAGACTTCACGCAAGCGTAAAGGTAGTGGCGAAGGTACCAAACAACTATTAATTTCACACATTCATGATTTAGTTGTATTTAGACAAGCACTTCCACCTCCACCAATATCGGTGACAATCAAGGAAGCAGTCGAGGAGATCAGTAGAATTCCTAAAATATATAATGACCTCGTTCTCTTTGACTTTGCAATGGAATTCATTCGCATCAAATCCGGAAGAGAGGCATTCATGTTTTGCCCAGCTGATAGAAAAGTTGATTATCTTAAAGAGACACTACCAGAAGAGGTTGGAATGATTAATTCATGCTGATGAGATCCTTTATAGCTACATGTTTATGATGTCACTTATTTTCCTTATGCTAATATTATTTTGTTTTCCATATAAACTCAGTTTAGATCTTTGTACGTGAACTATTGTGATATAAAACTATGCATGTTTCCTCCTGAAAGTGCTTCTTCATTTGGTTTATTATAAGTTAGTAGGATCTGAGATTTTAATCTCTTTATTATGTATGTGTGTCATGTCAGGTAGATGTTTTGCAATATGGTTCAACAATACTCAATTAATTTAGTTTCAGATGATATATTGTATGTGCTTATTCAATTTAATTGTATGTCATTTATCACTATCTTCATGTAATAATTATTCTTATATTATTATTTCATCAACACAAATATGAGTGAAGACGGTGAATCTTACTCCACCGATGAGTCGGATGAATCATCAAATAGCTCAGCTGAATACGCTCAGTATATTCAAGACAATAACGATGACATTGAAATTATTTGTATTGTTCATGATTTCTTTGTTCTTTATGATAAGATTCCACATATGACAACCACTCAAACAGGCGATAAATGGTTTAGAAAGTTATTTGTCGATCATCCTACTAGGTTTCACAATACGTTTAGGAAGACACAACGAATATTTATCGACCTATTACAAACTCTTGTACAAAATCATGGATTAGCAGGATCCCGAAGAACTTGTGGACGAGAAGTTCTAGCGATAGCAATATATATTTTATCACAAAATGATTCAATGTGAGCAACATGTGAGCGTTTCGAGCATTCAACCGAAACTATATGCAAATATATTTTTATTGGTCTCAAAAGTCTTGTTCGACTCTCAATGGCGATTATAAAGCCTATTGATATGCAATTTAGGGATGTCTCATCGCATATAATGAGAGATGAACATTATATGCTATATTTTAAGGATTGTATCGGGACTATTGATGGAACACATGTAGATGCACGTGTACCAGTTGAAGATCAGGTTGCATATATTGAGCGTCATGGCACAACCACTCAAAATGTTATGGCAATCTGCGACTCCAACATGTGTTTCACATTTGTTGTGGCGGGGTGAGAGGGTTCTGTTGGAGCAACCCTATTACTGTTTTGGGCTAGGATCACTATGTACTGATTAGGATCAGTTGACCCCATTATATAGTTTAAGGGTCAAGTCTTTAGTCAACAAATGTCTAGCAGTGCTCGACAGATGGCTCCCAGCGTTCGACAGTTTTTGTTGCCAGCGCTCGACAGTTTCCAGCCAACGTTCAACATCTTCTGGACGGCGCTCGACAGTTTCCAGCCAGCGTTCAACATCTTCTGGACGGCGCTCGACAGATTACAGCCAGCGTTCAACATCTTCTGGACGGCGCTCGACAGATTATAGCCAGCGTTCGACAGATCATTTATTGAAGCCCAGATTTGTTATCAGCTACATTCTATTTATACTAACAGCAAAACGACGACTATAACGGATCTATTTAATATCTTTGGACGTATTCTGACAGATAAGGAAGGATATTAAACTCAGTTAATATATTCCCTTCTTTCCTTTTTCCAAGACAGCAATAGCCGTTGACATTTAATGAAAATGAATCTTTTCACGACCAAGGAATTAAATGACCTGCCATAGTCGTTTGAATTTTGTTGTTATTCCAAGAATATCTTAAAGACTGATTATTCTATTCACAAATATAGAATACATTAAAGACAGTTTTTTGTTTTTGGACATATATGAATCAGTCGACAGAATTCAAATATTATTCTACTACAGAATACAAAGAATATATACAGCAGAAAAAGAAGAAAGAGATACATATATCTCTCAGCAAGTATTTCTTCTTCTTCTTCTACAAGCAGCACAAAAAATTTCTTCTGAAAACATCTTCCTCAAGAGCATTCTCTCAGAATCTGCTGCAAATTCAGATCTTCTAAAAGAACAACAAGCAATCTGAAGAACCTGTTCTTCCAGATCAATCTGCTACAGGAGATCTTAGTTTTCAAGAGAAAGCTTCTCCATCTTCTGTCAAATACTTCAACCAAACAGGGGGAGTTTTACAACAACATCCACTAGAGTCTTCTCTCAGCATCTTGACAGAGAAGAACACTATAAACTCTTTCTTACCTCTCTTGTACAGGGTTAATACTACCTTCAAAAGTGTACCTCCTTGGTGGCAAGACACCTGATCAAAAAATCTAGTTGGTTTTGAGCACATGAACAAAAGCTCTGTGGTGTGTGGACACCTGAACAAAAATTCCTTGGTGTGAGGGCACCTGATCAAAAATCCTAGTGGATTCCTACCAAGGGTGGTAGAAGAGTAGACGTACCCAGATTTATTGGGGAACTACTATAGCTACTTGTGTCTTCTGTGTTTGGTTATTTTCTGTGCTTGTGCTGTTTGTTGTGTGATATCATTTACTTAATTTTTCTGTTTATATAATTCTCACACTGCTTACACTTACATATAATACTATTTTAATTCCGCTATAAAAACTAAGGAAAAGTTTTAATACTCTATTCACCCCCCTCTAGAGTAACTTAAGATCTAACCTCCACTTTCAATTGGTATCAGAGGTAGGTTGATCTCACTTACAGACTAACATCTGGATCACAAAGATCAATTAGATCTTAATTTAATTTAGAGTTTCTCTTTATCTATTTTTTGTTTAAAACTCATGGCACAAAACAAGGAATACTCAAGCACAAGACCTCCTATGTGCAATCTTAGTAAGTTTGCACTGTGGAAAGCAAGGATTAAGCTTTACATGAATTCTATTGATGAGGATATATATAATTCTATTGATGAGGATATATATAATTCTATTTTGACAGGACATCCACCAGCACAAGAACAATCATCAACCAATGCTGTACCTCCTCCAGGACACATAGATCCATTGAAGAAATACAAGAATGCAGATGCCAAAACAATGAATATATTGGCACAAACCATGTCAGATGATATATTCCAAAAAGTTGCTGAGTGCACTTCAGCAAGAGATATATGGAATACCCTAACTGCAATTGTTGCAGGTTCTGCTGATGAAAGGAAAGACAGAAGATCACACCTGATCTCTCTGTATGAGAACTTCAAGAAAGGTGATGAAGAATCAGTTGCAGACATGTACACTAGGTTAAGTGTAATTATAAGTGAACTCAAGACTCTGGACAAGGAAATCTCATTAACAGAGATTAATGACAAGATCCTAATGTGCTTCCCTAGCACTTGGGATTCAAGGATCTGGCCAATCAAGGAAGCCAGAAGTCTCAATGAGATCACCACTGAAACTTTGTTGGGCAAGCTCAAATGTTATGAGCAGCTCATCAAGTCCAGGGAAGCTGAAGCATCCACTTCATCTCCAGCACCAAAGAAAGAGAAGAGCATAGCTTTCAAGGCAGCTGATGCAGAAAAAGAAAAGGCTCCAAAAGATGATGAACTCATGAGCCTCATAGCCAGAAGATTCTACAAAATGGCTAAGAATGATTTCAGAAGGAAAGAATCCAGATCAAGAGATAAGCAAAGGTATGACAAATCAACTCCTAAAGAAGTTATTTGTTTTGGTTGCAGGAAATCTGGACACTACTTGACAGAATGTCCAGAGAAGCAAAAGAAAGATAAGAAAAAGGATAAAGAAGAAAAGAGAAGCTCCAGCATGTCTTCCTCCCACAAGCACAAAAAGAAGGGAAGAGGATTTATAGCAGAATCCTGGAGTGACACTGAATCTGAATCATCATCCAGCTCATCTGATGATGATGAAGAAAATTCAAAGGAAAATGACCAATGTCTAATGACCATTTATGACTCAGACAGTGAGTCAGGAAATGCTTCTTCATCCAGTGATGATGAATGCTATGAAGAAGATAAGAACTTCTGCATGATGGCAATCAATGTCTCAGCAAACAATTCTGATAAAGAAGAATCAGAATCAGAAGCAGAAGATAATGCAGACCAGGTAATATCTAGTTTTGATTTCAATTCTAGTGAATTCAAAGATGAATTCAAAGGTCTTTGCTTAGATTTAATCAAATCTGAGAAATAGATAATCTCTCTCAGAAATCAGTTGGCTGGAATGAATCAACTGGTTGCAGAAAATGTTAATCTTAAGAAAGATTTAACTGCCTCTAGAGAACACATTATTCTCATTGAGAACAAGTTGTCTAAAGCTAAGGAATATGAAGAATTCCTCAATGGCAGTAGTGTTAAGCTGATGGACATCACAAAAACAGTGAATGCTAGATTTAATAGCAAGCTGGGTTTGGGTGCATCATCAAGTGATCCATACCTTCTTAATAAAAACATCCTCTCTACTCCAGTAATATTCAATTCTACTAAGAGCAAAGAGGCTGTAGAAGTGAATAAAGATGTTTCAAGCAAGTTTGTAGAGAATAAAAGAATTCAGAAGAATTCGTCGAACGAAGCTCGACAAAAAGATTTCAATCTGTCGAACGGCGATCGACGAAAACTGAAAACAGATGTTCAGTATAGTAATTACATAGACACTGTTCGACGAAATCAAGCACATTCGTCGAACGGCAATCGACAAATTTACTCAAATCTGTCGAACAAACACTATACACAGAATTTCAGGAATTCTAATTCTAAACACACTAAAAATCCTTTTACTGAGTGGACAATACCTCCAAGGAGATATCATCCCAAAGGCTATAAGGATCAGCCTGAAATGTCGTTTATTTCAGATTTCTGTGGAGATACAAAAAGACCCAAGGTAATCTGGGTCAGGAACAAATAGATTTGTTTTGTCTTTGTTTTTGCAGGTACACAACTGTCCAAGAACATGTGAAAAATGGTATTTGGACAGTGGCTGTTCAAAACATATGACAGGGAACAAGTCAAACCTGAACAGCTGATTTCTTAAGAAAATTCCATATGTAGCTATGTAAGAAATAAAGCAAGACTGGTAGCCCAAGGATATTCACAGGAAGAAGGGATTGATTATGATCAAACCTTTGCTCCTGTTGCAAGACTTGAAGCAATCAGAATATTTCTTGCATTTGCTGCATACAAAAAGTTCAAGGTATATCAAATGGATGTAAAGAGTGCTTTCTTGAATGGAGAAATCAAAGAAGAAGTATATGTGGAACAACCCCCAGGTTTCCTCTCTCCAACTCAACCCTCTTTTGTATTTAAGCTTAAGAAAGCTCTCTATGGTCTCAAACAAGCTCCCAGAGCATGGTATGAAACTTTAGCTAGTTTTCTTTTGGAAAACAATTTCTGTAGGGGTTTAATAGATAAAACCTTATTTTTCAGGATACATAAAAATAAAACTCTGCTAGTTCAAATATATGTAGATGATATTATTTTTGAATCTACTGGTTCAAATTTGTGCAAAAGATTTTCAAATCTAATGCAATCTAAATTTGAAATGAGTAGTATGAGTGAGTTATCATACTTCCTTGGTCTCCAAGTGAAGCAAACTTCAAATGGAATCTTCATATCCCAATCTAAGTATGCTAAGGAATTAGTGAAAAGATTTGGTATGTCAGATTCTTCCACCATGAAAACACCCATGCCCTCAAATGCTGTTGTTGATAATGATGAATCAGGGAAACCTGTTGATTCAAAAGTATATAGAGCAATTGTTGGCTCATTACTCTATTTAACAGCCAATGTTGTAGATGTCGGCCGACATGTCCGACATGTCGGCCGACATAAAGGTTTTGGGGATAAAACGCAACGACATCGATATTTTAAACAAAAATGTCGTTTTTGAAAATATCGCCCGATATATCGGTTTAACCCGATATATCTGGCGATATTTCGTGACCGATATATCGTCGAGAGGGTTAAAAATATATTTTTCATTTCTTTGAAGAGACCAAACGGTAATATTTTTGTTTCGTGCATCTCTTTAAGTCTAGCGTCGACGATTTTCTCATTTAACTCTCATTTGGTGATCTTTATGCCGTTTATTGCAGTCATCTTTTTGTTATATAATTTATAAACATACATTATGTGTAAATATGTTTATTTTGTAGTTTATAAACATAAATTATGTATACAATTATACATATTTATAAAAATTGTGTATATATATGAATAAATTTATTTAAATATTAAAATCCGACATTATAAAATATCCCCGATATATCCCCCGCAATCCGACATCCGATATTTCAAACTCAAACCGACATGAATCCGACATCCGACATCTACAACCTTGTTAACAGCAAGTAGGCCTGACATAATGTTTGCTACTTGTATTTGTGCTAGGTTTCAAGTTAACCCCAAGGAATCTCACTTAATTTTGCTAAAAAGGATTTTGAGATATATAAAGGGTTGCCCTAATCTAGGACTTTGGTATCCAACAGCATCTGAATTTGAATTAACTGGATTCTCAGATTCAGATTATGCTGGATGCAGAGTAGACAGGAAAAGCACATCAGGGACTTGCCAGTTCCTTGGTGATAGGCTTGTGTCTTGGTTTTGTAAGAAACAAACATCTGTGTCAACATCAACAGCTGAAGCTGAATATATAGCTGCTGGCAGTTGCTGCTCACAGATATTGTGGATACAAAATCAACTTCTAGACTATGGAGTCAACTTAAATAATTCAACTATATTTTGTGACAATACTAGTGCAATATCTATAGCACAAAATCCAGTTCTCCATAGTGGGACTAAACACATAGAAATTAGGCACCACTTCCTTAGGGATAATGTGGATAAAAATAAAATTTGCCTACAATTTATTCCTACTGATTTACAAAGAGCTGACATTTTCACCAAGCCATTGGATGAAAAGAAGCATATCTTCTTTATAAATCAACTTGGAATGATAGATGGAGACTCAATCTGCTAGTAAATTAAGTTCTCTATTTACCTCAAAAATTTGTCGAACGGAGAACGACGAATTTATATCATTTGTCGAACGGTGGTTGACAAAACCTTATATTTTCAGAATCGATAAAGAAATGTTACCTGTCGAACAGCGGTCGACGAAAAGGATATTTTTTGTCGAACGCTGTCTGACAAAAACTTAAAGTCTTTTCGACTTCTGTCTTTATCAGGGTTAGTTGTTGAACGCCGCTCCACAAATGCGCCTCTTTCTCTCATATATATTTACTACTTGTATTTCTTAAGAGCGCGCCTACAGAAATCGTTTCCCTCCAGTTCCCCTTTTGCACTTGATCTTTCTCTTCTTTTGCAGGACTCAATGGCGATTTCTCAAGTCTCGCTCTATTCCATGAAGTTCGATGCTGGGTTCGACATAGATATGGAATCCTTCGCAACATCTGATCAAATCTTCAAAGACATCCTTCAACTCTTTGAAGAGCAACAATTGAGGAAGTTAATGAGCTTGAGGATAAAGCTTCACACAGCTGAAATCAAAGAATGGTGTTTCACAGTTAAGCAGGAAGATGAATGTCTGACGGGCACAATCTCAGGACACCAGGTTTCTCTTACCCCTACCATTCTAACTGAAGTTTTTGGACTTGTGAATGGTGATGAAGATATAGAAATTAGTTCTGATGAATTTGAAGCAGCTTTAGTCAAAATGGGTCACTCCTCTGGAAACCCTAATAATCTGCTTAAGAAAAATCTGTCTTTGGAATACAAATTCTTATCAGATATAGTTGGCAAAGTGTTGTTAGGAAAAACAACAGGACATGATTATGTTAAAAGGCACCAATTTCTGTTGATGGTGGCCTTGATGGAGAAAAAGAAAGTGAACTGGGGATCACTTCTGTTTAATTTGATTAAGAAAAAGATTTCCAAGGAGAATGTTAGCTTTGGAAGAATTTTAGGAATTGTTCTGCAGGAAAGGCATCCAGACCTTCTGGTCTCCCCAAAGGTAACAATCAATGCTAGCAAGAAGCTGACCTCAGCTCTCTTTGCTAAGTGAGAAAGGGTATTTCCAAAGAAGAATCCAAAGTCAGTCAAGCAAGCTTCTGAAGACACAAGGACTGATTCAGTCTCTTCCCTAACCCTTCCAGAAGTTCCTCATTTGGTCTCCTCCCTTCCTCTCCCACCTCCTACTACTCAGAGTTTTTCCCCTGCACAATCTCCACCTTACAATTCTTCTACACATATTGATGACATTCCCCCTCCTTCTTTTGATCTCCTCCCTCATCACTCTTCTCCACCTCCATCTCCTACTCATAATGATTCCCAATGCCCTATCCATCATTCTTCCTCTACTCATCAAGAACCCTCTCAACAAGGTGCAGATGTCTCAAACATCTTTGTACCAATCTCTATTCCTCCCTCTTCTGAGCCATCCTCCTCTCATTCTCACGAATTCACTTATTTAAATCTTTTCTCTGTAGCTGATCAGATACTTGGTCTCATCCTTCCCAAAATAGACCAGTTATTGGATGCAAAACTTGCTCCAATTGTTCAATCTATTTCCGCTTTATCTGAAAAGGTTTCTTCCTTCCCCTCCTTTCAATCTGTCCCTTCTTCTAGGGGCCTAGATTCAGGATTCCCTGAAGCTAGGCAGGGGGAGATGTCTGATGAAGAAGCTCCAGATGCTCCAGATGCTCAAGCACTTGGAAATTCAGTTCTTCCAATTTCAGAAGAATCAGTTCTACCAGGTCCAGAAGAAATAAATAATGTTTCTATTAATCCCTCTATAGATATTATTTATTTGCTTTCTCAGTTTAGTACAGTTCTACCAGTTTTACCTCAACAGCATAATTATTCTAGAGCAATTGTCCCATACACTGCTCCAGTTAATGAAGCTCTGTTAAATAAGATAATTAGAAGTTTTGAAGTTAAGATTACAGATACAGTTTTCATTCAAGATCAAGCTCTCAGTCAAGAAGAAAAACTAGTTGTAATGTCAGAAGAAGCAATCACAAATTCTGACTTTCCAACTTTTATCTTTGATGAAACTCCAATTCCAGACTTTGATGAGATCTGGAAAGCAGAAGATGAAGCTTATGAAGCTGAAGAGGAAAGGATCAAAGCTCTTAAATTGATATCAGATTTATATGATACACCAATCTCTTCTTCTGATTCTGATGAAGAAGATAATGATAGTGATTCTGATGATACACTGTCAAGGAAAAGAAAGAAATCAAATGCTAAGTCTAAAGCTATCCCCAAGCCTCCTAATCCAGATAATGATATCCCATATTATATTCTCCACAATATCTCTCTTGACAAAGTCTCACATCATTGGATGACACTCTCAAGAAATGAGCAGAAAAGAAGAAAGAAGTTCAAGAAAACTGGTTATATTCCTGATAATCTAGTTAACTTCAATCACCCTCCTCCTCCTCCTCCAGCAGCAGGATCAGCAGGGATGTCTTCCTCCTTCTCTAGATCTGCACCCCAGCAGTCTAGGAGATATGAAGGAACTCATAAAAGCTCCAGTGGCTCTCAAAGTTCTACACCAGCCAGAGCTCCTCCCTCAAGTTCTTCCAGACCAATTTCAGATTACAGATATACTTTTTCAAATGGCTTATTTCACAAAAGAATGAATCTTCAAGATAATAAAACCTCAGAGCAGGCAAATGATTCTGTTGAAAGGTCTCCTTCTCCAGAAATTCAAGAAACAGATGAAATAACTCACATGGCTAGATTCAGAGAATCAGTAGCTATTGCTCAGATCAATAAAGCTAAGGCTGAAGGTGAGGACCATTCTCAATTTTCTACATTGTCTGAATTCAGAAAGCAAGAGTTTTAAACTTATAATAAGAACTAAACTCACTTTCAATTGGTATCAGAGAATTCATTCTCAATTTTCTGGAATTGTACTTTTCAAGCCTTCCTCACAGTGAAAAAGTACAGTTTCAAATCCCTTCTGTCTTTGAACTACTTGAATTCAGTATAAATGTTTCTAAACTCAGAGCATTTTATTTCAATTTTATCTGCTGAAGCATTTCAATTATGTCAGATATATTTCTGCTCTGTTGTTTATCTGTGTTATTTATTATTTGATTTATTTGTCAAATAGTATCCTAACCCAAATAGAGGGAGATTGTTGGAGCAACCCTATTACTGTTTTGGGCTAGGATCACTATGTACTGATTAGGATCAGTTGACCCCATTGTATAGTTTAAGGGTCAAGTCTTTAGGCTGATAAATTAGCTAGAACTTAAGATAAAATCTAAAGTTCCCAGCGGTCAACAAATGGCTAGCAGTGCTCGACAGATGGCTCCCAGCGTTCGACAGTTTTTGTTGCCAGCGCTCGACAGTTTCCAGCCAGCGTTCAACATCTTCTGGACGGCGCTCGACAGTTTCCAGCCAGCGTTCAACATCTTCTAGACGGCGCTCGACAGATTACAGCCAGCGTTCAACATCTTCTGGACGGCGCTCGACAGATTATAGCCAGCGTTCGACAGATCATTTATTGAAGCCCAGATTTGTTATCAGCTACATTCTATTTATACTAACAGCAAAACGACGACTATAACGGATCTATTTAATATCTTTGGACGTATTCTGACAGATAAGGAAGGATATTAAACTCAGTTAATATATTCTTTTCTTTCCTTTTTCCAAGACAGCAATAGCCGTTGACATTTAATGAAAAAGAATCTTTTCACGACCAAGGAATTAAAGGACCTGCCAGAGTCGTTTGAATTTTGTTGTTATTCCAAGAATATCTTAAAGACTGATTATTCTATTCACAAATATAGAATACATTAAAGACAGTTTTTTTGTTTTTGGACATATATGAATCAGTCGACAGAATTCAAATATTATTCTACTACAGAATACAAAGAATATATACAGCAGAAAAAGAAGAAAGAGATACATATATCTCTCAGCAAGTATTTCTTCTTCTTCTTCTACAAGCAGCACAAAAAATTTCTTCTGAGAACATCTTCCTCAAGAGCATTCTCTCAGAATCTGCTGCAAATTCAGATCTTCTAAAAGAGCAACAAGCAATCTGAAGAACCTGTTCTTCCAGATCAATCTGCTACAGGAGATCTTAGTTTTCAAGAGAAAGCTTCTCCATCTTCTGTCAAATACTTCAATCAGACAGGGGGAGCTTTACAACAACATCCACTAGAGTCTTCTCTCAGCATCTTGACAGAGAAGAACACTATAAACTCTTTCTTACCTCTCTTGTACATGGTTAATACTCCCTTCAAAAGTGTACCTCCTTGGTGGCAAGACACCTGATCAAAAAATCTAGTTGGTTTTGAGCACCTGAACAAAAGCTCTGTGGTGTGTGGACACCTGAACAAAAATTCCTTGGTATGAGGGCACCTGATCAAAAATCCTAGTGGATTCCTACCAAGGGTGGTAGAAGAGTAGACGTACCCAGATTTATTGGGGAACTACTATAGCTCCTTGTGTCTTCTGTGTTTGGTTATTTTTTGTGCTTGTGCTGTTTGTTGTGTGATTTCATTTACTTAATTTTTCTGTTTATATAATTCTCACACTGCTTACACTTATATATAATACTATTTTAATTCCGCTATAAAAACTAAGGAAAAGTTTTAATACTCTATTCACCCCCCTCTAGAGTAACTTAAGATCTAACCTCCACTTTCAGGTTCCGCCCATGATAGTCGAATTTTTAATCGAGCAATAGCAGATCGCAACAGTAATTTTCCACACCCACAAGGTATGCTTAATTTTTTTAATTAATTGCACTTCAAATCTATATTAAATACATGTTTGCTAATCTTATAGGTAAATATTACTTGGTAGATGCTAGATATCCAATGCAAAAAGGATATTTAAAACCTTATCTAAATACTAGGTACCATTTAGAAGATTTCAGACGGGGTTCTCGTCCAATCCTAGGTAATCATGAGATTTTCAATCAAGTTCACTCGTCGCTTCGCAATCCTGAGACAGGCTGAGAGATATGCCGAATTGCTCTTTCAAAAGACAAACTTTGATTGTCGTGGCTACTAATGACGTTGCATAACTACATTCGTAGGCATCCATCGCGTACTGATCTTGAATTTGATGTATGTAATTATGGTGAGAGTTATGTATATCCGGAAGTGCATGCTCATACTAGAAGAAGGAATCAGACCAATATTATCACAATTCTAACATAGATCCTGAGTTGGTTGAAGGAGTTGGTGCTGATGAAATGACGAGGTTAAGAAACCATATTGCGAATCAATTGTAGACCGCCCGCAGGTATGACATGTATGATATTTGCACATTTTTTTGTGTTTTTAAATTGCATCTAATGAATCTTTTACTTTTTAATTCAGATGACGCGAGGTGAAATTTTGGCAGGTTTCGGAATGGGAACATACTTTCATGGAATTGTTATATATTTCTATTGATTGAGAACTTTGAAATTGTTAGATATTTCTATTAAATGGGAACATACTTCTATGGAATTGTTACATATTTCTATTGAATGAGAACTTTGGAATTGTTATAGAAAATGTTTTGCATGTTGATATTCATCACAACAAGGTGCAACCCCGAAATTGAACCTCAAAATGCGTCATGTTGATGTTTATTCTCTCGAGCCCCGCACAAACCTGTCGCAGAAGGACGACAACACATGCACCCTACCCAACACTCATCCTAACCGACTCCCCCTCCAATTAAAAATCACCCAAAATTGCACATAGTTTCTAGTTTTCTACCCCTCAACGACACCCATTTAACTCAATTCACCAAGCCAACCCATCACACCCGAGACTTAAAATATCTGCATTCAACTCTCATTATCAAAACACATGACTCCAACTATGACTAACCATCTACTCTTTTCCACCAATGTCGCTTTATTTGCAAGGCTTACTTCTCCTTCACAAGTCATTGAACATCCAAATAAAGGGGCCTACAACACCTGCCATATTTTCTTCACCCTGCCTTGGAGACAAGGTCGTTTTCAAGTGACGGGCAATATGGCCAAAACCTCGAACTCCATGATCAGAAAACATTGCCATGGTACAGTCATATCGCTGGATCTACATATACAACATCATACAATTCTCAAGGACTGACCATCAAGCCAATGTCATATGTACGACTCACCATCTGAATCACCCTAACATCCAATATTATTAAAGATCCCGACTAATGAAAGTGGTCGTTGCCAAGTGCAAACAAACTCTAATTGCGCACATTTCCACCTAACCCCTCCACTGCACCAAAGTATAATGCCGCACATTCTCTTTTCTCTCAGATGCTCAACATGAGGACAATGTCGATATTCAAGAGAGATGTATTGATACGCACACGCGCTTGAGTTTATTTTTTTTATGTATATTAGTTTCAGTAATGCTAGGTATATGAATATTTTCTCTCAGTATAAAGGAGTGTAGTGTGAGTTTTAGAGTTATCCTGGAGTCTTATAGTTTTTTTGCATTTTGAGAGAGGCTCTTTGGGGAGATCAATCCTAGGGAATTTGGCCGGAGCTTATCTGTCAAGTTTGTATCCCGATTTTATATCTTTGTGCAATCTTTTGTTCTAGTTCATATTACACTAAGAGATGGTGATTAACATATAACTATATATTATAGTCTCTTAAGTAAATAAAGTAAAAGCTTTTGTAGCTTATTAATTAAAAAATGATCTGTATGCGTCACAAAAGGAAGAGATTATTATTACAAATTAGATCTTGAGTTTACAAACTAGGATAACCATCTAAAATTTAATAAGTACTATAAAGTTACATAAGACGGATATTCAACAAAATTCCAAACCTGCCACAAGGTTTCTTTTTAAAGAAAATCATAAATACAATGACGAACTTTAAAATTTTCATGTGTTTAAACTTTCACCCCTCTAACGAATCACACATGACGGCAAGTGGTTAAGTTGCCTCCCTGCTTGAGTGGTGTTAAACTTACTAAACACAAATAATAACAATCAACTCTTATCCATGTTACCTTAGGTTTACCATTTTTCTTACTCCTAAGATATTAATTTAACCAACTTATTTAATTGGTTGTGTATTTCCGGCTAATGGAAGAAGGGGGGGGGGGGGGGGGGGGGGGGGGGGGGGGGGGAGGTTGAGAGAAAGAGGCTAGGGTTAGAGATGAGAAGAAAAGGGAGCAGCCCTTCCAAGTTCAGAATAATGATCAAGAGATGACTAATACAATAGGTGAAGGTCCCTTATATAGAGCCAGGACCAACCCAACACACAAATATAAAACAAGACATATAACATAAAACCACACATAGAGTAGTAGGACGGTCGGCCTAAACTGAGCAGCCCGCTGTCCGCCCGGTTCCCTCCTCCGGGTTGCGTTCCTCCCTTCCCGCGCGCGCCCTCCTCGAGTATACTTGCCAACTCGGCTCTTCCGCGTGCGCGTTGGTAACAATACCTCCGTCTTGAAAATTTGCCTTGTACTCAAGGCAATAATCTGGAAACTGCCGGCGGAAGTCATCATGTAGCATCCAAGTAGCGGCGGTGAGAGGCCGGTCACGCCAAGCGACGCGAATCTCCTCGGGGGCGGAATCTCCGGAAGCATGATGGCGGCGATCCACAATTTCAGCCGGGTACAAGGGTGGAGAGTCGGAGTGGGCAACATCAGCCGGGATGTGATCGGTGACGGGGTGGTCGCCAATCACCCTACGGAGCTGAGAGACATGGAACACCGGGTGTATGCGGCTAGTGTCCGGGAGGCGAAGGCGGTAGGCGACGACGCCGATGCGGCTGATAATCTCGAAAGGCCCGTAAAAACGGGGAGCCAGCTTGGGGCAGGTGCGGCGAGCGACTGTGAGCTGGCGGTAAAGGTGAAGCTTGATGAACACGCGCTCGCCCGCCTGAAAAGAGAGGTCGCGGCGCTTCCGGTTGGCGAATGAAGTCATCTTGGCTTGAGCTCGCCGAAGGTGATGCTTCAAGCTATCCAAAATCACGTCCCGGTCATAGAGGTGGTCGGCCAGATTAGCCACGGGGCATTCACCCAGTAGATGCCGGAGGATGGAGGGGGGAGGCCGGCCATACACGGTCTCAAAGGGGGATGTATTGGCGGCATGATGATAAGCTGTGTTGTAGGAGTACTCGGCCCAGCATAGCCATTTTGCCCAAGAGCCGGGCCTCTCGCCGATGAAACACCTCAAGTACGTCTCGAGACAGCGGTTCAACACCTCGGACTGCCCGTCCGACAGGGGGTGGTACGCGGTACTCATCCGTAGGCGCGTTCCCTGGAGACGAAACAAGGAGGTCCAAAAACTGTCGAGGAAAAGCGGGTCCCGGTCACTCACAATCGAGCGAGGAAAACCATGGAGACGCACGATCTCCGAGATGAAGCTGTCTGCTACGGTCGCGGCCGTATAAGGGTGTCGGAGAGGAACGAAGTGGGCGTACTTCGTCAAATGGTCGACGACCACCAAAATACAGTCAAACCCGTTGGAGCGCAGGAGGCGGGTGATGAAATCCATGGCGATGTCTTCCCAGACACGCTCGGGGATCGGCAAAGGTTGGAGCAGGCCGATAGGAAACATGGTCTCATATTTGGCCTTCTGACAAGGCAGGTAGGCCGCCACGTAGGCCTTCACCTGTCGGAGCATGTGCAGCCAGTAAAGAGAGGCGGCTAGCCGCCGATATGTACGGAAAGCCCCGGCGTGGCCCCCGGAAGGTGTGGCGTGAAACTCCGCTAGAAGCAGCGGAATGTGGGAGGAAGACGCTGACAGAACAAGGCGGCCTCGATGGAAGAGCCGACCGCCAATGAGGGAGTACGGTGGGCGAGCCGCTGGGTCGGCAAGTAAGGCAGTGCAGATGGCTATCAAGTGTGGGTCAGCATCGGCCTCCTGCTGGAGGATGGAGGCATCTTCCCAAATGGGCCGCGAGATGGCGGCTAACTCCGAAGCTTGGGGATGGCGGGAGAGTGCGTCGGCCACCCGGTTGGTCTTGCCCGACCGAAACTCGATGGTGAAATCGTATCCGAGGAGCTTGGCGACCCAAAGCTGCTATGTCGGGGTGGATATCTTCTGTTGAAGAAGGTATCGTAAGCTGTGGTGGTCGGTGCGGATCACGAATGGTCGTCCGAGTAGATACGGCCGCCAGTGTTGAACTGCTAATACCAAGGCCATGAGCTCGTTCTCATAGGCCGATCGGCTGCGCACAGTCGTAGAGAACGCTCGGCTGAAATAAGCTATGGGCCGCCCAACCTGCATCAGGACAGCGCCAACGCCGGAGCCAGAAGCATCACACTCCACGACGAAGGTTTGCTGGAAGTCGGGCATGGCCAAGACCGGCCCCTGAACGAGAGCGGACTGAAGCGCGGCAAACGCCGCCATGGCGGCCGGCGACCACGAGAATGGTCCCTCCTCGGACGTCTTCAGCAGCTGGGTGAGGGGGCGGGCCAAGCCGCCGTAGTCCCGGATGAACCGTCGGTAGTAGGCGGTCAGTCCGAGAAAAGCCCGTACGTCTCGGATCGAAGACGGTGTCGGCCATCACGTCACCGCTTCAATCTTGTCCTGATCCATAGCCACACCTTGGGCTGAGATGGTGTGCCCCAAATAGCTCACCGTTGTTGCGCCGAAAGTACACTTCTTCCGATTGGCTGTGAGGTGGTGTCGCCTGAGTGTAGTACACGTGTCCCGCACGTGAAGGAGGTGTTCCTGCCAAGAGGTGCTAAACACAAGTATATCATCAAAGAAAACAAGCACATGCTTACGGAGGACCGGACGAAAGATATCGTTCATTGTCGCCTGAAAGGTGGCCGGGGCGTTGGTGAGCCCAAACGGGATCACTAGGAACTCAAAATGGTCGTCATGAGTCCGGAAAGCCGTCTTCGGCACGTCCTCCGGACGAACCCGGATTTGGTGATAACCGGCTCGAAGATCGATCTTTGTGAAAAAGGCCGCACCATGCAGCTCATCCAATAGCTCCTGAATGACGGGGATGGGGTATTTGTCGGGTACCGTTGCCTTATTCAGCTCCCGGTAATCCACACAAAACCTCCAACTGCCGTCCTTCTTGCGCACCAAAAGGATCGGACTGGAGAACGGGCTATCACTCGGTCGGATCAGGCCACCCAATAGCATCTCCCGCACAAGCTTTTCGATCTCATCCTTCTGCGTATGCCCATAGCGGTAGGGCCGGACGGACACCGCCGCCGAACCCGGCTGTAGAACAATGGCATGGTCGGTCGGCCGTGGCGGTGGAAGGCCGGGTGGTGTATCAAAGATATCTAGAAAATCGGCGAGCACGACGTGCATAGCGGCCGGAAGCGGTGTGGCCGACGTCGGGGGCATGGCCTGGAGCGTCCATAGCCAGGCGGAGAAGTCGATGTCGGTGATGCGTGCCATCGCCCAGAAGGAGACCGGCGAACGAAGGAGAGTGGAGTCACCGACCAAGCGGCAAGGTTGGCCATGGTGGAGGAATGACATGCTCATGGAGGCCCAATTGATGCGCACGTCGCCCAATGTCTGTAGCCACGCCACACCCAAAATTGCGTCGATGCCCCCAAGTTCAAACATGTAGAAATCGGCCGTGACTGTGCACGGATCCAAGGATAGAGTGACCCCCTCACACTGTCCCAAGGTGGGGCGGCGGCGGCCATCTCCCAAGCAAACGGAGAAAGCGGGTGAAGGGCCGTAGGGAAGCGCCAAATCCTGCGCGAGTTGAGCCGACAAGAAGTTGTTGCTAGCACCGCTGTCGATCATAACTATCACGGGACGGTCATGTAACAATCTTGCCAGCTTCATCGTGCGGGGGCCCGTCAAGCCGCCCACGGAATAAAAGGGTAACTCCAGCACGTTGAGTGGCACCCCCTCGAAGTCCGGGGGAAAGAGGTCCGGTAGAGCGTCGGACTGAAGGCCATCCTCAGCCAAGGGGTCGTCGTCACCATCGACGAAAAGAGCATGGAACTCCTTGACCGGGCACACGTGCTGCGGGGAATAAGTCTGGTGGCGGCGGAAGCATAATCCGCGGCAGCGGAAGCATAATTCGCGGCGGCGGAGGTCGTTGTAGTGGACGCATTGCGGAGCTTCCGGGCGGGGTGGGTGGCCGGTGCCCGGATGGGGCGGCCGAGGGCCAGTTGCCGGAGGGGCCATGGGTCGGAAAACGGCGGGTGCGGCCGGTCGTGGGCCGAGGTCCGCTTCGACGGCCCGGGCGAGTTCAATTTTCCGAAACGATGTGGGGATGATGAGTACGAAGGCGAGATCAGATGTTGGGGCGAAGGCCTTGGAAGAAAAACCCAAATAATGTTCCGGTGGGAGGCCCGGAACTTGCGTGAGGAGGGAGACGAATTCATCGATGTAGGCATCCACGGTGGAGGATTGGCGGGTGGTACACAGACGCTCAATCGCGGAGCCAGTGTAGCGGGAATCGTAACGGCTCACCATTTCTTGTTTGAGTTCGTTCCAAGAAATGGTGGGTTGGATTTGACGGAGCCAACGCGCCCAATGGAGGGCCGATCCTTCAAGGCCGACCACGGCCGTGCTCACTTTATCCGTCGACAAAGTCCCATTTAACTCGAAAAACTGCTCCGCGCGGGCGATCCAACCGAGAGGATTCGTGCCGGAGAAGGAAGGGACGTCCAATGATCCGGCCAGTCGGCCGGCGGGAGTGGGTGGTGTGCCAAGGATGGAGGTGGCGTCCCCGGGAAGGGGCTGACCGGTGAAGGAGGTGGCGGGCGTGGCTGGGCGAGCGGCCTGCAGTCCAGGCGGGCTCGGTTCCAGGTCGCCGCTCGCGTGCCAGGCGGAGAATCGAGCCAGGATCTTCGCCTGGCCGGCGGCGAGGGCCGACTGGCCGACGGTGAGGGTAGCTTGGCCGGCGGCTAAGGCCTCGACGGTGGCCTGTAGGGATGCGATGTGGCTCTCGTGCGTGGATACCCGATCGGCGAAGTCATCCGACGGTTCTCCGGATCCAGCGGGGCGAGGAGTGTTCTTGGGCGGCATTATGAAGATTCCGGCGGCGATTAGGCGGGCGGAGCGGCAGGTCGGACCAAATATTACCGGCTAATGGAAGAAGGAGGGGGGGGGGGGGGGAGGAGGAGGTTGAGAGAAAGAGGCTAGGGTTAGAGATGAGAAGAAAAGGGAGCAGCCCTTCCAAGTTCAGAATAATGATCAAGAGATGACTAATACAATAGGTGAAGGTCCCTTATATAGAGCCAGGACCCACCCAGCACACAAACATAAAACAAGGCATATAACATAAAACCACACATAGAGTAGTAGGCCGGTCGGCCTAAACTGAGCAGCCCGCTGTCCGCCCGGTTCCCTCCTCCGGGTTGCGTTCCTCCCTTCCCGCGCGCGCCCTCCTCGAGTATACTTGCCAACTCGACTCTTCCGCCTGCGCGTTGGTAACATTGTGCCATTTCTATCATTCATTGTATATTTTCAAACTATTAGTCTTGGCGCACGGTAAGGTAGTGTGTGTGAGGGAGTGACCTAAAGGGAATCCACGGTGCAATGATGGGGAGACTTAACTGAGACCAGGAAGTGCATAAAGACAAGTTCCAACGTGAGATTGCACAAAATAAAGAAATTAACAACTATTACAGCACAACCACGTTTGAGATTAGTAGTTTAAAAATACCTCGCAAGCAATTAATTCATGCACGACAAGAGCGCTACAATTAAGTGTGTAGCAATCTAAGCTCTACAAGTCACAAGATTCAAAGAAATAAACAATTCCAAGCAAATATCACTGAGAAATATGCTCAATCAGTACAATGAAGAAACACACAAAATTTGAAATATAAAACCTACATGCGCACGAAGAACCCGAAGGATGAAGGTTTAGTAGTGAAAGTTTGGTGGTGGTTGAAAATGAGAGACTGGTGTCGACGTAACGGGGTGTAGGGAAAAGGAAGTTGTTGGCAGGGGATTAAGGTGATGGCAGTCTACTATAGGGATTAGGGAAGGCCAGCGGGGAAGGCGGAGCTAGGGCTTATGTAGGTGTGTGGGGTTTGAGCTGACAACTGCTAGATGGGGTGGAGGAGGACTGCAGGTTGAGGCTGCAAGCAGCATGGGTCAGTGGGTCATTGGCGGCTGGACTAGACAACATGAAACACCATTTGGTCCACTGGAATAGCAAGATGTGGTTGTCCGGCAAGGGAAACCAGGATACGGAAGTAGGGAGAGGGGTGTGTGTGTATGGTTGGATTCTTTGATTTCGTCGAACAATAGCAACTAGTAAATTGTGTTGTTGTGGTTGGGTGGAATTAGTGGTAGGAGAGGGATGATCAACCATTTAATCTACAGAGAGAAGAAAGAAGCAGCAATAAAAAAGGGTAAAACCTTAGGAAGCGAGGGTAATTAGGGGGTCACGACATCACATAGTGAGTGACCGAGCTGCTCCTGTAATTTTTTTCAAAACCTTTAATAGCTTCTAATAACCATTTATGTGTGTATATATAGAAATAAAAAAATTAGGGAACCATTATGAACGATCTTAATCGTCCGGTCACAACGGTCACGAAAAATGCTCAACTAAAAATACATAAAATTATCTCGTTGTTAAACTAGACATAACGTAAATATGGGCTCCAATAGTCCAGACAACGATCTTGACTTTGTATTTTGCAAGTGTAGACACATACAGGTCTCAATAGACGATGGCCAACTCTACTAATGTAATCCTCATCAACTCTCCTTGGATTGAAAGCATTTATCTCTGCTGAATGAACAAAATTCTCTAGCTCCTCGGGCACCATCCTGATGTCGTCGATGAACAAATTTCCTCTCTAGTATACTAAGTATCTAGATATGGTTTTGTTAAGTGGGACTTTCTTGGGAAGAGTACGCATACAACACCTCTTTCCACACCAGTTTCGACACCACTCCATTTGAGGCAGTCTATGGATGACCCCCGCCATCCCTCGCGCCCACTCTTCCAGGAGAATGCATCGTAGCCTCTCTGTCTGATCTGCTCCGCGATCGGGATTCAATATTCTTCCAGCTGCACTAGCACCTTTAGCGGGCGCAGGACAGGATGGATGCTTTTGCTAACCGCCACCGCCGCGGCGTCCAATTCACTGAAGATGATTCCGTGTTCGTCAAGCTTCGCCCGCACCTCCTGATTTCGTTCACACCGCGAAACCACTCCAAGCTAGTGGACAAGTTCTACGACCCGTTTGCGATTGTTGCACGAGTGGGTCCTCTGACAATCGCTTCCGCCTTCCTCCCAACAGCCGCATCCACACGGTGTTTTACATCTCTCAGCTCAAAAAGAGTTATTGGAGACTATTCGGTCGAGGTTTCTCTGCCCCCGCCAGCTCCTGGGCTAACTGCGTTAGACTACCTTCCGCAGCTCGTTACAGACACACGCTCCATCAGTCGAGAGTCTTCGTCCGAGCAGGTCTTGGTGCATTAGCGTGATCACCAACCATCGAGGCCACATACATGGGTGGAGCGATCTGTTTTTCGTGCTCAGTTTCCAGATTTTTGTCTTGAGGACAAGACAAATTTTCCAGAGGGCGGCATTGTTACGGATGCGGAAGGCCCTCCAGTATGGTGGGCATACAGGCGCCGCGAAAGACACGCTAGAGACACATCGGCGGAATATAATTAAGAGTCATTTATCTTTTTGGAATTGAATGTATCTTTCCGTATTTTGTATTTCAACCGGGGGTGTTATATAAACCCACGGGGCTATGTATTTTGGATCTTTGATAGTATCTGAAAAAGGGAACCCTAGTGGTTATTTCCCTTCCTTCCTCTTTCCTCTCTTCCCTCTCCTTCTCTCAGATCTAGGTTGCAATCCCGAGTGGTACATTTCTAATATTTACATAACTATGATGCAAAGTTATGCATTGCAAAGATGCCAGTAAGTTAAATCCTTCAGATCATAGTTTTCTTTTTATGAAAACTGGGAAGATTATAGATGGTTGTGGCATGTTCAACTATAGGAAATGACCAATGTTTCAAAAAATTGAGGGCACAAAAAGATATGATTGTTTGGACAACAATAGATAAACAATAACGTGAAATATATAAGCAAATAGCAATGGAACTTCAAATATAAGATAAGGAGAACAAAAGGTACCAAAAATGATAATATCATATCAACAGTTATTATCACCATTTTAGGATTGTTTGAACAAATGATGTGCCAACATCTTGGAGACCCCTGAAGCAGATAGACTTTCGCATGCAAAGAGTTGTTGAAGTTTTTTGTCGCACAGTATCATGTTGTTCCTGTGATCCTGAACAGTTTGCAGAGAACAGAAGTTTAGATAATTCTAAAAAAAGAAACTGATTTTGAGCACAATTTCATGGTGACAGTATGTGCGCGCGCGTGCAAGTATGTGTGTGTGTCTGAGAGAGAGAGAGACTGCTAGATATTGTGCAGATACATAAGCTAAATACTAAACTGGTTTCTGAATACTTTCTAATATCACCCCTGATGAAGCTCAATAAAATCAAGAAAGCAAGCTTACAAGAACTATAATCAGAGTATTGAAAATGTTAAAATAAATCCACTGAAGGGTATTGAAGCTTTTTTGCATGCTGGTTGTTGCATATCTCAAGAACCAGTCTTCTAGACAAAGGACTACACGACAAAGGAATAGAGCTAAGATTCTTCATAAGATAAAGTGCTCAGTTATTTTAGCAAAATGACAACTAACATTATCTATTTAGGGGAAAGAGAAATGGAAGGAAATAAGTGCAGAGCCAAGTGTTTTCCTCTTCAAAGCGATGAAGCATTCTTGAAAATCAAACATTTGTCAAGTGGGAAAGGAGAAAGAAAAACAGGATGCAGGGATTAAACATGTGAAATGACAACTTAAAGTTAAAACCTTGTCAAAATTTCATTTTGCATTCTGAAAAGCTACATAAGAAATATAAAATAGGCCCCAACGTTCAATTAAAATCATTGAAGATTGGTTATGCTCATTAAAATAACAGTGACCACGGATTTCTGAAACCACATATGCAACTTAGAGAAACAGTCAATGGCTGCTACTAAGGATAATCCAATTCATACTACGGTACGAAAGAAAGGAAAAAAGTTACAAACTGGTGAGTAGGAATTTTAACAAATGCGATCTTGAATCTGTTGAAGACCGGGGTGATGTTTTAAGCAAGTCACATGAATTGTTAAATGAAATAATGTTCAAAGAACACCATTTCAAATTAGTATAATAGTACAAACTATGGCCATACCGACCTCTAGGTGGTTAGCCTCTATGTAGTCCCAAACAAGTCTCAATGCCTCGGACTGAATAATCTCCCTTTCTCTGGTTCCAAGAAATTCAGCTAATCCATCTGAAATAACCACAGGATATTGGACAACCTGAGTTTCTGGGGCAACATCCACTTCCTTATCACTTTTCTTTAGTCGTTTAGAGTCTGGACCAGGTTCCTCTATAGAATCTAAGTATCAGAATGTGATCAAGGATCCAATGAGCTGGTTTAGTAAATCGAAAGAGCTACTAACTTGTATGTTCAAGTGATTTTATATGCTTAGCCAACAGTTTATTCATCTTGAACATGTCAGTGGAATCTGTTTCAAATACCAAACGTAATTCATCATTGCATATGATCTTCCTCTTATTATTAGGATCTTGCAAGTTATTTCTTCGGATGTAAGCCCACAATTGCTTGACAATCTGAGATGGAGTATAACACTGTTAGACCTTTCTGCTATCATAGAAATCTAAGCAACGGAACTTCTTTTTAGGCTTTAAAACAAAAAAGAAGGGTAGCAGATAAAGAACCTCTGTCCTTGCCATGTTTGGTTCACCAACAATGGTCTGCAGCTCAGGTGAAACTCCACAAATTTTACTCAAACCACCTGGACCACCTCGTCTTTTAGGTGCAATGGTTGCACTGTAAATAAACAATGAAGGCATGATCAGCTTAGCAAGTTAATGATTAAAAATATATTATGTCATAGGCATTACTTTGTAACAATCACAACATCATGCTGGGCAATTGATTCGACAGAATCAGAAAGGATCATGGTTCTCAACTGCAGACCAAGCAGCATAGCAAATTCCGGAGATAGTAACATAATACATATAAGGAGAAGACCGAGTTGTTGCATTACTCGAGTAAAAGAACTAGGGAAAGGCCTGATTTATTAAAGACCGAGTGGAAGACTCGACTCACTACAAGACCGAGAAGTGTCGCTAGAGTAGAAGGTAAAATTATTCAGTCTGAGTAAAAATTCAAGTGGATCCAATCTACTTGCAGTGCAAAAAGTGTTGTGTCGATCATGCTTAGTGGCTTACGGTTAAGGTTTCCTAGAATCCAGAAAAGCCAAAGCAAAAACTTTCACAATTGTGCTTATCCAAGACTGCATCTTTGCATGGATTATGGGCAGTATGCGATCTTGATGGGGATTAGCCGCAGGATCGACAGTCGAGATTGGGTCACCACTCGGCGAGGCCAGTGTTTGTGTACTCGTGCAAGAAGCATTGATCGGATCAACGATCCGAGACCACGAGCGCGTCCGTAGCACCGCTTTCCTACTTATATGTATTTTCTTTTATTTATTTTTAACTTTATTTAGTATTAATAAGCCACCGGACATAACAGTCAATCATAGTCGTTCACGCCGGGTGCACTAGACCCCTTTCATTATAAATAAGGGTGGTGGCTGTCATTGCTTGTTATTGTTTGCCTTGTGAAAATCCAGAGCTGACAATCATATAGTGGTGCGACGCCGCGAGATCCCGGGATGCAACGTCCCAGTTAATTATTCATGTTTTCATTTCCTAGCACGATTTCCTCTCTCTATAGCCACCAACCGCTCGTCCCTCTCCTTCCCTACCGCACCCCAATACAAAACGAAGATCTCCCTCCTGATTCTACTGCAAACCAAAAGCCCTCATCTAGGTTCACGCAAGTCAGTGCCCTCGCCAAGAAAAATCGCAAATTGTCACCCCCATCACGCCTGTCGATACCCCACATCCTTCATCTCCGCTCCCGCCGCCGACCGCAAGACCAACCTCCAACGACTACTGCAACCGCACGTCCCACCCTGCAGCCACCGCAACCTCCTCCTCTTTCCTCCAGCTCATGTGCTTGCGCCGTTCATCCTTCCATTCAACCTCTCGTCCCTTCCCAGTCGACGCTCCTGCACAAACCACCTCCTTAACCGCCTCCCGGTTCTCTTTTCTCGATACAGCCTAGGCCAACCCTTGCCAGATCCATCTCATAGCCCCCTGCCAAAGCCCTGCATCCGCACATCGCCCTCCTTCCTTTGTCGGGTTTGATTACTGTAGAGAAACGCAAACGCGTATATTGTATTTCAACATTTGTATACAAAGGAGAGTACATATTTATAGGAGAGAGAAGAGAGAGGGAAAAACTATACACAATGTGGGACTAAATATAAGAGAAGTAAATGGGTCACTAAACGGGCCAAACCTATGGGCTATTTCAACACTCCCCCGCAAGCTGGAGCGTACAAATCGTATGCACCAAGCTTGGATAAGCATTGATAGAAGAGGGTACTGGACAGTGCCTTTGTGAGGACATCCGCAACTTGTTCAGTACCAGGGACATGTTTTAGCTCGATCTTCTTCATTTGTACTTTCTCCCGGATAAAGTGGCAGTCGACCTCGATATGCTTGGTTCTTTCGTGGAAGACCGGGTTCTTGGCAATATGTATAGCAGCATGACTGTCACAGAGTAGAAGAGCAAGAGCAGGAAGTTTTACTCCAAGATCCGTGAGAAGACTTTCAAGCCAGGTAAGTTCAGAGACCACAGATGTCATTGCCCTGTATTCTGCTTCTGCTGAGGAGCGCGCAACCACTGCTTGTTTCTTGCTACGCCAGGTGATCAAATGTCCTCCGAAGTACGTACAGAAGCCACTGGTTGACCGACGATCATCCAGAGATCCGGCATAGTCAGCTGCCACCAGTGTTGGAGTTGAGGATGAGGTCTTGTATACCAAGCCTTGACCAAGAGCAGCTTTCAGATATCGGAGAATCCGTTCCACAGCCTGAAGATGAGAAGAACGAGGGGCGTGCATGTAACGGCTGACAATACCGACAGCGAAGGAGATATCTGGTCTTGTAACAGTCAGATAGATCAATTTTTCTACCAGACGGCGATAGTACTCCGGGTTCTGGAGCAAGAGATCAGAGTCAGAGGACTGAGCACAAATCTTGTGATTTGCGTCCATTGGAGTGTTGATGGGTTTGCAGCCAGAGTAGCCTGCATCATGAAGAAGATCGAGGCAATACTTTCTCTGAGATAGAACAAGGCCATCTGGTCGCCTGGCTACCTCCAGGCCCAGGAAGTAATGAAGATTCCCCAGATCTTTTGTTTGGAACACGGAGCTGAGTTGTTGCTTGATTGCCAGAATTCCTTTTGAGTCGTTGCCTGTGATAATGATATCATCAACATAGACTAGAAGGAGAACAGTGTCTGTTGCCTGGTGGCGAGTAAACAGGGAGAAGTCAACCGAGCTCCGAGTAAATCCTGCTTCACGAAGGACCTTGCTGAGCTTGTCGAACCATGCTAGAGGAGACTGTTTGAGACCATAGAGAGACCGCAAAAGATGACAGACTTTCGGGGTCCGAGACTCCCCCGTGGTCTCAAACCCGGGCGGCTGCTGCATGTACACCGTTTCAGTAAGATCGCCGTTTAAGAAGGCGTTCTTAATATCCAGTTGATGTAAGGGCCATTGGCGGTGCACAGCGACGGAGAGAAGAACTCGTACGGTGTTCAGTTTGGCGACGGGAGAGAAGGTTTCGTCGTAGTCCAAACCTTGTTGTTGGGTGTAGCCTCGAGCCACCAGGCGAGCTTTTAAACGGTCAATGGTCCCATCCGCAGCGTGCTTGATGACAAAGACCCATTTGCAACCAACAATTTTCTGACCAGGGGGGAGATCCACCAGTTGCCAGGTCTGGTTTGCCCACAATGCGGCCATTTCTTCTTCCATGGCGGCATGCCAGCCAGGATGTTGAAGAGCCTCCTGCACAGAGTTAGGAACTGCAACCGACGATAAAGAAGTGGCCAGAGTATGAAGTGGAGGGGAGAGACGATGCAGTGATACGTAGCTCGCCATTGGATGAGCGGTGGACTCTGTTACCGGATCAGCAGGACTTGGAGCACCAGAGGACGAGGACGACTGCGCAGGGGCAACGTGGCGGGAGTTGCGACGGGAATAGACTTGGATAAAGGGTGGCCGGCCGGTAGGCGGAGTAGGCAGAGGTTCAGGGAGAGGTGTTGGAGGAGGTGTGTTAACCGGGAGGATGGGTCGCATGACAGGTTGTGGTAGATTAGGTGATTTAGAAGGTGTTATTGGAGCGGGAAAGAATGGCAGGTCTTCCCGGAAGGTGACGTCAGCGGACACCGAAATTTTCCGAGTGAGAGGGGAATAACAGACGTAGCCTTTCTGAGTATGGGAGTAGCCAACAAACATTTGCTTAGTCGCTCTGGGATCGAGTTTGTCCGTAGATGGTCTCATGGAGTGACGTAACATGTACACCCGAAGATTCGAGGTGTGAGCGGGAAGGCAGGAGTAGAGGGAAAGAGAAGACTGAACGGACTGGCATTGTTGAGTACGGAGGAGGGAAGGCGGTTGATAATGAAGCAGGCGGTAGAGATCGCAAAGTTCCAATAGATCTTCGGAACGTTCATGTGAATCATGATCGAGCGGGCCATATCAAGGAGATGTCGGTTCTTTCGTTCGGCCACACCGTTTTGTTGAGGGGTGTAGGCACATGAGGTTTGATGAATAATCCCGAATTCAGAGCATAGGCTCGAAAACTCATTGCTGGTGTATTCGCGAGCATTATCGGTGCGTAGCGTTTTGACGGTGGTGGAAAAGTGAGTGCGGGTTTCACGGATAAATGCTTTAAACACACGAGGTAATTCCGAGCGTTCGCGAAGTAAGTATAGTCATGTTGTGCGGGAGTAATCATCAATAAAAGTAATGAAATAACGGAATCCAGAGATACTACAAATTTTATAGGGTCTTCAGATATCTGAATGGATAAGATCAAAAGGAGCGGAGCTCCGAGTACAATTTGCAGGAAAAGATGAACGTGGTTGTTTGCCGAAAATACATGATTCACATTGAAATGCAGGAAAAGATACATCGGGCAGTGCCTTCTTGAGGATGGGGAGGGGAGCATGGCCGAGACGCTGATGCCAGTCAGCCGAAGAGACAGAGGCGAGGATGGTGGGAGAATCGTCGAGAAGGTAGAGCCCGTTGCGCAGCTGCCCTTTACCAATGGTAGTCCCCGTCCGTCGATCCTGTATCAGAAAAGAAGAACGTGAAAAAATGACAGAGCAATCCAAATCAGTAGTGAGGCGGCTAACAGAGAGTAAGTTAAACGGGGAGTCCGGAACATGGAGGGCCGAGCGGAGAGAAATGGATGGGCTGAGAGATAGGTCAGCTGAGCCGGACACAGAGACAGTCGCTCCATTAGCCACAGTGATACACTTCAGATGAGGAGCACCCGAATACGTTGGCGGCTGAAGAGAGGTGATATGATGAGTGGCACCCGAATCCACTATCCAGCGAGGACTAGTGGAGAGACAAACGATACCTAAGCTGGAGACGGAGGCGACCGAGGCAGGTGGAGTCATCATCCCTTGGAGTTGCTGGAACTGTAGGCGGAGAGCCTCAAGATCGGCATGAGAGGCCGAGGAGCTATCGTCAACGACTGCAGCAGTCGGTCGTGGAGGAGGAGGGTTGCCAGGTTTCCGAAAGCAGGTGGACTTATAATGGCCATCACGACCACAGAACGAGCACTTCGGCCGTCCTCGTCCACCACGGCCCCTTCCACGGTAGGCCGACCGACCTCCTCGGCTAGAAGGAGGAGGAAATGAAGGAGCAGGGATATTTTGGAGAAGAGCCGGTGAGGGAGGAGCAGGAGCCTCCGGAGGTTGTGATACTTTGAGTAGCATGGAGCAGACGGCCGATAAGGAGGGAGTGGGAGTCGAGGCCAAGACTTGTGCCCGAATACTCAGAAGATGTGGAGGAACATGGGCCATTAGCAGAGCAATGCAGACGGCCTCCCTTTGCGCGCGCTGAGTGGCAAGATCAGAGGTGGGTGGCTGGTGTTGAAGCCATGCTTCGGAGAGAGACTTGACCCGAGCGACAACAGAGGTAATGTTTGGTCCACTGGTGTCCAGAGCCTGAAGATCAGAGATAATGTCGAAGAGACTCTGAAGGCTGTCCTTGCCGGAGTATAAGGAGTGGAGCTCGTCCCACATCCCTTTGGCCGTGGGCAGGTACATGACCATTTCATATGGTTCGCCCTCCAAAGAGTTAAGGATCCAGGTCTGGACCCGACCATCAGTCTTGAGCCACTCAGGAGGAGTAGGGGCTGGGGGATCATCGGTAAGATGAGTGAGAAGACCCTTGGCCTGGAGGACCCGACGGATTGAGTGACCCCAAGGAATGAAGTTTTTCTTCCCGGAGAGGGAGAGAGTAGTAATTCGCAGCTCATCACGGAGTTCTGGGGGCTGACCCAGGTTGGCAGGCTGAGGCGAGACAGGCACCGTGGTTGAGTCAACGGAGGATCCCATTAATGAAGGAATTAGGACGGCGGGCTGCTGGGAGGAGACCGACAGATAGAGGCTGCGGCAGGGAGAAGATCGCTGCTGAGAGAACGTGCTGCTGGAGATTGCTGCTCTGAGATGGTCTGCGACTTGAGCTAGCGATCTGCGGCTAGGAGAGCGCTCCCTGTTGAGAGAGGCCGCAGGAGATCGCTGGACTTGAGAGGCAGTAGGAGCAGCGACTTGAGAGGCGACAGAAGAAGCAGCGACTTTAGATTGCGCTGGCGGTTGGAGAGCTCGCTGGAGATCGCACGAGAGGCGCAGAGATCGCAGCGACTTGGAAGAGCAGCGGCTTCAGATCGCACGAGAGCTCGGTTGGAGAGCTCGCTGTTGCGACTTGGGAGGAGCAGCGGCCGGAGATGGCGCTGGAGATCGCAGCGACTTCAGATGGCGCTGGCGGTGTGAGGGCTCGCTGGAAGTCGCACGAGAGGCTTGATTGCTGCGGGAGCGATCGCTGGCGAGAGCGAGAGCGAGAGCGAGAGCGCTGCGAGATGAGGCCGGAGCGAGCAGAGAGGAGACCGCGTCGTCTGGAAATGAGGCCGGTGCGATCACTGGCGAGCTGCGAGCAGAAAGGGCGCTGGCGAGCAGAGGAAGCTCGCAGAGGAAGAGCGCACGGGAGAGCTCTGCAGATAGGGGAGACGGGCTGCGATCTTGGACGGGGCGGGCTGCGAGCTCAGCAGCGGAGGGGTCCACCGGCTGCGAAGTCTATAAAGGGCGATGAAGAGCAGAGTAGCGGAGGGGGATCCACGCAGGGGAGCGGGCTGCGATCTTGGAAAATAGAGACCGCACAGTCTGTGGAAAAGAAATGAGGCGGGCGGTTCGAATATGGGAGAAATCGTTCTCCTCTGATACCATGTAGAGAAACGCAAACGCGTATATTGTATTTCAACATTTGTATACAAAGGAGAGTACATATTTATAGGAGAGAGAAGAGAGAGGGAAAAACTATACACAATGTGGGACTAAATATAAGAGAAGTAAATGGGCCACTAAACGGGCCAAACCTATGGGCTATTTCAACAATTACAACCACCATCCCTTCTCCCGGATTTCCACCCACCGATGTAGTTGGATCCTCATATTCGTGAGTATCTTGTATTGTGCTCTCTTTAGTATTGAATATTTGGATAAATATTGCATAATTGTTTTGGGAAGCTTGATTTATTAATGCTACTGTTTAGCTTCTTATTATTCTATAAAACTCATTCGTGCAAGTTTAGTTGAAAGCCCTTCGTGCGAAGGAGAATTAGTTTTGCTTACTGGAAAATTGCGGTGAATGTCGTGCTGTGTTGCAAAGCTTATCTAATTTTATTGCTAAATTTAATTCCGTATTAATTCAAGTCATACATGCATCATATATATTAGGTTGGTTGAGTCAACCCCACACCACTTGCATTAGTTTGTATTAGTGTTAGTCCACTTTCACAGGCTACCCTGCGTCAAATTTGGTATAATAGTCCAAAGTTTGGGTCACTTGATGTTACGTAGCGGTTGGCCTTCTCGCCAGCCCACGTCTGACACGAACTTAACCGACGAGAGGACCACCAACTCCAACTTCGAAATGACACATGCAGAGTTCCAACAACTGATGTTAGATCAATTCGATAAAATGAATGCCCAATTCGACGATCTACACGCTCGCATGGATATCATCGAGGATCAGAGGGATCCAGCCACTCCTCGGAGGAAGGAAGACGCGACCATCTTACCTGACGATCATTTTGAGGAAGAACGAGACACCCTCCCACCTCAAGTTTAGCGTGTTGGGAATCAACCTCCGCGAGTCAGTCCCACCTATGAGACGACCCCTTGATCACACTCATGATCGTCGACCTGAACCTGCACAGGACAGACAATTTCGCCAATGGAGGACTATCCGCCTCGACACCCAGTCCCTCGTGATTAAATCACACATTTTTTGACTATGGGCAGGACGATTACTGTGACGGTTGTCCCGAGCCGTGTAGAGCACCACATGCGAAGGACGACATCACTCGCCGCATACCTATTGACGCTCCTACCTTCGACTAGTCGTGTACAAAAAATCCGGTCCTAACCGGTCCGGTTGGGACCGGACAGGTTAGGACCGGCTAGGGACCGGTCCCAACTAGGACCGGTTCGGTCCCGAACCGGTCCCAGAGGTCCCTAGAAGTCCCCCTTTTTCCCTCAAAGACCGGTCCCGGACCGGTCCCGGTAAAAGACCGGTCTTTTACCGGTCCTTCGATAGGACCGGAACCGGGACCGTTAACTGCTCTTTAAAGAGTTGTTAACAGCTCTTTTAACAGCTCTTTAAAGAGCTGTTAGAACAGCTCTTTAAAGAGATGTTGGTAACAACTCTTTAAAGAGCCGTTACCAACAGACGACAGCATTTATTGCTGCCGCAATAAATGTTGCCGTGCTGCTGCTGTGCTGCAGCAGCAGCCTGTGCCGGGCCTCCAGCCAAGGTCCTAGGCTATATAATTTTTTTTTATATATTATTAACTTAACCCCCCCCCCCCCCCCCTCACTTAAATTTTTTTTTATAAACCCCCCCTCCTATCATCCGACCCCCTCCCCCTCTCTCTATCACTCTCTCTCACCCACTTTCTCTCACCCATTCTCTCACTCTCTCTCTCTCACTCACTCTCACTCACTCTCTCTCTCACTCACTCTCTCTCACTCACTCTCTCACTCACTCTCTCTCACTCACTCTCTCATACTCACTCTCTCCAAATGGCTTCCTCCTCATCCACGCCGGCGTCCTCCTCCGCGTCTGTCGCTCATGAGATAATAGAGCACCACCACAAAGCGGCAGTATGGGAGAATTTTAATAAAGTGTGGGTCGATGGCGAAATAATGGCGAAGTGCAAACTTTGCTGGAAGCTAATGGCCGTTGGCAGCAACACAACATTGGTACGACATGTGAAATCTTGTATTTCTAAACAACCCCGGAGCCTACCTAAGCTCAAATTTCGGCGACCGGAAACATTTGGGCGTACGACCAAGCTCGACAACGAGAGCGACAAATGAAGAACGTCATCAAAAAAAGACTCACATTCAACCACTACGACGATGAAGAAATAAATCGGAATTTAAATTTAGACGAATCCTCTAGTTCTTTTGTTAATGTTGGTGTTTCAAAATTTAATTCTGAATTTACTCGTCTTTATAATTATAATGATCAAATGTACGGATCGCGCCTCGCGTAGAATCCATCAAACCTAAAACAAAATATATTTTAAAAAATAAACTTTTAGAATTAGCTTCTAGGAAAAAACAAAGAACATCAAGTACTTTAAACGAATTAGGTTTATATAGCAAAACACAATTTCAAGATTATATGACCGCTAGCGAAATTGAAAATTTTGATATTTTAAACTGGTGGAAATCTAAAACTAATGTGTATCCTATTTTGTCCTTAATGGCCTGTGATTTACTAACAATCCAAGCTAATACGGTAGCTTCAGAGTCTGCGTTTTCTTTGAGTGGCAGGATTCTGAACGAGCGAAAAAGTCGATTGGCTGGAGAATCTTTGGAGATTTGCATTTGCTACGATGATCATTTGGATGCTCTGAGGAGGAGGCAGCATGTTTCGTCAATTGAAGATAGCGAGTCTGAAATTGAAGACGAACTGAATAATTTAAATTTGGGCAGCGCTGAATATACTAGCAAATTGTATTTTTCGTCAAATCAATGTAATTATATTTTATTTTAGATGTAATTTTCATTTTATTTTATTGAATGTAATGTTATTTAATTTTTTTAAAATGTACTGTAAATAATTTTGTAATTTGTAATGTTATTTAATTTTTAATAAAAATCAAATTTTATTTCATTTAGAGTTTTTATCATTTTGAGTTTTATTTAATTTTATTTTGTAATTTGTATGCTCATTAGTTTTATATCACAAATAAATTTAATTTACTTTATATAATTATATATTTTATTTTTTAAATTTAATTTTTTTTTAAAATAAAAACCGGTCCGGGACCGGTTAGGACCGGTCCTCCGGTCCCAGCATGTCCTCCTCCAGAGAAGAAAAACCGGTCCCGGACTGGGACCGGTTTGAACGGGACCGGTCCGGGACCGGTCGACTAAAAGACCGGTCTTTTAAAAGACCGGTCCCAGACCGGACCGGCGGTCTTTATGTTCACGGCCACCTTCGACGATCACCTGGATCTGAAGGCCATTAGCAACTGACTCCAGGAGATGGACCACTATTTTGAGGGTTACAATATGACGGATGAGCGACGAATTAGATATACGGAGATGAAGCTTATATGCCCGACGAAGATCTTCTAAACCAGTCTGGAGAGATCACTCTATTGAGACAGATACCACCCAATCATTCGTTGGGAGGACAAGAAATGTCGATTAAAGGACAAACATCTTTCCGCTTCTTATCGAGACCAGTTGTTGGAACAACATTATGTGTTGTGTTGCGACAAGGCACGCTATCTGTGGCAAAGTACATGTCTCGATTTGACGAGTTGATCGTTGATGACTTGTATTTTAGTCATCGTTTTATGCTAATATCTTATTATATATTTAAATAAATTATCACATTTGTTTATTGTTTTTATAAATTTTCGTAAAAATATTATTTTATGTCCAAATTTTATAGTTATTTTTATTTTGTAGGATTACGGCAGGCCTGGGGGAATTCATGTGTAATGTCCTGCTGTCGCGTCCAAATTTCATATGCAAGACAAATTCGTCGACGTGGAGCTCGGCCGGATATTTTCAATGTTGCTTCGGCCGCCACCATGCAACGTCACCACCTTTAAATATATATATATATATATATATATATAAATATATGTATATATATATACATAAATATATATACTAGCATCTTCGCACGGCCTACCGGCCATGCTCGATGCTCCCAGTTGCCTTGGGGCTCACGGACTTCGCCCGTTCGCACCCAAGGAGGATTTGTTGGTTTCGCACGGCCTACCGGCCATGCTCGATGCTCCCGGTTGCCTTCGGTGCTCACGGGCTTCGCCCGTTCTCACCCAAGGAGGATTTGTCAGTTTTTATTTGATGTTCTCGGGCGGCCTCTCGCTGACTCTGAGCGGGCTGCGCATACGTTTGAGCGGATTCTACGTGAGTGCATTCGAGTGGGCTGCGCCCACATATGAGCGTTTATCTTTTATTCAAAACATATACATATGAGTACTTAAAATGATCGTAAAAAAATATTAATCAATATTCATATTTTTATTTTATAAAAAAAATGTAAAATTTTATCTACAAAAATCAATTTCTCTCTCCCTTTCTTTTTCTCTCTCTCTTTCCCTCTCTCCTCTCTCTCTTTCTTTCTCTCTCTCCCAAAAGTTTCTCTCTCCTCTCTCTTTCGGGAGCCCCCCTCTCCGCCGCCCTCTCTCTCTCTTTCTCTCCCTCTCTCCCTCTCTCTCTCTTGTTCTTCATGGTGAGTAGTTTTAGGTCTAGGTTTAGGAGGGCTATTATTTTTCATTGTTTAATCCGAAAATAATGAATGGTCTAGATGAAAATTTTGGACTTTTAGGCTATCTTGAACGGTCTAGATGCAATCAAAACTACATCTTTATAATAGATAAATATATATATATACATATATATATATATATGCGAATCATGGAGCTCTGGCCACCACCATCAAAGTTGCTCCCGGACAGCACCTCCACCGTCCACGTCCACCTCCATGCAACTGCTCCGGCCAAACACCACCTTCGTACAGTCGGCCACCTCAGCTCCTCCGCCGATGCCACCGCCATGCAAGACGCCGGCCACCATGCAGCTCAGCCACTTCCGCCGCCAACATGTATGCAGGCCACCTCCAGCTCCTCTCCGTCAGCAGCTCCCTTCGTCCACATCAGTGATCCAAGCTCCCTTCGTCCACGTCAGCGATCCAGCTTCTCCGCGTAACGCCCCCAGCCCGAGCTCCTCCATATGCGCCTCCTCCGCCGATGCCGCCTCCAATTATTGCCGACAACCTGCCTCCTCCGCCCAAGCCGTTTCAAACTCCAGAACTCTATAAATTACTACCTTGGGAAGGAGGAAGGGGATCAGATTTCTTATCACATGGTGGAGAGCAGATTTGATATATGTTGGGAGAAGAAAAATAAAAGTTTTTTTTAAGTTAGTTTTAGAAATTTTGGTTAATTTTATATGCTTTTGGTGTTAAGGTTGTTCGTCTTTTGATCCTCTAACTTAATCGTGTACTTCTCCTATTCCAATTTAGAATTTTCGTGTAGCACTTTTATTGCTCGTAATTCCTTTTTCTACTAACAATAAAATTTCAATTCTATTTCACTTGAAGTACGATTCATATTTCAATTTGTTTCTTGTCACTTTCGTTCTTTTTCATGATGTTGCATTTTTATGATAATGACTTTCTTATTCTCCATGAGTAGCTAATTTCCATAATGCTCGATCGAGATGATCGGAGGATTAGTTAATATTGTTATAACTTATGAAATTATTTTTCTCTAAATGTTGAACGCTTACGATTTACCTTTGATCTAAAAAACTATTATGAGGCTATATCATCAATATATAGTCTTCATATTGTTTTCGTTCTTTAGTTAGTCGAGAGGCCCATAAGACGAATCGATCGCTCATTGGTAAAAGGAGTAGAACGCAACCCTCGAGAGAGGACGACGTAACTCTTCCGGATTGGAGTAAAATTCAATAGCGAGGTTCACAACCTAAGGTAAATCTTAGGCGATGCGATTTGAGAACGAATGTTCGATCGATACACCTAAGCTTAGTTGAACCTAAACCTCGAAAGAGGGGTGTTCATGCTTTGGGAACCTCCACGGTCAAAGCCTCTTCAACAAGAGAATTGCATTCCATTCTCATTTTAATATTCTCTATTTCCGAGGTGATTCAAGATCGGGTGCTAGCTTTTAAACAATCAAATTAATTTTATTAGCTCGTCTAGTTTTTACTATTCGCAACCAAACTCCAAATTTCTATTTGATAAGATAATAACGATTTTTCAAAGTAGAATTACTCGATCTCCCCGAGTCTAATACGACTTTGGTTTCTTTGAACCTATTCTACACACGACACGGTACACTTGTCGTTGTCGTTTGCACGCATAGTTTTGCATATCAAGTTTTTGACGCCGTTGCCGGGGACCTTGGTCGATAATTTGAAAAAGAAATAGTTATTAATTTTATCGTTCTCTTTCTTCTCACCCTTTCTCTTAAAATTTTTAAAAATCTTAAAAGGCGTAATTTAAATTCTCGGAAAGGGAGATTTGGGCTTGAACTCCCATCGCATCTCCTAGTACCTTGCGAACACTTCACAGGGTAGACCTCGGGAAGTCCGGGACTAAGTAAACCCGCTTTTTGAAAAAAAATTATATTTATATTTTTAATTAAAATATTATAATGATATTATAATAATTTTAATTTTTTCTTCTTCGCCTTTTTTTTTCTTTTCTTTTCTTTTGGTTTATGACCCGAGGGAACTTTTTAATTAATCTTGAATTGTGTTTTGATCCAGAAATCGAGCGCACCTTGCAGCGACGTCTTCGATTTAGTGATCTACCAATAATTCGCGAAGTCAATCGGAGAAACTAACGAGGGAGTAATGGAAGATCCCGACCATAATGAGGCACCGCTACGGACCATGTCCTATTATGCGAGGCCAAATTGGGAGGGAACACAATCTAGTATTATTCACCCGGCGGTGGCGAATAATAATTTTGAAATTAAAACGAGCATCATTCAGATGGTACAGCAAACCGTTGTTTTCGATGGCTTACCAGATGAAGATCATAATTTACATTTATTAAATTTTTTGAAAATTTGCGATACATTTAAGATAAATGGCGTCACCGATGACGCCATCCGTTTGCGTTTATTTCCTTTTTCTTTGCGGACTAAGGTCAAACAGTGGTTGAGTTCTCTTCCTAGAGGTTCCATCACTACATGGGCCGAAATGACGGAGAAATTTTTAACGAAATATTTTCCCCCGGCAAAGTCCGCTAAATTACGTACGGACATTCTCTCATTCACGCAAATAGACTTGGAGTCTCTCTATGACACATGGGAGCGCTTCAAGGAATTGTTGCGGAGATGTCCTCATCATGCTCTTCCTGTGTGACAACAAGTTCAAACTTTCTACAAAGGTTTGAATCTCCAAACGAGGCAGATGATTGATGTTAAAATTTTTGATTTGAATCGTTTAGGAGTAAGTAGGAGTTGCATCAACTGAGTTATAGTCAAACAACCACAATGCCACACAGCAACACAATAGACTTTATTGAATCATAAACTTCATTTACAGTGCGAGGTATACATGGCGAGACATGATTCATAAGAATCACGAAGGAGAGAAGAACAAAACACCAAAAAACAAATCTGGCGGTTTGACAAGCAGAGACCGCACAGACCGCTCGACTCCAGAAACCGCCCGGCTTGACCTGAGACCGCGCGAACAGAAAACAGACAGACCGCCTGCACTGCAAGACCGCCACCTCAGACCGCACGAACTGGAGCTTATTGAATTGAACGAAGAACAGAAGCTGTCGCCAGACCGCAACTCAGATCGCCTAACCGCCGAAGGTCGCCTGATCGTTGAGCTCGCTGCGAACAACACAAGAACACCATAAACCAGTTCGCAGACAGACCGCTGCCGAACTGTTTATTCAAGCCGCTGGAAATCACCAAGGAAGGAGACCGCAACCTGCTGACCGCAAACCTGCGAACACAACAAACAGTCAACTCGCTTCCGAGACCGCCCGACCTCAAAGTTGAGACCGCACGAAACAATCCAGGCTCTACTTCTTACAGTTCTCGTTATGAATGACGGGCCATGCACCCTTATTTATAGGTGGGTAGACGGATGTCGTCACCGCACAGGAGAGATACAATCACCACCCGTCAGATCGTGAGCGGTCTCACAAAGCAGACCGCGCGATCAGACCACTTGGACAACCTTCCGTCCAAGACCGCAGATCAGCGGGCAGACCGCGCACAAGCCGGCGGATACAAGAACACTCGTTCCTAAGATCGCCAGGAGCAAACAAGGAATATCTGGCCGACTTCAAACAAGTCGCCAGATCGCCCAGCACAAACCGCCCGGTCAGGCGGTTACATAAGAACAGACCGCCCGGTCTTCTACAAAGAAGATAGACAGACCAAGCAGAACAACTCGGAGAGAGACCGCAACAACCAGGATCAAACCGGCCAACTAGCAGACCGACAGAACCAGACCGCAGAGCCAGACCGGCAGATCACCAACACAGACCGCGCGTTCTCTGCGGTCACCCAAATTCAGACCGCCGGCCACCTTCCACTCCACTTCAACAATTTCAACAATTGATGCGGCCACAGGGGGGACCCTTAATAACAAAACCACCGAGGCTGCTCAAGAGCTTTTTGAGGAGATGACCATGAATGTTTATCAGTGGAATGCGTCACGGTCGCGCCCTAACAAGCCAACCGGACTCTTTGAAGTCGAGGTCACCCCGAATTTAGCATTTCAAGTAGAAATGTCTACTAAGCAAGTGGCGGAGATGTCTGCTTCATCCGCCACTATTTGGGCTAATAATAATAATTCCAATAATAATAATAATTTTATTCAAGAGCATACAGATTATACGGAGAACTCTTATCGTCCTCCTTATAACCCGAATAATAATCTTCCATTAAATAATTGTTATAATCCGGGTTTAAGGAACCACCCCAACTTTTCCTGGAACAACCCCAATAATGCTCAGCGTCCATCACAAGTGAATCCTCCCGGATTCGCTCCGCCACCACCACACAAGCCCTCTTCATTTGAAGAGACCTTCACTAAATACGTTGCCTCTAATAAGTCTAATATCTGAAACCTTTCCGGATCTATTAAAAGCTTAGAAAATCAGATTGGACAACTCGCCAAGATGTTCTCTAAACGCCAGCAAGGAGCTCTACCGGGCAATACTGAGCCGAATCCAAGGGAGAGCGCTAATGCAATAACCCTCCGCGGCGGAAAGGAGGTAACTTCTACAAACTTGGCTGGACCCGAGGTAAACGTTTCAACTTCATCTCCGCAAGTTATTTCTGCACCTACTTTACCTTCTTCTATTTTAGCTCCGCGTATTATTAAAAATCCTTCTATTCCTTATCCTTCGAAATTTAAAGATGAACTCAATGAGGAGCAATATAAAAAATTTATTGAAATTTTAAAACAAACCCAAATAAATGTGTCATTCTGCGAGGCGTTAACCCAAATGCCCAAGTACGCTAAATATCTAAAAGATTTACTTTCAAATAAAAAGAAACTTGAAATTTTTTCGCATATATCTCTAAATGCAAAATGCTCGACGGTTTTGTTAAATAAATTACTACAAAAATTAAACGACCCGGGGCGGTTCTCCATCCCTTGCTTGTTCGGTAATTTATTAATAAAACACGCCCTGGCAGATTTGGGCACTAGTATTAATTTGATGTCGTTTTCTTTATTTAAAAAACTTGGTTTAGGCAATCCAAGCCCAACAAAAATCAACATCCAACTAGCAGACCGATCGATAAAATACCCAATTGGGGTTATTGAGGACGTGCTTGTTAAGGTTGACAAATTTACCTTCCCGGTAGACTTTGTCATCCTAGACATTGAGAAAGACGCCAAAGTACCTATTATACTCGGACGTCCTTTCCTCGCCACCTCCCATGCAATAATTGACGTTAGTAATGACAAACTTCTCCTACGAGTTGGGGAAGAAGAAGTTATTTTTAGTATAAACAACTCTATGAAAAATTCATTTTCTAATGACGATTCTTGTTATACTTTAGAAACAAATTTTAATGAAGATTTATCGTCATTTTCTGAATTAATCTCGAAAATTTTTGAAGATTCGGAGTTGGCAAATTTATTTTGTCTAAAAGAAGTAACTCGGCCGTTACCGTTTGAGCAAATAAATTTAAAAAACATTAAAATAAAAACTTCTTATGAAGAATCGCCGAACCTAGAGTTAAAACAACTCCATAATCATTTAAAATATATTTTTTTAGAAAAAAATTCAAAATTGCTCGTGATCATTTCTTCTGCGCTTAACGATTCGGAAATTTCTGAATTAATTAAAATTTTAAATAATCACCGCCATGCAATTGCATGGCAACTTTTGGATATCAAGGGAATCAGCCCCTCTTTTTGCACGCATAAAATTAAATTTAGAAAATAATTCTCGCGACACTATTCAGCCTCAACGGCGTCTTAATCTTCAAATATGAAGGACATCGTTAAGGCTGAAATTATAAAATTATTAGACGCGTGGATTATTTACCCAATTTCTGATAACACTTGGGTTAGCACGGTGCAAGTCGTGCCTAAGAAGGGCGGGATAACGGTAGTTTCCAATGAAAATAATGAGTTAATCCCAACCCATACCGTTACGGGTTGGCGGGTATGCATCGATTATAGAAAATTAAATGATGTTACCCGTAAGGATCACTTTCCGTTACCCTTCATTGACCAAATCTAAGAACGTCTATCCGGTCACTCACACTATTGTTTTCTTAATGGTCTTTCGGGATACTTTCAAATTCCAATCGCGTCCGAAGACCAAGAGAAAACCACGTTCACTTGTCCTTTCGACACCTTCGCTTATCGGAGGACGTCGTTTGGTCTTTGCAACGCGCCGGCTACATTTCAAAGATGTATGCTGACAATTTTTAACGAATTAGTAGAGGACAACATGGAAGTTTTTATGGACGATTTTTCAGTCTTTGGCGATTCTTTTAAAAGTTGTATAAATAATCTTGATCGAGTTCTTCAACGCTGCGAATACACGAATCTGGCACTCAACTGGGAGAAGTGTCATTTTATGGTCCAAGAAGGATTAGTCCTCGGACATAAAGTTTCAAGTAAAGGGATCGAGGTCGACCGGGCCAAGATCGAGGTCATAGAAAAACTCCCTCCGCCTACTAATATTAAATCTATTATGAGTTTTCTAGGACATGCGGGTTTCTATAGACGGTTTATTAAAGATTTTTCAAAAATTACAAAATCGTTAACACATCTATTAGAAAAAGAAACCACTTTTATTTTTGATGAGGAATGTTCTAAGACGTTCAATAAAATTAAAAATGAACTTATCAACTCGCCTATTTTAATTGCCCCGGATTGGTCTCTTTCGTTCGAAATCATGTGCGATGCAAGCGATTTTGCTGTAGGTGCAGTCTTGGGTCAACGGGTGAATAAATATTTTCACCCAATTTATTACGCAAGCAAAACGCTTACATCTGCCCAAGCTAATTATACAACAACGGGAAAAGAACTTTTAGCGATTGTTTTTGCATTTGATAAATTTCGTTCATATATAACGCTATCAAAGATTATTGTTTTTACAGACCACTCCGCTCTCCGGTACTTGCTAGGTAAAGGGGACGCCAAGCCCCGAATATTGAGATGGATTCTCCTCTTGCAAGAATTCGATTTGGAGATCCGAGATAAGAAAGGAGCGGAGAACTTGGCGGTCGACCACCTCTCAAGATTGGAGAACCCGACGGCAGGAGAACTGGTGGAGGCCGAAATTGATAATAAATTCCCTGAAGAGCGCCTCCTCGCCATTGAAAAGATAACGATTTCTTCCACCCTTTGGTATGCGGATCTTGCCAATTATTTAGTGGCTCGGGTCCTCCCAAAGAATTTTTCAAGTCAACAAAAGAAGAAATTCTTTTCGGACTTGAAAATTTACTTTTTGGAAGACCCCTTTTTATTTCGAATCTGCGCAGACCAAGTGGTAAGAAGGTGTATTTCGGACGAGGAAGGTGTATTTCGGGCGAGGAAGGCGTCCAAATATTACGGCACTGCCACGATGGACCAACCGGTGGTCACTATCAAGCAAACCAGACCGCAAGAAAGGTGCTAGAGGCGGGCTTCTACTGGCCCACCTTATTCAAAGACGCTCACACTCTTATGAGTAAATGCGATAGTTGTCAGCGGTCAGGTAATCTTTCTAACCGAGACGAGATGTCACAAAACATATTCATAGTATGCGAATTATTCGATTTATGGGGTTTGGATTTCATAGCTCCCCTACCTCCCTCTAACAACAATAAATTTATTCTTGTTGCGGTCGACTACGTGTCAAGGTGGGCAGAAGCACTAGCCCTTCCCACCAATGACGCAAGAGTCGTCGTAAATTTTTTGAAACAATTATTTTCAAGATTTGGCACACCGCGCGCACTAGTGAGTGACAGGGGATCACATTTTTGTAACAGTCAACTTGCTAAAATTTTAGCAAAGTACGGCGTTACACACAAACTCTCCACCGCCTATCACCACAAACAAATGGTCAAGTGGAGGTGGTAAACCGTGAGGTAAAAAGAATTTTAGAAAAAACGGTGTCTAATAATAGAAAGGATTGGTCGTTTAAATTAGATGACGCCTTATGGGCTTATCGGACGGCGTACAAGACCGCCATCGGTTGTAAACCATACCGGTTAGTCTATGGAAAAGCGTGTCATTTACCGGTGGAATTAGAGCATCGCGCATATTGGGCGCTTAAATTTTTAAATTTAGATTTAAACTTAACCTCCGAAAACCGAAAATTTCAATTGAATGAATTAGACGAATGGCGTGCAAACGCCTATGAAAATAATAAATTCTACAAGAAGCGCACTAAGTATTATCATGACAAAAGAATCAAAAATCAAAAGTCTTTTTCACCGGGAGATTTAGTCCTTTATAACTCACGTTTAAGGCTTTTTCCCGAAAAACTGAAGTCTCGATGGTCCGGCCCCTTTATAGTAAAAGAGGTTTGGTCATATGGGACCGTGCTAATAGAACACCTGGAAAATGGCTCATTCAAGGTTAATGGACACCTTTTGAAATTATATCACTCCGGCGACCCCTCAACCGAAAAAATAGAATCGCTTAACTTTCCAAACTTTTAACAAAACGCCACTTAGTCAAGCTACGCGACGGTAAACAAAGCGCTTGTGGGAGGCACCCCATAGTTATCTCTTTTCATTACTATTGTTGTTGCTTGTTTTTGTTTTCCTTACAACCTTTGCAGGTTTTTTTTGTCGATGTTCTAAAGCGGGCGCCCCGACAAGTAATCAGGGAAGCTTCCTTATAACACCTTGATTAATTTTTTCATTTTTCTTTTGCTCTTCTTTTCAGAAAAAATTGTGATATTCATACTTAGTTTTAAACATTGGGGACAATGTTTACCTTTAAGTATGGAGGGGTAACATTAGTTAATTCATGTTTAGTTTGCTTACAAAACAAAACAAAAAAATTTGTAAGAATTAATTTCTTCGCTTTGTTTATTAAAATCTTCATATTTATTTAATTGTAAGTTTCAAGTGAATTAATGTTTTTATATGGACTAAGAATTTTCGTGCTAGAATAGTTTTCTTTGAAACTTTTGAGTAAAATTGTTGACTCATGCAGTGCTTCTAGTCAAATGCATGTGTTTGAGTAGTATTGGTGTAGAATTAAATTCTTGGCATAGATATAAAATTATGATTTGTTAATTTGCGTAGAAATAATTTATTTTACTTCTAATTCGAATCCGATGATTATCTAAAAGTAGTTATGGTGAGAGTGTAGAAGATTGTTAGACAGCTATTACTCGAATCGAACAGAATGGTGTCCTTTCTCGATGTCTAGAACTTGTCTTTAGCTATCTTCAAAGCATTTGCACTTTAGAATAATTAACCTTATGGAAATGACTTAGGCCTTTCTTTGGACAGTTTGAGCCCTTGCATCCAATCCTAAAATTACTATCGTTGTTGACATAAATTTGAGCCTTTTTACCCTTTTTTTTCTTTTGGTCCAACCTCACCATTTCGCCACCAAAACCAAAAAGCCAAACCCATGTACACTTAAATTTTGAGCTAAATTGTTGAAAATTTTTAAGTGATGCGGTGAAGAGACAATTTAAAAAAAATCATGGGTGTCAATTCAAAAGAAATATTTTTATATCAAAAGAAAAATCTCATAATGATATGCGGCCTAGGTATGCACATGCATACTTGGAATGATCCAAATTATGAAGAATAATGGTATAAATGAAGGAGAAAGAGAGTGTTTCCCTTAGCAAAACATGAGTATATGGGTAAAGCTTCTTTATTTTGTGGTAGTCATTGTTTTCTTTTAGATCAAAACTCTTCGTTTAAGTGGAATACGCCTTCATGTTTATCATTGTTTACCTCGCCCTTAAACCCAAGCCTTAAATTACATCCTATTTAAGTTCTAAATATCCATAGAGTTGATTTAGTATGAAGTGCAGTGGAGAAGGTGCAAACGGGCAAGCCTATGGCCATCGACATTGATGGATTTCTTTGAAGGCCACCCCGAGCGTCAACATCCAGTAATTTAAATCTCAGCGATCACGCTATTTTCTCCCTTTACATAACTTTGAGATTGACCGTCGACTCATTTTAAAAGTGATAATAAATAATTAAAACGCATATTGAATTATTTCATAAATTAGTATTTATGCCAAGAACGTCTTTCTACTAAAATATCTACGCATGCCGGCATAAAACCTCGTATTTTACTCTCTAGCTTTCAAGATTCTATCAAGCATTAGTTTTCCTACCCTTATGAAGAATAGTTTGCTCGGGACGAGCAACGAGCAAGTATGGAGGTGTTTGATGACTTGTATTTTAGTCATCGTTTTATGTTAATATCTTATTAGATATTTAAATAAATTATCACATTTGTTTGTTGTTTTTATAAATTTTCGTAAAAATATTATTTTATGTCCAAATCTTATAGTTATTTTGTAGGATTACGGCAGGCCTGGGGGGAATTCATGTGCAATGTCCCGCTGTCGCGTCCAAGGTTCATATGCAAGTCAAATTCGTCGACGTAGAGCTCGGCCGGATATTTTCAATGTTGCTTTGGCCGCCAACATGCAACGTCACCACCTTTAAATATATATATAAATATATGTATAAATATATATATATATGTATATATGTATATATATACATATAAATATGTATATATATATGTATATATACATAAATATATATATACATAAATATATATATACATAAATATATAAATATATACATAAATATATATATACATAAATATATACATATATATATATGCGAATCATGGAGCTCTGGCCACCACCGTCAAAGCTGCTCCCGGCCAGCACCTCCACCGTCCACGTCCACCTCCATGCAACTGCTCAGGCCAAACACCACCTTCGTACAGTCGGCCACCTCATCTCCTCCGCCGATGCCACCTCCATGCAAGCCGCCGGCCACCATGCAGCTCAGCCACTTCCGCCGTCAACATGTATGCAGGCCACCTCTAGCTCCTCTCCGTCAGCAGCTCCCTTCGTCCACATCAGCGATCCAAGCTCCCTTCGTCCACGTCAGCGATCCAACTTCTCCGCGTAACGCCCCCAGCCCGAGCTCCTCCATATGCGCCTCCTCCGCCGATGCCGCCTCCAATTATTGCCGACAATCTGCCTCCTCCACCCAAGCCGTTTCAAACTCCAGAACTCTATAAATTACTACCTCGGGAAGGAGGAAGGGGGTCAGATTTCTTATCACATGATGGAGAGCAGATTTGATATATGTTGGGAGAAGAAAAATAAAAGTTTTTTTAAGTTAGTATTAGAGATTTGGCTTAATTTTATATGCTTTTGGTGTTAAGGTTGTTCGTCTTTTGATCCTCTAACTTAATCGTGTACTTCTCCTATTCCAATTTAGAATTTTTTGCGTAACACTTTTATTGCTCGTAATTCCTTTTTCTACTAGCAATAAAATTTCAATTCTATTTCACTTGAAGTACTATTCATATTTCAATTTATTTCTTGTCACTTTCGTTCTTCTTCATGATGTCGCATTTTTATAATAATGACTTTCCCATTCTCCATGAGTAGCTAATTTCCATAGTGCTCGATCGAGATGATCCGAGGATGAGTTAATATTGTTATAACTTATGAAATTGTTTTCTCTAAATGTTGAACGCTTACGATTTACCTTTGATCTAAAAAATTATTATGAGGCTATATCATCAATATATAGTCATCATATTGTTTTCGTTCTTTAGTTAGCCGAGAGTCCCGTAAGACGAATCGATCGGTCATTGGTAAAAGGAGTAGAACGCAACCCTCGAGAGAGGACGACGTAACTCTTCCGGATTGGAGTATAATTCAATAGCGAGGTTCACAACCTAAGGCAAGTCTTAGGCGATGTGATTTGAGAACGAATGTTCGATCGATACACCTAAGCTTAGTTGAACCTAAACCTCGAAAGAGGGGTGTTCATGCTTTGGGAACCTCCACGGTCAAAGCCTCTTCAACAAGAGAATTGCATTCCATTCTCATTTTAATATTCTCTATTTCCGAGGTGATTCAAGATCGGGTGCTAGCTTTTAAACCATCAAATTAATTCTATTAGCTCGTCTAGTTTTTACTATTCGCAACCAAACTCCAAATTTCTATTTGATAAGATAATAACGATTTTTCAAAGTAGAATTACTCGACCTCCCCGAGTCTAATACGACATTGGTTTCTTTGAACCTATTCTACACACGACACGGTACACTTGTCGTTGTCGTTTGCAGGCATAGTTCTGCGTATCAATCGTGAGGAGTGATATGTGAAAGGAGACTAGCGCCATCGTCTCTCGATTCCGTTCCGAACTGAGGGCTCGAACCAGGGGAAGAATGGACCTGCAGATCTTAGGGCCGCAGAGGAGATCGACTGATTTACGACTAGACGGAGTGTCGGCCTACTGAAGATGGATCTTGCGGCTCATGCACACCCTCTCGACGACGCGAGAAGGGTTCCTGTTATGGGCTTCATGCCCGTGTATTATATTATTCGTCTTAGGGTTGTATTATGTCATCTCTTATTATGGTGTGTCTTGTTATGCCGTGTCTTTTATTTATCGTTACGTCGTCGTCCAAGTGTTGCGGGCTTAATTACATTTATGCCCTTGCATCCTCTATTTAAAGGACCTCTTGGGTCTTGTAAATGCATCCAAGAAGTATTCTCTATTTTCTTGTCTTTTGCATGAGATATCGGTAGCTCTCTTCTCCCAAGCACACCCCTCCTAGACAGATACGGTTCCGGCTCCACAGTATCCTTTGTAGCCATCATCACCGCCTTCGGCCACTCCTCCGGCAATGCTATCGCTGTTACGAGAAAGGCCCATAACAACTTGGTATCAGAGCTACTCGTTCCTCCTTCCCACTTCCACCACGACCACTGTTGAAGTAATTTCAGTCGTTAATGTCCTCTTCTGCAACGTCGTCTTTGACGTCCGCCTTCGAAACATCTCCCCCGTTACAACCTGTTGAAACAGGCGTCATTACTGCTGAAAAAGGCGTTGAAACTGTCAACACAGGCCGACGACGCCTTGTCTTAGTAGCGTCGAACCGAGTCGACGAAGCCTCCAACAAAGCTCTCATTGTCGGCAGCAATAGAGGCCACTGTCCACAACAGTACCTTCATCCTCGATATCCATCATTGTCGACCGCACGATGCTGCGCGTGCAGCGATGGCCTGCTGCGTCGATCGAATGACCTGTTGCGTACTGCGTTGATCCCCACACATCAGACCTCCCTTCCGTCTCTGCATTGATCGATCAGCCTTCCTTCCTCGAGCCGCCAGTACACCCTGCTCCTTTTTGAGCCCTACGCCCTCCACGCTGCCTGTCTGTTTTGAGCCATGAGTGCTTGTTCCCATAAACCCGCCTGCTTATATTTTATTTTTTAAGTGATCTTCGCTTAAAAATTCCTCTATTTGATTAATTAATTCCAAAGGTTATTGGGGGTCTTATTTGGGATCAATATATGAAAGTGTTGCAGTTCATATGGTACATCCAGTTCGAGCGAGTCCATTCCGATCACTCCGCAAGAATCCAATCGACCCATAACTCGCTCCATTTCTTGCTCCTCACGTAACATGGGCGACTCTTCGGATCAACTCTGCCAGCTTTTGATCATGATGCAAGCTCTCATGGCACATCAAACTACCATTGAGGTACGTCATTAGAAGATCATTGCTTTCCTTTCCACGCGCCTTCATGATCTCACAAACGCTCTGCTAGCCTCCACCATTCCCACACATGAGCAAGTTTGCAGCAGTCAGGCTCCTTCGCCGCTGCTTCTTCGACCAGATTCCCAGACCATGATACCACCTGAAGTCAACCTCGTGTCTCGCTTCACCAAGTTGACATTCTCAACTTATGATGTGAAGGACGATCGCTTGAGGTGGTTCACCCGAAGCGAACAATTTTTTCATCATCAGAAGACACCGGTGACAAAATGGATTGGTTTGGCATCCTTCCACATGCTCGATATCGCTCAGTTATGGTTCAGCCGTCTGCAAGCTGACAATTGGGATGATCTAGCGCGACTTTAAGCGAGCCTGCAACCTGCATTTTGTCCCACCGATTCGCAGCAATCCTCTTGGTTCCCTCACGACCTTACGTTAGACTGGGTCGATTGATGGATATCTAGAACAATTTCACATTCTTCTGGCTTACATCATGACACCCCATGAGATGCAGATCGTCATCTTCTGTTACGCTGACACATTCACTCTAGCAGACCCCCATCGTCGGAATTCATTGAGTGTACAAATGGAAGCCGCTGTGATAAATTGTAATTCATTAGTATATTAATTAATAGTATTAGGTATGCCCTCCCTCATAAATATAGGGAGGAGAAGCTTAAGGTTGAGGCATCCTGGAGGATCTCACTCTACTTCTCTCTCTCAATCTATCTTCCTCTCCTCTTGGAACTCTCATCTCTATCTCTAAAGAATGTATCTCCTTTATTAATTAGTGCAAATGTTCATCGTTCGAGTTGCTTATTAACTTCTCTTGCGTGCATCGCTTGAGCGGATCGCCCATCAAGATTCGTGTACACAGGTGGTCCGACCTGCCGCTTTTCGGCTGCCGTTTCTGTCGGCGGATTCCCACCAGTGTTTCCTCCGGACGCCGTAACAATGGGCTCCGTCCAACCTGTCGTCGTAACAATGGACTCCGTCCAACCTACCGCTCTTCACCCGCTACCCTTGCAGTCGCCAAGAACTAGTCCTCGGCTCGAAACCTTCGCCCTATCTGCGCACATCAAGGCCACTTGCGCCGCTATCCATGCCAAGCTTGACGCGCTCGACATGCTCGATCGAATCGCTGCGGGCTAGTCTCCTCTACTCTCAGTCATCACCTTCCCAGGTGCACCTTCCGCCATGAGCACCACGAGCACCGACCTTTCTCACGACAGTACCGCAAGAACCGGCGAACCCGTCGTTGGTCCAAGGACCAAGATATATGACCACATCGCGCTCTTCCTTGGCCCCGCTGCAAGGAGGAATCGACGCACCTCTTCGACGAAGCACCCGCACCCCCCTTCGACGACCACGACCACTTCCACGAAGCACCTGCACCCCCCTTCGCCATCGACGCCCTTCCGCAACTTCCGCATGCATCCGGTTTTTTGTCTCTGTTTCCCTTTTCAGCTGTCAGGCACAACAATCTCGCTCACACAGTTGCGGGCCTACAGTTTGACCTCCTCCCTCCACTAGCTGCCAAAGCCACCTCTCTTCATGTAACATCCAAATTCGAACTAAACCCCTGGAGAAACTTGCGTCACTGTGAGTTGGCTTGGACTAGGTAGTAGTCCTAAGGCCTTAAGGTGATCATGGATGACTCATGGTCAACATGAGAGGGTGTAACGCCCTATTTCCCAATGGTAAAGAATCAAAAGGAACATTTGGCAGCAGAAGTGTTAGGCATATCTGCTAGAGGTCTAGGCGATCGACTAGAAGCCTTAGGCATATCGGCTAGAAAATGATCGTGTTGGTTTATGGGGTCGCATATAATAACGTACGAAAATTGGGCAAATGATCGTGTTGGCTTTACTTATATTTGATATGAGGAAGAGCCATGTTTGAACTGACTGGGAGCAGGTCTGTATCGATGAGACTGGTAGTCAATATATAGTATATCGTCGAGACCTTAAGACGACATGGTGTATGTCGGCTTGACTAATATCAGCTTGATTGTTAAGCCGATATATAGTCTTTATCGTCAAGACGACATAGTGTTTATCGTCGAGACCTCAAGAAGACATAATGTTTATCGTCGAGACCTCAAGACGACATAGTGTTTATCGTCGAGACCTCTAAACGACATAGTATATGTCGGCTTGACTAATATCAGGTTGATTGCCTAGCTGATATAAAGTCTTTATCGTCGAGACCTCAAGACGACATAGTGTTTATCGTCGAGACCTCAAGATGACATAGTGTATGTCGGCTTGACTAATACTGCTTGATTGTCTAGCCGATATAAAGTCTTTATCGTCGAGACCTCAAGACGACATAGTGTATGTCGGCTTGATTAATATCAACTTGACTGTCTAGCCGATATAAGGTCTTTGTCGTCGAGACATCAAGCCGATAAAACCTGTTTATCGACTAGAAGATAGCGTGTCACCTTAATATCAACTTGACTGTCTAGCCGATATAAGGTCTTTGTCGTCGAGACATCAAGCCGATAAAACCTGTTTATCGACTAGAAGACAGTGTGTCACCTTGAATAGGGGATATCGGTTAGAAGCGCTAACGCCACGCGGTAGGTCTACCGCTGGCGGTAGCGTTCGACTAGAGGTCTAGGCGATCGACTAGAAGACTTAACTGTGTTGCCTTGAAGAAGATATATCAGCTAGAAGAGCTAACGCCACGCGGTAGGTCTATCGCTGGCGGTAGTGATCGAATAGAAGGCAGTGCTGCCTGGTAGGAGTCAACGCTTGAGCGCTACCACCAACAGTAGTCATTACCGTCGCACGGTAGCTGACGGACAGAGAGAGCGGTGCAGTTTTCCTTGTTGACAGTGCCTTTTCAGCTTGTCCCAAGACCAAGATGTGACGTTTGGTCACTAGAAGGACACATGACATTGAGTTGTCCTTCCAAAGCATGGGAAATGCTTTCCCCAATAACTTAGCCGAAACCATTAATGGGATAGTCAAATCAACCACCATTTTCTCTCTCTCTCTCTCATTTCTTCTCCAACACATCACCTTCACTATCCCTCCAAGAACTATCCAGCCATTTTCTAAAGAAAACGAGCTCAGGAGGAGGATTCGTAGCTAGACCGACCATCCAAGTTTTCACCATGCCACCAAGGAGGAACACTCGATCCATGGTCTTGAATTAGGTGAGCTTCCTCCCCTCTCGCTTGGTGCTAGTTTTTTAGATCGACTAGGCGAGACATCGAGCTCAATGGAGCTTGGTTTGAGAGCAAGCCATGGAGAAATGGCTGAAATCCATGTTCCCGTTCGTTTTTCCGGCCACCTCCGGCCGCCGGACCGCCACCCGTTGATGTACCTCAAAAAGAGGAAGGTGGTGGTGGGGGTGGTTGGCCGTAGATGGGTTTAGGTGGCCGTAGAGGAGAGATTTATTAAGTTCTAGGTTGGGCAAATCACAGCCCATGGTTGGAGGAAGAAGACGAACAACTACCCTTAGATCTACTTCAAGATCTATGCAGATTTGTTATTTGTAGACCAAACCGAAATCTGTCATGTAACTCCTGTTTACACAGCCAGGTTCAAGTCAATTTTTATGTATGATGCACTTAGATCTAGACCTCGGGCTCAACATCAAAGATGTAGCCCTTGGAAAGACCATTCCATAATGGGTGGCACAATATTTTAGGTGGGTTGTAACTCGCTGAAATCCAGTTTTAGTAAACAGTGCCGTAAATTTATGGATCCCAATGTTTTGTGTATTGTTCTCAAAATATTACTCGGATAATAACGAAATTTGGTACATGCATGCTTGATGACATTGTGGACACCCCATTAAGTTTCAGAATTTTTGGATTTGTATTTGCTATAGTTTTGTCAATAATATCATTTTAATTAAATGTGTTGTATATAATTATTATGATTTCCAATGAGGCTCAAATTTTGGTGACATACATGTGAGGTTATTCATGTCTTCTGGTAAAAATCTCAGTGGATTTGGAATTGGATTGACCACTTAACTTACTACATGATCGATGTCGCTTTAAGGGAATGAATGTGTGACAGATACTTTAGGAAAAATTGTGAACGGTATAATTTCCTGATTTCAATTGTATCTAAGGTTTTATTATGAGTCTAATATGATATTGGAGATGACTGATCAAATACAGGGGCAAATCGTATTAAGTGAACTTAAATATAACACTGACTTCACAAGTAATCCTTAAGAAGGAGGGTAGATACACCCATGTTTTATACACCCCGCTTCACTAGAGTTGGTCCCTAAGGTTTTAGGGTGAAGTTAACTCAGTGACAAGGGTGAAGGTATGTTGATGTAGTTCAAAGGATATGATTATGTCCTAGTGTGTTATGGTAAAGGGTTGGTTGGAAGACCTTGGGTGCTAGTTAGCACGGGTTATACTGGATGATATATTTATTACAATAAGGGCTTGGTTGGGATTCCTTGGGTGCAGGTTAGCACGAGTTTATTCTTGGGAACCACACGGGTGTGTTGGTATACACCGTTGCATAATGATCCGGGTTGATAGGATTACTTGTGGCGAGTCTACGGGTTTACCGGTCGTCACACCAACGGAAGCTGGCAGATAGACTCCAGGCTAAATAGGAAGTTGTCTCGTGGACTTGTTTCCATGATGACCCTTACAGTAGCCATTAAGACTCAGCTGGTTTTAGCGAGCAAGAGTACGCAGGTTCTCGGATGTATGGTTCTTAGCGTCGAGGCGTGCGTAAGGCCTAGGTCTGGTAGTGTGCATACCCACCTAGTAGTGGAGAAGCTCATTCCACTGTCTCCGTCTGACCACGACGAGAGGTGCCTGAGAGGTTAGCTACCCTCAAAAAGTGTGAACTAAAGGTCTATGTCGACATAGCAAATCAAAGTGCGTGAGTAAATCATGGGTGAGTCATCATACATTCATTCATTGCATTGCACCGCATAAAGACCTTCATCATATAAATTTGTATGAGCACCTTTATATGATGAGTTACTTATTATTGTGGAAGACCCTTAACTTATAAATTTGTGGAGGCATTTTTATAAGTTAAGTTCAATTCAGTTTTTATTCACCTGCTATAGTTGTGCTCTTTACTACATGTTATATGATTTGATGTTTATGCATGTTTCTCATTATACTGCTCTCTTATTACACTGCTCTTATATCAACTGCTAGATTAAGAACTCCAACAGGTCACTTGCTTTACTTTACATACTGAATTTATTGTTGCCACTATATTCCCTCCTTCCGCCTGGTGCCTAAGAGTCGACGAGGGAGAGAATGTGAAGTCACTTAGTCTTTTTGACTAACGGTTGTCATACCATTCATTTTAGGAGCACACCAAGCAGCAGCAACAACACACCATGCAGAAAGACAGCTAGGCCAGGGAGACAGGGTCTGATACCATGACGCAGCCTTTACTGTCGCTACCTTTTGTTACCGATGTGAGATTTTGAGTGATCTTGATGTAGACTTTCATCATATTTTGCACTCTGATATATTCAGGAGCTCTTGTCGCTTCATGTTTTATTTATATATTCTATGGACATTTATACTTTACTGTGGATCTTGGACTTTTGTTTAATTTATTGATGGGTTGGCATGCGATATTTGGAAATTGCCGGCAGGATAGGCGTCTTGTGGTAAAGGTCAGCCTGAGTGTTGGCACTACCGCAAGACGGTGGTTCTGGGCATAGGACTCCCCCAGTCGTGTCCAATTCCCAAAAGGGGGGGGGGGTCTTACACTTTATCCCTTGTCTTATGACCTCAGCCTTTTTTACTTTCTTTATTTTTTTCCTTTTCCTAAAAAAACAAAGCACATTTTCCTTCCCCTAGCTGACGCCGCCGCAAATTTTCCTCTCCTCCACTAGCTGCCAAAGCCACCTCTCTTCATCCCTTATCTTGTCACATTAGCCCATCACTTTTCAATACCCATTTATATTCATCTTTAAACCCCACACCCCCACCCACACTAGTTATCCTCAACTATTCTCACTGCCCACTAATAACACCTAAAATTTTACCTATTTTTTCGCTTTCTTTTTCAGCACCTTTTCATTATTTCTCCTTACGGCACATGCAGCTGCCACTGGTCACCCACAACTTTTTCATCGTCAACATTCTTAAAGACCCCGACCTCACCCACAATTTTTTCATCGTCAACATTCTTAAAGACCCCGACAAAAAAATTAAAGCTCGGCCTTGAAGATAAGATCGATTTTCAAGAGCGGTATAGTGTTACGTGGGCACATTCACTCAAGTGGACCAACTCATGGAGCGTGCAGATGGAAGTCGTCGTGATAAACTGTAATTCATTAGTATATTAATTAATAATATTAGGTATGCTCTCCCTCATATATATATATAACCTCATACCGGGACCTCCCATCGAAGTTTGCATAATTACAGAATGCACCCCTCTAACTTTCAAAATTACAATTAGCTCCCCTCAATGTTTATGGGTCTGTTTGGCGCGGCGGCTGCAGATCAAAGAGAGATTTTTGATCCGCAGCCGCCGGAATATCCTGTTTGGGGGCAGCGGTTGGCGGGCGCGGTTTGCAGCGCTCCCGCTGAAACCGCGGAAATCCGCTGCTTCTGAACCGCGGGTAGGTGCCCGCAGTTGCGGATCGACTCCTCCAACCGCCGCTCCTCTCCATCCGCCGCTCCTCCAACATCGGCGCCAAACAGACCCTATATTTCATAACATCCATGCACAAAAAGACCTCCGCTGAAGATTTATTCCAAGGGGGTACTTTTGTGCATGGATGTTATGAAATGTAAACATTGGGGGGAGGTTTTTGTAATTTTGAAAGTTAGAGGGGTGCAATCTGTAATTATGCAAACTTCGAGGGGAGGTCCCGGTAAATAACCCTATATATATAATCTCATATATATACGAGTCGAACGGCATGGGCCTCCGACCCTACGTGAGAGCAATTGGCGGGCTTCGCCCGCCCCGCAGCCGCTCCTTTTATTTTACTAAGTATATATATATTAACTAATTATATTTATTTATTTATTTATAAAAGAAATGAAATTATTTTTCTTTTTTATTTCCCGTCCCGCCGGCAGTGGCCCTGCCGGAGCCCCGCCGGAGTACCACCGGCAGGTTCGCCGGAGACCGGCGAACCTGCCGGTGGCCTCATGCCGGCGGCAGCCCAAAAGGGGGCGGGAAGGAGGGGAGGGAGGGGGGCACGACAATTCGCTGGGATGGAGGGAGGGATTTTTTAGAAATTTGGCTATTCGCAGGTCTTTTTTCTGATTTGATTTGAGATCCAACGACTATGATCTGCTTTTGTCTCAATTTGTTTCCCATAGTCTACCTATTTTCCTTGCCATGAACCCAAAGTGATATTTCTTTATAATATAGTATAGATATATAACCTAACATATATATATATATATGAGGTTATATATATATATATGAGGTTGTATATATATATGAGGTTATATATATATAAGGGGGAGAAGCTTAAGGTTGAGACATCCCGGAGGATCTTAGTTATTTGGGTCTCTCTCTACTTCTCTCTCCATCTTCCTCTCCTCTTGGACCCCTCCACTCTATCTCTAAGAATGTATCTCCTTTATTAATTAATGCAAATGTTCATCGTTTGAGACGCTTATTAGTCTCTCTCGCGTGCATCGCATGAGCGGATTGCTCATCAAGATTCATGTACATAACATCTTCACAACCAGGCTTCATGATTTACTGTGATTGGATGTCGAATTCGAGGCTCCCAGGGACTTGGTGAATATTATGAGTTTAGCCAGATTGTGCGCCCATCGACTTCAGCTGGCTCAAGAGGCCTACTTCACCACGGACACAGGGATTCAAGAGGGACGTACCGAGGGGATCCAACCATAGATCCATCGACTGTCTCATGGAGAAATATATGATCAACACACACATGGATTATGTTATAATTGTGTGAGCAGTATACTCGCGGACACCGGTGCAAGACTTTTTTATCTGCACGTGGAAGACTCTGATGACGAAGGCATTGGGTGACAATTAACACCGTCATTGATCTCCCTTGAGGTTGAGAACAAGCTCTTTCTGAACGGCGGGAGAGATGTTATGAGCTTCGTGTTCGGGTATTAAGTTGTTCGTCTTAGGGTTGTATTATGTCATCTTTTATTATGGTGTCTTATTATGATGTGTCTTTTATTTATTGGTATGTCATAGTCCAAGTGTTGCGGGTTACGTTTATGCCTTTGTATCCTCTATTTAAAGGAACCTTTGGGTCTTGTAAACGCATCGAAGAAGTATTATCTATTTTCTTGTCTTTTGTATGAGATATTGGTAGCTCTCTCCTCCTGAGCACGACCCGCCTAGGCAGACATGATTTCGGCTCCACAGTATCCTTTACCGCCGTCATCACCGCCTCCGACCAATCCTCCGGTGACGCTACCGCTATTATGGGAAAGGCCCATAATAGTTCTGTTCAATGCAGAGGACTAGATTCTTTCATCCCAACCGCCAGGCACATGAAGGAAACAGTGAACGCTAGATCGATGGCCCTCATCGACGTGGGGGATGTCGACGATGTCTGCGAGTAAGGAGGATGTCTACAACTAACTCTTTGATGGCAGAAGGAACCTTAGGTAGTGTCATTCTCTCTGGAGTCATGGCTATAGGTTACGACCGAAGAAAATCAAGTGGCGTGAACGGGAATCAGTTCACATATGTAGAAACCGCCGGGTTACGATTAACCCTAATTACCAAAATGTCATTGACCACTAAAAGCGATTAATTCATCAAGGAACGCTAGCAAACCGTTAAAGCGCGCCTAAATAAATTTCGTGAAATCCACTATTAAATTAGAATAATTTTATTAATTAATTGATTACCTGGGAGCTAAAATGCATGATTGTCCCAATCGATGACGGCGTCGCCGACACTAACCCTGCTGAGACCCTGAAATTGAAGTCATAAATTAAATTTAGAATTTCTGGTGTTACACGGCTGAGGCATAGTCAATGTTGTCGGGATCGACACGGATCAAGATCGGGTGAGAGATGCTCGTAGTAGACGCGGAAATAGTTGGTTCATCTTCGAGCGATGAAAACCACAGCAAGAAGAGTGGCAGGTCGGACTAAATGTTAGGAAGTAGGGTTTGAAGAAGGAAGAGGAGGAGAAGAAGAAGGGGGAGATAAGAAAAGGGAATTCAGTCTGAGGGCTCCTTCAAATTCGATCTCATTTCTTTAAATAATAAAATAAGAGTTATACCTAAGCTTATATAGTGCTAGCTTAGAAACACATAATGGGTAAACGGTAAATAACCACATGGCCCAAAATACATATGTGATAATAAAACATAGTGCTGACGGGTGCGTGATGTCATCTGCATACTGGCCAACGTCCACCGTCATAATGGGACTCTCGTTGCATCATCCTCTCTCGGTGTCATTCCTCATCCCTTGGATCCCGTGAGATCTAGCAGGGTTAGTCATGATCACAATACCCCTCAAATTACTACTACTCAATTGGATGGATCTGAGTACCTACCATGTTACCGCTCAATCACTCTTGCTCCGAAAAGCTGACAAATATTTGGATATGTTAGGGGTGCCACAGCTGAACCCGTCATTATTTCATCGAATTGGATGCAATGGGAGTTTTAGAACTCCATAATCATGTCTTGGCTCACGAATTCTATGCTGGAATCCATTGCTCGTAGCTATTTGTTCTTGGATATGGTTGTTGATATCTAGAAGTGAGTTGAGGCCTCATACTCTCGCCTTGGAAATGTGCTCAAATATTCCAGTTGAAACGAAAGATATTCCTTCAATGATAGGGAAACAACCATCCTTCTGTTTACTACCTAGAGTTTACTCAACACTACCAAAAATATGATCACATTGACTCGCTTATTCGTGGATCTCCATAGGAAGAAGTTTTGGTTATGGCTCAGAAAGAACGCAATCGGGTTTTTGAGTTCCTTCATGGGCTCCATCATGATTTTGATCAAATTAGTGTTCAGATCTACAACATCTCTTGCGGAAGTTTACAGCCTTGTGCAATAGGAGTTTGATCGACGACAGACTTGGCTTCCAGACAATGTTCAAGAAGGATTCACTCTTACTTCTATTCAGTACAATTCTAGAAGTTGACCAAGCCATGAATCCAAACTAAAATCTACATACAAGGATCACTTGTTAAGTTGGGCTCTTGGTTATGTTATACTTGTTAAGTTGATTTCGTTTAAAATAAGGTAAGGCCTTGAACGGGCAGGAGTTTTGTGTACCGAGTACACCCTTTTTCTATTTAGTAGATCTGAAGTACTTAATATTAATCTTATTTCCAACTTTCGTTGGTGTTATGTGTTGAGATGGAGTTGAATAGGAAAATAATTTATTATATTAAAAGGTTCATATCATCTTTCTTTCATTCCTTAAGGAAAGAAGTTAGTAAAGACTATTATGTAGTTTCATCAAAAAAGGAATAAGTTAATCAAACTATTTCATATGATTTAACAAAATATGGATTCTAGAGTTGTATGAGTTCCATTGTCAATGTCATGGTGCGTGGTGTCATGATTCTTCTATTTATAGAACAATTAAGGGGACTGGTTGACAAGTCACATTATTCATCACTCAGTCAGCTATTCATTGCCACCAAAGTGCTTCATATTCTTACATGCAAGGAGAAAAGATTGTCAGGCAAAAGCATGCAAATGAAAGAGATGCATTTGAACTCCAAACAAGCAGATAAAAGCAATCATAACTTGTTGGGAATAAGCAAAATGGTAACACTAATGCTTAAGAAAAATTGTCATCTAACTAGTTACAGATAATCAAATAAAACATGTAAATTTGTATCCATTGTAACACATGCACTTTTATAGGGTTTTTTCTCAATCCCTACTTGAAATACTTAAGGACATATTACGCATAATGGAGCTTTTTACATTGTCTACACTACATAATGGCGATGAGTATGTTATCTCTTAGGGTTACAGGAAGATAGATCCAAGAGAAGAAGGGAGGAGATTGAAAGCAATACCATCAAGGAACTGCAAGTTCAGCCTATATGCTCTTAATAAATGATAATCCAAGATAAGAGTTCAAAATACAACCAAACTATTTATAGCCCCACATGCATATGTGCAAAATAATAAATAAAGACATTGTTAACAAAAGAGATACAAGATGGGGTTCCCTTAACTGATGATGACATCTGATTATGTGGTTCCTGTCGTTGTTCCCATCAGATTCCTGTGTTCGTGTCTGCATCTAATGGGCCTTGTGCCTCCTCCATAACAATTAATGTTGTTAAAATCGACCGACATAACTGACATGCCCGCCAACATATCAGTTTTACTAGAAGAACGGTTACATTGTTATAAAAGAGTAAAAAAAGGTTTAAATATAAGCGGAGCCCTCCATGCCCTAAAGGGCGATGGAACGCTTTTGCGCATCAGTGGTGTGGTAAATATCAAAAATTTGTTCTTCTCGGGCAATCCATCTCATGAGATTAGTCATATTGAAGGCGGGGAGATCCAGACACACGAGGGGGTGATCAGCTGCCACAATCATAGTGGATCTACTGGAAATGGATTGATATGGCCGTTGAGGAGGGAGGAGGGTTAAGTTATGGATAGAGGAGAAGCGGGTGTCGGGGAAGGCCATTAAGGAATGGAGTTATGTCCAAGTTGAAGCATGGAGGCATGTACAGATATCAAAAGTTCATAAAATGAGTCTATGCAAATAGTAGAGCATTGGCGAAAAACTTCAATGATGTCAATGCATGCTTCGATCATGGAATAAGATGGGAATACACAAGGGAGAGCTTTTGGTGACAAGGGAAAGGCGAAAAACATGGGACAACATGGAGATTATCGGAATCACAGTACAAAAGGTATAAGGACGTTGGTTGGGACATAGCTATAAACAAGAAATCTAGCCACATTGAGGCCTGATTCAGCTACATCAGAAAGCCTGGTTCAACCTGAAATTTTAGCTGGTGCAGAACTAAAAGGATCTGGGTCCAATACAATATGGAAAATTCCGCGAGTCGAGAATCATGATGAGGAGTCAGCTCGATTGGGTAGAGAGCTTCCAGTAGGTGTAGACGACAAGGGTATTAATCAGAAGTGGGGCGGGGGTGATTGGAGAGTATGACGGTTGGATATTCCAATAGATGGTGAAGGTCATAGCAGGTTCGGTGAATCTACAATAGGAAACTCAAGAAGATGACAACACTACTACCAGGTGGCAACATGAGGAGTGGTTAGTGAGTGATAGATCGGAACAATGTTACCCCTTACGGTTTCTAAGAAGATGAATACAAGAGAAAAGTGTATAAAAGGAGAGGATATTGAGAGGAATACCATCAAGGAGAAATTACAAGTCATCCTTGAGCTCTTGACAAATGATCGTCGAAGATAAGAGTTCAAAAAATAATCCAACTATTTATATCCCCACACACATGCGGAAAAAACATTGCCAATAAAAGAGATACAAGATGGGTCAGCCCCTTTAAGTGATCAACATCTGATTACACGCTCCATATCATGTACTCCTATCAGATTCCTAGGTTCGTGCTGACATTTAGTAGGCCCTGCACTTTCTCCATAACTAGCAGCAAGCCAAATTTCATTTCAAGGATTCCTATGTGCACCTACCATATGATCGGCATCTGATTAAGCTCTTCATATCATGTACACCTATTAGATTCTTAAGTTTGTGTTGACATTTAGTGGGCTGCACTTTCTTCATAACTAGTAAGAAGACAAATTTCATTTCAAGGATTCAATATTAACTTCTATGTAGTAACAATAATATAAGGATGAAAAATCTATCAAAGCCAACACAAAGATGAAGCACTGGTAATGTCTTACTTACAAACCCTAATGTCACAATTACTTCATACTCTTTCAGTCATGTAGGGGGGGAAGATCTAGTGAAATCAACAATTATGCACTTCAATTTGAAAGAAAAATGCATTATAAGTTTGTAGAGAGATACACGATGAAGAAAGAGAATGGAAAACTTCTCAGCTTTTTATATGTATATTCAACACTTTTACAATGTACAAAGGAGGCTCCTTATAAAGAAGAGAAGGGAGAGAGCTAAAAGTAAATTAAAGATGTGGGACTAAAGGAGGAGCTAAAGAGAAGAGGTCTTATGGGCCTTAAGGACATGGGCTTGTATTTATTTCTTGTAACCCCCCCCCCCCCACACACACACACACACAAGCTGGAGCGTAAAAGTCGTAGGCGCCAAGCATGGAGAGGAATTGCTGATATAGCGAGACAAGTCCTTGGTGAAAATGTCGGAGATTTGATCAGCGGCCCATACATGCCTAAGGATCAGCTTCCGAAGTTGAACCTTTTCCCGGATAAAATGACAATCAACCTCAATATGTTTTGTATGCTCATGGAACACAGGGTTCTCGGCGATGTGAATTGCAGCTTGACTATCGCAAAAGAGAACAGCTGGTGATGGAAGTTTGACACATAAATCAGTGAGGAGACTTTCTAGTCATGTGAGTTCTGAGACGGCGGCAGTCATGGAGCGATACTCTGCTTCAGCTGAAGACCGAGAAAAGACAGTCTGCTTTTTGCTTCGCCAAGTAACCAAATTCCTGCCAAAATATGTGCAGTAGCCGCTAGTAGATCACCGATCGTCCAGGGACCCAGCGTAATCAACATCACAATAAGCAATAAGAGATAGAGAAGTAGAGGGCTTGTATAACAGCCCTTGTCCCGGAGCATTCTTTAAGTATCGAAGAATACACTCAACGGCTTGAAGATGAGAGACCCAAGGAGTATGCATGAAGCGGTTAACCACACCGACCGCAAAGAAAATGTCAAGGTCCCAAGGGCTTGTATAACAGCCCTTGTCCCGGAGCATTCTTTAAGTATCGAAGAATACACTCAACGGCTTGAAGATGAGAGACCCAAGGAGTATGCATGAAGCGGTTAACCACACCGACCGCAAAGAAAATGCCAGGTCGTGTGACAGTGAGATAGATTAACTTGCCAACAAGGCGGCAATAGTACTCCGGATTAGGGAGAAGCTGATCAGAGTCCGAACTGTGAGCACAGAGCTGGTGATTAGAATCCATAGGTGTATCCGCTGGCTTACACCCAGAGTACTCAGCGTCATGAAGCAAATCAAGACAATATTTTCGCTGAGATAGGACAAGACCATCGGACCATCGAGTTACCTCAATTCCCAAGAAGTATCGAAGTCGGACCAGATCTTTCGTTTGGAATTGAGTAGCTAGGTAGTTCTTGATTTGAGTAATGTCGGGAAGATCATCACCTGTGATCAGAATATCATCAACATAGACCAGAAGAATCACGGTGCCCGTAAGACGCCGGCGGATAAACAGTGAAAAATATGCTGAGCTCCGTGTGAAACCGTAGTCACGAACCACTCGGCTAAACTTATCAAACCATGCTCGTGGAGACTGTTTGAGTCTATATTGAGATTTCTTCATATGACAGACGAGATACTCCCCCGTGGTTTCATAACTATAAACCAGTTGATTGTTGCATATACACAGCCTCTACAAGATCGTCGTTGAGAAAGACATTTTTAATGTCGAGCTGATGTAGCGGCCACTGTCGATGGACAGCAAGGGAAATTAAGACACAAACAGTATTGATCTTTGCAACAGGAGAGGTTTCCTCATAGTCAATGTCTTGTTGTTGGGTGAAGATGCGAGCAATAAGACGGGCTTTAAGGCGATAGATCGTGCCATCAGGATGGTGTTTCACAGTGAAGACCCACTTGCAGCTAACCCTGGAATGGTCAGGGGGAAGGGGAATAAGATCTCATGTGTGATTGGCCCAAAGCGCAATTATTTCCTCATCTATTGTCGCCCGCCAACCAGGGTGTTGAAGAGCATCCTGCACAGAGGAAGGAGTAGAAATAGAAGACAAGGAGAGAGCAAACATGCACATATCAGGGGAGAGACAATGCATGGATACATAATTTGAGAGAGGATGTGTGGTTGATGCATTTGGGGTTTACATCAGCGGTGGAAGGTGTTGTTGAATCGGCAGGCGGCGGGGTATCAGTAGTAGATGGGGGCTATCGTGAGGGGCCAGAGCGAGGATAATGACGGAGTAGACACGAGGAGGAGGGGCCGAGACAGAAGGAGGTGTTGGGAGACGGGTTGGTGGAGAAGAGTTGAAGGGAACAAAAGGTTGAGAAAGATCAGGAGGGGAGGTGGAGGTGAGTACGGAGTGATGAAAGGACTGTTGCTCAAGAAAGGTGACATCAGCAGATGTGATCAGTTTTCGAGTGGAGGGAGAGTAACATACATAACCCTTTTGAGTGCGAGAATATCCAACAAACATGTAGTGCATGGCGCGAGGGGCAAGTTTGTCAACAGGAGGGCCGAGTTAATGAACGAAGCAAACGCAGCCAAAGACCTGTGGGGTCAAGGGAAAAAGGGGTCGAGTAGGAAATAAAAGAGAGAAGGACGTTGCAAATTGAAGAACGGAGGAAGGCATACGGTTGATGAGGTAACAGGCAGTGGAGACAGTGAAGTTTCAGTAGATAGTGGGGACATGCATCTGGAATAGGAGAGATCGGGTTACTTCAAGGAGATGACGGTTCTTCCGCTCAGCAACGCCATTTTGTTGGGGCGCATACGCACAGGAGGTCTGGTGGATGATACCTAACGAAGTACAGCAATCCTGAAAGGCATGACTGGTGTACTAGCGAGTATTATCTGTACGAAGAATTTTGATATTTCGGGAAAATTGCATTTGCGTTTCTGCAATAAAGGCGCGGAAATTGACAAAAGCTCAGAGCGATCGCGCATCATATATAGCCAAGTTACACGTGAATAACCATCAATAAAAGTTATAAAATAACGATAGTCAAATACACTAGCAGTTTTATAGGGCCCCAGATATCAAAGTGAACTAAATCAAAAGAAGCGGTGCTCTTAGTACAATGAGGAGGAAACACAGCACGATGGTGTATTCCATAGATACATGATTCACCCTCAAAAGAAGAAAAACAAAAATCAAGAAGAGCCTTCTGGAGGATCGGGAGAGGAGCACGACCAAGACGACGATGCCAATCGATAGAGCTGACGAAGGAGAGAACGGAAGCATGGAGATCCAAGATGTAGAGCCCATCGGACAGCCGTCCTCTACCAATGATATTCCGCGTTGCCGATCCTGCACAATAAAGGAGGACGAAGAAAAGGTGATTAAGCAGTCATGATCGTGAATGAGGCGACTAACGGAAAGCAGATTAAAATAAGAGTTAGGAGCATGAAGAACAAAGCGCAGCAAGAGAGAGGGGGTGAGCCATATATTTCCAGAACCAGTTACAGGAATCGTATCAACATTGGCCACTGTAATGGATTTGGGATATGGAGAATTCAAGTACTGAGATGGCTTTTGAGGACTGACGTGATGGGTGGCACCAGAGTTCATAATACAAGATGGGTTGAGGGAGAGGCGGATGATACTTTCATTGGAGATGGAGGCACCAGAGGTAGGACGGGAGATCAGACCGCGAAGATGTTGGAGTTCCTCTCGTAGGGTATCGATATCGGAGTGAGACGTGGGAGGACTATCAACAACAGGGGATGCATACGACATAGATGGAGCATGGGGTAGGGGAAAACCATGTTTCTTAAAGCAGACAACCTCAGTATGACCGTCTCAGCCACATAAGGAGTAAAGGAGAGGTGTCTGGCCACGGGAGCGATTTTGCCCATCATGTCCACCACCCCGGGAACCATACTGGCCACCATGAGGAGGGGAAGAAGGCCGGTGATCAGAGCCCCGATGTAGCAGAACTGGAGGAGAAGGCAGCTGAGGAGCAGACGGTGGTGTCACCTTGAGCAACATGGAGCAAACATAAGACAGTGTGAGGATGATAGGGGAGGAGAGTATGTTAGCCCGAACACTGTGTAGATGAGGAGGAACCTGAGCCATCATGAGAGCAATACCGACCGCCTCCTTCTGAGCACGCAGAGCGGCTAAATCCAGAGTGAGGGGCTGATGTTGAATCCAAGCCTCAACAAGGGTCTTTGAGGTAGCAACATATGAGGTGAGATCGCCACCCGTGCCGGGATCGAGGTGTTGAAGAGCGAGGAAGATATCAAATAAGTGTTGAAGACTATCCTTGCCAGAGTAAAGAGAGTGGAGCTCATCCCACGTAGCTTTGGCGGTCTCATGATACATCATCATTCGATATGGTTCACTGTCCATGGAGTTCAAGAGTCATGATTGGACACGGCCATCATCACGAAGTCATTGCTCAGATGGCTCCATAGAAGGGGCCCGGGCGAGATGGTGAAGGAGACCTTTGGTCTGAAGAACACGACGCACGGAGTGACCCATTCCACAAAATTATTCTTACCAACAAGCAAGATAGTCGTAATCCGGAGTTCATTCCGAGCATCGGAGGAGGGAGGCACAGGAGCAAGAGCTGGGAGAGTCGAGGACGTAGGAGCAACAGTCGTGCCCATCGCAAAAAAGAACAAAGACAGCGGTCACTCTGAGAAGCAGGAGCGGACACAACTGTGAATAGCAGAGTTGGAGGTGAATACCAGTTGCATCTGCCACTGGCACAAAATCAGATGAAGGTGATGGCTGATAAGAAATAGCATGAGAAAGAATTTACAATCGGGATTCAAGGATATGTCAAGCTACATTTGAATAAACAAGCTAGTTCGAGAGGCCCCTCAAGTTCCAAACTATCGTCGAAGTATTTTGGACCCTTTTCGATTATAGAAAGAATTTGGTAAGTTACATACAAACTGTAATTACCAGATCACGTGAAGATTCATCCTGCATTCTGATGGGGAGCAACCCGTTCGGGTTTACTCACGACGACCACGGGCGCAGTGATGATCGAGAACGCTCATTTCGAGCGGCTCGACGAACTTTGTATTTTTGTCTCTTGTCATTTTTTATTTGGAGTTGTAATTTTATGTTTTATTTGAGTCATAGTGTTCGGACAATCATAGTCGTTCATTGGTCCTTAGAAAAACTATAAATAGAGGGTGAGGGCTCTCATTTGAGGGATTGAAGATTGGAGTCTAGAAGCCAATCCTTGATCACTTCGGTGTCGAAGCCGATTCCAGGTGCGAAGCCCGGGCTTGCTCTTCCCTCCCACAACAGCGGCCATCCACCCCTCCTCCACCTTCAAGTGGCCGGCCAACCAGCCCCCTCCATTTACAGCAGCCAACCAGCCCTCTTCCCCTCCATTTACAGCCGGCCATCCCCCCTCCTCCACCTTCAAGTGGCCGGCCAACTTACCTCCCCTCCTCCTCCACCACAAGCTACAGCCGGCCAGCCACCCCTCCTCCCCTGAAAACAGCGATCCTCCACTCCCTACCCGTCATTTTCCTATCACTTTACATTTTCCGGCGATCGCCGGAAAATATTTCCGGCGACCACCACCACCAGCAACCACCTCCGGCCACCTCCAGCCACCCTCCACCTCCACCCCCACCTATAACCACCACAACTACCCACTACTCCACCATTTCCACCTTCCTAAATTTTAGGAATTAATTCCTAAATGTGAGGATAACCAACCCCTACTTCTCAGCCCACTTCCCACCCGTAACTGAACCCCACCCCTCTCAATTCTCTAACCTCCTCATTCCAGCCGGCCCTACCCCCTCTCCCCTTTCCTATTTCCCACACGTGGAGTCACCACCTCTCCCCTCCTCCCATCAACAACTTTCCCCTTCCCTTCTGTTACCATCTTGCAACCCAAATTCCCCCCTAAGCTGTTGTAAACTGCTGTCCAGACACACTACAGCAGCCTAGAACCCCAGCCAGGACATTCCCCATCTCTTCTCCACATCCCCACCACCTGGAAGCCCACTGTCGGCCACCTTAAACACCTCCAGCCAAGGGTTAGGCTGCTGTCCAGCTTTCAGGACAGCCATATCTCCCTACAACCTGCAGGAATTGCCTCCCGGCACACCTCATAGTTGCTGTCCCATTTTCTGGACAGTGTCATACAGCATCTGAGTACTGAAAACAGCCACGGACAGCCCTCAGTGAGCATCTACAGCCCTCCCCTCTCAATAGTTGTTGGTAGACAAGGTGTGTTGTCATTCCTTTTTGCATTGAGTTTTGTGTTTATTCTCTACTTGTAGAGATAGTGGTTTGTAAGTTTTGTCTTCAATCATTTCGATCTTTGTGATTTCCCATTTAAATAGTATTTACTTTCGCGCACTCTCGCGCTCATACGCTTCTCTTTGTTACCTTGGTTTTAAATTGCTTTAATTCAATTGTGGAAAAATCTAGTTATATGATTTATAAATATTGTATTGCAAGTTAGAATTCGCCAGATCAGTTGGTGATGAGAGTCCGCCTGAGGACTCTTTATCAAGGAGGTCGGGGGATCGAGCCCCGGCCTCAACAACCTATCGGCCCTGTGGTGGGACCGGGGATGGGTTGGGGTGTACGGTCCGCGAGACCTGATAAGGCTCATCGGGTGGACTCCCGGTGGGACCCCTGGGCCATGGTGCGATGCCAGGTATCCAGGGTGGCAGGCGGGTGGGACGCCCTACGTTGCACGGGGACGGAAACGGGATACGGGATACGATACGAAACGGATACGGGAAACGTGATTTTTAAAAAAATACGGATACGGGAAACGTTTTTAATTTTTTTTAATTATATTATTACAAAATTGTGTCAATTACAGGGGAATTAAATTAATGAGTCATACTATGAAACTATGGGAACGAGTAATAGAGAGACGAGTTAGACGAGAGACTAGCATCTCAGAGAATCAATTTGGATTCATGCCAGGGAGGTCAACCATGGAAGCTATACATCTCTTGAGGAGACTCATTGACAACTATCGGGAAAGACAAAAAGATTTGCATATGTTGTTTATCGATCTGGAGAAGGCGTATGATAGGGTTCCAAGAGAGGTCTTGTGGAGAGTCTTAGAAACGAAAGGTGTAAATGTATCATACATTGACGTAATCAAAGATATGTATACAAATTCAGTGACCAGGGTGAGGACATCTGGAGGATTAACACAGGAATTCCCTATCGCTGTTGGCTTACATCAAGGGTCAGCTTTAAACCCTTACCTCTTTACCCTTATCTTGGATGAACTTACCGGACATATCCAGCAAGCAATACCTTGGTGTTTATTATTTGCAGATGATATTGTTTTGGTCGATGAGATGCGCGAGGGTGTAAACGCGAAACTGGAATCTTGGCGAGACACTTTAGAAAAGAAGGGTTTTAGGTTGAGCAGGACAAAGACAGAGTATATAGAGCTTAAATTTAGTAGTGCAAGAAGGTCAGATGACTCCGTCATTAAATTGGGTGACCAAGATATTTCCCGCAGTGAGTGCTTTAAATATCTGGGATCGATAATTCAAAAAGATGGAGGTGTAGATAAAGATGTGATTCATAGAATCCAAGCAGGTTGGTTGAAGTGGAGAGGCGCGTCTGGGATCCTATGTGATCGTAAAGTACCACTAAAACTTAAAGGCAAGTTTTACCGTATTGCAATTAGGCCTGCAATGCTCTACGGTTCTGAGTGTTGGGCAGTGAATGGTGTACACGAGCAAAAAATGGGAGTCGCGGAGATGAGAATGCTTAGGTGGATGTGTGGTCACACGAGACTGGATAAAATTAGGAATGAATGTATCAGGGATAAGATAGGAGTGGCGCCAATTGTAGAGAAGATGCGAGAAGCTCGTTTAAGATGGTTTGGACATGTACATAGGAGACCATTAGAGGCACCTGTTAGGCGTTGTGAGAGTTTAGTCACTAGACATGTTAAACGGGGGAGGGGTAGACCAAAAAAGACTTGGAATGAAACTATAAAGAAAGACATGATGTACTTAGACATTAATGAGACTATGCTTAAAGATAGGGCGCAATGGCGACAGAGGATCCATATAGCCGACCCCACTATGGTGGGATAAAGGCTTGAGTGTTGTTGTTGTATATTATTACAAGTATTAATTAATATAAAAAATACAACTAACAAATTAAGTTACCATCTCAATCACTACATTCAATAATATGTAATGATGGTCATCAAACTCTTCACATAATATGTAATGATGATCGACACCGCTACTTGAATCCATATTATGCAAGATAAGACCTAATTTAAACAACAAATATTCTCAATGATAAATTTGTATAAATCTCTATAAAAATCTGTATAAAATCTGTACAGGGTAGGTATAAATCACATTGCAGCATGGTTAAATCAAAATTTGACAGTAGGGTATAATCAGCAAGTAAATCAAAATCTGTAAACAGTAGAAGAAAAAGAAGAAGACCTGGAGCGAGAGCAGCGGGAGAGCTCGCCTGGAGTGAGAGCACACGGGAGAGCGGCGGAAAAAGAAGCGGCATATTAAACCTAAAGAAGCGCACGGGAATCGCGTATCTAAATCGCGAATCCGAAAATATTTTTTTTAATAATTAAAATTACGTTTCCTAGAGTTTCGGAAACGCATTTCCGAAAATATTTTTTTTAAATAATTAAAATTACGTTTCTTAGAGTTTCGGATACGCGTTTTCGAGCGTTTCCCGTATCCGATACGCGTCCGAGCCGATACGTAGAGCATTTTTAAGTATCCGTGCAAGGTAGGGGACGCCCGTCCTGCATCATAAAAGTGCACTTTTATGATGCAGGACGGGCGTCCCACCCGCCTGCCACCCTGCGGCCTGGCATCACACCCCGGCCAAGGGTCCCACCGGGAGTCCACCTGATGAGCCTTATCAGGTCCCGCGGACCGTACACCCCAACCTGTTGGAACCTTCGTTTTTTATTTGAGTCATGATCCATATTTACATTCATTCTGTGATCAATCAAATCCCATTAAGTTAGAAGACTGAGAAAAATATATATATAAATAATATACAGGAGAAAATAATATATATATAAATAATACAAGTTCTCTGCGTTCGACGAACGGCTCTCTGCGTTCGACGAACGGCGTTCTGCGGTCGACGAATTATATCCATTCAGCGGTCGACGAAATCCAGCCCGTCTCAGCGGTCGACAAAATCCAGCTCGTCTCAGCGGTCGACGAAAAGCTGCGTTCGACGATCTCAAGTCAGCGTTCGACGAATCTTCAACAGAAGCTCAGAACGACGAATTCAATTCTCAGATCGACGAACTTGAAGCTGAGCTCGACGAATTTCTATCAGCTTTATAATTTAGAGATTCTCAGCTCGACTAATATTCTCAGCAATATTCTGATTTAATTCTATTTATATATTGCTGCCCGTCTTTTCTTTATAAATTAATATTATAGCCGTTGCAGAAAAGCTAAAGACGACAATTTATCTTCTCGAGGAATCTAGGAAATTAAAGAGACAGTATCTCTTTCCTCTCTTGTCGGGCAAGAATTCAAATCTGCCCAAAAGCCTTCTCCAGATTATATATACAAAGAGAAGAGCAGAGAAAAAAAAAAGAATATATACAAGAGAAGGAATATACAGATACAAGAAGAGAGAAACAGAAATAACAGAGAAGCAAAAAGAAGAAGCAGATCTACAGAGTTCTTAATAAGAGCAACATATATTATTTATCTTCTTTTTGTTAACTCTTCTCTGCAGAACATCTTCATCCTGAGACACCAATCAAGATCACTTGCTCAGGATCAAAACTGCAGAAGAAGAAAAAGAGTTATTACAATCAGTGAAGAAGCTTCCTCAACATTAATCAAGTCAGGGGGAGCTCTTCTTCAACATCATCAAGATCCATTCTCAACAACCCATCAGGATCTCTAGAGTCTTCTCAAGCAAAGAGAAGAACAATATATTTTCCATTTTCTTTTACCTGTATAAAGGGTTATGACTCCCTTCAAAAGTTACAGACATTGGTGGCAGGGCACCTGATCAAAAACCTTTAGTTTGGTTAGAGCACCTGATCAAAAGCTCACTTGGTGTGTGAACACCTGATCAAAACTCCCTTGGTGGCAGGGCACCTGATCAACAACCTGTAGTGGATTCCTACCAAGTGTGGTAGAAGAGTAGATGTACCCAGATTTAGTGGGGAACTACTATAAAAATCCTTGTGTCTCTGTGCTTGTGATTTTCTGTGTTGTTGTGCTGTGCTGATTTGTTTTTATTTAGTTTTTATAAATCACTCTGCTAAACACATAAATATATCATTATTTTAATTCCGCTATAAAATTAAGTGCAAAACCTTTTAATAATCTATTCACCCCCTTCTAGAGTAACATTAAGAACTAACCTCACTTTCAATTGGTATCAAAGCTGGTTGATTATATCAATCACTTTCAACTGATACTCAATTGCACTTTCAATTGGTATAAGAGGGTAGTTGATTTTATACAGGCTAACACCTGAATCATAAAGATCAATTAGTTTTTTTTTTTTTTTTAAATTCATGGCACAAGAAGATTATTTAATCACAAGTCCACCAATCTGTAATCTAAATAGATTTTCTTTATGGCAAGCTAGAATTAAATTATATATGAATGTCATAGATGAAGAAATCTATAATTAGATTTTGACAGGACCTCCAACTTCATCAACATCAACAGATGATCAAAGGAAGCTGAAAAGTATTGATGCCAAGGCTATAAAAATATTAGCTCAATCAATGTCAAATGACATTCTTCAAAGAGTTGATGACTGCACTTCAGCAAGAGGCATCTGGAACTCCCTCACAAGGATGGTAATTGAACCTTCTTCCACTGACTGTATTTTTGATGTAGAACCATCATCTACTCCAAGTGAAGAAGAAGAAGAAGAACAAAAGGCCAGAAGATTCTGCATGTTGGCCATATATGGCTCAAACCACCACTCAGATGCAGAATCTGAATCTGATGAAGATAAGGTAACTGAGGTAACTTCAAATCTAAATTTTACTTCAGAACAATACAAATCAGATTTTAAATTAACATATACAGATTTAATAAAATCTGACAAAGAAATAAAGGAGTTAACAAAAAATAATAATTTAACTCCTGAAATAATAAACTTAAAGAAAATTTGAAAAACTCAGAAGAACAAATTATTTCTTTAAAAATTAAGTTAATTAAGGCTGAAAAGTTTAAACAATCTTTTAAGGAAAAAGAAATTATTTATGTTCAACAAAATCAGAAAAAGTTTTCAAATTTATATTTTAATGAAGTAAAAAGGCTAATATATTTCAAATGATTAACCTTTTTAAATCTTTTAACTCAAATAAAAAATTAATCAAGCAGTTATAAAATTCATTTGAATTTTTCTATCTTAAAAACAAAGTCAGATAACTTCAATGTTCTTACAAACTTTCTCCAAAATCATGTTGAGCATTCTACTCAGATTGCATAGATCAGAAATGATCAAAGCACTGAGTGTGAGTCTCTTCTGATAAGGGGATTCTATAGAAGGAAGGTATCAGGCAATGTTTTTCTGATTTTAAAATTCCTTAGAATCCAATAACAGCTGTAGCAATTCATAATATTAAAATCCTATTTAAATCAAAATCTGGGAATAAGAATTGCTTAAATGTATTTTAAAAGAAGAAGAAATAATATAATTTATAGTTAAATATTTTCAAAAAGAACAATAAATTCTTCTATAATCTCTGACCCAAATGCTTTAAGTTATTCAATATCTTTTTTATGCTTAGGTATCCTAAACCAAATAAGATAAGATTGTTAGAACACCCAGTTTTAATTTGGATTAGGATCCCAACTCAAATAGGGGGAGATTGTTGGAACCTTAGTTTTTGATTTGAGTCGTGATCCATATTTACATTCATTCTGTGATCAATCAAATCCCATTAAATTAGAAGGCTGAGAAAAATATATATATAAATAATATACGGGAGAAAATAATATATATATAAATAATACAAGTTCTCTGCGTTCGACGAACGGCTCTCTGCGTTCGACGAACAGCGCTATGCGGTCGACGAAATCCAGCCCGTCTCAGCGGTCGACGAAAAGCTGCGTTCGGCGATCTCAAATCTGCGTTCGACGAATCTTCAACAGAAGCTCAGAACGACGAATTCAATTCTCAGATCGATGAACTTGAAGCTGAGCTCAACGAATTTCTATCAGCTTTATAATTTAGAGATTCTCAGCTCGACTAATATTCTCAGCAATATTCTGATTCAATTCTATTTATATATTGCTGCCCGTCTTTTCTTTATAAATTAATATTATAGCCGTTGCAGACAATAAATATTATAGCCGTTGCAGAAAAGCTAAAGACGGCAATTTATCTTCTCGAGGAATCTAAGAAATTAAAGAGACATTATCTCTTTCCTCTCTTTTCGGGCAAGAATTCAAATCAGCCCAAAAGCCTTCTCCAGATTATATATACAAAGAGAAGAGCAGAGAAAAAGAGAGATTAGAGAACGAAAAAAAAGGATGGGTAGAAAAACTTATTAGATACCGGATTCCATGGTATCTAATAAGTTCTACCTACTATTGGATTTGAACCAATGACTCCAAAAACTTGGAGATCCAACTACAAAGGGCTACAACCACTGTACATTGGTTAGAGGTGGAAGAGCCTCAAACCTATAGTAAGGAAACATTCTTAACGCACGCCCTCACGCGTAGGGTTTTTGACCTCTGAGTTATGGTCAATCTTCTCTTTTATTTGGTGATACCGTGTTAGAACATATGCATCCAAACTAAGTTTACGGGCACCAATACTTCCATTTCTTTTGATAAGGAATGTCGGAGATTCTATGCGATGAGCTTAGTGTCTGAACAAACAACAGAACGGAAGCAACTTATCTATCTGAGATCATTACCTCCTTTCTTCTCTTTTGAGACTTTATCATCTGGATTTTCTTCCTTTTTCTCTTGTTACAATAAGAGAAAATTATTGAGTTATTGCTTTGTTATCATCATTCACGGTGCGAATGTGAACGTTAAAGTCGACCTTGCATGTCAACTTATCAGTTGAAGTTTAGGGTTTAGGGTTTAGGGTTTACTAATAAGGAAAAGATGAGGGGAAACAAGAGCATACCAGCACGCCGCATAAAAGAAAAAAATACATATCAAACCAAGAACTTTAGATGATGAATTACCTAAATACGGACGGGCACCAATGCTAAGTAATTTTTGCCCCGGGATGGTTCCGCTGACCGGGCTCTTCCTAGACGACAGGGTAGGTTGACCTCTCAGGGAGGCTAAGTAATTTTTTCCCCAAGATGATTCCGCTGACCGGACTCTCACTAACCGGCAGGGCATATCAAGTCATGAATCATACTAAACATAATATAATGACAATGTAACACGAATTATAGTAGTCTGTGACTTTTGTAGTCCTATAAGTTATGGAAATTTTTAAGGAGCCTTTTTGGAATCCAGATATTCATTAGCCTTTTTGCACTCTTAAATATTTGGTAATGAAATTATTTACAAGAGATTTATTAAAATACTTCCAAATACTAAACAAGTGACGATGATGTTTCAACTTAGCGAACAACAATGGTGCCGTACTGGATAACATAAATGGACCTTTATGTACCACTTGATATTCATTACCTTCCCAACAGGAGGTAATGATCGGGACGAGCACCACCCATATGACGAGTAAACCCTAAACCCATATGTAGTGAATTTGGTCCAAATACTTCCAAATACTAAAAAGTACACCATTATCATTCAATGGTGTACAAAGGGCTACAACCAACGTTTTGGTAGGCTAGATCTAAAAATAGATATTCATTTGCCTCCCCGCTGCTTGGGCAAATGAATATCTATTTAGGGTTTAGGGTTTAGGTGGAGGTAATAAAAACTTGACGCTGCACTCTTACTCGACCGGTCACAGAACTTTTGACCGGGAGGCTCAGCGGTATGGGGGCTCCTTTTCCGTGTGACATACATATCCTTACAAGAGAAGGAATATACAGATACAAGAAGAGAGAAACAGAAATAACAGAGAAGCAAAAAGAAGAAGCAGATCTACAGAGTTCTTAATAAGAACAACATATATTATTTATCTTCTTTCTGCTAACTCTTCTCTGCAGAACATCTTCATCCTGAGACACCAATCAAGATCACTTGCTCAGGATCAAAACTGCAGAAGAAGAAAAAGAGTTATTACAATCAGTGAAGAAGCTTCCTCAACACTAATCAAGTCAAGGGGAGCTCTTCTTCAACATCATCAAGATCCATTCTCAACAACCCATCAGGATCTCTAGAGTCTTCTCAAGCAAAGAGAAGAACAATATATTTTCCATTTTCTTTAACCTGTATAAAGGGTTATAACTCCCTTCAAAAGTTACAGTCATTGGTGGCAGGGCACCTGATCAAAAACTTGTAGTTGGGTTAGAGCATCTGATCAAAAGTTCACTTGGTGTGTGGACACCTGATCAAAACTCCCTTGGTGGCAGGGCACCTGATCAACAACCTGTAGTGGATTTCTACCAAGTGTGGTAGAAGAGTAGATGTACCCAGGTTTAGTGGAGAACTACTATAAAAATCCTTGTGTCTCTGTGCTTGTGATTTTCTGTGTTGTTGTGCTGTGCTGATTTGTTTTTATAAATAACTCTGCTATACACAAATATATATCACTATTTTAATTCCGCTATAAAATTAAGTGCAAAACCTTTTAATACTCTATTCACCCCCTTCTAGAGTAACATTAAGAACTAACCTCACCTTCACAACCCATCCCCGGCCCTGTGGTGGGGGCCGGGGATGGGTTGGGGTGTACGGTTCGCGGGACCTGATAAGGCTCATCAGGTGGACTCCCGGTGGGACCCCTGTGCCGGGGTGTGATACCAGGCCGCAGGGTGGCAGGCGGGTGGGACCCCCGTCCTGCATCACATTCCATGTGTCTTAATTGAAGGAATGTTGAGTAGAGAGGAATGTAGGGGTATAGTGTAGGAAATCAGAGAGTTGCCATGCACCGTGAACACTTGAGGGAATTTACTAATTGAACCTGGGAAGATTCTGAAGGTGCATTGCTCCGTGTCAAAGCACGGTGATTACACAAATCCTTGTTAAATGGGCCAGTGGTAACAAGGAAGACGCGACTTGGGAGAATTGGAAGAAGTTTATAAAGAGATATCCGCAATTCGATCCTTGCAGCCAAGAAATTTGTTAAGGGGGAAGGGATGATACATGTCTAATTGTTTTGTTTAAATTTGGGCGGAAAAGATAGTTACATTGGGATATTTTAGTAATATTGGGTTATGTGTGTTTAGCGATTATAAATAGGAAGCTGCAGTGAGGTTTACATATGTTTTTGTAACCCTGTCATATGTTTATGTCTTGTGGAAGTCTCCAACTTGTTCAGAGTTCGATCACAACTCTTAAGGTTGATTAGTAATGTAATTCATGTTTTTTATATTATCAATTCCATGTCGTTCTTAGGTGTTCCACATTAGGCCATCATGCCTATTGGGGATTCTAATCAAGAGGTGAACATAGTAACAATGATTAGGAGAAAAAGGTAAGAACATCAGCGGCAGCATCCCATAACCTAAATTTCGTGTTTATCCGTCCATGTCTATCGGGGATTTTAATCAACAGGTTAACACAGCAACAAGATCTCGAATTCACAGTAAACTTGTCATTACCAATGGCCAACCAAACCATTAGCATGCTTCCCCCCCCCCCCCCCCCCCCCCCCAAAAAAAAAAATAAACAAAAAAACAGGAAAAACAAAAGTAAAAATAACATTCAAGAAGATTGAAAATAGGAGTAAGACAAACACAATTTTATTCAGTTCTACTTGATCAAAAGTGATACATTGCAGGTACATTATATAGGACTTAAAACAGATTATAATTGCTGCTTTAAGTGATGCAGGTGCTGCTGGCTGGTGGCTGGTCCGGTGTTAGCAGATTTCACAAATGCTGGCTATTTAAGGCTTTGACGGCTTGGATCAATTCCCAACACCCCTCCTTGATCCGAGCCGTCAATAGCATTCAACGCTGCCCTTAATTTCTGAAATCTGATTCTTCCGAGGGGCTTCGTAAGGATGTCGGCAAGCTGAAGCTCAGTTGGGCAAAATTGAACTCCGATCTTCTTCTCCGTCATTTCTCTCACGTAGTGGTATTTCAGTTATATGTGCTTGCTTTTGTTATGGAAGACGGGATTTTTTGAGAGAGCAATGACGGATTGGTTGTCATAGTGAACGGGGACCATTTCTTCTTCATCAATCTTCTCAGACTCTTATTCTCTTCTTCCTCTATTCTTCTCATTTCTCAAGCTCTTCTTCTCTTATCCTTCTTTTCTTCTGTTTATTTCCTTGTGTACTCTCTGAAGCAAAGCGGCTTCGCAGGTGGCAGAGCATAGAGCCATGTATTCGGCTTCGATAGGAAAAAGTGTGATTGTGCTCTGTTTTCGGGGGGACCATGAAATGGGCTTGTTTCCTGCAAAGAATATGTAACCTCTTGTACTTCTTCTGTCGTCGTTGGAGCCGCCCCAATCAGAATCGTTGTATGTGTAAGCTTGTTGTTTGCTTCATGCTGATATAGAAGCCTGAAATGCTTTGTCCCTTTGATGTATCTGAGAATGTGTTTGGCAACAAGGAGGTGACTAGTTTTGGGGCGTCTTACAAAGCGAGAGACAATTGCAACGACATACTCGATGTCAGGTCGAGTGTTTGCGAGATAGAGGAGGGACCCGTCCAGGCTTCTATATTCTTCTTCCTGCACATCTTCTTCTACTTTACTCAAGTCTTCACCTAGAGGCATTGGTGTGGTTGTGGAATTGTAGTTTTGCATCGAGTATTTCTTTAACAGGTCCGTGGCGTATTTTTCTTGTGAGATAAGCAACTTGGGTTTTGTTTTACTTGAAGGCCTAAGAAGAATTTTAGGTACCACAGATCGATCATTTCATATTTATTCTTCATTTTCTCTTTGAATTCCTCTATTTCCATTTCTTCATCTCCCGTGACAATAAGGTTGTCGACATATAAACAAACAAGGAGAGTTTTACTTGCCCGTTTCTTGATGTATAATGAAGCCTCGTTTGCACTGTGTGTGAACGACTCATTGCAGAGATAAGCATTGATATTTGTGTGTCATGCTCGGGGTGCTTGTTTTAACCCGTAGAGGGCTTTGTTTAGTTTGTATACTTTATTTTTTTCTTCTCTTTCATAGCCATGGGGTTGTTGTACATATACTTCTTCAGAAATTGTCCCATTCAGGAAGGTGGATTTTACGTCAAGCTGGAAAAAAATTATAATTTGTGTTGGGCGACAAAGGCTATGACTGATCGAATTGTGTCCATTCGGGCGACGGGGGCATAAGTTTTGTCGAAATCCCTTCCTGGGATTTGGGAATAGCCCTTGGCGACGATTCTGGCTTTGAATTTGATGGGAGTTCCTTCATCGTTTACTTTAGTCTTGAAAACCCATTTTAGACCGATGACTTCTTTCTCAATTGGTTTATCGACGAGGGTCCAGGTCGCGTTCTTTTCTATCATGCACATCTCTTCATCCATGACTCTTCTTCATTCCTCCTTACTGGCAGCTTCTTCATAAGTGGTTGGTACTTCTGTAAATAGAGCTAGATTGCAGCTCTCATAGATTTATTTTATGCTTCTCATTTTTTTTGGCAATGATGAATTGGGGCTCTTGTCCAAGTTGGAACACGGTGAATCCTTAGAAGCAGTAGAAGAGATGTGTCGGATGGCTTCATTGACTTTATTGAGGTTGGGAGCAACCACCATCTCCGTGTTTTGCCACTTCTCTGACTGCCAATTCCATTGTGAGGACTCATCAAAGGTGACATCTCTGGATATGATCAATTATTTTGTAGGCGGATAATACAGGCGGTGGCCCTTTGTCTCTTAGCTATATCCAATTAGAATGCATTTTTTTGCTTTTTTTGTCCAACTTTTCATGTTTCTCTCCAGATATAAAGGAATAAGTGAGGCATCCAAACACCTTTAGGTGGGAGACTGATGGTTTTTTTTGTTATAGATGGCTTCGAAAGGAGTGATGTTGTGAAGAGCTCTTGTTGGTGATTTGTTAAGTAGATAAACTATGGTATTGCATGCCTCTGCCCAGAACATCTTTGGTAAGTTTTTGCTGGGAAGCAGAGATCGTTCCATTTTGTTGTAGGATATTGGGTGTCGTTAATTCCCTACGTATTCCATGCTTAGAGCAAAAATTGTTGAAATCAGTAGAGAGGAATTCTCCTCCCCTATCACTTCGTATAGCTTCAATTCGTTTTCCAAGCTGATTTTCTATGATGTTTTTAAAATTTGAGAATTGCTTAAAGGCGTCAGATATTTGGTGAAGGACAAAAATCCACATGAAACGAGAGTAGTCGTTGACGATTAGGAGGAAGTATTTGGCTCCTCCCAGCGTGGGTGTAGAGGCAGGTCCCCATAAATCAATGTGGAGGAGATCAATAGGATCTTTGCTTCTCTAGGTTGATTTGTGGAAAAGGGTTGTCGATGAGCCTTCCCGGCTTGGCAATCTTCACAAAAATCAGTGGTGAATTTTATCTGGGGTAGTCCTTTAACCATTTCCTTGTGAACTAAACTTTGCATTGATTGAAAATTTAGATGTTCTTATCTTTGATGCCAGAGCATGGTGGTGGTGGAAGTCTTGCAATAAAAGGTTGTTTGTGGTCTTGATGGTAGATTGATAGAGTAAACCATGTTCTTGGTGGTGGTAGAAGTCTTGCAATAAAAGGTTGTAATGTGGCATCCTTCAACATTAAAGGTGATGAGGTAGCCCTTTTGTGTGATTTTTTCAACGCTCAATAGATTTTGGGCAAGATTAGAAACAAAATGGACATGTGATGAGTTTGGGTTCTCCAGATGTTGACATTATTGAGATAGTACCCCTTCCATCAATGAGTTGAGTAGTTTCATCCCCGAGAAAAATTTCTGATTTGTATGATTCATCGAGGAAGATAAAGGACTCACTGTTGTGGATCATATGGCTTGAGCAGCCGCTGTCCACGTACCATTTCTCATTGTTTTTTTGCTTTTTCCTTCATTGAAGGTGAAGAACATAACATCTGGTGGACCTTCTTTCAGGAATTTGGCTTCTTCTTTGGGCTGAGAGTCCTGAGATCAGTAGTCTCTCTTTGTGTGGGTTGGTTTTCTGCAGCGCTTGCATCTGAAAAAACAATCTTTATTTTCGTGATTATTCTTCTAGCGTAGGCTACAGAATAGAGGGTTGTTATTTTGTGGGTAAGAGGGGCGTTCTTTATCCCGTCCACTGGATTTGGAGTGCCAAAGATTTTGTTGTTGGTATGGGTATTGCAAGGGTGGTAATTGTTGGTGGGGATTTTGTTGTTGGTAGAGGTGTTGTTGATTTGGGAAATGTATGGGGTGGAGATTGTTGGAATTGTTGGTAAGAAATTTATTGTTTTGGGTGTTGTTGGAGTATATATTGTTGGTTTGGGTTTTGTTGGTGTGGATCAAGCTTGCAGATGTCGGATGTCTGACTCATGTCGGTTTGAGTTTCTTAAGTCGGATGTCGGATTGCGGGGGATATATCGGGGACATTTCAAAATGTCCGATTGTAATATTATATATGTATATATATTATATATCATAATATTTTTTTAATTAGATGGTAATTATTTTATTTAATGAAGTATACACTAAAATTCATATTAGAAAATGAAACTACTAACAAGTGTTTAATCAATTTGTAATAAATAAGAAATGTTGCATACTTTCAAAATGTCGAAGTGTAACCAAAGGAGAGTTGCGAAGAAGACAAGAGCTGCGAAGAAGACGAAGGCCAAAAGCGGAGATTAGGGCAAGCGAAGAAGACGAGAGCCTAGAGCATCGTGAGGAGGACGCGAGGGAGATGAGGAGTCGTCGTGAGGGGCAAACGTAGTATAATTATATAAGTATATAATAAAAACTGATTTAATTATAAAATTTAATAAAATAACTTATTAATTTCTAATGGCCGCCATAACCCGACATAACCCGCCATAACGGGCCGACATGCCCGACATGTCGGCCGCCATACTGGAAAATGTCATTTTCCTCATCTGTGTCGCTAACGTTGCGATTTCCCCTAAAAAATAACATGTCGGCCGACATCTACAAGCTTGGTGTGGATATTGTTGGTTTGAGTGTTGTTGGAGAGGATGTTGTTGGTTTGGGTGTTGTATGCATGGGTGTTGTTGGTGAGGTTGTGGTGTAGCATTGTAAGGGTCTGTGAGAGAGGGATTTGGCGTGGATTTATCTTCTCCAACGAAGGGAGTGCAGGATAACAACAACATGGTTAGTAGAATGTCTTCTGGGATTGATTTCTCTGGTTCAACAGATCCTCATGAGACTGCAGAGATCCCATAAGTTCAGTAATGGTTTGCTTCCTCAATAACAGTAACAACATGGTTGAATGATTTTGGTAGGCTTCGTACAATTCTTGTGACAATTTGTGAATCTGTGGTGGTAGCACCCAGATTACGTATTTGGTTTGTGATATTGGTTATACGTGCGCAGTAGAACTCGGGCATCCTTCATGATGTTTTCTTTTTTGAATTCGGGGGGGGGGGGGGGCATCTATAGTTTTATCAGATGGAATTACTCCAATCTCGATGACATCCCATAGATCTTGAGAGACGAAGAGAGCCTTCATTTTAATGCTCCAATATTTATACAATTCATCGGTAAAAATGGTAATATTAGTTGGTGTGGATGATGAGGCAATCGATAGAGAAGTAACTTGAATATAGATGCAGAAATAGGGGGAAAGAATGAAACAAAAGATTGAGCCTGGCTCTGCTACCACTAAAATAAAAACACCATTTAAGAAGATTGAAAATAGGAGGAAGACAAACAAAATTTTATTCAGTTCTACTTGATAAAAAACGATACATGGCAGGTACATTATATAGGACTTAAAACAGATTATAATTGCTGCTTTAAGTGATGCAGGTGTCCGCTGGTGGGTGGCTGGTCCGGTGTTAGCAGATTTTTCCAAATGCTGGTTATTTAAGGCTTTGACGGCTTGGATCAATTTCCAACAAAAACAACAGAGACAAAAACCCTAGTAATGTAACCTGCTTATTTTTCTATCCCTTGGTGAGACCCCAAATTTTGTTATTTTTAAAGCATTCGCCAAATTTCGAATAGAGCCACATAATTATAGATCGTACCAACGTCCAAAATAAGAAAAAATTCAAGAAGAAAAAACCTAATTATGCCCGAAGATGAAGATCGAAGACATAAATGAGCACCTTTCTTTAGGAAGAGTGGCCGAGGACCGCGCAGGAGTTGGCTGAGGAGCATCCGCGGATGGTGGCTGATACTGATGGCGATTGAGGTGTTCCTGTTGAGCTGCGACTGGCCGAACCATGGGAGCGGAGAAACAAAAGGAAGTATCATATGGTTGGCGTGGGAAGTGGGAGAACAGGGAGGACGAGGTAGGAAACTGTGAGAAGCGGCCACCGTCCGCCGCATCGACAACGGCGGAAGCGATCGGAAGTTGACTGAAATGTGGGCCGAGGAGGATATAGATCTGGTCATTGATGAAGGAAGCTTTGCTGGAGAGATCCATGCCCAGCTTTTCCTCGAGCTGGCGTATGACGCCGTCAAGGGAAGTGAAAGTTCCGGCGCCTCCCTCTCGGACAAGCGACTCCACATAGCTGGCGAGTACCTGATCGGGAATCATGGACGCCGACGGACATCTACAACCAGAAATTTGAAGCCGACTGGGGGAAGGAACTGAAGAGAAATGAGAGGGAAAATGGAAAAAAAATCAAATCGATCTGCTCTCTCCCCCTCTCCCTCTCTCTCTCTCTCTCTCTCTCTCTCTCTCTCTCTCTCTCTCCTAATGCCCTCTCGCTTTCTCGCACCTGTTTCGCTCTCCTTTTATGTTTAGGAATAGGAAAGCGAAAATATGATGGTTTTTAATTTAGCGAATTGTTATTCGCAGATCGCGTCCATCCGCAAAATAACTTTTTTCCTATTTTAAATTTTGGAGATCTCTATTTGCAGATCAAAGCCATAATCCCTCTTTTCTCTCCTTCCAGCCGCGACTCCCTATAGGTTTTCCCACAATCCCGTCGCGTGTCTGCAGATCTCCCGCTCGCCGGCGAAGAAGGTCGCCTCTACCACCGTGTTCGAACTTCTCCCCAAATTTGGCCTCCCTCCCGTCCTCCTTCCAAACACGGTCGCCTCCTTCTCCCTCACCCACAACGGCGCTTTTGGGGTAAATCTCTCAGGCAATTGCTGCGTTAACTTCGAATACCTGGTCTACTACGAGCCCAAGATCACTGACATCGTCCGCTAAGGCGATATCAGCGATCTCAAGGGCATTCAGGTCCGCCCGCTTCTTCGTCTTGTTCGACGTCGATTCCATCAAGGGTGATCCTCCGCTTTCCAAATATATCTACTTCGATGTCGGTTGGACGACGAAGAAGCTCAACATCGAAGGGGATGACTGAAAACGTGATGGAGCAGGCAGCGGATTTCTATCCAATGAGGATAATCTTCCAATTTGATTTAGGTTTAGCTTAGTTTTAGCAGGAAATTGTGAACAGTTTTTTTTTTTTGGCAGTTTGCACTCCCAAAATACGGGTTTTTGGCACTTTGCATCCCGAATCTTTAAGATTGACATTTTGCACCCCCCCCCCCCCCCCCCATTATTGATTTATGACATTTTGCACCCCCATGCCGAAATTTCAAGGGTATTTAAGTCCGTGAAGCACCAAAAATGCTCATTTTGGCACTTTGCACTCCGGATTATATGTGCTGACCTGACCTAAATACCCTTGAATGAGCATTTTTGGTGCTGCACAGACCTAAATACTCTTGAAATTTCGGCATGTGGGTGCAAAGTGCCAGAAATCAATAATTAGGAGATGCAAAGTGTCAATTTTAAAGATTCGAGGTGCAAAGTGCAAAAAACTTGTATTTCAGGGGGTGCAAAGTGTCAAAACCCCACATTATTCATAACTCTGAACTTTTTTTTTAATTGACTTATTATGCTTTTGTTGATTTTGGAGAAAGAATTGTTAAAATTAGGGTGAAACTTTTTATGGCTAATTCCTTGAAAAGAAAACCCTAGAAATAATGTTTGTTTGAACAAAGAAGATTCAAAATCTGAACTGACAGCCCTGGCAGTACTTGTCAAACTTATAATTATACACACAAGAATCCTCAATTTCAAACATAATCAGATCCTGTTAATCCATCAAACTCATTTTGGATGGTTTTGGATCAACTTTTCCAAATTTTGAGTAGTTTTGAACAAGATGGGTAGAGTTATCCCCAACCATTCAAATTGTGGGTTAATAAATGCATCATATTGATTGGGAGAATGTGATCGAATGTGTATTTGGAGAATTTTCTTGAAGTTGTATGTCTCACTATAATTTCATTATAAGGGAGAATTCAGTGGATATCGTCATCACGGTAGAGCTCAATGATACCCGCGAAGATAATGTTAACACTAATATTGCATCTCCTTAGCCCGCATATGATAATGATCTAATCTTTTACCCCAAATATTGGTGGTATTCTAATAGTAAATGCATTTTCTAGTTAGGAATTTATACTATGTTTGTATTTTTTCGTAGATATGAAAACACATTTTCAGACAAATACAATATTTCACTTTAATTTCATAACAAAGAGGCACATCCATATGTCGGGAGGTTGGATGAAAGTGAAGAAAAATTGGTCGAAGTTATGTATTCATTATGAGTTAAGCCTAGAAAAATATTATTTGTATTAGAAAAAAATGAAAAATATCACTACAATAAAAATCATGTATAATCAAAGAGCAGAATTGGGTGGTTTGAGCCGGATACAGTTTTATTTAAGTGTATAACGGATGTAGAATATGTTAGCTTTAACGTGATTAAAGATGACAGTAAATAGTTAGAGAGACTATTTTTTGCACATTCTATGTTCTCTCAGTTGCAAGAGAATATGCAAGATGAGAGTCAATTTGGATGAGTAATCTTTATGAGGTATGTTAATGTTTATTAAAACATTTTCTATTTAGTATCAATTTTGAGGTATGTTAATGAACTATTTTGCGGCTATTGAGATGACTCCGAAGGAGAAGCAAATATAATTTTGAAATACACTAACAAGAAGGTAAAATTTCACTTCCTTGCTCAATTAGTTCATTAATAAATTTTGTAAAATTGTATCAAATCTTCTTCAATTCTTGTAGGGATGAAGCTGGATGGGCAAGGTTTTGAGCTGCTTATACATAATTTGTTATGTGGGCTGCATACACTTATTTTATAATATTACCAACATTTTGGGCTACTTAAACTTATTTTCTTTGTTAATGTACAATTGTAGGAGTTCATGTTTTTTATTTTGTGTTAACCTGCGAATAACAAAACTGGCTCCCTTTAGAGCTACGAATAGACGAATTCGGACGGTGAATAACAATTCTCTTAATTTTTTATACATTATATTAAGATTGCTAGGGTGACAATTTTTAAATCACTGTCTATTAAATATGAGAATTGTTATTCGCAGATCAACCACAGATCAACTTTTTCTAGTTTATCAATTGTTATCCGCAAATCAATTTTAGACTTGAGCATTCGATATCTTTGTTCTCCTGATCAGGGTCCGACAACGAAGGAACATCTCTGATGACCTTCTGAGTACTTCAATGTGTGGACGAATTGCCTTTCTTCCTCAACTCGGTCTCTATGCGGCGAACATTTAGCACGCGATATCATTCGACGGACGGGCTTCCCCTGCATTCAAACTTATATTATATTTACTTATATTAGTTATAAAAGTTTTATTAATTATTATAAACTTATATTTATATTAATTTATATTTAGATAATATACATATAATTTAATAAAAATATAAGTTATAATAAATTTACTTATATTAGTTATGAAAAGTATACTTCTTTTTGTGTGTGTGATAATAATTTATGTGCTTACAATAATTTGTCATCAGATATAGTGGTTTACTTTTTATTTAATATATGATCGGTTATAGGTTTGATCATTACACCACAAATTTTCATGAAAATTGTCTTTACTATAAATAGTATTAAAATTCTAATGTATATATGGGCAAATTTGAAATTTCGCATTTTAGGGCAGTCGTGGCCTGAAAATATAGGCCTAGGATATATAGTAGATATATGAGCTCTGGTAAAATTAATATGGGCTATATCATTACACCACCTAGATAATCGGACTGTTAGATTTGATTTCAACGAGATCGGATGACTCAAATTAACCCTATGGGGCTCACACTACACCAAAAGAACTTTTTGTATATATTAATATATGAATATGTAATAATAAACAATTATTATTACATATCCACGTATATATTTATGTCGTTCTAGAAATTACAATAATAAATTATATATTAAATATTCCCGCATCTTTATTTTATATTAAAAAAAATCTACCGATTCGAACTGATTTTTCAAGATTTACTAATATATTATTTTCAATGTATCCACTTTGCAAAACGACTGTGTAGTAGTTGTGTATTAAATAAGAAACATTGCAGATGTTTGTATGGGATCCTGATCTCCTGGAGTTCGTGCGGGAACTTCAAGGTGGAGTTCAATCCAACGGCGCAAGATTCCCCAACTCCATCAATCCAACGGCTCTTGAATTTATCCACTAGAAGACAAAAAAGTAAAAAAACTAAAAAATATATAAAAAATAATGGGCGAGATCGCGCGAACTATACACCAAGGGGCGAGATCGCGCGAACTCCACCTTGAAGTTCCCGCACGAACTCCAGGGGATCCGGATCCGTTTGTATGATAAATATTGTCAAATAGAACTGATTTTTTTTTGTAATAAGCGTTTGTATGGTGCAATCTCGTAAATATTGTTGGCTCACCAAATGCAAAACTTAATAAAAATTGAAGAGATAATGATACGTATTTTAAAATTAAAGATAAATAAATTAAACTAAATTAAATTTTTTTTGAAAAAACTAAAGTAAAGTAGGATAAAATTAGAAATATGAATAAAGATGAATATTTTATCAAAAGGTATGTTCTCTTATATAATAGTAGATTAAAATAAAAAAATAAAAAAATATTTTAAAATAGATTTAAAACAACTTATTATTTTATAATATTATTAGAAGTTACTATACAGTTAATATATTAAAATCAGTAAACAGTAAAGTTTTAATTAATAATGTTTCATTAATTTAGTAAAACTTTATTCAATAGTATAGATGTGTAGTACTGCGCTAAAACTGCTTAATAAATTAATTAAAGCTAATGCTATTTAATAAATTAAATTAATAAGTTAATACCTTTATTAAAGTTTATAAGAATTAGTATCATATTCTTTAATAAATTACTTAAAGTTATGAGCTTTTTTAATTATCAAATGTATTTAATATAATATTGTTTTTTTTTACTGTTGAAACCGAGACTTGCGAACAAGACTTAGTCTCTGTGGAGTTCGGGGCCCTCAGCTAGCCGAGGGGCGACCAATCCTTACTCCTCCCAAGGGAGAGCTCTAGGTTGAAGGTGTTGGAACTAGGGACTGGACCAAGGGCTTAGTGGGGAGGTCCCGCCACATACCCGGAAGCCCCTCAGGAACTTCCCCTCCCAAGCCACTACTAAGCTTGGGCACCACTGGAGGCTCTCCTCACCCCCCTAGAGAGACTTGGGGAGGGAGAGAGAGGGAGAGAGCTAGCCTAGAATGAGATCTCCCCAAATGGTGCCCCCTTGGTCCTATTTATAGGATTTTTGAAGTTGGGCAGCAAATAGCCGAAAACTGGTCTGCCAGATTACCAAAATACCCTTGAACTGGGCTGCAGATAGCCAAATCTCGCTGCTCTTGGACTGCGAATAACCAAAACTGGACTGCGAATAGCCAAATCCCGCTACTCTTGGCGCTAAACGCAGACCGCCTACCCGGCAAGGTTCTGGGCGAGCCGGAGGCCTCACGGCCCTCCCAGCTCGCCCCCACAAGGGTCTGGGCGAGCCGGAGGCCTCCCGGCCCTCCCGGCTCGCCCCCACAAGGGTCTGGGCGAGCCGGAGGCCTCCCGGCCCTCCCGGCTCGCCCCCACAAGGGTCTGGGCGAGCCGGAGGCCTCCCGGCCCTCCCGGCTCGCCCCCACAAGGGTCTGGGCGAGCCGGAGGCCTCCCGGCCCTCCCGGCTCGCCCCCACAAGGGTGTGGGCGAGCCGGAGGCCTCCCGGCCCTTCCGGCAAGACCCCACAAGGCTCTGGGCGAGCCGGAGGCCTCCCGGCCCTCCCCGGCTCGCCCTCACAAGGCTCTGGGCGAGTCGGAGGCCTCCCGGCCCTCCCCGGCTCGCCCTCACAAGGGAACAGTCCTGGGATGCGCCCCTCAGACTCGACTCCCTCCAAATGCTCACCCCTCCTCCCGGGGTCGCGCCATTTGGAAATATTGGGCCTAAAAATATCTTGGGCCTCGGGGGCCCACTCGGCGAATACAGGGTTGTACACAATCCCCGCTCTTTTCGAGCGTGGCTCACGCTCGGAAAGAAATGTTCAACCCTGCATATTCGACGAGTGTCGCTGGGAATCCGGTTATTGGTGATATCTTGGAAAAGCCACAGCGCCTCCCCGAGAGGTCCCCCAACCTTGCCGGCTAGCGAGAGCCCGACTAGCTGAGCCACCTCGGGGAAAAACACAGCCTCCCCGAGAGGCCTTCCTACCCTGCCGGCTAGTGAGAGCCCGGCTAGTGGAGCCACCTCGGGGGAAAAACACTTAGCCTCCCCGAGAGGTCTTCCAACTCTGCCGGCTAGTGAGAGCCCGGCTAGCGAGACCATCTCGGGGAAAAATACATAGCCTCCCCGAGAGGTCTTCCAACTATGCCGGCTAGTGAGAGCCCGGCTAGCGAGACCATCTCGGGGGAAAAATACATAGCCTCCCCGAGAGGTCTTCTAACTATGCCGGCTAGTGAGAGCCCGGCTAGCGAGACCACCTCGGGGGAAAAATACTTAGCCTCCCCGAGAGGTCTTCCAACTCTGCCGGCTAGTGAGAGCCCGGCTAGCGAGACCACCTCGGGGGAAAAATACTTAGCCTCCCCGAGAGGTCTTCCAACTCTGCCGGCTAGTGAGAGCCCGGCTAGCGAGACCACCTCGGGGGGAAAAATACTTAGCCTCCCCGAGAGGTCTTCCAACTCTGCCGGCTAGTGAGAGCCCGGCTAGCGAGACCACCTCGGGGGAAAAATACTTAGCCTCCCCGAGAGGTCTTCCAACTCTGCCGGCTAGTGAGAGCCCGGCTAGCGAGACCACCTCGGGGGAAAAATACTTAGCCTCCCCGAGAGGTCTTCCAACTCTGCCGGCTAGTGAGAGCCCGGCTAGCGAGACCATCTCGGGGGAAAAATACATAGCCTCCCCGAGAGGTCTTCCAACTCTGCCGGCTAGTGAGAGTCCGGCTAGCGAGACCACCTCAGGGGAAAAATACTTAGCCTCCCTGAGAGGTCTTCCAACTATGTCGGCTAGTGAGAGCCCGGCTAGCGGGACCATCTCGGGGGAAAAATACATAGCCTCCCCGAGAGGTCTTCTAACTATGCCGGCTAGTGAGAGCCCGGCTAGCGGAACCATCCGAGGGGAACTACAGCACCAAAGACTTATCACCTTGCCAGCCTCTCCAGAGATCAACCTGAACCCCCCGTCTAGTGAGAGCCCGGGAGCGGAATCGATCCGGGGCATTCTAGCACCAAAATGTCAAACCTTGCCAGCCTCTCCAGAGATCAACCTGAACCCCCCGTCTAGGTGAGAGCCCGGGAGCGGAATCGATCTGGGGCATTCCAGCACCAAACATATATCACCTTGCCAGCCTCTCCAGAAATCAACCTGAACCCCCCGTCTAGTGAGAGCCCGGGAGCGGAATCGATCTGGGGCATTCCAGCACCAAACATATATCACCTTGCCAGCCTCTCCAGAGATCAACCTGAACCCCCCGTCTAGTGAGAGCCCGGGAGCGGAATCGATCTGGGGCATTCCAGCACCAAACATATCAAACCTTGCCAGCCTCTCCAGAGATCAACCTGAACCCCCCGTCTAGGTGAGAGCCCGGGAGCGGAATCGATCTGGGGCATTCCAGCACCAAACATATATCACCTTGCCAGCCTCTCCAGAGATCAACCTGAACCCCCCGTCTAGTGAGAGCCCGGGAGCGGAATCGATCTGGGGCATTCCAGCACCAAAACATCCAACCTTGCCAGCCTCTCCAGAGATCAACCTGAACCCCCCGTCTAGGTGAGAGCCCGGGAGCGGAATCGATCTGGGGCATTCCAGCACCAAAATATGTGTCACACCTTGTTAGTCATAATATTGCATGCAAGAAAAAGAAACTAAGAAAACAAACTATCGCATTACGTGGATTTACTGGTACAAGCGTTTTTGGTCGCCACCACTTAGCTTGGGATATCCTTTCTTTGCCTCCAACATCCTAGGGCCTGTCCTCCTCGATCCCCTTCGGTCAGTGTCGTTGTTGCATCAGACCCATTGCCTCCCTTATTTCCAAAAACTCGGGGCAGGTGGATGTCGCGTGACCTTCTTCCTGATGGAAGTCACAGTAGGATAACTCCACCCTACCCCCTCCACTTCCTCCTCTTTCTGCTTTCCTGGCTCTCCTCCTTCTTCCCCCGCCAATCGCAATAGTTTGCGGAGGCGATTGAGGGGGTGCCCTTTGTCCCTGCCTCCACCTTGGGAGGTTGGATCTTTTCCTCTTGAAGTTCCCCCCTCCTTGCTCGCGCGGAGTCGACTTGCTGGCCTCTGCGCTTGTCGGGCCATTGGGTACCCGCCACCCGAGGTGGCTTCGCCCATCGACATTCACTCGACTCGTTCTGGGGCGGGGCGAGTGGGGGCCGGTTGCCTCCCCGTTCGCCCCCCTTTGGGGCTGGGCTAGAAGGGGCGGGGCGAGCTGGGAGGGCGCCTCCCTCCTGAGCTCGCCCCCTTGCAGGGGCGGGGCGAGCTGGGAGGGCGCCTCCCTCCTGAGCTCGCCCCCTTGCAGGGGCGGGGCGAGCTGGGAGGGTGCCCCCCTCCTGAGCTCGCCCCCTTGGGCACGGGCGAGTGGGGATATAGCACCTCCCCACCTCCCCTCCACTGGTACCTCTTTCTTGGACTGCTGGCCGAGAGTTCCCTCCTCCACTTGCCGGGGTGGGATCTTCGGACCATCTCCTCTTCTGCCTCCGACTATTATGGCGAAAGCAACCTGGACGGTATGTAAGACCTCTTGCTTGAAATTTTCGAACATCTCCAACGTCACTTCAGCCATCGGGGGTTGCGAGTGACCTGGGTCGGAACTTCCTCCACCTTCGTCCAGCTAGCCGAGGGGCGACCAATCCTTACTCCTCCCAAGGGAGAGCTCTAGGTTGAAGGTGTTGGAACTAGGGACTGGACCAAGGGCTTAGTGGGGAGGTCCCGCCACATACCCGGAAGCCCCTCAGGAACTTCCCCTCCCAAGCCACTACTAAGCTTGGGCACCACTGGAGGCTCTCCTCACCCCCCTAGAGAGACTTGGGGAGGGAGAGAGAGTGAGAGAGCTAGCCTAGAATGAGATCTCCCCAAATGGTGCCCCCTTGGTCCTATTTATAGGATTTTTGAAGTTGGGCAGCAAATAGCCGAAAACTGGTCTGCCATATTACCAAAATACCCTTGAACTGGGCTGCAGATAGCCAAATCCCGCTGCTCTTGGACTGCGAATAACCAAAACTGGACTGCGAATAGCCAAATCCCGCTACTCTTGGGCGCTAAACGCAGACCGCCTACCCGGCAAGGTTCTGGGCGAGCCGGAGGCCTCTCGGCCCTCCCAGCTCTCCCCCACAAGGGTGTGGGCGAGCCGGAGGCCTCCCGGCCCTCCCGGCTCGCCCCCACAAGGGTCTGGGCGAGCCGGAGGCCTCCCGGCCCTCCCGGCTCGCCCCCACAAGGGTTTGGGCGAGCCGGAGGCCTCCCGACCCTCCCGGCTCGCCCCCACAAGGGTGTGGGCGAGCCGGAGGCCTCCCGGCCCTCCCGGCTCGCCCCCACAAGGGTGTGGGCGAGCCGGAGGCCTCCCGGCCCTCCCGGCTCGCCCCAACAAGGGTGTGGGCGAGCCGGAGGCCTCCCGCCCCTCCCGGCTCGCCCCAACAAAGGTGTGGGCGAGCCGGAGGCCTCCCGGCCCTCCCGGCTCACCCCCACAAGGGTGTGGGCGAGCCGGAGGCCTCCCGGCCCTCCCGGCTCGCCCCCACAAGGGTGTGGGCGAGCCGGAGGCCTCGCGGCCCTCCCGGCTCGCCCCCACAAGGGTCTGGGCGAGCCGGAGGCCTCCCGGACCTCCCGGCTCGCCCCCACAAGGGTGTGGGCGAGCCGGAGGCCTCCCGGCCCTCCCGGCTCGCCCCCACAAGGGTGTGGGCGAGCCGGTGGCCTCCCGGCCCTCCCGGCTCGCCCCCACAAGGGTCTGGGCGAGCCGCAGGCCTCCCGGCCCTCCCGGCTCGCCCCCACAAGGGTGTGGGCGAGCCGGAGGCCTCCCGGCCCTCCCGGCTCGCCCCCACAAGGGTCTGGGAGAGCCGGAGGCCTCCCGGCCCTCCCGGCTCGCCCCCACAAGGGTGTGGGCGAGCCGGAGGCCTCCCGGCCCTCCCGGCTTGCCCCCACAAGGGTGTGGGCGAGCCGGAGGCCTCCCGGCCCTTCCGGCTCGCCCCCACAAGGCTCTGGGCGAGCCGGAGGCCTCCCGGCCCTCCCCGGCTCGCCCTCACAAGGCTCTGGGCGAGTCGGAGGCCTCCCGGCCCTCCCCGGCTCGCCCTCACAAGGGAACAGTCCAGGGATGCGCCCCTCAGGCTCGACTCCCTCCAAATGCTCACCCCTCCTCCCGGGGTCGCGCCATTTGGAAATATTGGGCCTAAAAATATCTTGGGCCTCGGGGGCCCACTCTGCGAATACAGGTTTGTACACAGTCCCCGCTCTTTTCGATCGTGGCTCACGCTCGGAAAGAAATGTCCAACCCTGCGTATTCGACGAGTGTCGCTGGGAATCCGGTTATTGGTGATATCTTGGAAAAGCCACAGCGCCTCCCCGAGAGGTCCCCCAACCTTGCCGGCTAGCGAGAGCCCGGCTAGCTGAGCCACCTCGGGGAAAAACACAGCCTCCCCGAGAGGCTTTCCTACCCTGCCGGCTAGTGAGAGCCCGGCTAGTGGGGCCACCTCGGGGGAAAAACACTTAGCCTCCCCGAGAGGTCTTCCAACTCTGCCGGCTAGTGAGAGCCCGGCTAGCGAGACCATCTCGGGGAAAAATACATAGCCTCCCCGAGAGGTCTTCCAACTATGCCGGCTAGTGAGAGCCCGGCTAGCGAGACCAGCTCGGGGGAAAAATACATAGCCTCCCCGAGAGGTCTTCTAACTATGCCGGCTAGTGAGAGCCCGGCTAGCGAGACCACCTCGGGGGAAAAATACTTAGCCTCCCCGAGAGGTCTTCCAACTCTGCCGGCTAGTGAGAGCCCGGCTAGCGAGACCACCTCGGGGGAAAAATACTTAGCCTCCCCGAGAGGTCTTCCAACTCTGCCGGCTAGTGAGAGCCCGGCTAGCGAGACCACCTCGGGGGGAAAAATACTTAGCCTCCCCGAGAGGTCTTCCAACTCTGCCGGCTAGTGAGAGCCCGGCTAGCGAGACCACCTCGGGGGAAAAATACTTAGCCTCCCCGAGAGGTCTTCCAACTCTGCCGGCTAGTGAGAGCCCGGCTAGCGAGACCACCTCGGGGGAAATATACTTAGCCTCCCCGAGAGGTCTTCCAACTCTGCCGGCTAGTGAGAGCCCGGCTAGCGAGACCATCTCGGGGGAAAAATACATAGCCTCCCCGAGAGGTCTTCCAACTCTGCCGGCTAGTGAGAGCCCGGCTAGCGAGACCACCTCAGGGGAAAAATACTTAGCCTCCCCGAGAGGTCTTCCAACTATGCCGGCTAGTGAGAGCCCGGCTAGCGGGACCATCTCGGGGGAAAAATACATAGCCTCCCCGAGAGGTCTTCTAACTATGCCGGCTAGTGAGAGCCCGGCTAGCGGAACCATCCGAGGGGAACTACAGCACCAAAGACTTATCACCTTGCCAGCCTCTCCAGAGATCAACCTGAACCCCCCGTCTAGTGAGAGCCCGGGAGCGGAATCGATCTGGGGCATTCTAGCACCAAAATGTCAAACCTTGCCAGCCTCTCCAGAGATCAACCTGAACCCCCCGTCTAGGTGAGAGCCCGGGAGCGGAATCGATCTGGGGCATTCCAGCACCAAACATATATCACCTTGCCAGCCTCTCCAGAGATCAACCTGAACCCCCCGTCTAGTGAGAGCCCGGGAGCGGAATCGATCTGGGGCATTCCAGCACCAAACATATATCACCTTGCCAGCCTCTCCAGAGATCAACCTGAACCCCCCGTCTAGTGAGAGCCCGGGAGCAGAATCGATCTGGGGCATTCCAGCACCAAACATATCAAACCTTGCCAGCCTCTCCAGAGATCAACCTGAACCCCCCGTCTAGGTGAGAGCCCGGGAGCGGAATCGATCTGGGGCATTCCAGCACCAAACATATATCACCTTGCCATCCTCTCCAGAGATCAACCTGAACCCCCCGTCTAGTGAGAGCCCGGGAGCGGAATCGATCTGGGGCATTCCAGCACCAAAACATCCAACCTTGCCAGCCTCTCCAGAGATCAACCTGAACCCCCCGTCTAGGTGAGAGCCCGGGAGCGGAATCGATCTGGGGCATTCCAGCACCAAAATATGTGTCACACCTTGTTAGTCATAATATTGCATGCAAGAAAAAGAAACTAAGAAAACAAACCATCGCATTACGTGGATTTACTGGTACAAGCGTTTTTGGTCGCCACCACTTAGCTTGGGATATCCTTTCTTTGCCTCCAACATCCTAGGGCATGTCCTCCTCGATCCCCTTCGGTCAGTGTCGTTGTTGCATCGGACCCATTGCCTCCCTTATTTCCAAAAACTCGGGGCAGGTGGATGTCGCGTGACCTTCTTCCTGATGGAAGTCACAGTAGGATAACTCCACCCTACCCCCTCCTCTTCCTCCTCTTTCTGCTTTCCTGGCTCTCCTCCTTCTTCCCCCGCCAATCGCAACAGTTTGCGGAGGCGGTGGAGGGGGTGCTCTTTGTCCCTGCCTTCACCTTGGGAGGTTGGATCTTTTCCTCTTGAAGTTCCCCCCTCCTTGCTCGCGCGGAGTCGACTTGCTGGCCTCTGCGCTTGTCGGGCCATTGGGTACCCGCCACCCGAGGTGGCTTCGCCCATCGACATTCACTCGACTCGTTCTGGGGAGGGGCGAGTGGGGGCCGGTTGCCTCCCCGTTCGCCCCCCTTTGGGGCTGGGCTAGAAGGGGCGGGGCGAGCTGGGAGGGCGCCTCCCTCCTGAGCTCGCCCCCTTGCAGGGGCGGGGCGAGCTGGGAGGGCGCCTCCCTCCTGAGCTCGCCCCCTTGCAGGGGCGGGGCGAGCTGGGAGGGCGCCTCCCTCCTAAGCTCCCCCCCTTGCAGGGGCGGGGCGAGCTGGGAGGGCGCCTCCCTCCTGAGCTCGCCCCCTTGCAGAGGCGGGGCGAGCTGGGAGGGCGCCTCCCTCCTGAGCTCGCCCCCTTGCAGGGGCGGGGCGAGTGGGGGTATAGCACCTCCCCACCTCCCCTCCACTGGTACCTCTTTCTTGGACTGCTGGCCGAGAGTTCCCTCCTCCACTTGCCGGGGTGGGATCTTCGGACCATCTCCTCTTCTACCTCCGACTATTATGGCGAAAGCAACCTGGACGGTATGTAAGACCTCTTGCTTGAAATTTTTGAACATCTCCAACGTCACTTCAGCCATCGGGGGTTGCGAGTGACCTGGGTCGGAACTTCCTCCACCTCCGTCCATGGAGCTCATCTTGAGAGTTTCTTGAATCGGTCACACTCCACGCTCACCGCACCATGTGTTGAAACCGAGACTTGCGAACAAGACTTAGTCTCTGTGGAGTTCGGGGCCCTCAGCTAGCCGAGGGGCGACCAATCCTTACTCCTCCCAAGGGAGAGCTCTAGGTTGAAGGTGTTGGAACTAGGGACTGGACCAAGGGCTTAGTGGGGAGGTCCCGCCACATACCCGGAAGCCCCTCAGGAACTTCCCCTCCCAAGCCACTACTAAGCTTGGGCACCACTGGAGGCTCTCCTCACCCCCCTAGAGAGACTTGGGGAGGGAGAGAGAGGGAGAGAGCTAGCCTAGAATGAGATCTCCCCAAATGGTGCCCCCTTGGTCCTATTTATAGGATTTTTGAAGTTGGGCAGCAAATAGCCGAAAACTGGTCTGCCAGATTACCAAAATACCCTTGAACTGGGCTGCAGATAGCCAAATCCCGCTGCTCTTGGACTGCGAATAACCAAAACTGGACTGCGAATAGCCAAATCCCGCTACTCTTGGGCGCTAAACGCAGACCGCCTACCCGGCAAGGTTCTGGGCGAGCCGGAGGCCTCCCGGCCCTCCCAGCTCGCCCCCACAAGGGTGTGGGCGAGCCGGAGGCCTCCCGGCCCTCCCGGCTCGCCCCCACAAGGGTGTGGGCGAGCCGGAGGCCTCCCGGCCCTCCCGGCTCGCCCCCACAAGGGTGTGGGCGAGCCGGTGGCCTCCCGGCCCTCCCGGCTTGCCCCCACAAGGGTCTGGGCGAGCCGAAGGCCTCCCGGCCCTCCCGGCTCGCCCCCACAAGGGTCTGGGCGAGCCGAAGGCCTCCCGGCCCTCCCGGCTCGCCCCCACAAGGGTGTGGGCGAGCCGGAGGCCTCCCGGCCCTCCCGGCTCGCCCCCACAAGGGTGTGGGCGAGCCGGAGGCCTCCCGGCCCTCCCGGCCCTCCCGGCCCTCCCGGCCCTCCCGGCTCGCCCCCACAAGGGTCTGGGCGAGCCGAAGGCCTCCCGGCCCTCCCGGCTCGCCCCCACAAGGGTGTGGGCGAGCCGGAGGCCTCCCGGCCCTCCCGGCCCTCCCGGCTCGCCCCCACAAGGGTGTGGGCGAGCCGGAGGCCTCCCGGCCCTTCCGGCTCGCCCCCACAAGGCTCTGGGCGAGCCGGAGGCCTCCCGGCCCTCCCCGGCTCGCCCTCACAAGGCTCTGGGCGAGTCGGAGGCCTCCCGGCCCTCCCCGGCTCGCCCTCACAAGGGAACAGTCCTGGGATGCGCCCCTCAGACTCGACTCCCTCCAAATGCTCACCCCTCCTCCCGGGGTCGCGCCATTTGGAAATATTGGGCCTAAAAATATCTTGGGCCTCGGGGGCCCACTCGGCGAATACAGGTTTGTACATTTACAATCAATAATATCTTACTAGTTTGAGATGTAATTTGGCCCGTGCCCAGTTGCCCGGTCCAAATCTGCCTGGGTCTTAACCCGGGTCAAGCCTAAGGGGGCTCACCAGGCCCCCTATTTGTCAGGGCCCGGTCTGGTGATGCAATTAGCCCGACCCGAGTCTGCCTGGGTCTGAGCCCAGGTCAGGCCTAAGGGAGCTCACCAAGCCTCCTATTTGTCAAGGCCTGGTCTGGTGCTGGGCCAGACCTGCCCAAGCACAATGCCCGTTGGGCATTCTTAGAATCTTAGTTGGGCAACACCCCGCATTTAAATGATGGGCGTGGCCGGCCAACAATTCTACTGCCAAATTGAGGTTATTTGACAGCAATTAGCTGCTGCTTTTGGTGATTTGGGGGCCTGGATGGGCCCGGTCAAATAGATTAAGGCCCCCTTATTTTAGTGAGGCTCGGGCCCGATTGCAAAAAAAAACCAGGCCCAAGAAACCCGATAGACCTTTTTTGCAGCCTAATAGATAACACTATTCTTAAGGTAATAATATTTTTAGAATTTAAAGTTTCGTTTAGCACTAAATTTTGAAAAAGTGGAGCATGCAACACGTGCGAACAAAACTTAAATTTCAAAAGACTAAACATAACAGCTGTAGCAAAAATACCAACGCCCTCAAGGGTCAGTTTGGTGCAGTGTTTTTTCTCCGATGAGTTTTGTACAAAAAAACTTCACATATTATTGGGATGACAATGGTTATGACCGCCACCAAGAAAATATTACTAGATTTGAACATAAAAGTGAATGAAGTTCCTTAGGTGAGGTCGGGCGTTGACGAACGATGGTTCATAGCCACTGCGTTCACGATCACCACCGCCACGCCAAACAGAGCCTTAATTGCAGAAGCTCACCCAAAGTGATGATACTCTCAAGAAAACAAAGTAATAATTCCTAAAAAAGAAGAAAGAATGGTGAACAAAGTAAAACAAATATTCTCCCCCAACAACTGGAGTGTTAAACCTTCCTTTAACTTATTCCAATCAAATTTCACTTGTTTAAAAAAATACCTACAAGGCTATAACAGGACTTTTGAACATTAAAAGAAGGAAAAATTTACATTTTGATTTATGTCTCTCTATATATATACTAGTAATTAACTCAAATCTTCCTGGGAGTTAGCATAATTACAGGCTGCACCCATCTATCTTTTGAAATTATAAGATAAGAACATGTCCTGGAAATTTACATTTCATACATGCATGAACAAAAATAGGCCTATGGTGATTTTCTTCAGGGGGTATTTTGTGCATGCATGTTAACGAGAGGTCATTGTAATTTCAAAAGATAGGGGGTGCAACCTATAATTTTGCAAACTTATAGGGAGGTTTCGATAAACAATCATATATATATATATATTATATATTTTATATATACTCTAAACTTCGAGCAAAAGAAAGGGAAAAATGATATTGTGCTTGAGGATAAGAGAATGTTCAGCTGCTGTCAAGGTGTTTGTGTTTTACTCTCATTTTCTGCTTGTGATGCCTCGGAATTAGCAGCAGTCACTGAATCTGCGCCATTGATGGACAGATTTGAAACAGCCTCGGCCGAAACATCTACTTCTCCATCGGAAGGAGCACACTGAGAGGCAGAATCATCCGTGGAAATTTCTGGTTCGGAGGGTTCAGAGCTCTCTACTCCTTGCTGTAAGCTCCAATACATGATGCTGGCTGTGAGAGTTAGGATCATCTTCTGGTTCACCTGCCATGATGGTCAGAGATGCATAAAATAACTTCAAAATCAAGGAAATTCGTGTTAGAATGGGAGAAACCATTTAAGCAGATCAAATGAAGCTCATCAAAATTTATCATGACACCTGAGTCTATCAAAATTGTTGGGATTTGCTACCTCAAACAGAGAAGTCGAGCTCGAAAAATCCATGTGAACTGATTTCCATTTGGCAATAGTTTGATTGAGATTTGTGTGGAACAGCACAATAAATTAGTTGATCGACCGATAATAAGCAGGTTATGCTTATAAGACATTATGCTCATGATGCAGACCTACCTTTCAATATTATTTTTATTTTATTTGAGTTGTTGGTGATCAAACATGGCTGATTGCGACAAGGTCAATGATAAATGGGCGAATGAACTGACCATGAGCACATTAAGGGTCCGTTTAGTGCGGCATTTTTGCTCTCGCGAGTTTGGATAGAAACGCCGCCGTCATACAATGTGTTTGGCATGACAGCGGTTATGACTGCCACCAAGAAAAAAAAACAAATTTTGAATAAAAGTGGATGGAATTCCTTAGGTGAGGTCGGGTGTTCACAAAGGACGGTTCATAACCACCGCGTTCATGACCACCACCGCCATGCCAAACAAACCCTAAGGCACCCATTTAAGCAGGTTTAACACCTCTAAAGAGAATAAGGATGACACGACTAGTTACTCAGGGAATATCATGCTGCATGCCTGCACCCTAATATTAGCATGAAAGCAATCCCATGCAGCACTCGAAACTTTGGCGAATTCTACAATTTATAGGTGGGAAAACAAACGAAATTCAGATTCAGAAGCGAATCAGAAAGCTGATCAAGAATGGATTGGTTCGCCGAGCATTTTTCATTTTATATATTTTCGGGGTTATTTAGGGCATTTAATCGAAGTTCATTTTACTCTATTGGCAATTTCATAGATTTAGTATTTTTCGTATTTAGTGCTTGGTTTGTTGTATAAATTAGCCCTCTCTTATAATTATCATCAATTTTGGATTGAAATTCAATTGAAACCCTAGCCCTCTTGGTATTCATCTTTCGGAGTTTCCCATGGTAAGGATCTCCTTCTATATTTTGTTGCATTAGGTTCCTCGTGATTTTCAGAATACGACGAGGTTTCGGGTCCTCCATCACAATCCTAATGCATATTATATTAGGTTGGTTCAGAAATACTAATGAGAGGACAATACTCCTTTCTGGCAAGATTGCTTCTTACAACATTATCATTTTAATAATGAAAATTATGAAATATATGAAGACCTGAAAGTATAATAAATTATTAAGACTGAAAAAATATGATTATTTTACCTCCATGATGTCCTCCGGCAATAAGAAGATGGAGCAACCAAGCTTTCTTGCCACACTGATTATATAAGTCGCATTCAACTTCTTGTCCTCATCTGCACATAGAATTAAAAAAACCTATGGAGGTTAAAAGAGAGTTTCAATCTCTTTGATTTCATTTGCAAATGAACAATGTTTTTTTGGGCTTTTACAAAAAGAAAGAAATGTTAATCATATTAGAACCAAAACATGAAACTTAAAATCAATTCTTGTAGGGTTGAGAAATCACGATCTATATAAGTACACAAGGTTTATGACTTTCATGATAATAGGGGAACTATATTCTCAACACGAGTCATTAGACTTTAACACATGAACTTTTTTTTAATTGGGTGACATGGGAGTGGGCTACACTACATTGATATCATACTAGAAACTATGCAATCAACATAAAATCAATTGGTTGTAGGCAGAGGTGACTAAAATAAATATTAAATGCACAAAACTATATGAATTTCAAGATTTTGAACTATATTCTCACCATTTTCACCCCGTGTGACAAGGCTCCAGTTAACAACTCTTGGTTCCACGGCACTGAGAAGTTCAAGGAAAAAATTCCCATTTGAGAGCCTTTTATCCTGAAAAAGAAATGAAATCAATCAGAAAACTGCATTTAGACACTAATTGCAACAAAAAGGGATGAACATACCTTGAAACTATCCATTTGAGAAGTTCTTCCAGATAACTTTACTTTACTATTCGCCCAGTTAAGTATATCAGCATCAGTGATCTCTTTCCCCTGAGAGTGAAACCGCAAATTCTTTAACAATTGCAGGATATTGGATCTCATCAGTTGCCACAGAAAAGCTGAAAGAAGTACCAAAAGAGGTCGTCAAATCATTTAGCGTAAATTACTCCATAGAAGTACATTTTCCGTTATTATGGTAATGCTCCAAAATAGATAAAAAGAATGTCATATGCTACAAAGCACCAAGTCTTCCTTGAGGGCCAATACTGGGTTCATTTTTGGTATTAGTGCATACCCGGTACTAGGCGGATATGTCCGGGCTCGACGGATGGCCACATGTACAGTAATAGCATGGGTTTGCCTTTTAAAATAAACAAATGCGGGCTCTAGGTCTTTTAGAAAATGCAACTATTATAAATAAAAGTGGGTTTTAGTTTCAAGTTTCTTCTTACGATGGAAGTTACAAGTTACGAGCAATTTGACTTAAATTTGGTTTTCTTATTATCTATGTGTGGACTATATGTTTTACATGGATCATACCCTATTGCACCCATATCCTTGTTTTTTAAAATTATGTGGTACTGGCAATATGCAGATATGTTGTTACGCCCTCGATCGCACCCCGCTTCTCGGGGCGTTATTATGCTCGCAGGCGCAAGGAGAAGACAAGCAACGAAGGGGCTGAACCAACTGGTTCAGCCCCCACGTAGTAAAATCGGTCAGCCAAGGGCTGAACCAACTGGTTCAGCCCTATTTGGAGGGGCCGGCCGGCTCCCTCCTTGGCCCGGGTATTTATACCCGGAGATGTTGTCATTTGGTGGAGGCAATTAACCCTAAGGTAATCTTTCTCCTCTTCTAAACCCTAGCTTCCTTCCTTCTTCTCTCTGGTTTTCTCCCTCTCTCTAGTAGTTTCCTATCATTTGGTATCAGAGGCGTCATTCTCCGACGATGGTCACCACTCGCACGCAAGAGGAGATCTCCCGTTTGGAAACCTTGGAGGAGAACTACGGTGGATTGGTGGATTCGGTAGCTGCAATCGAGCAAGAGATGCACGCATCTACGCAGTGGTTGGAGGAGCGTATAGACGTGCGTATGGAGGAGCTCAAGGCCATGTTGAAATGGAAAGCCACGAGCGACGACGAACCGATCGGCGGAAGGCCCGATCGGTCCGTCGAGGCTTCCGGAACGCCCGATCCGGGGCGTTTGGCCGTGGGAGCTTCGGGAGTGGGCGGAAACGGAGGCGTCGGCTTCTCCCGACCCTGGGGGACCACCGGCGAAGGGCAGGGAGCGGCAGCAGTGGGAGTTGTCGGCCCCAGTTTGGCTGGGCCGACTGAGTGCGGGCCGGCCAGACCTTCAGGCGGCCTCCCCGGCTTTACTGGGACGATGGATGGCGGGCGGCAGACGTGGCTACAGACCGATGGAGGGCAAGGGGCTGTTGTGCGGGCTCCAGGAGGTGCAGCGGGCCATCTTCCTCACCCGCGAGGCGGGTATGGAAGCCATATCCGTGGGTCGGGCAGCACGTTCCTCATCAGTTTGGTCAGCCACCTCAAGGCTACCCGGGGGCACACGATGGTCATATGGGCCCGGGATGTCAGGCGTGGAACAGGCAGGGGCAGAATGGGCATGGACAGGGCTGGCAAGGGCAAGCGGGACCCCGAGCGTACATGCCACCGAAGTTGACACGTATGAACTTCCCCAAGTTCAAAGGGGGGATGCACTGGAATGGGTTCAGAACGTAGAGCTATTCTTCAGCGGACTCAGTGGTTCCTGAGAGGTAGAGATTATGTGTCCTGGACTGATTTTGTGGAAGGGTTCACCGCCCGATTTGGGCCCCTGGAGTATGAGGATTTTGAGGCGCTGCTCAGAAGTTGCGACAGAAGGGGACGGTGATCGAGTACCGGGCAGAGTTCGAGAAGTTGGCGAACCGGGTACACTGGGAAGAGAAGACATTGATGAGTTGTTTTGTGTCAGGTTTGAAGGAGCACTTACGGGATGAGGTTCATGCTTATATGCCACGGAGTTTGAACCACGCCATCAGCCTAGCCCGCATTCAGGAGGAGCGCTTCAACCGACAACTGTCGCGGGCCACGGGGAGGCCTACCGCGACACCCACCGTTGCCAGGAGAGAGACACAGGCGGTTGCTAAGCCTACGGTGACTCGTTTGTCGTGGGGCGAGCTTCAGGCCCGCAAGGAGAAAGGCCTCTGCTTCAACTGTGACGAGAAGTTTGTACCCGGGCATAAATGTCAGAAGATACAGGTGTTCATGCTGCATGAAGAGGTGGGCGACGAGTCTCCTCCCGAGGTAGCAGTCGAGGAGGCGCTGTTGGAGGAGGACGTGGACGCGACGGAGTTTGGGATTTCCATCCAGGCCATGGAAGGGTGCAATCCGCCTCTCACGATGCGGATTGCCGGAAGGGTTCGACAGGAGAAGGTGACGATATTGGTGGACAGTGGGAGCACCCACAACTTCATTCATCCGGCTGTCGCACAGCAGATGGAGCATGAGATTAGCAAAGGAGCTGCATTCCAGGTTATGGTGGCTGACGGCAGCAAGCTGTAGTGCGAAGGGGTAATGAAGGGAGTCGAGTTACGGATTCAGGGATACATTGGGAGCATGGATGTATATCTTCTACCCATCAGGGGATCGGACATGGTACTCGAAGTTCAGTGGCTGCAGCAGCTGAAACGGGTCACTTTTGATTGGGACCTCATGACGATGGAGTTTGTGCAGCGTGAACGACAGTTCTGTTTGAAGGGTCTCACAGGCTCGCCAGTGAAGGAAATCTCTCTTCGAAGCATGCAGCAGCTCGGAGAGGAAGGAAGCTTGATGGCGGTCCTTTTGGGGGTGCGGTCCGGTGAGGCCGGGTCGTCCGAGGTACCCATGCAAATGCAATCTTTGGTAGAGCAGTATTCTGACGTTTTTCAGGAGCCACGTACACTTCCACCGTCACGATTTCGGGATCACCAGATTGTACTCAAGGCCGGAGCGGAGCCTACCAATATCCGGCCTTACCGATATCCACACATGCAGAAGGCAGAGATCGAACGTAGCGTCCGGGAGATGCTCGACGCCGGGATCATCCGGCCCAGCACGAGCTCCTTTTCAGCCCCGATTATTCTCGTCAAGAAGAAGGATGGCTCATGACGATTCTGTGTAGACTACCGGGCTTTGAACAACGTCACTTTGAAGGACAAGTTTCCAATTCCATTGGTTGAAGAACTGTTGGATGAGCTACACGGGGCGACACGATTGACAAAGCTTGACCTACGATCGGGTTACTACCAGATCCTCATGCGGGAAGACGACGTCCACAAGACGGCCTTCAGGACTCACGACGGCCACTACGAGTTTCTCGTGATGGCCAACGGGTTGACTGGCGGGCCATCCACCTTCCAGGCCAATATGAATGAGATCTTTCGTCCACTACTTCGCCTCTTTGTGCTGATTTTCTTTTATGACATCCTTATATACAGTGCTAATTGGGAAGATCACTTATGCCATGTTGAACAGGTCTTCTCTATTCTACGCAAGCATCGGCTCTATGCTAAGCGATCCAAGTGTACTTTTGGGCAGGAGGAGGTCGAGTATTTGGGACACTTGATCTCGGCTGAAGGGGTCAAAGCTGACCCTCGGAAGATTGAGAGCATGGTTTCTTGGCCGCGGCCCCAGACTGTTCGGGCTCTGCGGGGATTCTTGGGCCTCGCCGGCTACTATCGGCGGTTCGTGCGGGACTATGGGAAGATTGCTAGACCACTGACCCAGCTACTGCACAAGGATGTCTTCTCATGGCAGGAGGATGCTGAGGCGGCTTTTCAGGCGCTCAAACGGGCCGTGATGACCACCCCAGTCTTGGCCCTTCCGGATTTCACTAAGGAGTTCGTCGTGGAGACGGACGCCTCCGGGGTGGGGCTGGGTGCAGTATTGATGCAGGAGGACCGTCCACTGGCCTTTTACAGTAAAGCGTTGGCGCCTAAGACGTTGGGGCTGTCCACGTATGAAAAAGAATTGTTGGCGGTGGTTCAAGCAGTGGCCCTTTGGCGGCCATATCTTTTGGGACGTCATTTCAAGATTCGTACGGATCACCAAAGTTTGAAGCACTTTTTGGACCAGCGAGTCTCCTCTCCTCTTCAGCAAAAGTGGGTCACCAAACTTTTGGGCTACTATTACGAGATCGTTTACTGTCAGGGCAAGGAGAATGTGGTGGCGAACGCCTTGTCCCGTCTACCGGATGGTGCACCCGTCCAGATTTCGGGGCCGGTCCTCGACTCGTTCGATGACATACATGAGGAGGTCTTGCGGGATCCTTCACTACGCGCCCTCGAGGAGGCCCTCCAGCGTGGGGAGACTGTGACGCCAGACTATCATCTACAGAGTGGGCGGCTCCATTACCACGGCAAAGTAGTCATACCGCCAGGCTCAGCATGGAAGACAGTTATGCTCCACGAGTTTCATTCCTCTCCAGTGGGAGGTCATGCAGGAGTGCTCCGCACCCTCCAAAGGGCGAGAGCAAATGTGTTTTGGCCGGGGATACGCCGGGATATGCAGCAGTTTGTGCGGCAATGTGAGACATGTCAGCGACAAAAGTACGAGACCACCACACCTGCAGGGTTGCTCCACCCACTAGAGATTCCACAGCACATTTGGGATACCGTGTCAATAGATTTTATTGATGGATTGCCCAAGTCTCAGGGCAAGTCGGTCATTCTGGTGGTGGTCGACAAGCTCTCCAAGTATGGTCACTTCCTCGCTCTCAGTCACCCTTATACAGCGGAGTCAGTCGCTGAGCTCTTTACTAGGGAAGTCGTCCGCTTGCACGGCCTCCCTCGCGCCATCATTTCTGATCGTGATCCCACTTTTGTGAGTCACTTATGGAGAGAGCTTTTCCGGCTTCAAGGAACTTGTTTACGTTTCAGCACCGCAAATCACCCCCAGACCGACGGTCAGACGGAGGTTCTTAATCGTAGCGTGGATACATACCTCCGGTGTTTCGTCATGGACGAGCCTCGGACTTGGACCAACTGGCTACACTGAGTCGAGTATTGTTACAACACCGCTTACCACTCTGCCAGCAAGATGACGCCGTTTGAGGTGGTCTACGGCCTCCCACCCCCTTCCTTGAGCAGTTATGAGCCGGGCAGCACGGCGTTATCGGCGGTTGATTGGGCCCTCCGCGACCGCGACCGCACCTTAGTGACATTGCGGGCGAATCTTCGCCTTGCCCAAGATCGCATGAAGGCCCAGTCGGACAAGCACCGCAAGGAGAGGGAGTTTGTTGTGGGTGATGAAGTATTCCTTAAGCTTCAACCCTACCGACAACTATCAGTGGCTCACCGTGCAAATCAGAAGTTGGCCCCTCGCTATTATGGGCCCTTTCGTGTTCTCAAAAAGGTGGGACCAGTCGCTTACACATTGGCGCTCCCCGCGGGCTCCCGCATCCATCCGACATTTCATGTATCTTTGCTTAAGAAGAAGATAGGTGACAGTGCCCAACCGAGCCCTTTCTTGTCGGAAGCTACCCTTGCGGGTGAAATTCGGCCGATGTCGGAGAATGTTTTATTACTCAGGTGGAAGCAACGGGGCACAGAATTTTGGGCCGAACTCTTGGTCCAGTGGAAGCACGTGTCGGAAGCACATAACTCATGGGTTGATCTGTTGGACTTCAAAGAGCTGGACCCAGATTTCCATCTTGGGGACAAGTTGGGTCTTGATGGGGAGGGGAATGTTACGCCCTCGATCGCACCCCGCTTCTCGGGGCGTTATTATGCTCGCAGGCGCAAGGAGAAGACAAGCAACGAAGGGGCTGAACCAACCGGTTCAGCCCCCACTCAGTAAAACCGGTCGGCCAAGGGCTGAACCAACTGGTTCAGCCCTATTTGGAGGGACCGGCCGGCTCCCTCCTTGGCCCGGGTATTTATACCCGGGGATGTTGTCATTTGGGGGAGGCAATTAACCCTAAGGTAATCTTTCTCCTCTTCTAAACCCTAGCATCCTTCCTTCTTCTCTCTAGTTTTCTCCCTCTCTCTAGTAGTTTCCTATAATATGTGCTATGCTTGGTACAAGTATTCGTATTGGTGCTTCATAGGCCATATGACACAAAACAACCTTTTCATTCAACAGAAGGGATGCAAATACAAATATGCTGATGAACTAGCAAACAATATTCTTTAAAACATTGTCATGTTCCAGATAATTTGAGGGCTATTTTACTACAATGTTCAGCATGTAAAACTCGTCTGTACCAAAAGGAGAAAAAATAGCTAATACATATTAAGCAAGAAAAAATTTAGAGACCTGGGAGGCCATGAATCAATGCATCCCAAATAGTAAGGAAACTTTTTTAGTCATTCACCCACCAAAAGCATTCTTCATAGACCAAGAGACAATAGACATAAAGAAAACCTAAGAAAGCCTTTCTAAAAAAATATATAACATTTTACAACATTTTTCTGCATGTAAATTGTCAGAAAGAAAAAATGAGACATAAAAACAAACACCTAAAAGAATATGTTATGCCCCCCACAAGATCCATCATTTTTGTGTATGTACAATTAATTATCATGCGGATGTTGAGGTTCATATGAATGTCACGTCTTTATTTTTTATGTACGGGCGTTCTTTTGTATTTAGTTTGAGTACGTGGACTTATCCACAAATGGTCATGTTGTTGAGACGGTTGTCCGGCACCCGCCTAGTTTGATTAATAACAAATATTGATGTACTTTGATGAAGAGTGTTGTTTGATGATGTGCATGTATCAGAAGGAGCTGGAGAGAACCAACATCCTTACAACTAGCCGTCAATTAGGCTGAACCGACCTGCAGTTCAGTGACAGCTATTGACCATGTCGGTTGGAGGAGACTGACATGTCGGCTAGCTACACAAGATACTCTAGTTGCCTGCTCCAGATTTCATACCGAAAACAGTCGACTGAAAATATACTGACCTGTCAGTTAAGCACCAGAACAACTCCGACAAAATTATTTTGAGGCTATTGACCCGTCGGCAGGCAGTACAAGGCAAGGTGTTTCCAGGCTTCACAGCGACCTCAAGTGGAACACCCATCGATTCAGTGAGAGTATGATACCGACAGTATCAGTTCAACTCTTACAACCAAACGACGGGCTGACCAAGTCAAGAATCTACAACCTTCATACCAACCAGCAGTCGATTAGGGAAACCGACAGGTCAGTAGACCTGATCGGCCTGTCAGTTAAATAGCAGATCCAGATTTTGCTATAAATAGCAACTCATTATCACTATTATAAACAAGTGGATTGCCCTAATCTTCTGTGTGGCGCCTCTAGAAGGAAAAGAATCATCTTCTACTAATTCGAAGCATTACCAAATCTCAAGGCTCTGTTGACCCAAGGCTCCGTCGCTGGTCAACGGAAGGATTCAAGCATACCTAGGTGCAGAATCAAGGAGGCAATACACATAGACGGAGAACCACTGCATCACGGATCAAAAGCCCTTAAGCCCATGGCTTTGTACTGTCCTTCGCTTTTCATTGATCAAAATCTCAACTTTGTATTTCTAAACATATATTAGATTTTTTTGTTTTTGTCTCTATTTACAGGTCAAAACTTTGGTTTTGCGCGAGTTGTGCATGTGCGCCATTGGTGATTAAGGTGTCTAGATTTGGAGATCAGGCTAGGTCTTTGTCCTGGTATTGTGTATTCTAAATCGGGGATAGGTTTAGGATGGTTGGCAAACTCGTGCGGTAAATAAAGTGTAGCCATAGATGAACTTGCCGACGGGATACATTTGTATCCATTTCTCTTGTAATCTTGTCTCCACTGTGTTTCAGTGGAATATATATATATCATTGTTCTTGATTATTGTGCGTACTCTGTGTTTCTCTTGATTGTGGTTTTATCTGTGTAGTGGCTTATTATTTTAATATGGCGATTATTTGACACAGTATACCTCACAACCACATTCACCCTCACCCATTCTTGTCATGGCGTCAAGGTGCACCAAGGCGAGCGCCGGGCGCCTTGACGCTTAGGCGACAAGGCGGACACCTAGGCGACAATAAGGCGAGCAAATGTCGGGCGACAATTAAATTTTTTTTTTTAACAAATGAAGACTATAGACAGCGGTTATTATAACCGATGTCTATAGTCCCTTGGCAGTCACTATAAACAACGGTTATTATAATAATCGTTGTCTATAGTCCCCTGGCAGTCACTATAGACAACGGTTATTATAATAACCGCTGTCTATAGTCCCCTGACAGTCACTATAGACAACGGTTATTATAATAACCGCTGTCTATAGTCCCAGTTTTTTTTTAAAACTCTGAAAAAGAATTTACCAACACTGTCAGTAGTCATTCAGCATTCAGTTACACAGGTTTTATTCATTAATACATCCAAAATGAACCAGGCAACCAGAATGAATCATTATTAATATAAAAATGTTGAGACAACATTCCAATCACACACTTAAAGCACTTAACAAGATATGCCCGTGCATGAGTATTGAAACATAAAATCAACTTCTCCTCATTCTTAAGCCTATATATGGTTAGCTTTTCAATCACACACTACCAGAAATGGGCATTTTTAAATCACACTTTTCAGTTTTTTTATAAGTATCATGTCACACATTGAGGAATAATGACATGAACAATCACACATTGAGGAATATCAATTAGTAAAATTTGTAAATTCAGAATAGACAGCTGTCTATTGTATCATTCCTGGTACAATAGACAGCGGTTTATATAAAAACCGATGTCTATTTGAGTATAGACAACGGTTTTTATATAAACCGCTGTCTATTCTCCTATTCTTCTAAAAAATAAGGCGCCCGTCGTCTTGTTTTCAATTGGGCGCCTAGACGACACCATGACAAGAATGCCCTCACCACCCCTCTATGTGCGGTTATATCATATCTAACACATGTATCTCAATTAAAGACCCTCTTGGGTCATAGAATGGAAGCAAGAAGTATTTCTCTTTCCACTCTTTAGTTCTTAGGAATAGGTAGCTCTCCTCCCCCGAGCTCCATGCTAGGCAGTCGTTGTTCTTGATTATTGTGAGTACTCTGCGTTTCTCTTGATTGCGGTTTTATCTGTGTGGTGGCTTATTATTTTAATATGGCGATTATTTGACACAGTGTACCTCACAACCACATTCACCCTCACCACCCCTCTCTGTGCGGTTATATCATATCTAACACATGTATCTCAATTAAAGACCCTCTTGGGGCATAGAATGGAAACAAGAAGTATTTCTCTTTCCACTTTTTAGTTCTTAGGAATAGGTAGCTCTCCTCCCCCGAGCTCCATGCTAGGCAGTCGTGGTTTCGATTTCGTTGTATCTCCTCTACCTTCTCCTCCTCCCGCGATCTAGCGACTCGTTACGGCTGACCCATAATAGAATATTAGAAGATAAACAGGGAAAACTCTACTACTATGCTTTCCAGAATTTCGCTAGAGATGAATATAAACAACCTTAAACATACCTAGAATGAGCTTCTTATTTCCTTGTACAATGTCATTCCCAGCAACATTTACCATCGAAAATTTTAAATCTTTGCCAATCTTCACAACCTGGTTGCAATTTTCAACCTTTCGAAATGGCATCTTGATTGGTGGCTTATTTGATTGTTTCCAATTAACTGTTCCTGGAAATAATTTGTCAAGTACTTCCAAGAGAACCCATCTGCATAGTTGTCATGAAATTTAGAAAAATCTATAAAACAATCCATAAAATAATTTCTAAAGAACCTTACCCATTTCTGACATCTTCAAACAAGTTATTAACATAGGTAGAAATACCAAGACTATTAATCCATAGCCTGAATGATCTCTCTTCTCTGGATACTTGATCATCATCAGTCATCATTTCAGCAAAGGACATCATTTTGCTGTCTACAGTCAAGCCATTCCTGTAAACATATTCATTTAAGTTCACATCAATTTTATAAGACTTTAAGTATACTGACCTTTTTTAGATAAAAATAATATATACAATCGTTTTGAACTGTAACAAATTCAGTCAGCATATAAATGAACAGCATACCATATTAAGGGGAAATTTCACAGTAATCTGTGAAATGAGCCACAACAACAACAACAACATAACCCATATAGTCCCCAATCATTGGGGGTATGGGCGGGGGAAGATTGGAAACAGACCTAACCTTTGGCACTATGCACAAAGTGGCTTCTCTCAGAGGAGAAAGACCTAACCTTTGACAATAAATGCACAAAGTGGCTGCTCAATCTGTGAAATGAGCCAATCACAAAAAATTACACTCTTCAAAGATTTTACTGGACTTTGCTTTCTCCCCAATTCCATTATGTTAAAATGCATATATAGACAAGAGGAATCACAGATATTAGTGTATGAAAAAATACCATAGACATGTACACACCAAAATAGCAGATTACCAATCTATGCATATGACCATGTGATACTGGGAACCTTTAAGTTTCTTATCTACTCTAAATTGTGGAGATTTTTACTTAATTATTGGTACAAGTAGCAATTCCAAGATACCATAGCATTTCTAGACATGGTATATGATTGAACATAGAGGTTCTTCGTAATTGAAACTCGGGGAATCAACCAAAAACGGAGGCATATGTAAATAAATGGTTGAGCTATTCCCTGCTAGTTTGTTCAAGTAAGAAGAGTTGAAAGATGTACAGCCTCCTCTTCCTCCAATTATTAAGTAGGTGATGTACTATTGAAGGCACGATGTTTTTTTAAAAGAATCAACTAGCAACATAAAATACTCCAACAAAGAATAAGAAGTACAAGGCTATTGGTTACGACGGGACATTGGCAATGAAACCTTATATAACATGTAAGGTAATAATGTAATACTATAAACACCAAGTTTGCAAGTTTTCTTTTTCATTCTTCTACACTTCATCTTTGATCTAAAAGTGGGATTCCAATTAAGCCATATTTGGGGGAGCCTAGTTGTGTGTGGGCACTTTGTCCATCCTTATACTCATCATAATTTCTAATAGAAGGCTATTGAGTTTGTTCGTATGAATTCATATCCATAGTATGTTAGTTCTCACTAAAAAAAATCAATTGTTTTATAAAAAGAATGTATTTGTTGCGCAAACTTATCCAATGATCTTGGTTTCCCATATTAGATCTGCATCAAGGACCATAGATCCTAGGAAGCTCTACAGTATTATTAAAAAGCTATTTGGAATTCCACCATGAGAAAATTCTAGAAATTCAATAATCAATTTTTATCAGAACCATTAAATATAAAATATTGAATCTGGCCATTCACTTGAAAAATTGAGAATAAAATTTCGAATCACCGTTATGAGTATATTGAGCTCTTGTTTATATTGTTTTGGGTTGCGTGATCCCAAGCTTCTCTATTTACATATTACCCAACATTGGCATGCATAAAATATTACATTTCATTCTCCTATTCTATCATTAGACCAACAGCAGGACAGATGGGTGCACTACGCAATGCAGTCGGTCAACGGGTGGAAGAGCTAGTAGAGGCTGTTGACAAGAAAGAATTGTGAAAAACAACATTGAAATCGGAGTTGGTAGCTGAGGTAGTGGGTAGCCGCTAGAAGCAGTGGACACATGTATGCATGGGCAGCAAGACAAGCAAGTGAGGAGCCTGCGCGGCGCAAAGATCTAGCGTTTGGGTAAGAGTTCAAAGATTGTTGGTCGACCTCACGAATTACGGCAGTATGTGGAGAAGAATGATATGTTAGACCAAAATTTTTGATCCCTTGATGAAGATTCAAACTCAAAAAACAACTTTGCATTAAAAAAACAAGATACATGATAACAGTTGATCCCCTCGCTCAGACAGAGCTCGAATTCTAAATTTTGGAAGCTGAAATGAAAGAAACACTCATATAATCCTCCTTTATATATGGAAGCAGTTCACATCAACACATATTGTCATAATGCCCCTATTAGCCTCTTAGGCTCCAACTACACGAATGCACCTTCCTTTCGAGTTGCGGATCCCATAATTGTAGCATCGATTCGAATTACTATAAAATCAAGAAAAGTGTAAGTAATTGGTACTGTTTAAGGGTGCTTTAGATACTTTTAAAAGGGGCAAATAAAGTGAAATTAAGAATTTTTTATTATTTTTTCTTTATCAGGGTGTCAGTAAAGGCATTAAAGTTTCTTTTCTGGGGACCAAATTCAGAGAACTTCGCTGGAAAACAAGTTCCATGTTTTGAAATAAGCATTCTCCACGAATAACCTTTGAAGATAAAATCAAATGCAACAGAAAATCCGCCCATTCAGAATTTGACAAATTGCAGATAATGTTATTGGAGTAATGTTGACTCCATAAATACACACACACACACAATATCAATGATTATGTGGTCGTATATAAATGGAAAAGGACAGGATGTGGGCAGTAAATGTTCATGTGACACGCGTATCAAGGCCTTGGGAATGTATGCACTTATATGTTTGGGGTTATTATAGCATTACACATGCTATCTTAACGTAAATGATCAGAATTTAATAACCTTAAAGATTGACAATAGTTCATATCACAAAGAACAGGATATAGGATAATCTTAAGATATTTTACAGCAGAGAATGCCTGCATCCCAATTCAGGTACCCAAAATGATCTCTAATTTTCTCTGCGCAAAGACAGGGTGTGTGGCAGCACTATTATAACAAAGTTAAACAGAAAACCTTCTTAACGAAACAAAACAGACGGCAATAAGGAGACAACAGAAAATAGGTTAATTTCTTACCTGTGTTGAAATATCTGTGCAACAAATGCGAGATTAAGATTGGTAGATCCTTCAACAATATCTTTGGGGGTTAAATATCTTTTGCAGTCAAGTTTTTCTGCATGTTCAATCACCATTTTTGCTCTTTTGGTCGGATCTTTAGTATCCAATGTAGCTGGACTACAGTGCTCCGGAGCAAGAGTATTGAGGAGATACGCATAAGCTTCTCCGTCCTTAAGTAAGAAAGATTTAAATTCATAAATACATAAACTAGATAGATCAGTATAAGTGATTTCTAATGAACAATTCATGGTTGTAAATGAAAGTGCTAGTTTCAATAACAAATGCAGCACAGTATTATATAAATATTGAGTGCTTAATTTTGATGTGGTTGCCAAATTATGTCAAATGGCTTACAAGTTCTATTCTAGTTACACGGCATGACTAGTTATTGATTTCCACATCACTTGCACTACAGTTATCGGGGTGGTGACCAGAAAATATGTGAAGATCCTAATATTTAATGAATAGAATTATGAATGACGAGGAATTCTTGAATGAGTGAAATAAAATGAATGAATTGAATGACACATTTATTCTATATGCTCAATGCAATTGAAATACACTCCGAATGTGAGAATGTGCATAACGGTTAAACTACAATAAAAAATAAATAAATAAAATTAAACAAGAAAAAACAGACGCATGAATGCTCGATGTAATATTGCTTCCTTATAAGCTCACAAAACCTTGTATTATCCTTTCCAACAATGAATAACACTGAATACTGCTCAAAACCGTACCTTCAAATCAGAAGAAAAATTTGACACTTGCTTCTTGTAGCCAGATTTTTGCAGATGAAAATTCATCCATTTTAATAACATCTTTTCAGGTGGCAAATTGATAAGTTCTTCAACATCCTGCATTATGCAGCATAATTAAATTAAGTGCAACGAATGAGAAGAAGCGGGTGAATACAAGAAAGTTTTACTTTACCTGATTGTCATCCACCAACTCCAAAAGTTGTGGCGTCTTCTTCAGATTAAGATCTGCTAGCAGTTGTATCTGAATTATTTATACATAAATATTACGTCAACATGACTAAAATCCCATAAATGGTTTAAACATTGCTTACTTGTGTTTGCTTCAGTGTTATATGCTATAGCAATGTCCTAAAGGAAATAACATATATTCTAAGCTCCAAAATATACCTTTATAAGTTGAGATATCAATCCAAGCACCAAATGAGGCTGCAAAGAAAAGTGTAAAAATACTCAATTTTTGAACATTCCTTTCCAAATTGCCAATATGCCCTTTTTAGAAACCATAAAATGAAAAAGAAAATTTAAAAAAGATCATGAAAGAATTTATATTCAAGTAATTGAAATAATACAGATTTTCATATTTGGAATCACAAAATCAGCATTTTCATCCATAGAGAAGCAGAACATTACAATATTAGCAACATAATATGGCATAAAAGACATTCATATTTGTTGAGATGCAGAACTTTGAGAAGAGTTTGCAAAGTAACTTAATGTTTTGAAAACTAACATTCTCAGCATCCTCAAAACTCTTTTTTTTCACACGCAAAAGTGTGAAAACCAAATCATTATTTTCTAACACAAGTTTTCTATCAAAGCAACACTTATCATAAAGCAACTATCAGCAATCAAAAATAAAGAATTTTGATGACAAAAATATTTTCTAGATTTACAAACCAGTGGTGCCATTAATGTTTATTTAATTAACAAATCTCCAAAGAGGAAAATTGAAGCGAAAAGTTGCTCAAAACATACCCTCCCTTCAACCAAGTCCTGTGTTCCAATGTTGACCACAGTGCATCCAATGGCTTTTGCAGAATTGAGACAAAGTGTATGATTCTCATTTCTCTCCCAAGGGTTCAGAACCTTTTTCGTGTTTATCGCTCTCTCATCTATTGTTCCAGGAACCGCAACATTAATCAATTTACTGCACAAAGAGAAATGGGAAAAATAAATAAATAAGTAAAACAAGGTATCTCCTGATTTGATCATGGAAAACCACATAATGAAAATACTCATATTTGTGCCAATATCCTTTCATCTACAACTAAGAACATTAGATTTGATGCTCACCATAGAAGAACGCCGCCCTTTGCAAGATCAAAAAGAGCATCAGACGTAGGATCTAAGGGAAGATAATCTTTCAAAATTTTGTCTTCTGTGAGACAAGCATTGATGTGTGCCACATAAGAAGCCTTCTCGGATTCGCTGATTGTGTGCTGAGTTGTTGTCGTCGATGATTTCACAAACGATGATGCGTGTTTTGTGCCTCCCAATTTGGCTGCAGCTCTAGCTTGCAGATTCAGATATACCTGCCCAATTCAGTATGAAATTATGAGAAAAAAAAGTATCCTAAGCACAACAATAGGCAAAGAATTTACCCGAAGAAGGGCTTCAAAATCAATTTCATTGCTGGTGTCGGGATAGGATTCGCCCAAGAATGCCCTAATCTCTTCCTCCGAAAGCACTTCGTTGACGCCCTTTAACTTAACCATGAAAGATGGCAAGCTGGCTACGGTCACCTTGCCTGGTTCCGAAGACTCCCTCCTCAAATTGATGAACTAATAGATCGATACCCAAGAAAAAAAGTATATCTTAATGAGAAAAATAAGCAAATCCTTAAATATGAAAAGGAAGGTGTCGATTTTCAGATTGCTTACTTTAGATTTAAGGCTTCTCAGTTCCACCTGCGTGAAATGGTTCTGGAGCGCGGGATCAGAGAGATGGACTCCGACATAACTCGACATTCCTACTATCTAATTCTTCCGAATCAGGGAATTGCAGAGACTATACAGCTAATGAAAAATCGAAGAGCGCAAGATTCAGATCGGGAAAAACACCACCAAATTACCCGTATTAACAGGTTCCGATTATCAAATGGGCAAGAGGGCAGCCATTTCCCATCGATGAATCACGGCCGAACCCTCTAAGATACGCAATCTACGTCCGAATGAAATCAGAAAATTAATAACAATTGAGTGTCAAAAAGAGTGTAATCTTACAATTGAAGATTGTCCGTCGTCGCTTTCGCCGTCTGACGTTTGGACAGCAATCGTTCTCTCGGACTTGATCCGCCCTCTTGTTCTTTAATTAAGTTGATTGATATATGCACACTCAATCTAGTTATTCGCAGCCAATATTTTAAGTTATAAAATTAGAAATAAGAAACCCTACCCAATATAATCGTAGCCCTCTTTCTTTTTCCCGATACGAGCAGCTTTTCCCCCTATTCCGCCCAGTTCGTCGTTGCCTTGCCCGCACCCTCCCCTGATCCTGCCGGAGGTGCCTCGCCCGCTCCCCATTCCGCCGCCAACGTCGGAGGTAGATCGTCGGAGGGACTTCCACGGATGTTATTGATGCCCTAAGTCATTTTTTCATCTCTTTTTTCTCTTCTCTTTTTGGCTTTAGGGTTAATCTTACCAACAAGACGTAATGAGAATTTTAAATCTTCTCATATTTTTTTAGATTATAAAGTGTCTTTTTAATCTTCTCTTTTTTGGAGAGTTTTAGGGTTCATTTCCCAAAAAAAAAACTAGAAGTTTGAGAATAAAGGAGAATTAATGAGCATTATCTAAATGCGATTTAGAAATTAAAATTTAGAAATATAAATGCGCTTTTTTGGGGCAACGAATAACAACGTGGTGTACAAGTAGCGGTTTAGGGGCTGTGTATATCAAAAGATTATGTATATCCAATAAAGAGATCGTATATCAATTGCCTTATTTAATGGGCGCTGCTATTAGTACAGCAGTTTTGGTTAGTTGCACTGTACTTTCTCCTAATTTTTCACGCATTCTGGAAATACACCTTGTACATGCATTTTTAGGAAAACTGTCAAACATGAAAGTTGTAGATTTCGACAAGATCTACAACTTTCGTGTTGAACACTTTTCCTAAAAATGCATGTACAAGGCGTATTTCCAAAATGCGTGAAACCTGGGCATATTTCCAAAGTACGCATTGTACATGCATTTTTAGGAAAAGTGTTTAACAAGAAAGTTGTAGATCTCGTCGAAATCTACAACTCGTGTTGGAAAATTTTCCTAAAAATGCATGTACAAGGCGTATTTCCAAAAGTCGTAAAAAATTAGTAGAAAGTGCGGTGCGACTAGCCAAAACTGTGGTACGACTAGCCAAAACTACGGTGCTAATAGCAGCACCCTAATTAATCGAAGTTCCGGGATTTTGGGAGGAGGGAGGAAGGCCCGCTTCCTTCGATTTCGCTGCCGAAAGCGACTGAAAATTTTGAAATTAGAAGGGAATTATCAGACATATTATTTTAATAATATTTAGTATTGATAATTTATTAAAATGTTTAATTAAAATAATTTAATAATATTAGCTTTAGATTCTCATCGGACATAAGATAATAAAAATTAAATCATTTTTATCATTTATTAAATAAATTAATAATTGGAAATATTAGCGTCTAGGCTACAACAAGGCCTCAATAGCACCTCGTCATCTAAAACGGTTAAAAATTTAACGAATAAAATAATCTAAAAACTTATTTTAAATCTAACATAAAATCTTATGATCAATATAAAAAAAATCAAAAATCAATTTCAATTTATAGAGGGATTCAGCAGTTCCAGCTCTGAAAGGGAAACCTCCCATCCAAGCTCCATCAGCATTCCATCAATATTCACTTTGATATAAAAGCTCCATTTGGAGGGACTTATTTTCACCGATCAAGCGGTTACGATCGCAAGAATCATACCTTAATTATTTTCACCGATCAACGATTACGACCGACCGATAAAAATAGGTACCTCTAAACAGAGCTAAAATCATATTGTTCAATAAGAGTGTTCATGAATTTAGAAGCAATAAGCTGAACCAACAACCAATTCAGGATTTCACTATTTGCTCCCTTCTGAAGTTTGATTTTTAAAGTGAATTTCTCTATTTATTACATCCATGCAATATGCTCAGTGGCTGTAATGATTGGATCAAATTTAAGCAATAAGCTAGAGACTTAGGGGGTTAGAAATAGTAATCATGTGGTTCAAATATGTTAATCATGTGTGTTACTAAGCTTTCATTAACATTGACTCAATTTAGGTGATCTAATTAATCGGATCGAATGTGTTTCATATTGTATGGATGGTTTAAATTATGTGTGAATATCGGACGTCGTTTTACCTTCATATGATGGGCTTAAACGTAAAACAGCCGCATTTGGGTTTTGCTATAAATAGGTTATGACATCCGGGTCACAAGGTATGATTAAATTCACTCTTATTCAGTCCTAGCATCTCATTGCTAGAGAGAGCATAAGGAGGAAGAAGAGGAGTCGTATTCTTCAATCAGGACTTTGTAGATTTGGAAGATCCGTAATCTTACAAATCCATTTACATGGATTCATGTACGCTTCCTCTCATGTGTCTTATCTCTATGTTTCGACTAGAGTGAATCCGTTTCCATTATGGATACACGAATTCTCCCCAACAAGTGGTCTTCGTCTCTGTCATGCAAAGAATTTTTCTTGTCTTTAAATCTTATCGCCCAAGCTTCTGATTTGATTAATAATGCAGCCGGTTCTAAATACAAAGGAGTATGTGCTCTCAGAATCTTTCATATGCAGGGAATCAAATTGCCTCCACTGATTTTATAATTTAACTGCATTACCTTCTTTGATCCTTTGTATTATGTGAAGATCTTGTCTTTAAAAGAGCGCTTGTGTATCTCTCTTTAGCTCCTTAGCACGTTGCTTTGATTTTTTGGATCTGTGCGCACGAGGTCCCATAGCCTTTGAGATTGAAACATGATCTTGTAGTGCGTGTTGTAACAACCCAAAATTAACACGAATTAAAAACACAATTAAAAAATTCCCGATGATGATAAAACAATGAAATTAATTCAATGTCGTGAATTTCCGGGAATTTATCATCCCTCATTTTTGCGTAATTTATTTCGACGATTATTTAGAGATGGATTTCCGCGTCGGATTTTGTAGCGACGATTAATTTTCTGATGAAATTTTTCAACGGATGTGTCTTGCCGATGTTTCTTTTACTGACTCAGTATTTTCGAGGATTTAATATTGTTGGTGCTATGGCTGGTGCTTTGATTAAGAGGGAACTTGATGTGGGCCGAAGGGTTTGGGTATTAAGAGGTTTGGTTAATCAGGATCCGGCAAATTTTACCAACTCGGTATGCTTGTTTGATTTCTTGTGTACGTAATTAATGTGTGTATGTGTGTATTTGTTTTTGTATATATGAACGTGTTTGAATGCTTAATTATTGTACGTGTTTGCATTATTATTGTAGGCAATCCGGTTGTAAAACATTATCAAAGCACCTCCCAGGAGCGGAGCTCAACTGAAGGAGGTGGAGAAGAGTAGAGAGCTCTCAGGCCATTCGCTAGACGAGCGAGCTAGCTCAATTGGAGGAGGTGAAGAAGAGTCGACACCTCCCAGGAGCGAAGCTCAACCGAGGGAGGTGGAGAAGAGCCGACACCTCCCAGGAGCGGAGCTCAACTAAAGGAGGTGGAGAAGAGTCGACACCTCCCAAGAGCGGAGCTCAATTGAAGGAGGTGGAGAAGAGTCGACATCTCCCAGGAGCGGAGATCAATTGAAGGAGGTGGAGAAAAGTCGACACCTCCCAGGAGCGGAGCTCAATTGAAGGAGGTGGAGAAGAGTTGACACCTCCCAGAAGCGGAGCTCAATTGAAGGAGGTGGAGACACCACAACAAATTAGACATATAGTGACATTTTTTTGCGACGCTTTTTAAAACGTCGCTATAGGTTTTTGCATTTCACGACATTTATTGTTAAAAAAACGTGGCTAATGTTCAATAAACATATTAGCGGCGCTTGTATGTAGAAAACGCCGCCAAAAAGATATGATTTAGCGACGTTTTAAATTTAAAGCGCCTCAAAATTAAAGTAAGACATGATGAAAAGGGCAACCCGCGGCGACCTTATTCCTCATGCACGTCATTTCTTCCCGATCTAGGTTTTCCTCCGCTCGCATTGTCGTTCTCCACGCCGTCGCCAAATCTCTTCCTCCGCTCTTCCTCGCGGCCGACAACAACATCTTGACTAAGAACAAGGCCCTCGAGGAGGAGCAAGTGTTGTTCTCCTCGTACTGCTGTTCTCCTCTCCGACGCCAAAGCTCTTCCTCGCGGCCGTCATTGCCAAAGTTGTATGTAAGGCTGACTCTCCATACTAATTTGTATCATATTTTTCAGGGCACCTTACATAAAAGCATGTATCAAATTATATCTGCTCCATACTATCTGAGAGCCAGCATTGTTAAGGAACTACCAAGAGGTTGCCAAAACAGATAAAAAGGAAAAAGAGACTTAAATTTTATTGTTTGTTGATGTTTCTTTTGTATTTTTCATCCCCTTGAATTCAACGGCGACATTCTAGCAATCAATCGATGAATAAAACTATGTATTATTGTTGATGTAAGCACTTTTAATCATACAGGATAATATTTTCCCCTCTTTGTGTCGTTCATTCCATAGTTGCACGAGGAAGGTTCTAAAATTGTGGCTCCGCTCAAGATATTCTACTAAGGTTCATCAGTATGGAATGACCTTATATAGTATCTCCAGCGTAGAGCCAAACCCTAGTGATGCGTAACCCGTTGGGTCGTTCCGAGTCGGTCCTGACATGCGCAGACATATATATAATAATAAAACTAACAATCTCCTCCTATGTCCGCGGTAAACCCAACGTCGGAAAAGGGGTTGGTGTGTGTAGTGTTCAACCAATTCGACTCATTACACAACCGTGTCCGCAAGCACCTGTTATAACTTATTGGACTGAAGAAAACAGAAGTATGTATGCACTCATAAGAATAAAACATAAACTAAGCATCATCACATCAAAGTCAAAAGTACAATCAGAGAAATAGGTACTAGAACACCTGATGTCTCATGACCAACAAAAGAGCAGGAAATAGTCCAAACAAAACAGGTAAAAAGGAAGAGAGCTAAAACAATGCTCTAAGACAAAGAAAGAAAACCAAAAACAAATACTCTAGAAACCATCATCCAGCAGATCATTCTTGTCAGGATCCCAATCTGCAAGTGCTCCTCCTGCAGCAGCAAACTCCTATAATTTCCAATATAGAACTTAATTCAGAATGAATTCAACCATGGAAAATGTACATGTATCTAGCTCTACAAATAAGAACGTAGTACTTTAATTAAGCTTAGAGAACATTCATGTAGAGTATTTTAGGTTCAACCGTAGAATCTATTAACTGTTTCTAAGCGAAACGATTTTAAACTTCTGGACAACGCAACTATATCTGTGTTCCTATATGTGATGTCATGATTACTGTTCTTCTAGGGTTAATTAGAACTCATCAAATGTGGAATGGAACCAATCAACAGGAGAAGGTTCAAAATAAGTCAGATCGTGTTATCAAATGTGAAATAAAACTCTCCTCCAAGTTAAGGAAGATGAATCCGGATGAGGTTGTTAACATCAAATGTGGAATGAAATAACTCACCAGATTCGTACTCAGCAACCAAAACATCAACGGAGCACAACATGCTAGATTTGACAAAGAAAATAATCAAAACATTCAGACTAAGGCTGATCTCAAACCGCCTTGAGTCTCATTTCCCTCATTGTTTTGATTGAACGGTCTCGGGGAATTCCTTTCGTCAGTGGATCAGCTAGATTATCCTTCGATTACACATCGATCAAAGTAATAATACCCTGTTTTTTCAGATAATTCAAAAGAGCGTGTCTCAGTCGTACATGTCGTCTCTTAGTGTAAAGAAGATATTCTTAACAACTTGGACTGCTGCTTGATTATCACAGTACAGGCTTAAAGAATTGACTTGAAGACTAGACAAGGGAATGTCTAAAATCAAATTCCTAATCCAGTCTGCCTCTTCACTAGCTATAACTAAGGCAAACAACTCGACTTCCATAGACGATAAGGCTATACACGTCTGTCTTTTGTACTTCCAAGTAATTGCAGTGCCACCTAAGGTGAATATAAATCCACTTGTGGACTTGCTGTTTCCAACTTCTGAACACCAAGAGGCATCAGAGTACCCTTCCAGAGTAGGAGGGTGATCAGTGTAGCACAGAGCGTGATCTTTAGTACCTTTGAGGTACCTCATCAGCCGGTCTAAGGCATCCCAATGCTCTTTGCCTGGACTACTGGTAAAATGACTTAACACGCCTATAGAGAAGGCAATGTCTGGTCTAGTGCAACTTGTGGCATAAATGAGACTTTCAATGATCTTTGAGTACTTGACTTGATCAATGCTTGTCCCTTCATTTGGACTCAGCTTAACGTTCAGATCAATTGGTGTTTCAACAGGCCTACAATCTTTATAACCCCAGGTAGAGAGAATCTGTTATATGTAATGAGCATGACTTAGAGTGACACATCCTTTGTCTACTCTAACTTTTATACCTAATAGGGTATCCACAAGACCAAGGTTCTTCATGTCAAATGCTTTGGCGAGAGCGAATTTAGTATCCCTCGCGGCAGCAAGGTCTGACCCCAGAATCAACATGTACTCATCCACATATAGGCATATGATGACTGTTTGGTTTGACATTGAGCGTTAATAGAGACACTTGTTTGAGAGACTTGACTGAAATCCAACGATCTTTACCACTTGATCAAACTTTATGTGCCACATCTTAGGTGCTTGTTTAAGCCCATATATAGATTTATCTAGCTTGCACACTTTATCCTTTAGATCTGTATGTACATAACCTTCAGATTGTGCCATGTAGATCTCTTCATTTAGCTCTCCATTTAAGAAAGCTGTTTTACGTCCATCTGATGAACTATGAAGTTCTCGATAGAGGCCAAGGCAAGAAGAATCCTAATAGTGGATAGGTGACACACAGGTGAATATACGTCAAAGTAATCAATTCCCCATGTTGCTTATAACCCTTAGCGACTAGCCGTGCTTTGTATCTGGCTATATACCCATCACTGTGCAATTTCTTCTTTAATACCCACTTGCATTCCGGGATTTTAGCTCCTTTCGGTAGGTCCACTAGATGTCAGGTATTGTTTTGTAGTAGCGAGTTCATCTCATCATCGATGACTTCTGCCCACATTAACGCATCTTTCGATCTTATCGCTTCCTGGTAGGAGAATGAATCATCCTCTAAGTGGTAGGTGACGAAATTCTCACCAAAATCTGTAGGAATTCTATCTATTATAGATACTCTAAGAGGAACAGGTTCGACCTCTATAGGTTGGGGAGCAGTGCCAGAGGGGCCAGCTTCAGGTTCTACAGTAGATTTTGAGATCATTTCAGTAGATCCAGGGACGGTTAGGCCATGATCTTTGAAAAATTATGTTAAAAGAAGATAACATCTCTAGACTCTATCACTAAATTAGTGGATAGATCCAGTTGCACTGTCTTTCTGCACTACCTAGATAGACACGGGTTTACGTTCTAGGTCCCACCTTAGGTCTCTTAAGGTCTTGTATGCACACATAAGCGATACAAGCCCAAGTCTTAAGAGTGTCATATCTACAAGGATGACCGTGTCACAACTCATACGGGGTAGAACTGAGCTTTGAGTGAGGCGCTCTATTCAGAATGTGATTCGCAGTAAGGACTGCTTCCCCCCAAAAGGTATTAGGCATGCTAGCGGCCAGGAGCATAGAATTCAACATCTTTGTCAAAGTTCTATTCTTACGCTCAGCAACGCCATTCGATTGAGGTGAGTAAGGAGCTGTAGTTTCAAGGATTATGCCCTTGGTGGCACAAAACTCCCCAAACTCAGTTGCAGTCATGTATTCTCCTCTTCGATCACTTCTAAGTCTCTTAATCATTAAATTTAACTGGTTTTCTACCCGAGATTTGAAGATTTTAAAGGTCTCGAATGTCTCGTCTTTCGATTTCAATAGGTATACATGACAAAATCTGGAGAAATTATCGATGAAGGTAATTAGATACTTTCTCTCCCCTCTAGTGGCATGACTACGAAAGTCACAGAGGTCGGAATGAATCAATTCAAGAAGTTGTATGCTCCTAGAAATGGTCTTGTAAGGGTTTCTAGTTATTTTGGTATAGACACAAACCTCGCACCTATCAAATTGAATAGAAAAATCTAACGGAATGTTGTGACTCTTAGCTAGATCGCGCATCTTCTTATAGTGAACGTGTCCAAGTCTATTATGTAGTAGCTGTAAGACCCCATTTTTTTTCTTTCCAAACACCGGGTCTTGGGCCCAGAACCGCCGCTTTGCGGTGACACCTTCACTCGGGAACGTCGCCACTACAAAACGCCGATCCTGCCGGCCAAATCGATCACAAAGAAAAGTGCATTAAAGAAGACAAGTCCACATAATCGACATGAAAAATATAAGAATGTCCACATGATATAACTGGATAATAAGATAACAAGGGTTACAATAAATAAGAAGAAGGAAGGGCTCATGCCCAGTACATCATATCCTCACTACAAGATCACTCGCGGAAGCTAACACCTAACCACTCACTGATCCTGAATCTTGTGCTCCTGTACTGCACTGGCCTGCCTCTGTCTGCACTGGCCTCTGGTGATGCTCCGTCGCCGTGGTCTCCTAAAATGATAAAGTCCACCGACCGTTAGTCAAAAAGACTAAGCCAATCCCCCACCCCTCCCCCGGTGACTCCTAGGCACCGAGCGAAAAGGATGAAGCGGAGGACAACAAGCGGTATATTCAAAAAGCAGATGACATGGGTACAGAGAATGTCTACACTACACATGTATATATACATAATTGAAGCAGTAAAAGAGCATAGTAAAAGCAGGTAAAGAATATGCAAAGTACAATAGGTAAAGCAGGTACATAAAATGAAAGTAACCATTGATTTATAGGAATGCCCACACAAACCTATAGACCAAGGGGTCGTTTAGCAAGGCCTATCAATAAGAAGTCCCATAACCGACTTATACGATAGGGGTAGGGGTTGAAATGCAATGTTCATGCTATGTCAGGCAAGGTATGCAGTTATGCTATGTTCATACAAGTGCAACTCACTCACTTTGACTCTATGCGCATAGACCTTTAGTTCCCCCTTTTTGGAGCTAGCTAGACTCCCAGGATACTCCCGTAGTGGAAAACGGAAGTGGTGGGTTGGGCCTCGCCCACCTCTAGGTTGGTATTCACACTACCTAACCTAGACCTATCGTACGCCTCAACGCAAAACCGCGGAGCATCTGCGTACTCTTACTGGCTGGACCACCAGACTTTTAAGGCTAAGTGCAAATTCCACACTTGCCGAGTCAACGTATTGACGTCGGTGTGAACGATCGTCCAATACCGAAGACCCACCACCTTCATGCACATGCAACATGTTCTACTATATCCCAAGCCATAAAATCCCCGGGCTAACCTGCCCGTTACCATAACCTTCCGAGCCACCGGCTCGCAGGACCGACCCGTCCGTACCAACAAACACTACTGAGTCACAAGCTCACCGGACTAACTAATCCGCTGCTTCAACCACCGAGCCTACCGCTCGTAAAACCAAACCAACTAACCTCCCGTAACCACGGGGTGTGGGTGTGTGTATTGTTAAGTTAATCTTGTACATCAACTTATCCCTACAATTTATGGTTAATCTTGGACTTCCCGAGGATTACCCTGTGAAGGGCTCGCTACGGTACTAGGAACCATAATGGGATGAAACCCCAAAGTTCCCTTTCTCAAGACACTTAGTGTTGTTGGTATCTACCCGTAAGGATACCCTCCTCGTCATTACTCTTGGATTAACCCTAAGTGACTTATGACTTCTCAAGACGATCTTTCGCCGACCCCGAGTGCAACTTACCTCTAACTCACCAGGCACACCTTTACTATCTATAATCCTTCTTGTTGACCATCATACCTTCTCAACTAAACTAGGTAAACCACTTACCTCCCATCCCTCCTAAGGATCCACTTGATTCTCAAATTTCACAGTTTTACTATACGCAGACCAAATGAGTTATATGACGCTCACAACTAGAGGTACTCCAAATATTTATCCAACTGGCCCAAGCTATTTACTGGAGGTCTATCATGATATTATAAGACTAATTCCAGAGAATCATATTTTCCCTAATTAATTAATATTTATTTTAATTTCTCCAAACATCTGCCAAATATGGAAATGAACATGAAGCGTAAGTAAATCTTATGATATGACTCCAAAAATTATGATGAATCTATGGTGACTAAATAACATCAGAAACAGCGTATCATATTTTTTACAGTAAGAAATTCTCCTCTAATTTAATTATTTATCATCTATCCAAAATCATAGTTTTATGAAGGAACTACCAAAACGATCAACACTAAAATTATGGGAAAATTACCAAACTCTTGTATTCACCAGAAAAGGCTACTGATTAAGTTTCAGGATTTAAGGAAATAATTTTCTTACTAAAATAATTAAATTAAGAAAACCTCAAATTCAATGAACTGTGAAGTAGCCTACTGATTTAAGTCCTCAAAAATTCTATAAAAATTTACAGAGGTTTCTAATGTCCAGAAAGGTCCTATCACCAATTTTCACAATTTAACAATGAGTTTTGAACTCTCAAATATTTTCCTTAAGTCTAAATCAAAGCAGGTGCCTTGTGAAAGAAGTACTGATTAAATCATTTAATAAAATTCACAAAAATTACCATAGGTCTAAACCATGATTATAAGGGCACCAACAAAGTCTCATCATCATCCAAGACATTTTAAGCATGTAAAAGTTTCTTATAAGAAGTTTCCCTAGCGGGGTTATGTCCTAATTCAAAGGGAATATTGACTCCTAAAATTCTTATAAAATTATCCAGTGCCTATTTACACCCTATGAATCTATCCACCAAGTTTCATAACCAACCAGGGACTTTTGACCACATGGCCTTCACAAGGCTCTAAATGCACACCTAGAAATAAAACTATCATTCTAGGGTTTATCCACCTCTACACCACCCAAACCACTCATGGGGATTCTTTAGGTGATCCTAAACCAGTTACCAAGGTTTCACTACATGGTGATGAGTTTTGACCACCATACCCCAAGGTAAACACCATACCCTAACTTTGACCCTATTTGTCCTAACTTGGGTTTACAAAATACTCAAACAAAACAGTCCCAATTGGGCTGATAATTTTACCAAGGTCATACAGTAACCCTAAGGAGCACCCACCAAAATTTGGAGGGCATTGGAGGTCATTTAACCCACTAATTAAACATTAGATGATTTATGAAATTATTTCAAAACCTTAGAAAAAGGTTCTCCTAAAAATCCCATCTTTGGATATGATGTGTGTGTAGGTATAAGAAGATTATGTTTCAAATCTCAAGGCCATATCATTTCCCAATCAAAAGTTATACAAGTATTGGTGGCTGCCCTTCACTAGGGACCAGCCCCACTAAAATGGTCCTACAAGGAGCTACACAACTCCTTTTTGGGTGAAATCAATTTTAAAATAAAGTAAACCCTAAGGGCTACAACTTTGGTGTTGGACACTTTTTCTGTAGAGGGGCATAAGTATTTTTAATAATTAAATCTAAGTTCAGCAAAGTATGTGACAGAAATCATATAAACATTTAATTAAATAACTGTTACAGCGTTCGACGAAAGTCGAACTCTGCGTTCGACGAAAGCAGATCAAGTCTGCGGTCGACGAAAGCAGATCGAATCTGCGTTCGACGAAAGCCGAACGCAGCTGAGCTCGACTAAATCAGAGCATAACAACGCTCGACTAAATTCATCATAACGGCGCTCGACGAAAGTCGAACACCTCCCGTTCGACGAAATACTCGCTCGACGAAATTCTAACAGAGCTCGATGAAGTAAACATTAAATTAAAGATTCGATGGCTCTCCGTCATCGTCCCCGATCGTTGGAGGGCTCGCGACGGCCCATCCTGGGCCTCTTTGCGGGGTGATTTCCCGGCTACCTGCGTCTCTTTCCGGCCAGCCAATGCCACCACCACCTCCGTTGAGGTGGTGGCCGGCGATAGGAGGTGGTTGGCCGGCCGGAGGTGGTCGGATCTAGGTTTTAGAGCAGGGAAAAGAGGGCTCAATCCGAGCCCTTTCGGAAGCGAAATCCGAGCCCAATTGAGCTCGGATCTAGCCCCAAATCATTATATGATCTAGCGCCAAGGGAGGGGTAACGGATCGGACCTGTGTGGAGTGGTGATTCCTTGTCGTTATCTGATTAGCCATGGCCGACCTCCCTCCTTGAGCTCCTTGCTGATCTGAGCCTCATTTGCACGATTCCTCCAAGTAAAAGGGGAAAAACACTCCTCTCATCCCTCTGAAGCTTTTAAAGGGATCAATTAGGAGAGGGGGAGGTTACAACATTGAAAACCATTAATGGCCATCAAGCCTAAATTTCGGCCATGGTGAAATCCATTGAATTCAGCCATCTTGAGGGATGGAAAACCCCTTAAGCTTCTTGTAACAGCCTGAGGAGATGAATGGAGGGTGAGGGGAGACGAATGAGAGATCAATTTGCCTTCAATGCCATTAATCCTCCTTTAATGGCCATTTTCTCTCTCTTCAAATTAGGGGAAACTCCCAATTTCTCTCTCCTAGTCACCATTTCCAGAAATTGGATGACTCTTTGAGTAAATCTCAGCCTCCTAGACTAATGGGCTACTCCAATTGGGCCTGGCCCAAGTGGATTGGGTCCAATTTGGGCAAACTAGGTTATTTTGACCTAAATTAAGGCAAATTTGACTTTGGCCAAATTAATCAAGTGGGTTGACCCCAAAGGATGGCTTGGGCTCCATTGGATTCCCTGAAGGTTAGGAAGGTCTATGTAGGGTCAATTTGGCAAAGTGAGGGTGAATTGCCCCTTATTAGGGCACTTTGACCAAATTGAGGTTTAGGGCAAATTGGTCAAATTAGAGGCCCCATGATGGGGCTTTTTGGTCCATTAGGATTCTAGTACCCATACAAGGGTAGGGGCATGGTCAATTTGGCATGGTGGAGGCTAATTGACCTTAATTGAGCTAGTTTGACCAATTTAGGGTTAAGGTTGACTTTAGTCAAATTGGCCTCTTAGGTTGACCCCAATGGGTCACTGGTGCTTCAAGGAGACCTCTAATGGTTTAGGTATGATATTGTGGGGCCAAGGTTCAAGGTGGGGCCCCTAAATCCAATCCTAGGCTTGCTAACTGGAAATTGCTATTTGCAGACCAAGGTGGTTTTCTCCTTCTCACATATGTTCACAAGGTCTTGAGCTCTTCCTATGGTTTTGTCATGACCTAGCCATGACAAAACTAACTTATGGGTTTAGCTATTTGGGGGATGTTACAAATCCCAATAAACAAAAAGAATAATTTCGTCCTCGAAATTCAGGTTAGGCTTGCGGGGTTTTCACCGAGAGTGACTGAACGTAACATCCCCTAAGAACTGAAACTATTCCTGGCTCGAAGAGCACCGACTATCTCTGCCACACCAGCTCTAGTGGCTCCCGGGTGTGCTTCTCCTGTCCATAATTTTACAACATGATTTTTACCTACGGAATCTTCTTGCGTCGCAAGACTCGCACCGTCGAATCATCTATCCTGATCGGGGTGACCTAGCTACCTTGGTCAATCTATCCTCGATCTTCCACTCTAACCTGGGCAGATTCTTATGCCTCTAAATATTTCTTCACATGTTCAATTTCTTACTCCTTCAGGTATGTCCGAGTAATCACTCATCTCTACTCTACAACTTTTCCAGTTCTTACTACTGATGGAGCTAATCAAATCGTCTAGCGTCCCAATCATCCCTAAATTTTAATGGGGGCACTTGTAAACCTTTATGAGTACATGTTAACCAACTACAATTAGTATCCATGTTGGTAAGACGACTCCCAATCATTTTCTACGTGGAGTTTGATTCATAAGGTATACGGGTAAAATTTTTGAAACCCTAAGGTTTTTCACAAGTCAATTTCATCAAGAAAGTATCTTCACGTTTATTTCACCAAATTCCTATCACTTTCACATATGCTAGTCTCGATCACTTTCGAATGGTCCAAGGTAAGATAAACTTAGATTTTTCCTTATCAGTCGACTCAAACACTAGATTTTAAATTCAATAGGTCATCGTCTAAGATCTTTGGTTATCCATCATCAAAGCTCCCAAGGTATAAGGGCTATTATTGTAGTTAAAATTATCTACCAAGATAGGGCGTGATTTTTAACCATAAGTTGATCACTTCTGAATGCCCCAAACCACAAGAACTTCCAATATAACAACGACATGTATGACCTAGTTTTACACCATCTCATCTTTGTCCAAGAGACATCGAATATGATCAACCTCAAAATCATTATTGTTCACGACACAAAAATTTTCTAACTTAGGACTAAGGGAAATCCAAGTCGTCATTAATTTGCCCAATAAACAAAAGGTAAGCCCCAATAAACAAAAGATTAGTCTCTATCTATTTTTGGGCGAAGTATCTTCGATATCATCATGTTATACTCGTCCCAAGTATGCAAGCAATTCTTAGGGCACACAACCTTAGACTAGGGGTTCTATCTTGAGGCTCATTGGTATACTCCACACCTTAGGCTCTTCTAGGTACCTTTTACGACAACCTTATCAAGGTCAGTATGTCACCCAATACCAAACGGGTCCCTCCTGAACTTCAATTCTCATCTGACCCTCGGTGTTTGCCATGGTGGTTGTCTTAATGTAATCCTGTCACCGGTACGAGGGTTGAATCTACGAGTCTCATACCAGTCTGCTTATTTGTCAACTCTCTTTCTCTAGCCTCTTTGGGGTATCCTCGTACCTTCACTAAAGGTTATACCTACGGTCTATTTCAGACTAGGTCACGGTATAAATTGTTAAGGTAAGTCACGTATCCTAGTGGGTTTGAGTCTAACTCGTTGCCTAAAGGACTAACTAAGGAAATCTTTGCAGCCGGAGGTGTTCCCTGCTGGGGGCAGGGTTCGCCGCAGGCTTACAAAAGAAAACTTGGCACTCGCAGGGGGAAACTGACCAAGAAGATTCAGTTAAAAGTGGACCTTTTTCAATGTGATTCTCATATGGGCACACCACTGCTTCCGCTGCTAGTTTGTCCTCAAACTAAGCTCGCGCGGGGTGGCCCAGGGTTTGTGGACTTTTTTCTTCGGATCGAGGTTCGCTCTGATACCACTTGTAAGACCCCTTTTTTTTTTCTTTCCAAACACCGGGTCTTAGGCCCAGAACCGCCGCTTTGCGGTGACACCTTCACTCGGGAAGATCGCCACTACAAAATGCCGATCCTGCCGGCCAAATCTATCACAAAGAAATGTGCATTAAAGAAGACAAGTCCACAAAATCGACATGAAAAATATAAGAATGTCCACATGATATAACTGAATAATAAGATAACAAGGGTTACAATAAATAAGAAGAAGGAAGGGCTCATGCCCAGTACATCATATCCTCACTACAAGATCACTCGCGGAAGCTAACACCTAACCACTCACTGATCCTGAATCATGTGCTCTTGTACTGCACTGGCCTGCCTCCGTCTGCACCGGCCTCTGGTGCTGCTCCGTCGCCGTGGTCTCCTAAAATGATAAGGTCCACCGACCGTTAGTCAAAAAGACTAAGCCAATCCCCACCCCTCCCCCGGTGACTCCTAGGCACCGAGCGGAAAGGATGAAGCGGAGGACAACAAGGGATATATTCAAAAAGCAGATGACAGGGGTACAGGGAATGTCTACACTACACATGTATATATACATAATTGAAGAAGTAAAAGAGCCTAGTAAAAGCAGGTAAAGAATATGTAAAGTACAATAGGTAAAGCAGTTACATAAAATGAAAGTAATCATTGATTTATAGGAATGCCCACACAAACCTATAGACCAAGGGGTCGTTTAGCAAGGCCTATCGTATAAGAAGTCCCATAACCGACTTATACGATAGGGGTAGGGGTTGAAATGCAATGTTCATGCTATGTCAGGCAAGGTATGCAGTTATGTTATGATCATACAAGTGCAACTCACCCACTTCGACTCTATGCGCATAGACCTTTAGTTCCCCCTTTTTGGAGCTAGCTAGACTCCCAGGATACTCCCGTAGTGGCAAACGGAAGCGGTGGGTTGGGCCTCGCCCACCTCTAGGTTGGTATTCACACTACCTAACCTAAACCTATCGTACGCCTCAACGCAAAACCGCGGAGCATCTACGTACTCTTACTGGCTGGACCACCATACTTTTAAGGCTAAGCGCAAATTCCACACTTGCCGAGTCAACGTATTGACGTCGGTGTGAACGATCGTCTAATACCGAAGACCCACCACCTTCATGCACATGCAACATGTTCTACTATATCCCGAGCCATAAAATCCTCGGGCTAACCTGCCCGTTACCACAACCTTCCGAGCCACCGGCTCGCTGGACCGACCCATCCGTACTAACAAACACTACTGAGTCACAAGCTCACCGGACTAACTAATCCGCTGCTTCAACCACCGAGCCTACCGCTCGTAAAACCAAACCAACTAACCTCCCGTAACCACGGGGTGTGGGTGTGTGTATTGTTAAGTTAATCTTGTACATCAACTTATCCCTACAATTTATGGTTAATCTTGGACTTCCCGAGGATTACCCTGTGAGGGGCTCGCTACGGTACTAGGAACCATAATGGGATGAAACCCCAAAGTTTCCTTTCTCAAGACACTTAGTGTTGTTGGTATCTACCCGTAAGGATACCCTCCTCGTCATTACTCTTGGATTAACCCTAAGTGACTTATGACTTCTCAAGACGATCTTTCGTCGACCCCGAGTGCAACTTACCTCTAACTCACCAGGCACACCTTTACTATCTATAATCCTTCTTGTTGACCATCATACCTTCTCAACTAAACTAGGTAAACCACTTACCTCCCATCCCTCCTAAGGATCCACTTGATTCTCAAATTTCACAGTTTTACTATACGCAGACCAAATGAGTTATATGACGCTCACAACTAGAGGTACTCCAAATATTTATCCAACTGACCCAAAATATTTACTGGAGGTCTATCATGATATTATAAGACTAATTCCAGAGAATCATATTTTTTCCTAATTAATTAATATTTATTTTAATTTCTCCAAACATCTGCCAAGTATGGAAATGAACATGAAGCGTAAGTAAATCTTATGATATGACTCTCCAAAAATTATGATGAATCTACGGTGACTAAATAACATCAGAAACAGCGTATCATATTTTTTACAGTAAGAAATTCTCCTCTAATTTAATTATTTATCATCTATCCAAAATCATAGTTTTATGAAGGAACTACCAAAAAGATCAACACTAAAATTATGGAAAATTTACCAAACTCTTGTATTCACCAGAAAAGGCTACTGACTAAGTTTCAGGATTTAAGGAAATCATTTTCTCACTAAAATAATTAATTAAGAAAACCTCAAATTCAATGAACTGTGAAGTAGCCTACTGAATTAAGTCCTAAAAAATTCTATAAAAATTTACAGAGGTTCCTTAAGTCTAAATCAAAACAGGTGCCTTGTGAAAGAAGTACTGATTAAATCATTTAATAAAATTCACAAAAATTACCAGAGGTCTAAACTAAGATTATAAGGGCACCAACAAAGTCTCATCATCATCCAAGACATTTTAAGCATGCAAAGGTTTCTTATAAGAAGTTTCCCTAGCGGGGTTATGTCCTAATTCAAAGGGAATATTGACTCCTAAAATTCTTATAAAATTATCCAGTGCCTATTTACACCCTATGAATCTATCCACCAAGTTTCATAACCAACCAGGGACTTTTGACCACATGGCCTTCACAAGGCTCTAAATGCACACCTAGAAATAAAACTTGCATTCTAGGGTTTATCCACCTCTACACCACCCCAAACCACTCATGGGGATTCTTTAGGTGATCCTAAACCAGTTACCAAGGTTTCACTACATGGTAATGAGTTTTGACCACCATACCCCAAGGTAAACACCATACCCTAACTTTGACCCTATTTGTCCTAACTTGGGTTTACAAAATACTCAAACAAAACAGTCCCAATTGAGTTGATAATTTTACCAAGGTCATACAGTAACACTAAGGAGCACCCACCAAAATTTGGAGGGCATTGGAGGTCATTTAACCCACTAATTAAACATTAGATGATTTATGAAATTATTTCAAAACCTTAGAAAAAGGTTCTCCTAAAAATCCCATCTTTGGATATGATGTGTGTGTAGGTATAAGAAGACTATGTTTCAAATCTCAAGGCCATATCATTTCCCAATCAAAAGTTATACAAGTATTGGTGGCTGCCCTTCACTAGAGACCAGCCCCACTAAAATGGTCCTACAAGGAGCTACACAACTCCTTTTTGGGTGAAATCAATTTTAAAATAAAGTAAACCATAAGGGCTACAACTTTGGTGTTGGACACTTTTTCTGTAGAGGAGCATAAGTATTTTTAATAATTAAATCTAAGTTCAGCAAAGTATGTGACAGAAATCATATAAACATTTAATTAAATAACTGTTACAGCGTTCGACGAAAGTCGAACTCTGTGTTCGACGAAAGCAGATCAAGTCTGCGGTCGACGAAAGCAAATTAAATCTGCGTTCGACGAAAGCCGAACGCAGCTGAGCTCGACTAAATCAGAGCATAACATCGCTCGACTAAATTCATCATAACGGCGCTCGACGAAAGTTGAACACCTCCCGTTCGACGAAATACTCGCTCTACGAAATTCTAACAGAGCTTGACGAAGTAAACATTAAATTAAAGATCCGACGGCTCTCCGTCATCGTCCCCGATCGTTGGACGGCTCGCGACGGCCCGTCCTGGGCCTCTTTGCGGGGTTATTTCCCGGCCACCTGCGTCTCTTTCCAGCCAGCCAATGCCACCACCACCTCCGTTGAGGTGGTGGCCAACGATAAGAGGTGGTTGGCCGGCCGGAGGTGGTCGGAACTAGGTTTTAGAGCAGGGAAAAGAGGGCTCAATCCGAGCCCTTTCAGAAGAGAAATCCGAGCCCAATTGAGCTCGGATCTATGCCCAAATCATGATATGATCTAGCACCAAGGGAGGGGTAACGGATCGGACCTGTGTGGAGTGGTGATTCCTTGTCGTTATCTGATTAGCCATGGCCGACCTCCCTCCTTGAGCTCTTTGCCGATCTGAGCCTCATTTGCACGATTCCTCCAAGTAAAAGGGGAAAAACACTCCTCTCAGCCCTCTGAAGCTTTTAAAGGGATCAATTAGGAGAGGGGGAGGTTACAACATTGAAAACCATTAATGGCCATCAAGCCTAAATTTCGGCCATGGTGAAATCCATTGAATTCAGCCATCTTGAGGGCTGGAAACCCCTTAAGCTTCTTGTAACAGCCTGAGGAGATGAATGGAGGGTGAGGGGAGACGAATGAGGGATCAATTTGCCTTCAATGCCATTAATCCTCCTTTAATGACCATTTTCTCTCTCTTCAAATTGGGGGAAACTCCCAATTTCTCTCTCCTAGTCACCATTTCCAGAAATTGGATGACTCTTTGAGTAAATCTCAGCCTCCTAGACTAATGGGCTACTCCAATTGGGCCTGGCCCAAGTGGATTGGGTCCAATTTGGGCAAACTATGTTATTTTGACCTAAATTAAGGCAAATTTGACTTTGGTCAAATTAATCAAGTGGGTTGACCCCAAAGGATGGCTTGGGCTCCATTGGCTTCCCTGAAGGGTTAGGAAGGTCTAGGTAGGGTCAATTTGGCAAAGTGAGGGTGAATTGCCCCTTATTAGGGCACTTTGACCAAATTGAGGTTTAAGGCAAATTGGTCAAATTGGAGGCCCCATGATGAGGCTTTTTGGTCCATTAGGATTCTAGTACCCATACAAGGGTAGGGGCATGGTCAATTTGGCATGGTGGAGGCTAATTGACCTTAATTGAGCTAGTTTGACCAATTTAGGGTTAAGGTTGACTTTAGTCAAATTGGCCTCTTAGGTTGACCCCAATGGGTCACTGGTGCTTCAAGGAGACCTCTAATGGTTTATGGATGATATTGTGGGGCCAAGGTTCAAGGTGGGGCCCCTAAATCCAATCCTAGGCTTGCTAATTGGAAATTGCTATTTGCAGACCAAGGTGGTTTTCTCCTTCTCACCTATGTTCACAAGGTCTTGAGCTCTTCCTATGGTTTTGTCATGACCTAGCCATAACAAAACCAACTTAGGGGTCTAGCTGTTTGGGGGATGTTACATTAGCTTTGAATCTATCAGAGTTGAACTCACTTAATTTATACACTCGTTTTCTAGGCTAAGTCTATACATTCCATTGATTAGGTAAGCACAACCAAAGTAGTGTGAATTAACCGTTAATGTTATTCTACCATTTATGGTTGTGAAAGATATTCCGGACTTATCTAGCAAATTCATAAAAAAATAAAATTTTATTTAATTTGGAACTAATTTAACATTTTGCAAAATCAAAATTTTACCTGAAGAGAGGACGAGCTATGCCATCCCAGCATGAGTAATAGATGTCTCTCCTGCATTGCAGTTCTCAACTCTGTCTCAGACTGCTCTGACCTCGGAGAGAAGACCTCTGTCATTTGTAACATGACATGTAGCACCGCTGTCCAACCACCACTCAGAAGACGCACTGTGGTGACTACTCCCAATCATAGCCTTGAAGGACTTGGGATCAGAGTTGTCGACCACCATGTTCCCCACCTGTTGTGGAGCTTTATCCTTCTGCTTCTTCGGGCCCTTGCATTCAGCGGCCCAGTGACCCACTTGCCGCAGTTGTGACATTTACCCTTCTTCCTTTTGAGAGAAGGCTTCTTGACCGCCAACTGGGCAGAGGTGTCACCATTAGGTGCCGAGGGCTTTCGAGAAGGCCTGTTAGGTCGAGAAACGAAGTTGACAGTCTGTGAGGGCTGAACAACCTGCTCCGCGCTTTTTCCGGCGATGTTCTGGTCCTCAATGTGGATGAACCTTTTGAGTTCATCCAGAGTGATCTTCTCCTTCCGCCTGTGCATCTCGGTCTTGAAGGTCAGCCACTCCGTAGGTAGCTTGCTCAGAATTAGATGCACAAAAGGCTGTCGTCCATCTTCGACTGATCGTCCTCCAGCTTGTTACGCAAATTCTCCAGCTCTATGATCTGGGAAGTGATCGACAAGTTTGCTTTGAGGCGAAAGTTGAAGAACTTCTCCCCAATGAGCGATTTGGACAATACTTCCTCCTTCTGGAATTGCGCGTTGACACGATCACAAATCTCCTTTGCAGTCTTGTAGGCATGGTAGGTCAGCGCGAGACGAGGATTAAGGGAATTCAACAGGTAATCCCTGCAGAAGTCCTCATCCTTGTTCCACTGATATTCGTCTACGCCCTCGCCAGAAGAAGCAAAGTCGCTCTGAACAGTGTAGAAGTTATCACGCTCCTTCATTCCTAGTTGGACTTGAATTTTTCAATTGAGGAAATCAGATGCGTCGAACGACTGCAATTTGGCGACGTCGAGCGCACTTTTCTTCGACATCGTAAATTAATTTGATCAGAAAACTAGAACGGAATCACCTGATTCGCGCGTGGACGACAAATGAACTTTAGATCCAATTCAGATATGTCTGCTCCTCCCCTCCTACTGAAAGAGATCGTCGAAAAATTCCTTCCTCAGACAACAGATGACAAGAAGCTTTGGTGTTAAACCAAGGAATCTCTGTGCTGTTCACAAAAAAATTATCGGGAAGATGCCTCTCAAAATCTGATCTGCAGCAAGAGATTGGATGTAGCCCGACAACATGTTCTGCTTCCAGAACACCAACTATCACGAAGAAAAAACCTAGACAGCGGCTCAGATCTAGGTCTGCGGGATCTAGGCCTACCAGATCGGCTGGAGACTGCAGCACACGGGAAATGGTTGCCCCGAACGGTTCTCTGGAAAAAGAAGAGTCCTCCTTCGAACCAGGAAAGGGCCGCGCGAAGACCTCTGGTGTCGACGAGAAAGACTCCGGCGAAGAAACCAGGCGGCGACAACGGAGAACAGATCTTGCGATCTGGGCTTGCGGTCTGGATGCAACAATAAAACGCTGGCAGGGGAGTAGCACACTACTGCGGGAGATCAAGGCGGCAAACACAGATCAAGTTGGACGACGACGAACAAAAAACTGAGAGTGGCTGCGGGAAGAACCTGCATCGTCGGGCACTAGGCAGCGGGATACCTCAGATCCTCCTCTAGATCGATTATGGGAGATCTCCTCTGCGATCAATAGTGCGCGTACGATTTAGCAGCAGCAGCCCGATCCAAAACCAGACGAGCGACGGCAGAAAAAATCGCAAAAACGGGAGAGCGGAAAACCTAAAAAATTATCTTGAGAATGTAATTGTGGCTCCGCCCAAGATATTCCACTAAGGTTCATCAGTATGGAATGACCTTATATAGTATCTCCAGCGTAAAGTCAAACCCTAGTGACACGTAACCCGTTCGGTCGTTCTGAGTCGGTCCTGACACGCGCGGACATATATATAATAATAAAACTAACAGATTCTCCTTACCCACTCCAACATGGTGATGGCCAAGTATGATTTTATTAACTTGTTTTTTAGAGTTCGTTTCTCTTAGTGCTAATTTATCTTATAATTATGATAGGTTTATGTTCTTAAACATATGTTTTTTGTCCATAGTGAGCACCTTGCCAGTGTCGTTGCAACGCCCCTACTCGTGGCATTCGAGCTGCTTATGTACATATCTTGAGAGCCTTAGTGGTACTAGTCAAAATGAGTCATAAGTAGTTTAGGAAGTTGCCAATCACTATGAGTCAGACTCTGTGTAATCTCTGCCGGCAAAATAGCTAAATCAATCCTCAACGTTTAGGGTACAATCTAAATTGGTCCCTAAAATTTCGATTGTTTGAAATCAGTCCCTAACATTTGCAACTTTTTTGAAATTGGTCCCATTTAACCTTTCCATCCTCATGTTTAACGGAATCAACTATGATTGTGATGACGAAGCGCCAACATGGCGCCTACGTGAATTTGACTACAATTGCAAATGTAAAAAAAATATCTATTTATAGCCCGTTATTTATTCTATCCGAATAAAAATTATTGCAGCTACATAAAAATCATTTTTATCCATTTCTTTATAAAAACTGCTGCATATGACCCGATAATAATTTTTATATTGCAGCAACAATTTATGTTCGGATAGCCGCAATAACATCAATATTCGGATAGCCGCAATTTATATTCGTATCAATTAGTAATAAACTGTTGAAGCATAACCTCCAAGTCGCAAGAAGCCAAGTCCTCCTCTGCTGTTAATAAATAAAGGTGATTGTTATCCGCACTACAGTTTTCGATATCCGCACTTTTTTTGTATGAGTTATTACGCGTCTTTTAAAAATATGCCGTGTACAAGTATTTTTAGGAAAAATGCTCAACACGAAAGTTGTAGATCTCGACGAGATCTACAACTTTCGTGTTGAACATTTTTCTTAAAAATGCATGTACAAGGCGTATTTCCAAAAATTCGCTATAGTTACGCACATATTTCAATCATGGCGGCAATACGTCTTGTGCGTGCATTTTTAGGAAAAGTGTTTAACACGAAAGTTGTAGATCTCGATGAGATCTACAACTTTTGTGTTTATCACTTTTCCTAAAAATGCATGTACAAGACGTATTTCCAAAAGACACGTAATAACTCATACAAAAAAAATGCGGATATCCAAAACTGTAGTGCGGATAACAATCACCTAAATAAATAAGGGTTTTATTTTGTTTGTTTCCCTTATATGAACAGGTAGCCGTGAACAAAAAGACTGCCGGTCTGGTTTGGGACCGGTTTTTTAAAAGACCGGTCTTTTGGCCAACCGGTCCCGGACCGGTCCCGTCTAAACCAGTCCCGGTCCGGGACCGGTTTTTCTCCTCTGGAGGAGGACCGGCCGGGACCGGAGGACCGGTCCTAACCGGTCCCAGACCGATCATTTTTATTTAATTTTTTTTTAAATATAAAAAGAGAGTGGGTGAGAGAGAGTGATAGAGAGAGAGGGGGTCGGATGATAGGAGGGGGGTTTATAAATTTTTTTTTTAATGAGAGAGAGAGGGGGTTATTAATTTAAAAAATATATATATTTTTAAATAGCCTAGGGCCTAGGCTGTGCAGCCTAGGCCCTAGGCTGGTGCAGGCTGCAGCAGACCGGCAGCATTAATTGTTGTTGGCCAGGTAAAAGTTGTTACCAACTAAAGAGCTGTTAACAGCTAACAACTCTTTTAAGAGCTGTTTTAACAGCTCTTCGCGGGAGTCCCGGTTCCGGTCCTATCCCAGGACCAGTAAAAGACCGCTCTAAGACCGGTATTTTACCGGTCCCAGTCCAGGACCGGTGTTTTACCGGTCCCGGTCCCGGACCGGTCTTTTACCGGTCCCGGTCCGAGACCGGTCTTTGAGAAAAAAAGAGGGACTGCTAGGGACCTCTAGGACCGGTCCGGGACCGGACCGGTCCTAACTGGGACCGGTCCCTGGCGGGTCCTAACCGGTCCGGTCCCAACCGGACCGGTTAGGACCGATTTTTTTGTACACGACTGTGAACAGGTAATGAAAAAGGTTCATGTGGGTGTGTAATCTTGCCTTAATTCCTTCCATCATATTTCTAACAATCGCCTATAAAAATCATTATTTTATATTCATTTCTTTATAAAAAATGCTGCATATGATCCGAAATAAAAAATGCTGGAGATCAATATTGCTACATATAGTCCGATAATAATTTTTATATAGATGCAATAATTTATATTCGAATAGTAGCAATTAATTGGCCATAAATAGTTTTTTTCATTTGCAATTGTAGTCAAATCCATGTAGGTGCTTCGTCATCACAATCATAGTTGATTCCGTTAAAATGAGGATGAAAAGGTTAAATTGGACCAATTTCAAAAAAGTTGTAAACGTTAGGGACTGATTTCAAACAATTGAAATTTTAGGGACTAATTTAGATTCTGCCCTAAACGTTGAGGACTGATTTAGCTGTTTTGCCTTAATTTTTGGTGATTGTTATCCGCACTACAGATTTGGCTATCCGCACTTTTTTGTATGAGTTATTACGCGCCTTTTATAAATACGTCTTGTACAAGTATTTTTAGGAAAAATGATCAACACGAAAGTTGTAGAACTTTTCATAAAAATGCACGCACAAGACGTATTGCCGCCCTGATTGAAATATGTGTGTAACTATAACGAATTTTTGGTTGTACATGCATTTTTAGGAAAACTGTTCAACACGAAAGTTGTATATCTAGTCGAGATCTACAACTTTCGTGTTGAATATTTTTCCTGGAAATGCATGTACAAGACTTACTTTTAAAAGGTGCGTAGTAACTATTTTTTAACGTTTTAGATGATGCGGAGGTCTATGATGGGATGGTGATGTGAATATTGAGAAATATTATTTATTTATAAAAATAATACAAAATAATTTAATTCTTTTTTATGCAATGTCGGGGCATAATTAGACACTAAAATATAATTATAAAAATAATAAATCTTTTATTATTATTTTTTATAATAAAATAATAATATTCTCACATCAGAAATTGATAAAAACATGGCAAGAAGTTACTCTAGGGAGTTATTTCAAGCCGTCTAACGTTTTTGAAATTAAAAGTTTAAAAATCTATTTTAAACAGAGTCTAAAAGGCTTCGTTTGGCTCAGTGTATTTGCTCCGATTAGTTTGGACAAAAATGTCATTGTCATAAAATGTATGTTTGGTATGACAAATGTTACTCTCATTACCAAGAAAAGAAACTAGTTTTAAGCATAAAATGTTTGGTATGATAATGACGTTTTTGTCCAAACTCATCAGAGCAAATAAGCCGAGTGACTGATTTAATCATTTTGCCAATATTTTATGTGCATGCTCGGGTGGATGAACAATTTTGTTTATGATAATCTCCGACAAATCTGACCAAAATCTTTTTTAATTTGGAATAAAATATCATTTTGTGTGACAATTGAATGTATCACCAAAATTAATTATGGGAAATGTTTTTGATAACGTTGACCAGGGACGCAAGTCGGGTCGGTTCCGATCGATTTGACTCAAAAACAAATACCGATCTGCATATGACCGGTTCGGATTTTCCGGAAGCAGAACCGCTCATATACTCAAGATATGAAACCGGATTCGAATTCGGCTATCGGTTCTACTCATATATGCTAAGAAAAAAGATTCATGCATGAAACATAAAAACATACAAAAAAAAAGAGTAAAAATAGTTATAAAAAGAGCCGATAAAATTTAAGCAAAATTTTTTTGTAAAAAACCGGAGAACCAAATCGTACAGCTTGTGTTAAAATTTCTGCACCAAAAACCGAATTTAGACCCGGTTCATAGTTCTTCGCATTGAAGTCTTCTATTGTGAACCACACACGTACCCATATATGCAAGCCCCACGCGGACAACGTGCATTATTTTATTTTAATTTTTTATTTAGTATGTTGTGTACAAACTGAACGACCTGCGATATATTATTATTTTTTAATGATTTGGATATGAATGTCATAATTTCGATCATTACTTCACACCAATTCATCTGCAAGCGACAATGACAGAGTATTATTTCTCATGTCGTTATGAGGAAAAAAACGTTTCTCAAGTCATTATGAGTTCAAAATGTTGGGAATTTTGATTTTGAAAAAATAGTCTAATATCTATCCTAAACTGCTACAGTGAATGGAGCTGTCGGTCACGCGAGAATCGCTCCGACGGAAAGCCCTTCCACCGCTACAGTGACGGCGGCGTCGGTCACGCGAGAAAGTATACCCCTCCACCAGTTATTCGTAGGGCCGCTTATCACGGGATTATATCTTCGCCCCCAACCTTTCTTTCTCCTCGCTCGTTGCACCACCTAACTCCGCCGCACTCCCTATCACAACGCCGGCGTCTCTCCTCTCTGCGTCTGCCTACTCCGCCACCGCCGGATTTCGCGCGGTAAGCTTCATGGTCGTTTAGGGTCTGTTTTTTTCTTTTTTGAGATCGTCATTTATGTACTTTTTGACTTCTACCTTTCATCTCTAGTGTTATGAAAATCGGATGTTCGAGTGCAGATATGAGATCTCCTGTTCAAATAAATTTCTAACGGACAAGAACGAGGTTACAAGAAAAATAATAACGGACAAAATATAAAGAGCAAACACCACAAAAGATGAACACCAAGATTTAAGTGGTTCCCCGAAATTTGGGTACGTTCACTGTGCATGCAGAGATCAATATTATTGTTGTGGGTCGCTTAGGGCTCTTGGTAAACCGGTTTACTTGAACCACCTTAGCTCGGGAGCGAACCAAGCGCGCAAACAATCAATTTGAGATTCGTTGATTACACTGAGTCTTTTTAGCGTGGAAAACCCGGAAAAGGTAAAAAACCACGTGGCCGGAGCTATGCCGACCAAACTTCCACTATCTTCTGGGGGGGTTACAATGAGAGACTTAGAAATCGAGCGCGACAGGACGCTGCTCGTTACAATAATAGAGAGAAAGAGAGAGAGAGAGAATTCTGAAGGTGACAGACCACCTCCAGAAAAACTAAGTCCTTTCTCCTTCTGAGAAAGGTGGAGAACAAAAGTGAGAATTCCCTTGAGAACAAAAGTGAGCACGCTGAGTCGCCTTTCAGGAAGAAGGAAATCTTCGAGTCCGAAGGAGAATTCCGCGAAAGTCTGCAAGAAGCTCTCCACGGGTCCAGAAGGCAAGGTCCCTTGAAATGAAGCCATGGGGCTCCTTTTATAGCTTTGGCCGGGGGTAGCCCGGTAATTTCGCCGTTGTAACCACCGTAACCACCTGGCGGACGAATCATATTTTCCGGTTCAGAGCACATGGATCGCCATTTTTCGTAGTTGACCATCTTGCCATTCGGGCAGTTCGGGCAGTTTTGTTGGAGGCGAAAAAGGCGACAAGCTGTCCCTGAAATCTGAGAAACTGGAAAGACAAAAAGTGAGCTTGCTAGAAAGACAAAATGTGGGAAGTCAAAAAAGACAAAAAGTGAGCTGAGTGCGCTCAGAAGCGTTCTGAGCGCGCAACGAACGGAGAAGCAATCTAGGCAACTGGAGAAGCGATCTGAGAGCGCAACGATCGGAGAAAACGTCCTGGTTGCTTTGTGAGGCGTTCTGAGCGTGCAACAAACACGAAAGTGCTCCGAACGCGTTTATAGGCGTTCTGAGCGCGTTGCGAGCGCGGGAGCGCTCCGAGTGAAATACAGGGCCCAAAGGGCACACAGCGAGCCTGGAGAGGACGGACGCCCCCAAACCCCTCCATGCGGAGGGGGCTCGACCGTACCCCAAGGGGTGCGGATAGGCCGCACCCCCTAGGGTGCGGCTTGGCCGCACCACTAGGGGTGCGGCTTGGCCGCCCCACGCACCCCACTATGGGTGCGGCTCGGCCGCACCCCACTATGGGTGCGGCTCGGCCGCACCCCACTATGGGTGCGGCTCGGCCGCACCCCACAATGGGTGCGGCTCGGCCGCACTCCAAGGGTGTGCGGTTAGGCTGCGCCCCCGTGAAGGGGCGGCCTGCGCAGTACCACGCGCGCTACGGCGCGGTAGCGCCGCGCGATAGTGTGCGGCGCGGTTGCGGGTGGTTCAACGAGGGCGATTGGTCATGGAGGGAGTGGGCTCGCCCACTTCCCCACTCTCCCCTCATCATGATAGTGGACTTGGGGAGTAACCACTTTTTCACATGCATATAAATGATAGGAGTCTTGTATGAGTACGCATCATAAGCCCCCCAAACCTTCGGAGTCCAAGCTTTCGTGCGGAGGAGTGCGAAGGTTTCGTCCTTGTTCGCGGGAATTTCGGTTGGTTGCGCGGTGCGTTGGACCATGGTGGAGGTAAGTTATTTTTATTTTCGAAAAAAGGAGAGAGGGAGGAGCGTGTACGTGCGCGAGGGTGGCCGGAGTCCGCGCGCGTGAAAGTGGGTGGTCGGCACCCGCGCCCCCTTCTGCGCGGCTGGGACCATCGGAGGGGGCGCGCGGTCGGCGCGTGCGGGCCCCGCGCGCGGCCAAGGCCGGCGGCAGGCGCGGGAGGCCGGCAACCGCGCGTCCCCGCGCGTGCCTGCGTCGGGCCGAAGCCGGCCGAGGGGGGCTGGCGACCGGCGCCCGCCCGCCTTCGCGTGTGTGGCCTCGACCGGCCGAGGGTGCAGGCGGCCGGCGCCCGTGGCCAAGGCCGTGTGCGCGGGCGCAGCTGTCCGCGCATGCTCGTGCGTGGAGGGAGCCGGTGCCTGCGCGCCCTCGCGTGCGGACGAGTCTGGCCGAGGGAGCGGGCGACCGGAGTTGGCTTGCCGGCGCGTGCGGTTGGTGCTGGCCGAGGGGATGGTCGCGCGTCTTGCGGGAGTGGTGGATGCCTTCACACCTTTTCTCCCGGGGGCGCGGCTTGTATTTGTTGCGTGCTCCTTTGGTCTTTTTGTTACTATGTTCTGACGCTTGTGATTATGTACGTCTTTCTTATTTTCAGGGTTCGAAATGGGGAGGCCATTCGAGGCCAATGCACCTGCGCTCTTCTCTTGACGGCGTGCAGATTGACATATGGCGCAAGCGGTTCGGGTTGCCTTCAAATGTCGAGGTGAAGATTCCGCGGGTGGAGGAACGCGCTCAAAACCCGCCTACCGGTTTTATGACCCTTTCTGAAAGCTGTCTAAAATCCGGGTTTCGTATTCCTCCATCTGAGGAGGTGGTTGAGGTACTCCGGTTCTGCGGTGTCCCGATTACCCAGTTTACGCCTGCCGGGATGGCGAACATCATGGGGATGGTGGTGTTTTTTCGGGAACACAGCGCTCGCTTTTCACTCGAGATTTTTAAGGACTGGTGCGAGGTTTCTACCGACTCGGGAGGTCGTATTGAAGTTTGAAGCAACAAGATCTGGTTTCACTTTGGGGAGAAGACCGATTACCGTCACGGGAATACTCTTTATGGGTACGTGCGGAATCGATGGGAGCTGCCGGAGCTATGGAAGGCGCTCCCTGGACGTTGTCGCCGGCAGACTGGACGGGAAGACGAGTTTTGTCCTATCCCGGGCTTCCCTGGTCGAGAAGGGTTGTCGAAGGCTCTATTCTGCATTTCTAGCTGCGTGGATGAAAGCCGGCTACTTTCGGTGGGGCTTTCCTGGGATGCTGAGCGAGAGGCCGCTGTTCCCTTAGACCGCGGGAGAAAAAAGAGGATTGTTTTTAAGAACGAAGGTCCTAGTTCGTGTTCTACTCCGCCGACGCCTATGAGTCACGATCGCGAGGCCGGTCCGAGCCATCGCAGGGGAGAGCCGATTTCACTGGATCCGGAGATTGAGATTTTGGCACCTCCTACTACCGACCGGGTCCCGCAGGGAGATTTTCCGCCACCACCGCTACAGTGGCGGTGGCGTCGGTCACGCGAGAAAGTATACCCCTCCACCACTTATCTGTAGGGCCGCTTATCACGAGATCATATCTTCGCCCCCAACCTTTCTTTCTCCTCGCTCGCTGCACCGCCTACCTCTGCTGCACTCCCTATCACAACGCCGGCGTCTCTCCTCTCTGCGTCCGCCTACTCCGCCACCGCCAGATTTCGCGTGGTAAGCTTCATGTTCGTTATGAATCCTACCTTCCATCTCTAGGTCATTTAGGGTCTGTTTTTTTCTTTTTTGAGTTCGTCATTTATTTACTTTTTGACATCTACCTTTCATCTCTAGTGTTATGAAAATCGGATGTTCGAGTGCAGATATGAGATCTCCTGTTCAAATAAATTTCTAACGGGCAAGAACGAGGTTACAGGAAAAATAATAACGGACAAGATATAAAAAGCAAACACCACAAAAGATGAACACCAAGATTTAAGTGGTTCCCCGAAATTTGTGTACGTTCACTGTGCAGACAGAGATCAATATTATTGTTGCGGGTCGCTTAGGGCTCTTAGTAGACCGGTTTACTTGAACCACCTTAGCTCGGGAGCGAACCAAGCGCGCAAACAGTCAATTTGAGATTCGTTGATTACACTGAGTCTTTTTCGCGTGGGAAACCCGGAAATGGTAAAAAACCATGTGGCCGGAGCTGTGCCGACCAAACTTCCACTATCTTCTGGGGGTTACAATTAGAGACTTAGAAGTCGAGCGCAACAGGCCGCTGCTCGTTAGAATAATAGAGAGAAAGAGAGAGAGACAGAATTCTGAAGGTGACAGACCACCTCCAGAAAAACTAAGTCCTTTCTCATTCTGAGAAAGGTGGAGAACAAAAGTGAGAATTCCCTTGAGAACAAAAGTGAGCACGCTGAGTCGCCATTCAGGAAGAAGGAAATCTTCGAGTCCGAAGGAGAATTCCGCGAAAGTCTGCAAGAAGCTCTCCCCGGGTCCAGGAGGCAAGGTCCCTTGAAATGAAACCCTGGGGCTCCTTTTATAGCTTAGGCCGGGGGTAGCCGGTAATTTCGCCGTTGTAACCACCGTAACCACCTGGCGGACGAATCATATTTTCCGGTTCAGAGCACACGGATCGCCATTTTTCGTAATTGACCATCTTGCCCTTCGGGAAGTTTGGGCAGTTTTGTTGGAGGCGAAAAAGGCGACAAGCTGTTCCTGAAATCTGAGAAACTGGAAAGTCAAAAAGTGAGCTTACTAGAAAGACAAAATGTGGGATGTCAGAAAGGCAAAAAGTGAGCTGAGTGCGCTCAGAAGCGTTCTGAGCGCGGAACGAACGGAGAAACAATCTAGGCAACTGGAGAAGCGATCTGAGAGCGCAACGATCGGAGAAAACGTCCTGGTTGCTTTGTGAGGCGTTCTGAGCGTGCAACAAACACGGAAGTGCTCCGAACGCGCTTAGAGGCGTTCTGAGCGCGTTGCGAGCGCGGGGGCGCTCCGAGTGAAATCCGGGGGAAAAAGGGTGCACAGCGAGCCTGGAGAGGACGGATGCCCCCGAACCCCTCCATGCGGAGGGGGCTCGACCGTACCGCAAGGGGTGCGGCTTGGCCGCACCCCAAAGGGGGTGCAGCCCGGCCGCACCCCACTATGGGTGCGGCTCGGTCGCACCCCAAGGGGGTGCGGTTAGGCTGTGCCCCCGTGAAGGGGCGGCCTGCGCGCTACCGCGCGCGCTACTGCGCGGTAGCGCCGCGCGATAGTGTGCGGCACGATTGCGGGTGGTTCGACGAGGGCGGTTGGTCATGGAGGGAGTGGGCTCGCCCACTTCCCCACTCTCCCCTCATCATGATAGTGGCCTTGGGGAGTAACCACTTCTTCTCATGCATATAAATGATAGGAGTCTTGTATGAGTACGCATCATAAGCCCCCCAAACCTTCGGAGTCCAAGCTTTCGTGCGGAGGAGTGCGAAGGTTTCGTCCTTGTTCGCGGGAATTTCGGTTGGTTGCGCGGTGCGTTGGACCATGGTGGAGGTAAGTTATTTTTATTTTTGAAAAAAGGAGAGAGGGAGGAGCGCGTACGTGCGCGAGGGTGGCTGGAGTCATCGCTCGTGAAAGTGGGCGGTCGATGTCCGCGCGCCCTCGCGCGCCCTCGCGCGCGGCCGGGACCGGCCGAGGGCTTGGGCGGTCGGCACCCGCGCCGCCTTCTGCGCGGCCGGGACCATCGGAGGGGGCGCGCGGCCGGCGCGTGCGGGCCCCGCGCGCGGCCAAGGCCGACGGTAGGCGCGGGCGGCCGGCGCCCGCACGTCCCCGCGCGTGCCTGCGTCGGGCCGGAGCAGGCCGAGGGGGGCGGGCGACCGACGCCCGCCCGCCTTCGCGTGCGTGGCCTCGACCGGCCGAGGGTGAGGGCGCCCGACGCCTGTGGCCAAGGCCGTGTGCGCGGGCGGCCGCTGTCCGCGCATGCTCGTGCGTGAAGGGAGCCGGCGCCTGCGCGTCCTCGAGTGCGGACGAGTCCGGCCTAGGGAGCGGGCGACCGGAGTTGGCGTGCCGGCACGTGCGGTTGGTGCTGGCCGAGGGGATGGTCGCGCGTCTTGCGGGAGCGGTGGGTGCACTCGCACCTTTTCTCCCGGTGGCGCAGCTTGTATTTGTTGCGTGCTCCTTTGGTCTTTTTGTTACTATGTTCTGACCCTTGTGATTATGTACGTCTTTATTATTTTCAGGGTTCGAAACGGGGAGGCCATTCAAGGCCAATGCGCCTGTGCTCTTCTCTTGACGGCATGCGGATTGACATATGGCGCAAGCGGTTCGGGTTGCCTTCAAATGTCGAGGTGAAGATTCCGCGGGTGGAGGAACGCGCTCAAAACCCGCCTACCGGTTTTATGACCCTTTCTGAAAGCTTTCTAAAATCCGGGTTTCGTATTCCTCCATCTGAGGAGGTGGTTGAGATACTCTGGTTCTGCGGTGTCCCGATTACCCAGTTTACGCCTGCCGGGATGGCAAACATCATGGGGATGGTGGTGTTTTTTCGGGAACACAGCGCTCGCTTTTCATTCGAGATTTTTAAGGACTGGTGCGAGGTTTCTACCGACTCGGGAGGTCGTATTGAAGTTCGAAGCAACATGAGTTGGTTTCGCTTTGCGGAGAAGACCGATTACCGTCACGGGAACACTCTTTATGGGTACGTGCAGAATCGATGGGAGCTGCCGGAGCTATGGAGGGCGCTCCCTGGACGCTGTCGCCGGCAGACTGGACGGGAAGACGAGTTCCGTCCTATCCCGGGCTTCCCTGGTCGAGAAGGGCTGTCGAAGGCCCTATTCTGCATTTCTAGCTGCGTGGAGGAAAGCCGGCTACTTTCTGTGGGGCTTTCCTGGGATGCTGAGCGAGAGGTCGCTGTTCCTTTAGACCGCGGGAGAAATAGGAGGATTGTTTTTAAGAACGGAGGTCCTAGTTCGTGTTCTACTCCGCCGACGCCTATGAGTCACGATCGCGAGGCCGGTCCGAGCCTTCGCAGGGGAGAGCCGATTTCACTGGATCCGGAGATTTAGATTTTGGCACCTCCTACTACCGACCGTGTAACGTCCCAAGGCCCCGGCCTTACAATCGGGACAACGTCAACCGACTGCCTCGCCTGGCGACCGTTACCGGGCTGCAGCCCAAGCACCCCAAAGCCTCTCCGCGCCACTATTTCTCAGCAACGACGCATTGTTGAGGCTTTGGGGTGTTTGGGCTGCAGCTCGGTAACGGTCGCCAGGCGAGGCAGTCGGTGGACGTTGTCCCTGCACTTTTTTTGGTAACGTCCCAAGGCCCCGGCCTTACAATCGGGACAACGTCCACCGACTGCCTCGCCTGGCGACCGTTACCGGGCTGCAGCCCAAGCACCCCAAAGCCTCTCCGCGCCACTATTTCTCAGCAACGGCGTATTGTTGAGGTCGGGTCTTGAACCCGCAACCTCCTTGATAAGGAGTTTTCAAACCACTCCTCATCACCAATTGAGCTCAGCTCAATTGGTGATGAGAAGTGAAAGAACTCCATAGTTAAGCGTGCTCGGGCTGGAGTAGTACTGGGATGGGTGACCTCCTGGGAAGTCCCCGTGGTGCATGTTTGACTATCGAGTTTGCCTCATCAAAGGGAGGCTGTGGCCACCAACAACCCGCCTGTGGGCTGGAGAGGGGTTGGGGTGCTTGGGCTGCAGCCCGGTAACGGTCGCCAGGCGAGGCAGTCGGTGGACGTTGTCCCGATGGTAAGTCCAGGGCCTTGGGACGTTACAGACCGGGTCCCGCAGGGAGATTTGCCGCCACCTCCCCTCTTGCCGACGAGGCGAGTTTCTTCTTCTCTTTAGGCGATGGCTTCTGCGGTAAGTGAAGCTCTTTTTCTCTAATCTTGGTCCTTCCTCTCCGTTATCGCTTACGTCTGTTGACCGTTTATCTTTTGTATGTAGGCGGAGGCTTTGACTAGCGTTGCTCTTACATGGAATGATCATTATGTAGGCCTTAAGGATAATTACTCCGCTCTTCAGGAGGAGTTACGCGTGGCGAGGAGCGATTTGTGCATTTTGCAAAGGGAGAGGGATAGCGACTCATCTCATATCAAGCAGTTGGAGGCCGACATCTCTTCTTCTCGATCTGAAGTCGAGAAGCTGCAGGAGGAGTACGGTGGTGACAAGGCGCTTGCCCAGGATGCGCTTCGTCAGCTGTCAGAAGCTCAGGGGGAGATGTTCCGCTTGGAGGGGGAGCTGGGCTTCCCGAGGAGCGAGGTGGACCGATTGTCGTCGATCGAGCGCAGTCTTGAGGAGGCCAAGGCAGTCAAGGTGACCGAGTACAAAGATTCTCTTGCCTTTGTAGAGGAGCGTTTCCAGATGGCGGAGGAGATTCGTGCTGAGGTCATGACGAAGGAGGTTGAGCCTATGATAACAGACGAGAGCGAAGTTTCTTTTCAGCGAGGCATTCAGAAGACTCTTCGTATGATGGGGAGGAAGTTTGGATGTGACACTGCTGGTCTTGGAGTTGGGGATCTTTCAGGGGATGATTGCTTGGATGTAGCCGAGGACTGATGTTGGTTGTCTTCCATTTTTCTGGTTTCCGTATTGTTGTTTGTTTGTGTGCGGCGTTGCGTTGTTGTTGTATTCCACTCTACTTTATTGCATTTATTGTACCTATTTCCTTGGGTGATTCTGTTGTTCTGGTTATTGATACCTGCGTAGCTTGATGGCATTTCCAAAATTACGGATGAGTTTGCGCGAGTCTGAGCTTGCGGCTTTTACATAATAGAAAATTAGTTCGCGCGAGTCTGAGCTCGCGGCTTTTACATAATAAATAATTAGTTTGCGCGAGTCTGAGCTCGCGGCTTTTATATAATGGAAAATTAGACCGGTGAATAGCTGGTGTATTCAAACCAGGGGCGAACGTAAGGGGGGCAGGCCCCTACGACGTCGGGACTCGACGGCGGAGGAGAAGGGCGAACCTTCAATCGACGGCGGTGCAAAGTCCCCGGGGCAGGGCCCCAAAGTGGCCGGTGAATAGTGGGTGTATTCAAACCAGAGGCGAACGTAAGGGGGGCAGGCCCTACGACGCCGGGACTCGACGACGGAGGAGAAGGGCGAACCTTCAATCGACGACGGTGCGAAGTCCCCGGGGCAGGGCCCCAAAGTGGCCGGTGAATAATGTAACATCCCGATTCGAGCTAGACCCCTTGTGCGCGTTTTTGAGTCAAGCGAGTTGACTCGGGCTCGGGGTGTAGTGAGGGCCAGACTTGCACCTGAGCCGGGGAAGTGCACTCGTCGGATGCGGCGAGTACCAGTTCTATTCTTTGTCCCGATGTTTGCTGTATCGGGATCCAAGCCGTCCGGAGAGCATAACTTGAGCGATAAAACTCGAAGGAGGCGTACCGCCTCGAAGGAATTATAGTACATACGTTAGCTTAAATAACATGGTCTGCGAATAACATATTTATCCAAAATGGTGAAATTGACCAAACAATCTCGGAATTCACCTCAGTCAATTTTGTTAGACTCGTGAAACCCATACGAGGCCAACGAAACTGTCCGCGCTCGATTCTGATAAGAATCGGCGAAATTATAACGTGATTTGCAAATAGCTCATTTACCCAAAAATGTGCAATGGAACAAACAACCTTGAAATGTACCCCAGTCAGTTTTGTTGGACTCGTAATGATGATACGGGTCCAACCGAGTCGTCCGTTTGAAATTCCGACATCGTTCGACGAGTTTTAATGCGGCGTAAAATTAGGCCGTAAGCGCTCCGGCGAGCGTAAAATGAGCAAACGAACTCGGATTTGATCGTGGACGGTTCCGATAGATGCGTATCAGCGAGACGGTCGTAACGAGCCCGTCCGGGATAAATTCCGAGCCCTATAGAGTGATGTACGAGCATTTGAATCCTCTTTAAATGAAATAATAATAATAATAATAATTATTATTATAAGTATTATATATATATATTACTTAGGTTAGAAGGATTACCCGAGCCCCTCCTCCCTTGCGCCGTCAGCCATCACAGGGAACCCCCGATCCCTCTTCCTCTCCTTCGGCGCCGCTCCTCGCGGCGAGCTTCTTCGGCGCATCCTCCTCCGGTGAGCTCTCCAAACCGCCGACCACCTCTCCTCTTCCTTCTCCGGCAAGATCTCCACCTTCTCCCTCATGGCCGACCACCTCAAACCTCCATGGCCGAAGCACCTCCACCTCCTTCATGGTCGGCGATTTCCTCCTCCGTCGAGCTCTACTCCGGCAAGCTCCATGCTCGACCACCCTTACCAGCAACTCTCTCTCGCTCTCTCTTTCTCATCATCTTCCCTTCATCCTTCTCTCATTTTCTGGCAAATTAATTGGAGTACTGTTGAAGAACAAGGGTTAGTAAGGCTTGGCAGGATTTGGGCTTAAGCCGGTTTGCGATTTGGGAGGTAAACTCTCTCTTCCCTGTTATGAGGTATTACTTTCTCTTGTTTTGGGGAGTATTTCACTGTAAGGCTAGGGTTTCATTTATGGATGCCGGTTAAGCTTATTGAGTTGTTGTGGATGTGCTGCTCCTCTGTGCAGTTGTTGGCCGACTGTTAGCTTTTTGAGTGGGTTTTTATGGTCTTGCTTAGAATTAACCCTATTTCATTGGGGGTTTCTATTGGATGTGCTGAGCTTTTCTTTCCTTGCCCCTCTTGTCAATGTTGTTGTTGCTGTGAGACCTATTAGTACCTACTGCAGTTCAGTAGAGAGGGCATATGCTTGTTGTTCAGAACTGCATGAGTACTGTCCTCCTTTTCTGTTACAGGTAGGGGGAGTTGATTTATTTGGTTTTATAAGGGGTTTAGATGTTTGCTTCCTTATGCAGTACAGATTTTCTTTGTGCTATTTCTTTTTTTAGTTTGGGTAATGTTGACTGATTACATGTTGGATGTTTCTGTGGATCAGGACCCCTTTAATCAGTCTTGGCCAACTGCCGCCATGCCGCGGAGGAGACAACCGCGAACGTCATGTATTAAGGTTTGTTAGTTTGCTGTCATGTATTACACAGCCAGCTTGTTGAGCTTGTTTGAGGATGAAACAATGGAATTGGACCTTCGGTTCAACATAAAAATTGTAGCCCTTGTTGTTAACTTTCCAGAATGGGGTGGCACGTAAATTTTAGTGTAGTGAAACTCTCAGAATTTCAGTTTTAGTATTCTGTGTCATGGTAGCCTAAGTCTCGATGAATTTTGGAATAACTTCATTGATACTTGTTGTTGTTCAAAACAAAATTGTAGAGATGATGTTGATGACGATGTGCATATCGCTGTAGAATTTCATGATTTTTAGATGAATATTTATTGTCATATTGTGAATAATAAATTGTAATCGTAACAAAGCAGCGAGTCTATGCTAGAGGCTTCAGCGAGATCGGAATTTAAATGGATCCTTGTTTATACATATATTTTGGTGATTTACCTTGTTTTGTTTATCGGAGGATGTTTGGAATTGATAGATAAATGTTGACGACAATGTGGACATCCCTCTTAAATTTCATAATTTTTCGGATATAAACTTGTTGTGATTTGTCAATATTAGGTTATAAATTTATTGTGCCGTAAATAGCTATCAAGATTATTCCGAATGAGCTGGGATATGGTGTAAACACTTAAGACGCTAACCCTGACGAGTAGAAGAAATTTTTAGAAGTCTTGGGTTTAATATAGCCATTTGATTGACCACTTGTTTGATGACGCTCTAGGACAATAAATATGTGTATGAAACTTTAGGCAGTTGTCTTTTGAATAGTGCTCCTAATTACGTTATATGTAAAGGTTATTATTATGATTTTAATATAACATCGGAGGTGATTGACCTATATATTGGGGAAAATTATGTAATGAACGATTGATGGCGTAGTATGTATTAACATTTAAATATATATGTTGAATCTAACAGGGTTGGATGAGAAACAACCCTTGAGTAAAAGCCGAGCTTAGCCTTATAACATCATGATAGTCTCCTGGTAATAATCTTGAGTCAATTGGATGAATATTTGTAGTACCTCCCCTTATGTGGTTCATATAACTCATTTGGTCTGCGAATAGTAAAACGGTAGAATGGAGATAACTTGTAGACCATTAGGTGGGAATGAGAGGTAGTTGGTGTACCTGATTTGGATGAAGAGGTTGAGGTCTCCAAAAAGTAGTTTAGGTGATGAGAGTGCTTGGTGAGCTATGGGTAAGGCTGTACTCGGGATTGACGAAAGATCGTCTTTCCCCTTAGAGGGTCATAAAGCACTGAGGTTTACTTCAAGCGAAATGATAAGAGGGTAATCTTATGGGTAGATACCAATAATACTAAGTGTCTTGAGAAAGGGAACTTTGGGGTGTCATCCCATTGTAGTTCCTAGTACCGTAGCGAGCCCCTTACAGGGTAACCCTCGGGAAGTCCAAGATTAACCTTAAATTGCAATAACATTTAAAGTAGGCAAGAGTAGCCATAGTAAGGTAAGATTGGATTTATGTATCTCCTCCCAGTGTGGGAGTGACAGGTGTGTGGTATACTGGGTTGGACGAGCTGGAGGCTCGAGGGGAGGATAGCCCCGTTAGTTCTTGGATAATTGTGGCAGGTCTTCGGTACTAGGCAGGTCGTCACACCGATCGCGGTACGGGGACTTAGCGGGTGTGTTGGGGTCTGAGGGGCCAGCTTGTCTGCGTGTCGGGACGACAATTCCTCGAAGACACCTTCCGCTTAGCTCAAAGCCTGGTGGACTCCAGCAAAGAGTACGCAGAGCTCCGCGGTTGTTTAGCGTCGAGGCGTACGTGTGGTCTAGGCCTGGTAGTGTGCATACCCGCCTAGGAGTGGACGGCCCGGTCCGCTACCACCGTGTGTCACAGCGGTTGGTACCCGAGAGGTTGGCTTCCTTTCAAACAGAGGGAACTACAAAGGTCTATGCGCATAGAGTCGTGTGTGTGAGTCCATTGCATAAATCATTCATAGCATAAGCATAGCATACGCACTTGCAGATCCTCATCATATAAATTAATATGGGCTCTTTTATATGATGAGTTATAATTCCTGGAAATCCTAACTTATAAGTTTGTATGGGCATTCATATAAGTTAGGGTACGAGATTGATTACTTGTCGCTACTGTTCTTACTGCCTTGCTTTACCTGCTTTACTTACTGTCTATTTACTGCTGTACACCTTTATTATACTCCCGCTTATACTCATGCTTATACTCCTGCTTATACATGATTAGATTAGCCCCTTTTACACTTGTGTAGCTTAGAATTTGTGTATATACTAGTTTACTTTCCCCGTCACCTGCTTTGCATATTACTGATATATTGCAGCTTTTCTTCCTTTCCTTCCGCCCGGTGCCTTGGAGTCGCCGGGGGAGCGGATGGGAAGCCACTTTGTCTTTATGACTAACGGTTGCTACGTCCCTCTTTTTAGGAGCACATTCAGTGGTGTAGCAGTGTTCAACACCGGAGGCCAGCCAGGTCAGGTGTGTAGGTCTGGGGTTTATGGTACCTTAGCTGCCGTCAGTGACAGAGGCGGGTGAGTGTTTTGAGATGTAGCCCTTGGGGCATTTAGCTGGTTACTCTGATAATTTGCAGGAGCTTGTGTAGCTTTATGCTTTTCTTTGTACTGTTTTGGACATTATTACTTATTGTGAATCTTTAGCTTTTAATGCTTTCTATTATTGATGGGTTGGCGCTGTGTAGTTGGTTTGGCCGGCAGGATAGGCATCTTGTGGGGGAGGCTAGCTCGTGTGCTGGCACTTCCGCAAGGCGGCTGTCCTGGGCATAAGACTCCCCTCGGCCGTGTTGTGTGTTCCGGGAAGGGTATCTTACAAATAATGGGTGTATTCAAACCAGGGGCGAATGTAAGGGGGGCAGGCCCCTACGACGCCGAGACTCGACGGCGGAGGAGAAGGGCGAACCTTCAATCGACGGCAGTGCGAAGTCCCCGGGGTAGGGCCCCAAAGCGCGTTCCTGCGGTAGAATAGTTTAGGACAGGTAAAACATAATTAGGAAATGAACATTGATACATGCGCAAGTGCAATCTTGTGGCTTTTGAGTTAATAAGTTTCTTGATACAAGTTTGACGGGAGAGAAAAGGTAACATTGCGCTCCCTTTGTGCTGTGCTGACTCGAGCTTTTTTGGTCGTTTAACATGGCGGACGGCGGTGACCCGTCGGCCGACCCTCGGTGGCATCCTTCTGTGCTTCTTTGCGGAAAGCCTCAAGGTGTCCTAACTAGACAAGGCGTTCAATTTCTTCTTTCAACCTGGCACAGTACTCCGTGCGGTGTCCTCGGCCTTTGTGGAAATTGCAAAACTGAGATTGATCTCCGCTATGCTGGGAGAGTGCTCTGGGCCAGTTGATGATTTTGCTGTTGTAGATTATAGATAGTATATGCTCGCGGGGGGCATTTAGCGGGGTGTAGATCCGAGAGCTTTGATTCGCTAGCCCTCGGGGGTGGTCTGCTCGGTTCTGTATGGGCGGTACAACCTTCTCGAACTGTTATTGCTGTCCCTTTCTCTTGCGACACGTATCCCCAAGTTGCAGTGGGTTTGCCGGTGCCGGAAGATTAGCTTTTTCTACCAATGCGGGAGTTGCGCGACACTCTCGCACGCCTTGCTTCTCAGAGTTTGGTTTTGGCGACGGGTCGTAGTTGATCCAAGGGAGCTCGGCGGCGGCCGTGTCGAAACCACGAATTGCGTCCCTGAGGATTCTCCCGTTGCTGGCCATGCGTCCAGACATGGAAACGTCGTGGTCTAGGGCGTCGAGTAGGAGGCTCCCAAATATTGCGTCGTAGGGGGAGACTGCCTCTGCGATGACGAACTGAACGTCGTACTGGACTGGTTCCGAATGCATCCCTACTTGGACGGGAAGGGTGACGACTCCTATGGTGGGTACCATAGTTCCATCTGGGAGCTCCGTGTCGCTGGCCCTGAGCTTGAGGTTCCCGCTTAGGAGTTTGAGCCGCACCACGGATGCCACGAATAGGATATTGAATAAGATGCGATGGGTTATCAACGCCCTCCTTAGCTCACAGGCTGGATTGCCTATGCTTGCGTCTAAGGCGAAGTCCCGCCATCCACGGGGACGCTCCAAGTGAAATCTCGGGTAGATCTTCTCGCGCTGCTTGCCCCGCTCCGCTTCCCCTAGGTGAGACTACTCGTCTGTCTCGGGATCCTTTTCCCGGATCCTTGGCGTGCGCGCTTCGTGCCACTCAACGAACAGTTGGGACAACTCAGTGAAGTTGTTAATCGCTCCGTTTGGCAGGGATTGATACCAGCGGAGGGCGTCTCCGCGTAGTGTCTTGGTGAAGATTTTGCAGCTGATTTGGTCGGGAAGTCCGAACGTCCGTACCGTTATCAAGAAGTGATTAACGTGCATGTACGAGTCTTCTGCTTCGTGGAACTCCTTGAAGTGCGGGAGCTTTAGCCATGACGGTACTGGGTATGCCAAGATTGACTTTGACAGGGCGGATCGCCTTTGCTGGTGCGTGATATCATTCAGATCTTGCCCCGCTATGAGAGGGGACGACTTGCTAGTTGATCCAATCCACTGGGGTAGGATGGGTGCAGCGATGAGCGCTCTTTTCGCCGGGCCTTCAGGGATTGAGGAACTGCATGCGTCGGATAGTTCGGGGGAGGTGTCCACTCTTGCTGGTTCCGTGAACTCAGGCGAAGCGGGCACTACGCTCAGAAATCCTTTCCTCGGTAGCTGGGAATCCATTTCCCACAGACGACGCCAAACTGTTGCGGGTCGCTTAGGGCTCTTGGTAGACCGGTTTACTTGAACCACCTTAGCTCGGGAGCGAACCAAGCGCGCAAATAGTCAATTTGAGATTCGTTGATTACACTGAGTCTTTTTAGCGTGGAAAATCCGGAAAGGGTAAAAAACCACGTGGACGGAGCTGTGCCGACCAAACTTCCACTATCTTCTGGGGGGTTACAATTAGAGACTTAGAAGTCGAGCGCGACATGCCGCTGCTCGTTACAATAATAGAGAGAAAGAGAGAGAGAGAATTCTGAAGGTGACAGACCACCTCCAGAAAAACTAAATCCTTTCTCCTTCTGAGAAAGGTGGAGAACAAAAGTGAGAATTCCTTGGAGAACAAAAGTGAGCACGCTGAGTCGCCTTTCAGGAAGAAGGAAATCTTCGAGTCCGAAGGAGAATTCCGCGAAAGTCTGCAAGAAGCTCTCCCTGGGTCCAGAAGGCAAGGTCCCTTGAAATGAAGCCCTGAGGCTCCTTTTATAGCTTTGGCCGGGGGTAGCCCGGTAATTTCGCTGTTGTAACCACCGCAACCACCTGGCGGACGAATCATATTTTTCGATACAGAGCACACGAATCGCCATTTTTTGTAATTGACCATCTTGCCCTTCGGGCAGTTCGGACAGTTTTGTTGGAGGCGAAAAAGGCGACAAGCTGTTCCTGAAATCTGAGAAACTGGAAAGAAAAAAAGTGAGCTTGCTAGAAAGACAAAATGTGGGAAGTCAGAAAAGACAAAAAGTGTGCTGAGTGCGCTTAGAAGCGTTCTGAGCGCGCAACGAACGGAGAAGCAATCTAGGCAACTGGGGAAGCGATCTGAGAGCGCAACGATCGGAGAAAATGTCCTGGTTGCTTTGTGAGGCGTTTTGAGCGTGCAACAAACACGGAAGTGCTCCGAACGCGCTTAGAGGCATTCTGAGCGCGTTGCGAGCGCGGGAGCGCTCCGAGTGAAATCCGGGGCCCAAAGGGCGCACATCGAGCCTGGAGAGGACGGACGCCCCCGAACCCCTCCATGCGGAGGGGGCTCAACCGTACCCCAAGGGGTGCGGTTAGGTCGCACCCCCTAGGGGTGCGGCTTGGCCGCACCCCACTAAGAGCCGCACCCCAAGGGGGTGCCGCCCGGCCGCACCCCACTAAGGGTGCGGCTTGGCCGCACCCCACTAAGGGTGCGGCTTGGCCGCACCCCACTATGGGTGCGGCTCGGCCGCACCCCAAGGGGGTGCGGTTAGGCTGCGCCCCCGTGAAGGGGCGGCCTGCGCGCTACCGCGCGCGGTAGTGTGCGCCGCGGTTGCGGGTGGTTCGAGGAGGACGGTTGGTCATGGAGGGAGTGGGCTCGCCCACTTCCCCACTCTCCCCTCATCATGATAGTGGCCTTGGGGAGTAACCACTTCTTCTCATGCATATAAATGATAGGAGTCTTGTATGAGTACGCATCAATTATAATTCTCAAAAATACTCAAGCATACAGTAAGCCTAAATATGGAGGAGAAGAATAGACCAAAAATTTAGATGGCGGTCCGAATCCTCCAAGGTCTGGTCGTAAGCGATAAGACGAGAATCAAATCGGCGGCGGGAGACGAAGCCGGCGGCGGAAGAACACGACGGGGAGAGAAGCTCTCCGACCGAGAAAAGGATGCCGCCGAGACGAAGAACCCGCAAAATTGCCCGCCAGGAAGGAGAACGTGCTCTCAACTTTGTTGTCGATGCACCTCTGCACTGCCAAACTTAGATGGTCGGTCATACCTCTCCTTAAATATGAGAAAATCTTAGGTCGGGTTAGGAAGGAGAGGAGGGTCCGACAATCACCATTGAAGGAGAAATATCACCTTCCAAAACCGGTTGTCATGTTGGCAATCCAAGAGAAAACCCATAAAAGGAAATTCCGACTGAAATTGGGGAGGAGTGAATGCTGCGGAATTTAGGGGATCCAAGGGAGGAGGCGGCACACGGATTACGCAACAATCTCCACCTTGACGCCTCTCCCAGGACGAGCTCCACCTGGCTAAGATAACTCCAAAATGCCCAACGATCACCAAGATCCAAAACCAGAGAAACTGTCTGACTGAACTTCGGCTGATAGTGGATCACAAAAGAACTCCTCTGATTCTGAGTGACACAAACTGGACTGACGTGTCTGCCTCAGAAAACGCTCCACCTGGAGCTAAATACCAACTGCTCCACCTCCAGCGATGGTCTCTCATAGCAAAATTGAATCTGTCAAGACTTCTGACTAGTGATGTGCGCGCGGGAGAAAAATTGATAAATGCAGACGCAACAAGAAGGAATGCAAACAGACTGACCTCATCATTGAACGATGAACCTCTATAAGAACTAGTCGAAAATGGTGGACTAGACAAACTCTAAGCTCATAAATGAGGAGTAACAATGAAAGAGCTTAGGTAATAGAGGGACATAAACACATTCAACAATGAAGTTCTTGATCAGGAAAGAAAACTCAAAATAAGAGTTATACGAAAACAAACATAAAACTAGCATGATAAGAAAAAAATAGAAGGAAAATGATGGTGAGCAAATGAAGGGAAAATAGAAAGGATAAAAATGCAGGAAAAAAAACACACAAAAATAAGGGAAAAAGATAGGTGAAAACGTACTACAGAACGTCCTCATCGACATCCTCAAGGCATAAGAATGCGACAGACTTTTCCTTATCATCACCAAGGGATTTTCCTTTCTTCTTGTTCTGAAGCTTCCAGCAATCCTTGATTCCATGACCTTCTTTTTTCAGTAATTGCAGTGGGAATCTGAACTTTTCTTATACTTGCCTCCTCTGTCTGAACCAGACTGATCACGAGAGAATAAAGCTGAACTTTCAGCAACTCCTGAGCCGGAAGACTTCTTTCGGATGTCATCTGAGAGTAAGGCTGCAGTGACCTCTTTCATGTCCAAAACATCCTTACTATAGATAAGAGTGATGATCATGCTCTCGTAGGACTTTGGAAGAGAGTTGAGAAGAATAACTGTCTTGTCCTCTTCCTCCACCTTGATATCCATGTTGAGACACTCAGATAACAGTTTATTAAAACTGTTCATATGGTCATGTAGAGAGGAACTCTCCTTCATGCTGAACTTGTACAATTGCTGTTTGAGGTATATGCGATTGGGGAGAGACTTCGTCATATAGATACTCTCCAGCTTTGCCCAAAGACCAGAGACAGTCGTCTCTGAAAGAACTCTATATAACACATCATCATATAAGCAAAAATGTATGATGGACATAGCTTTAAGATCCAAATCCTCTCACATGCGATCGGTAACCTCAACATCCTTGTTGAACTTCCCCAATAGGACACGGTGTAAACCTTCCTTGTTCAGTAGTAGTGCTCAGACCTTGACCTGCCACATGCCAAAATTGAGCTTTCCGTCGAACTTCGTAACTTCAAACTTCGCATCAGGGGTGGAAGTCGCCATAGAAAAAATGAAGAAATCTGCACAGAGGCCGAAGCGACCGAATAAATTCACGGATCAAGATTGTGAAGATAGGGAGCGGACCGATGTCGTCACCTATATACCGTTGACCCAACTCGAAACGGAACGTCCAAACGATCGTCGATCGAACCTCGCTCTGATAACACTTGTTATGAAAATCGGATGTCCGAGTGCAGATATGAGATCTCCTGTTCAAATAAATTTCTAACGGCCAAGAACGATGTTACAGGAAAAATAATAACGGACAAAATATAAAGAGCAAGCACCACAAAAGATGAACACCAAGATTTAAGTGGTTCCCCGAAATTTGGGTACGTCCACTGTGCATGAAGAGATCAATATTATAATTCTCAAAAATTCTCAAACATACAATACGACTAAATACGGAGGAGAAGAATAGACCGAAAATTTAGATGGCGGTCTGAATCCTCCAAGGTCTGATCGTACGTGATGCGACGAGAATCAAATCGGCAGCGGGAGACGAAGCCGACGACAAAAGAACACGGCGACGAGAGAAGCTCGCCGACCGATATCTAATTTTACAAGTTAAGTGATTTTGAATAAGAAAGAAAATATCACAAATTTCTAGATGAGTGTAGAAATAAAATATATAGAATAGATTGACAAGAAAATTTATGCACACGACTAATTTTATTCCTTAAGTTTTTTTTCATCATAGAACATTTACATTTAACTTCGGAGATAGAAGTGTAGAAGAGAATATCTAAGTACATTATTCAGTGCACCAATTTTGCATGGGATTTTCATCAAGAAAAGCATAGATGTGAAAGTATAGGTCTTCTTTGAGCTTATCACAGCTGTACGCACTTAGAAAACTTTCTTGACTCTCTTCCTAGATTGTCTTTTAAGGAATTTGACACATATATTAACTTCATCCAGTCTTCTAAAGTAGAGTCATAAACATATGAAAGACTAAAGCCTCTTCTATAATGCTCGTGAATGATCTTTTCAATTAATGAGATTACTAAGTCTAAATCAATAATGTATTTGCCTTTTTGAAGCTTGAGATTATCCTTTTCAATTTGAGCCGCCTTTTTCTTAGAAATTTTGAAAGAAGGCACCAGAATAAGAGGAACAAAATGACTACCAATTCCCAAGTATAGCTTTGGTGAAGTTCTGATTAGAAGTGTGTTATAAATCTTGAACCTTTTTTTCTTTGGAGATAAACTTCGTTACATCACAATTCTTGCCATCTTTATCGACATTGAAGTATACGCAAGCCAAATAACGAGTGCCGGAGCCCCAAACAAACCCTAAAGCCTCTAAAACCATCCCTGAGAACGTTTTAGAAAATGAATGCAAAATAATATGAAGAGAGTATTTCAATACCTGGAGAACAACAACGCTAACTAGCCCTTTGGCCAGCGAGTAATTGTTTCGGAGGATGTGGTTGGTCAAGAGCCCTCCTTCTCTTATAAGCAATGCTAGCCATGGCCGGTAATTGTCCACTCGATAATTCAAATGATTTTATATTCGTATAGATTTCATGCATAATATTATAGGCAAAATAATTAAACCATTCCCTCAATTTAAAATAATTTTTTAAGCTTTAATTTTTCACATATATATTGGTCCTCAAGTTTTAGGCAAATTTGAAATATATTCCTAAACTAACTTTCATTATTTTTTTAACGTTTTAGATGATGTGGAGGTCATAAGGCCGTGATGATGTGATGCTAATGTGAATATTGAGAAATATTAATTTGTTATAAAAAATGATATAAAAGTAATTTTATATTATGCAATGTACACCATTTAATTATAATTAGACACAAAATAATAATAATAATAATAAATATATTTTATTATTTTTATAATAAAATAATAATATTCTCCCAACAACATCTAAAATTGTTAAAAATTTGACGAAAGTTACTCTACAAAGTTATTTCAAGATTTGTCTAAAGTTTTGAGACCATACAAGAAAATTAAAAATTTAAAGATATATTTTAAATATACCCTAAAGTCGAGCAACAGATTTAATTATTTTGCTAATAATTTATGTGGATGATCGCGGTTGATGAACAATTTTGTTTATGATAATCTTCATCAAATCTGAAATAAAACATCATTTTGTGTGACATTTGAATGGTATCACCAAAATTATGGGAAATGTTTTCTATAACGTTGACTTACAGGTGCAAGTCGGGTCTGTTTCACTCAGAAACAAGATTTATATCTAGATGGAGAATTTTTACGGAATTGATTTCTTGATTTGTGGGCTAACAAATTATCGCTACTATATTAGTTGTTGCGGGTCGCTAGACGCTTTGGTAGCCCGGTCGAATCAAACCACCTTAGCTTGGGAGCGAGACGAGCACACAAAAAGTCAATGATAGAACTAGTAAACGACAAGAAGACATTTTTATCGTGGAAAACCCGGAAATAGTAAAAAATCACGCGGCCGGAGCTGTGCCAGCCAAATTCCATAATATGTCGGTTTGTTACAAGAGAAAGCTAAGAACTCGAGGGCGACAAGCCGCCGCTCGTTACAGTAGCAGTTGAGAGAATCGATCTCCGAGGGTGACATGTCAACTCTCGGGAAGCTAAGTACTTTTTTCGGAGAATGAAAATGAGATACTCTAGTCGCCTTTCGTTGCCCGGAGGATACCCAAGTCACTTAGGAAGAATGTCTTCGAAAATGAAAGAGATCTTCAAAGGCTTGAAGGAGATCTTCGAATGCTCAAAGTAGATCTTCGAAGGCTCGAAGGAGATCTTCGAAGGAAATCTTCAAGCGCCAAAGGAGAACTCTGAGGAATCTTCAACGGAGCACTCTCGGGCGTAGAAGGCAAGGTGTCTTGAAATGAAGGCTCTTGACTCCTTTTATAGCCTTAGGCAGGGGTAGCCCTGTAATTTTGCCGTTGTAACCACCGTAACCACCAGACGGGCGAATCACGTTTGCCGACTTAGAGCACACGGATCGCCATTTTTTGGATATTCCCGTCTTGCCCCCCGGGCAGTTCGGGCAACTTCGTTGATGGCGTTGAGCGCGGTGAAGAAGACCTGCAATTTAGGAAATTAAGAAAGGTTAACTGTCGCGCTCGTCGGGAATGTGAAGGTGTTCTGAGCGCGCGGTGAGCGCGGAAGCGTTCAATGCGCGTCATGAATGCGAAAGTGTTCTGAGTGTGCGATGAGCGCGGAAGAGTTCTGTGCGCGTCGTGAACTTAGAAGCGCTTGGTTCGCGATGCGGGCGGAAAGTCGAGAAGGCGGCCGGGCGCCGGTGGGGGGCCGTGCTCGTAAGAGCGAGGACGTGCCTCCCAAAGACCGCGTTCCCCAAAATGGGAAGTTGCATCCCTAAAAAAGAGGGGTGCTGCAGTCCCGACCCCTAAAAAAGAGGGGTGCTGCAGTCCCGGCCCATAAAAAAGAGGGGTGTTGCAGTCCCGGCCGCACCCCCTAAGGGGTGCAGTTACGACCGCTCCCCCAAAAGGGGGTGTGGTTTCCGCCGCACCCCCCAAGTGGGTGCGGTTTCCGTCGCACCCCCAAAGGGGGGTTTGGGCCTTGCGACACCCCCATAGGGGGTGCGGGCTTGGCCGCACCCCACTATGGGGGGTGCGGTTTTGGCCGCAACCCCTATATGGGGTGCGGCCCGCACCCCCTTAGTGGGGTGCGCGCCTAACCGCACACTCTTAGTTGGTGCGACTACGTGGCTTCGACCGCACTCGGCGATGGTGGGGTGCGGCCTTGCTGCTACTTGCACGGGTGACGCCGCGCGATAGCTGTGGCGGTTTTCTCCTTGTCATGGGGTTAAACATGACGCAACTACCTCCACTTTTCCATGGTGGAGTTTTGGCTAAACGCACCCCCGAGAACTTGTATAAATTTATGGGTGCTTGTCATCGTTTTAAAAAAAAAAATTGGGGTACCATATATTTTAGCTGTAAAACGATAAGGGGAGCATGTCATAAAGCAATTAAATTCGTATAATCATGGGGGACCGTCCCAAATCTTCAAGTCCTATCCCACAAGGATCACTAACGTCCATACAAACGCAAAGTTATAGAAAAGGTTAAAATATATGGTACATGGCTACGTACTCTCGGATTGAGATCAAATCATCGTAGTTCACATCACCACATTTATATAGTCATGAAGAGCACATGAGAATTGTTACGGTCCACTCAAGGCTCCGGTAGACCGGACTAGATTGAACCGTCTTAGCCCGGGAGCGTTCGAGTGCGCAAACAGTCACAGAAAAAAGGAAAGCTGACAAGACAATTTTTTTAACATGAAAAACCCGTCAACTGAATGAAAAACAACGTGACCGGAGCTGTGCCGACCAAACTTCACTATTTGCTGGCGTTGTATTGATAACTTCTCAAAAAGAAGTTATCTTAACTCATTATTTTAGCACTTTTAGCTAAGTTATTTAATGATTATGGATAAAAAGTAATTAAAAATACTTAAATTATTATTTGTATTAAGTTTGGATTAGTATGGTTATTTTTGTATGTTTTATCGCAGGAAAATACAAAGCTCCAGATGTAGCATCAAAGGATAATCATATACTAAAGCTAAGAACAAGTCACAATAAATCCGTTGCAGTTTTTATGAAGAAAAATTCAGCAGAAGATTTGTTGTAACAAATTAAATTTTGTTACAACAAACCCTGATCCGAAAATTCCAGGCAAAGCTGTGCAGAACAATTTGTTGCAACAAATTTGGATTTGTTGCAACAAATCGGCGGAATTCAAAAATTCAACCTCTGCAAATATTTAAAATCCGGCAGTTTCATGGTGAAAGGTCACATCCATTCGGCCAGGGGATGTTTCTAAAGTGGCGTATAACTACTTAAGGCAAGCAGGAGAGAGGAACAAAAAATTATTACATCTTTTAGTTGGAGTCATCTTCTTCATTTTCGAAAATAAGGAGGAAACCAAGGAAGAAAAGGGAGAACTGAAATTCAGGCGCCATGTACTGTAAGATCTCTCTAGTTTTGCAGCATTCTCTTTTAGTCATGAACTAAACTCTTCAAGTCTTGTATGAAGAGAGTATTGTGTGTGTTTTGATGTTGTAATTTCTCTATTGTGAGTTTGTTTGATGAATTATTCTTGGTGTGATTTATGAATTTATTAATGAAACTTTTGTCTTATGCTTTCATCTTCTACTTCGCTACGAGAATCGAGAGAGGAGTTGTGTAGTATTAATTTGAAGGCTATCTTATTGCATCGTGAGAATCGAGAGATGAGTGGTGTAAATTTTTAACATAAAGTTTCTACCTTCACGGTATGTTTCGAGATTCGAGAGAGGAGAAATGCAATCATTCATAAGTTCGCTGTAGTAAGAAGAGAGGAAGAGATTCCCTCCTCTTGCTAGCATTTCCGACTTCTATTCTATGCAATATTCTTTATTCTTCCTAAGTTAGAGATGATTAGGGGAATATTGAGTGTTAAGTTTTCCGAGATTCGAGAGATGAGGACTTCTTCCATAAAAGTCATTGCATCATAATTTTATCAAACATTTTTACCTAATATTATTTTCATGCATCATTTCAACATACACATTTTCACCTAAATCTGAAATACAAGACTGCTTTCTTTCCAACTGATCAATAGTATTTCTAAAATTGTCGCAATATTTTAGTTTGTTTTAAATCTCTGTTAAAATCTTTATTGTTTTGAAAAAATTACCTCTTTCGACTTGTTTGGATTTGGAGAACGGAGTCGCTAGTATTTGCAAGCTTTAGATTAACCAAATCTCCGAGGGAACGATCTCACTCACACTTTATTACTTGATCTGACACGTATACTTGCGTTAATATATATACCATTTTGGGCGTATCAAGTTTTTGGCGCCGTTGCCGGGGATTTGATATTAATCTATTATTCTGTTTTTCTTGCAATATTAGTAATCCCTAGTGTTTAGAGGTCAAACTTTTAATTTTGTTTTCTTATAATTTGTTGTTACTGATTTTTGCTGTTCTGTTAGTGCATGTCCAGATTTCGACATACTGAACTATTACCGTTGAATTTAGAGATTGAAAGGACGTGTAGGAAAAATCGTAAAAATCTTCTCGTTTAGAACAAATCCAATCTTTAGCTATGAATCCGAATGATAATCATCAGGAAGGTCAGGATCTAGGAGGACAAGTAGAACATAATGGGAACCCCATCAAAAATAGGAGAACATGTCGTGATTACAATATGCCTTTACAGGGAGGGTTACAATTTAGTATTGCTAGACCTGCTATCGAGGCTAATAATTTTAAAATCGATTCTTCCGTTATGCAACTTGTTCAACATAATAAATTTGGTGGCCTTAATCACGAAGATCCCAACTCTCATCTAAGGACGCTCATGGAAATCTGTGATACGTTTAAGATTAACGGTGCTTTGGAAGAAGCAATTAAGTTACGTTTGTTCCCTTTTTCTTTAGAGGGGAGGGCAAATGATTGGCTGAACTCATTACACAATGGATCCATAACCACTTGGGCCCTTCTGATAGAAATTTTTTTAGCCAAGTACTTCCCTCCATCTAAAACTGTTAAGTTGAAGCGAGATATTTTGACTTTTATGCAAAGTAATGGAGAGACCCATTATGATGCTTGGGAACGCTTTAAGAACTATTGCGGAAGTGTCCCCACCATGACTTAGCTATTCATCAGCAAGTGTGGACCTTCTACAATGGTCTCCAAACATCCACCATGATCCAAGTAGATGGAGCCGCAGGAGGCTCACTTATGAACAAATACCCAGAGGATGCCTATGCAATATTAGAGGACTTATCCTCTAATAATTATCAACTTGTTGAACGACAAGGATCCTCTACTGCCGGATTATATCAAGTAGGCCAATTAACGTCATTTGCAGCCCAAATGACGTCTCAATTTAATACCATTAATAAGAGGTTAGATGCCTTGACTCTACACCAAAATCAAATGAACCCACAAGTCAATAGCATAGTCACTCCTACAGTCACACCTTACCCCACTCTAACAATTGAGCAATTGGTAAGTAATAATGAAGAAGTTAATTATGTTGGGGGACAGTTTAAATAAAATCATAATACTTATGGAAATAATTACAATCAAGAATGGAGAAACCATCCTAATTTCTCTTGGAAAAACAATTCCGGTGCGACGTCTTCACATTTGCTTAACACAAATTCTAATCCTCCTCAACAAAACTATAATTCTAATCAAGAGGGGCCTTTTAAGAAGTTATCCGAAGAAGTCATTTTAGAGTTTATGCAAAAGAACGAAGCCCGATTTTCTAGTTTAGAAGGTTCGATGCGCTTAATTGAAACACAATTAGGCCAAATTGCAAATGCTTTAAACATTAGACCACACGGTACATTACCATCGGATACCACACCCAGTCCTAAGGGTGATAACCAACATTGTAAGGCTGTCACATTGCGGAGTGGACGAGAGTTAATAAGTGGTCATAATGACAATCAACTCGCAAATAATAATGTTCAAGATAAAGTGGAGAGTAACAATCTTAATAAACTTGCTAAAGAATTAAATCAAGAACGTAGTAAAAGAGTTGAGAAGGAGTTAGAAGAAGTAGATGAAGGTAAGAATGAAAATAATATAGAGTTTTCTACAAAGAACGAAAAAGTAATTACTTACCCACCACCACCATTTCCCCAGAGGCTAAGGAAAAGCAAATTAGATCACCAATTCCAAAAATTTATTGAAATATTTAAAAAACTACAAATTAATATACCTTTCGCCGAAGCCTTAGAGCAGATGCCAAGTTATGTTAAATTCATGAAGAAAATTTTGAATAAAAAAAGAAAATTTGGCATGAATGAAATGGTGGCACTCACCCATGAGTGTAGTGCTATTCTTCAAAAGAAATTACCTCATAAGTTGAAAGATCCGGGAAGCTTCACTATTCGTTGCTCTATAGGATATCAATTCGAAGGGAAGGCTTTGTGTGATTTAGGTGCAAGCATAGATTTAATGCCATATTCAATTTATAAAAAATTGGGTTTAAGAGAAATATCTAAAACATCTTTAACTTTACAATTGGCAGATAAACACTACAACAAAATTGGTATACGGTGACATTTTTTTATGTCATTAGTGACGATTTTTAAGCGTCGCGATAGTTTTCGTGACGTTTATAAAAACGTCACAAAATCATCGTGATTGCGCGTGTCGCCGTAGCTCTTTGCGACGCTTTCAAAAAAAAACATCGTGATTGTCAGTTACTCTGCCGTGACATTTTTTTCCAAAAACGTCATGATTGGCAATTGTTCTACCGTGACATTTTTCTAAAAAAACGTCATGATAAGTAGTTGTTCTATCATGACACTTTTCCAAAAACGTCGTGAAAGATGTTCATCCTACCACAACGCTTCTTAGCCAATGTCACCAAAGGCAAAACTATACAGCAACATTTTTTCCAAAAAACGTTGCAAAGTAATATATTTAAAAAAATGAAAAAAAATTGTGATAATACTTCTCAAATAATCTAAATACTAATCAAAACTCTATTAAACATTTACTTTTTATTTTAATTCAATTTTTGACATTCAAACACAAAAATAAATAAAATGCTCAATATCAAAGAGAAGTATGTTTAATATTCATTATTTTATTAATAGAAAAAAAAGAGGGTGGGAGATGACCCAAACCCCTCAATACAGACTAATAGTATTTTCATCTCTAATTAAACTAAATACATGAATAAAAAGTATCTACAAAGAAAAAAAAATCTACAAATGCTCATTCTTGTACACATTTGATAGTCAACTGATGTCTTCTCCTCTCTTCTTTAGATAATATCCACTAGCATGAAAATCAAGCTACTACCTGCATCTGAAATGCAAAAAATATGTTAAAAGCATTACTTGTATTGTAGTATCTCAGCACCAAGGAGATTATAATATCATTCACTTGAACCTAAGTAATGGAAGAGTAACAGGTCTCGTACAATGTTAACTAACCAGTAACTTTCAATCCCAAATGAAAGTAAAAAAAAATCATAATCGCCATACACACTACATATCCAGTTTGCCAAATGATTGTGCACACACTACATCAAACTGAAAGAAGACACAATAATCTGAAGCTGAAAAAACCAAACAGCCTTAGAAGCACAATTAAAGATATAACATATTTGAGTACATAAACTGGATCTTCCAATCAAGTACTTGTTAAGCAGATGAGCATGGAATCTTTTCGAAGGGATCAACTTGAGATAAACATAATAGAATTTGTCTAATTCAGACACACTAATAGAATCATTAAGTAAAGAGGCTCCAAACAAGAAAAAAAATGTTTTCCCCGCGAGAACTCTATCAAATACTTTGTGGGTGAAAATTACAATGGAATTCTTTAGAACAAATGAAGAGAAAAAATTTAAACATTATTTTTTGGAAGCAGAGGCCTATCATCATCAAAGGATCAAAAAACTTTGGTTTATACCAGAGGTTGAGTGTTGCAATAAAAGAATTATGAACAACCCAAAAAATAGGGGGAAAAGGAACTCAAATAGAGAAAATACATGAGAAACTTGACGAAACTTAAAAGAGCTATAATTATCTTGCTGTCAAACTTCGAGAACGACGCAAGTTCTAATCAAAAGTAACTGAAAATAACCAAAAAATGATCAAAAGGAGTTCAAAAGAATAGAAAATGTAAGAGGATACCTGAATCAAACGAATTACATACGAATGATGAAAAAACCTTCCCAACTTTTGAAAATTGACCATCTTGATTGAACGTCAATGGATGAAGGTTTTGGCGTGATCCCGAAGCCTTCTACTGTAATGGCCGAAAATAAGACGTTGCTTGATAGGTAACTTTGGTAATAAATTTTAACAAAAGTTCAGCCATAAAACTCAACAGAACCAAACAAAAATAACCCATAGATAATTATAACTTCAAAATTGTTAAGGATATTAAGTCAGAAAAATGAGAATATAGAGGAGTTCTGGACAAATCCCAATACTATAACTCCCGAAATCCATAGATCAAGGGAAGACAAAACCATTAGGAGACAAAACCTTTAGAACACCTCAAGAATGCTTCCAAACTGAAGGAAGCTCTGTGAGAACACCTCAAGCACCTGGAATCGATGGGTCAGAATCACAGCTGCAACAGCTAGAAAGGGCGGAGGAGGAGATCTGGAGGAGGGATATTTGTCGAGGAAGCTGATCGAGGATGCCTGTCCACGGGGATCCCCTGTCGAGGAGACGTGCAGGAGGCTTCCCTCTCAAGAAGGTTCAGAGGTGCTGCTCCTCCATCGCCACCATGGCTTTTAATTACACGAGAGAGGAAAATGTGCAGCAGAGCAATGGTGGTTGGAGCAAATTAAGAAGGCGCAGACTCTACCAAACCGCATAACTCCACCAAAAATGTCTCTGATCTTTACATGATTAATCAAATACCGAGCTCGATTAGGTACAACTGATTTCCAAATCAAACCAAGAGAGGGCAAGAAAAGGCTGCAACTTTATTCTCCTTCGTCATAATATTCCACATACATAGAAAAAAAAAACAGAGTAAACCATATTGCAAGGTCGTTACTAGCTAGCTAGTCTCCCCCAACCCCATACAGTCATTTATTTATCTTCCTACATACATTTACCTCCGTTCAGCCTACGCCGCGCACCACCACGACTTCTCCTCAAAACCCCGCAGCTACCTCCAGAACAGAGTATTCCAACGGCATATCACCGTGCCGACGCCCCTGTCCCCTCTCCTCCCTCCACTCCTCCGGTCCAGGCAAGAACACCTCCGCCTTCTGCCCGCTCAGCACCTCATCCGCCACCTTCGCCGACACCCCAAACGCCAGCTCCTTCGCCGCGTCCTCCATCTCGCTCAATATATTGTTCTTCCCAGCGAGAAACACCCGCTCATTGTTCTCCGCCGGCAACTCGAAGCACGATGGCTCTCTCGAGGAGGGTTTGAGGAGCTGCTGCTTTCGGCGGGCAGAAGTGAGGAGGGTTTGACGTGCATAGAATGCTTTGCAGGGGCCATAATGATGGAGCTCTGCGAGAACACGTTTTTGGCAGGAATGTATAATGACCAGAAAACCAAAATTTTGGAGAGAAGCGAGATTGTTTAGAGGGTATTTTGGGGAGAAAAATGTTTCACCATGAAACCTTTGGTCTTCCCTTATATAATATATATATATAAGAGCAATGTTAAATGCAGGCCGGTTTTGGCTATATGCAGGCCGCTGATATATGCAGGCCAAAAAATTATTCATGTAGGCCAAATTTCATATTTACATACTATATTCAAAAATTAAATTAATATTTTCCTAAATAAATCACTAAGCAAAATAGCATTCATAAAATAGGTATATGCTAAAATAGGTATATGCGTGCATTCATAAAATAAGTATATGTGTGCGGATATATGCGTGCGAGGAGACAGAGAGAGAGATCGCCGCCATCGCCGACGTCGCCGCCATCGCCGACGTCGCCTCCATCGCCGACGTCGCCGACGACGACGCCATCGCGCCATCGCCGACGACGACGCCGACGTCGCGATCGTCGCCATCGCCGACGACGTCGCGGACGCCGCCATCGCCGCCCTCGCCGACGACGTCGCGGACGCCGCCATCGTCGCCATCGCCGCCATCGCCGACATCGCCGCCATCGCCGCCATCGCCGACATCGCCGCCATCGCCGACATCGCCGCCATCGCCGACATCGCCGCCATCGCCGACATCGCCGACATCGCCGACATCGCCGACATCGCCGACATCGCCGACATCGCCGCCATCGCCAACGAAGTCGCGATCGTCGCCATCGCCGCCGTCGCCATCGCTTTAGACCAGTTGTAATTTAAAAACACATCGGACTCGGACAAACGAATAAACTCCTTGGGGACACGGTTGCATGGAAGGAAAAAACACATAAGATTAAACTACTCGAATCATTTTTCCTGAAGTTTTAAAAGGAAAAATGATATCTTTTTTTAAAAAACTATGGCCTGCATATAGCTAAAACTGGCCTGCGTTTAACATCGCGCTTTTTAAAAAAATTGTGGCCTGCATATAGCCAAAACTGGCCTGCGTTTAACATCGCTCTATAATAAAGATAAAGATAAAGATAAAGAAGATATATAGACACACACGAGCATTTTCATACGGGCTACGCCCGTGCTCGATGCTTTCGGACGGCATTCGGTCGCATCATTGCGTGCTTCGCTCGCATAAAGCCCGTGCTGCGCCCATCTTCACTGCTCTCGATTGCACGAGCTTTGCCCGTGAACATCATGAATACCTCGTCGCTCGCACCCCAGCGCCGTGAAGCCTGCATTAATGCGGCCGAATGCCGCCCGAGAGCATCGAGAACGGGCGTAGCCCGTGCGAAAATGCTCGTATGCCGACCCTAACAGTTATATGTACGTTTGTGGAGACATATATAATATCCACGGTGAACACATTCATATTATATATATTTAATTACTCGTATCAAGCTTACGATTGAGATCGTCGCTATCATGATCAATATAACTTCACTACGATCAAAAATATCATTATTAGAATTTTAACAGAAGATCGTATGTTTTGATTACACCGCGCTCACCGTCTGTCGCGCGCAGCGCCGTCTCCCGACCATGGGAGTGCGGATAGTCAGGTGTATGGGGATGGGTGTGCGCATAGCAAAATACCCTATCATGGCGATGCACATAGCCAAGTGTATGATTATAGGTATGCGCATAGCAAAACACACCCATCATGAGGGTACGGTGCCCATAGCCAAGCGTAGTACGTTATGGGTGGTGCTCATAGCACTTAAATACCCCCATCATGGGGGTGTGCATAGCCAAGCATATGGTTATAGCGCATGGCGAAATACCCCATCGTACATGCATGCATGCATGGGTGTGTGCATGCATATAGCTAGTTATGTGCGCATAGCAAAATATCTGGCCATCATGGGGTGCGCATAGCCCCAAGCGCATGATTGTGCATGGGGGCATGTGTGCATAGCAAACTACCCATATCATTGGAGTACGCACATAACCAAGTGTATGGTTATGGGTGTGTGCATATAGATAAGGCTGATATATATCAACTTAAACATGCATAATGTGCGTCGTATACATACTTCATGTACGTATTTCATGCATCATGCTCACTAAGTACATGACATGATTCATGTTCAATCATTTGATAAATGATAACTATATCACTCATATCCCTTTTAACAAAAGATATTCTGAAATGTTTGATAACAAATTTTGACAGAATATCATGTGTTTTGATGACGTTTTTTAAAAAAATCGTCACGAAAGATAAACATGTATGCTGACGTATTTTCATGGAAAGCGTGGCTAATGCTAATTTTTTATATTGGCGACGTTTTAAAAAAAAAATTGTCGCTAAAAGTAAACTAACGACGACGTTTTCAAAAACGTCACAATAAAAATATTACTTTAGTGACGTTTTAAAAATAATCGTTACAAGAGCTAAACAAGTATGGTGACATTTTCCCTAAAAAACGTAGCAAATGCTATTTTTTTGCATTAACGACGTTTATAAAAAAAATCGTCGCTAAATATAAAACTAACAGCGACGCTTTCAAAAAAGTCGCAAAAAAAAACGTCGTCGTAGACACTATATCTTGTAGTGAAATCCCTTACTTTCCCAAGAGGAATTGTGGAAGATGTTTTAGTTAAGATGGAAAAGTTTATTTTTCCGGTAGATTTTGTAGTTCTTGACATGGAAAAAGATAAGGAGGTCCCCATAATAGTTGGTCGGCCTTTCCTAGCAACCGGGAGAACGTTGATTGACGTCCATAAAGGAGAGCTAACCATGCGGGTTAATGATGAGCAAGTTACATTTAATGTTCTCAAAGCCATGAAATTTCCGGATAGAGAAGAAGACTGGATGGAAGAAGTAAATAGTTTAACACTTCATGATTTTAGGAGGGAGTATGAATTTGATAGTGAAGATGATGATTTAAAATCCTTATTGGATATTACTGAATTCTTTGACGATGAGGAAGAAAGTAAAGAGTGTTTGAAATTGGATGCATGTCAAGCGGCATTCACCCGTACTCCAGAGCCTTTAGATATGAAATGGGACCTAGTACGACCGAACCATCAATAATAACCCCACCCATCCTTGAATTAAAACCCTTGCCGGAACATCTTTCTTATGCTTATTTAGGAGAAAATGACATGTTGCCTGTTATAATTAACTCCAATCTATTGCCGGAACAACAAAGATAATTAATAAATCTTTTAAAGCAATATAAATTGGCTATAGGATGGACTATAGCGGATATTAGAGGAATTAATCCTTCATTATGTATGCACAAAATTCTCTTAGATGAATCATATAAAGGATCCATAGAGCCTCAACGACGCCTTAGTCCACCCATGAAAGAGGTAGTAAAGAAAGAAATAATTAAGTGGTTAGATGCAGGAATAATTTATCCCATCTCCGATAGTCCATGGGTTTCCCCGGTTCAATGTGTACCTAAGAAAGGGGGAATTACAGTGATAAAAATGATAAAAATGAATTAATTTCGACTAGGACTATCACGGGATGACGAATATGCATGGATTACCGGAAACTTAATAAAGCTACTAGGAAGGACCATTTTTCATTGCCTTTCATAGATCAAGTCCTTGATAAATTAGCTGGTAACGATTTCTTTTGCTTCTTAGACGGGTATTCCGGATACAATCAAATTACTGTTGATCCGGAAGACCAAGAAAATACCACCTTTACATGTCCCTATGGAACATTCTCTTTTAGGAGGATGCCATTTGGTTTGTGCAACACACCGACAAATTTTCAACGTTGCATGATCGCTATATTTTCTGACCTTATGGACCATGACATATAAATTTTTATGGATGATTTTTCCATCTTTGAAAAAACCTTTGATGAATGTTTATGTTGTTTGGAGAGAGTGCTTTCTCGATGCGTGGAAACTAACCTTGTGTTGAATTGGGAAAAATGTCACTTTATGGTGCGGGAAGGAATAATCCTTGGGCATCATGTGTCTAAAAATGGGTTAGAGGTTGACAAAACAAAAATTGAGGTTATAGAAAAATTACCACTTCCAAAGAATATTAAAACGTTACGAAGTTTCTTAGGACACGCTGACTTTTATAGGAGATTTATCAAGGATTTTGCTAAAATTGCCAAACCGTTAAGTAATTTATTAGAAAAGGATGTTAAGTTTGATTTTGCTGATGATTGTCTTGATGCTTTTCACCAACTTAAAACCCGATTGATTACGGCACCGATTGTAGTGGCTCCCGACTAGGGAGAGCCTTTTACGCTTATGTGTGATGCTAGTGATTACGCCGTTGGCGTTGTATTAGGTCAGGTACGAGAAAAGATCTTCCACACTATAGCCTATGCTAGCAAAACTTTCATTGAGGCTCAAATTAATTACACCACTACCGAAAAGGAATTATTAGCCGTAGTGTTTGCTTTTGAAAAGTTTAGATCCTATCTTCTTTGCACTCAAGTTATTGTATTTACTGACCATGCGGCTATTCGATACCTCATGGAAAAGAAGGATGTTAAACCTAGATTAATCCGTTGGGTTCTATTATTATAAGAGTTTGATCTAGAAATCAAAGATAGGAAAGGGGTAGATAACCCAGTAGTTGATCCTCTATCCAGGATAGAATCTACCACTCCTTTACTATGTTCTGAAATTGATGAAAGATTTCCTGATGAACGAATTTTAGCTATCTCTGATTATTCTTTACCATGGTATGCTGATTTTGTGAATTATTTAGCAAGTAAGATTATCCCGTATGATTTTAATTTCCAACGAAAGAAAAGATTTATGCATCAAGTTAGATCTTATGTTTGGGATGACCCTTACTTATTTAAAATTGGAGCCGATGGAATGATAAGACGTTGTGTTATGGAAGGAGAAATGAAGTCTATTTTAGAAAAATGTCACAACTCTCCTTATGGAGGGCATTTTATGGGAAATAGAACGGCCATGAAAGTATTTGAAGCCGGATTCTTTTGGCCCACACTTTTCCAATACGCTAAGGATTTCGTACAGTAATGTGATCGTTGTCAAAGAAGTGACAATATAAAGAAAAATGATTCTTTGCCGATGAATACAATCTTGGAAGTTGAGTTGTTTGACGTATGGGGTATAGATTTCATGAGACCTTTTGTTAATTCTAATGGTAATCTTTTCATACTACTAGCCGTGGACTATGTGTCTAAGTGAGTGGAAGCAATTGCTACCACCAAAAATGACGCCAAAATCGTATTACATTTCTTAAAGAACTTCATATTTAACCATTTTGGAACCCCAAGAGTGATAATAAGCGATGGGGGAAGTCATTTTTGTAATCATCAATTTGCTTCACTTTTAAGAAAATATGGAGTCAAACATAGGGTAGCATTAGCATACCACCCTCAAACTAATGGATTGGCCGAAGTATCAAACAGAGAAATAAAGCAAATCCTTGCAAAAACGGTGAGTTTAAATTGTAAAGATTGGTCCCAAAAGCTAAATGATGCCTTGTTGGCATATAGGACTGCCTATAAAACACCAATAGGTTTAACTCCTTACCGATTAGTTTATGGAAAGGCTTGTCATTTGCCTCTAGAACTAAAACATCGAGCCCACTGGGCCATTAAAAAGATTAATTTTGATTATGACAAAGCAGGAAAAGCAAGGATTTTGCAAGTGAATGAAATGGAAGAAATTAGGATGAATGCTTATGAAAATGCCAGCTTATAAAGAAAAAAAACTAAAAAGTGGCATGACCAACGTTTGAAACAAAAACAATTCGAGCCCGGGCATTTAGTTCTATTATTTAATTCTCGATTAAGACTATTCCCCAGAAAACTTAAATCTCGTTGGTTAGGACCATTCCAGGTAAAAGAAGTGCACCCATATGGAGCAGTGACTATTATGAATGAGAAAGATAATTCTGAGTTTAAAGTTAATGGAGAGCGTTTAAAAATTTATCAAAACAGTGATAATGAACGATTGGTGTCGGTAATGCATTTAAAATAACGAACTAAAGTCTGAATGTCCTGCCGGGACATAAAATCAGGCGCTTCTGGGAGGCAACCCAACTCTTAGTTATTTCTATTTTCATTTTCATGCGTTTAATACATTGAATCTTACGGTGCATGTCTTTTGATGATATTTTTTTTCAGTTTAATTATTATCTGGTTGCGTTTATATTAAAGAACAAAATTTGTTGCAACAAAAAAAATTTAGTTCCAATAAAAAGTCTATCGAACTATTAAAAAATTGGTTCAACTGAACCGAAGGAGCGCCGTTCGACGATCAGCAAAAGAGCGCCGTTCGATGATCGGCATAGGAGCGCCGTTCGACGATGGGCAATAGGAGCGCCGTTCGACGATCAGCAAAAGTGCGATGTTCGACGATCGACATAGGAGCGCCGTTCGACGATCAGCAAAAGTGCGTCGTTCCACGATAGGCAATAAAGCGCTGTGTGAGGACGATTATCCCAGAAACAATAAACCGCTGGACCGACCTCGTGTTAGGGCACGGACGACGAAGAATGCCATCGACGCAAATCCGAAGTGCTCCGGAACATCATCGCGGGCGGCGGCGATCATCACCAGTTAGAAAGGTCGGAGATAGTCTCAGTCCTTCCCCTCCCAGTAATCCTTCCCCTCGCGACTACGCATTACTAAATCTGATATCCTGCAAGTAAGCTCACCTCTCCCTGTAAACACCTCTGCAGGTTGTGATGGCATCTTCGAAATCGAACAAGCGGAAATCTATAGCGCATAAGGATGTTCGGTTTGCGTGTGTTGAAGCCCAGACTCGCTATGAGACCCTCAAGCTAAAACCAGTAATTTTTGAGAGAGGGTTCCACATTGAGATTAGAGGGTGGAGCAGGGACTATATTGATCAGATTACGCAACAAGGGTGAGATTCTTTTTGCCATCCACGGGATGAAGCTATCCTACAGTGGGTTTATGAGTTTTATTCAAACGCATTTTTTCAGAAAAATGATAAAGTTCTAGTGCGGGGTAAATAAATCGACTATTCGGCAGAGGCTATCAACCAATGTTTCGACATCGTGAACATAGAGGACAGAAGTTTTGAGCGACTACTAGAAACTATATCTCCCCTAGAGGTTGCCACAACATTATCAATTTCATCTCAAATTGAATGGGCTAATGAGGCAAAAAGAGTTCTGCTATCTTCCGGTTTCAAGCGCGAGGCAAAAGTATGGCTACTGTTCGTCAACACAAGCATTTTTCCAACCAAAAATTCAAATTGGGTGTCATTTCCTCGCGCTGTGCTAATCTATTGTGTCCTCATTAGAATTAAGGTCAATGTGGGGCGGCTAATTTCGCAACAACTTAAAGAAAGAGCTGAATCTAAGGTGGGACAACAGTTGTGGTTCCCCACGCTTATTACATTTTTATGTCGCAATGCCGGAGTAGAGGAGAAAGACGCAGTCATAACCCCGGTAAAGCACCATTTTACTCGGACAGTCATATCCTCTAACATCAAAGTTTCCTCTCCAAAAGATAAGCTCAAGCTCGTATCCAATCCACAGCCATCCAGCTCTACCAAAACCGACTCTGATTATACCCTTAGAAGTACTCCACCTAATTTAACACAAGTACTATCGTATTTGAAACACAACTCTGAATATCAACGACATCATCACAACGTGGTCATGCATCGATTGCAAATTCTACAAAGGAATCAACAAAGATTTATGCAGCAAGCAAACATCCATCTTGATGACCAATCCTTACCTATCCTTGACCCGTTTGATGCTGATGGTTATTTGTACACTGCTCGGGGCGAACATGCAAACCCTTACAAATCGCCAGAAGAGGAAGGCCTTAGTGACGATGATTATTGGGATCGGCAACAAAGTGATGAAGAAGACGAGGAAGATGAAGATGAAGACGAGGGTGACGATGAAGATGAAGACGAGGAGGACGATGAAGATGAAGACAACAATAAGGATTAACTAGTTTCTTCTTCTTTTTAGTTTTTGGTACATTTTGATGTCTATCCAATACTGCTTTGAGGCTATTTCTGTGATGACTATACCTTTGCTGTTAGGTATGTGGACAATTGACTTTCCTGCTAGTACTAGTTTATTATGATATTAGTTTATGTGATATTAGTTTAACATGTGGTCTTTTGTGCAAATAGTCTAGTGTGCTACTTTCAGTTTATTGTGATGCCCCTATTAGACATAATCCTCTTATTATGATAGTATGCTAATTTATTGTACTGCTGGTTAAATATATACACCCATAGGCACTCACAATTTTATTTCAGTAATGGCATGTCTAATGAGAATGGGGTGATGTTTATTTTGTCATGATGTTTATTTGTGATGCTCTTTGTATATGATTAACTGTTACACTTCCATATTGCTTAGCTATGATGTTAAGGCCTAAACTGGGGAACTAGTTGAGTTCTGTATTTGTGTACATTTTGCAGGTCACTAATGGACTTACCGTTGCGGTTGGCTTTTCAACCGAACCATTAACAACCTATAAAAAGACGGCAAGGCGGTGCAGGATGGATACTTTAACCAGAACATTTCAGGGGAGTCCTTTGTTTCTTTGAAATTTTATTTTCAACATTTATTGCAAGTTTTGCTAGGGACTAGCAAAGACATAAGCATGGGGGTGGACGATAATCGCTACCACATAAGTAAATTAAACTTAACTGAATATAAATTTGTAGAGCCTTATTCTTGACTTTGTTCATAAGTAGTCGTTATTCAAGTAATTCCATTTGAATTGATTGGTAGACTAGTCAATTCTAAGAGTTCAAACAAGGATTTTGAAATTAGAAAGATATGTTATAGCTCTCCTATGTATTTCTTTTATACACTATATTCGAAAAAAGAGTTTGCTCCCTAAAAAAAATTTATTAACCTATTAACATAATGGTGGAAGGATGAGCAAGAACTGAGTCAATGTTGTAAGCTAAAACATAGAGTGCATGTAGTTAATTGATAAAGATGATTAAGACCGTTTTTGGATCCGTTCACACCACAAAGTCTACATTTGTTCTGATTATCTATCATTCTTGAGCTTGAACCTTCTTATTTTGATACTATTTGACCATGCATAATTTTCCTATAATTTTACTAGTATCTTAGTTAACTTTCCAACTTTGTGGGCTTAAAAAAAGAGAATGTATGTCATAGTGATATGTGGCCTAAGTGTGTGTACACCTACTTAGAATGATCCCAACTATGATCATAAAGTAAAAGAAAAATCACAAATATAAAAAAGGGAGAAAAATATATAATGATATAGTGATATGTGACCTAAGTGTGTATACACCTACTTGGAATGATCCCAACTATGGACTAAAAAATTGATGATTGAGAAATTAACCTCAAAGTTTGGAGAGTTATTAAGAATATTAACTAGGGTAATTTCGTCCACTATCAAATTATATCCTTAAGTTCCTTAACAAGCCAAAGCTATTCATACCGCAAGCCCTTATGATTTCTTGTCAAATTATACTACTACATTCTTGTGTAGGCTAAAACAAAGATGCAGCTTATTCTTATCCTTCCCAATTATGTTATATTTTAATGAGTTAAATTGTTTGGGAGTGAATAATTTTATGGAATAACACACACAACACTGGGAAATCATAATTGAGCTTTAAATCTTATCAAACTAATAGATTTGCGCTTATTTGAAGTTTTAACGATTGACATGACCACCACTCGTTAAGGCGAATTACTTGAATAATCTTGACATTATTTTCAAGAGTAAGGAATCTCGATCTTTTATGTTGGTTGTTATTCACTCATTCAATGTCTTGCAATGATTTATCTTTGCTAGGTACTAGTAAAGAGCTAAGTATGGGGGTGTGATAACTTCTCAAAAAGAAGCTATCTTAACTCATTATTTTAGCCCTTTTAGCTAAGTTATTTAATGATTATGGATAAAAAGTAATTAAAAATGCTTAAATTATTATTTGTATTAAGTTTGGATTAGTATGGTTATTTTTGTATGTTTTATCGCAGGAAAATACAAAGCTCCAAACCTAGCATCAAAGGATAATCATATACTAAAGCTAAGAACAAGTCACAACAAATCCGGTGCAGTTTTTATGAAGAAAAATTTAGTAGAAGATTTGTTATAACAAATTAAATTTGGTTATAACAAACCCTGATCCGAAAATTCCAAGCAAAGCTGTGCAGAACAATTTGTTGCAACAAATTTGGATTTGTTGCAATAAATCGGCGGAATTCAAAAATTCAACCTCCGCAAAATATTTAAAATCCGGCAGTTTCATGGTGAAAGGTCACATCCATTCGGCCAGGGGATGTTTCTAAAGTGGCGTATGACTACTTAAGGCAAGGAGGAGAGAGAAATAGAAAATTATTACATCTTCTAGTTGGAGTCATCTTCTTCATTTTCGAAAATAAGGAGGAAACCAGGGAAGAAAAGGGAGAACTGAAATTTAGGCGCCATGTACTGTAAGATCTCTCTAGTTTTGCAGCATTCTCTTTTAGTCATGAACTAAACTCTTTAAGTCTTGTATGAAGAGAGTATTGTGTGTGTTTTGATGTTGTAATTTCTCTATTGTGAGTTTGTTTGATGAATTATTCTTGGTGTGATTTATGAATTTATTAATGAAACTTTTGGCTTATGCTTTCATCTTCTACTTCGCTACGAGAATCGAGAGATGAGTTGTGTAGTATTAATTTGAAGGCTATCTTATTGCATCGCGAGAATCAAGAGATGAGTGGTGTAAATTTTTAACCTAAAGTTTCTACCTTCACGGTGTGTTTCGAGATTCGAGAGAGGAGAAATGCAATCGTTCATAAGTTCGCCGTAGTAAAAAGAGAGGAAGAGATTCCCTCCTCTTGCTAGCATTTCCGACTTCTATTCTGTGCAATATTCTTTATTCTTCCTAAGTTAGAGATGACTAGGGGAATATTGAGTGTTAAGTTTTCCGAGATTCGAGAGATGATGATTTCTTCCATAAAAGTCATTGCATCATAATTTTATCAAACATTTTCACCTAATATTATTTTCATGCATCATTTCAACATATACAAAAAATCTGAAATACAAGACTGCTTTCTTTCCAACTGATAAACAATATTTCTAAAATTGTCGCAATATTTTAGTTTGGTTTAAATCTCTGTTAAAATCTTTATTGTTTTAAAAAAATTACCTTGTTCGATTTGTTTGGATTTAGAGAACGGAGTCGCTAGTATTTGCAAGCTTTAAATTAACCAAATCTCCGAGGGAACGATCTCACTCACATTTATTACTTGATCTGACACGTATACTTGCGTTAATATATATACCATTTTGGGCATATCATGTATAGAGCCTTTAAAAAGAAGGCGAGGGCGACAGGACGCTCCTCGTTACAATTGTTGGGAGAGAGAGAGAGAGAGAGAGAGAGAGAGAGAGAGAGAGGTGCTTGGAGGGTGACAGACCACCACCCATGGAGCTAAATCTTTTACCTGTTGCAGAAGAGAATGATGCGTTCTAAGCGCTCTGGAGTCTTCGTCTGTTGTTTGTAAATTGGGTCGGGGGTGTTCTGCACGCCTTTGTCTGTGCGGCTTGTCTCCTGCTGCGTGAGATGAGTCTGCAGTGTTGGTCTTGTTGGTGGCTGGAATGCTTGTTGTTGCGTATGCGGGGGTGCGCTTGGAGCGGTCTTAAGAGCAAAGCGCACGAAGGCGCTTTTGGAGCGGTCTTGAGAGAGGAGCGCACGGAGGCGAGCCTGGAACGGTCTTGAGGGCGGAGCGCATGAAGGCGCGCTTGGGGCGGAGCGCACAGAGGCGCTCTTGGGGCGGAGCGCACGGAGGCGCGCTTGGAGCGGAGCGCATGGAGGCGCGTTTAGAAGTGGCGTGCGTGGGAATGTGCAAGGAAGAGGCGTGTTGGTGAGCGTGCAAGGTAGAGGCGCGCTTAGAGCGGAGCGTCTGGAGCCGCACTTAGGAGTGGCGTGCGCGGGAACGTGCAAAGAAGAGACGTGCTTGTGAGCGCGCGAGGAAGGGGAGTACTTGTGAGCGCGCGAGGAAAGGGTGCACTGGTGAGTGCGCTAGGAAGCGGCGCGCTCGTGCGCACGCGAGGAAGCGGCTCGCTCGTGAGCGCGCTCGGAAGCGGCAAGCTCGTGAGCGCGCCCGGAAGCGGCTCGCTCGTGAGCGCACAAGGAAGAGGCGCGCTCGTGAGCGCGCAAGGAAGAGGCGCGCTCGTGAGCGCGCAAGGAAGAGGCACGCTTGGAGCGCGCAAGGAAGGAAGAGGAGAGAGAAAATCCGTAGGAGGATTTTCCCGGGAGAGAAGGAGATCCAAATGAAGGGGAATGCGAGTCTATTTATAGATTCCAAGAGGGGCAACCCGGTAATTTCCCCCTATAACCACCGGACGGACGAATAGGAACGCTCCGTTTAGAGCACGCGGATCACCACTTTTGCAAATGACGAGACCGTCCCCGGGCTGTTACGGGTTCAACGGAGAAGCAACCGCTCCTCCCATGAGGGGAAGAGCGGCCGGCAAGGCCGGCGGCCGAGGAAAGGGGATACCGGCCAAGGCGGGCGACCAATTTGGCCGCCCGGCCTTGGAGGAGGAGAGTCCGCCCCTTATTAGGGGAGTCGGCCAAGGACGGGCGACCATTTTGGCTGCCCGACCTTGGAGAATGGGAGGCTGCCCCTTATTAGTGGCAGCGGTCAAGGACGGGCGGCCACTTTGGCCTCCCGACCTTGGAGAAGGGGAGCCGCCCCTTATTAGGGACGGCGGCCAAGGACGGGCGACCAATTTGGTCGCCCGACCTTAGAGAAGGAGAGTCCGCCGCTCCTTATTAGTGGCGGCGGCCAAGGACGGACGACCAATTTGGTCGCCCGGCCTTGGAGAGGGAGAGGACGCCCCTTATAAGGGCGGCGTCCAAGGACGGGCAGTCGGCCTGACGGCCGGCCGTCTAAGGTGAGGGGGAAGCGGGCCCTTTTAGGGGAGGCCGAATGGCCGCCCGTCGCCCATCTCCGGCGACGAGGAGGCCGCCCGTTTCTGGGATGGCGGCGGAGGCGGTGATGGCGGCGACGGTTATACCTTGAGTAGTTACATCGTTAGTAGGGGTTCTTTGGATAACTGCACCCCTATGGATGGGGTACGGTTAGCGCCTTTAAGGAGACCCCATCATTTGCCTCCCAAGTCCCCGCAGCTTCGAGTCGACACGAATGGAGGGCGAGGACTTTTACTCGAAAATTGGATGACGCTCATAAGGTTTTGCGGTGGTGTCCGTACGAAAAAATGTCTAGGAGGTGCACAAGATGGGCTAGCTACCGAACGGAGAGCTTGTTTGCGGTTGTGCACGAAGTAAGATGCACGGGAGGTGCGGAGGGGAAAACTCGCACGGTGTGTATCACACGCTGATAATGGTCTGAGGAAGGCGCTCATGCGTGTTGTGTGCATGCGGAAGGGGAGCCTGCGCGGTGTGCGCATGCGGAAGGGGCACCTGAGCGATATGCGAGTGTGAGGAGTGCTACCGCGCATTATGCGCGCGTGGGGCGACCGCCCATGCGCGCGCACATAGAGTGCCTTTGCGTGATGTGCACGCACGGGGCGCGCGTCCGCACAATGTGTGCGCGGGAAGGCTCCCGCATGGTGCGCATGCGCGGGCCGTGCGCCCGCGCGCTGTTCCCGCGGGGAGGTTACGCGCATGCTGTGCGCGAGTAGGGAGTGCTCCCGCGTGTTGTGCGCGCGTGGAGCATGCGCCCGCGCACTGGGCGCGCACGGGGGGGGGGGGGGGGGGGGGTGCGCCAGCAGGCCGTGCGTGCGTGGGACAGCTGCCTGCATGTTGTGCGCGCACGGGGAGTGCTCCCGCATACGGTGCGCGGGCGGGAAGGGCGCGCGTGTGTCGTGGCTCGTACCTGCAGGCTTTTGCTCGTGAAAACTCGGGTGATTCCTTGGTCCTTTAGGCAGTGAGGCGTTGTTCTCAGGGGAAGTTGATGTAGTGGCGCTCCTCATTAGTTGCGGGAAATGTTGATGTTTGAAAGTGACGGTACGTGTTGCCTACAACTCCGGGGGTGATGTTCCCCTGTACAGTGGTGTTGTCGCATTGTTGAGATATAACCGAGCTTGATATCAGAGGTCTCTTCAAGGGTGAGAGGGGGGGGGGGGGGGGCTCTGTGTTGAAGTAGATGAGGTGTGGCTCCACCCTTTCCATTTCTTTGCACATTTACATCATGCAGTAGCTTTGTACTTTGTTTACGGAGCTTTGGTTGCTCCTTGAGCATTGCTTGATTGTTTGCATACTGCTTTAGCTTTGATCACTGGCTTGTGATAGTAGATCTTTTGTGTTGTTGAAACCGACATTTTGTGTTGGAGGACAAGACCCAGGTGGTACTGCAACCTTCTACGTGGGCAAAGGGCGGACGCTTCGAGCCGAGTAGTGGGAGGTCCGGATTACCGAACTGGGGGATGTCGCTGAGAGTGATGCTTGAGGACGAGACCCGGGTGGTGTCGGAACCTACTATGTGGGCAAAGGGCAGACACTTCGAGCTGGGTAGTGAGAGGTTCGCATTACCGATGGTGATTAATTTACTATCAACTCGAAAAGGCAAGTGTACCTATCGAATTGTAGTACCAAGGTCGTATTTAAACTCGGGGTTGTCAATTACTACTACTCATGCCGTTACTAATATCCTACCGAACGAAAGTTGATTTTGGTTCTTGAAATTGAAAATTGCAAGTACGAAAAATTAATGAAAGAGAAATTCACAATTTTAAAAGGGCTTAGCACTTGATTGGGTGTTCTTGGGAATTCGATTATAAAAGAGGCACTCTAATTCTTAAAAATTCCATTTCGATTGGAGGATTGAAGAAATACGATAGAGGCTCGCTAGAGACAACTACCGCCTAATTTTAATAATACTTCAAACATAATCTCTTAAAATTTGGAATAAATTAAAATTGCATGAACGTTAATCCCGAATCCAAAGGCAGCGATATTTCCAATTCTCAAAGAAAATACAGCAAACCCTTTATTTCTGAGAGATCTAAAGCATCCACGAGCCTCTCGGCTAACTAGAATACCAAATCGGATGACGAAGTTTATATACTAGCAATATAAACTCGCAACCAAAATTTAATCAGAAATAAATCGAAACGAAAAAAATCTAAGAATTAGAGATAATAAATTATAACTTAATCTTCATCCCAATACTAACCAACCAAGCACTAAGAGAAAGTTTTAGCTACGCATATTAGAAAAGGAAATAACAACGAGATAAAGAGAAAGCATTTTCATTAGTTATATAAAAAGGAGTACAACAATAAGAGTAAAATAACAATAATATTTCTCAAGACAAAGGAAGACAAAGCATGGAAAACTAAAAGCTTGAACACAAACTACAATTCTCCCTTGATCTCTCTCTTGCTCACTTGCCAAAAGTTCCTTCAAAACATGAGGTATGGGCTCCTTTTATAGATGGAGGGGAATGTTCTAGAAATAAGAAGAGGAGAGGGGAGACAAGGGGGTGGGCGGCCATGCATGTGGAGAGGGGAGTTGAATGTAATAGTTGTGGGGAGAGAAGAGAGGAAAGAGAGAAGGAAGGAGAGGCCAAGTCCAATGCATGTTCTAGGAGGAAATAAAGAGGGGAAGGTGGGAATGTATGGGGAATAAAAGAGAGAGAGAGGAATTCATTAAAGAGAGGGAGGAGAGAGGAGGGGGGGGGGGGGGGGGGGGGGGGTTCACGGGTTGCATTGATGGGGGCCATGCATGAATATTCATGCAAAGGTGGCGGTTTGGGGGGTTCACGGGTTGCATTTAGATGAATAGGGAGGCTCAGGTTTTGACCATGAAAGGGGCTGGCGGGATTGAGCTGCACCAAGGGGACTCGGGCTGCACCAATTGAAGGGGGCTGCACCAAGGAGGCGGACTTGACTTGGACAACACATGAATTTGTGCATCTCTTGGTGGCCGGGCTGCATCACTTTAACTCCGAGAATATGTCGCGACGACGTTTTGACAGCGGACACTAATGATTCCCCTCAGGCCTGTCAAAATAACACAAAAAATATAAATTAGTGCGAATAATATAAAAATAATAATAAGTAGGTAATTATAATATAATTTAGAGAAATATATATAGTTTATATTAAAAATATAATAAAAATGATAAGCATATTTAAGTCAAAATATGCGTCATCAACCGACCCGGGGGATGTCGTAGATAGTAGCGATGAAAGGCAAACGCTTCGAACTATTTGCGAGCGCGAGGGGGTAGGCCATGGCGACGCGGTTTAGAGGACGAGACTCAGGTGGTGTTGGAACCTACTACATGGGTGAATGGAGGATGATTCGAGCCGAGTAGTGAGAGTTTCGCGTTGCCGACCCGAGGGATGTCGTTGATAGTGGCGGTGAAGGGCGAACGCTTTGAACCATTTGCGAGCGCGAGGAGGCAGGCTCTGACGAAGCTGTAACCTACTACGGGGAGAAGAGCGGACCTTCAATCAGCGACAGTGAGAGGTTGATGTGAGCGCGCTGCCCGGAGGCAGTTGTTGTTAATATAGCGCACTGCCCGGAGGCAGTTGCTGTTAATATAGCGCGCTGCCCGGAAGCAATTGCTGTTAATATAGCACGCTGCCCGGAAGCAGTTGCTGTTAATATAGCGCGCTGCCCGAAGGCAGTTGTTGTTAATGTAAATAGACATCCTTTCATTTGGGTGACATGAATACGTAGCTTTGATAGTGTGGACAATGATCATCTTATACAGGTCTGAGATGATCATCTTTAAATGCTATTAGTAACAGTGGTAATTTACACAAAATATTTATTGAAAGATAAAGTTGGAAAAATATTTTAGGGGTGCGGATAGAGCCCCGCTGATAGGTACGAAGCTTTCTCCAGGGATGCCCATCTTAAGGGTTGCCACCCAGTTCTTCCTGGCGGGCTATTAGTTGATCTCCTGCTGGCCGAGTTGGTGTCTAGCCTCGTAGGAATTTCCCTAGTAGACCTTGTTTGACGAGACGCTTGATTTCATTCTTAAGCTTGGAGCAATTTTCCGTGACATGTCACTGTCCATGGTGGAATTCACAGTATTTCGTCGGATCCCCCGTGTTTTTAGCGAGGGGTCTGGCTCACGGGGCGCCTGGTTGCCTTTGATTGCGTAGAGTATGTTTGTTCTTGAGGTATTGAGGGGCATGTTTTTCTGGCGCTGCCGAGGTTGTGGGTTGCCATGACATTCATTGCTCCTCCTGAAGATTGATGAAGCCTCTCGCTCCCTCCGCATTTCCGTGCTTCTATCAAACTGTTGCTGATGTGCTTCAATTACTTCGTCGGCGACGATCTGGGCACCGATCCATTGAACGAGATCGTGGTAGCTGGGTATAATTGTAACATCCCTAGAACAACTAGACCCCTAAGATGCATTTTGTCATGACAAGGTCATGAAATTTCTCTAAGAGGCCAAAATGGCCTTAAGAACCAAGGTGAATAGGTAAAAATCACCTTGGTGTACAAATAGTCAAATTGAGCCCAAAGCCTAGGGCTTGATAATTGAGCTTCAAAATGACAAGTGGGCCCCACCAACTCTCCCTAAACCCCTTAGGGAATCCCTTGGGTCATTTAGGACCCGTTGGGGTCAACCAAATTGATCAATTTGGCCAAGGTCAATTCTATGCCCAAATAAGTCAACCATCCCTATTCAGGGTCAATTAGAGTTCAAATGATCAAATGAACCCCACCAATGTATTACAAACCCTAGTTGGGGTACAATGGACTCAAAATCCCAATCATGGGGTCACCAATTGGCCCAAATTGACCAAAGTGCCCTTAAGGTCAACATAGGTCAAACCTTCACCAATAGGTCCAATTGATCCCCAAAACATGAAATTGACTTCACCCCTTGTCTTATAACATTATAGGGGACACAATGGACCCAAAAGCCACATATATTGGTCATTAATTGGTACAATTTGACCAAAGTCAACGTTCCCCCAATCTTGGTCAAAATCACACGTATTGACAAAATTGACCCAATTGAGGAACCACCATGACCCAATCAACATTAGGTGGAGCCAAGGGACTCAAGACCAACACATTGGACTAATAAACTCACCTATTTGACCAAGTCAACCCAAAAGTCAACATTTGGCCAAATATGCCTAAAATTGGCTTATATGAAATCAAACCAAATCCACATGGACTAAGGCCCTCAATAGAGGCTCATTCTGAAGCCCAAGAGCCAATTACCATGCTTGCCCCTCAGAAATTGGAAGAAAGTGACATGCAAGGGTAAATTTGGGTTTTCCCCCAAATTAGAGAAGAGACAAGGAGGGATTCATGGATTGGTGGCCACATGGCCACCATCCCTCATTTCTTGGTCTTCTCTCAGCCCACCCAAGAAATCCCTAGCAGAAAATTGGTGAGGTGGCAGCTGATTAGGGGGAGAAAAATCAAGATTGGCCGGCCACACTAATGGCCTTGCATGGAATGAGCTCCACATGGCTCTAATTCCTTCTCCCAACACCTCCTCTCAGCCCCCACAGTTAATTCTAGCTGAATTCATGCACATGGGTGTCCAACTGGGAGGGAATTATGGACCCCATTGGTTAGCTGAGAGGTGCCATTAATGGCAACCCACTTAATACTCTCCATCTCTCTCAACTGAGCTCACCATCCCCTTCAGAAACCCGAGAGAAGCAGAAGCCCTAAGGTTCTGAAAGGAATCGACCACTGAGGAGGGAGATCGACCGAGGAAATTTGGAGCTCAAGGTCGGCCATGGCAAGCTTGGATTCACCCCTTGGAGCTCGAAATCAGGCAAGATCCTTACCCCCTCCACTTGTACTAGAACTATCTTCTCTCCGTTTTCGAAAATCGCAAGTGTGTGACAGGATCACCAATGGTTTTACTTTGTTCTTAACCGTAAATCGCAAAGATGCCGGAGAGCTACTCCGGCCATCCCAGGCCAAACGGCCACCACCAGTCGATAGCCCTATGTCGACTGGTGGTGGTGGCGGGAGCGTTTGGCCGGAGACGACCTCAGTTGGCCGGAAAACCGCCCGCAAAACAGCCCAGGAGCGGCGAATCTGAGCCGTTAGCTCACCGGGGAAGACGAAATCAGAGCCGTCGAACGCGCGTGATTTCCTTATACGCAGCCCAAATTATTTAATCAATATCATTTGAATGAAATGTCACACTTTTATCCCGATTTTGTAAGCTGAAATTGAGGCCTTTAGAGGCCAAAAATCGAAAAATGTCCAGAGACAAAACTTGTAGATCTTCGAGTCTACTTTACATAGAAATTAAAATCAGGTCAAATGAAGACCTGTAGACCCTTGTAGGTCGGATTTAGTGGGACTGGTCCAAACAGTTAACCTTCCACATTTTTGTTAATTCCCATTGATTGGGACCTCACCAAGGCCTGAAATTTTGAACATGCAAGGGTCATACCTAAATACACCCTCTGCCAAAATTTGAGGATTTTAGGCAAAGATTTTTCCTAAGTTCTTGCGGGAATTAAATAAAGCATGAAACATTTAATTAGGTAGTCATATGGACCCCAAGACCCCCAAAATTTTGGTGAGGTCTAACTTAGGTCATGAGTGGGCCCTAGTTAAAATTTCATCTCATGTGCATGAGAGGATTTCTCTGAACTTCTAAATGAAGTTTGGGTCTTAAGAGGGAAATTGGGGTGTTAATAGCCATTTTGGTCTTGTTGAAGTTTTAGTTAGGTTTGAAGGTGAAAATCACCTTGCATGTCACTAAAACCTTGGCCATGCAAGTAGGGTGACCTAACAATCCAAACCCTAGAGTTTGGGGGTCGTTAGAGCTAGAATCATTAAGTTTTTCTATTTAATTTAAATTGTCACACCTATAATTTAATGGAATTTTTGATGTAAAATCAACATGGAATATTATAAAACTTAGGCACTGAAGTTTTTAGGTCAATATTTTAATACTGTGATTTTATCAGAATTTATTGTGACCTGTAGATGGTGGTTGTAGTGTAAAACCTTATTGGCACACCACCGGTATTACATGGTAATTATGGATAAATACTCCTTGGAATATTATGAAATTTTGGCACTGAATTTTTTAGGTCAATATTGTACTACTATGATTTTATCAGAATTTATTGTGACCTGTAGATAGTGGTTGTAGTGTAAAACCTTATTGACACACCACTTGTATTAAATGGTAATTATGGATAAATACTCCTTGGAATATTATGAAACTTTGGCACTGAAGCTTTTAGGTCAATATTGTACTACTGTGATTTTATCATAATTTATTGTGACGTGTAGATGGAAGTTGTAGTGTAAAACCTTATTGGCACACCACTTGTATTAAATGATAATTATGGATAAATACTCCTTGGAATATTATGAAACTTTGGAACTGAAGTTTTTTAGGTCAATATTATACTACTGTGATTTTATCAGAATTTATATTGTGATCTGTAGATGGTAGTTGTAGTGTAAAACCTTATTGACACACCACTTGTATTAAATGATAATTATGGATAAATACTCCTTGGAATATTATGAAACTTTGGCACTGAAGTTTTTAGGTCAATATTGTACTACTGTGATTTTATCAGAATTTATTGTGACCTGTAGATGGTAGTTGTAGTGTAAAACCTTATTGGCACACCACTTGTATTAAATAGTAATTATGGGTAAAAAGTCCTTGGAAAAATGTGAAACTTAGGTTCTGAAGTTTTTAGGTCAATATTGTACAACTGTGATTTTATCAGAATTTATTGTGACTTGTAGATGGTGGTTGTAGTGTAAGACCTTATTGTCACACCACTTGTATTAAATGGTAATTATGGATAAATACTCCTTGGAATATTATGAAACTTAGGCACTGAAGTTTTTAGGTCAATATTGTACTACTGTGAATTTATCAGAATTTATTGTGACCTGTAGATGGTAGTTGTAGTGTAAGACCTTATTGGCACACCACTTGTATTAAATAGTAATTATGGGTAAACATTCCTTGGAAAAATGTGAAACTTAGGTTCTGAAGTTTTTAGGTCAATATTGTACTACTGTGATTTTATCAGAATTTATTGTGACTTGTAGATGGTGGTTGTAGTGTAAAACCTTATTGGCACACCACTTGTATTAAATCTTAATTATGGATAAATACTCCTTAGAATATTATGAAACTTAGGCACTGAAGTTTTTAGGTCAATATTGTACTACTGTGATTTTATCAGAATTTATTGTGACCTGTAGATGGTACTTGTAGTGTAAATTCTTATTGGCACCCACTCTTATTAAATAGTAATCATGGATAAATACTCCCTGAAAAAATGTGAAACTTAGGCTTTGCTATTGTGAATTTATCAGAATTTATAGAGATCTGTAGATGATACTTGTTATGTAAATCCTTATTTGCGCCCCATTCATGTTAAATAGAAATCATGGTCAAATAATCCCTAGAAAAATGTGAAACTTAGGGTTTATGGTTTTTAGACCAATATTATGCTATTATGAATTTATCAGAATTTATAAAGATCTGTAGATAATACTTGTTGTGTAAATCCTTATTTGCACCCCATTCATGTTAAATAGAAATCATGGTCAAATAATCCCTGGAAAATGTGAAACTTAAGGTTTGAGGTTTTTAGACCAATACTATGCTATTGTGAAATTATCAGAATTTATAGAGATCTGTAGGTGGTACTCGTTGCGTAAAACTTTACTTTCACCCCATCTATTTGAATAGAAACTATGATTAAGGATTCCCTGGAAGAGTATGAAATGTAAGATTTGAGGTTGTTAAATCATTACTCATTGAGAACCTATGGTAAGAACTTGGAACTCATTAGGACATGATAGGGGCAAGGTTGCGTCTTAAGAGTCAAACCTAGTTCAATCTCACCTTGGTCTGCGAACAGTAGAAACTAAAAACATAGATTCAGACCCCTTCCTTATGGTCACCACCCCCAGAGTTACTAACTCTAAGAGAATTGCAGATGCCCAATTAGGTTGAAGGATTAATCACCAAGGGCAGTCATCGGAAATAAAGATGGGGTGCGTTTAGTAAAACTATCAAATCAGCAATTTGACAAGGACCTATTAGGGGAGGCGAAGGATGACTCAGCAAGAAGTGAAAATTGTGATTGAGAGATAACACAAGGAAATAGTCGGTCACTAAGAATGACATGGTTCGGGGTTCAATAGAACACCGACACATGTCTGCCCGAGTCAAATGGTAATCCACCCTAGGATTTTAGAGCAATTGGAGAGCAAATGAGCATACAAGAATGGGTAGCAACTAAATAAAATAAATATCCTGGAAAGAGGGATTTGGGCTTCAGTCACCATCACATTCCCTAGTACCATTGCGAGCCCTTCACCGGGTAATCCACGGGAAGTCTAGGATTCACCCCAAGCTGCTAAGATCAAATAACAATAGACAAGAGTAGTAAAGTAGTAGAAATTGAAACATAATCTCCCTCCCAAATTTGGGAAGGAATGAAATAAGGACTGTGATAGTCCTGCGAGCGGTAGGCTCGGGTTATAAGGAAGGACTGGGATAGTCCTACGAGCGATAGGCTCGGGTTATAAGGAAGGACTGGGATAGTCCTGCGAGCGATATGCTCGGGTTATAAGGAAGGACTGGGATAGTCCTGCGAGCGGTAGGCTCGGGTTATAAGGAAGGACTGGGATAGCCCTACGAGCGGTAGGCTCGGGTTATAAGAAAGGACTGAGATAGTCATGCAAGCGGTAGGCTCGGGTTATAAGGAAGGACTGGGATAGTCCTGCGAGCGATAGGCTCGGGTTACAAGGAAGGACTGTGATAGTCCTGCGAGCGGTAAGCTCGGGTTATAAGGAAGGACTGTGATAGTCCTGCGAGAAGTAGGCTCGGGTTATAGGAATAAGGACTGGGATAGTTCTGCGAGCGGTAGGCTCGGGTTATAAGTAAGGACTAGGATAGTCCTGCGAACGATTGGCTCGATTTTTATAAATGTTGGTTTAGAATTGCGAGCTAAAGACTCAGTGGTAAGAGATAATACATAATTGCATGTGCATAAGATGTGGTGGGTCTTCGGTTCTGGCTTAGTCGTCACACCGACAGCAGTTCGTTGACTCGGCAGTGATAGTGGTTTGATTAGGGGCCAGGTTGTTTTACTGCGCGTCCGACGGGACGGATTCCCTAAACCCTGCCTGGCCAATTCAGTTTAGTACGCAAGAGCTCGTGAGTACCGGGTACCGGTATCACAACGTACATTAGGGCCTAGGTCTGGTAGTGTGACTTACCCACCTAGGTGAGGAGACGCCCGCTCCTCTGCCACCGTTTGACCATGACGGGAGGTGCCCGAGAGGTTAGCTACCTCCGAAAAGTGGGAACTAAAGGTCTGTACGTACAGAGTCGTGTGTGTGAATTGCAACATTGCATTGCATTGCATATCATAGCATAACATTCTTGCATAAATCTGAAACCTCATCGTATAAATTAGTATGGGCTCTTTTATACGATAAGTTTACCTTACTGCAGATCCCTTAGCTTATGTGCTATTGTGTGTGCATATAAGTTAAGGTTACATTCGTAGCTGCTCTTATTTATTATACCTGCTCATTTATTATTCTGTCTTTTACTTATTACTGCTTCACACTATACTCTACTAGCATAGAATTTTTATCATTTAATCTTCAGTAATTATACACCCGACTAGTCTAGCCACATGTCACCTGCTTTTGATTTATCCTTTGGTGTTCTCCGCTTCCTCTTCCCGCACGGTGCCTAGGAGTCGCGGGTGGAGGCGGTGAGGAATATGCTGAGTTGTTGGAACCTTAGTTTTGATTTGAGTTAGGATCCACCTTAAGTATCTAGGTTTATATCATAACTCATCTTATAAATCAGATTAAGTTAAAAGACTGAAAAAGAAATATATTAAAAGGCTGAAAAGAATAATATATATATATATAAATAAATAATATACTAAGAAAAATATATATATAATAATAGGCTAATTAATATAAGAGAAAATATTATAAGAGAAAATATTATAAGAGAAATTAATATAAAATAATATAAGAAAAATAATATATTTTATATTAAGTTTCAGTTCGACATTTCGTCGAACGGCGTTCGACATTAGTCGAATGGCGCTCAGCATGTGTCGAGCAGTGCTCGACGTATTATCAGGTTTAGGCGGTCGACGAAATGAGCAGCGGCGCTCGACAGATTAAGCAAGGAAGCAGCGGTCGACGAAATCAGTATATACAGCGGTCGACGAAATACTAGCAACGGTCGACGAAATCCAACAGCTATTCGAAACAGTGAATTACATTATTGAGGTCGACGAATCAAATGATTTGAGCTCGATGAAAGTGGATCTGTGCTCGACGAATTTCTGACAGGAATAGGATATGTTATTTAGCTTAACTAAAATAGATATTTTAGTATTAGATTTATTTAAAGCAATATTTATTTATTCTATATATATATTGCTATATATATATTATTGATACAACTTGCAGCATTTAATAATAGAGCCGTTGGCAGAAAGCAATAAATGCTGTAGCCGTTGCAACAAGCCAAATACAGCAAGTTATCTTCCCAAGGATCTAGGAAATGAAAGAGGTTTTATTTCCTTCCCCTTTGGTCGGCAAGGATTCAACAGACTATATTAAAGCAGAATATATAAATATATATAGCTGTTCTCTCTTAACATAATTAACATAGACAGAATACATTTTACATCTTCTGTACAGGAAAAAGAGAAGAAGAAGAAGAAGAGAAAAAGAAGAATAGGGGCAAAAACAAAGAAAAAAATTTATTACTTTATCTTGTTCTGTTTTTGCTAAACTCTTCTCTTGCAGATCACATACAACCTGAGACATCAAACACTATCATTTGCTCAGGGATCTAAAACTGCAAGAAGAATAAGAATAAAGGATTTGGAATCAAAAGAAGGAGCCTCCACAAGCTGTCATCAAACTACATCAGACAGGGGGAGCTCTCTTCAACATATTCATCAAGTGTCTTCTTAGAAAAAGAAGAACAATATCTGTTTTCTGTTTTCTTTATTTATTTCTCCCATCTTGTAAAGGGTTAAAACTCCCTTCAAAAGTTTACTCCCGGTGACAGGGCACCTTAGCAAAAACCTACATCTTGGTTAGAGCACCTTATCAACAGCTCACCTGGTGTGTGGACACCTTATCAAAATCACTTGGTGTGAGGGCACCTTATCAACAACCTCCTAGTGGATTCCTACCAGTGGGTAGAAGAGTAGACGTACCACGTTGAGGGGAACTACTATATTTCTTGTGTCTTCTGGATTGCTTGGTTTGCTTGTTTGTTTTATGTTTTTATTTCTTGTGCTGTGTTTATTTTTATGCACTTATACTGTTTGTGTTTATTACTCAGCAAACTCACATATATATATATAAATATATATATCACTCACTTTGAAATTAAAAAATTAAGCAAGATCTTTTAATAAGATAAATAAGAACTAAAACACTCAACTTTCAATTGGTATCAGAGGGTGTTGATTTTACCATTTCAATTTCTAGTTTCTAATGCTTTCAATTAAAAACTCCTGTTTCAATTAGTATTAGAGAAGTTGATTTTTCACACAGGCTAACACCTGAAATCACAAAGATCACCTTAGTTCTTATTTTGGTTTTGAAAGGTTTTTCCAAATGACACTATCAGATGTTTCTATTTCAGATCCACCTTTATGTAATTTGGATAGTTTTGATTTATGGCAAATTAGAATTAAGTTATATATGAATGCCATAGATGAAAGTATTTACAAATCTGTTTTGACAGGAATTTCATCTTCAATCTCTTCATCTAATGATCAAGAAAAGTTGATCAGTGCTGATGCCATAGCCATGGAAATATTGGCTAAATCAATGTCAAATGACATTCTTCAAAAAGTGGCTGATTGCACTTCAGCAAAGGCCATCTGGAACCCCCTCTCTAGGATGGTAAATGAACCATCTTTTTCTTCTTCTACTAACATCATTTTTGATGCAGAACTATCAGTTACTCTAAGAAGACAAGGAAGAACAAAAAGCCAGAAAGTTTTGCATGATGGCAATTTATAGCTCAAACTACATATCTGAATCTGAATCTGATTCAGAAAAGGTAAAAGAGGTATCTTCAAATTCTATTCTTACCTCTGATACTTTTAAATCTGTTTTCACTTCTTTATGCACAGGTTTAATAAAATCTGATTTTAAATCCGTTTTCAATTCATTATGTACAGATTTAATAACTTCTGGAAATTACAAATCTGAAACTGAAATCAGAAAAGAGTTAACAAAAATAATTAATTTAACTCCTTTCAAAATTTCTGTAGGAGAAACTATCTGTTTAAAAAATAAGATATTTAAAGCCGATAAACAAACTTATAAAGAAAAAGAAATTTCTTATGTTCAGCAAAATAAAAATAAATTTTCAAAATTTTACTTTAATGAAATAAAAAGGCCAAAATATCTATCCATCAGGCAAATCTTTAAACTTTTTAATATTTTAACTTAGATTATAATTAAACAGCAGTTTTAAGATTTTTGAATTTTTTTTTCTTAAAAACAAGTCAGATAACTTCACATTCTTCCAGATTTTCTCCTAAAATCATGTTAAGCATTCTACTGTAGTTGCATTGATCAGAAATGATCATGACACTGAGTGTGAGTCTCTTCTAATTAAAGGGGATTCTATAGAAAGAAGCTATCAGACTTTGTATTTATGATTTTCAAATTCTTAGAATCTATAATAGCTAGCAATTCACATATTAAAATTCCTATTTAAAATCAAGATTTAGGAAATTAGAAATTGCTTAGTTTTAAAGAAGAAATTTAAGAAAATAATCTCTATCCCTTAAGCCTTAAGTTATTTAAAGACTTTTTATGCTCAGGTATCCTAAAGAAATAGGGGGAGATTGTTAGAACCTAGTCTTAATTTGGATTAGGATCCCAACTCAAATAGGGGGAGATTGTTGGAACCTTAGTTTTGATTTGAGTTAGGATCCACCTTAAGTATCTAGGTTTATATCATAACTCATCTTATAAATCAGATTAAGTTAAAAGACTGAAAAAGAAATATATTAAAAGGCTGAAAAGAATAATATATATATATATATAAATAATATACTAAGAAAAATATATATATAATAATAGGCTAATTAATATAAGAGAAAATATTATAAGAGAAAATATTATAAGAGAAATTAATATAAAATAATATAAGAAAAATAATATATTTTATATTAAGTTTCAGTTCGACATTTCGTCGAACGGCGTTCGACATTAGTCGAATGGCGCTCAGCATGTGTCGAGCAATGCTCGACGTATTATCAGGTTTAGGCGGTCGACGAAATGAGCAGCGGCGCTCGACAGATTAAGCAAGGAAGCAGCGGTCGACGAAATCAGTATATACAGCGGTCGACGAAATACTAGCAGCGGTCGACGAAATCCAATAGCTATTCGAAACAGTGAATTACATTATTGAGGTCGACGAATCAAATGATTTGAGCTCGACGAAAGTGGATCTGTGCTCGACGAATTTCTGACAGGAATAGGATATGTTATTTAGCTTAACTAAAATAGATATTTTAGTATTAGATTTATTTAAAGCAATATTTATTTATTCTATTTATATATTGCTATATATATATTATTGATACAGCTTGCAGCATTTAATAATAGAGCCGTCGGCAGAAAGCAATAAATGCTGTAGCCGTTGCAGCAAGCCAAATACAGCAAGTTATCTTCCCAAGGATCTAGGAAATGAAAGAGGTTTTATTTCCTTCCCCTTTGGTCGGCAAGGATTCAACAGACTATATTAAAGCAGAATATATAAATATATATAGCTGTTCTCTCTTAACATAATTAACATAGACAGAATACATTTTACATCTTCTGTACAGGAAAAAGAGAAGAAGAAGAAGAAGAATAGGGGCAAAAACAAAGAAAAAAATTTATTACTTTATCTTGTTCTGTTTTTGCTAAACTCTTCTCTTGCAGATCACATACAACCTGAGACATCAAACACTATCATTTGCTCAGGGATCTAAAACTGCAAGAAGAAGAAGAATAAAGGATTTGGAATCAAAAGAAGGAGCCTCCACAAGCTGTCATCAAACTACATCAGACAGGGGGAGCTCTCTTCAACATATTCATCAAGTGTCTTCTTAGAAAAAGAAGAACAATATTTGTTTTCTGTTTTCTTTATTTATTTCTCCCATCTTGTAAAGGGTTAAAACTCCCTTCAAAAGTTTACTCCCGGTGACAGGGCACCTTAGCAAAAACCTACATCTTGGTTAGAGCACCTTATCAACAGCTCACCTGGTGTGTGGACACCTTATCAAAATCACCTGGTGTGAGGGCACCTTATCAACAACCTCCTAGTGGATTCCTACCAGTGGGTAGAAGAGTAGACGTATCCAGTTGAGGGGAACTACTATATTTCTTGTGTCTTCTGGATTGCTTGGTTTGCTTGTTTGTTTTATGTTTTTATTTCTTGTGCTGTGTTTATTTTTATGCACTTATACTGTTTGTGTTTATTACTCAGCAAACTCACATATATATATATAAATATATATATCACTCACTTTGAAATTAAAAAATTAAGCAAGATCTTTTAATAAGATAAATAAGAACTAAAACACTCAACTTTCAATTGGTATCAGAGGGTGTTGATTTTACCATTTCAATTTCTAGTTTCTAATGCTTTCAATTAAAAACTCCTGTTTCAATTAGTATTAGAGAAGTTGATTTTTCACACAGGCTAACACCTGAAATCACAAAGATCACCTTAGTTCTTATTTTGGTTTTAAAAGGTTTTTCCAAATGACACTATCAGATGTTTCTATTTCAGATCCACCTTTATGTAATTTGGATAGTTTTGATTTATGGCAAATTAGAATTAAGTTATATATGAATGCCATAGATGAAAGTATTTACAAATCTGTTTTGACAGGAATTTCATCTTCAATCTCTTCATCTAATGATCAAGAAAAGTTGATCAGTGCTGATGCCATAGCCATGGAAATATTGGCTAAATCAATGTCAAATGACATTCTTCAAAAAGTGGCTGATTGCACTTCAGCAAAGGCCATCTGGAACTCCCTCTCTAGGATGGTAAATGAACCATCTTTTTCTTCTTCTACTAACATCATTTTTGATGCAGAACCATCAGTTACTCTAAGAAGACAAGGAAGAACAAAAAGCCAGAAAGTTTTGCATGATGGCAATTTATAGCTCAAACTACATATCTGAATCTGAATCTGATTCAGAAAAGGTAAAAGAGGTATCTTCAAATTCTATTCTTACCTCTGATACTTTTAAATCTGTTTTCACTTCTTCATGCACAGGTTTAATAAAATCTGATTTTAAATCCGTTTTCAATTCATTATGTACAGATTTAATAACTTCTGGAAATTACAAATCTGAAACTGAAATCAGAAAAGAGTTAACAAAAATAATTAATTTAACTCCTTTCAAAATTTCTGTAGGAGAAACTATCTGTTTAAAAAATAAGATATTTAAAGCCGATAAACAAACTTATAAAGAAAAAGAAATTTCTTATGTTCAGCAAAATAAAAATAAATTTTCAAAATTTTACTTTAATGAAATAAAAAGGCCAAAATATCTATCCATCAGGCAAATCTTTAAACTTTTTAATATTTTAACTCAGATTATAATTAAACAGCAGTTTTAAGATTTTTGAATTTTTTTTTCTTAAAAACAAGTCAGATAACTTCACATTCTTCCAGATTTTCTCCTAAAATCATGTTAAGCATTCTACTGTAGTTGCATTGATCAGAAATGATCATGACACTGAGTGTGAGTCTCTTCTAATTAAAGGGGATTCTATAGAAAGAAGCTATCAGACTTTGTATTTATGATTTTCAAATTCTTAGAATCTATAACAGCTAGCAATTCACATATTAAAATTCCTATTTAAAATCAAGATTTAGGAAATTAGAAATTGCTTAGTTTTAAAGAAGAAATTTAAGAAAATAATCTCTATCCCTTAAGCCTTAAGTTATTTAAAGACTTTTTATGCTCAGGTATCCTAAAGAAATAGGGGGAGATTGTTAGAACCTAGTCTTAATTTGGATTAGGATCCCAACTCAAATAGGGGGAGATTGTTGGAACCTTAGTTTTGATTTGAGTTAGGATCCACCTTAAGTATCTAGGTTTATATCATAACTCATCTTATAAATCAGATTAAGTTAAAAGACTGAAAAAGAAATATATTAAAAGGCTGAAAAGAATAATATATATATATATATATATAAATAATATACTAAGAAAAATATATATATAATAATAGGCTAATTAATATAAGAGAAAATATTATAAGAGAAAATATTATAAGAGAAATTAATATAAAATAATATAAGAAAAATAATATATTTTATATTAAGTTTCAGTTCGACATTTCGTCGAACGGCGTTCGACATTAGTCGAATGGCGCTCAGCATGTGTCGAGCAGTGCTCGACGTATTATCAGGTTTAGGCGGTCGACGAAATGAGCAGCGGCGCTCGACAGATTAAGCAAGGAAGCAGCGGTCGACGAAATCAGTATATACAGCGGTCGACGAAATACTAGCAGCGGTCGACGAAATCCAACAGCTATTCGAAACAGTGAATTACATTATTGAGGTCGACGAATCAAATGATTTGAGCTCGACGAAAGTGGATCTGTGCTCGACGAATTTCTGACAGGAATAGGATATGTTATTTAGCTTAACTAAAATAGATATTTTAGTATTAGATTTATTTAAAGCAATATTTATTTATTCTATTTATATATTGCTATATATATATTATTGATACAGCTTGCAGCATTTAATAATAGAGCCGTCGGCAGAAAGCAATAAATGCTGTAGCCGTTGCAGCAAGCCAAATACAGCAAGTTATCTTCCCAAGGATCTAGGAAATGAAAGAGGTTTTATTTCCTTCCCCTTTGGTCGGCAAGGATTCAACAGACTATATTAAAGCAGAATATATAAATATATATAGCTGTTCTCTCTTAACATAATTAACATAGACAGAATACATTTTACATCTTCTGTACAGGAAAAAGAGAAGAAGAAGAAGAAGAGAAAAAGAAGAATAGGGGCAAAAACAAAGAAAAAATTTTATTACTTTATCTTGTTCTGTTTTTGCTAAACTCTTCTCTTGTAGATCACATACAACCTGAGACATCAAACACTATCATTTGCTCAGGGATCTAAAACTGCAAGAAGAAGAAGAATAAAGGATTTGGAATCAAAAGAAGGAGCCTCCACAAGCTGTCATCAAACTACATCAGACAGGGGGAGCTCTCTTCAACATATTCATCAAGTGTCTTCTTAGAAAAAGAAGAACAATATCTGTTTTCTGTTTTCTTTATTTATTTCTCCCATCTTGTAAAGGGTTAAAACTCCCTTCAAAAGTTTACTCCCGGTGACAGGGCACCTTAGCAAAAACCTACATCTTGGTTAGAGCACCTTATCAACAGCTCACCTGGTGTGTGGACACCTTATCAAAATCACCTGGTGTGAGGGCACCTTATCAACAACCTCCTAGTGGATTCCTACCAGTGGGTAGAAGAGTAGACGTACCCAGTTGAGGGGAACTACTATATTTCTTGTGTCTTCTGGATTGCTTGGTTTGCTTGTTTGTTTTATGTTTTTATTTCTTGTGCTGTGTTTATTTTTATGCACTTATACTGTTTGTGTTTATTACTCAGCAAACTCACATATATATATATATATAAATATATATATCACTCACTTTGAAATTAAAAAATTAAGCAAGATCTTTTAATAAGATAAATAAGAACTAAAACACTCAACTTTCAATTGGTATCAGAGGGTGTTGATTTTACCATTTCAATTTCTAGTTTCTAATGCTTTCAATTAAAAACTCCTGTTTCAATTAGTATTAGAGAAGTTGATTTTTCACACAGGCTAACACCTGAAATCACAAAGATCACCTTAGTTCTTATTTTGGTTTTAAAAGGTTTTTCCAAATGACACTATCAGATGTTTCTATTTCAGATCCACCTTTATGTAATTTGGATAGTTTTGATTTATGGCAAATTAGAATTAAGTTATATATGAATGCCATAGATGAAAGTATTTACAAATCTGTTTTGACAGGAATTTCATCTTCAATCTCTTCATCTAATGATCAAGAAAAGTTGATCAGTGCTGATGCCATAGCCATGGAAATATTGGCTAAATCAATGTCAAATGACATTCTTCAAAAAGTGGCTGATTGCACTTCAGCAAAGGCCATCTGGAACTCCCTCTCTAGGATGGTAAATGAACCATCTTTTTCTTCTTCTACTAACATCATTTTTGATGCAGAACCATCAGTTACTCTAAGAAGACAAGGAAGAACAAAAAGCCAGAAAGTTTTGCATGATGGCAATTTATAGCTCAAACTACATATCTGAATCTGAATCTGATTCAGAAAAGGTAAAAGAGGTATCTTCAAATTCTATTCTTACCTCTGATACTTTTAAATCTGTTTTCACTTCTTCATGCACAGGTTTAATAAAATCTGATTTTAAATCCGTTTTCAATTCATTATGTACAGATTTAATAACTTCTGGAAATTACAAATCTGAAACTGAAATCAGAAAAGAGTTAACAAAAATAATTAATTTAACTCCTTTCAAAATTTCTGTAGGAGAAACTATCTGTTTAAAAAATAAGATATTTAAAGCCGATAAACAAACTTATAAAGAAAAAGAAATTTCTTATGTTCAGCAAAATAAAAATAAATTTTCAAAATTTTACTTTAATGAAATAAAAAGGCCAAAATATCTATCCATCAGGCAAATCTTTAAACTTTTTAATATTTTAACTCAGATTATAATTAAACAGCAGTTTTAAGATTTTTGAATTTTTTTTTCTTAAAAACAAGTCAGATAACTTCATATTCTTCCAGATTTTCTCCTAAAATCATGTTAAGCATTCTACTATAGTTGCATTGATCAGAAATGATCATGACACTGAGTGTGAGTCTCTTCTAATTAAAGGGGATTCTATAGAAAGAAGCTATCAGACTTTGTATTTATGATTTTCAAATTCTTAGAATCTATAACAGCTAGCAATTCACATATTAAAATTCCTATTTAAAATCAAGATTTAGGAAATTAGAAATTGCTTAGTTTTAAAGAAGAAATTTAAGAAAATAATCTCTATCCCTTAAGCCTTAAGTTATTTAAAGACTTTTTATGCTCAGGTATCCTAAACCAAATAGGGGGAGATTGTTAGAACCTAGTCTTAATTTGGATTAGGATCCCAACTCAAATAGGGGAAGATTGTTGGAACCTTAGTTTTGATTTGAGTTAGGATCCACCTTAAGTATCTAGGTTTATATCATAACTCATCTTATAAATCAGATTAAGTTAAAAGACTGAAAAAGAAATATATTAAAAGGCTGAAAAGAATAATATATATATATATATATAAATAATATACTAAGAAAAATATATATATAATAATAGGCTAATTAATATAAGAGAAAATATTATAAGAGAAAATATTATAAGAGAAATTAATATAAAATAATATAAGAAAAATAATATATTTTATATTAAGTTTCAGTTCGACATTTCGTCGAACGGCGTTCGACATTAGTCGAATGGCGCTCACCATGTGTCGAGCAGTGCTCGACGTATTATCAGGTTTAGGCGGTCGACGAAATGAGCAGCGGCGCTCGACAGATTAAGCAAGGAAGCAGCGGTCGACGAAATCAGTATATACAGCGGTCGACGAAATACTAGCAGCGGTCGACGAAATCCAACAGCTATTCGAAACAGTGAATTACATTATTGAGGTCGACGAATCAAATGATTTGAGCTCGACGAAAGTGGATCTGTGCTCGACGAATTTCTGACAGGAATAGGATATGTTATTTAGCTTAACTAAAATAGATATTTTAGTATTAGATTTATTTAAAGCAATATTTATTTATTCTATTTATATATTGCTATATATATATTATTGATACAGCTTGCAGCATTTAATAATAGAGCCGTCGGCAGAAAGCAATAAATGTTGTAGCCGTTGCAGCAAGCCAAATACAGCAAGTTATCTTCCCAAGGATCTAGGAAATGAAAGAGGTTTTATTTCCTTCCCCTTTGGTCGGCAAGGATTCAACAGACTATATTAAAGCAGAATATATAAATATATATAGCTGTTCTCTCTTAACATAATTAACATAGACAGAATACATTTTACATCTTCTGTACAGGAAAAAGAGAAGAAGAAGAAGAAGAGAAAAAGAAGAATAGGGGCAAAAACAAAGAAAAAAATTTATTACTTTATCTTGTTCTGTTTTTGCTAAACTCTTCTCTTGCAGATCACATACAACCTGAGACATCAAACACTATCATTTGCTCAGGGATCTAAAACTGCAAGAAGAAGAAGAATAAAGGATTTGGAATCAAAAGAAGGAGCCTCCACAAGCTGTCATCAAACTACATCAGACAGGGGGAGCTCTCTTCAACATATTCATCAAGTGTCTTCTTAGAAAAAGAAGAACAATATCTGTTTTCTGTTTTCTTTATTTATTTCTCCCATCTTGTAAAGGGTTAAAACTCCCTTCAAAAGTTTACTCCCGGTGATAGGGCACCTTAGCAAAAACCTGCATCTTGGTTAGAGCACCTTATCAACAGCTCACCTGGTGTGTGGACACCTTATCAAAATCACCTGGTGTGAGGGCACCTTATCAACAACCTCCTAGTGGATTCCTACCAGTGGGTAGAAGAGTAGACGTACCCAGTTGAGGGGAACTACTATATTTCTTGTGTCTTCTGGATTGCTTGGTTTGCTTGTTTGTTTTATGTTTTTATTTCTTGTGATGTGTTTATTTTTATGCACTTATACTGTTTGTGTTTATTACTCAGCAAACTCACATATATATAAATATATATATCACTCACTTTGAAATTAAAAAATTAAGCAAGATCTTTTAATAAGATAAATAAGAACTAAAACACTCAACTTTCATGAGTCTTATAGGCTGACGGTCGGTGGACCTCATCATTTTAGGGATGATGTGTCGGAACAGCAGGATCCCGTTCAGGAGACAAGACAGGAGGACGGGATGAAGCAGAGCAGCCACTACACGTCGTCGCAGCAGTAGCTACAGATGCATGAAGACAAAGTTTGATAGCTTCCGCATAGATGTAGAGTGAGAGTGTTGTTGCACTATATTTGAACATGTACTGGGCGTAAGCCCTTATTCTTTTAGTTCTTTCTCATCGTGGACATTGTAATCTTGTTTTATGATAAATATATAATGTGATTTGGTGGACTTGTTTCATTTAATGCTTCTATTACTGCGAATATGGTTGGCCTGGATGATGATGAATAGCTGGCAGGATCGGCGTATTGTGGCGGCGACCATTGGGTGTAATGGTGTCGCCTCAAGACAGCGGTTCTGGGCGGTAAGACCCGGGAAAGAATGCAAAAAAAGAGGGTCTTACAATAATCTCCTGTATTAGTGCGAAGTGGAAACCACCAGGACGGAGCCCTCCGAGGAGAAATCCTCGCAGGAGCTCTAGTTTTATCCCAGGGATTCGTTGTGCCTTGGTGGTGAAACGACGGAAGAAATCTTTAAGGATTTCCCCTTTGCTTTGTCGGATCCCGGACAGGTGGAAGGGATCTCTGACTATCCGGCGGCTAGCGATGAACTGGTCCGTAAATTGCCGAGTCAGCTCTGCGAAATCCATGATTTCTCCCTCCTTCAGGGATAGGAACCAGGTGCGAGCCTGTCCTTTCAAAGTCGTCGGGAATGCCTGACATAACAGTGGATCTGGAGCGTTGCAGAGTTGCATCATGATCTCGAAGTGTCTGACGTGCTCCGACGGGTCGCCCGCTCCGTTGTATGTCTCAATCTTTGGGAGCTTGAAGCCAGGGGGATTGGATGCGCCAGAACCTTAGGTGCGAACAGTGAGCGATGATGGAGATGGCGAGGGGCCAAAGCGGCACGCTGTCTGGCTTGTTAATGCTCTTCAAAAGTTATGTCATGAACTTCTTCATGCGTGAGCCGTCCATATGCAGGCTCATGGCTTGCCGGTTCAGGGCGATTGCAGTGATACTGAGCTTCACGTCCTCCGTCAGGACGGGCCCCGCGGTCTTGGACATTCGTATTGGAGAGCTCTCCTTCGGGTTTGCTGATGAGCGAGTGGAGGGGAGCTAGATTAGCATGCCCCCCGGGGATTGATCCTCCACTTGTGCGGACGACTTTTCCCACCATGATCTCTAGTCATGAGTACCGTTGTGTAGTGGGTACTGTCTTCAGAGTCTTCTTCAAGCTTTGGAGGAACTCTTCTCACAGACGGTGCCAAACTGTTGAGATCTACTCAAGGCTCTGATAGACCAGACTAAATTGAACCATTTTAGCCCGGGAGCGTTCGAGCGCGCAAACAGTCACAGAGAAAGAGAAAGCTGACAAGACAATTTTTTTAACGTGGAAAATCCGTCAACTGGGTGAAAAACCACGTGGCCGGAGCTGTGCCGACCAAACTTCACTATTTGCTGGCATTGTAAAGAGCCTTTTAAGAGAAGGCGAGGGCGACAGGCCGCTCCTCATTATAATTGTTGGGAGAGAGAGAGAGGTGCTTGGAGGGTGACAGGCCACCGCCCACGGAGCTAAATCTTTTGCCTGCTGCAGAAGGGAATGATTCGCTCTGAGCGCTCTGGAGTCTTTGTCTGTTGTTTGTAGATTGGGTCCGGGTGTTCTGCACACCTTTGTCTCTACGGATTGTCTCCTGCTGTGTGAGAGGATTCTGGAGTGCTGGTCATGTTGGTGGCTGGAATGCTTGCTGCTGCGTACGCGGGGGCACGCTTGGAGCGGTCTTGAGAGCGAAGCTCACGAAGGCGCTCTTGGAGCGGTCTTGAGAGTGGAGTGCACAGAAGCACGCTTGGAACGGTCTTGAGGGCGGAGTGCACAGAGGCGTGCTTGGGCCGGAGTGCGCGGAGGCGCTCTTGGGGCGGAGCGCACAGAGGCATTCTTGGAGCGGAGCGCATGGAGGCGCGCTTAGAAGTGGCGCGCGCGGGAACGTGAAAGGAAGACATGTGCTTGTGAGCACGCAAGGAAGAGGCGCGCTTGTGAGCGCGCAAGGAAGGGGTGCGCTTGTGAGCGCAAAAGGAAGAGGCGCGCTTGTGAATGCGCGAGGAAGCGGCGCACTGGTGAGCGCGTGAGGAAGCGGAGCGCTGATGAACGCGCGAGGAAGAGGCGCGCTTGTGAGCTCGCGAGGAAAATGCGCGCTTGTGAGCGCGCGAGGAAGAGGCGAGCTTGTGAGCTTGCGAGGAAGAGGCGAGCTTGTGAGCTTGCGAGGAAGAGGCGCACTTTTAAGCGCGCGAGGAAGAGCCGCGCTTATGAGCACTTGAGGAAGAGTCGCGCTTGTGAGCGCATGAGAAAGAGGCGCGCTTGTGAGCGCGCCACGAAGAGGCGCGCTTGTGAGAGCGCCCGGAAGAGGCGTGCTTGTGCGCGCGCTAGAAAGAGGCGCGCTTGTGAGTGCGCAAGGAAGAGGCCCGATTGGAGCGCACATGGAAGTGGCCTGCTTGGAGCGCGCAAGGAAGTGGCCCGCTTGGAGCGCGCAAGGAAGGAGGAGGAGAGAGAAAATCCGTAGGGTGGTTTTCCCAGGAGAGAAGGAGATCCAAATGAAGGGGAATGAGGGACTATTTATAGATTCCAAGAGGGGCAACCCAGTAATTCACCCCTATAATCACCGGACGGACGAATAGGATTGCTCCGTTTAGAGCATGCGAATCACCGCTTTTACGTAAATGACGAGACAATCTCCGGGCGGTTACGGGTTCAACGGAGAAGCAACCCCTTCTCCCGTGAGGGGAGGAGCGGCAGACGAGCTAAATATCCATCTACAGTATGTGGGTAACCAGTGTAGTACACGACATGATTTTTAGTACCTGACAGGTATCTCATCAGCCTGTCGAGAGCATCCCAATGCTCTTTGCTCGGACTACTCATAAAGCGACTCAACATGCTGACAGAGAAGGCAATGTCTGGTCGAGTACAACTTGTGACGTACATGAGACTACAAATTAGTTTGGAATATTTAACTTGATCAATGCTCGTCCCAACATTTGAGCTTAATTTTACATTATGATCGAATGGTGTCTCTACAGTCTTACAGTTTTTGTATCCCCAAGTTGAAAAAAGTTGCTCAATATAATGAGCCTGACTAAGAGTAACTCTACCCTTATCAACTTTAACTTTCATGCCTAAAAGGGTATCAAGGGGACCGAGGTCCTTCATGTCAAATTCCTTTGCGAGTGTGGATTTGACATCCTTAACTGCAACAAGATCTGAACCCAGAATCAACATGTCATCCACATATAGACATATGATGACTGTTTTGTTTGACATAGAGCGACGGTAAAGACATTTGTTAGAAAGACTGGACTGAAAGTCAAAACTCTTTACCACTTGGTCAAACTTCATGTGCCACATCTTAGGCGCTTGTTTAAGCCCATAAATTGATTTGTCTAGTTTGCATACTTTATCTTTTAGATCTGGATGGACATACCTTTCAGGTTGTGCCATGTAGATCTCTTCATCAAGCTCTCCATTCAGGAAGGCCGTCTTCACCTCCATCTGATGAACTATAAAGTTCTCGATAGAGGCCAAGGCAAGAAGAATCCTTATAGTGGATAGTTGACACACATGTGAGTAGACGTCAAAGTAGTCAATTCCCCCTTGTTTCTTATAGCCTTTAGCGACTAGACGTGCTTTATATCTTGTTATAGACCCATCACTGTGCAATTTCTTCTTTAGCACCCACTTGCATCCAAGGACTTTGGCTCCTTTAGGGAGGTCCACCAGATGCCAGGTGTTATTTCATAGCAGCGAGTCCATTTCATCTTCTATAGCTTCTGCCCACATTAACGAATCTCTAGAACGCATTGTTTTCTGGTAGGAGAATGGATCATCCTCTAAGTGGTAGGTGGCAAAATTTTCACCAAAATTCTTAGGGACTCTATCTCTTGTAGATACTCTAACTGGGATAAGACTATCCTCTACAGGTTGGGAAGCAGTGTCAGAGGGGTCAGCTTCAGGTGCTACAGGAGATTCAGAAATCATCTCAGTAGACCCAGAGACGGTTAAACCATGATCTTTGATAAATTTATTTTCAAAGAAAATAACATCTCTAGATTCTATCACTGTATTAGTGGACAGATCTAGAAACCTATCTGCCGCACTATCTTCTGCACTACTTAGATATACACAAGTTATTATTTTAGGTCCCACCTTAGGTCTCTTAAGATTTTGTATTCTAACATAAGCAATACAACCCCAAGTCTTTAGAGTGTCAAATCTACAAGGATGGCCATGCCACAACTCATATGAAGTGGAAGTGAGCTTAGCATGAGACAATCTATTCAGAATGTGATTGGCAGTTCGGACTGCTTCTCCCTAAAAGGAATTAGGCATACCAGCAGTAAGAAACATAGAATTCAGCATTTCTGTTAATGTTCTATTCTTTTGCTCAACAATACCATTAGACCAGAGGTGAGTAAGGAGCAGTGGTTTCTAGGATTATACCCGCAGAGGCACAAAAGTCTTGAAACTCTGTCGCAATATACTCTCCTCCTCGATCACTTCTAAAACGTTTAATTTTCAGGTTTAATTAATTTTCTACCTGAGATTTGAAGATTTTAAAAATCTCGAATGCTTCATCTTTCGATTTCAATAAATAAACATGACAATATCTAAAATAATCGTCGATGAACGTGATGAGATACTTCCTCTCCCCTCTAGTGGCATGACTCTTAAAATCACAGAGGTCTGAATGTATCAAATCAAGAAGTTGTGTGCTTCTAGAAATTGATTTGAACGATTTTCTAGTGATCTTGATTTGTGCACACACCTCACACTTATCAGAGCGAATAGAGAGATCTAAGGGGTTGTTATGACTCTTAGCTAGATCACCCATTTTCCTGTAGTTCACATGTCTTAGTCTGTTATGTAATAATTTAGGATCTATTAAGGTTGAACTCACTTGGTTTATGCTATCATTATTAAGGCTAAGTCTATACATGTCGTTGATCATCAAGTATGCACATCCAAAATAATAGGAATTTACTGTTATAGTTATTCTATCGCTAGAGGTTGTGATAGACATCCCTGCTTTATCTAACCAACTCATAGAAATTTCATTCCCAAAATAACATTTGCTTCTCCTAAATATTTCATATCAAATTTAGATGATAAATTATTTTTAATATTATTAACAATTTTAATTGACGTTCCAAAATTAAAATGTCATCTATATAGAGACATAACAAGACGGTTTCATTTCCATCTTATTTTGCATAAATGCATTTGTCATATTCATTAGATATAAATCAAAATGATAAAACTACATAATCAAATTTTTGATGTCATTGTTTATGTGCTTGTTTTAATCTATAAAGAGATTTACAACGATTAAAATATATGGTACATGTCTGTGTACCCATCGGAATGTGATCAAATCATCCGTAGTTCACAACACCGCATTTATATAGTCATGAAGAGCTCATGAGAAACACTAAAGGGACGACGACCGGGCGAAGAGGCGATAAATACCCGCCAAAGATGACGCTGTTTATAGAATTAGTGGCAACAAAAACCCAATCAAGGGGGTATTTATCATAGCAAAGCACATAATACTGAGCAAGAGTCCATCAGCCAAAATGAAATCCAAATGAATTTTAGACAGCGGAATAATCAGACAAGTACAAAATGAGGTTTGCAGAGACTAAAGACTTTGTTTGGGGCGGCATTATTTTTGCTCCGGTGAGTTTGGACAAAAACACCACAATTATAAAATGTATGTTTGATATTACGATGATTATGACCGCCACCAAGAAAAACAAACTAGTTGTGAACAAAAAAGTGGATGAAATTTCTTAGGTGAGGTCGCGCGGTCACGAACAGCAGTTCATAAACCACTGCGTTCGCGACTGCCACCACCGAGCCAAACCGAGCCTAAAAATAGAGGAGTGGTGTGGGAGTGACAAGTAAGAGGCAAATTAATTAATAGTCTTAATTCTTCTATAATTTTTGCACGTCCTTGGCAGTTGGTAGTGACAAATCTTCTATTGTGAACCACATACGTAACCATATATGCAACTAATGCAAGAACTGAATACTTTTTTCTTTTTTATTTATTATGTTGTGTGCAAACTGCAAACTACAGGCGATTATATTATTATTTTTTAATGATTTGGGTATGAATGTCATAATTTCGATCATTACTGCACACCAATCTACAAACGGTAATGACAAGAGTATTATTTTTCATGTCATTATGAGGAAAAAAACGTTTACTGGCGATAATGACAGAGTATTATTCGGATTTTTGATTTTTTTTTTAAATGAATATATATAAAATATCATATTTTTATGATCATTTTAAATACATGATCATTGAAAACTCGGATAAGCGAATTTTGCAAATTTGAGAAATTTTTAATGGCTCTGTTAAAACACTTATCATGATTCTCTTCATTTGGACTCAAATGAATAGTATTTATTTTACGGTCCAGATTTATTCTTGACTGATCCGATGGGTTCACTAATCTCATCTTTTTTATTTTTTCTTTAATTAAAAAATGATGCACATTTAGATAAAATGAGAATCAATCTTGATCATGAAATGAACCTTCATTTAGATATTCATGTTCCATATTTTTTAGAGCGGAAAAAATGCATATCTGACCATCGTCAAAATCAGGGATGCTATCATAAAAATTGGGCAATTTTATAAGCAAAACCAAAAATAGCTTTTGACAAATTATATTATTTTTACTTTTACACTTCTTTTTGCAAATAGCTACTCATAAATGTTTTTTTTTATCAGCAAACCACTCCGTAAATAACAAGAAGTATAAGATTGATCACGTGGAAATTTCTCAACCATCCCGGGGGGCACGCCGGCGAACCTTCCCGGACCGCCTGGGAGGCATGCCCGTTATTTTCAAGAAATTGGTGATCAAGGTGACCAGGATCGTGCAACCTCATTCGCCGGTTCAAATCTCAAGATGGCGCGATTACCAAGGTGCCCCTCAGAAAAACTATAAGGCTCCGTTCGTTTCGCGAGTTTTGAGAGGAAGGTTTTGGTTTTGGGTATATCAAAACTAATTTTTTTGTTCGTTTGACATTTTTTAGGATGGAATTGACATTCACAGAAAACCTATGGGTTTTGCAGAAAGGTGTTTGACCAAAACCAATTCTAGTGTTCGTTTGCTTATTTTAAAAGAGGGGATTGGTGTTGGCCCAAAACCCATGGGTTTTGCTTTTTGAAAAATACTTCTATGCCCAAAACTTACCTATTTAGATGGGTTTTGGGATAGTTTTGACACTGTTCATCATCATTGTGGCCAGAGTTCATCATCATCATTTTGGCCATAGTAATGATTATGTTTTGGACCCTAGTAATGATTATCCGCAAATTTATTTTTCAAAATTTATTTTTCAAAACCTTCATGCAAAACCATGGGTGCAAACGAATAAATTTTTTTGGTTTTTGACCAAAATCAAAACCTACAAAATTTTGGTTTTTGACCAAAACCAAAACCCTTCGTGTAAAACCCGCGAAACGAACGGACCTAAAAGGTTCTTAGGCCTTCATTTGAAGACAAGCAACCAAGAGTCAAGGAGAGAGCTCTGAAGTTTTCCGGCGAGAAACCTCCCAGAGATCTCTTTCGGAGTTTGAAGACCTCATTCGATTCTCAAGTCCTCATTCAAGAGCGACTTCGAGATCTCTTTCGGAGGACGAGCTTCTCAAGCGCCTTCCAAAGCGCCTTCGCAAGTGCCTTCCCAAGTGCTTTCCAAAGCGCCTTCCAAAGCGCCTTCCAAAGCGCCTTCACAAGCGCCTTCACAAGCGCCTTCTCAAGCGCCTTCCCAAGCGCCTTCGCAAGCGCCTTCTCAAGTGCCTTCTCAAGCGCCTTCTCAAGCGCCTTCCAAAGCGCCTTCCAAAGCGCCTTCACAAGCGCCTTCACAAGCGCCTTCTCAAGCGCCTTCCCAAGCGCCTTCGCAAGCGCCTTCCCAAGCGTCTTCGCAAGCGCCTTCCCAAGCGTCTTCGCAAGCGCCTTCCCAAGCGTCTTCGCAAGCGCCTTCCCAAGCGTCTTCGCAAGCACCTTCCCAAGCGCCTTCCCAAGCACCTTCTCAAGCGTCTTCTCAAGTGCCTTCTCAAGTGTCATCTCAAGTGTCTTCTCAAGTGTCATCTCAAGTGTCTTCTCAAGTGTCTTCTTATGTGTCTTCTCAAGTGCCATCTCAAGTGCCTTCTCAAGTTCCATCTCAAGTATCATCTTAAGTGTCTGCTCTATAGTCTGCTATCGAAGCTGCTCCTGCGGGCGCCAAAGAAATTCAAATCTTTTTACATTCAAGTACTTGTAAACTGAGCGGTGGCCGCTCGTCACCCTACCAAAATTCCTAACACTTGTAACCTCAAGCAAACTAGTAGAATTGGTCAGCACCGAACCGATCCCGTGATTTTTTTTCCTTTCCGGGTTTTTCCCCTTAAGAAGTTTTGTCGTCTCTGCTGTTGGTTCTCTTTTAATTATTGGCGCTCTTGGCTCACTCTCGAGCTAAGGCATTTCGATTCTCTAGACTAGGAGAGTGTTAAGCGACCCGCAACAGTTTGGCGGCGTCTGAGGGAAAGTGTTCCCCAACTCTCTAAGGAATATTTAAAAGCGGCATTTGTTCTACACAGGCCCCCAACCAACTGTAATTACAGAAGGAAGTGCACTCGCTGCCAATTAGATTGTCCCTGAGGGATCTGTCAATAAAGCCCCCAACGATTTGCTCACCAACAACGTGTCGCACCTCGAAGAATTCGTCGCCGCATTAACAACATCCGTGGAAGAGCGCATGCGTCAGATAGAGGAATGCCAGGCTCAGGCGCTTGCCCTGCAAAAGGGTTTTGGGGCCTCTCGAGCCCCAGTACAGCTCCTACGCCCAGTGGTCTACCCTCACTCTCTTCAAACCGCACCATGCCTGAAGGAATCGCTCACATCGAAGACTCCGTTGAGAGCAAGTTACTTAAAGACGCACAGGACGACATAAGAACTGCTCATAAGGAAGTGCATCAACGACGGGACATGGGTGGTCTGAAAAGAAAGAGAGGGCAGCGTCTGCCCCCGACGCCCAAAAAGAGCTTTGGGCAACACAACGACACCTGTAGAGCCGGGGGCATTGCCAACATCGGAACTTCACCCCTCTCAACGCATCTCAGACAGAGATCTTACTCGTCATCCACGATCAACCCACCCTCCAGAGACCTAGGTCTCTCGCTCCGAACATAGGAGATCAATCTAAGTTCTGTAACTTCCATCGAGGTCACGAGCAAGACACTGAAAGTTGTTTGCACTTAAAGGGAGAAATCGAACAGTTCGTTCATCTAGGACTCTTTGAAATATTTCTATAATACAGACAGGGGGAAGCCACCCCAGAATAAGCCCATAGGAGGGAAGGACGGGAAGGAAGACACTCTCAGCATCACAAAAGAGCCAGACCACTCTAAGGTCTACGCCCCCCCGCCTCGGCCTACTAAGCATCATTGCAACCACTAAGATAAGTCGGATTTTGGTCGACGACGATGTGACCATCAATGTGTTGTTCATGTCAACTCTTCTTTAGCTCAAGCTCGCTAACAGGAGCATCAAGCTGGAGGTGACCAGTGCCCGCATAGCAGACAGCGCCCCCGTCCCAATACTAGGGAGCATCGTCCTCCTCATAACTCTAGGGAACTTCCTGTATATGTGAACTATGATGTGTAGTTCGTCGCCATACAAGCCGACTCCGCCTACAGCATCATACTCCAACGTGCAATGCTGAATGCATTCCTGGCTAATGCCCACAACTACCTTTCCCTCCAGTGACAACCCAATGAAGAGCCTCGCAGAGACTAGACCCAGGAAGGCCAAGGATGTGAAACAGAGAAACTCTCCCTCCCATCAACATTTCCCCCTCCTGCTTTTCCACTTTTCGTTAAAAATAATAAGCCGCAAGACTGAACTTGCGTGCATATGTATGTTTTACTTTCCTACAATATTGCAACTGCTTTCTGATTCCATCTACAGTACAGGTCCCTGGAAATGGAAAACTGGTAAAGGAGACAAATGTCTCTCTACGCCCTAATAAGTGGCGATCTCCGGCGCCCCAACGCACCCCCTCGTGTCGAGCAGGAAGCTCATTCGAGCCACGACCCTCTGGTGCCGACACCAAGTGGAAAGCTCACAACTGGTAAGGGATACAAAGGTCTCTCTACGCCCTAATTGAGTGGCAGTCTCCGTCGCCCCCTCGCATCGAGCATGAAGCTCACCCGAGCCACGAACCTCTGGTGTCGTCACCAAGTGGAAGCTCATAAATGATAAGGGAGACATAGGTCATTATACAACCTAATTGATTGACGATCTCCGACGCTCCCTCACGCCGAGCAGGAAGCTCACCCGAGCCACGAACCTCTAGTGCCGACATCAAGTGTAAAACTCACAACTTGTAAGGGAGACAAGGGTCTCTCTACGCCTTAATTGAGTGATGATCTCTGGCGCCTACTCGCGCTGAGTAGGAAGCTCACCTGAGACACGACCCATTTGTGTCAACACCAATTGGAAAGCTCACAATTGGTAAGTGAGACAAAAGTCTCTCTATGCCCTAATTGCGTGACAATCTCTGGCGCCCCCTCAAGCCGAGTAGAAATCTCACCCGAGCCACGACCCTCTAGTGTCGGTAACAAGTGGAAAATATGCCCCCTGGTAAGAGCAGTCTCTTGTCCCTCTACGCCCCTGGTAAGAGCGGAATCTGGCCCCTCTATGCCCCAGGTAAGAGCGGACTCTGGTCCCTATACACCCCCTTGTAAGAGAGGATACTGGTCCCTCAACGACCACTCGTAAGAGCGGACTCCAGTCCCTCTACACCCGCTGGTAAGAGTCTGGTCCCTCTACGCCCCCTGGTAAGAGCGGACTCTAGTCTCTCTGCGCCCCCTGGTTATAGCAGACTCTGATCCATCTATGCTTCCTGGTAAGAGCGGACTCTAGTCCCTCTACGCCCTCTGGAAAGAGCGAACTGCGGTCCCTCTACGCCCCTTTGTAAGAGAGGACTCTGGCCCATCTACACCCCCTGGTAAGAGAGGACTTCGGTCCCTATACGCCCTCTGGTAAGAGCAAACTCAAGTCCCTCTACGCCCTCTGGTAAGATCAGTCTCTGGTCCCTTTGCGCTCCTTGGTAAGAGCGGACTCTGGTCGCTATGTGCTCCCTAGTAAGAGCGGACACCGGTCCCTCTGTGCTCCGTGGTAAGAGCGGACTCTGATTTCTCTGCGCTCCCTGGTAAGAGTGACTCTGGTCCCTCTCTGCCTCTTGGTAATAGCAGACTCCGGTCTCTCTGCGCTCCCTAGTAAGCAGACTCGGGTACCTCTCCGCCCCTTGGTAAGAGCAGACTTCGATCCCTCTGTGCTCCCTAGTAAGAGCAGAATCTGGTCCCTCTCCGACCGTTGGTAAGAGCGGACTCTGGTCCATCTGCGCTCCTTAGTAAGAGCGAACTACAGTCCCTTTGCGCTCCTTGGTAAAAGCGGACTCCGGTCCCTCTCTGCCCCTTGGTAAGAGCAAATTCTAGTCCCTTTGCGCTCCCTGGTAAAAGCGGACTCCGGTCCTCTCCACCCCTTGGTAAGATCGGACTCCGGTCCCTCTGCGCTCCCTAGTAAGAGCAGACAAAAGTCCCTCTACGCCACATCCGAGTGTCTACCTCCGACATCAACGTAGATCGACTGTAAGAACCCCCCTTCCGGTAATAGTGCATGGCCGAGGAAATTCTTATGCTCAGAGCAGTTGTCATGCAGTTGTGTTAACAAACCGTCCAACCTCTAGTACATGACACCTGCTTTGTAAGATGAGACATTATTACATCATAGTAAGACCAACCTATAAAGAAAGTGTAAGAGACAAGGATAAAGTCCTTATTCACATTTATATACATAATGACATAAAGTCCATAAGTATAGCGAAATACTAAGGTTGAGACATGCCCGAAAAAGTACCAGGGCTAAGACATGCCCTTAATTTAGAACAAGATACATGGAGCAGAAACAAGTGCTCACATCTCTTGGCACATTCTCGGGGGCTGGAGTAGGGGCTATAACTACAGGAATCTCCATCACCACTTCAAGGTTGTCTGACTAGGGGTGGTACTGCGAGCATGGCTGCTGTGGGGGCTCCTAAAGAGAGGTTGTAACAAACCGTTAGTCAATTTGACTAAGTGGATTCCCTTTTATTCCCTCATTGCATCCAAAAGCATCGGGTAGAGGGAATGGTAAACTTGTACAAGCGCTAACATAAAAAAGGAGGTGACGAGAGGGATAACATTGTGTTTATGAACAAGTAATAAGGTGAATGTGTAAATGACTCAACTTATAAGAGTGCTCATACATACTTATAATAAGTTGAGGGTCTTGTTTTGACATAATAGTAAATCTAGTAAGTGATTTAAGAAAGTATTGCAATGAGAATAAGTAGCAGATATGGTACAAAAATAACTTAACATATAAGGATGCCCATACAAACTTATAAGTTAAGGGTCTTGAAATATCATAACACAGACTTATCTTACAAGAGTGCTCATACATATTTTAAGAATAAGGGTTTAATGATGCACAGTTTGTAATGCAGTATGGCATGATGTGCGGTATTGGTCCATATCTGTACTACTATCAGACATCCTAGACCGAGATGTACGGTATTGGTCCATATCTGTACTACTATCAGACATCATGCTAAAACCAGCGGAGAATTGATACAAGCTAAGGGAGTATGTCACTGGGATTATATCCATAAGACAACCCATCCCAATAGCCTAAGGATCAATCTAACAGTCGTGTTTCTCCTTCAATGTGTTCTGTTCGGTAAAGTGGTTAGTCCTGCCACAGTTTTAGAACCAAATATTAACTCAATGTTGGTCTCCTAACCAGACTGAAAACTAGTCTTTAAATCAACCTCGTCTATAATAAACACGAGGAGGGTTTAAGAATAACTTTAACAATGCACCAATTAACTTACTAGCAACTATAGTGATGTCCAATTTAATTATCCGATTGGTTAGTTAAGTATAAGGTTGGTGGTCGCAATATGTACCAGTTATACACCACCTTCTTTTCGGGGGATACTGGCTCACTCCTGACCACTTTCCTAGACACCAATTATGTTGGATCTGTAGGCGTCCTTAGAGGGGGGGGGGATGAATAAGGGTTATAAAAACTTTTAATATATATTGTAGAGACATGAAAAACCAAGTAGATCAAAATAGAGATTTTGAATAAAGATCTAAATTGTTTTATAATGAAAGAAAGGATAGTAAACAATTTAGAGAAATAAAGAACAAAACAATTTTATTACACAAAGAGAGACATGATTACTCTTAATAAAAATGATTACAAAAATAGATTTCTATAACGCTAGAAATCGGAGGCGACTAGTAAGACTCTTGGGTTTTCTATCCTGACTCGTATCCCCACGAACCGGTGACTTTAGCCTATCCTCCCCTGGATTTGGCCTTAAGCCACTCTACCCAGTCCTCCCCCGGATACGACCTCGAGCACCCCCTAGACCTACTCTAGATCTAGTCGCCATCACGAGATGAATTCCTCCCTAAGTCCTACTCAGACCTACTCGCCAACAGGAGGCAGATTCTCTAAACGGTTACAAAAGATATGAAATAAAATAGCAACCACAATATTAAAAACTCCCTCTAAGAAACTTCTGAAGTCGGAGATGAAAGATCGTTGTAGAATAAGTGAGGTTGAAGTGATCGCCCTTCAGATATAGCATGACGAAGTCCTCCTTCAAAAACTCTCTAAGCTTTTTGGCGGGAGATCAACTCTTGGCAAAATAAGGCTCTGGAATTTTGGCACTGGACCTCTCTCTAGTATGTTTGTGAAAAATGAGAGAAGAGGGCTCCTTTTATAGGAGAGCGAGCTAGCACATGCACTATCATTACCGTCGGCGCTAGGTTGAATTAGGAATTATTCTACGTGTGAGAATCTTCATTCCAAGGAAAGCTAGCCGAGATTCCCCGTGTGCATCGAGCTATCGCCTGCGCTATCCCTACCGCCGGTGCTATCTCAAATTAGGCAATATTTTGCGTATGTAAATCTTTCATTTCAAGGCAAGCTTTGTCATTTCTCTTGTGCATCAAGCTACCGCCGGCTCTATCCACTACCGCAGGCGCTAGTGGCCATTTTGGAGTTTTGGCATCAAACTTGAGCGTAACCTTCTTATGTTATCCTAAACTCATATGACATTGTTTCCTGCACACTTAAACACACATGATCAAATACACATAGGATTTATAATTCTCAAACCAAGGAGATGTGGAAGACCATGTTCCAACAAACTCCCCCTTTTGATAATAACAAATTCATTAATGATAAATCAGAGCATTAATACATAAAGCATGACAAATCATATTTGTGTGTGTGTGAGAGATGACTTAAGATAATTTGCGATTTTGGTATTTAGAAGTGCTCCCCCTAAATGCATGCTCCCCTTATGTTAATGCTTCCCTTATAAGTAGGCTATCATCTTAAGAATTAATCATATTAGTTCTCCCCTCATTTGATAGCGGTTATTATTTATCATGTTAGTTCTCCCCATTTTGTTATTAACAAAAGTGGGTTAAGGAAGCAAGAGATATAGAAAGAGGTTTTTTGATAAAAAGATAATGCATGATCGAGCTTTTTAGTGAAATGATAATGATAAGGAGTTTTTAGCATAATTTTTTTTTCACAGAAATAGATCAGAGTCTTTAGCATAAAAATAATATGCTTGTTGGAACAGCCAATATAAATTTACCAAGCAAGTCTACCACTTGTTGAAGAAAAAGAGTTTTGAAATTCAAGTGATGATGCACACAAAAAAAAATAAGACTTGTAATAGGCATGAAAACGCAAGGTAAAAATATATGACAATAGTGCGGAAGACTTATAGAAATACAAGAAACACCTTTTTGTAAGCATGATGATGCATAAGAAGAAATATGTGTTAAATTCTAAAATAAGAATATGTTTTTGTAAATCATTTTTTTTAAAGTTATAGCATAATTTTTGAAAGATTTCAAACAAGATAAATCAGAAGATAGTATCTACTAAGGCAAACATGATTGCATACATTCTAGAAGATAGTAACTACAATATTATCAATTTGCATTTCAAGTTATGAAAACATTGTAGAAATCATGCATTGCAATCTACTGCTTTTACTAAAGCTTTCTAGAGAATTTATGTGAAGAAGCATTAGAGTCTAATTCTCATGAGTAGAATTTGTTTAAGTAGTGTTTGGTGGAGTTATCTTTGTCATTTTTTTATTTTTTTTAGTAAGGCAAAGTTCTCTGAATTCACTTGTTTTTGAAAACACTTATAAATTTGAAATTTCACTTCTATATGTGCAACACAATTTTGAATAATGTGTAGGTAATAGAGATAAACATCTTAATATTGTAAGCTACTACACCACACAATCATGTAGGGTTAAGAATTATAGGCACATGTAGTCTACCAAAAGTGTGAGTGCAAAGAGATCATTATCTAACATAACACATTACTCATACTTAGAGGCATACAAAATCAATCCTACACAATTCACCATAGACTTTTTCATTGCGTATAACAAGATTAAAATCTAAGCATGACAAGCCAAAACAATGTTTAGAAAACTTGAGATTTTAAATTAAACATTTTTAGTCAATTCTAAAAGAACATGCTTTGTCATTTTTGCCAAAGTAATGAAACATAGAAATCTTGTTATTTTAATAAAGCCTTGCATAAACAAATAAAAATAAGCAAAACATATTTTGTATTTTGAAATTTTATATTTTGATTTTTCATAAAATGAGGAAAACAAGCAAAACAGATTTCATAAATTTTGTAATAAGTTTCTTTTCATAAACAATAAATAATAATTTTTGCATAATTTTTGCATAAACTGAAAGCAAAGACATTTTTTTTGGCATTTTGGAATTTTGAATTTGATTTTTCATAAACAAAGAAATATACTAACAAAAATGCCAAAAACACAGAAATAAGTAGAAATAATTATAAGATCATATTTTTATAAATTTTTCATAAATTTTAAGCACTGAGTCTTGAATCATGGAGCTAGCGCCGATGGTAGTTCCTAGCGCATACGTTAGCTCACATAGAGTGCTTATTTTAATCGTACAACCCGGATTTTCTTCGATTTCACTTTCGATTTTGTTCAATTATGTTTGTGCACAGTAAGACCTGTCTAATGAAGTGAAAAGACGAGAAAAAATCGCAAAAAGTTGCGGAAGTTAAAATTTTAGACCATGAGCTCCAAAAAAAAAATTTAATTCTAATTTTTAAATAATTTGAGTTTTGCACAATCGTTTAAGCTTAATATGATAGGAAATGTAAACACAAGATATCATTTTCGAATAAGCCACATAAGCATGATTTAAATGATTATAGTATGAAATGATGTCAATACAAAGAATAAAATAGGTATGCCCTAGATAAAAATACCCAGACTATATGTCTACACCCTAGCCCCGTACTAAGTGACGGATGGGCATGAGGAGCTGCACACATGTCGTAGGTTGGGGTGTTACTCTCATATGCATACACTAGAGAACTCTCAAGCTAGCACTCTTTCCCCCCAGTGCCTCGTAAGGCCCTACTAGAACCCTCCCCGGTTAAGGACAAGACATGACTTAGAGGTTAGGTCTCTAATGCATCCAATCTTACGCCCCCGATATCGTGAGACATACAATATTGGTATATGATCATGGGCATACAAAGCGCTTTAAGTTTATGAATAATTTATAAACTATGAGTTTTTTGAATTTTTAGAATGATAATATAAAACCTCATAGTTATCATGAATTCTAAGTTCCAAATTTTCTATTTTTATATCTTGGCAATCATATGATAACTAACAATGCATGAGATTAGCATGATAACTAATAATATTCATTAGGTGACAATGTTAGTATGATGAGTTAATATTATGTCATATGAATAATGCATGTTTCTTAAATTGATAGAGATTCAATTTGTAGACCTAGAATTAAGTGATGATTTGATTTGATGTTTATTGATATCAAGGTGATTCTAAGGTCTAGATATAGTAAGATACATGCAAAAATAGTGAACCACATTTCACACATAATACACCTACCATGGTATGAAGTTATAATACCAATAGTCAACATATATATCATAATTCATAAGTATGATAAAAGTAGTTTATTTAAGATAATTTTTGATAGATCATGAATTATGATATATGATTATAGAGAATTTTAGCATAGGATATCACAAGATCATGGTGGCATGTTTGACTTCAATATTCATTATGTTGATTTATGACAATTAATTCTTTCAATATGTCTTTTGTGATTTTTTTTAATTATGAATTTTGAATAAATATATAATTTTCTGAAAGTACAGGATAATGATAGTTTTCTTTTTCGGCCATTGCAAGAGTATGCAAGAGTCTATAATTAATTTGATCTTTGCTAGACTTTAGTTAAACATAACAATTTAGAGAGGATCTTGGACTTACCGAGGTCTACCCAGTGAAGGGGTCGCAGCGGTACTAGGAGGTACGATGGGGTGACATCTCAAACCTCTCTTTCTCAAGATATTTAAGTGTTATTGGTTTCTATATATACTTAATATTTAAAATTTATAGACTCAAAATTTTCTAAAAGAGAAAAATTAATGTTCATGATTTCATTAATCTAGATAAATATCTCATAACAAATTTATAATATAAGATATTTATAGGCAATGAATTTAAGAAAGATAGATAGGTCACCAAAATAAAATATGACTTTGAATTTTGATCAATTTGATTTATAACTCATTAAGCTTTAAGAGATAAAATCATATTTCCCTTTCGCTTGATGTACTTTCCATGGATCTTTTAGGAGAGGATTTTTCTTCTGTGCAAGCTTGTATGTTCTCCAATTCTTGCGTTAGTTCCATACCTGTGAGAGGAAGACCATACATTTCTTCAAGAGATTTCCAAACTTTGTATGCACTAGAAAAACAATATATCAATTTGAAAATATTTTGAGATAAAGCACAAAAAATACTATTCAAAGCCTTTGCATTTAAGTGACATTCTTTTTTATTTGATTCATCAACTGGTCTCACAATTCCTATATTCCAGCTTCGATATCTAAAGTTTTAATAAACTTTTCCATTAAAATTTTCCACCTCTATAATTTCTCTCTTCAAATAAAGGTGGTGCAAGAGATTTATCTTCATCATAAAAATTTTCCTCACTAGTAGAAGCGAGATCATGAGACGACATTATTCCCGGTTGTTAAGCCGATTTGGAATAATCTGTCTCTGATACCACTTATTGGATCTGTGGGGGCCCTTAGAGGGGGGGGGGGGGGGGTGAATAAGTGTTTTAAAAACTTTTAATATATTTTGTAGAGACTTGAAAAACTAAGCAGATCAAAATAGTGATTTTGAATACAGATCTAAATTATTTTATAACGAAAGAGATGATAATAAACAATTTAGAGAAATAAAGAACAAACTTAATTTTATTACACAAAGAGAGACATGATTACTCTTAATAAAAATGTTTACAAAAATAGATTTATATAACGCTAGAAATCTGAGGCGACTAGTAAGACTCTTAGGCTTTCTATCCCGACTCGCATCCCCACGAACCGTTGGCTTTAGCCTATCCTCCCCCGGATCTGGCCTCAAACCTCTCTAGCCAATCCTCCCTCGATACGGCCTCGAGCACCCCCTAAACCTACTCTAGATCAAGTCGCTAATACGAGACGAATTACTCCCTAAGTCCTACCCAGACCTAGTTGCCAACACGAGGCGAATTCTCTAAACGGCTAAAAAAGATATGAAATAAAATAGCAGCCATAATATTAAAAACTCCCTCTAAGAAATTTCTGAAGTCGGAGACGAAAGATCGCTGTAGAATAAGCGAGGTTGAAGCGATCGCCCTTCGGATATAGCGTGACGAAGTCCTCCTTCAGAAACTCTCTAAGATTTTTGGTGGGAGATCAACTCACGGCAGAATAAGGCTCTGGAATTTTGGCACTGGACCTCTCTCTAGGATGTGTGTGAAAAACGAGAGAAGATGGCTCCTTTTATAGGAGAGAGAGCTAGCGTCTGCGCTATCGCTACCACTGGCGCTAAGTTGAATTAGGAATTATTCTGTGCATGAGAATCATCATTCCAAGGAAAGCTAGCCGAGATTCCTCTTGTGCATCGAGCTACCGCCTGCGCTATCCCTACCGCCGACGCTATCTCGGATTAGGCAATATTCTGCTTGTGCGAATCTTTCATTTCAAGGCAAGCTCTGTCATTCCTCTTGTGCATCAAGCTACCGCCGACGCTATCCACTACCGCCGACGTTAGTGGCCATGTTGGAGTTTTGGCATCAAATTTGGGAGCAATCTTCTTATGTTATCCTTAAGTCATATGACATTATTTCTTGCACACTTAAACACACATGATCGAATACACATAAGATTTATTATTCTCAAACCAAGGAGATGCGGAAGACCATGTTCCAACAAATTAGACGACTTAAAGAAAGATTTTCACCAACATAAGCTAAAGTTGATTGGACTAAAATACATGTTTTACAATTAACCTAAGGCTATTATTGAATAGAAATGCTTCATGAGAATTTAAAGGTCTACAAATTAGTTTTTGCTAAATAGAAACCACACTTATTAAATTATTTGAAAATTCACTTATTCATTAATAATGATTCAACATATGAGCCATCATCTTTCATGTTAATCATTTTAGGGGAAATTCCACCCTAAGGGTACTTAATTATTCAAGGGAAGGGAATTATTTATGTGTGACAGATGAATTTAATTTAAACTATACTCTTCCAATGTATAATTCAATATATAAGTTAATCATGACCAAATGTACTAAAACTTTAACCCAAGGGCAGTCTAACTCATGGTCAGTCATGACATAATAGGTATACCATAAAAATATGGGAATTTATTTCAATCATTAAATCCATATTATTTCAAAAATATAATAGTGTGATAATTTAATTGAATTAAACTATACCCTTCATTTGTATATTTCAAAATATGGGTTAGCCATGTCCAAATGTCCTCAAATTGTAACTCATGGTCATTCATGACATAATAGGTGTACCATAAAAATATGGGGATTTATTTTAATCATTAAGACCATAACATTCCAATAATACACGTGTGTGACAATTAATGAATTTTGAATCAAACATTAGGAATATGTGTCTCAAACATTCTAAGGCCTTAAATATACATTAATAACAGTAAAATAAATATATATACCCCAAATTTAATGCTCGTCCTATGTCAATTGACTGAAAAATACACAAAATATGATAAACCCTATAGTTTATGTGACATTTATTTCAACAATTAATTCAGGGAGTTACACTCATCTTTAGAAAATGGGTTACACCATATTGGAAAGCACAGACCAAGACCTACAAAGTTTGTGTTGATCACTTGGTCTGCTTCAGTCATTAAGGCACTTAAAATTCCAATTAAAGTTTCTGTTGTGGGGTGCATATAGAAGAAAATGAAATAAATTTAAACTATAGCTCTGCATTTAATAAGGCACAGATCTTATAACAGATCCAACGATACTGGAAGGTGGCAGATAATAAAATGACCTTCCCCCACAACGGATTCACTGTCGATCCGCTGTGGGGATCAACCAATTATTGCTTCGACGGGTTTAAGGTAATTGGACGGTCCCCGGATCGTCTTCAACCTCTGGTCAACGGCAGCGATTCATCCCTCCTGGATGGAGTTTTCAAGGCTCCTCCACCGCCGTCCGGACATCACCACCACTCGCCATCACCACCAACAGTTTCGTCGTGATGAGGGCTAACATTTGGCGGTGGTCCGGCGACCTATTGCCTCACCGCCATCCATAATTACGGGGTCATTCCGACGACCAAACTCCACCAAATTAAGTGAAATCAGAGCCAAATTGAGCTCAATTTCGATTTGAAATCCTTCTAGGATGGTTACATAAGGGGAAGGGGAAGGAATCTCACCTTAAATGGCAGTTCTCTCCTGGAACGGGTTTGGGATGGCATATATTGGTAGGCCTTAGGATCTCTGCTCCTCCTGAGGTCTTCCACTCAATTTCTTTGCTTAGAACCACTGCCTGCGAGAATTGTGAGCTAACTGAGGGGTTAGGGGCATTTATAGGCTGGGGGAGGAGGTACCATTTTTCCTCATTTCTTCTTCCATAGCCGGCCATAACAACAATTGACTGTCACCTAGCCCACCTCTGATGGCTCCTGGTGACTTCAGAATCTTCCTCTTAGCTTCCTAAGGATGGTTTAGGCCATGCAAGGTTCTAAATATTTCTCTTGAAGTATTTCTAAATTGGGCAAGAATCTTCTTAAAAGTGCTTTGACCTTTGACTTGGATTAATTAGCCTAATCAAGGCTTGTCTGAAATTGTTCGTGAGGTTTGAGTAAAGATGAGTTTAGTGCTCTATCCTTGATCTTTTGGGCAAGTGTAGGGTTAAGGTGTTTTAAATGAAGATTTTGGCCTTAATTAAACCATGGTTAATTTTGGTTGACCATGTTTGACCAAAGTCAACAATATGGTGGGTTAGTTAGCTTAGGTAGTCATGAGGAATAAATTAACTAGCTCAATTGGTCAAGAATGGGGTCAATTGGGTTTGATTTGGTCAATTAGGTCTAAGTGCACATTTCACCCCTTTAAGGGTTCCACATTGTCTCCAAGGTGAGGTGGTGCACCAATTAGGTGCCAATGGGCTTCTAGCGTCCCCATCTAGAATTGGGATGTTACAGCGACGACCCCTAGATCTTAATGACATGTTTGACAATCGCTAAGAGCTGACAAAAGTCACTTTACGTCACATCTGAGCGTCAAGCTCCGACATTGATGCACAAAACTATGCCCACAAACGACAACGACAAGTGTACCATGTCGAAAGTAGTATAGGTTTATAAAAACCAAGGTCGTATTAGACTCTGGGTGATTGAGTAATTCTACTTCGAAAGATCGCTATTATTCTATCAAGAAACCTTTGGGTTGGTTTGCAAGAAAAGTAAAAAGGATGAAAGAAACAATTGCTAAAAGATTAGCACTCGATCTTGAATCACCTTGGAGTAAAAATAGCAAGAACAAATAAGATTCTAGTTTTCTTTAAAGACTTTGACCATAGAGGTTCCCAACTTTTGAGCGCACCCTTGGTCTAGGATAAGTCCAACTGAGTTTAGGTGGAACAACCGAACTCTCGTTCTATAATTGAAACCCCTAAAACTCACTTTATCGCGGTGAACCCCTCTATTGGATTTGACTCCAATCCGGGAGATTTATGTCATCCTCTCTCGAGGGTTGCATGCAACTCTGTTTATCCTTGAATGATCGGTTCGTCTTACGAGCTTGTTCGGCTAACTAAAGAACGAAAACAAGAACGAGAATTATATATCGAAAATATAATCTCATTTCATTAAAATCAAGGATAAATCGTAAGTACTCTAAGGAGAGAAAAGGAGAATCTAAATTTATTCAAAATATATATTATTCCTTGGGTCATCTCGATCGAGTACTAATAGAAATTTAGTTACTCATTGAGATTGAGGAATTAATGAAAATTAAAGATTGCATAATAAAATGAGAATAGAATGAGAAAACGAAATAACTATTTTATTGATTTTTGCAATGAAAAGAATTACAAGCTATTGAAATTAAAATTGCAACTATTGAATTAAAAACTACAAGTGCAAGAAAGAAAGGAAGAGAAGTACAAGAATGCTTAAAACAAGAAAATAATACAAGAAATGAAGAATCTAACTCCTAAAATTCGTCTCTTAAGTTCTAGAGGAGCTGGCTTTATATAGGCTAAAAATTTGGGTTACACGCCCCTTGGTCACGCCCATGACCTGGGGGCGTGTAAGGGGCGTGATCTGCTGGTGCGGGGAAGACGCCTTCTGGCTTCAAAGCAGGTGTTACGTATGTGTCACGCCCCTCGGTCACACCCGTGACCGAGGGCGTGTAACCTTAAAACTGTCACTGGCGGGAACTCGTCGGCGGGAAACGGCGCGGGAGAGGTCACGCCCGTGACCTGGCTGTCACGCCCCCTGGTCACGCCCGTGAGCTGGGGCGTGTAACTTTAAATGACGTGGAAGGGCGTTCTGACAGCTGGAGGCGGGTCGCGGCCGTGACACTGTCACGGCCCTAGGTCACGCCTGTGACCTGGGGGCGTGTAACCTGGGGTTTTTCCAGAAACACTCCAAATTAACTCCTGGTTATGGCAGTTTGCTCCAAATTGATATTATCAGCCCATTCACTCTTGGAATATCAAAAATAAACTAATTAAACTATTATTACAATAAAATGAAGTAAAACTTTATTATTTACTACTAAAATGATATAGTAAAATGTAGATAAATATTGTATCATCAAGAATCAATGCCGAGCAAAGACCTATAGAGCCAAACAACAAGTTAGACAATCGGTAAAACCAGACAAAAGTCCCTCAATGCCTCATCCAAGCGTCAACCTCTGGCATTAACGCCGAACGACGACCCCCGATGCTCACATCAAACATCAAGCTCGCAATCAAGTGACGACCTTCGGTGCTAACAACAAGTAGCACACACAATTGCAGTAGCGACCCCTGACGCCAACACAAAATAGCAAGCTCAAACACCAATACCAACTTTTGGTATCCGCGCAAAGCAGCAAGCTCATAGCCAAACAAAACACGACAGTTTGCCCAAGCAAGTTCGCGCTCTAGATGTAAGACCCCTCTTTTTCTTTTGAAAACCCGGGTCTTATGCCCAGAACCGTCGCTTTGCGGTGACACCTTCACTCGGGAAGGTCGCCACTACAAAGCGCCGATCCTACCGGCCATATCGATCACAGAAGAAGAAAAGTATAAACGAACAAAAAGAAGTTCAAGTCCACAATCACAAACTATATATAATAAATGTCCACATGGTATAACTGAAATAACAAAGTTACAATAATAAAGGGCTCATGCCCTGTACATCATGTCCTCACTACAAGATCACTCGCGGAAGCTAACTACTAATCACTCACTGATCCTGAATCCTGTGCTCCTGTACTAGACTGCCCCGTCTCCTTCTACATTGGCCTCTGGTGCTGCTGCGTCTCCTCGAACCCCTAAAATGATATGGCCCACCGACCGTTAGTCAAAAAGACCAAGCCTTATGTTCCCCACCCCACCCCCAATGGCTCCTAGGCACCGTGTGGGAGGATGAAGCGGAGGACAGCAAGGGGTATAAACAATAGCAGGTGACATCGGATTTTGTTTACAGGAAATGTTTCTACACTACACATGTGTATATATATAATTGAAGCAGTAAAAGAGCATAGTAAGAGCAGGTAAAGAATAAGTAAAGTGCAGTAAGTAAAGACATGTATAGAATAGAAAAGTAACCATTGATTTATAGGAATGCCCATACAAACCTATAGACCAAAGGGTCGTTTAGCAAGGCCTATCGTATAAGAAGTCACATAACCAACTTATACGATAGGGGTAGGGGTTGAAATGCAATGTGTATGCCATGATGTTGGGGAAATGATTTATCTTAACCCCTAAAAATGAGTAGAATATAAATTCTAAGAATGAAAAATTAGTCTAAGTAAATATGCGTCGAATAGTATTCGACGCAACGTCGAAGTGTAGTCGACGTTCCTCTCAGAATGAGTCGAAGTAGCTCTAAACAGAATTTGACGTAACCTATGTCGACGTAACTCTGACTTCTAGTCGACGTATCTAGTGAAGTCGACGTATCTTAGTCGACGCACCTTCCATATTCTCCTCTCGACGTCCAGCCAGTCTGAAATCGACGCTTTCGTCGAATAGTAATCGACGTACATTGATTTCTATGTCAAATTCAAAACACGCCAGATTTCTTTCCTTTTATCTGTAGATCTGAATTTTATGGAATGATATTATTCTTTTCTAGCCGTTTTGAATCAGTCTTTCCTTCTAAATGATTCTTGGCTAAATTGATTAAGTTTATTATGGATATTATTTGAAATCAGAATAATCTCTTTCCTTCTACAGAAATATTGATTATGGAATCTTTTCTCTCTTACCATTTCTCTAACTGCTAATTGATTATTCTCCTATAGTATTCTTTGAATAAACAGAGCTATAAATAAGAGGGAAGTCGGCAGAGAAGAATGAGAAGTGATCCACTCCATACATTTGAAATAGAGGAAAAGCTCCCAAGAGAAAAGTGAGAAAAGCTGAGAGAAGTGATAGTGTGCTGAAGCCAACAACAAGCCTTCTCCTTCTCCTCTTTCTGAAGCCATACTGCTGCAATCTCTGATAGCTCTCATTGAAAGAGAAAAAGACCTACAATCTCCTTCTCACTATAGAAGAGAGATTTCATTCACTATTTCTTGTGCTTCTAATCTTCTTGCTAGGAAGAAGATTCTTTCTTACTTAAAATTACTTCTTCTACTTCTTCTTCTTATCTTCATTTCATTTTCAAACAGTGTAAAAGAGTTTTTAGAATCTCTCTTCAAAAAATTCAGTTGTACTGGTTCTAAGAGTCTCCTTATCAAAAGACTCAGGCTGGTTCTAAGAGTCTCCTTATCAAAAGACTCAGTACAAGATAGTGAATTCCTACCAAGGGGGTAGAAGAGTGGACTACCCAAAGTTTGGGGAACCACTATATTTCTTTGTGTTGTGCTGTGATTTTCATTTTGCTATTTCTTTCTTTATTTACTTAATTCTTGTTGGTGTGTGTGGGAAGCTTAAATCTGAGATTATTACATATATATATATTTGTTAACTTTGCACAAAGTACTTTTAAATCTCTATTCACCCCCCCTCTAGAGAATTCTAGTGAGGTTAACTGTGCACTTTCACATGACATGCAGAGTTATGCAGTTTATGCTATGTTCATACAAGTGCAACTCACACACTTCGACTCTATGCGCACAGACATTTAGTTCCCCCTTTTTGGAGCTAGCTAGACTCCCAGGATACTCCCGTAGTGGTAAACGGAAGCGGTGGGTTGGGCCTCGCCCACCTCTAGGTTGGTATTCACACTACCTAACCTAGACCTATCGTACACCTCAACACAAAACCGCGGAGCATCTGCGTACTCTTACTGACTGGACCACCAGACTTTTATGGCTAAGTGCAAATTCCACACTTGCCGAGTCAACGTATTGACGTCGGTGTGAACGACCATCCAATACCGAAGACCTGCCACCTTCGTGCACATGCAAACATGTTCTACTATCTATCTCCGAGCCATAAGCTCCCCGGGCTAGCCCGGCCGTGACCATAACCTTCCGAGCCACCGGCTCGCCGGACTAACCCGTCCGTACCAACAAACCTTACTGAGTCACAAGCTCACCAGACTAATTAGTCTACTGCTACAACCACCGAGCCTACCGCTCGTAAGACCAAACCGAATAATATTCCCGTGATAATGGGGTGTGGGTGAGAGTATTATTAAGTTAATCTTGTATAATAACTTCTTACTCCTACGACTTATGGTTAATCTTGGACTTCCCGAGGATTACCCTGTAAGGGGCTCGCTACGGTACTAGGAACTGTAATGGGATGACACCCCAAAGTTCCCTTTCTCAAGACACTTAGTGTTGTTGGTATCTACTCATAAGAACACCCCTCTTATCATTTCACTTGAGTTAAACCTAAGTGCTTTATGACACACTAGGGAAAAGACGATCCTTCGTCAATCCCAAGCACTACCTTACCCTTAACTCACCAAGCACTCTTAATATATAACTCCTTTTTGGTGACCTAAATCTCTTCATCCTAACCATGTACACCAACTACATGCCATTCCCACTTAGTAGGCCACTAGTTACCCAAGTTCCACAGTTTTACTAAACGCAGACCAAACTAACTATATGAAGCTTGTAATTAGAGGTACTCCAAATATTCATCCAACTGACTCAAGATAATTACTGGGGGTCTATCATGATGTTATAAGACTAAATCCATAGAATCATATTTTTCTTTAATTATTTAGTATTTATTTTAATTTCTCCAAACATTTGCCAAGTATGAAAATGAACATGAAGTATAAGAAATTCTTATGATATGGCTCTCCAAAATTATGATAAATCTATGATGACTAAATAACAGCAAATATAACATATCATATTTTTACAGTAAGTAATTGTCCTCTATTTTTATTATTTGTCATCTATCCAAACTTGTAGATTTATGAAGGAACCACCAAAAATATCTACACCAAAATTATGGGAAAAATACCAAGCTCTTGTACTCATCAGAAAAGTCTACTGACTAAGTTTCAGGATTTATGAAAATAATTTTCTTACATAAATAAATACTTTAAGAAAACCTCAAATATGATAAGTTGCGAAGTAGCCTACTGATTTAAGTCTCCAAAAATTATATAAAAAATCACAGAGCTTCCTAATTCTCTGAAATGTTCTATCACTAATTTTCACAATTTAACAAAGAGTATTGTACCCTCAATTATTTTTCTTAAGCCAAAGACAAAATAAATGCCTTGTGAATGAAGTACTGGTTAAATCATTCAATTAAATACACAAAAATTATCAAAGGTGTATATCATGATAACAAAGACACTTCCAAAGTTTTATTATCATCTAAGGCCATTTAAGTATGTAAATTTCTCTTATAAGGAATTTCCCTAAAGGGGTTATGACCTATCTCAAAGGGAATAATTGCTCTTAAAATTCTTATAAAATTACCTAGGGCCTATTTACACAATATGAACTTATCCACCAAGTTTCATGACCATTCTATAGCTTTTGACCACATGTCCTTCACAAAGCTCTACATGCACCCCAAGGGGTAATCTAGGATCCTAGGGCATATCCACCTCCACACCACCCCAACTCACTCATGGGGCTGTTTTAGGTGATCCTAATCTATTGTCCAAGGTTTCATCTCATGGTGAGGAGATTTGACCACAATATCCCAAGATAAACACCATGCCCTAATTTTGACCTAATTAAACCCAACTTAGGTTAACCAATTTCCAAACTAAATCAGTCCCAATTGGGCTGAAATTTTTACCAGGGTCATGTGATGACCCTAAGAAGTACACACCAAAATTTGGAGGGCATTGAAGGTCATTTGACCCAATAATTAATTAATATATGATTTATAAAATTATTACAAAAACCTTAGAAACATGTTCTCCTAAAATTCCCATCTTTGGATATGATGTGTGTGTAGGTACAAGTAGACTATGTTTCAAATCTCAAGTCCATATCATTTCCCAATCAAAAGTTATTCAAGAAATGGTGGCTGTCCCACACTAGGGACCAGTCCCACCAAAATGGACCTACATGGAGCTACACAACTCCTTTTGGGGTGAAATTAATTTTAAAATAAAGTAGACTCCAAGGACTACAACTTTGGTGTTGACCACTTTTTTTGTAGAGGGGCCTAAGTATTTTTAATAAATTAATCTAGGTACAACAAAAAGTGTGACAGAAAATATAATTTCATAAGGATTTATACTATATGATTCAGCACGAATCCTGAAGCAAATCCGATGGTAATTGGTCATCTTCCTCCTCCAGCCAAGGGTGGAGATTTACCCGGCCTGTAGCCTATCTACGACGGTTTTCCCGGCCACCACGCCCCTCCTCGGCCGGCCAATGCCACCACCACCTTCCTTGAGGTGTTGGTCGACGATGGGAGGTGTTGGCCGTTGGTGGTGGCTGGAACCGGTGGTTTTGGCAAGAAGAAAATCTCCAATAAAAGGAGATTTTGGCCATGAAGATGTAGGACCAATTGGCCCCATCCTTGCCGATTTATGAAGTAGATCTACCCACTAGAGAAGAGGAGAAGAACCAGACCTGAGTGGAGCCTTGAAGCCTTGCCGTTTGGCCCATCACCATGGCCGACCTTGGAGCTTGGATGCCATGCCGATCTGAGACTAGGGTGCACGATTTCTTCTGGAATGTTGGGGGTTTCACTCCTCTCAGTCTTTTGAAGATGATAGAGAGCTTAATTGAGGGAGAGGGAGTGTGTAACCTCCATTTGCCATGAATGGCCATTAAAGCTATTTTCGGGCACCATGAAAATCCTCCAAATTCAGCGCCCTTGTGGCCGTCCCTGGCTATTAAACTCCTCCAAATTAATTAGGGGGAAAGTACCAAGCCATGGGAGGTGAAGAGAGGAAGCCTTTGGCCTCTCAAGCCATGAATGACCATTATTTCTCTCTTTCTCTCTCCACCATTTTTGGGGAAAATGGGGTTTCTCTCTCCTAATCATCATTTACAGAAATTGGATGGTTCTTTGAGTAATTCTCAGCCTCCTAGACTAATGGGCTACTACAATTGGGCTTAGCCCAAGTAGATTGAACTTGATTAGATCAAAATAGGTCATTTTGACCTAAATTTAGGGGGGAGTTGACTTTGGTCAATTTGACCATTTGGGTTGGCCCCAATGGGCGGCTAGTGACCCATTGCACTCCCCTAAGGGTTAGGAAGGTCTAGGTATGGTCAATTTGGCAAGGTGGACCCACAATAGGGCAATTTGACCAAAATAGGGCTAGAGTTGACTTATGTCAAATTGGCCAATTTGTTGGCCCCATGATGGGGGTTTTTTGGTCCATTGGGTCCCTAATATCCTTATAAGGGTAAATGCAAGGTCAATTTTGCATGGTGGAGGTCAATTGACCCTAATTAGGCTACTTTGACCAATTTGAGGTTAGGGTTGACTTTGGTCAATTTGGCCTCTTTGGTTGACCCCAATGGGTCCTAGATGCTCTAAGGGACCCTCCAAAGGGTTAGGTGTGCCATGGTGGGGTCAAAGGGTCAAGGTGAGGCCCTAAAGTCCAACCCTAAGCTTGGTAACTGGAATTTGCTATTTGCAGACCAAGGTGCTCTTCTCCTTCAAGCCTAAGGCCAAGTGATCTCTTCAAGCTTCCTAGGGTTTTGTCATGACCTAGTCATGACAAAACCACTCTAGGGGTCTAGCTGTTTGGGGGATGTTACACCAGAGAATATCTAACCATTAAGAAAGAATTTCCGAACTCATTTCTTACGAAAAACGACTGCTGGAAATTGGTGGGGATTTGATGGGGTTCCCCTAAAATGGTTTTGGGTCAGGTCGGCCTTGTCAAAATCATGTCCCCGACTGGATCGTCGAAATGGACCTCCTTAACCAAGTAAAAACACTTGAGAGTCGGACGCGCGACGAACCCAAACTAGACATAACAAGCACGCTCGAGGGGTCGAGCACCCACGCACACACGCACAATGCGCACACGCCCAACAACCACCCGAACGCACAAGCCACACACGTGCGCTCAGACCGCATGCATGCTCAAACCACGCACTGTAACATCCCTAATCTTACTAGACCCCATGGAGGTGTTTGGGCATGACATGAGGAGAGAAGGGTGAGTGAAGGCAAGGAGATGACCTTAGAGTTCACTAAGGTGGGGTGAACTCATATAGTGCACATAAGTGAGCACAAGAAAACTTTGGTAAAATTAGCCAAATGAACTCACAAACACTAATTGACCTCACCACTATGTTCCTAACCCTAATAGAGACTCACTTGACCAAGAACCCCAGCAAACTGGCCTCTTGATCCGCCATCAACCATAAGAAAAAACAAAAAGAGGTGCTCAAAAATGACCTTTCCTCGCCAGCAACCTAGTTACTCAGCATCCGCTGCATGGAGTCTTGGTTGGGGAGCATCGCGAGTCGGAAGAGGTGTCGCTCGATGACGAGGACAAACCATTGCGATGAGAGGGCTCGCCTCTTGATCCGACGGCTGAACCGTTTCCTTGAGAAGACAAGCTGAGATCGAAGTCAAGGCCCATCTCGTCAGACGAGGTCTCACCAAGCTCGACATCGAATATCTCTGGAAGAAGAGACTCGGCAGTTATGAGCTCGCCTTCTTTGATCAACTTCTCTATCCTCCACAGGTGTTTGAGCATCAGCTCGCTGCCATCCCTGACGTACATGAGATGTATCGACCGAAGGTCGGCTCACGAAAACTTCAGGAGCTCCTCCATCGATGCGGCCTTCGGAGTGGGCGAGGTAGCATCATGCGGTCGCGTAGTAGCGAGGTCGGTTTCCAAGGCCTCCACCTCATTTTTGAGGGTATAGTTCTTTTGCTCTAAGAGCGAGATTTCAATTGCGGCGAAAACTTCGGATGTCTGAAATTGAAAAAACCAAGTTAGAATGGAACCTCGCGTGATGTGTCCAAACAGTAGAAGGCAAGATGAATTTACCTCAACCGCATCGCGTATCGCCTTGGCCTTGCGGAGCTTGACGAGCTCTCCTTCGACCCCGACGAGATTCCCGGTGGTCTCGCCCAATCGAGCATTGGTCTCGTCCAATTGCTCGGTGGCCTCGACATTCTTCTGCGCGGCCTCCGCCGCCGCCTTTTCTACGGCGTGCAAAACCGCCTTTGTGTCGCGCAGCACTTTAACACAGGCAAAGATGTCGCATCGCTAGCGATTGCGTCAGCTCGGCTGCTCGCATCAGCGAGTGAGAAAATTGATACTCGAGATATTTAGGCGAGGTCTGAGCAAGCTCGTCAACTTCTCCAAACAATTAATAATAATAATAATAATATAATCGCCAGTCGTTTGCACTTTGCGCACTACAAATTTTTTAGATCCTGGCACGTACGTGTGTGGCTCACAATAGAAGACTTGTCACCACGAGGGATATATGTGTAAAAATAATCAAAACCAGTTCTCAAGGGTCTCTCCACTTTGAAATATTTTTTCGTGCGCTACCGTATGTGGTGCGGGGAAAGTGTGGGCCGTGCAACGCGCTTTGTATTTTGTGCATCACGATTTGTTTCTTGTATTTTATTTATTTTATTTTTGGACGCCGTTGTTAGATAATTGGACGACCGGGATTCTCTCCGCACGAAAAGGAGCGCACGATACCCATACGTAAATATCTCTACCCACCCAATTAATGGCCAGGGCCAGCTTTAATGGCCAGGGCCAGCGTTGTTGCTTATAAGAGAAGCATGGCTCTTGATCACCAACCACTTCCTCAGAAACACTAGTTACCCAATAAGTTTCTGCATAACTAGATTTTGTTCTTCAGGTATTGAAATACTCTCTTTATATTATTTTACATTCGTTTTCTGTTACTCGCGTACCGATTATCATCGAATAATGATCATTCTGATCATAGACGGTTCATAAGAAGCTTTACGGTCTGTTTGGCACTCCGGCAATGCTCCGGCTGCAGGCGATGGACGGCTACGACGTCAATGGAGGTGTGACGGACGAGCACTTAAACAAAATGACTTTGAGTGTGTAATGCCGAAGAACAACTTACGGAATGCCTTTCGGAAGGCCAAACATGTCATTTTAATAACACACATCTGAATTCATGGCGAACCGGTCTTGATTCCGCAAAATTTCTACGTCATGCGCCCGGCCAGCTTCCGGCCGATCTCTTGCGAACTCCCTTTCCAAAAACTCTCATTCTCTTGCATGTTTCTTTCTCATATTATTTTCTTAAGAAATCATATTTAGTTAGCATCTTTAATTAAAAATTTTAAATAGCAGAAAGATATATCATAGTTATTTGCATATATCTAGAGATCGTCTTTAATTATGTTGCTATTTTCTGTTGAAATGGAGAGAGACAATGAATTAAAGCAATTAATTGATTATAAGAAAAAAATATATATATATATACACACACGCACATTACTTTCGAAATTATAATTACCCCTCTCAATGTTTACATTTCATAACTTCTATGAACAAAAAGATCCCCTAAAAATTTACTCCAAGAGAAAGCTTTTGAGCATGGATGTTATGAAATGTAAAGGTTGAGGGGGGTTTTTGTAATTTAGAAAATTAAAGGGGTGCAAGTTGTAATTACACAAACTTCGAGAGGAAGTCTTGGTAAATAACCATATATATATACTTATGACATGATATATATATTATGCAGACTAAAGCAAATTGTGAAGGGCATTTGACTATGAAGATTGAGGAAGTTTTCCACATGGTGGGAGGCTATGGAGAGACAAGTTATGCTAACAATTCCAAGCTCCAAGTATGCCTTTTAACTTATTAGCTATCCTCATATGCACATGTTGAAGTTTATATGGTAGTAATTATATTGTGTTTGCTTACTGTGTATGCCAAAATAGGGCCACTAGCTTGAGGCTTAAGTATGTTTCTTAACATATTTCCTACTATCAATTATATTGTTTCTCATGTTTGATAGGAGAAGGCGATATTTGAGACAAAGCCATTGGTGGAAAAAGCCATCAAAAAAATCTGCAATACTCTACTTCCGGAAAAGTTTGTGGTGGCTGACCTAGGCTGCTCCTCTGGTCCCAATGCACTCCTTGTGCTCTCTATGATCACAAATTCATTAGATGAACTTTGCAACTGCTCAAATCAGCGTAAACCTGAGATTCAGTTCTTCCTTAACGATCTCCCTTGCAATGACTTCAATAATATTTTCCAACTATCGATGCTTTATTACGAGCGTGTGAAACAAGAGAAAGGGAATACATTTGTGTCATTCTATATTGCTGGATTGCCTGGTTCATTCTACGGGAGATTATTTCCTTTGAAGAGTGTTCATTTTTTTCATAGTTCTTATAGCCTTATATGGCTATCTCAGGTTTGTTTAATTCATGAACATTTTGTTGATTTACCACACTTCACAATATAAGTTATGTAAGTAAAAATTTAGTACAAAGATATGTGAAAAATGCATGCATAGGACATGCACATCTCAACTTGGTTTTTAAAATTGATGGATAAAATGTGATATCTTTATTCAAATTTTATAAGTTTCAAATAATTTTTTGGGTAACTACTAGAATGATGAAAGATTTAGTATTATGTTATAATACAAAAGCTAGCTAGTTTTATTTTTATATTCACTAATACTTTTGGATGATTTGATTGGTTTTATTTTCATGAAAATGTTGTATTAAATTAAAGCTATGTAAGAAAATGTTTAACAAACTTTTTTCCTTCAAATAGATTTTTCAAAGTAACTTGATAAAATTTGGACATTTCTTTTCATTCAATTATAAGATGTGTCTACTTCATTTTCTACATTCTTTTTCCTTAATCAAACTTAAATTACTGGTCTATTGAGTTTCTACAAAAAATATTACATAACATTAGGTACCAGAAGGGCTTAATGGAGAAACTTGTACTCACTTGAATAAAGGAAACATATATATTAATGAAGAAGGCTCCCCAATAGTCTCTCATTTGTATTTGGAGCAATTTAAGACAGATTTCTCGGTATTCCTCAAATATCGTTCAAATGAGCTTATTTTAGGAGGAGGGATGATCTTATCATTTTTGGGAAGGGCAAATACTCCATTTTATATTGGAGGAGCCGTGCACTTTTGGGGACTTCTTTCTGAGGTGTTGAATGATATGGTTTCTGAGGTATATTTTACTTCCTCGTTTTTTATACAATTTTCATATTATATTTCATTCACAATAACTATAATAGTTAATCTTATAATCTTTAAAATACTTGAATCTCAAATGTATCCATGCGTAATCAAGTTGAATCAACTTTAGTAAAATTGTGACCTAAATATTTGAATTTACTACTATAATCTCATTTCCTTCATCACCTTCTTTTTAAAAAAAACAACATTATTGTCCACGATAAAAAAAAAGTATTTTTGTTTGCCGCATCACCTAGAAATTGACCAACTAGTTATCAACGACGAATCATTTCAACTATGTTTCATTGTTTTATTTATCTATACTATATTAAAAGAGAAAAGTTCCCTTTGGTGAAACATTCATAATGTCAACACTACTCCTATTTTTCAATCTAATATCATCAAATTCTTTTATTAATTTCAAAATAATTTAAATTATAATTTCCATCTACATAATTATGCATTCAAAAAAGTAAAAAAGTAAATTTTTTTAAATCATGTTGTTAAATGCAAGTTGTCAAAATCAAAATTTTAAGTTATCATAATTATTATATTATCTAATCGTGATTGCCAAATCAAATAAATAAAGTGACTTTGAAAGGAGAAATGAGAAAAGAGAGAACAGAGAAAAGGGGAGAGGAGAGGAGACAAAGGGGGTGTCACACGCACTATCGCGTCCGGGGTACTGTCGCGGTTGCACAGGCGTCCCCCCGTGTAATATCACTCGTTAGACTTAAAAGTCGGAACTTATAATTTTTTGGACAAATTAATGATGTTACTAAGAGTATGATGAGTGAGCTTTTTTAGAGAAGATGAGCTCACATGGTGTATATTATTTTTATTATTTATCTTATAAAAGAAGTCAATTGTTTTCTAGAATCATGACTAATTATTTCATAAATCTCTTAGCTAATAATATACAAAGGTAACACTTGAACCTTATTTATTAATCTTTAATATATATAAAGTTTATTAACATTTTCTATTGAATGTAGGGACTTGTGGAAGAGGCGAAATTAGATTCTTTCAACCTACCGTATTATACACCATCAATGGAGGAAGTGAAATCTATTATTCAGATGGAAGGATCATTTCATCTTATTCAAGCACACAGTTTTGAATCTAATTGGGATCCTTTTGATGAATCAATTGATGATTTTACAGCGGATAAGAACTTGAGTGGAGAAAATGTAGCTAAATACATGAGAGCGGTAGTTGAACCTCTGCTGGCTTCTCATTTTGGAAGTGAAATTATGACGGATTTGTTTTCACGTTATGCCAAAAATATCGCAAGACACATGTCTAAGGGGAAGCCGAAACATTTTTTTCTCTTTTTCTTTTTGAAACTAAATGATGAAATTCCAAAGATGGAGAACACAATGAAGAGCATTGTTGGTGTGGCTTAGAACCTAACGAAGATGGTCTCCATGAATGTAAGGACCTTAATTTGATTTATGCTAAAAATGGTATTATGGTGAGCCTTTGTAGATTTAAATGTGCTTTATCACATTAATAATTCCCTTTGATTTTCTAAATTTGTTATTGTTGCGGATCACTCAAGGCTCCGGTAGACCGGACTAGATTGGACCGCCTTAGCCCGGGAGCGTTTGAGCGCGCAATCAGTCACAGAAAAAGGGAAAGCTGACAAGGCAATTTTTTTAATGTGGAAAACCCGTCAACTGGGTGAAAAACCACGCGGTCGGGTCTGTGCCGGCCGAAACCTCCATTATTTGTTGGTTGTTGTACAAAGCTACTTTAAAGAGCTCGAGGGCGACAGGCCGCCTCTCGTTACAATTGTTGAGAGAGAGAGATACTCGGAGGGTGACAAGCCACCGCTCCTGGAGCTAAGACTCTTGTCTGATGCAGAGGGGGATGCTGCGCTCTAAGCGCTCTAGAGGTTTTGACTGCAGCTTGAAGGTTGGATCGATGTGCTCTGTGCATCTTTGTCCCTGCCGGTTGTCTCCTGCTGCGCGAGAGGAGTTTGGAGTGCTGCTCTTGCTGGAGGCTGGAGCTTTTGTTCTTGAGTGCGCGGGGCTATGCTTGGACGGTCTTGAGAGCGGAGCGCGCGGAGGCGCTCTTGGAGTAGTCTTTAGAGTGGAGCGCACGGAGGCGCGCTTGGAGCGGTCTTGAGAGCGGAGCGCACGGAGGCGCGCTTGGAGCGTTCTTGAGAGCGGAGCACACGGAGGCGCGCTTGGAGTGGTCTTGAGAGCGGAGCGCACGGAGGCGCGCATGGAGCGGTCTTGAGAGCGGAGCACACAGAGGCGCGCTTGGAGTGGTCTTGAGAGCGGAGCGCACGGTGGCGTGCTTGGAGCGGTCTTGAAAGCGGAGCGCACAGAGGCACGCTTGGAGCGGAGCGCACGGAGGCGCGCTTGGAGCGGTCTTGAGAGCGGAGCGCACGGAGGCGCGCTTGGAGCGGTCTTGAGAGCGGAGCGCACGGAGGCGCGCTTGGAGCGGTCTTGAGAGCGGAGCGCACGGAGGCGCGCTTGTAGCGGTCTTGAGAGCGGAGCGCACGGAGGCGCGCTTGGAGCGGTCTTAAGAGCGGAGCGCACGGAGGCGCGCTTGGAGCGGTCTTGAGAGCGGAGCGCACGGAGGCGCGCTTGGAGCGGTCTTGAGAGCGGAGCGCACGGTGGCGCGCTTGGAGCGGTCTTGAGAGCGGAGCGCACGGAGGTGCGCTTGGAGCGGTCTTGAGAGCGGAGCGCACGGAGGCGCGCTTGGAGCGTTCTTGAGAGCGGAGCGCACGGAGGCGCGCTTGGAGCGTTCTTGAGAGCGGAGCGCACGGAGGCGCGCTTGGAGTGGTCTTGAGAGCGGAGCGCACGGAGGCTCGCTTGGAGCGGTCTTGAGAGCGGAGCGCACGGAGGCGCGCTTGGAGTGGTCTTGAGAGCGGAGCGCACGGTGGCGCGCTTGGAGCGGTCTTGAAAGCGGAGCTCACAGAGGCGCGCTAGGAGCGGTCTTGAGAGCGGAGCGCACGGAGGCGCGCTTGGAGCGGTCTTGAGAGCGGAGCGCACGGAGGCGCGCTTGGAGCGGTCTTGAGAGCGGAGCGCACGGATACGTGTATCTTATGAAGTGCAAATCCAAAACTTTTGAAAAGTTCAAAGAGTTTAAGAATGAAGTGGAGAACCAATTGGGTAAAAAGGTTAAAGCACTCCGATCTGATCGAGGTGGCGAATACCTGAGTCATGAGTTCCGTGATCATCTGAAAGAGTGTGGTATTGTATCACAGCTCACTCCACCTAGGACACCGCAGCATAATGGTGTGTCTGAGAGGAGAAATCGTACTCTGTTAGACATGGTACGGTCGATGATGAGTCATGCAGACTTGCCTGTTTCCTTTTGGGGTTTTACTTTAGAGACTGCTGCAATGACACTGAATCGCGCTCGGATGAAAATGGTTCTAAAGACACCATATGAGATATGGACTGGGAAGCGTCCTAGTATGTCATTCATTAAAATTTGGGGTTGTGAGGCATACGTACGACGTCAAATGCCTGACAAGCTGGAACCCAAATCAGATAAGTGTTATCTGGTGGGATATCCTAAGGAAACGAAAGGATATTACTTTTACCTACCGTCTGAGGGCAAAGTGTTTGTCGCATGGACGGGTGTCTTCTTGGAGAAAGAGTTCTTGTCAAGAAAGACGCAAAAGGTAGAACTTGAAGAAGTTCAAGAACCAAAAGTAGTGAATGAACCAGAATTGGATTCTGAGCCAGGACTACAAGATGTTGTAGCTAGAGAACCTGCTCAAGAGACACAAGTCCTACGTAGATCTGGTAGACCAAGATTTGAGCCTGAGAGATATGGATTTCTCGTGTCTCAAATAGGTAATGTGTTGCTTATGGATCATGATGATGAACCAGCGGCCTACCAAGAGGCTATGAATGGACAAGACTCTGACAAATGGCTTGAGGCTATGAAATCCGAAATGGACTCCATGTATACAAACCAAGTTTAGAACTTGGTGGAACCACCTGAAGGGGTACGACCCATAGGGTGCAAGTGGGTCTTCAAGAAGAAGACCGACATGGATGGGAATGTACAGACATTCAAAGGGCGACTGGTGGCTAAGGGTTTCATGCAAATTCATGGTGTTGACTATGATGAGACCTTTTCCCCTGTTGCCATGGTAAAGTCCATTAGGATATTGCTTGCTATTGCTGCGTATTATGACTACGAGATCTGGCAGATGGATGTCAAAACGACTTTCCTAAATGGAAACTTCCTTGAGGAAGTGTACATGACACAACCCGAGGGTTTTGTATCCCCAAATGAAGCCACTAAAATATGCAAGCTGAACGGGTCCATCTATGGATTGAAACAGGCCTCTAGAAGTTGGAATCTTCGTTTTGATGAGAAGATCAAAGAGTTTGGTTTTGTCAAGAATGAGGATGAACCGTGTGCTTACAAGCGAATCAGTGGGAGCATTGTTGTCTTCTTGATATTGTTTGTAGATGACATACTGCTGATCGGGAATGACATACCTACCCTGAAAGTTGTTAAGAACAACCTAGGGAACTGCTTTTCTATGAAGGACTTGGGTGAAGCGACTTACATACTCGGTATTAAGATCTATAGAGATAGATCGAAGAAGTTGCTGGGTTTGACCCAGAGTACGTACATTGAGAAGGTGTTGAAGCAGTTCAACATGCTTGAGTCCAAGAAAGGATTTTTGCCCATGTCTCATGGTGTAAATCTCTCTAAGGACCAGTGTCCAAAATCTTGTGAAGATAAGGACCGCATGAAGTTGATTCCATATGCTTCGGCAATTGGGTTAATCATGTATGCAATGTTATGTACTCGACCCGATGTCTCTTTTGCTTTGAGCATGACTAGCAGGTATCAGTCTGATCCCGGTGAATGTCACTGGATAGCCGTAAAGAATATCCTGAAGTACTTGAGAAGGACTAAGGATGTATTCTTGGTGTATGGTGGAAAGGAAGAGCTCGTTGTAAGTGGTTACACGGATGCCAGCTTCCAAACTGATAGGGATGATTCGAAGTCTCAGTCAGGGTTTGTGTTTTGCCTGAATGGAGGAGGTGTGAGCTGGAAGAATTCCAAGCAAGAGACAGTTGCTGATTCTACAACTGAGGCTGAGTATATCGCTGCGGCAAATGCAGCGAAGGAGGCTGTATGGATTAGGAAATTCATCGGCGAGCTAGATGTAGTTCCTATCATTGTTGGTCCCGTAGTTCTCTACTGTGATAACAATGGTGCAATTGCACAATCTAAGGAACCTAGATCCCATCAGCGCTCCAAGCACATACTACGGCGGTTCCATCTTATTCGTGAGATTGTCGAACGAGGAGATGTGAACATTTGCAGAGTGCCGACTGAGGAGAATATTGCAGATCCACTGACAAAGCCTCTCGCGCAGAGAAAGCATGATGGTCATACTAGATCAATGGGTATACGATACCTGAGTGATCAACTCTAGTGGGAGTCTTGTGGGTTGCATGTAAAATATATATTCTGTTGGCTGTTTATTATTCATATGATGAATAGTGTGCCAATTATTTCTTTTTACAATTAATGGCAAGTTCTTTTATTATGATATACTGTTTATATATGATAGAATAAAATTCGTGATAAATACCCTTAGAATGTTCGCTTCCATAGGACATCAAGTACGTGACTTGAATGTGAGAGCCTATGATTTTGAAGCTTCATTCTTAAAAGGTCCCTGGTCGAGGTATCATCGTAGAAGCTAAGGGTGATGATGATACATTAAGACTAGCATGTGTGTTGACTGATGACCGGTTCTCACAGGTCATGATATTGTGATATCAAGTCATCACGTGGGTACTTGTTAGTGAACAAGTTTTACTGGACAGACCCAACCTGAGACTACTTTGTGGATTGTTACTTAAAAGTGTCACAAGTAGGTCTCATTTGACAATGGTGTTGTGGTCCTTTGACCTGAAGTCACAGCATTCATCGAGTGAGGAAGAGCGTGCTTTGATGTCATCTAAAGTCTTCCTTGAAGAAGGTTGATGATAAGGGTGGTTGTTGGGTACGTTACGAATCATTTGGGTGTTTGGGTGTGAGCAGATATAGGATTTGTCCTCCTATATAACAGGAGTTGCATCCATGGGCCCCTTGATGGAATTGGACTGAGAAATGCATGGCCATGCTTGGTTGAGTCAATATGTGATATTGATCTTACCATTCTCTGGAAGTCCGTTCTAGATCAAGAAATTTGGATTGAGCTATTATGAGGGTGACACGGTCCATGCCTCTAGTTCTTTCCGGATGTAAGGGACAAAGGGACAAAGACAACGCTGGAACATTGGTCATAAAGGCTTATGAGTTATGAACTCTTATTGCTTGGGGAGCAATGATGCATTGCTAGATGCCGCTCATTGTTTGTGAGGTTTTTTGTTTGGTACTTTCAAGATCAAGTGGGAGACTGTTGGAGTTACCATTGTGATCTAGAAGTGGTCAAACATGTAATGTCACTGCCAACGCGATATGAGCCTGCAGGGTCGCACATAAGAGCATGTGGAGAAGATGGAAGATTGACTGTGTTGGTAAAGATTACCAATCACCATATAGAATGGGGGAGGTCCAGCAAATGTTGCTGTCTGAATTCATCGGGTTTACACGGATAGAATTCGTCGGAATTCGTCGGATATGATTCGTCGGATTCGTCGGATTGTTCCGTGGAATCCCGACGAATTGTTACAGATATCCTTAACTCGGCAAATGTTGCCGTCTGATATGATTCGTCGGAATTCGTCGGATTCGTCGGATTGTTCTGTGGAATCCCGACGAATTGTTACAGAGATCCTTAACTCGGCAAATGTTGCCGTCTGATGTGATTCGGCGGAATTCGTCGAATTGTCCCGTGAAAATTCGACGAATGCTGTTCCGTGGAATCCCGACGAATTGTAACAGAAACCCCAATTCTACTGTCCTGTCTGCGGATAGCGATTCTTCTAGAAGCCTGTTTATACTTTGGGTATAAATAGACCTTCTTTTAGGGTTCTTATAACTTACGAAGGAATCCAATCGACGGATGAGTTCCGCCCTAGCCGACGGAAGGTGTTCCGCCCGAACCCTAGACGGAAGGAGTTCCGCCCCCCGTTCACCTCCGCCAACCTCCTCTCCGACGATTGTCGCCGGTGCTGTTCTTCCTGAAGCGGATCTAGCAATCCGTGGAAGTGCAAGGTGCAGTTGTTCTCCCTTCCGAGTTGCGTGCGACGTGACTTGGCGTTCTCCTGGCTCGTGTGGACTGCTGTAGAGACGTAGACATTATTCTACGTGAGGACTCGCACAGCCGACGACATGACTCAACTCGTGGAGCATCTAGGTTGGATTTGATCCAATCCCGCAAAGGTAATTTCATACCTAGCATTTTATTAACTTCTTGATTCAATGTTCATGGCCCGATCCAAATTCTTTTGGGTTATTCTGTTTATTTCCGCTGCGCCTACATGTGATGTATGGTTCTAGAAAAACCCAACAGTGGTATCAGAGCTAGGTTCCGGTCATGAATGTTGTTTCAGAAGTTTGGTTATTCCAGTACGTGCAAATCTAAGTATTTAGAAGCGTTCTAAATGTCAAGATTTCTTCCTGGAACATCAAAACTTGATGATTTTTTCATGGGAAATCGGTGGTGATTTTGAAAAAAAAAAATTGAACCCCGCCAGGAACGTCTGGGATTTCCTGGTAATTTCTAATTATTAGAAATTGTTGTCTCCTTAGCAGTAGCCGTCCCTCAAGTGGTTAATGAACCCTTATATTGTTTTGGATTTTGAATCCAATAATGAGAGACGAGCTTGTCTACTGCTTTAAGTCGAGTTGTCTTTGCCTTTGTCCAATGCATGTAAATCTGAAGATTTGGAAGAGTTCTAAATGTCCAGATTTAGCCCTTTCGTCTATCAAAGGTTGATAGTCTTATGTTGTGCACATAAGGGATGTATGTGGATTTTAGAAATTTTGCTTTTCTGTTGATGTGCACTTTGATCAAATGTTGATCATGGTTAAGTGTTAACCTATTATTAAAATTAAAATCCCTTCATCAAATATTAAGTGTTCGGATGCCTTCCGATGGATGACACTCTTCCTGCCTCGATCGATGAAGTGTGGGCTTGCCAAAGCAAGGCGCATTAATCTATCTTGGTAAGGGTGCGAGCGGATAAATGTGATATCCCACTGTCGACATCGGGTCTAACTTAACTAGGTGACCTCAAAGGTTGAGTGCCTAGAGGCATAGGGTTGGCATGCACCATATGATGGATGCGAATAAGGAGTTATTCACCAGCCATACAAGAGTTGCATGAGGATGCAATTGGCAAGCGTTGCTTACCTAAATAACCGCATTATGAGAGGAACGCCAAAGCGGACTTGTGGTGTTGGTGAAATACGGATCTTGTCCACTAAGAGAGTAGCTCGCATGGACTCTTCGAATTGATAGTGAGGGTTATCAATTTGAATAAAATAGTGGGAGTATTTAATTGAAGTCCAAATTAAAATAAATTGTATTTTGAAATTAAGGTACTGATTAAATTCTGCATGAATTCTTGTAGAATTCCATGGCAAGTGGTTCACATTCCACCTTGTCCCTGAGAGCTATCCTTGAGAAGGGCAAGCTTAGTGGGACGAACTATATGGATTGGTATAGGAACCTGAGAATTGTTCTCAGGCAAGAGCGAAAGCTCTACGTCTTGGAAGAAGAAGCCCCCGAGGTGCCGACCGGGAACTCGTCCCGTGTTGATAAGGATGCTTATAAGAAGTATACCGATGACGCCTTAGACGTCGAGTGCCTTATGCTTGCCACCATGAACTCTGAGCTTCAGAAGCAACACGAGAACATGGGGTGCAAGGAGATTGACGCACCTAAAGAAATTGTTTCAAGGGCAAGCTCGTCAAGAGAGGTTCAATGTCACGAAGGCCTTATTTCAGTGCAAAACGGGAGCTCGAGACTCGGTTGGTACTCACGTACTCAAGATGATTGGGTATATAAAGAACCTGGAGAGACTGGGTTTTCCTCTGGGTCAAGAGTTGGCCACAGATCTTATCCTGCAATCGTTGCCGGATAGTTATGAGCAGTTCGTCGTGAACTACAACATGAATGAAATAGACAAGACATTGCCCGAGCTCCTAGGCATGTTGCGAACTGCCGAGATAAACATGAAGAAGGCCAAGCCTGCCAGTCCCATATTGATGGTACATAAAGGCAAGGGTAAGGTCAAGGGCTTCAAGAAGACGAAGGTGGGACCTAAGTCACATCTTGAGCCCAAATCTTCTGCGCTGAAAAAGAAGAGCACCGTGAAGGAAGGGAAATGCCACCACTTTGGCAAGGCTGGTCATTGGAGGAGGAATTGTCCTTCGTACATTGACGGTCTGCAGAAAATGAAGGGAGGTATGACTTCCGCTTCGAATATTTACGTTATAGAGATAAACCTTTCTGCTCCTTCATCTTGGGTATTGGATACCGGATGTGGTTCTCACATTTGTACAAATGTGCAGGAACTGGGAAGGAGGAGATTGCTAAGTAAAGGAGAGGTGGACCTGCGCGTCGGCAATGGAGCAAGAGTTGCTGCTGTAGCGTAGGGGTTTACCGTCTTTCTTTGCCCAGTGGGCTTGTAATAGAACTTAATAATTGTTATTTTGTTCCGGCCATAACTAGAAACATTATATCCATTTCATGCTTAGACATGATTGGATTTTCTTTTATAATTAAGAACAATTGTTGTTTTATATTTAAGAATGATGTTTGTTATGTTGTAGCTCAATTGTTTAATGGTCTTTATGTTTTGAACCTAAGCCATCCGATCAATAATGTAGATAATAATAAAAGACTAAGAACAAATGACTCAAATCCTACATATCTCTGGCATTGTCGTTTGGGCCATATAAACGAGAAGCGCATATCCAAGCTCCATAAAGATGGACTATTGGACTCATTTGATTATGAATCATTTGAGCGATGCGAGTCTTGTTTATTAGGCAAAATGACTAAAGCCCCTTTCACTGGTTATACTGAGAGGGCTGAGGATCTTTTGGGTATAGTACATAGTGATGTATGCGGACCCATGAGTTCTATGGCTAGAGGTGGGTATTTCTACTTCGTTACATTTACTGATGATTTCAGTAGATACGGATACGTGTATCTTATGAAGTGCAAATCCGAAACTTTTGAAAAGTTCAAAGAGTTTAAGAATGAAGTGGAGAACCAATTGGGTAAAAAGGTTAAAGCACTCCGATCTAATCGAGGTGGCGAATACCTGAGTCATGAGGTCCGTGATCATCTGAAAGAGTGTGGTATTGTATCACAGCTCACTCCACCTAGGACACCGCAGCATAATGGTGTGTCTGAGAGGAGAAATCGTACTCTGTTAGACATGGTACGGTCGATGATGAGTCATGCAGACTTGCCTGTTTCCTTTTGGGGTTTTACTTTAGAGACTGCTGCAATGACACTGAATCGCGCTCCGACGAAAATGGTTCTAAAGACACCATATGAGATATGGACTGGGAAGCGTCCTAGTATGTCATTCATTAAAATTTGGGGCTGTGAGGCATACGTACGACGTCAAATGCCTGACAAGCTGGAACCCAAATCAGATAAGTATTATCTGGTGGGATATCCTAAGGAAACGAAAAGATATTACTTTTACCTACCGTCTGAGGGCAAAGTGTTTGTCGCAAGGACGAGTGTCTTCTTGGAGAAAGAGTTCTTGTTAAGAAAGACGCAAAAGGTAGAACTTGAAGAAGTTCAAGAACCACAAGTATTGAATGAACCAGAATTGGATTCTGAGCCAGGACTACAAGATGTTGTAGCTAGAGAACCTGCTCAAGAGACACAAGTCCTACGTAGATCTGGTAGACCAAGATTTGAGCCTGAAAGATATGGATTTCTCGTATCTCAAATAGGTAATGTGTTGTTTATGGATCATGATGATGAACCAGCGACCTACCAAGAGGCTATGAATGGACCGGACTCCGACAAATGGCTTGAGGCTATGAAATCCGAAATGGAGTCCATGTATACAAACCAAGTTTGGAACTTGGTGGAACCACCTGAAGGGGTACGACCCATAGGGTGCAAGTGGGTATTCAAGAAGAAGACCGACATGGATGTGAATGTACAGACATTCAAAGGGCGACTGGTGGCTAAGGGTTTCAAGCAAATTCATGGTGTTGACTATGATGAGACCTTTTCCCCTGTTGTCATGATAAAGTCCATTAGGATATTGCTGCGTATTATGACTACGAGATCTGGCAGATGGATGTCAAAATGGCTTTCCTAAATGGAAACCTCCTTGAGGAAGTGTACATGACACAACCCGAGGGTTTTGTATCCCCAAATGAAGCCATTAAAATATGCAAGCTGAACAGGCCCATCTATGGATTGAAACATGCCTCTAGAAGTTGGAATCTTCGTTTTGATGAGAAGATCAAAGAGTTTGGTTTTGTCAAGAATGAGGATGAACCGTGTGTTTACAAGCGAATCAGTGGGAGCATTGTTGTCTTCCTGATATTGTATGTAGATGACATACTGCTGATCGGGAATGACATACCTACCCTGAAAGTTGTTAAGAACAACCTAGGGAAATGCTTTTCTATGAAGGACTTGGGTGAAGCGACTTACATACTCGGTATTAAGATCTATAGAGATAGATCGAAGAAGTTGCTGGGTTTGACCCAGAGTACGTACATTGAGAAGGTGTTGAAGCAGTTCAACATGCTTGAGTCCAAGAAAGGATTTTTGCCCATGTCTCATGGTGTAAATCTCTCTAAGGACCAGTGTCCAAAATCTTGTGAAGATAAGGACCGCATGAAGTTGATTCCATATGCTTCGGTAATTGGGTCAATCATGTATGCAATGTTATGTACTCGACCCGATGTCTCTTTTGCTTTGAGCATGACTAGCAGGTATCAGTCTGATCCCCGTGAATGTCACTGGATAGCCGTAAAGAATATCCTGAAGTACTTGAGAAGGACTAAGGATGTATTCTTGGTGTATGGTGGAAAGAAAGAGCTCGTTGTAAGTGGTTACACGGATGCCAACTTCCAAACTGATAGGGATGATTCGAAGTCTCAGTCAGGGTTTGTGTTTTGCCTGAATGGAGGAGCTGTGAGCTGGAAGAATTCCAAGCAAGAGACAGTTGCTAATTCTACAACTGAGGCCGAGCATATCGCTGCGGCAAATGCAGCGAAGGAGGCTGTATGGATTAGGAAATTCATCGGCGAGCTAGATGTAGTTCCTAGCATTGTTGGTCCCGTAGTTCTCTACTGTGATAACAATGGTGCAATTGCACAATCTAAGGAACCTAGATCCCATCAGCGCTCCAAGCACATACTTCGGCGGTTCCATCTTATTCGTGAGATTGTCGAACGAGGAGATGTGAACATTTGCAGAGTGCCGACTGAGGAGAATATTGCAGATCCACTGACAAAGCCTCTCGCGTAGAGAAAGCATGATGGTCATACTATGTAACATCCCCCAGACAGCTAAACCCCCCAGGTGATTGTGTCATGACAAGGTCATGACAAGGCCTTGGTAGTGTAGAAACCCCTTTAACTTAGGCAAGATTAGGGTTGAAAGTGCCTTGGACTGCAAATAGCAATTTCTAGTTACCAAGCTTAGGGTTGGACTTTAGGGCCTCAACTTGATCAATTGACCCCACCATAGTATTCCTAACCCTTTAGGGGCCCCTTAGGGCACCAAGGGCACATTGGGGTCAACCAAAGAGGCCAAATTGACCAAAGTAAACCCAAACCCTAAATTGGTCAAAGTAGCCTATTTAGAGCCAATTATCCTTCACCATGACAAATTGATCACTCACCTAGGTCTAGAATACCATAAGGGACCTAGTAGACCTAAAAGCCCCATCATGGGACCCCCAGTGGTGCAAATTGACCAAAATGCCCTTTTTAGGTCAAAATGGCAATTCTTCATTAAATGCCCTAATTGACCATCACCATGTTAAATTGACCTTACCCATAGTGTTATCATATCATAGGGGACCCAGTGGACCAAAAGCCCCTTGACTGGGTCAACCCTAGGGCTCAATTTGACCAAAGTCAACTTAGCCTGTTTTGGTCAAATCAGCTTAAATTGGGTCAAGTAAGACCCATATGACCAAATTGACCCCACCAATAGTTTCTAAACCTAATTTGGAATCCAAGGGACCCAGAAGCCCCATCCTAGGGTCACCCAATTGACCAATTTGACCAAAAGTCAAAATTGCCCAATTTAGGTCAAATCTCTTAAACCTAGCCCAATCCCTTTGGGTTAAGCCCAAATTGACCATTTGACCAGCCTAGTAGACTGATATTAAGCATGAGAGAGAGGGAAATTTCGGCCATGGTAATTAGGAGAGAGAAATGGGGGTTTTGGAGGAAAGAGGAAGAGAGAGAAAGGTGGCCATTAATGGCCAAAGGAGACCAAGGGCCACCCCCTTCCTCTCCCAATGGATTGGTGCCTCTCCCCTCTTCAATTTGAAGAAGCTTAACAGCCAGGGCCGGCCACAAGGGGGCTGTAATTGGAGGAGTTTCATGGTGGCCGAAAACTCCATTCATGGCCATTAATGGTGGCAATCAAGGGGAGGCCCTTCCTCTCCTCAAATTGAAGCCTTTAAAAGCTTCACCTGGCAGAGAGGAGCATTTTCCCCCACTTACCTGAAGGATTCGGGCAACTTGATGTGGAGGATGCACAACTCACATCAATGGAGGCCGGCCATGGAAGCTCAACCAGTCGGCAAGGCAATCGACCCCAAATCAGGTCCAATCCCCCTCCCCTCACTCAGTGGTTAGATCATAATCTGACTGGGGCTCGATTCGAGTTCAATTGGGCTCGAATTGTGCACTCAAGGGTGCTCGTTTTTTAGCACAGTTTTCCTCCCCGAAACCCCGACTCCGGCCACCACCGGCCGGCAAACGACCTCCTATCGGCGGCCACCACCTCAACGGAGGTGGTGGTGGCACTTGCCGGCCGGGGGGAAATGAGGATGGCCGGGAAATCAAGGTTGAAGGCGGCCCAGGCGCGGGCTATCAGAGCCGTTGATCCATTGGAGAAGACGACCGGATGCCGTGGATTTTGCTTTAAGATTCGTGCACCCCCTTAGTTCTAATTCCATTTTCTGTGATTAAAAATGCAGCTCCTTATTAATTCTGGTAAAAATAGTTAGAGGCCGATTCAGAAAAAGTGGTCAACATAAAAAATGTAGCCCTTGATGTCTAGTTTAATACAAAATTGAAATCACTCAATTTGGAGTCCTGGTTAGGGCACAACACTCATTTTAGTGGGGACTGTCCATATGGCTATCCAGAACTTGTTTTTGATGCCCACACCAATCTAGAACTCCAAATGACTTGAAATTTAGAGGGTAGGCTACTCTTATATACATATAACACATGTCCAAAAATCAGATTGATTGGAGAACTTTTCCCCTTAGTTTTTGGAAAAATTCAATAATCCTTGTGGGACCTAATTAGGTGCCCTAAACACATCAAAACCCTTCCAAATTTGGATGGGAGGTCCTAGAGAGCAAGTAGAGTCACTGGTTAAAAATTCATGATTTATGGAGTCGATTTGGTGGGGTAATTCACCAAAACAATCTTAGGCTCCCTAGGTTTAGGCAAAACTTTGGGTGAGTGCCCCCACACTTCCACAAAGCCAAATGGCTTCATATTTGGGGTGCACCTCACCCTCCCCCATGCCAACCTCCAGTCCAAATTTGGTGGCCATTGGAGAAGGTTTGCCCTAGTAAACCACAAAGGGGCTAAATTGCTATTTGCACCTCAAATAGGTACCCATTGGAATCCCACTCCTCACCAAATGTTGGTAGGATCTTGGGCGATCTTTTACTGACCCATGGTCAGTATAGTGAGTAGTATGGACTTGGGCAAGGTAGGGAGTTCTCTTGAGAATAGTTTGCTTAAAGGTTATGTTTAGGGCAAAAGTAAACCTAAGCTAATTTTTGGAGTGTGGAGGGGCTTCCTCCCACTGATTGTTGGGGTGACCTTGGTCACTGCCTTGGGAGGTAGGAGACACCCCAAGGAGTAACTTTGGATGAGTTAGGGCCTAGTGTGCCCTTAAACCCTAGTGGTTAAGTTTATGGTGCCCTTTAGGGTTTGTGAAGGACATAGAAGTATATGTCCATGGAGAGAAGTGCAATAGCCCTCTCTGAGCTCTAAGAGTGTTTTAATCCCCTCACAAGAGGTTTGAATGGATTTGGAGAAGTTTAGACCCTAACCCTAGGCTAAACCCTAATGGGGTGCAAGTAGAGGCTATTGAAGGAAGAGGGGTCAAACCTCAATGGTTTGACTTGAAATTTTGAGGAGATGGCCTTAGTAACCAGTGAATACTACTGTGAGAATTTGGAGGGATTTAGAGTTGCCAATCCTAAGTAATAAACCCTTGGGTAGATTTGCAAATAATTAGGGTTTTGGATTTTAGGATGAAATAACACTTAATGTTTAACCATCTTCTGTCACAATCTTAGTTTTAATGTTATTAATCCCTGGAAAATTCTGTTAAACCAGGAAAGAACTTTTGGATGTCCAAATTGTAATATTTCATAATGTTGGCAACTTTTGGGATGATCAATTGTAGGGTGTTAGATTTTTTTAATTACATGAAACTTTGCTGGATGCCATTTCATACCAATATGTACCCACTGTATTTTTCTCATAATTTTTGGGTTAATATTTTTGGTACCTCTAGTTCATTTTGGAATAAATTGCAAATATATCCTCTGTGGAAATTACAAATGTACCCTCTGTGGAACTTGGTCAAACTTTGTAGGACTGAATATTTTAGTTTTTATCACCTCTGTATTAAATTGCATAAGGTTTGGAGATCATATGAGGGTACCTCCTTTGGAATTTACTGGTAATAAATGAGTTTTGGAATTTTGAAAAATAGTAAATCTTGCTGGTTTTTCCTAAGAATTCATATCCACTGATTTTTAGGTACCCTTTATTTATGTAAAAATTTAGGCAGGCATTGGATGTCAGGAAAGCATACTTGCAGTTCAAACCTTAGGAAGTGGTATTTTGGGAAAAATGATTTAAATACTATTATTACTTGGAAAATTATGAAACCCTGGATTTGGCCTTAAATATGTAGTATGGACCTCCAATAAAATTGTTGAATCATAGGATTGAGTATTTAGTGTACTCCCCTTCATGAGCATCAAAGCGTTGAGGATGGTCTGCGTTTAGCAAATTGGCAATTTTGGGGTTGTAGGCCAAATTGGATTATATTGATTGGAGAGTGAGGGCCTCATGGTAATTATGTGGATATGAGAGGACCCTTGGAGAGAATTAAAGTTTGATGAGTCCTAGGGTGGTGGGGTGCCATCCTTGGGGTAGGTCGTCCTGTGGATGACGAAAGGTCATCTTTTGTCTATTAAGGCCTAAAAGCACTTAGGTTTAGACCGGGTGAAATGTTAAGAGGGTTTCTTATGGTTAGTAACTAATAACATTAAGTGTCTTGGGAATGGGAACTTTGGGGTGTCATCTCGTAGTGGTTCCTAGCACCGTAGCGAGCCCCTCACAGGGTAACCCTCAGGAAGTCCAAGACTAACCCTAACTCATAGGAGTAAGACATGGTACAAGATTAACTAATAACACACTCATCCACACCCTGTGGTTTCGGAAGTTTAGTTGGATTGGTTGTCCGAGCGGTGGGCTCGGTGGCTGTTGCAGCAGACTAGTTAGTCTGGTGAGCTTATGGCTCGGAAGGTTACTGATGACGGGCAGGTTAGCCCGGGGAGCTTTTGGCTCGGAAGATTATTGATGGCGGGCAGGTTAGCCCGGGGAACTCATGGCTCAGAGATAGGGAGTAGAACATGTTGCATGTGCACTGAAGGTGGTGGGTCTTCGGTATTGGACGGTCGTTCACACCGATGTCAATACGTTGACTCGACAGGTGTGGTTTTACACTTAGCCTTGATAGTCTGGCGGTCCAGTCAGCAAGAGTACACAGACGCTCTGCGGGTTTTGTGGAGGCGTACGATAGGTCTAGGTTGGGTAGTGTGAATACCAACCTAGAGGTGGGCGAGGCCCAACCCACCGCTTCCGTTTGCCACTACGGGAGTATCCTGGGAGTCTAGCTCGCTCCAAAAAGGGGGAACTAAAGGTCTATGCGCATAGAGTCGTAGTGGGTGAGTTGCACTTGTATGAACATAGTATAACAGCATACTTTGCGTGTCATAGCATAATCATTGCATTCAACCTACCCCTAACGTATAAGTCGGTTATGGGACTTCTTATACGGTAGGCCCTGCTAAACGACCCCTTGGTCTATAGGTTTGTATGGGCATTCCTATAAATCAATGGTTACTTTTATATTACTTCGCTTGCCATTATATATACTGCTTACTATTCTTTACATGTTCTTTACTATGCCTACTTACTGCTTCATATATATAAACACCTGTTTAGTTGTAGATTCGCCGTCATCTGCTCTTGTATTTACCCCTTGAATGTCCTCCGCTTCCTCCTCCCATACGGTGCCTAGGAGCCATTGGGGGAGGGGTGGGGAATTGGCTGAGTCATTTTGACTGACGGTCGGTGGACCTTATCATTTTAGGAGTTCGAGGAGACGCAGCAACCTCTGAGAAACAGGTACAGCAGGATCCGACATGGTGGACCCCACGACCATGCTACCATTGTCACCAGCCGGGACATACTCGGGTCAGATGTCCCATGATGAGTGGAACCCCTCCAGCACAGCGATCAGGAGACCGACGGCGAAGACGTAGACGTGGATTGCGAGGCAGCAACCGCAGGCCAAAAGAGAAGAAGCATCCAGTGTTGCAGCACCAGTGGAGCCCGGAGTCTGCAGGGATGGGCCAGTCAGGTCAGGGTGCTCCGGTTTCAGTGTCGGTGACGATTAGCTTTAGTTTTACTTTGGAGTTAGCTCCCGCGAGTGATCTTGTAGTGAGGAAATGATGTATAGGGCAAGAGCCCCTTTATTAGTGTATCCCTTGTTATCTTTATTCAGTTAATATATGTGGACATTTACCTTTACGGTTTTAATTCATGTGATTCTGTGGACTTGTCTTCTCTTTATTGTACTTTTCTTCGTGATCGATTTGGCCGGCAGGATCGGCGTTTTGTAGTGGCGACCTTCCCGAGTGAAGGTGTCACTGCAAAGCGGCGGTTCTGGGCCTAAGACCCGGTGGTTTTTGCAAAAAAAAAATGGGGTCTTACATACTAGATCAATGGGTATACGATACCTGAGTGATCAACTCTAGTGGGAGTCTTGTGGGTTGCATGTAAAATATATATTCTGTTGGCTGTTTATTATTCATATGATGAATAGTGTGCCAATTATTTCTTTTTACAATTAATGGCAAGTTCTTTTATTATGATATACTGTTTCTATATGATAGAATAAAATTCGTGATAAATACCCTTAGAATGTTCGCTTCCATAGGACATCAAGTACGTGACTTGAATGTGAGAGCCTATGATTTTGAAGCTTCATTCTTAAAAGGTCCCTGGTCGAGGTATCATCGTAGAAGCTAAGGGTGATGATGATACATTAAGACTAGCATGTGTGTTGACTGATGACCGGTTCTCACAGGTCATGATATTGTGATATCAAGTCATCACGTGGGTACTTGTTAGTGAACAAGTTTTACTGGACAGACCCAACCTGAGACTACTTTGTGGATTGTTACTTAAAAGTGTCACAAGTATGTCTCATTTGACAATGGTGTTGTGGTCCTTTGACCTGAAGTCACAGCATTCATCGAGTGAGGAAGAGCGTGCTTTGATGTCATCTAAAGTCTTCCTTAAAGAAGGTTGATGATAAGGGTGGTCGTTGGGTACGTTACGAATCATTTGGGTGTTTGGGTGTGAGCAGATATGGGATTTGTCCTCCTATATAATAGGAGTTGCATCCATGGGCCCCTTGATGGAATTGGACTGAGAAATGCATGGCCATGCTTGGTTGAGTCAATATGTGATATTGAGCTTACCATTCTCTGGAAGTCCGTTCTAGATCAAGAAATTTGGATTGAGCTATTATGAGGGTGACACGGTCCATGCCTCTAGTTCTTTCCGGATGTAAGGGACAAAGGGACAAAGACAACGCTGGAACATTGGTCATAAAGGCTTATGAGTTATGAACTCTTATTGCTTGGGGAGCAATGATGCATTGCTAGATGCCGCTCATTGTTTGTGAGGTTTTTTGTTTGATACTTTCAAGATCAAGTGGGAGACTGTTGGAGTTACCATTGTGATCTAGAAGTGGTCAAACATGTAATGTCACTGCCAACGCGATATGAGCCTGCATGGTTGCATATAAGAGCATGTGGAGAAGATGGAAGATTGACTGTGTTGGTAAAGGTTACCAATCACCATATAGAATGGGGGAGGTCCAGCAAATGTTGCTGTCTGAATTCATCGGGTTTACACTAATAGAATTCGTCGGAATTCGTCGGATATGATTCGTCGGATTCGTCGGATTGTTCCGTGGAATCCCGACGAATTGTTACAGAGATCCTTAACTCGGCAAATGTTGCCGTCTGATATGATTCGTCGGAATTCGTCGGATTCGTCGGATTGTTCCGTGGAATCCCGACGAATTGTTACAGAGATCCTTAACTCAGCAAATGTTGCCGTCTGATGTGATTCGGCGGAATTCGTCGAATTGTCCCGTGAAAACTCGACGAATGCTGTTCCGTGGAATCCCGACGAATTGTAACAGAAACCCCAATTCTGCTGTGCGGTCTGCGGATAGCGATTCTTCTAGAAGCCTGTTTATACTTTGGGTATAAATAGACCTTCTTTTAGGGTTCTTATAAGTTACGAAGGAATCCAATCGACGGATGAGTTCCGCCCTAGCCGACGGAAGGTGTTCCGCCCGAACCCTAGACAGAAGGAGTTCCGCCGCCCCGTTCGCCTCCGCCGACCTCCTCTCCGATGATTGTCGCCGGTGCTGTTCTTCCTGAAGCGGATCTAGCAATCCGTGGAAGTGCAAGGTGTAGTTGTTCTCCCTTCCGAGTTGCGTGCGGCGTGACTTGGCGTTCTCCCGGCTCGTGTGGACTGCTGTAGAGACGTAGACATTATTCTACGTGAGGACTCGCACAGCCGACGACAAGACTCAACTCGTGGAGCATCTAGGTTGGATTTGATCCAATCCCGCAAAGGTAATTTCATACCTAGCATTTTATTAACTTCTTGATTCAATGTTCATGGCCCGATCCAAATTCTTTTGGGTTATTCTGTTTATTTCCGCTGCGCCTACATGTGATGTATGGTTCTAGAAAAACTCAAAAGCGCGCTTGTGAGCGCGCAAGGAAGAAGGAGGAGAGAGAAAATCCGTAGGAGGATTTTCTCGACCGGAGAGAGAGAAAGTCTCAAAAGAGGGGAGAGATGGAGGAGGAGAAGAAGAAGATCCCCCAAAAAGTGAAGCCTTGGGGTTCTATTTATAGTTTTTGACGGTGGCACTTTCGTAATTAAATGGGTGGTTAGGGTAGTTATGGTGGTTATGCGGCTACCCGTACACCATAACCAATTTATGTGTTATACGCACACTTATCATGAATATAGCTACGCGCACACCAGTTTGTATAGTTTTGCAGTGATATGTATTCATATTACGGATATGGTTATGACCATATTATTTGCTATACGTAGACTGTATTGAAGGAATTTACTATTTGCACCCCCATGTTGGAGGATTTTACTATTTGCACTCCATGATGGAGGAATTTACTATTTGCACCCCCATGTTGGAGGATTTTACTATTTGCACCCCATGATGCATAATTTATCTATTTGCACCCCCATGTTGAAGGATTTTACTATTTGCACTCCATGATGGAGGAATTTACTATTTGCACCCCCATGTTGGAGGATTTTACTATTTGCACCCCATGATGCAGAATTTATCTATTTGCACCCCCATGTTGAAGGATTTTACTATTTGCACCCACATGTTGGGTGATTTTACTATTTGCACTCCATGATGGAGGAATTTACTATTTGCACCCCCATGTTGGAGGATTTTACTATTTGCACCCCATGATGGAGGAATTTACTATTTGCACCCCCCATGTTAGAGGATTTTACTATTTGCACCCCATGATGCAGAATTTTACTATTTGCACCCCCATGTTGAAGGATTTTACTATTTGCACTCACATGTTGGGTGGTTACGGGGATAGTGGGGTTTCTTTGGATAACCGCACACCCATGAATGGGGTGCGGTTAGCGCCTTCAAGGAAACCCTATCATTTGCCCCCCAAGTCCCCGAAGTTCAGAGCCGGGGCGAGAGAGGTGCGGGGACTTTTTGTGCGAAATAGTTGTGGCGATTGTGTTGGAGTCAGTTGATTACCTGCGGGACCGCTGCTTGATTTTCGAGGAGGTCCGAGACGTGATCTGGACTCAGGAGGTGGAGCTACATCAAATATCACACTAAAATATACGCTAAAACGATGAGTCGAATGCTAACTTTGCATCATACCGTCGACGATAGCTAGCACTTGTGAATTCCAGACAGATCAACCTTGTTGAAATTGGATGTTTCCATAAATAGCTCAAGAATGATGATAACGTCGGCGATAGCCATTACCGCAGGACAATAACTTGGATCTCTAATTATAACTGCCCAGAATTCAAATATTTCGGAACTGAAAATCCAGTTCCCGTCAGCATGTTATAACATTTTTTTGAACTACAATAATATGTTATAACATATCTTCCGCACCCTTAAAACTGCTTCAAACAGCAAATGATATGTTACAAAAAATCTGTGTCTTTTCTTCTGGACTTTAAATATGCATATCATTCGATTGTTTACGCTCGATACTATTTAATTAATTTCTGCAACAAAGACATGCAAAAATGTCAATAAGTCCTAACTTTCGTCATATATCAAATCAATCATGTTTAGTGCATTTGCACTCAATTTTTATGGAATATATTACACAGATGAGCGCAAAATATGGAATAAAATGACTTATTTATGAGAAGTTATCACCTCACCGCCAGCCAGAATTACGGGGTCATTCAGACGACCAAACTCCACCAAATTAAGTGAAATCAGAGCCAAATTGAGCTCGATTTCGATTTGAAATCCTTCTAGGATGGTTACACAAGGGGAAGGGGAAGGAATCTCACCTCAAATGGTAGTGCTCTCCTGGAACGGGTTTGGGATGGCATAGCTTGGTCGGCCTTGGTATCTCTGCTTCTCTTGAGGTCTTCCACTCAATTTCTTTGCTTAGAACCACTGCCTGCGAGAATTGTGAGCTAACTGAGGGGTAAGGGGGGGGGCATTTATAGGCTGGGGGAGGAGGTATCATTTTTCCTCCTTTCTTCTTCCATAGCCGGCCATAGCAACAACTGTCTGTCACCTAGCCCACCTTTGATGGCTCCTGGTGACTTCAGAGGCTTCCTCTTAGCTTCCTAAGGATGGTTTAGGCCATGCAAGATTCTAAATATTTCTCTTGAAGTATTTCTAAATTGGGCAAGAATCTTCTTAAAAGAGCTTTGGCCTTTGACTTGGCTTAATTAGCCTAATCAAGGCTTATCTGAAATTGATCATGAGGTTTGAGTAAAGATGAGTTTAGTGCTCGATCCTTGAGCTTTTGGGCAAGTGTAGGGTGAAGGTGTTCTAAATGAAGGTTTTGGCCTTAATTAAACCATGGTTTGACCATGGTTAATTTTGGTTGACCATGTTTGACTAAAGTCAACAATATGGTGGGTTAGTTACCTTAGGTCATGAGGAATGAATTAACTAGCTCAATTGGTCAAGAATGGGGTCAATTGGGTTTGATTTGGTCAATTAGGTCTAAGTGCACATTTCACCCCTTTAAGGGTTCCACATTGTCTCCAAGGTGAGGTGGTGCACCAATTGGGTGCCAATGGGCTTCTAAGGTCCCCATCTAGAATTGGGATGTTACAGCGATGACCTCTAGATCTCAATGACATGTTTGACAATCGCTAAGAGCGGACAAAAGTCACTTTACGTCACATCCGAGTGTCAAGCTCCGGCATTGATGCGCAAAACTATGCCCACAAACGACAACGACAAGTGTACCGTGTAGAAAGTAGTATAGTTTATAAAAACTAAGGTCGTATTAGACTCTGGGTGGTTGAGTAATTCTACTTCGAAAGATCACTATTATTCTATCAATAAAACTTTGGGTTGGTTTGCAAGAAAAGTAAAAAGGATGAAAGAAACAATTGCTAAAAGATTAACACTTGATCTTGAATCACCTTGGAGTAAAAATAGCAAGAACAAATAAGATTCTAATTTTCTTTAAAGACTTTGACCGTGGAGGTTCCCAACTTCTGAGCGCACCCTTGGTCGAGGATACATCCTACTGAGTTTAGGTGGAACAACCGAACTCTCGTTCTATAATTGAAACCCCTAAAACTCGCTTTATCGCGGTGAACCCCTCTATTGGATTTGACTCTAATCTGGGAGATTTATGTCATCCTCTCTCGAGGGTTGCATGTAACTCTGTTTATCCTTGAATGATCGGTTCGTCTTACGAGCTTGTTCGACTAACTAAAGAACGAAAACAAGAACGAGAATTATATAACGAAAATATAATGTCATTTCATTAAAATCAAAGATAAATCATAAGTACTCTAAGGAGAGAAAAAGTGAATCTAAATAAATTCAAAACGCATATTATTCCTTGGGTAATCTCGATTGAGTACTAATAGAAATTTAGTTACTCATTGAGATTGAGGAATTAATGAAAATAAAAGATTGCATAATAAAATGAGAATAGAATGAGAAAAAGAAAGAACTATTTTATTGATTTTTGCAAAGCAAAGAATTACAAGCTATTGAAATTGCAACTATTGAATTAAAAATTACAAGTGCAAGAAAGAAAGGAAGAGAAGTGCAAGAATGCTTAAAACAAGAAAATAATTCAAAAAATAAAGAATCTAACTCCTAAAATTCGTCTCTTAATGTAACGGTCTAGGCCCGCCAACACGGGACCCAGCTGGACCGCCGACACCCTCCCGGCCCAGGCCCACCAACACGGGACCCAGCTGGCATCGGAAGGGTTCAGCCTAACCAGATGGTCTGCAGACCATGCACCCCAACCCCTCTCAGCCCCACCACAGGGCACAGTGGGTTATTGGAGACCGCAGTCCCCCTTTGATGAGAATTGAGCCAGTTAAGCGGCAACGCGTGGACTTCCCAGGAGGTCACCCATCCCAGAATTGCTCCAGCCCGAGCACGCTTAACTATGGAGTACGTACTTTCACTTCTCATCACCAATTGAGCCCGAGCCAGCTGGGTCCCGTGTTGGCACGCCTGGGCCGGGAGGGTGCCGATGGTCCAGCTGGGTCTCGTGTTGGTAGGCCTGGACCGTTACAAAAAGTCCTATCCTGAGGATTGCACTTTTTGTAACGGTCCAGGCCCGCCAACACGAGACCCAGCTGGACCGTCGGCACCCTCCCGGCCCAGGCGTGCCAACACGGGACCCAGCTGGCACCGGAAGGGTTCATCCTAACCAGATGGTCTGCAGACCATGCACCCCAACCCCTCTTTGTCCCACCACAGGGCACAGTGGGTTATTGGAGACCGCAGTCCCCCTTTGATGAGAATTGAGCCAGTTAAGCGGCAGCGCGTGGACTTCCCAGGAGGTCACCCATCCCGTGACTACTCCAGCCCGAGCATGCTTAACTATGGAGTACTTTCACTTCTCATCACAAATTGAGCTGCAGCTCAATTGGTGATGAGAAGTGAAAGAACTATATAGTTAAGCATGCTCGAGCTGGAGTAGTACTGGGATGGGTGACCTCCTGGGAAGGCCCCGTAGAGGTACTTAACTGGATCACTTCTCACCAAAGGGAGGTTGGACAGAGAGGGGTTGGGGTGCACGGTCTGAAGGATTGCACTTTTTTGTAGCGGTCCAGGCCCGCCAACACGGGACCTAGCTGGACCACCGACACTCTCCCACCCCAACCTCCTGGGAAGTCCACGCGTTGCCGCTTAACTGGCTCAATTCTCATCAAAGGGGGACTGCGGTCTCCAACAACCCACTGTGCCCTGTGGTGGGACAGAGGGGTTGAGGTGTATGGTCTGCAGACAATCTGGTTAGGTTGAACCCTTCCGGTGCCAGATGGGTCCTGTGTTGGCGGGCCTGGGCTGGGAGGGTGTCGGCGGTCCAGCTGGGTCCCGTGTTGGCGGGCCTGGACCGCTACAGTTAAGTTCTAGAGGAGCTGGCTTTATATAGGCTGAAAATTTGGGTTACACGCCCTTGGTAACGCCCATCACTTGGGGGTGTGTAAGGGGCGTGATCTACTGGTGCGGAGGAAGACGCCTTCTGGCTTCAATGCAGGTGTTACGTACGTGTCACGCCCCTCAGTCACGCCCGTGGCCGAGGGCGTCTAACCTTAAAACTGTCGCTGGCGGGAACTCGTTGGCGGGAAACGGCGCGGGAAAGGTCACGCCCGTGACCTGGCTGTCACGCCCCCTGGTCACGCCCGTGACCTGGGGCGTGTAACTTTAAATGACGTGGCAGGGCGTTCTGACAGTTGGAGGCGGGTCGCGGCCGTGACACTATGTCACGCCCCTAGGTCACTCCCGTGACCTGGGGGACTGTAACCTGGGCTTTTTCCAGAAACGCTCCAAATTAACTCCTGGTTATGGCAGTTTGCTCCAAATTGATATTAGCAGCTCATTCTGAAAGACCCTCTTTTTTTTGCTTTTAAACCGGGTCTTACCGCCAAGAACCGTCGTCTTACGGCGACACCATTACACCCAATGGTCGTCGCCACAAGATGTCGATCCTGCCGGCTATTCATCATCATCCAGGCCAACCATAATCACAGTAATTGAAGTATTTAAATGAAACAACTCCACAAAATCACATTATACAATTATCATAATACAAGATTATAATGTCCACGATGAGAAAGAACTAAAAGAATAGGGGCTTACGCCCAGTACATGTTCAAATATAGTGCAACAACACTCTCACTCTACATCTATGCGGAAGCTATCAAACTCTGTCTTCATGCATCTGTAGCTGCTGCTGCGACGACGTGTAGTGGTTGCTCTGCTTCATCCCGTCTTCCTGTCCTGTCTCCTAAACGGGGTCCTACTGTTCCGACACATCATCCCTAAAATGATGAGGTCCAAAGACCGTCAGTCTATAAGACTCAGCATATTCCTCACCGCCTCCACCCGCGACTCCTAGGCACCGTGCGGGAGGAGGAAGCGGAGGACATCAAAGGGTAAATCAAAAGCAGGTGACATGTGGTAGACTAGCAGGTTTTATAATTACAAAACATTTAATAATAACAATTCTATGCTAGTAGAGTATAGTGTGACAGCAATAAGTAAAAGACAATGCAATATAAAGAAACATGTATAATAAATAAGAGCAGCTACGAATGCAAGCTTAACTTATATGCACACACAAAATCACATAAGCTAAGGGATCTGGCACTAAGGTAAACTCATCGTATAAAAGAGCCCATATTAATTATACGATGAGGTCTATGATTTATGCAAGAATGATATGCTATGATATGCAATGCAATGCAATGCAATGGTGTAACTCACGCATACGACTATGTACGTACAGACCTTTAGTTCCCACTCTTCGGAGGTAGCTAACCTCTCAGGCACCTCCCGTCGTGGTCAAACGGTGGCAGAGGAGCGGGTGTCTCCTCACCTAGGTGGGTAAGTCACACTACCAGACCTAGGCCCTAACGTACGTTGTGATACCAGTACCCTGTACTCACGAGCTCCTGCGTACTAAACTGAATTGGCCAGGCAGGGTTTAGGGAATCCGTCTATCGGACGCGCAGTAAAACAACCTGGCCCCTAATCAAACCACAGGCACTGCCGAGTCAACGAACTGCTGTCGGTGTGATGACTAAGCCAGAACCGAAGACCCACCACATCTTATGCATATGCAAATATGTATTATCTCTTACCACCGAGCCTTCAGCTCGTAATTCTAAACTAAATTATAAAAATCGAGCAAATCGTTCGCAGGACTATCCCAGTCCTTACTTATAACCCGAGTCTACCGCTCGCAGGACTATCCCAGCCCTTATTCCTTATAACTCGAGCCTACCGCTCGCAGGACTATCCCAGTCCTTCCTTATAACCCGAGCCTACCGCTCGCAGGACTATCCCATTCCTTCCTTATAACCCGAGCCTACCGCTCGCAGGACTATCCCAGTCCTTCCTTATAACCCGAGCCTACAGCTCGCAGGACTATCCCAGTCCATCCTTATAACCTGAGTATACCGCTCGCAGGACTATCCCAGTCCTTCCTTATAACCCGAGCCTACAACTCGCAGGACTATCCCAGTCCTTCCTTACAACCTGAGCCTACCGCTCGCAGGACTATCCAAGTCCTTCCTTATAACCTGAGCCTACCGCTCACAGGACTATCCCAGTCCTTCCTTATAACCCGAGCCTACCACTCGCAGGTATATCCAAGTCCTTCCTTATAACCCGAGCCTACCGCTCGCAGGACAATCCCAGTCCTTCCTTATAACCCGAGCCTACCGCTCGCAGGACTATCCCAGTCCTTCCTTATAACCCAAGCCTACCGCTCGAAGGACTATCCCAGTCCTTCCTAATAGTACCCGAGCCTACCGCTCGTAGGACTATCCCAGTCCTTATTTCATTCCTTCCCAAATTTGGGAGGGAGATTATGTTTCAAGTTCTCCTACTTTACTACTCTTGTCTATTGTTATTTGATCTTAGCAGCTTGGGTTGAATCTCAGACTTCCCGCGGGTTACCCGGTGAAGGGCTCACAACGGTACTAGAGAATGTGATGGTGACTGAAGCCCAAATTCACCTTTCCATGATATTTATTCTTATTGGTGTCTATCTGTCCTTATTTACCTATTACCTCTCCAGTTTCTCCATGTCCTATGATGGTTTAACATTTGGCTCGATGTTCAACTGAACCTCGAGCTCTATCTCCCCTAGGGAACGGCTACCTCATCGTATTATCTCTCGGCCACTACCTATGGTCCCTAACTTTATCCTATCACTCCTTATGTATCATGGCTCCATCCCTTTATCTTATCATTGTAGACCCCGAAACGATGTATTACTAAACGCACCCCAACTCTACGTTCAATGTTGTCTCCATTGGATGACCTCTAATCATTCTTCACAATGCACCCGATGACCCAGGGATCAATGCTTGACTGTGTGGGGATCTAGTGGTGTCTAAATCAACTTCTTTTGTTTCTATTATCGGCAGACCAGGGTGGAATCGAACTAGATTTAATCCTTAAAGTGTAACCCTGGTCCTATCTTGTCCTAATAACTTCCAGATCCTTACCCTGGGATCACAATGAGTAATGATCTAACAACCTCAGATCCTAATTTCCATAATTTCCCCGGGGTCATTTAATTGTTATCCATATTTAAAATGGAAGGGGTGCAACTAGTGACTTAAACTTCACCTGTCAACAATTGATCTCTATAAATTCTGATAAGGTCACAGTAGCATAATATTGATCTAAAAACTTCAATGCCTAAGTTTCATAATATTCCAAGGAGTATTCGTCCATAATATTCATTTAATATAAGTGGCGTGCCAATAAGGGTTTACACTACAACCACCATCTACAGGTCACAATAAATTCTGATAAAATTACAGTAGTATGATATTGACCTACAAATATCAGTGCCTAAGTTTCATAATTTTTCAAGGAGTATTCGTCCATAATATTCATTTAATACAAGTGGTGTGTCAATAAGGGTTTACACTACAACCACTGTACAATCTCGGGTTCGCCGAGAACGAGAGCGAGGGGAACGAGACTCAGGCTCACGGGCCACTCGCGAGTGATGATCTCAGGCGAATGCGAATAAGGCAAGAGCCGCGCAAACCGATCAGGCTGGCGAGCAGCACCCTCGCAGAATACTCGCAGACTCGTCGTGTTCTCGCGGGTGACCGAGTTCCCGCAGATCGCTCACAGGAGGGCAAGGAGGACCTTTACAGAAACATCCACCTAAGTCAGATTTGTGAGCCACACTCGCAAGGAGACGAAACTGTACAAACCCCGATGTTCGCCGGGTGAGGAACATGGTTTAATAGCTGCAACTTTGCGAAGAACATTGGAGGAATCCTTGCGAGAGAGAGAACTCGCCGTTAGGTTCGCGAGACGGGCACCCCCCATAATCTCGCAAGAAGGTCTGGCAAGTCCGCGCCTCGCGGGCCGTTTACTGCAGTAGTCCGGGTTTGACGAAGGTCGTTCGACGAATTTATCAGCGTTCAATGAAATCACCCGCGTTGGACAAACTCAATCCTCAGTTCGGCGAACCTACGGATCCCGTTCGGCGTTCGACGAACGTCACGCTTTTGTTCGGCAAAATAGTTTCCCGGCCTTGCGAGCTCAATCGTTCATCCGGTCCAGCAGATCTTCACAAGGTTAAGCGGAGCTCGCAGGCAGGTGTGCGAGACTTGGCCCCGAGAGACGCCATCAGAAGGAGGGTGAGCAGAGTTTTTGCAGAGCACTCGCCTGGGGGGAGTTTGCGAGCCACACTTGCGAGGAGACTCGCGGGAGCTCTCGCAAGTGACCTTCTCGCGGGCCACTGGCCCATGGGCTAGGAAGGCAAAATTACCCCTCTACCCTTGATGGTCTGCCGTTATCCCCTCCAAACAGCGGAGTTTGGTTGTTAGCAGATCAAATTGGGGTGCATTTAGTAAAACCAAAAGGCGAAATTCCGCTATTGACAGACCATGAGCAGAAAACTATAAATAGACCTTGAAGGGCACCTTGGGAGAGGATTCCATTCTCAGATCTCTGAGCTTCTTCTTCCCTTGATTACTTTGGTTTAGCTCTCTAGCTCTCCAAGGTGCCCGAGTCTCAGCTTTGGCTTGGGAGGGGAAGCGCTCAACGATCTTCCGGGTTAGTGGAGGGACCTCCTCGCTGTGACTAAGGTCTTAGTCATCTTCCTAGTCTTCAGTCTACCTTCTCCGAGGGATCAGTAAGGGCTAGCTGCCCCTCATTTCGGTGAGGGCCCCGAGCTTCACAAGAGGCCGAGAAATCGGTTTCAACATTTTTGTGCGGTGAGGATGGAGCATGGCTGGTCCAAGAAAATTCCAAAGAGGGGATGACAGGAGGCGAAGATCGAGGAGAGGAGTTCAGCGAGCCGCCGCAGGTGGTGACGCCGAGGATGTTCGCGGATTTTAGGAGGGAGGTGCTTGACACTTTCGGACTCACGGTCGCGGCGCTGCGAAGTGGGTTCGCGACCCCAGCACCTCTGGCGACCCCTCCCCAAGCAGCAGTCGGCGAGAATGCCCCGGGGGGAAGAGCCGGAAAGGAAGTCGCAGGAAGTTCAGTTCAAGACTTGGAGGGGCGAGTGCTGTTCGCCAGCCCGGCGAACTCCTTGCCGGCGAGCTCCGTGCCAGCGAGCGCGGCGCAGGCGAGCGCGCGCCCGGAGGATGTAGCGACTGTGGGAGTGGTCCAGGCGAACACCGTCCTCTGGAGCGCAGTCCACGCGAGCCCGAGTCTGGCGAGAGAGCTCGTGGGGCGTGCGGAGCGAGAAAGGGTGGCAGAAGGGGGAAGTCCCTTCTGCGAGTTGGTACTTTCTGCACCTGTCCCGGCAGGGTTCAGAGAGTGGGACAAGGTGTACTACAACGGCAGGGATGACCCTGTCCAACATCTCCAGTCCTTTGAGGACTCGGTCTCTATCAGGCCGATGTCGGATGCTTTCAAGTGTCGGCTCTTCGCCGTCACCCTCAAGGAAAAGGCCAGGGACTGGTTCCACCAGCTCCCTACAGGGTCGATCTACGCCTTTGAAGATTTGCACTGAAGTTTCCTGTTGCGATTCTCGACTTCGAAGAGAAGGAAGAAGGATGCCGAGTCTCTCTTCAAAGTAAAGCAGGAGCCCAAGGAGTCGTTGGCTCGCTACGCGGACCGGTTTCAGGAGGAGGTGCTGGTCACTCAGGAGATGCCTGGGTTCGCACTCCAACTCGCTTTCACCGCCGGGCTAAGGGAGAGTTTTTTCAAAATGGCTTTGAAGAGGAAAGCCCCCGTCTCCTACGAGGAGTTGATGGAGAGGGTGGCGGAAGAGATTGAGAGTGAGGAGGCCAACCCGGAGCTTACCAAGAGGCTAGCAAAGCTCAGTGAGCCAGAGGTCAGGTAGCAGGAAGTAAGGAGAAGGGAAGAGCCCAGGGCTCCGGAGGGGGAGTGGAGGCAGCGTGCCGAAGGAATGCAAGGTCAGGGAAGGGGCTACGGCCCGGGAAGGGGTAACTTCTATGGAGGGCAAGGAAGACCCCACCAGTTGTGATGGAGGCAGGGTCTGAGGCAATTGCCTCCCCCACCTCAGCAAGCATGGCGATTAGGCGGGGAAGAGGAGGAAGAGGAAGAAGAGAAGAGGCTAGAGAAGAAGCAGGGGCAGGGAGAAGGAGGAGGAATAGGATGGCGGAAGGCGAAGCAGGAGAGGTGACGTTGCCGTATTGTGACTTCCACGATGAGGATGGTCACGCGACGGCCACCTGCCCAGAGTTCCTAGAGACAAAGAGGGCCCGAGTGCCCGGGATGCGATAATAGCAATCGATAAGGATCGAGGAGGTCGAGCCTCGAGAGGAGGAGGAAGAAAGGTGTGAAGACAGAGTTGATGTGGGGAGTAGAGGAGGGATCGGGGTGATCCATGGGGGGGTAGGGGTGGAGGCAACCCGCAAGGCTAGCCTCCATACCATCTATCGGCGGAGCGTGGCCTCCACATCCACTGCTCCCCCCCAGCGGAGAAAATTACTTTCTCCCAGAAAGACATGTCAGGACATGAAGATCCGTTCTGCGATGCGCTGGTCATCCAGACCGCCATCGAGAACTTCACCGTCTCGTGGATTTTAGTCGATAACGGGAGTTCGGTCAACGTCGTCTTCAAGAAGGCGTTTGACGAGATGAAGGTGGAGGCCCGGAGGGTGTTGGCCTCGGATGGTCCCCTATTTGGTTTTTGGGGAGAAAGGAAGGAGGTAGAGGGTGGAGTGGGGCTGCATGTGACTCTCGGAGGACAGTCCCGGAACTGCCAATTCGTGATAGTGGATGCCCCGAGCAGCTACAACGCCATCTTCGTACGACCTCTCATCAGCGCGTTTCGATGCGTCCCTTCCACTTTCCACCAGTGCCTCAAGTTCAACACGGGTGGAATCCAGATCCGGGTCCGGGGAGACCACAAAATTGCGAGACAGTGCTATGTGACGGCTGTCAACACCGTCACTTGGATGGGAGAAGCGGAGGAGAGGGATAAAGTGATGGAGGAGGCGGCCAAAGCCCGAGGCGAGGGGAGAGTAGAGGAGGAGATGGAGGAAGAGGAAGTTCATGCCCAGGAAGGGGTCGCTTAAGGGCCCAGGGCGGAGGGAGGAGAATAGGAGGAGAAAGAAGGGAGTGCCCGGGAAAGAGGGGCGGAGGAGTTGATGATAGTAGGGGAGGAAGAGACGGAGGAAGGAGCCCAAGCGCTCGCTTGCGGCGGAGAGAAGGAAAGTGTTTGGGGAGAGAAATCTAGGCTGGAGGCCGTGGATGAGGTCGTGGAGCTTGAGGTCACCACTCGGCTTGGGGTGGTGGAGAAGGTCCGAGTCAGCGGAGTGCTCAGTTCGGAGGAGCAGGCTGAGATCCTAGCCTGCGTGCAGAATAATGTGGATGTCTTCGCTTGGAGCGCCGCGGAGATGTCCGGGATCGATGCGGATGTGGCTTGCCACCGCCTCAACCTCGACTCTGGCACCCGCCCCATCCGCCGAAAGAAGAGGGCCACAACTGACAAGCTAGAGAGGCCGATCCCCGAGGAGGTGAAAAAGCTCCAACAAGCAGGTTTTGTGTCGGAGATCCAGTATCCTGGCTGAGTCTCCAATGTAGTCATGGTAAAGAAGGGAGGAGGTAAGTGGCGCATGTCTAATAAATCATGCCCGAAAGATTGCTATCCCCTGCCTAGAATCGACGCGCTGGTTGACTCAGCCGTCGGTTTTCCTGTAATGTCTTTCTTAGATGCTTTTTCAGGTTATCATCAAATCCGCATGCACCCCCCGGACATCAAAGATGTCTCCTTCATCACGGGGGATGGATGCTACTGTTATAAGATGATGCCCTTCGGGCTCAAGAATGCAGGTGCCATGATGCAGGCCCGCCTCCTACGCATCATGCTCGTGGTGCTACTCCTACTGCTCGTGCTGATGTGACGGCGCTCCACCTATTGAAGATGTTACCGAGGAAGTCGCCACCGCCGAAAAAGACTTAAGGCGCAACAACAAAGGGGATCATGCTCGCAACGCTCGCCGCCGCTACGACTTGCGGCCTCGCACTTAACTAATATTTAATATGCGTATAAAACATATTAAATATTAGTCTCTTATTCTACGATTACCGCTACTTTTATTTCTAAAGTTTAATTTTAGCATGTATGTTAACGTGGACTGCGTTTAGCCTGATCTGGACTGCGCTTAGCATAATTAGTGTCTAGGATCTAATGTCTTTTATGAATGGTTATGATGTATTTAGGCTCCACTATATATAAGTGGGTCTCATCAATTAATGAGTTAATGTTCATAAAAATTTGAGAACAAAAAAAAGCTGTCCGTGAGAACTCCTTCTCCAGCGCCCTTGGGGTTCGCTCCCTGTCCCTCTCGGCGTGCCGTGCGACGCAGCCGCCTCCCTTCGCACTCCGGCGCGAGACTCGCCGCCCTTCCCCCTCCACCTTCCGTGAGCCCAGCTAGCCCGTCTCCCCTCCACCCCGTGATTGCCACGGCCGCTCGACGCCCTCCTCCTCGTGAGTTCGGCCGACCCAGGTGCAGCCCCTCTTCTCTCGGCGAGAGATCCCCTTCAGTGCGGCTCCGTTGAAGGCAAGCGGTATATCTCCTCCGGTGCGATTCCGGCGGATCCTTGGCGTGAGACTCGCCTAGTCATCTCCTCGGTTGGGTAACGAATCTCCTCCACTTGGTGTGTTCTCTTTCCATTTTTGGTGGCAAGTTTGCGTGTAACTTTGGAATCATTGAAAGGTTTTATCTCGCTGCGTTTTGCTTTGAATCGGTCGTAATAATTTCCGATTTCTTGAGACCTTGAAGGATTGGCAAGATCTAGTTCAAATCCGCGAGGTGATGCGATATCCCTTTCCGATTTGGTGGATTGCGGCAATCCGGAGACCAACCCTTTTGGGAGTTCTTCCGACTACTTTTCGATCGCTGTTTTAGTCGGATCATCTTGGTACTGACTATAGGTTTGTGATTGCATGACATCGGGCTAGGTGGTTAGATTTCTACCAAATACGTTTGGAGTGCGGGATATCGTGAGAGAGTGTCGTTTAGCCATGCACTAGTCTTTCGGAGACTAGCCCGCCATCAATTTGGTATCAAAGCGAGGTTAGCCAATTTCTTAACTTAGCCACGGTCCACTCGTTTCACACTATATCTCGCGTGTGCACCTAAGAAAAAAAATTATTTGTCTATAAAATTTAAAATATTTCTTGTACCGTCGCATGCCCACTAGATCCGGTCACCCCTATCACGCTTCGTCCTCGTCAAGTATGGCCGATGAACGGCAAACGCCTCCAAACCCCACTGCTGTTGATGTCCTTCGGGATGATATGAATCAACAGTTACGAGAGCTGCGGGACATGTTGACCCAGCTGTTGGCCCATCGAACCCCTTCACCTCCTAGGGATAATCGTCCGCCGAACCGCGCTCGCACCTCACCTAGAGGTCATAGGGCACGACACTACAAGGAAGGCATACATGAGGAGCTACCTCAGCGTGATCGACCACCACCTCGTCGCCAGGAACGAGAAGTCGATCTCACCCGCGCCATAAAAATTAACGCCCCCACCTATGATGGTTTAGGAGAACCCACCTGAATTGGGTGTTAGACATGGAATGCTACTACGAGTGGCATCACTTGGCGGACCAGCAAAAGGTCCAAGTCGCTCGGATGAAGCTTACGGGTAGGGCCAAAGTATTTTGGCTAAATGAGGAGCGTCGCTTAGGAGTCGTAGGCGGTGCCCTCCGATCGGTTGGGCAGTCATGAAAAATCTCTTAAAAGACCAATATGTCCCCGCTTATCATCGCACCCAGATGTTTGATGATCTAGCCACCCTTCGCCAAGGCGAGCGGTCTGTCGCCGATTACATGGCCGATCTGAAGGACAAGATGGTCCGTTGTGAGGTCCAGGAGATGCCCGAGGTCACGTTATCTAGGTTCCGTAAGGGTCTTAGTTACGATATCCAAAGGAAGCTTTTGCGTTACGGTCACACAGACCTAAACACTACATTCAACGCCGCCCTTGATATCGAGAAACACCTCGCCTCCAAGTCCAAGGCCAAGCACAGCTCCTATAAGAGCAAGGCCGCGACCACTACCTCCACCTATAAGGATAAGGGTAAATTCAAGACCAAGGACTCATCCAACATTGTCATCACCGCTAGGGACACTAGAAACCCGTCCGGGGAGCGCATTCCTGTGGGAAAAATTAGTAAAGATAGGGCCACGTGTTATCAGTGTGGGGTAACCGGCCACTACGCTTTGGAGTGCCCAACCAAAACTCGAGCTTTAGCACTAGTTGAGCATACGGATGATGGGCCTGATTATATCTATGAGGCCACAGATGAGTCGGATATAGAGGGCGCACCAAGTGATTTAGAAGACGACCCTCATCTCATGGTTATGCGGTGCATCCTTGCCACCCCTCGCTCTTTAGATGATTGGAATAGGATGAATTTATTCTCCTTGATTTTTAAGAGCGGGGATAAATTATGTAAGCTGATCATAGACAGCGGGAGTTGTACGAACGTTATCTCCGAGGGCACGGTTACCCGCATGTCCCTAAATGCGGAGCCCCACCCACACCCATACAAGGTTGCTTGGGTAAATAAGGCCTCACTTCCAGTTAGTAAGCGCTGTTTAGTTCCCCTCTGCATCAAATCATATTCGGATCAGGTTTGGTGTGACGTGATACCCATGGACGCTTGCCATGTCCTTCTTGGTCGTCCCTGGTTATTCGACCACGACGTTACTCATTATGGACGATCCAACACTTATGAGTTTTTATTCAATGGTAAGAAGGTGGTCTTGAGGCCCACCCTCCCTAAGGACACGGGTAGTTCATCCAGGGACACCACATTGCCCGTAGAAAAGAAGAGTCTAAGTCTGATTGGGAGGCGAGAGTTTGAGCGTGATTCATTTGTAGACGGCGTGATGTATGCGTTAGTTTGTTTAGCCGCGAGAGAAGAGGTGCCTTTGATGGATAGTTTGCCTACAGAGTTGAGGGACCTTTTGGACGAATTTAAAGATGTTTACCCAGTGGAATTGCCATCGGAGTTGCCTCCTATGCGTGATATCCAACACGCGATAGATTTTATCTCGGGTTCCTCTTTACCGAATCTCCCTCATTATCGCTTGAACCCCTCCGCGCATCAAGAACTACAACAACAAATTTCGGATTTGTTATCCAAGGGGTTCATACTGATAACTTTTAAAAAAAAGAAGTTATTAACTCCTTTATTTTAGTGAATATTGAGAAAATATACGAAAGATAACAATGAATTGACTAATAAAAATCATATCTGTAATTGTGGATAGTTTTATCGTCAAATGTGCAATATATTTTTGCAGGAATATGAGAAATCCATGAAAGAACGGACAACTGTAGGCTGGAATTACATTGCTGGGCAGATCATAGCAGCTTGGTCATGACCTGGTCATAACATGGCGGTTTAAATTAAGTTTGCTGAACCAAATGTACAGATTTTCGAATTACGCAAAGTGGGGCCAGCAGTTTATTGGTGAAATGACGCACCTTTTCAGAAAAAGGGCTGTAGCGTGCAGAAATTAAATAGCAGATTGGACAAGTGGAGAGAGAGAGATGGGTTACTCTTTTAAACTAGAGAGGGAAAGAGAAAGTAAGAGGGCTTTGAGAGAAGAAAGAGAAGACAGATTTGAGCGGATTTGGCAACTGAAGAGGATGAATTCCTGCGCTAATATCTAGATTCCGAACAATGTCTTGTAAGATCTTTCCAATTTGGTTTTTCATCTCAAGGATCATGAACTAAACCTTCTTATCTTGTATGTTGTTAGTACTGAGTTTTGTTGTGATGTTTAATTTATAATTTCTCCGTATGATTTCTTGGGTTGCTATCTTTATCAATGTTATGACTTATCTCGAAAGATTTGAATAATGTTTATCCTCATAATTCGTGGTGAGATTCGAGAGAGGAATCACGATTTATTTAAGATAAATACTTAATGTTATGCGACGAGATTCGAGAGATGAGTCGCATAGATATCTAATTTAAATCTTTTACTTCTATACTACACCGCGAGATTCGAGAGAGGATGGGTGTGTTTACATCATAATTTTGATATAATAAAAGAGAGAAGAAGAGATTCCATCTCCTTATTAGCAAGAGCGATTTGAGCGATTTAATTTACCTTGCATTTTTCTAAGTTATAGATAACTAGAGAAGTCTAGGTTATGGGAATTCAAGGATCGAGAGATTATGATTCCTAGTTTTTAATCGAGAAGATAGTAAAACAAATATAATGCATCGGTATATTTAGAAAATATCACAACAGACCTAGGAAAGCAATATACACGATTCTTTTCTCTCAAATTTGATAAAAGATAACTTAAGTATTTTTAGTTTTAAAATTAGTTTTAAATTTTATGTGATTTAGTTTCATCAAACCAATCGAATTACTTAACTCGGATACAAGGAAAAGAGTTAGCTAATACTCATAAGCGTTAGAGTTTTCACTTCTCCGAGGGAACGATCTTATCTCACTATTATATTACTTGATCCGGCACGTATACTTGCGTATATACACTTTGGGCGTATCAAGTTTTTGGCGCCGTTGCCGGGGAAGCGGCTATTTAACGGTTTATTTCTTACGATATTAGTGAGCTCTTAGTAATTAGAGACCAAGTCTTTATTTTATTTCACTCTGAACTTTTGTCTAGTGTATGTCACGATTCCGTAACATTGAAATATTACCTTTGAATCTAGAAATCGAACGTACTTGTATACGGAATAGGCAAACTGTTAGAGCAAGCATTATTATTCATCAAGAGATGGATAATAATCAGCAAGGCAATGAAAATGATCATGGGGGTCAGGTGGACCCTAATGGTCAAGTCGAACACAATGGTCTTAATGTTCAAAACGCTGCACCGCGAATGACTTGTCGAGACTATAATGCACCGTTAAGAGGAGGTTTGCAACTTAGCATAGCGCGACCCACAATCGCTGCTAATAATTTTAAAATAGACTCTACTACAATGCAACTAGTACAACATAACAAATTTGGGGGTCTTAATCATGAAAATGCGAACGCTCATTTAAGAACATTCTTAGAAATCTGTGATATGTATAAGGTAAACGGGGCTTCAGATGAAGCTATTCAATTAAGGTTATTCTCATTCTCTTTGGAGGGTCGGGCTAAAGATTGGCTTAACTCTCTACCTTTTGGTTCCATCACTACGTGGGATCAATTGGAAGAGAAGTTTCTAAATAAATATTTCCCACCTTCTAAAACAGCTAAGTTGGTTAGAGACATTACCACTTTTGCCCAAAATCATGGCGAAACACTTTATGAAGCGTGAGAAAGGTTTAAAGAAATGCTTAGGAAGTGTCCACATCACGGGATGGCCCAACACCAACAAGTCACAATTTTTTATAACGGGTTACAAACCACTACGATGATCCTAGTTGACGGAGCCGCGGGAGGGTCTTTATTAAAGAAATATCCAGAAGATGCTTTTGAAACCTTAGAAGATCTTACTTCTAACAATTACTAAGAATTTGAAAGGCAAGGTAATAACCATCCATCCGGTATTCATCAAGTAGATCAAATCACTTCGTTAGCAGCTCAAATGGCCACTCAATTTAATTTAATAAATAAGAGGTTAGATTCTCTATCTACCCTTCAACAAGTGTGCCAATGACAGTGGAACAATTAAACCAAGTAACTGAAGAAGTACATTATCTTGGAGGCCAACAAAGGCAAGGACCTTCAAATTTCGGCAATCATTATAATCCAGAATGGCGAAATCATTCCAATTTTTCTTGGAAAAATTCACAAAATCCAATGCAACCACCAGGTTTCAATCAAAACATTAATTCTATACCAACCCATATGCATAATCAACAGACCAATAATAGGAAATTGACTGATGAGTATATTGCAGGTTTGTTTCAAAAGAATGACTCTAGGATGGGTGGTATTGAGTCTTCACTCCGATCTTTAGAATCCACAATTGGCCAATTGGCCAATGCTTTAAATCAAAGAACAATAGGATCGCTACCATCTGACACCACACTTAATCCAACAAGAGAAGAACCAAATAATCATTGTAAAGCTATTGCATTAAAGAGTGGGGTAGAAATCTCAAGTGGGGATGGATTGCTAAAGAAGTTAAGGGAGGAAGAAGCAAGAGAAAATACGATTATGAGAGAAGAGTCTATAAAAGTTAAGGAGTCGGAGGAAGTGGAAGTAGATCCACAAAATAATAAAAAGAAAGAAATTATTTACCCTCCTCCGCCTTTTCCATCTAGATTAAATAAAACAAAACTTGACGAACAATTTCAAAAATTTATGGAAATTTTTAAGAAGCTTACAATTAATATTCCATTTGCCGAGGCATTAGAGCAAATGCCTAGTTATGTCAAGTTTATGAAAGATATTTTATCGAAGAAAAGAAAATTTCTAGATAAAGAAATAGTTGCATTAACGGAAGAGTGTAGTGCAATTTTGCAAAAGAAATTGCCTCAAAAACTTAAGGACCCCGGTAGTTTTACCATACTGTGTTCCATAGGAGTGAAATTTGTCGGGAGAGCATTATGTGATTTAGGTGCAAGCATCAATTTAATGCCCTTATCTATTTATACAAAGTTAGGTCTAGGAGAGATAGCCCCAACAACTGTTACTCTCCAATTAGCCGATGGGACTTTAGCATTCCCTAAGGGAATAGTTGAGGATGTATTGGTTAAGGTGGAGAAATTTATTTTTCCGGCCGATTTTGTAGTGTTGGACATGGAAGAGGATAAGGATGTACCCATAATCTTAGGGAGGCCATTTTTAGCAACCGGTAGAACTTTAATTGACGTACAAAAGGGGAGTTAACAATGAGAGTTAATGAAGAGGAAGTAACATTCAATATTCTAAAAGCTATGAAATTTCCAAATGAAAAAGAAGATTGTTACTCTATTGAAGAAGTGGAGATTAAAAATCAATTAATTAAGGGTAATGAAGATGACCTAGAACAAAGACTTCTCACAATTTTGATAAATGAAGAGTGGGATGATGATTTAGAATTAGATGAATGTGTGAAGGTCTTAGAATCCCATTATAAATTGCCTATCTTTAGGAGTTTTGAATCTATAACTAGGTCAAGTGAACCAAAAATTATGAAACCCTCAATTATTGAACCTCAAACTTTAGATTTGAAACCTCTTCCAGAACATCTTAAATATGCTTTTCTTGGAGAAGAAAGCACTCTTCCGGTAATAATTAATACATCATTAAAATTTGAAGATGAAGAAAAACTACTTCTTGTTTTGAAAGAATTTAAGGTCATGGGATGGACTATAGCAGACATTAGTGGCATTAGCCCCTCAATTTGTATGCATAAAATAATATTAGAAGATGAGGCTAAAGGGTCAATTGAACATCAACGAGGCTTAGTCCACCCATGAAAGAAGTAGTTATGAAAGAAATAATAAAATGGTTAGATGCAGGAATTATTTACTCTATTTCGGATAGCAAATGGGTAAGTCCGGTACAATGTGTACCGAAGAAGGGAGGAATTACGATGGTGAAAAATGATAACAATGAGTTGATACCAACTAGGACGGTTACCGGTTGGAGAATATGTAAGGATTATAGGAAACTAAATAAATCAACTCGGAAGGATCACTTTCCACTACCTTTTATTGATCAAGTACTTGACAAGTTGGCGGGTAATGATTATTTTTGTTTCTTAGACGGGTATTTCGGCTATAATCAGATTATGGTTGCTCCGGACGATCAAGAAAAGACCACATTTACATGTCCTTATGGTACGTTTGCATTTCGCAAAATGCCATTTGGATTATGTAATGCACCCGCCACTTTTCAAAGGTTAATGATATCTATTTTTACTGATTTAATGGATGAAGGAATAGAGGTGTTTATGGATGATTTTTCTGTGTTTGGGAAGTCATTTAATTGTTGTTTGGAAGTTCTTAGGAAAGTATTAACAAGATGTGTTGAGACAAATTTAGTGCTAAATTGGGAGAAGTGTCATTTCATGGTGAGAGAGGGAATTGTCTTAGGCCATAAAGTATCAAGCAAAAGTTTGGAGGTAGATCGGGCTAAAATAGAAGTTATTGAAAAGCTTCCTCCTCCTAAGAATGTCAAGGGCATTCGTAGCTTTTTAGGCCATGCGGGGTTCTATAGGAGGTTTATTAAAGATTTCTCTAAAGTATCAAAACCTTTATGTAACTTGTTAGAAAAAGATACTCCCTTTATATTTGATGACCACTGTTTGCACGCTTTTGACACATTAAAACACAAGTTAGTTTTTTCTCCTATTGTCACAACACCGGATTGGTCGTCATCTTTTGTTCTTATGTGTGATGCTAGTGATTATGCCGTAGGAGTTGTTCTAGGACAAATCCGGGATAAAAATTTTCATACTATATATTATGCTAGCAAAACAATTATTGATGCACAAATAAACTACACCACATCCGAGAAGGAACTCTTAGCCGTAATGTTTGCATTTGATAAGTTCTGTTCTTATTTAATAAATTCTAAAGTGATAGTTTATACGGATCATTCGGCAATCCGGTATCTCTTGGAGAAGAAGGACGCTAAACCTAGACTGATTAGATGGGTGCTCTTACTTCAGGAATTTGACATTGAAATCAAGGACCGAAAAGGGTCGGAGAATCAAATAGCCAATCATTTATCGAGATTAGAACAAAGTGATGAGAAGAATCAACAAGTAGGGATAAGAGAAAATTTCCCAGACGAACAGATATTAGCTGTCACTGTGGGAACTATACCATGGTATGCTGACTATGTGAATTACATAGCTAGTAATATATTACATCCAGATATGGATTATCAAGAAAGGAAAAGGTTCCTCCAGCAAGTGAAATATTACCTGTGGGATGATCCATACCTATATAAAATCTGTTCGGATTAAATTATCCAGAGGTGTGTTGCTGAAGTAGAGGTTCTTAGTATCATAGAAAAGTGTCATTCATCACCTTATGGAGGACATTTTAAGGGAGACCGGACTGCGGCAAAAGTTCTGGAGTCAGGTTTTTATTGGCCCACTTTATTTAAGGATGTCCACTTATTCGTGAAGAGTTGTGATAAATGTCAAAGAACGAGAAACCTGAGTCGCAAAGCGACCATGCCAATGAATACCCGTTTAGAGGTTGAAATTTTTTATGTTTGGGGGATTGATTTTATGGGGCCATATGTTAATTCGGATGGCAACCTATATATTCTATTAGAAGTCGACTACGTGTCAAAATGGGTCGAAGTTATCGCTACGCATAAGAATGATGTCAAGGTCGTATTAAATTTTTTAAAAAAACTAATATCTTTTCACGATTCGGTACACCTAGAGCAATTATTAGTGATGGTGGAAGCTACTTTTGTAATTCACAATTTAAAACATTACTAAGGAAGTACGGAGTGACACATAAGATCGCTTTAGCATATCATCCCCAAACTAATGGTTTGGCTGAGGTTTCCAACAGGGAAATTAAATCCATTTTAGAGAAAACGGTAAGTGCCACTAGGAAAGATTGGTCACAAAAATTGAATGATGTGTTGTGGGCTTACAGAACAGCATTTAAGACACCCATAGGACTGACCCCGTATAAGATGATCTATGGAAAATCTTGCCACCTTCCTGTCGAGTTAGAACATAGAGCCTATTGGGCTACGAGAAAATTAAATTTCGATTATAATGAAGCCGGTAAGAATAAGTTGTTTCATCTCAATGAACTCGATGAGATGCGATTTCATGCATATGACAATGCAAAATTATATAAGGAAAGAACAAAAAGATGGCATGACGCTAGAATAGAGAAGAGGGAATTTATTCCGGATCAACTAGTATTACTTTATAATTCTCGCCTTAAACTATTTCCGGGTAAATTGAAATCTAAGTGGTCCGGTCCGTTTCGAGTTAAAGAAGTCCATCCTTTTGGGGTAGTTCAATTTGTAATGACAAAGACGGTTCTATTTTTAAAGTAAATGGGAAAAGACTTAAAACTTACTTCCATAACAATGAGCATCGGGAGGCAATGGTGATCAATTTATCCGTCTAAGAATGGCTTGGTCCAGCCGAGACGTTAAATCAAGCGCTTATTGGGAGGCAACCCAACTAAAATAATTAAACTATGTAATAATTATAAAGGTGAAAGTTTGAAAAGCGTTAGGAAAGTCCGTAAAATTACTGCATTAAATTGTCATGACCAGGTTATAACCAAGGTTCTGACATTTTATTCTCTGTCACTTTGACTAAGAAAACAAAGCAAAATAAATTTGACTGACCCGCTTGGATCAAAACGCCAACACGCATGAGTGAACCGCCGGTCCAAGCTAAAAGCTTAAAGCGATTTGAAACCAGTTTAGGTTTCATTATCTGCTTCCACGCCCTGGTTCGAAGGCTGCGAGACAAAGCAAACCCTATAACCCTTTTCGACGGGGAGATTCGCAGGACTGCTAGCGGCGGCGACTGCTCGTCAAGGAGGCGGTGCCTGAGTTCGCATCCTCTTCGCAAGGAGGGGGCGACCACCTTTTAGCACAGCCGCAGCATTAAAGCTTCGACTTCGGCTTCGATTCGGTAGCACTTCCCAACTCTTTTTCTTCCAGAAAAGGTAATAGACTCTTCCAGTATTTCTAGGGTTCATGATAGCTTAAATTTTCCATGTCAGAAAATGTCTTCTAAGAGTAAGAGGAAGAACAAACCCGAGCCCAACAAAGACACGCGATTTATAAATGATGAAGCACGATTACGAGGGTTTGACATCGAAAAAAGGTCTTGGAGTTCTGAGTGCGTTACCTGCATGACCAATTTCGGTTGGGAATCATTTTGCCACCCCCGGAAGGAGGCTGTTTTACCATGGATATATGAATTTTATGCCAATGCTCTAACTCTTGAGCACAGAAACATTTTTGTAAGGGGGCACCAGGTTGATTTTTCAGGAACTGAAATCAATCGTTTATTTGACATAGTAGTTCCAAACGAAGAAGAATTCCAGCATGTACAAGCTTCAACTACGCCGTCTGTTATTGCGGCGGAAATTTGCAATAACGTAGACACCGCCTGGGTTTCAGTGGAGGGCTTAAATCTGAAGGCTAATTGTTTAAAAAGGGAAGCCAAGATGTGGCTTTTGTTCATAAACGCTAGTATAATCCCAACCAAAAACACCACAAGAGTCTCTATGGAACGTGCCTTATTAATCTACTGTATATTAAAAGGAATTCGTTTCGATGTTGGGAATATAATTTCAAATCAGCTACAAAAGCGGCTCCTTGCTATGGATAGGTTGCAGATGTGGTTCCCCACTCTTATTATTGAACTCTGCCGTGCTAGCGGTATGTACGGGGACAAAGAAACCTTGATTACAAAAGTCGGACACCATATTACAAAGGTAGTCATCACCAGCAATATTAGAGACAGTTCGGACACTCATGAGAGCACACCACCCCCTGCTGGTAAAACCGACAACCTTCCAAAGCCTGCAACTAACATTCCTTCCTCTTCCACCGCACCAGATAAGGTTGACTTATCGGAGATCATTGACAATTTGATAAGTGTAACCGAGGAGCAAGAATATATGAAGAGTTACCAGCGATTCAGTCATCAACTTATTAATGAAAAATGTGACGATATCCTGAGGAATCAAGCGAGACTAATGGAGGATGCTGGGTTAGATACAGTGAAGACGGCTTACAAATATAAGTCAAAATTTGATCAACAAGGATACTTGCTCTATTCGGATGGTGCATGGATCGACCTTAGTGACATCAGAGGCATGGATGATGATATGACCGACGTTTAGATCTTTCATTTTCTGTTTTAATCAGACAATCTATGGCGTGCTCTTTTGTTATTTTGAGGACTTTGATGCAACTGATATGTAGCTCTAATATGCTGAATTTATGCTATTTTTAATGCTGCTATGACTATTATCCTAACATGCTTAATTTATGATACTTTTAATGACTGTTATTCTAATATGCTGCTATAATGTTATTCAATTTTGGCGGAGTTTATGCTACTTTTATGCTGATTAATTGTCTTCCTTAAATTCTGATTTCGTGATCTATATGAGGTGCCAAGTAAAAAAATTGGACTATGTTCCACTCATTAGAATACCTTCCAGGATGTTGATTTATCTGAATGAATGATAATTGTTTGATGATTTGGACTGTTTTTTCTTAAATCGCTGAAATCTGACAATTGTTTTATAACTTCTTAGATGTTTTATACTAATAACCATGCCAATTGCGTTATCTGAATGAGCCTTATCTTCATTTTATTCCAAGATAATTGCTTTGGTCGGTGCTTATCAGAATGTCATGACCTCTAATGTTTGCATTATCACACTTCTGACTTTATTATTTTCTTTTGAGCTCTGCTATATGAGGTTATTATTGTGTTATATATCCTTGGCCTATCAACTAGTGCACCCCATGTAATGGAGCATCATTTCTGCCAAAAATTTCCAGGGGAGTGTTCTATTTTCATTTATTTTCTTCTTTGGATTCCTGTTTAATTTGAATGTTTCAACGACTTTTTGTTTCACTACGTTCTCAATGAGGTCTCTGCTAGGGCCTAGCAGATGATTAAGTGTGGGGGTGACGTCAGTCATCCTCCATTTATTTTCACTTATAAAATTTCTATTCAGGGCGCATTTCGATAAGTTCTTCATTTTTGTTACTACCAGACGGCTTACTAAAGTCATTTCGTCTTAAACTAATTGGCAGATTAATTAATTTATAGTGGTTTCAAGTAATGAATTTAAAGTTAGTAAGATGCAGTTATAGCTCTCTTAAGTATTTCAATTATGCACTAGATTCTCTAAAGAATTTGCTCTCTACAAAATAATTTATTAACCTGTTAACATAATTGTGGAAGGATAAGCAAGAACTAAGTCAATGTTGTAAGCTAAAACATAGAGTGTATGTAGTTACTTGATAACAATGAATAGGGTCACCTTTGGATCAGTTCACACCGCAAAACCTACATTTGTTTTGATTATCCATCATTCTTTGAGCTTGAATTTTATCATTTTGATACTATTTGATCATACCCTATAATTTTACTAGTTATTTCTTAGTAACTTTCCAACTTTGGGGGTTTATAAAAAGAAGGAAAAGAAAACAAATGTCCAATGTCATAGTGATATGTGGCCTAAGTGTGTGTACACCTACTTGGAATGATCTCAACTATGATCATAAAGTAAAAGAAAATCATAAAAAAAAGTATAATGACATAGTGATATGCGGCCTAAGTGTGTGTACACCTACTTGGAATGATCCCAACTATGGACTAAAAAATTTATGATGGTTAAGAAATAGACCTCAAAGTATGGAGAGTCATTAAGAATTTTTAACTAGGGAAATTCCGCTCTCTATCAAAATTTATTCATAAAGTCTTCACCAAGCCAAAGTCATTCATATTGTAAGCTCTTATGATTTCTTATCAAATTGAACTACTCAACTCTTGTGGAGGCATAAAGCAAAGACTCAGCAATTTCTTACCCTTTCCAATTATGAGCATGTTTAATGAGTTAAGTTGTTTGAGAGTGAACAATTTTAAGGAAGCACACACACAACACTAGAAATATTGAGAGAGCTTCACTTGTTATCTAACTAACGGAATTGTGAATGTTTAAAATACCTTTTAAGAGATCTGCCTTAGTTAATTTGAAATCCTGAAGTAAGCCTAAGCTGGTGTACGTAAAGAAGATGATTCTTGCCTTGTCCCAATAAAGGTTTTCATATTTATTTGCCAGAACTGGTTAATGTTCGCTAGGGACTAGCAAAGACCTAAGTGTGGGGGTGTGATAACTTCTAAAAAAAGAAGTTATTAACTCCTTTATTTTAGTGAATGTTGAGAAAATATACGAAAGATAATAATGAATTGACTAATAAACATCATATATGTAATTGTGGATAGTTTTATCGTCAAATGTGCAATATATTTGTGCAAGAATATGAGAAATCCATGAAAGAACGGACAACTGTAGGCTGGAATTACATTGCTGGGCAGATCATAGCAGCTTGGTCATGACCTGGTCATAACATGGCGGTTTAAATTAAGTTTTCTGAACCAAACGTACAGATTTTCGAATTACGCAAAGTCGGGCCAGCAGTTTATTGGGAAATGACGCACCTTTTCAGAAAAAGGGTTGTAGCGTGCAGAAATTAAATAGCAGATTGGACAAGTGGAGAGAGAGAGACGGGTTACTCTTTTAAACTAGAGAGGGAAAGAGAAAGTAAGAGGGCTTTGAGAGAAGAAAGAGAAGACAGATTTGAGCGGATTTGGCAACTGAAGAGGACGAATTCCTGTGCTAATATCTAGATTCTGAACAATGTCTTGTAAGATCTTTCCAATTTGGTTTTTCATCTCAAGGATCATGAACTAAACCTTCTTATCTTGTATGTTGTTAGTACTGGGTTTTGTTGTGATGTTTAATTTATAATTTCTCCGTGTGATTTCTTGGGTTGCTATCTTTATCAATGTTATGACTTATCTCGAAAGATTTGAATAATGTTTATCCTCATAATTCGTGGTGAGATTCGAGAGAGGAATCACGATTTATTGAAGATAAATACTTAATGTTATGCGGCGAGATTCGAGAGATGAGTCGCATAGATATCTAATTTAAATCTTTTACTTCTATACTACACCACGAGATTCGAGAGAGGAGCGGTGTGTTTACATCATAATTTTGATATAATAAAAGAGAGAAGAAGAGATTCCATCTCCTTATTAGCAAGAGCGATTTGAGCGATTTAATTTACCTTGCATTTTTCTAAGTTAGAGATAACTAGAGAAGTCTAGGTTATGGGAATTCAAGGATCGAGAGATTATGATTCCTAGTTTTTAATCGAGCAAGATAGTAAAACAAATATAATGCATCGGTATATTTAGCAAATATCACAACAGACATAGGAAAGCAATATACAAGATTCTTTTCTCTCAAATTTGATAAAAGATAACTTAAGTATTTTTAGTTTTAAAATTAGTTTTAAATTTTCTGTGATTTAGTTTCATCAAACCAACCGAATTACTTAACTTGGATTTAAGGAAAAGAGTTAGCTAATACTCATAAGCGTTAGAGTTTTCACTTCTCCGAGGGAACGATCTTATCTCACTATTATATTACTTGATCCGGCACGTATACTTGCGTATATACACTTTGGGCGTATCACATATGCCATAGCATGAGTCCGTGCGCAGTTCCGGCCCTCTTAGCTCCTAAGAAGGATGGGTCTTGGCGGATGTGTGTTGATAGCCGCGCTATCAACAAAATCACCGTCAAATATCGATTCCCTATTCCGCGGTTAGATGATCTACTTGACATGTTGGCGGGTTCATCCATCTTTTCCAAGTTAGATCTACGTAGCGGATACCACCAAATCCGCATACGAGAGGGCGACGAATGGAAAACCGCCATCAAGTCAAAAGAAGGTTTGTATGAATGGCTAGTGATGCCATTTGGGCTCTCTAATGCCCCGAGCACTTTCTCTCGTATGATGACCCATACTTTCCAGCCCTACCTGGGGAAGTTTGTGGTGGTCTACTTCGATGACATTCTAGTCTATAGTACCACTCATGATCACCTTGCCCATATACGTCTAGTTTTTTCTACGCTACGATCGGAGCACCTCTACTTAAATTTTAAAAAGTGTATTTTCTATGCGCGAGAGGTGGAGTTTTTGGGATACATCGTTGGCGAAGAGGGCATTAAGGTGGACCAGAATAAGGTCCAAGCTATTAGGGATTGGCCCGAGCCAAAGACCATTCGTGACGTTCGTTCCTTTCATGGCTTAGTCACGTTTTATCGTCGGTTCATTCGCAACTTTAGTAGTGTGATGGCGCCTATTACAGAGTGTTTGAAGAAGGGCGAGTTCACATGGACTAAATCCGTCGCGCGTGCTTTCGAACAAATCAAAACACTAATGACCGAAGCCCCTATACTTCGGTTGCCCGATTTTTCTAAGGTTTTCGAATTATCTTGCGACGCCTCCGGAGTTGGGATTGGAGGGGTGCTAAGCCAAGACGGTCACCCCATAGGATATTTTAGCGAAAAACTTTTCGGGTCTAAGCTAAACTATTCCAACTATGACCGAGAATTCTATGCGGTAGTACGTAGCCTTGCACATTGGCGGCATTACCTACTCTCCAAAGAATTTGTCCTTTTATCTGATCATGAAGCGCTGCGTTTTATCAATTCTCAAGCAAAAATCATCCCCCGACACGCCAGATGGGTCTCATTTTTGCAAGAGTACACGTTCACGCTGAAGCACCTAAAAGGGGCTGAAAATAGGGTCGCGGATGCGCTTAGTCGTGTGGCTCTTTTATTATCCACTGTGCAAGTTAAGGTCGTTGGGTTTGAGCACATAAAAGGCGAATATGTCACTTGTCCCGATTTTAAGGACATTTACCTCGAGGCACAACAGGAATCCCCCACCACTATTTCGGTCTACTTCCTTAGGGATGGCTACCTGTTTTGGCACTCCCGTTTATGCATCTCGGCCTCATCACTTCGACACTTTATAGTTTGGGAGCTTCATAGCGGTGGACTAGCGGGTCACTTTGGAAGGGATAAGACGATTGTGTTAGTAGAAGAAAAATTCTATTGGCCTAGATTGAAGACCTTTGTAGGAAAGATCGTGAGTAGCTGCCGCACTTGCCAATTGGCCAAGGGCAATAAAACTAATGTTGGACTCTACACGCCTTTACCTATTCCTTCCGTCCTGTGGGAAGATCTTAGCATGGACTTTGTGTTAGGCCTTCCACCTACGTCGCGTCGACATGATTCCGTCATGGTCGTGGTAGATAGATTTTCCAAAATGGCCTATTTTGTCCCTTGTAGCAAAACCTATGACGCTTCGCATATCGCCAAATTATTTTTTAAGGAAGTCGTCGGTCATCGCGGTGTTCCAAGTCCATCGTGTCGGATAGAGATGTTAAATTTACTAGTTATTTTTGGAAAGCGCTATGGATTTTGTTGGGCACCCGCCTTGTATTTTCCTCCGCCTACCACCCCCAAACGGATGGCCAGACGGAGGTGGTAAATAGAAGTCTGGGTGGTTTATTGCGGTGCCTTGTGGGTGACCATAAAGGTACTTGGGACTTGGTCCTACCTCATGCGCAACTAGCCTATAATAACTCCAAAAATAGGTCGACGGGTCTGTCACCGAACGAGATAGTCCATGGCTATAAGGCTCGTGTGCCTCTTGACTTGATACCATTACCGCCTTCATATAAATCAAGCCAATTTGCACAGGATTTCGCTCACCATTTTCATGATCTCCACAAAAGTATTAAAGAGAAATTAACCACTCAATATGATGTCTACCGAGCACAAGCTAACGCCCACCGAAGGCCCTCCAACTTTAATGTTGGCGATTGGGTTTTGGTCCGATTACTCCCGGAGCGGTTACCTTCGGGAACCGTGAAAAAGTTGGCACCTCGGAGAGCTTGGCCCCTTCAAGGTAATTAAGAAAATTGGAAGTAATGCGGTTGTTTTAAGCTTACCTGCGGATTGGAGAATTTCTCCTATTTTTAATGTTTCCGATTTAACACTCTATACTATGCCACTTCCACCAATTCTACATTTTCTTCCTTGAGTGAGTCTTCTTCTACATTATGTGGGGTTGGGAATGAGTGTGCCAAGGATTCACCTGATGACACATGGGTGGAAGATTATACTGTTTTATCTTCAACTGATGTTGACACTTTTGCTAGATCTTTCCATGCTTTGCCCTCTCCTGATAGGATTTTGGATGATGAGACGATTGACACACCGGACGGGCCTACACGTCGCTTCTTGGTTTGTTGGAAGGGACGTTCTTCTTCGGATGATTCTTGGGTTCCTGAGCACGACCTACACCAGTGGGATGCGGACCTTCTCCGACGCTATTCACACGACCAATCACCGGTGATGAGTGATTTCGACCGGGGGAGGATTGATGCAGGCCCGCCTCCTACGCATCATGCTCGTGGTGCTACTCCTACTGCTCGTGCTGATGTGACGGCGCCTCCACCTATTGAAGATGTTACCGAGGAAGTCGCCACCGCCGAAAAAGACTTAAGGCGCAACAACAAAGGGGATCATGCTCGCAACGCTCGCCGCCGCTACGACTTGCGGCCTCGCACTTAACTAATATTTAATATGCGTATAAAACATATTAAATATTAGTCTCTTATTCTACGATTACCGCTACTTTTATTTCTAAAGTTTAATTTCAGCATGTATGTTAACGTGGACTGCGTTTAGCCTGATCTGGACTGCGCTTAGCATAATTAGTGTCTAGGATCTAATGTCTTTTATGAATGATTATGATGTATTTAGGCTCCACTATATATAGGTGGGTCTCATCAATTAATGAGTTAATGTTCATAAAAATTTGAGAACAAAAAAAAGCTGCCCGTGAGAACTCCTTCTCCAGCGCCCTTAGGGTTCGCTCCCTGTCCCTCTCGGCGTGTCGTACGACGCAGCCGCCTCCCTTCGCACTCCGGCGTGAGACTCGCCGCCCTTCCCCCTCCACCTTCCGTGAGCCCAGCTAGCCTGTCTCCCCTCCACCCCGTGATTGTCACGGCCGCTCGACGCCCTCCTCCTCGTGAGTTCGGCCGACCCAGGTGCAGCCCCTCTTCTCTCGGCGAGAGATCCCCTTCAGTGCGGCTCCGTTGAAGGCAAGCGGTATATCTCCTCCGGTGCGATTCCGGCGGATCCTTGGCGTGAGACTCGCCTAGTCATCTCCTCGGTTGGGTAACGAATCTCCTCCACTTGGTGTGTTCTCTTTCCGTTTTTGGTGGCAAGTTTGCGTGTAACTTTGGAATCATTGAAAGGTTTTATCTCGCTACGTTTTGCTTTGAATCGGTCGTAATAATTTCCGATTTCTTGAGACCTTGAAGGATTGGCAAGATCTAGTTCAAATCCGCAAGGTGATGCGATATCCCTTTCCGATTTGGTGGATTGCGGCAATCCGGAGACCAACCCTTTTGGGAGTTCTTCCGACTACTTTTCGATTCGCTGTTTTAGTCGGATCCTCTTGGTACTGACGATAGGTTTGTGATTGCATGACATCAGGCTAGGTGGTTAGATTTCTACCCAAATACGTTTGGAGTGTGGGATATCGTGAGAGAGTGTCGTTTAGCCGTGCACTAGTCTTTCAGAGACTAGCCTGCCATCATGCCACATATCAAAGGATGATGGACCGGGTCTTTCGCGAACAAAGGGGAAGAAACTTGGAGGTCTATGTTGATGATCTCATGGTAAAGAGCCGGGACCTTGGGTCTCATCTCTGAGACCTTGAGGAGACGTTTGGGATCCTACGGATGTATAAGATGAAACTCAACCTCTTGAAGTGTGTCTTCGGGGCTAGCCGAGGGAAGTTCCTAGGCCACTTGCTCACCCCGGCGGGGGTGGAACCTAACCCAGACAAGGTCAAGGCGATAATGGAGTTGGGGTCGCCGAGGAGTCCGAAGGAGGTTCAGAGCCTCACGGGGAAGCTGGACGGACTTAGCAGGTTCCTCTCCAAAGCGGGAGAGAAGTGTGAGCCCTTATTCAAGGTGCTGAGGGGCAATAGAAAATTCGAATGGACCCCGGAGTGCGAGGAAGCTTTTCAGGCGTTGAAAGGGCAACTCACCCAAACCCCCCTACTTCAAGGGCCGAGATCGGGAGAAGACCTATCCCTATACCTTGGAGTAGGACTTGAAGCGGTAAGTTCAGTATTGATCCGGGAGGAAGGAAGAAAGCAGTTCCCTATCTACTATGTCAGCCGAGTGCTGAAGAAGGCGGAGCTCCGGTACCCAATTTTGGAGAAGTTGGCTTTCGCATTGGTGGTGGCGACTCGGAGGCTCCAGCCCTACTTCCAGGCACATTCAATCAAAGTGGTAACAGATCACCCGCTTCGCAAAGTCATGGAAGGGGTGGAACACTCGGGAAGATTGGCAAAGTGGTCCGTGAAGCTCAGTGAGTTCAACATTACATTCGTCCCTAGGGCGTCAATCAAGGCCCAAGCAGTGCCCGACTTCATGGATGACTACACATCCGAAGTGGGGGAACATGAACCGCCTCCCCCAGTGGCGTGGAAGATGTTGGTGGATGGTGCGTCAGGAAGGCACTCTTATGGAGGGGGAATCATCCTGGTAAGCCCTCAAGGTACAAAGATCGAAATAGCTTTGAACATCCACTTCCCAATTACCAATAACCAAGCTGAGTACGAGGCGGTGATAGCGGGCCTTCGGCTGGCCCGAGAACTGGGAGTGCAAGATGTGGAGGTCTCAACGGACTCCATGGTGGTGGCGTGCCAAGTTCGGGGAGAGTTTGAGGCAAAGGACCCGACTCTCCAGCGGTACCTAGAGAAGGTCAAGGGAGTCATCGGGTGATTTCACACCTTCTCCATCAAACACGTGCCAAGGGAGGAGAGCACCCCCGCAGACCTCCTAGCCAAATTCGGTCCCCGAGCAGGAGGAACGGTTTCGGAACTCTTCCGACCCACCATCGATGAAGGAGAACTGATGGAGATAGATCAGCGGACCTCGTGGATGGATCCTTTCGTCACTTTCCTATCATCAGGGAAGTTCCCCAAAGGAGACATAGACAGGCGACGCTTCAGGTATAAGTCGGATTATTATTCCTTGCATGCAGGAGGGATTTATAGGAAGACTCTCTCGGGACTCCTGGCCCGTTGTGTTCCCGAGGAGGAGGTCCCGAAAGTCCTGGAAGAAATTCACTCCGGGGAGTGTGGCAGTCATTCCGGGAGCCGAACCCTGGAAGGGCGAGTGTTGAGGCAAGGCTACTTCTGGCCCACCCTCAGCAAAGATGCGGCGGAGTTCGCAAGAAGATGTTCAAAGTGCCAGCTCTATGCCCCACTCCAACTCCTCCCAGCCCAGAGGCTCCGGACCATCACGGCTCCCTGGCCTTTTGCCATATGGGGGTTGGACCTAGTTGGCTCCATATGGGAGAAAGTATCCAGCGTGCCCCCCAAGGTGGTGGCTGGCACTTCGAGGGTACCCGCCCTGACCCGCCACCGGAATTACGGCTTAGGGACCAAGCATCTAGACTTTGATAATAAAATTGTACAAAAATTGAAAATAAAATATGATATATTTTGTTTTCAAAATTGAAATAGAATTGAAATACAATTTAATATGCATACAATTTTTTTTTTCAAAAAAAAATAATAATTCAAAACTTTGATAATAAAATTGTACAAAAATTGAAAATAAAATATGATATATTTTTTGTAACAAAACTTTAATAATAAAACATTACTATTAGTAAGGACAATGTCTTTGTCATAAAAAATTTTCATGATGTGTTTACAATTGATACTTATTGTGAGAAAAGTTTTCTATTTGTAACGTAACATTAGTGTTGTTACAAATACTTACAGTTATAGTAACGAATTAATTATTATTGTAACAAAATTTAAAATATTCGTTACAAAAAAGTTCTTTTTTGTAACAAAAAAAAAATTGTTACTAAATATAACTATTAGTAACAAACTGTGTTTCAGTTACATTTCAGTCCTTACAACAGGTGCAGTTTGTTGTAGTGACTCTTCCTATCCACCTCTAGTTGAGCTCGGCTCCTGCGAGGTGTCGACCTTCTCTCCACCTCTAGTTGAGCTGGGCTCCTAGAAGGTGTAGACCTTCTCTCCACCTCTAGTTGAGCTGGGCTCCTAGAAGGTGTCGACCATCTCTCTGCCTCTAGTTAAGCTCGACTCCTAGAAGGTGTCGACCTTCTCTCCGCCTCCAGTTGAGCTCGGCTCCTGCGAGGTGTCGACCTTCTCTCCACCTCCAGTTGAGCTCGACTCCTAGAAGGTGTCGACCTTGTATCCACCTCTAGTTAAGCTCGGCTCCTGCGATGTGTCGACCTTCTCTCCACCTCTAGTTGAGCTGGGCTCCTAGAAGGTGTCGACCTTGTATCCACCTCTAGTTGAGCTCGGCTCCTGCGAGGTGTCGACCTTCTCTCCACCTCTAGTTGAGCTCAGCTCCTAGAATGTGTCGACCTTGTATCCGCCTCCAGTTGAGCTCGGCTCCTGCGAGGTGTCTACCTTCTCTCCGCCTCCAGTTGAGCTCGGCTCCTGTGAGGTATCGACCTTCTCTCCACCTCTAGTTGAGCTCGGCTCCTACAAGGTGTCGACCTTGTATCCACCTCTAGTTGAGCTCGGCTCCTACGAGGTGTCGACCTTCTCTCCACCTCTAGTTGAGCTGGGCTCCTAGAAGGTGTCGACCTTCTCTCCACCTCTAGTTGAGCTGGGCTCCTACAAGGTGTCGACCTTCTCTCCGCCTCTAGTTGAGCTCGGCTCCTAGAAGGTGTCGACCTTCTCTCCGCCTCCAGTTGAGCTCGGCTCCTGCGAGGTGTCGACCTTCTCTCCACCTCTAGTTGAGCTCGGCTCCTAGAAGGTGTCGACCTTGTATCCACCTCTAGTTGAGCTCGGCTCCTTCGAGGTGTCGACCTTCTCTCCACCTCTAGTTGAGCTGGGCTCCTAGAAGGTGTCGACCTTCTCTCTGCCTCTAGTTGAGCTCGGCTCCTAGAAGGTGTCGACCTTATATCCGCGTCTAGTTGAGCTCGGCTCCTAGAAGGTGTCGACCTTGTATCCGCCTCCAGTTGAGCTCGGCTCCTACGAGGTGTCGACCCTCTCTCCACCTCTATTTGAGCTGGGCTCCTAGAAGGTGTCGACCTTCTCTCCGCCTCCAGTTGAGCTCGGCTCCTGCGAGGTGTCGACCTTCTCTCCACCTCTAGTTGAGTTGGGATCCTAGAAGGTGTCGACCTTCTCTCCACCTCTAGTTGAGCTCGGCTCTTAGAAGGTATCGACCTTGTATCTACCTCTAGTTGAGCTCGGCTCCTGCGAGGTGTCGACCTTCTCTCGGCCTCTAGTTGAGCTCGGCTCCTAGAACGTGTCGACCTTGTATCCTCCTCCAGTTGAGCTCGGCTCCTGCGATGTGTCGACCTTCTCTCCACCTCTAGTTGAGCTCAACTCCTAGAAGGTGTCGAACTTCTCTCCTCCTCTAGTTGAGCTCGGCTCCTGCGAGGTGTCGACCTTCTCTCCACCTCTAGTTGAGCTCGGCTCCTAGAAGGTGTCGACCATGTATCCACCTCTAGTTGAGCTCGGCTCATGCGAGGTGTCGACCTTCTCTCCACCTATAGTTGAGTTGGGCTCCTAGAAGGTATCGACCTTCTCTCCGCCTCTAGTTGAGCTCGGCTCCTAGAAGGTGTCGACCTTGTATCCGCCTCCAGTTGATCTCGGCTCCTGCGAGGTGTCGACCTTCTCTCTGCCTCTAGTTGAGCTCGGCTCCTAGAAGGTGTCGACCTTGTATCCGCCTCCAATTGAGCTTGGCTCCTGCGAGGTGTCAACCTTCTCTCCGCCTATAGTTGAGCTCGGATCCAAGAAGGTGTCGACCTTGTATCCGCCTCCAGTTGAGCTCGGCTCCTGCGAGGTTTCGACCTTCTCTCCACCTCTAGTTGAGCTCGGCTCCTAGAAGGTGTCGACCTTCTATCCCCCTCCAGTTGAGCTCGTCTCCTGCGAGGTGTCGACCTTCTCTCCACCTCTAGTTGAGCTCGGCTCCTAGAAGGTGTCGACCTTGTATCCGCCTCTAGTTGAGCTCGGCTCCTGCGAGGTGTCGATCTTCTCTCCGCCTCTAGTTGAGCTCGGCTCCTAGAAGGTGTCGACCTTGTATCCGCCTCCAGTTGAGCTCGGCTCCTGCGAGGTGTCGACCTTCTCTCCGCCTCTAGTTGAGCTCGGCTCCTAGAAGGTGTCGACCTTGTATCCGCCTCCAGTTGAGCTCGGCTCCTACGAGGTGTCGACCTTCTCTCGGCCTCTAGTTGAGCTCGGCTCCTGCGAGGTGTCGACCTTGCATCCGCCTCCAGTTGAGCTCGGCTCCCGTGAAGTGTCGGTGTTTTCTCCTCCTTCAGTTGAGCTCGGCTCCTGCGAGGTGTCGACTCTTTTTTCTCCTCTAATTGAGCTTCGCTTATGAGAAAGACCTCGCACAGCGTATCGTCTAGTGCCCTCTCTCCGAACTACGGGTTCAACATTGTTTTTCCGACCTCGCGAGCGAGTTCGAAAAAAGCAGGGATTGTGTACCACCCGTAATTCGTCGAGATCAGAAAGGCCTAAGGAGACGCCTATTCACAGACCTCGCTGGGCGAGCTTGGGCGAGCATAGGCGAGCAAGAGGCGAGTTGGGCAAGCTTGGGCAAGCTTGGGCAAGCTTGGGCGAGCAGAGGCGAGCAAGGGGCGAGCTTGGCGAGCAAGAGGCGAGCATGGGTGAGCCAGGGGCGAGTATGGCGAGCAAGGGGCGAGTTTGGGCGAGCAGAGGCGAGCTTGGGTGAGTATGGTCAGGTAACTACCCCCCCCCCCCCCCCAGGATTTGTCTATAAATAGACCCCCAGAGGTACAAGAAAGAGGACTTTTGGACGAGGTTGATGATAACTTCCTAAAATAGAAGTTATTTGGTCTATGATTAACACATTTTGCACTATGAAATAATGAATATTAATATGAAACTTTGATATAATAAACTTAATTAATTATAAATTAAAAAGTAATTATTTCATTGTGATTCTGCTTAAATTCAAGTTTAATATACAGGAATTAAATGAGTGTTCAGAATGGAAAGAAAAGAAATGGAGGAATAATTAATGCGGTGGATTTGTCGCAACAGGGTTACAACAAGGTTACAACAAGCGGGCGCTGAAAACATGGCATAAATGGCGCGATTATTTAAAACCATATGATGAGGTGGCAGCAGTTATGCACAGGCGGACAGCTGGCTGGAGACGGAATTAGAAGGCTTATTATGTGATTCTAATGAGGAGAATTAAATATAGAAGATGGCGGTTACAAGAATTGAAATTGGGAAGTTACTTAATTTGAATTATAAATTAGAGGGAAAGGAGAGCAAGAGAAAAGAAGGAAATTGGGGGGAGAACGATGAAATTGAGGAGAAAGGAGAAGATATTTTCGGCAAGGAGAATTCTTCCTACTTGGAGAGCCGAACCATTCCAATCCGGGAGAGAGATATTGCAACTTTGGAATGAAAAACTTACCTTCTTCAACCATGTCTTTGAGCATGTCTTGTAAGGAAGTTCTTATTTGTTATTTTATTCCAATTAGCATGAACTAAAATTTGTAGCTTTGTGTGTGGAAAAGTACTTTGTCTTTTGTGATATGTATTAGAACACAATTCTGTTAAATTATTTGCTTCAATTCTTTATCCGTTTTAAGTGTGCGATTACATTTTGAAGATTTTGTGTCAAGCTTTGTATATCTCTTTGGAGTGTATTCATAAATCGAGAGAGGAGTTGCACGCAAGGTTATACAAACCATTTTCTTATGTGGAATAAATCGAGAGAGGAACCACATAAATATTTAACCAAAAATTCTTCATCCAAATACTGCGTCGTGAAATTCGAGAGAGGAGTGACGAAAGTAATTCGCATATTTTAATTTAATCATTGGAAGTAGAAAGAGATTTCACTTTCTTCATGATTAGTCGCTGTGTACGGATTTCGGAGACCGAGAGGTAATGAGTCCTACATTTAATTTGCGTCAAGAGAATAATTTTACAAATATTTAACTAAATCTTTTAAAATTTCATATCACATAGACTTAGGAAATCCACATGCAAAGCTTTCTCTAAAAATTGGTATTTCTCAAAAATAAAAATAAAAACTCATTGAATTAATTAATTAAAGTTATTTTCCTATTTTAATTTTTCTTCACGCAACCAACTTTTGAATTATTTACTAGGATTCAAAGAAAAGGATAATATTAGTACTTGTGAGCGTTAAATTAACACTTCCCTGTGGAGACGATCTTACTTACACTTTATTACTTGAATCGGCATGTGCACTTGCGTAACACTCATTTTCACCGTATCAAGTTTTTGGCGCCGTTGCCGGGGAGGTGTACTAATTTAGCGTTTTTTCTTGCAATATTAGTAAATCCTTAGTAATTGGAGCTCAAGCACTGTTTTTGTTTTATTTCATTGTTTGTCTGTTTTACTTATTTTAATTGCATTACTTTAGTTTATGTCCAGATTTCAGCCTATTGAATTATTCCCGCTAAATTTAGAAATTGAGCGTGAGTGTAGGCAAAATAGAAGAGCTTTTCGCTTAGAGCATTCTAGTCATCCTACTATGAACCCAAACGGTTTAAATAACGGGAATGGGAATGGTCATGATGGTCATGATCATGGGGGTCAGGTGGACCCTAATGGTCAAGTCGAACACAATGATGATAATGTTCAAAACGTTGCACCGCGAATGACTTGTCGAGACTATAACGCACCATTAAGAGGAGGTTTGCAATTTAGTATAGCGCGACCTACAATCGCCGCTAATAATTTTAAAATAGACTCTACCACAATGCAACTAGTACAACATAACAAGTTTGGGGGTCTTAATCATGAAAATGCAAACGCTCATTTAAGAACATTCTTAGAAATCTGTGATATGTACAAGGTAAATGGGGTTTCGGATGAAGCTATTCAATTGAGGTTATTTCCATTTTCTTTGGAGGGTCGGGCTAAAGATTGGCTTAACTCTCTACCTCCTGGTTCCATCACTACGTGGGATCAATTGGAAGAGAAATTTCTGAATAAATATTTTCCACCGTCTAAAACAGCTAAGTTGGTTAGAGACATCACCACTTTTGTCCAAAATCATGGCGAAATACTTTATGAAACATGGGAAAGGTTTAAAGAAATGCTTAGGAAGTGTCCACATCACGGGATGGCCCAACACCAACAAGTCACAATTTTTTATAACAGGTTACAAACCACTACGATGATCCTAGTTGACGGAGCTGCGGGAGGGTCTTTATTAAAGAAATATCCAGAAGATGCTTTTGAAATATTAGAAGATCTTACTTCTAACAATTACCAAGAATTCGAAAGGCAAGGTAATAACCATCCAGCCGGTATTCATCAAGTAGATCAAATCACTTCGTTAGCAGCTCAAATGGCCACTCAATTTAATTTAATAAATAAGATGTTAGATTCTTTATCTACCCCTTCAACAAGTGTGCCAATGACAGTGGAACAATTAAACCAAGTAACTGAAGAAGTACATTATCTTGGAGGCCAACAAAGGCAAGGACCTTCAAATTTCGGAAATCATTATAATCCAGAATGGCGAAATCATCCCAATCTTTCTTGGAAAAATTCACAAAATGCAACTCAACAACCAGGTTTCAATCAAAACATTAATTCTATACCAACCCATATGCATAATCAACAAACCAATAATAGGAAATTGACTGATGAGTATATTGTAGGTTTGTTTCAAAAGAATGAATCTAGGATGGGTGGTATTGAGTCTTCACTCCGATCTTTAGAATCCACAATTGGCCAATTGGCCAATGCTTTAAATCAAAGAACAATAGGATCGCTACCATCTGACACCACACTTAATCCAACAAGAGAAGAGCCAAATAATCATTGTAAAGCTATTGCATTAAGGAGTGGGGTAGAGATCTCAAGTGGGGATGGATTGCTAGAGAAGTTAAGGGAGGAAGAGGCAAGAGAAAATACGATTAGGAGAGAAGGGTCTATAGAAGTTAAGGAGCCGGAGGAAGTGGAAGTAGATCCACATAATAATAAAAAGAAAGAAATTATTTACCCTCCTCCACCTTTTCCATCTAGATTAAATAAAACAAAACTTGACAAACAATTTCAAAAATTTATGGAAATTTTTAAGAAGCTTACAATTAATATTCCATTTGCCGAGGCATTAGAGCAAATGCCTATTTATGTCAAGTTTATGAAAGATATTTTATCTAAGAAAAGAAAATTTCTAGATAGAGAAATAGTTGCATTAACGGAAGAGTGTAGTGCAATTTTACAAAAGAAATTGCCTCAAAAACTTAAGGACCCCGGTAGTTTTACAATACCTTGTTCCATAGGAGTGAAATTTGTCGGGAGAGCATTATGTGATTTAGGTGCAAGCATCAATTTAATGCCCTTATCTATTTATACAAAGTTAGGTCTAGGAGAGATAGCTCCAACAACTCTTACTCTCCAATTAGCCGATAGGACTTTAGCATTCCCTAAGGGAATAGTTGAGGATGTATTGGTTAAGGTGGAGAAATTTATTTTTCCGGCCGATTTTGTAGTGTTGGACATGGAAGAGGATAAGGATGTGCCCATAATCTTAGGGAGGCCATTTTTAGCAACCGAAAGAACTTTAATTGACATACAAAAAGGGGAGTTAACAATGAGAGTTAATGAAGAGGAAGTAACATTCAATATCCTAAAAGCTATGAAATTTCCAAATGAAAAAGAAGATTGTTACTCTATTGAAGAAGTGGAGTTTAAAAATCAATTAATTAAGGGTAAAGAAGATGATCTAGAACAAAGACTTCTCACAATTTTGACAAATGAAGAGTGGGATGATGATTTAGAATTGGATGAATGTGTGAAGGTCTTAGAATCCCATTATAAATTGCCTATCTTTAGGAGTTTTGAATCTATAACTAGGTCAAGCGAACCAAAAATTATGAAACCCTCAATTATTGAACCTCAAACTTTAGATTTGAAACCTCTTCCGGAACATCTTAAATATGCTTTTCTTGGAGAAGAAAATACTCTTCCGGTAATAATTGATGTATCATTAAAATTTGAAGATGAAGAAAAACTACTTGTTTTGAAAGAATTTAAGAAGGTCATGGGATGGACTATAGCAGACATTAGTGGCATTAGCCCCTCGATTTGTATGCATAAAATAATATTAGAAGATGAGGCTAAAGGGACAATTGAACATCAACGTAGGCTTAGTCCACCCATGAAAGAAGTAGTTATGAATGAGATAATAAAATGGTTAGATGCAGGAATTATTTACCCTATTTCGGATAGCAAGTGGGTGAGTCCGGTACAATGTGTACCGAAGAAGGGAGGAATTACGGTGGTGAAAAATGATAACAACGAGTTGATACCAACTAAGACGGTTACCGGTTGGAGAATATGTATGGATTATAGAAAACTAAATAAATCAACTCGGAAGGATCATTTTCCACTACCTTTTATTGATCAAGTACTTGACAAGTTGGCGGGTAATGATTATTTTTGTTTCTTGGACGGATATTCCGGTTATAATCAGATTAAGGTTGCTCCGGAAGATCAAGAAAAGACCACATTTACATGTCCTTATGGTACGTTTGCATTTCGCATAATGCCATTTGGATTATGTAATGCACCCGCCACTTTTCAAAGGTGCATGATATCTATTTTTACTGATTTAATGGATGAAGGAATAGAGGTGTTTATGGATGATTTTTCTGTGTTTGGGAAGTCATTTGATTGTTGTTTGGAAGTTCTTAGGAAGGTGTTAAGATGTGTTGAGACAAATTTAGTGCTAAATTGGGAGAAGTGTCATTTCATGGTGAGAGAGGGAATTGTCTTAGGCCATAAAGTATCAAGCAAGGGTTTGGAGGTAGATCGGGCTAAAATAGAAGTTATTGAAAAGCTTCCTCCTCCTAAGAATGTCAAGGGCATTCGTAGCTTTTTAGGTCATGCGGGGTTCTATAGGAGGTTTATTAAAGATTTCTCTAAAGTATCAAAACTTTTATGTAACTTGTTAGAAAAAGACACTCCCTTTATATTTGATGACCACTGTTTGCACGCTTTTGACACATTAAAACACAAGCTAGTTTCTTCACCTATTGTCACAACACCGGATTGGTCGTCACCTTTTGTTCTTATGTGTGATGCTAGTGATTATGCCGTAGGAGTTGTTTTAGGACAAATCCGGGATAGAATTTTTCATACTATATATTATGCTAGTAAAACACTTAATGATGCACAAATAAACTACACTACAACCGAGAAGGAACTCTTAGCCGTAATGTTTGCATTTGATAAGTTCCGTTCTTATTTAATAAATTCTAAAGTGATAGTTTATACGGACCATTCGGCTATCAAATACTTGGTAGAGAAAAAAGATGCTAAACCCCGTCTTATTAGGTGGGTGTTACTATTACAAGAGTTTGATATAGAAATTAAGGACCGTAAGGGGGCTGAAAATCAAGTGGCCGACCACCTATCAAGGCTAGAACAAGAATGTGAAAGGAATAGCCAAGTAGAGATTAAGGAAAACTTTCCGGATGAGTATATTATTGCAATTACTAGTGATAATACTTCATGGTATGCTGATTTTGTAAATTATATTGTTAGTAATATTTTACCACCGGATTTAAGTTTTCAACAAAAGAAGAGATTCCTTCATTTAGTGAAATCTTATTTATGGGATGCACCACATTTATTTAAAATTTGTGATGATCAAATGATTCGTAGATGTGTCCCCGAAATAGAAGTCCCAAGTATCCTTCACAAATGTCATGCATCTCCTTATGGAGGACATTTTCAAGAACTTAGGACGGCTATGAAGGTCTTAGAAGCTGGATTCTATTGGCCAATTTTATTTAGAGACTCCCATGAATTTGTAAAACAATATGATAGGTGCCAACGCACCGGTAATATGAATAGAGGAGCGAGTATGCCCCTTAATAACATCATAGAAGTTGAGATATTTGATGTTTGGGGGATAGATTTTATGGTCCATTTGTGAATTCAAATGGACATCTTTACATTCTACTAGCGGTTGATTATGTTAGCAAATGGGTGGAGGCAATTCCAACTCAAAAGTGTGATGCAAAATTCGTACTAAAATTTCTAAAGTCACATATTTTTAGTAGGTTCGGCACACCAAGGGCTATCATTAGTGATGGGGACACACTTTTGCAATTATCATTTTAAATCCTTGTTGAATAAATATGGGATAACACATAAAGTTGTCTTATCTTACCACCCACAAACCAATGGTTTGGCCGAAGTTTCAAATAGAGAAATTAAATCAATCTTAGAAAAGACAGTGAGTACAACTCGTAAGGATTGGTCACACAAGTTGAATGATTCACTTTGGGCTTATAGGACTGCATTCAAAACACCTATAGGGTTGACTCCATATCGGATGATATTTGGTAAGGCATGTCACTTACCGGTTGAGCTAGAGCATAGAGCTTTTTGGGCAATTAAGAAATTGAATTTTGATTTTAATAATGCAGATAAAAATCGTTTAGCCCAAATAAACGAACTCGATGAAATACGATTTCATGCATATGAGAATCATAAGCTCTATAAAGAAAGGACGAAGAAATGGCACGACGCTAGGATTTCACCTAAGGAATTCCGGGAAGGACAATTAGTATTATTATATAATTCAAGGTTGAGATTATTCCCGGGTAAACTAAAATCTAGGTGGTCGGGACCATTCGTGTAACAAAGGTACACCCATATGGGGTTGTGACCATACAAAATGAGAAAGACAAATCTGAATTTAAAGTCAACGGACAACGCCTTAAGATATATTTCCAACAAAATGAGCAATGTGAGGCGGTGGTAACCATATTAGCATAAACACTATCATTAGGTCCTGCCGGGACTTTAAATTAGGCGTTGGATGGGAGGCAACCCAATAAAATGTAGAATAGGAAGCTATTTTTAATTTTTAATATAATTTCTTTGCATAATTACTGTTTTTTGCTTGAACCATAGATGTGTTTTGATTGTTACTTTCTACACTATTCTGATGGGTTGGTTATGTTTTTCTGAACGAATATTGTTGTGGAAGCTAGGACCCACATGTGACTACTTGTGGTTGATCATTATGCTGCTGAATATTATATTTTGTTGGGATATTGCTATGCATGTATTGTTTTTGGTGAGTTTATGTTGCAGGAAAATGTGACATGCCGAGCCCAAGGTCATCTACTACATGGAGCTTGGAGCTAGTTGAATGGATCCAACATACTCCTATGTTTGGAAGGGGAGTATTTTGTTCAATTTATATCGTTATATGAATACATCTGTTTTAACTTGAGGGCAAGTTAAATTCTAAAGTGTGGGGGTGGGTTGGTTATATTTGATAACCTTTGTCACTATAAAATTTTACCACCACGTTATTTTCATAAGTAGCAAGGATAATTATTTTGCCAAATGAATGTATATTTATTTTCCAAAGTTAGGGAATAATGGGAGTATTCTTTTGAAAAATTTGTTGAACACTACTTCTCTTTATTTCATGAGCTCTAAAACAAGTTGTATATATTTTAAATTTCTATAAAAATTAAATTCAAAAGTAGTCAAGAGCAAAATAAGCATTGTTTAGTCCAAAGCAATAATGAACTAGTAAATATCATTTATCGAACCATCACTTGCTATCATCTTGGAAAATCAACTTCATTCTTGAATATTAATCTTGTGGATTTTCTCAAGTGACATCCATGTTAGTGTGTTAAATCATGAAAAAAATGATAAAAAAGAGAGAAATTGCTTATGGTGATATGTGGCCTGGATATTTGCTTGCTTACTTGGAATGATCCCTGCTATATGAATATATGTTAGAAAAAAAAAGAGAACGTCTCATAATGATATGTGGCCTAAACATGCATATGTTTGGAATGATCCCTATTATGATGATATATATATAAAAAAATAGTACCATAGTGATACGTGGCCTAAGTAAGCACTCAAATATTTGGAAAGATCCCTATCATGAGTACATAAAAAGTAATAAATGTGTGTCTTCATGACCTAAGCACTAGGGGATTGTTGCTTTTTGAAAATCCTTTCTCATTTGTTATAAAAGACCATATTGTTGAGAATCCTTTCCATTCCTTATTTTTACTAAATTATTGTTGTAATGGACTAATCATGGTTATTAGCATTGTTCTACTCAGAATTATTTTTTTATAGATGTTTAAATGTATTAATTTGGATTGGAACGATTGATTTAAAAGAGAATCGCACACACACACACTATGTGAAGTCTCATTTGAATATTATTCTCACTATTTCCCTAACTTACTCAGATATATTTATTTGGCAAATTATACAATGTTTTTTTTTTGAAGGGTTCTAGGAGATAGGCAAGAGCCTAAATCCTAAAAACCAATTTTTATTAATTCAAACAGAAAACAGGATACAAACTAGGCGAGAGAAACCTGAGCCCCCAAACATAGCTCAGCCTCTTCAAAAGAAGAAAACCCCTCCCAATTAGGGTCACGGATAAAAGCATAGTTCGCCGCATCGTCTACGATGATTCTATGAATACAAGATGGGATGCAATCCCTATTGAACCCACAACTGATATTTCGGGATAGCGCGAACTTGGCCATGGCGTCGGCGACCCGATTCCCCTCACGGTAAATGTGATCGCTGGAAATAACCATCCCGATGGATAGGTCAAAGATCTCCTTACCCCAATCCCAAAGTTTCCATTGATCGAAGAATTTCTTTTTAAAACAATCCATGATTAATTGTGAATCACCCATAATGTGAAGTCGATTAATATTGAGATCATAACAAAGTTTGATTCCATCACGAAGCGCCAAACATTCAGCTTCAACTACACTTCCCTTCCCATAATAATGAGCAAAACCGGCGATAAGAGAACCATCGTTGTTGCGAATACAACCACCTCCACTTGCTTTACCGGAAACCGGGTCCATAGCCCTATCAAAATTTAAAAACCAATCAGCAATAGCACCTCCCTTCCAATTAAAAATGCAGCATCTACGAGCAATCTGCAACCCAGATAAACCAAACCAAGCAAGGATCCCCCTCTCCTCTTCATTCCTGGACACAAAACCTTTGAAATCTTTAAATAACAGCCCAAGCTTTGCTTTTATATCCTGAATCAGTTTAGGTACCGCCCCATTCCTGCCTCGAAATGTGCGATTGCATCTCTCGGTCCATATAGTCCACGTGCAAATTATAGGAATGCCGAGAATGAATTTAGATAGCCCCTTTGAGAACCTCTTACTTTTACGATACCAGTATTTTAGTTTAGAACAGAAAGTGCGGCCCCTATGAACTGCTCCAAAAATTAGTTGTTCAAAATGCATCCAAATCCCGAATGCCAAACCGCTATTGCAAATTATACAATGTTGTTGCTTGCTTAGCCTCCTTATATTATAAATCTTGAGCATGCAAGCTCATATGAATCAAAAAAATTTGTATGTAGTTTTGCTAGGGGCTAGCAAAAAGCTAAGTGTGGGGGTGTGATAACTTCCTAAAATAGAAGTTATTTGGTCTATGAATAACACATTTTGCACTATGAAATGATGAATATTAATATGAAACTTTGATATAATAAACTTAATTAATTATAAATTACAAAGTAATTATTTCATGGTGATTCTGCTTAAATTCGAGTTTAATATGCAGGAATTAAATGAGTGTTCAGAATGGAAAGAAAAGAAATTGAGGAATAATTAATGCAGGCGGATTTGTCGCAATAGGGTTACAACAAGGTTACAACAAGCGGGTGCTGAAAACATGGCATAAATGGCGCGATTATTTAAAACCATATGATGAGGTGGCAGCAGTTATGCACAGGCGGACAGCTGGCTGGAGACGGAATTAGAAGGCTTATTATGTGATTCTAATGAGGAGAATTAAATATAGAAGATGGCGGTTACAAGAATTGAAATTGGGAAGTTACTTAATTTGAATTATAAATTAGAGGGAAAGGAGAGCAAGAGAAAAGAAGGAAATTGGGGGGAGAACGACGAAATTGAGGAGAAAGGAGAAGATATTTTCGGCAAGGAGAATTCTTCCTACTTGGAGAGCCGAACCATTCCAATCCGGGAGAGAGATATTGCAACTTTGGAATGAAAAACTTACCTTCTTCAACCATGTCTTTGAGCATGTCTTGTAAGGATGTTCTTATTTGTTATTTTATTCCAATTAGCATGAACTAAAATCTGTAGCTTTGTGTGTGAAAAAGTATTTTGTCTTTTGTGATATGTATTAGAACACAATTCTGTTAAATTATTTGCTTCAATTCTTTGTCTGTTTTAAGTGTGCGATTACATTTTGAAGATTTTGTGTCAAGCTTTGTATATCTCTTTGGAGTGTATTCATAAATCGAGAGAGGAGTTGCACGCAAGGTTATACAAACCATTTTCTTATGTGGAATAAATCGAGAGAGGAACCACATAAATATTTAACCAAAAATTCTTCATCCAAATACTGCGTCGCGAAATTCGAGAGAGGAGTGACGAAAGTAATTCGCATATTTTAATTTAATCATTGGAAGTAGAAAGAGATTTCACTTTCTTCATGATTAGTCGTTGTGTACGGATTTCGAAGACCGGGAGGTAATGAGTCCTACATTTAATTTGCGTCAGGAGAATAATTTTACAAATATTTAATTAAATCTTTTGAAATTTCATATCACATAGACTTAGGAAATCCACATGCAAAGTTTTCTCTAAAAATTGGTATTTCTCAAAAATAAAAATAAAAACTCATTGAATTAATTAATTAAAGTTATTTTCCTATTTTAATTTTTCTTCACGCAACCAACTTTTGAATTATTTACTTGGATTCAAAGAAAAGGATAATATTAGTACTTGTGAGCGTTAAATTAACACTTCCCTGTGGAGACGATCTTACTTACACTTTATTACTTGAATCGGCACGTGCACTTGCGTAACACTCATTTTTACCGTATCAGTTGACCCCCTCAGGCGAGATACTCACCAGGTCCCTGCCTTCCTTGTACCAAGCTCGGCCATTTTTGGTTTTGGAGGGGAAGACTCTCTTGAGCTTCCGGGTACGCGGTGGGACCTCCCTGCCGCAGCACCTGGGGTCCTGTTTGTTGCTCTTCTAGCTTCTTCGTCGTTGCCAGCCAAGTCATCTCGTTGGATTGCTGGGCGAGTAGCCTCCGGCCGCATTGATCCGAATTTTGGAGCCTAGGATTTTCCTGGCTTCAACGGTGGTGTTTGCTCTTTATATCTTGTCTGTTATTATTTTTCCTAACCTCATTCTTGCCCGTTAGAAATTTATTTGAACAGAAGATCTCACATCTGCACTCGAATATCCGATTTTCATAACACTAGAGATGAAAGGTAGAAGTCAAAAAGTAAATAAATGACGAACTCAAAAAAGAAAAAAACAGACCCTAAATGACCTAGAGATGGAAGGTAGGATTCATAACGAACATGAAGCTTACCGCGCGAAATCCGGCGGTGGCGGAGTAGGCGGACGCAGAGAGGAGAAACGGCGGCGTTGTGATAGGGAGTGCAGCAGAGGTAGGCGGTGCAGCGAGCGAGGAGAAAGAAAGGTTGGGGGCGAAGATATGATCCCGTGATAAGCGGACCTACGAATAAGTGGTGGAGGGGTATACTTGTAGATGGCTAGGGTTTGCTCAAGGCTCAAGATAGTCCACAATACCTCATCAACATGTGGAATGGGTATTTATAGTATCTCCAGCGTAGAGCAAATCCCTAGTGACACGGAACCCATTAGGTCGTTCCGAGTCGGTCCTGACACGCGCGGACATATTATTATAATTAGAACTAACAATCTCCTCCTATGTCCGCGGTATACCGACGTTGGAAAAGGGTTGGTGTGTGTAATGTTCAAATAGTTCGACTCATTACACAACCGTGTCCGCAAGTACCTGTTATAATATAGTGGACTGAAAGAAAACAGTAGTATGTATGCACACATAAGTATAAAGCATAAACTAGGCAACATCACATAAAAGTCAAGAGTACAATCAGAGAAATAGGTACCAGAAGACCTAATGTCTCATGACTAACAAAAGAGCATAAATAGTCCAAACAAAAATAGGTAAAAGAAAAGAGCTAAACAATGCTCTAGGCCAAAGAAAGTAAACCAAACAGATACTCTAGTAGTCATCATCCAGCAGGTCATCCTTCTCAGGATCACAGTCTGCATGTGCTCCTCCTGCAGCAGCAGCTCCTGTAATTTCCAACAGAGAATTTCATTCAGAATGAATTCAATTATGGAAGAACTACATGTATCTAGTTCTACATATAAGAACGTAGTACTTTAATTAAGTTAAGAGGGAATTTTGTAGAGTATTTCAGTTATAACCGCAGAATCTATTGACTGTTTCCAAACGAAACGATTTCAGACTTCTGGACAACGCAGCTATATCTGTGTTCTTATGTGTGATATCCTGTTACTGTTCTTCTAGGGTTAATTGGAACTCATCAAATGTGGAATGGAACCAATTAACAGGAGAAGGTCCAAAACAAGTCAGATCGTGTTATCAAATGTGGAATAACACTCTCCTCCAAGTTAAGGAAGACGATTCTGGATGAGGTTGTTATCATCAAATGTGGAATGAAACAACCAACCAGAAATTCGTTCTCAGCAACCAAAACACCAATAACGCCTTGTTCTGTAAGATAATTCAATAGGGCGTGCCTCAGTCGTACATGTCGTCTCTTAGTGTTAAAGAGGACATTCTTTACAACTTGGACTGCTGCCTGATTATCACAGAACAGGCTTAGAGAATTGATTTGAACTCTAGACAAGGGAATGTCTAAGATCAAATTCCTGATCCAGTCTGCCTCTTCACCAGCTGAAGCTAAGGCAAATAACTCGGCTTCCATGGACGACAAAGCTATGCATGTCTGTCTCTTGGACTTCCAAGTAACTGCAGCACCACCTAATGTGAATATGAATCCACTTGTGGACTTGCTGTTTGAAACTTCTGAACACCAGGAGGCATCAGAGTACCCTTCCAAAGTAGGAGGGTGACCAGTGTAGCACAGAGCGTGGTCTTTAGTACCTTTGAGATACTTCATCAGCCTATCTAGGGCATCCCAATGCTCTTTGTCTGGACTACTGGTAAAGCGACTTAGCATGCTTATGGAGAAAGCAATGTCAGGTCTAGTGCAGCTTGTGGCGTACATGAGACTTCCAATGATCTTTGAGTACTTGACTTGGTCAACGCTTGTTCCTTCATTCGGACTCAGCTTGACATTCGGATTAGTGGGTGTTTCAACAGGCCTACAATCTTTATAACCCCAGGTATTAAGAATCTGCTCTATGTAGTGAGCTTGACTCAGAGTGACACATCCCTTGTCTACTCTTACTTTCATACCTAGTAGGGTATCAACGGGACCAAGGTCCTTCATATCAAACGCTTTGGCGAGAGCAGACTTAATATCCCTCACGACAGCTAGGTCTGACCCCAGGATCAACATGTCATCCACATATAGGCATATGATGACTGTTTAGTTTGACATCGAGCGGTAATAGAGACACTTGTCTGAGAGACTGGACTGAAATCCAAAGCTCTTTACCACTTGATCAAACTTCATGTGCCACATCTTAGGTGCTTGTTTAAGCCCATAGATGGATTTATCGAGTTTGCACACTTTATCCTTTAGATCTGTATGGACATAACCTTCAGGTTGTGCCATGTAGATCTCTTCATTTAGCTCTCCATTCAAAAAGGCTGTTTTCACGTCCATCTGATGGACGATGAAATTCTCGATAGAGGCAAAGGCTAGAAAAATTCTAATGGTGGATAGGTGACACACAGGTGAATAGACATCAAAATAGTCGATTCCCCCTTGTTGTTTATAACCCTTAGCTACTAGACGTGCTTTGTATCTGGCTATAGACCCATCGCTATGTAGTTTCTTCTTCAGTAGCCACTTGAATCCCAGGACTTTAGCTCCTTTCGGTAGGTCCACTAGATGCCAGATATTGTTTTGTAGCAGCGAGTTCATCTCATCGTCGATAGCTTCTGCCCACATTAACGCATCTCTCGATCTCATCGCTTCCTGTAGGAAAATGGATCATCCTCTAAGTGGTAGGTAACGAAGTTCTCACCAAATCCTTAGGGATTCTATCTCTTGTAGATACTCTAAGAGGAACAGGTTCGTCCTCTAGAGGTTGGGGAGCAGTGCCAGAGGGGCCAGCTTCGGGTTCTACCGTAGACTCTGAGATCATGTCAGTAGATCCAGGAACGGTCAGGCCATGGTCTTTGATAAATTTATGCTCAAAGAAGATAGCATCTCTGGATTCTATCACTGAATTAGTGGATAGATCCAAAAATCGGTCAGCTGCACTGTCTTCTGCACTGCCTAGATAGACGCAGGTTGTCGTTCTAGGTCCCACCTTAGGTCTTTTAAGGTCTTGTATACGCACATAAGCGATACAGCCCCAAGTCTTAAGAGTGTCATATCTACAAGGATGACCGTGTCACAGCTCATAAGGAGTAGAACTGAGCTTTGAGTGAGGCACTCTATTCAGAATGTGATTTCCAGTAAGGACTGCTTCCCCCCAGAAGGAATTGGGCATGCCAGCGGTCAGGAGCATAGAATTTAACATCTCTGTTAAAGTTCTATTCTTACGCTCAGCAACTCCATTTGATTGGGGTGAGTAAGGAGTTGTAGTTTCAAGGATTATGCCCTCAGTGGCACAGAACTCCCTAAACCCAGTTGCAGTGTATTCTCCTCCTCGATCACTTCTAAGTCTCTTAATCTTCAGATTTAACTGGTTTTCTACCCGAGATTTGAAGATTTTGAAGGTCTCGAATGTCTCGTCTTTCGATTTCAATAGGTAGACATGACAAAATCTGGAGAAATCGTCAATGAAGGTAATTAGATACTTCTTTCCCCCTCTAGTGGCATGACTCCGAAAGTCACAGAGGTCGGAATGAATTAATTCCAAAAGTTGTGTGCTCCTAGAAACGGTCTTGAAAGGATTTCTAGTTATTTTGGTCTGGGCACAAACTTCGCACCTATCAAATCGAATAGAGAAATCTAACGGAATGTTGTGACTCTTTGCTAGATCGCGCATCTTCTTGTAGTGAACGTGTCCAAGTCTATTGTGAAGTAGCTTTGGATCTAACAGAGACGAACTCACTTGATTTATGCACCTGTTTTCTAGGCTAAGTCTATACATTTCATTGATTAAGTAAGCGCAACCAAAGTAATGTGAATTAACAGACAGTGTTATTCTACCGCTAATGGTTGTGAAGGACATTCCGGACTTATCTAACAAACTCATAGAAATTAAGTTTTTGATTAAATTAGGAACTAATTTAACATTTTTCAAAATTAAAATTTTACCTGAAGAAAGGACGAGCTTTGTCGTCCCAGCATGAGTGACGACTGTCGCTCCTCCATTGCAATTCTCGACTCTGTCTCGGACTGCTCTGACGTCAGTGAGAAGACCTCTGTCATTTGTAACGTGACAGGTAGCACCGCTGTCCAGCCACCGCTCAGAAGATGCACTGCGGTGATTGCTCCCGATCATAGCCACAAAGGACTTGGGATCAGAAATATCGACCACCATGTTTGCCGCCTGAGGTGGAGCTTCATCCTTTTGCTTCTTCGGACCCCTACAGTCAGCAGCCCAGTGACCCCATTTGCCGCAGTTGTTGCATTTACCCTTCTTCCTTTTGAAAGAAGGCTTCTTGACAGCCAACTGGGCAGGAGGGTCAACTCTAGGTACTGGGGGCTTCCGAGGAGGCTTATTAGGTCGAGAAATGAAGTTGACAACCTGTGGGGGCTGAGCAACCTGCTCCGCGCTCTTTCCAGCGATGTTCTGGTCCTCGATGTGAATGAATCTTTTGAGTTCATCCAGAGTAATCTTCTCCTTCCGTCTGTGCATCTCCGTCTTGAATGTCAGCCACTCCGCAGGTAGCTTGCTCAGGATCAAGTACACGAACAGATTGTCGTCCATCTTCGACTGATCGTCCTCCAGCTTGTTGCGCAGATTTTCCAGCTCTATGATTTGGGAGGTGATCGGCAGGTTCGCTTTGAGGCGGAAGTTGAAAAACTTCTCCCCAATGAGCGATTTGGACAACACCTCCTCCTTTTGGAAATGCGCGTTGAGACGATCTCAGATCTCCTTTGCAGTCTTGTAAGCGTGGTAGGTCAGTGCGAGCCGAGGATTGAGGGAATTCAACAGGTAGTCCCTGCAGAAGTCCTCATCTTTGGTCCACTGATATTCGTCTACGCCCTCGCTAGAAGACGCAAAGTCACTCTGCACAGTGTAGAAGATTCCGCGTTCTTTCATTCCTAGCTAGACTTGTATTTTCCAACTGAGGAAATCGGACGCGTCGAACGATTGCAATTTGGTGACGTCGAGAGCACTCTTCTTCGACATCGCAGCAGAAATTTAAACAGAAACTAAAACAAAGTCACCTGAGCCGCGTGAAGGCGAGACGGGCACTTCGGATCCAATCCAGAGAATTTGTTTGCTTCCTCCGACCAACACAGAGAAGATGAGTGTTCCTCCAAGACACAGAACACCCTTCTGGTGAAGATCGCAATCAGAACCAGATTTCCAGCAACAGGTACTTAGTAGATCTGGAGATGTAATTCACTGTAGCTCAACTAGATCAATCCAAGATCAATCCAAGAGAAAAAAAATTTACACCCTTCTGGTGAATGAAATCAGCAAGTGCTGTTATTCCTCTGGAGAAAAAAAAAAGTATATATGGTCCTTGTCAAGATCAATCCAAGATCTGAAAAACCATTGAGATCTGACACCAAACTTGGTTTAGACGACAAGATCCGACAGATCTATGCCGACCTCTCCACTGCCGGTGATGAGAAGGAAAACAGCGCTGGAAGTTCCTCCAAACAGCAATTCCGATCAGACTTTCCTCCGGCGATCTTGCACGATGCAGGAATCGATGTAGGCTAACGGATACAGGAAGTTCCTCTCTCCTCGGCGACAGAGGAAGGAGATCAGAGCATGGAACAGGGATTCTTCTACCTCCTTGCAATCAGCGATGAGAACGATGACTTGCACACTCGCCGAGGATGAAGAACAGAGACGGGAACTCCTCCTCTTCTTTCGACCGGAAGATTCACGGCGAAAAAACTCACGCGATCTGGACAAAGAAGGAAGATGGCGTGATGCTTCCGATCGAGAGCGGCGCTGCACAGAAAATTCGCGATCGGGATCGACAACGGAAGAGGAAGTCGCGATCGGCAAAAAAATCGTGAGCGGCGGAAAAACACGAACGAGAGCAGCGGAAAAACGCAGAGCTAACCCTAGGCGTATCTTGAGAATGTAGATGGCTAGGATTTGCTCAAGGCTCAAGATAGTCCACAATACCTCATCAACATGTGGAATGGGTATTTATAGTATCTCCAGCGTAGAGCAAATCCCTAGTGACACGGAACCCATTAGGTCGTTCCGAGTCGGTCCTGACACGCGCGGACATATTTATTATAATTAGAACTAACAATACTTTCTCGCGTGACCGACGCCGCCGCCACTGTAGCGGTGGAAGGGCATTTCCGTCAGAGCGATTCTTGCGTGACCGACGGCACCATTCACTGTAGCAGTTTAGGATAGATATTAGAGTATTTTTTAAAAATCAAAATTCCGAACATTTTGGCCTCATAATGACTTGAGAAACGTTTTTTCCTCATAACGACATGAGAAATAATACTCTGTCATTGTCGCTATCGCTTGCAGAGGAATTGGTGTGAAGTAATGATCGACATTATGACATTCATATCCAAATCATTAAAAAATATAAATAAATAATATAATTTGTATCATTTTGTATCAATAAAAAAATAAATAATATTTTTCAATATTCACATCCGTGTGGCATTATCACCTTAAGACCTCCACATCATCTAAAACGTTAAAAAAACGGCAAAATTATGATATCAGTCCATAAACTTTGCTCCTTTTTGGAAATCAGTCTCATAACTATTTATTGAAAGAAATCAGTCCCCATATTTTATAAAACAGGTCCCTCTTTCTACTTTCCCTTAAATGAAACCGTTAAATCTCTGAATTTATTTTAAAAGTAACACACTATTTTGCCATCAATATTAAAATAATCAACTAAATTTATAAAAAAAACATATTTTAACAGCAGATTCCAATTCTGTAATTAATTTGACGGCGAGGTTTCTAAGACCCCAGGAGGACGACGACGCCGGAAGACAAAGATCTGGACGCCAAAAGCTCCTCCACCTTATCGGCTGCCGAAAGATCCAATTATATTTGTACGGAGAAATTAGTGAAAATATATTGATGGCGAGATGAGATCTAGATCAGAATTCACTTGATAATAAAGAAGGGAAGAAACTATTTTTTGATCTACTTATTTCCACTATATATCCCTCAAATTAATAACAGAATCGCTGTTAAAATATGTTTTTTTTATAAATTTATTTGATTATTTTAATATTGATGGCACAATAGTATGTCACTTTTAAAATAAATTCAGAGATTTAACGGCATCCGTTAATGCATTTAACGGAAAGTAGAAAGAGGGACTGATTTCACTTGTTTTAGAAAATATGGGGACTGATTTTCTTCAAAAAATAGTTATGGGACTGATTTTCAAAGAGGAGCAAAATTTAGGGACTGATATCATAATTTTGCTTTAAAAAAATAAGAAAAGTTGGTTTAGGAATATATTTCAAATTTGCCTAAAACTTGAGGACCAATATATATGTGAAAAATTAAAGCTTAAAAAATTATTTTAAGTTGAGGGAATGGTTTAAGTATTATAATATTATGCATGAAATTTATACGAATATAAAATCATTTGAATTATCGAGTGGACAATTACTGGGCAGGGCTAGCGTTGCTTATAAGAGAAGGAGGGCTCTTGACCAACCACATCCTCCGAAGCAATTTCTCGCTGGCCAAAGGGCTAGCTAGCGTTGTTCTCCAGGTATTGAATACTCACTTTATATTATTTTGCATTCATTTTCTAAAACGTTCTCAGGGATGGTTTTAGAGGCTTTAGGGTCTGTTTTGGCGCTCTGGCCTAACTCCCGGGAGATCTTCGCCGGTTGAAAATGGCTTTGGAGAGCAGATGTTGGAGGCTTCGGCTTTGTTTCGCATGGTGGTGGCGGTCGTGAACGACTGTCGTTCGTGAATGCCCGACCTTACCAAAAAAATTTCATTCATATCTTCTTGGCAGCGGTTATAACCTGTCTTGCCAAACATACAATCTATGATAATTACTTTTTTGACCCAATTCACCGGCCACGTGCCAAACGAATTCTTCGTCTTCATGGGAGTTCTGCTACTTTAATGTATAAAAATTTTCTTCCTCCTTTAAATTAATTTCACATGGGCTGCTTTTCAATTCTTCAGCTGGCTGCGTGAGTTTGGTAGGAAGCAATTTCCACTTTTTTTCCTTTGCTTTTATTCATGGGTGGTGTTAAAGGTAAATCAGAATTGGCTATCGACAAACCAATTTCTATGAGTTATTACGCACCTTTTGAAAATACGTTTTTTACATGCATTTTTAGGAAAAGTGTTCAACATGATAATTGTAGATCTCGCCGAGATCTACAACTTTCGTGTTGAACACTTTTCCTAAAAATGCATGTACATAGCGTATTTTCAAAAAATTCGCTATAGTTACGATCAGGCCGACAATATGCAGGAAAAGTGTTCAACACGAAAGTTGTAGATCTCGACGAGATCTACAATTTTCGTGTTGAACACTTTTCCTAAAAATGCATGTACAAAGCGTATTTTCAAAAGGCGCGTAATAACTTATAGAATTTGGTTTGCCAATAGCCAATTCTGGTTTGCCTTTAACACCTGCCTTCATTCATGTGGGCTACTCGGGTAGGGGTAGAATTGCTTTAGTTTTCCTTTCTTTTTATCTTATATATTATTATACGAGTGACAGGCTCCGCCCCTACTGCCAAGGGCGACAATACCTGATCGGCGACAGTCCGCCTGCCCCCGTCGGAACATATACATATGAGTACTCAAAATGACCGCACAAAAATTTTAATTAATATTTTATAATTATTTTTTTCAAAAATATTTATATTTTAACAAAAAATTATTTTAAAGTAGATTATGAGGTCTAATGATAACCTACCATAGTAGGTTAAAAAGTTTTGGGATTTTATGAATTTCCATCATTATTTTTATTATAGGGATATAGTGTAATTACATAAATAGTTATTATATTTTAGGATATATTTGACAATGTTGAATGTTGCACCAAAGACAATTTCTTGTATATAGTAGTTAAAGATATAATAATAATAATATATATATAAGAACTATAGATCTGAGCTGACCATCGTCGAAATCATACGATCTCTTTGATCTTACGCCTAATCGCATCAAGATCCCTTCACGACTCGATCCGCCCCATTACGGACCTCTCGCCGTTCGTCTTCGCACCGGATGGGAACCCGAACCCAACCGGAGGTGAGACAGATGAGCACTCATGCAAACCAAACACCATTGAGCGCGGAATGCCGAAGGTCAAATTCCGATCGAAACGCCTTTCGGAAGGCCAAACATGTCATTATCAATAAATTAAACTTCTTAAATATATGCATTCAATTTTTTTAAAAAAAAAATAATCACACACATTTGCATTCACTAGCCTTTTAAGAAATTATGTTGTGATTTAAAATTTTAAAAAAGTTTTTTTGTTCAACCTCTATAAAGATATTATTCATTCTAAAATTGATCTATAAATAGGCCTAATAGGGTCTTAGAGTTATTATTTTCTCTTGAAATGGAAAGCTCTGATTGAATTAAAACAATTATTTGATTTAAAAAATAGTAAAAAATGTATTAGATTTTTTTAATGGAGATACATAGTTTTTAATGGAAACATTTTAATTATGTATGTAGACTAATATATAGGTTTATATGACATGATCATATTATGTAGGATAAAGCAAATTGAGAAGAGCTCTTGACAGACCATGAAGATTGAAGATGTTTTCCACATGGTGGGAGGTTGCGGAGGGACAAGTTATGCTAACAATTCCAAACTTCAAGTATGTCTTTTAATTATTTGATGTTATATGTGAAAAGTGATTAATGTAAAAATATTTTGGTGAATTATAAAATAACAAGATCTTTATGTGGATCCCAATTTCTATATAACTTTATTATATCACGATGAGTTCTTATTCACTAATCATATATTAAATATTTTAATAAAATTACACTGAAGATATACTTATCAAATTACTTTTCTCAAATTAAGTTTTATGTATTAACAAACATCTCAACCTTTTATTTATAATTCGTTTGGATTAAAGTAGAATTTAGACCTTTTGTGTGGATCGACTCATATTTGTATCTGTATTATATTTGTACACCGTGCACTTGCGATTTTTATTACTTGAAATTTGGTTGCACTTTTACATATACATAATAAACTACTTATTTCTTCATATTATATTTAATGCTTTGAAATTTCTCATCAAGTTTTTGTCGCCAAAATAGAACCATGAGGCAACAAATATATTTTCTTAACTTATTCCCTAGATTCTCTCATCTTTCTAATCATGTCCTTATAAATATGATTATATGTGTTCATAGTTGTGGTAAGCAATCTTTTGTATCTTTGATGCATGCTTCTATCAAAGTAGTGTTTAGGAATGTTGATATGACTCTTAGGTTGCTTGCAATATGACGATGTCGTTTTCATGACCTGAGTCTACAAAGAACACATTTAAAACAAAATTATATATGCATGAAAATATTATCCGCTTGACCTACATCAACCAATTTCTCATGTTTGATAGGAGAAGGCAATATTTGAGACAAAATCAATAGTGGAAGGAGCCATAAAAGAAATCTGCAGCAATCTACTTCCGAAAACATTTGTGGTGGCTGACCTGGGTTGCTCCACCGGTCCCAACGCAATCTTCGTGCTCTCTATGATCACCAATTTTATCGATGAACTTTACAATCGGTCGAACCACCATAAACCCGAAATTCAGTTCTTCCTTAATGATCTCCCTAGCAATGACTTCAACAATCTCTTTCAACTATTGGCGCTCTATAGCAAGCGAGTGGACAAAGAAAAAGGGAATAAGTTTGTGTCATTTTATGTCACTGGATTACCTGGTTCATTCTACAGGAGATTATTACCTTCAAAAAGTGTTCATTTTTTCCACTCCTCTTATTGCCTCATGTGGCTATCTCAGGTCAGTTTTATTCATGCATATTTGTTGATTTAATGCATTGCACAGTATGCAAATGCTGTATATGACATGTATACTTAGTTTTGAAAATTTATGTTCTTTAATGATATTAAACAATATTAGGTGCCTAAAGGTCTTAAAGGAGAATCTTGTGCTCACTTGACTAAAGGGAGCATATATATTAATGGAGAAAGCCCTACAATTGTCTCTAATTTGTATTTGGAACAATTTAAAAGAGATTTCTCGACATTCCTAAAAAATCGTTCTAAGGAGCTTCTTTTTGGAGGAAGTATGATCTTATCCTTTTTGGGAAGCACAAATCCTCCATCTATTGGAGGACACATCTATCTTTGGGGGCTTCTTTCAGAGGTGCTAAAGGACATGGTTTCTGAGGTGTATTCCTATTTTTTGTTTTTCAAAAACTTGTTTTTCAATTATCATTACATTTTCTATACATTGTTATGTTTTCAACCTTCGATTGAATGCTTAAAGGTTGAACGAAATATAAGAATTTTTTCAAAATCTTAAATTTATCTATGCATACTCAAGTAAGATATTATTTTGTAGTGTCACCAAGTAACTGGCCAACTAATTATCGATGATGGATTCTTACGAAAGCTTCATTGTAAGGAATGTCAAATTATAACAAAACTTGGATCTTTCCAACATTCTCGGTTGATTCACCATATAAATCCATAAAGGTTGGATCTTGTTTGCATAGATTTTTTCAAACTTCAATAAAAAATGTTTTGCGTTTCAAACCTTATGGTATTTACAAGTATTCATTTATTTTACTATGTTTAAAGTTAATAAAAAGTCAAAAACTACGAAATTAACGTACAATTAATTAGATTATTAAGAGAATAAAGAGTGAGCTATTTTTGAGAATGAGAGACCAGGGTTTTAAAAAAGCTTGTTCGGTTATATATTGTCTTTGGTTAAACATTCAAAATTGCCAAAATTACTCGTACTTTTTTTAATAAAATGGCTTTACATATATTATAATTTATTTCAAAAAAATCTAAAATACAATGTTTATACAAGTAATTACACCATATCCCAAAATTAAAAGTAATTATGGAAATCTATAAAATAAAAAAAATAGTAGAGCTCTTACACCTACTATTATAGGCTATCATTAGGCATTAAATAATGTATATTTTGTTTATTAAATAATTGATAGGGGCGGAGCCAAAAATTTGTGTTGGCCGCTATTTGCAACCTCCCCCCCCCCCCCCCCCCCCTCCCGATGGAGGGCACAACCTGCGGAGGGCAGGCTCTCTGCTGGGAGCAGGCATAGCCCCCTGCCAGTGCGGGCGAAGCCCTCCGTTGCACTAACATAGGGTCGGGTGCCCGTGCCATTCGACTTGTGTGTGTGTGTGTGTGTGTGTGTGTGTGTGTGTGTGTGTGTGTGTGTGTGTGTGTGTGTGTGTGTGTGTGTGTGTGTGTGTGTGTGTGTGTGTGTGTGTGTGTGTGTGTGTGTGTGTGTGTGTGTGTGTGTGTGTGTGTGTGTGTGTGTGTGTGTGTGTGTGTGTGTGTGTGAGATCAATGCTAATAGACCATTTGATCAGGAGGGGCCGACCTAAGCATGGAACTCAAAGGGCTAATAGACTCGGTCTGGCCTGCAAATGCTGAGATATTTTTACGGATCATGCGATAGTATATGATATTTTTATTATTTTATCATGTAAAGTAGAGTCAATAATTGACTCTTAAGTTCACGATTATTTACTTCATTCAATTTGACTCTTAAGGCCTAATATCATTTGAGCATAATTTACTGAACTTATTATTAAATTTCCTTTGTGACATTTTACATTTAATGCAGGGACTCGTGGAAGACGATAAATTAAATGCCTTGAACCTCCCATTTTATACACCTTTAATGGAGGAAGTGAAATCTATTATTGAGATGGAAGGCTCATTTAATCTTATCCATGCACACACATTTAATTCTAATTGGGATCCTTTTGACGACTCAGATGACGAGTTTGTGGTCGATATCGACGTGAGCGGAGAAAATGTAGCCAAATCCATACGAGCGGTAATTGAACCACTGCTTGCATCTCATTTCGGAAATGAAATTATGAAGGATCTATTTTCACGATATGCAAAAAAGGTTGCAAGACACATGTCTAAGGGGAAGCCAAAGTACATGGTTTTCATTATATGTTTGAAATTGACTGTTGATGTTATAAATACGAATGGTACGAAAGACATTGTTGGTGTGCCTTAGAATTAAACAAAGTTGGTCTTCATGAATGTAAGAACACTACTTTGATTTATGCTTAAAAAATATTCTTGTGTGGCTTTGATGATTTAAATATATATGTTTATCTCATGAATAGTTCCATGGATATTCTACTTAAATACATTTATCTCATAAATAATATGCCAATTTTGAAGTTTATAGGTCCTAATTAATGGTTTATTTAACCATCATAACACTAATTAGCCCATTTCTTTGAATCATGTGGGACTCATTTTGTTTTCTAACCTAACTTAGCCGCTTGAAAATGGTTATGTCGGGCCAAAAGGCTAGCTTTAGGTATTCAGTTGTTAGGAGAGGTTGACCTGGATATCATATTTAGGCCATGGGAATATAGGTTGATGTGTTATGATTAAGGCTCCGTTTGGCGTGGGTTTTTTGCTCAAAAAAGTCACAATCATAGAATACATGTTTGGCAAGAAAATGGTTATAACTGCCACCAAGAAAAGAAAATTAATTTCGAGCATAAAAGTATGTGGTGGAATTCCTCAGGTGAGGTCGGGTGTTCACGAAAGACAGTTCATAACCACCGTGTTCACGACCGCCGCCATCGTGTCAAACGGAGCCTAAGATTTTGTTTGGCGTGGCTGTGACGGTCATGAACGCAATAGTCACGACCGTTATCTTGCCAAACAAATGTTTTTAGCAATGGAGTTTTGTCTGAACTTTAGGAGTAAAAATGGCTTGCCAGATGGACCCCAGGACTATATAGAAAACTCTGTTTTTAGCATTTAATGTATAATATTTGTTGAGATTTTGAAGTGAGCTAACGCCCGGCGTTAGAGCTAACGCCGGCGTTAGCTCCTTCTCGCTGAGCTAACGCCCGCGTTGGCTCCTTCTCGCACCTCCCCCATGTTTTGCCTATAAATAGAGGGGTACCCCCCTCTAAAGAGTATCGATTCTGAAAGTGGCGAGTATCCTCTACTTTGAGCGAGTTAAAGATATCAGAGTGCTTCCAGGCGAGCATCGAACTTGGAGTAAGTTCGGCAAGAGAGTTACTTACTCGCGAGTTAACGCGGGGCGTTAGGAGCTAACGCGGGCGTTGAATGTGGCGAGTAGCGAGCTTCGTCTAGTGGCGACTAGGGAGCTGAGGAGTGCGAGCAGCGAGCTTGCGAGGAGCAGAGCTAACGCTGGGCGTTAGCGTTAACGCCGGCGGTAGCGAGGAGCGAGTATCACCTGCGCGGTGTGCTCCGGAGGAGAAGCGGACCTTGTCCGTGACCAAGTTCCTTTCTACTTTTGGCTGTCGTGAATCAAGTTGGATGCAACTTGTATTCAGCCTTGTCCATTTGTAACTAGCTGCCAAGAGTTATTATTGTGAAAGTTTGTGTTCATCGTTTGGTGTCATTATTCTCCTGTTGGTTGACGTGTTCTTCCAACTACAAAATATTTCACATGGTATCAGAGGGATAGTGGGAACAAGGACTGAGCAACCAAGATGGACGGCGGAGGAGGGTATGCTAGGGGACTTGGCATTGAGCTGCTCACCCAGACCAACTACAAGAAGTGGAAGTCTTGCTTGGAGAGTTACCTGCTTGGAGAGGACCTATGGGAGGTCGTTGGAGGAGAAGAGAAGGCAGAAGTCTTTCCAATCGAAGACAATGGTCAAGCTGTGAGAGCTTGGAGGAAGACCAACGCCAAGGCGGAGTTCACCATGAAGAGAGCCATATCGCCTGACTTGTTCGACCGCATCATAGGTTGCAAGTCAGCGTCTGAGATCTGGATAGCGCTCGATGGGTTATTCAACAAGAAGAATGTAGCGCAACTACAATTCCTGGAGAATTAGTTGGCTAAGTCGACTCAAGGCGAGATGGCGATATCCACCTTCTTCCTGAAGGTGAAGAACCTGTGTGGGGAGATCTCGACCTTGGACCCCGAAGAGCCAATCTCAGAGGCGAAGTTGAAGCGCACATACTCCGAGGCTTGAGGAAGGAGTATGTCCCCTTCGTTACTTCCGTACAAGGGTGGGCTACTCATCCCTCCTTATTGGAGCTAGAGAACCTGCTGTCGTCACAGGAGAGCTTGGCGAAGCAGATGGCGGGAGTATCCATCTCAGGAGGAGATGGCGAGGCTTTGTTCTCAGGAAAGAGGAGATCCTGGGACAAGAAAAAGAAGAACTCCGGAGATGGACCTTCAACGTCCTCTCAGGGAGATGGGAGGAAGTTCCTCCCTGCGCGCGATGAGATGGGGAGATCCCTTTGCTTTGCCTGTAGGAAGTACGGGCACATGGCAAAGGACTGCCGGTCCAATCTGAAGGCCGGTCATGTTGCTAACAAGGAGGGAGATCACCAGAGAGGTGGAGGAAGAGGTGGAGGTCACCAAGGCGGTGAGAGGGGAGACAATTGTTTCCTGGCAGATATGACGACAACGTCAGTCGATGTCTTAGCCTCCATCAACCTTGAGAACGACTGGATAGTGGATTCCGGTTGCGGGCATCATCTCACAGGAGATATGTCCAAGTTCGTCTCCATGGAAGCATATGAAGGAACGGATGCTATCATCACTGCGGATGATACGGTACATCCCGTGGAGCGAGAAGGGAAGGTGTCCCTTGGGAGTAAAGAGGAGCCAGTGACACTGAAGAGTGTGTATCATGTGTCTAGCATGAAGAAGAACCTCTTCTCGGTGGCTAACGCAGTGGATGCTGGATACCACGTGCTGTTTGGACCGAAGGAGGTGAAATTCCTTAAGAACCTTTCGTCTGTCGATGTTGACGTCACGCTCACCGGGAGGAGGGTGAAGGATTTGTATGTTCTGTCTGCAAATGCCTACTTGGACAAGATGAAGACAAATGACAGTGTTGTGATCTGGCATGAGAGGCTGGGTCATGTGGGGATGGACAAGCTGAAGATGATGGCGGCAAAGGGCCTAGTGAGTGGCCTGCCTCATCTCTCTTCCTACCGCGACGACCATGTGTGCGATGGATGCCAATATGGGAAGTCACATCGAATTCCATTTGACAAGTCGGAGACCAGGTGTAAGACACCTCTTGAGTGCGTACATGCTGACATTATGGGGTCGTGCGCCACCCTTACTTATGGAGGCAATAAGTATGCGCTGGTTCTAGTGGATGACTACACCTGCTATACGTGGGTATACTTTCTGAGAGAGAAGTCAGAAGTATTGGAGAAGTTCCAAGAGTGGAAGGAGCTTGTGGAAGGGAGGCTAAACCGCAGAGTGAAGAAGCTGAGAAACGACAATGGAGGGGAGTTTACCTCCAATGAGTTTGCTTCTTTCTGCAGGAGGTTCGACATTCGGCGAGAGCTCTCCTGCGCTCACACCCCTCAGCAGAATGGGGTGGCAGAGAGGAAGATCCACCATCTGGTGGAGACTACCAGGAGTTGGCTGTAACACCCCCAAAACAACTAGACCCCTAAGATGCATTTTGTCATGACAAGGTCATGACATTGCTCCAAGAAGACAAAATGGGCCAAGGAGGCCCCATGATTTCCATAAATTAAGAAGAAATGCACATTGGGGTGCATATAGCAAATTTTGATGGCTTAGCTTAGGGTTGACCAATATACCTCCAACAAGTCAACATAACCTCATCATGACCCCTATGACCATCCAAGGAGGTGAGTAGGCCACTAGGGACCCTTGGGGTCAACCAAATTGGCCAAATTGACCAAAAGTCAACTTTGAGCTATCTTAGGTCAAACCTCCATGAATAAGGGCAATTGAACTCCAAATGATCAAATTGGACCCACCCTCTTATGGAAACCTCCCTAGGGGACCTAATGAACCCAAAAGCCCCATCATAGGGCCATCAATTTGGGGAAAATGGGCCAATTACTAAAAAGCCCCAAATTGACCTATTAATACTAAAAACTTAAATTGAACCTCAATTGACCCATTGTGATCAAATTGATCACCTCTAACACTCTTGGGCCACTTAGGGAGTCTAATGGCCCCACATTGGACCCTTGCTGTAAGCCAATTTTGAGGAAATTGGGCAAATTACCAATTTGCCCCAAATTACCAATTACACCCCTTTGGGTTCTAATTAGCCCCAAATTGACCAAATTGACCTAGCACAACCCTACCCAAACACTAAGGGAAGTGAGTGAGACATAAGCAAGCCAAGGTTCACATTCAATTTGGAGAATTAAGGCAAAATCACCAAAATGCCCAAATTGCCCCTATAGGCAAATAAGTGCAATCAAGCCCCATTTGACCCCACCAAGACTCAATTCTTCTTGGAGTAGGTCCATAGATCCTAAGGAAGCAATGTGGGTCAACCACATTGGATGAGGTGAGCTTGGGTCAAGCCCAAACCCAAAATCCCCAATTTGGCATAATTTGGTCAAGTGGGCCAAAACTCAAATTAAGTGATCTTAACCCAACTCCATAGCCCAAGAAGGTAGCCCACATGATAACCAGCCCCCAGCCATCTGAAAATTCGAAATTGAGGTGGAATTTGCACATGGAGCTAGGCTTTAATGGGGGAAGAAGACAAGGAGGAATTCAAGAAGAATCCATGGAAGGATGGCCACTTGGCCACCATTCCCTAATTCCTGGATTGCTCTCAGCTTCCCCAAGAATTTCCCAGCAGACTTGAGCTGACATGGCAGCAGTTGAGAGGGGGAGGAGAAAGCTTGACTTCACCTTGCCTGCCACACTAATGGCAACCACCCCTTCCCAATGTAAAAGCAGCTAAGCCTTTTCCCCCTGGCATCAATTTGAGCTCAGGAGTGAATTTCTGATGAGTTGGAGACCTGCAGTTGGCTGGCTGAGGCGGTGGCAACATAGAGGAGGTCGCTGGAAAATGGCAATCAGCAAACAAAACCCCCTCAGCCCCATTCATCCCCACCATTAGCTTCAGAATCGAGAAAGGAGAAGAACCCCCATGTTTTCGGGAGGAGACCAGCTCTGAGGAGGAAGATCGAGCAGGAAGATGGAGCTCGAGTTCGACCATGGCGTTTCTCGTTCTTCCTCAAGATCAAGCTCGATCAAGGCAAGTTCCTTCCCCTCTCCACTTGTGCTAGTCTCCCCATTTCTTCCGTTTTCAAAATCGCATAGAGAATGGAGTTTCTCCATTCGAGTTTTTCCTTGTTCCGACCGAGAAATCGCGAGATGCCGGAGAGCTCCTCCGGCCACCTCCGGCCAAACGGCCACCGCCAAAAGGAAGCCCTATGTCGGGTGAAGGAGTGGGCTTGGGCGTTTGGCCGGAGACGGCCTAGGCTCGCCGGAAAACACCCCGCAAAAGGGGCCAGGCGCAGTCAATCACGGCTGTTGATTCAACGGGGAAGACGAAATCATGGCCGTTGAAATCCCTTGAAATTTCTATACGCAGACCACATATAATTTAATAAAGGAATAGTACATATGCTGTCACGTTTTATTTAAGTTATTCAAGTGGAAAATTGAAGCCCTTAGAGGCCAAAAATCGAAAAATGGCCAGAGATAACATTTTTAGATCTTGATGTCTACCTTCTGTAGGATTTGAGATCAAGTGATTTGGAGTTCTACAGCTCTTTGTAGAGCCATTTTTCTAGGACTGCTCATTTTTGTCTATTAGCAAACCACATAATCCTGCCTAGGTTTTTAATGTACTTTGCATGCTATTTTTGAAGGCCTTAGAGGCCATATCATGAAAAGTTGGCAGAGCCAACTTTTGTATCTCTTGATGTCTACCTTCTGTAGGATTTGAGATTAAGTGATTTGGAGCTCTACAGCTCTTTGTAGAGCCATTTTTCTAGGACTGCTCATTTTTGTCTACTAGCAAACCACATAATCCTGCCTAGGTTTTTAATGTACTTTGCATGCTATTTTTGAAGGCTTTAAAGGCCATATCATGAAAAGTTGGCAGAGACAACTTTTGTAGCTCTTGATGTCTACTTTCTGTAGGATTGAAGATCAAGTGATTTGGAGCTCTACAGCTCTTTGTAGAGCCATTTTTCTAGGACTGCTCATTTTTGTCTATTAGCAAACCACATAATCCTGCCTAGGTTTTTAATGTACTTTGCATGCTATTTTTTAAGGCCTTAGAGGCCATATCATGAAAAGTTGGCAGAGACAACTTTTGTAGCTCTTGATGTCTACCTTCTGTAGGATTTGAGATCAAGTGATTTGGAGCTCTACAGCTCTTTGTAGAGCCATTTTTCTAGGACTGCTCATTTTTGTCTACTAGCAAACCACATAATCCTGCCTAGGTTTTTAATGTACTTTGCATGCTATTTTTGAAGGCTTTAGAGGCCATATCATGAAAAGTTGGAAGAGACAACTTTTGTAACCCTTGATGTCTACTTTATGTAGGATTTGAGATCAAGTGATTTGGAGCTCTACAGCTCCTTGTAGAGCCATTTTTTTTCTAGGACTCCTCATTTCTGTCTATTAGCAAACCACATAATCCTGCCTAGGTTTTTAATGTACTTTGCATGCTATTTTTGAAGGCCTTAGAAGCCATATCATGAAAAGTTGGCAGAGACAACTTTTGTATCTCTTGATGTCTACTTTCTGTAGGATTTGAGATCAAGTGATTAGGAGCTCTACAGCTCTTTGTAGAGCCATTTTTCTAGGACTGCTCATTTTTGTCTATTAGCAAACCACATAATCCTGCCTAGGTTTTTAATGTACTTTGCATGCTATTTTTGAAGGCCTTAGAGGCCATATCATGAAAAGTTGGCAGAGACAACTTTTGTAGCTCTTGATGTCTACTTTCAGTAGGATTTAAGATCAAGTGATTTGGAGCTCTACAGCTCCTTGTAGAGCCATTTTTCTAGGACTGCTCTTTATGTCTATGAGCAAATTTGGGTGGAGTGAGCCCTAAGCCTTGGGGGTTAACCCAATGGCTTGAAATGCTGGACATGGGTCCTTGGCAGCAATATGCCTTCCCAAAAGTTATTTGGGATTTTTGGGTACAAAAATCCCAAGGTATGGAATTACCAAATTACCCCTAATTTAGGTTATAAAATGAAAAGGGGGTCATATGAACTTGGAATGATGTGAAACTTAGTATTTAGCCTTGATTTCATTAGTTAGGCAGCATGAATTTTTCTGAGAATTTTGGGAAATATTGCATGATATAAATAGATGAATTTACAAATATACCCTTTATGAATTTTATGCAAATATTGGGTTTTTATATGTCTGATAAATTTGAGATAAATCACAGTAGGTCATAATGCTAATATGGTGCTATGATAATTTTCCCAGAATTTATTGAAGTCTTAACATAGCACTTGTAGTGTAAACCCTTATACGCACACCAAATATAATAAATGATAATTAAGGGTAAATATTCCTTGGAATAATATGAGACTTAGGATCTAGTGTTTTTAGACCAATATGGTGCTGTAATAATTTTCCCGGAGTTTATTGAAGTCTTTACATGACACTTGTAGTGTAAACCCTTATACGCACACCAAATGCATTAAATGATAATTAAGGGCAAATATCACTTGGAATAACATGAGACTTAGGATCTCGTGTTTTTAGACCAATTTGGTGCTATGGTAATTTTCCCAGAATCTACTTAGGTCATAACCTAATACTTGTAGTGCAAACCCCTATTTGCACCCCATTTAGGTTAAATAGAAATTATGGTCAAATATTCCTGCTAAAAATGTGAAACTCAGGTTTTGGTGTTTTTAAACCAGCGTTATGTCATGGTAATTTTCCCTGAGATTATTGAGATCATAATCTAATACTTGATGTGTAAATCTCTATTTGCACACCTCCTATTTTTAATAGAAACTATGACTTAAGATTCCCTAGAGAAATTATGAAATTAGGATTTGAGGTTGTTAGATCACCACTCATTGCGAACCTATGGTAATAATTGGAACTCGTTTGGATATGATGTGATCAAGATCGCACCATAGGAGTCTAATCTAGATCAACCTTGTTTCGGTCTGCGAATAGTGAAACTGATTTACATGAATTAGACCACCACTGACCTTCACACGTAGAACTGTTAACTCTTTAGTAATTATGAAGGCTCAGGTTATTTGGAAGAGCATCTCTAAGGGCATCTTGGGAAATACGGATTTGGGTGCGTTAGCAAGCTATAAGTGTATGAGTTTACAGTGGTATGAAAAGGAGGTTAGACCTCATCAAGGGCCCCACACACACAACTCGTCGGTAGTAAGTGAATTTATGAAAGTAGAATTGACCTTAGCCGAGTGAGCCATCTAGGGTAAGACTCAAGGGTGAAGTCGGAAAACATCTAAGGCAAACCTCGGGTTATAAGGAAGGACTGGGATAGTCCGGCGAGCGGTAGGCTCGGGTTATAAGAATGGACTAGGATAGTCCGGCGAGCGGTAGGCTCGGGTTATCAGAATGGACTGGGATAGTCCGGCGAGCGGTAGGCTCGGGTTATAAGAATGGACTGGGATAGTCCGGCGAGCGGTAGGCTCGGGTTATAAGAATGGACTAGGATAGTCCGGCGAGCGGTAGGCTCGGGTTATAAGAATGGACTGGGATAGTCCGGCGAGCGGTAGGCTCGGGTTATAAGAATGGACTGGGATAGTCCGGCGAGCGGTAGGCTCGGGTTATAAGAATGGACTAGGATAGTCCGGCGAGCGGTAGGCTCGGGTTATCAGAATGGACTGGGATAGTCCGGCGAGCGGTAGGCTCGGGTTATAAGAATGGACTGGGATAGTCCGGCGAGCGGTAAGCTCGGGTTATAAGAATGGACTGGGATAGTCCGGCGAGCGGTAGGCTCGGGTTATAAGAATGGACTGGGATAGTCTAGCGAGCGGTAAGCTCGTAGTTTATATATAAGACTAGTGTAGTCTAGCGAGCGGCAAGCTCGTAGTTTATATAAGACTAGTGTAGTCTGGCGGGCGGTAAGCTCGTAGTTTGTATATAGACTAGTGAAGTCTAGCGAGCTGTAGGCTCTAATTTATAAATGCTGATGTAGATGTGCGAGCTGGAGGCTCGGTTGTAAAAGGCTAACTTATGTTGCTTGTGAATGAGATGTGGTGGGTCTTCGGTTCTGTCTTAGTCGTCACACCGACAGCAGTTCGTTGACTCGGCAGTGCTAGTGGTTGTATTGGGGCCAGGTTGTTTTACTGCGCGTTCGATGGGACGAATTCCCTAAACCCTGCCTGGCCATTTCAGTTTAGTACGCAGGAGCTCGTGAGTACCGGGTACCGGTATCACAGCGTACGTTTGGGCCTAGGTCTGGTAGTGTGACTTACCCACCTAGGTGAGGAGACGCCCGCTCCTCTGCCACCGTTTGACCACGACGGGAGGTGCCCGAGAGGTTAGCTACCTCCGAAAAGTGGGAACTAAAGGTCTGTACGTACAAAGTCGTGTGTGTGAGTTGCATGTGTATGAAATAATAATACAAACATTGCATCATTGCATTGCATATCATAGCATAGCATTTCTGCATAAACAGAGACCTCATCGTATAAATCAGTGTAGGCTCTTTTATACGATGAGTTTATACCTTCCAGATCCCTTAGCTTATGTGCCCTCGTGTGTGCATATAAGTTAAGGTTACTTTCGTAGATGCTCGTATATATTTGCTTCTTATATTACATTGCCTTTTACACATTACATAAATAGAGACCTCATCGTATAAATCAGTGTGGGCTCTTTTATACGATGAGTTTATTGCTTGCCAGATCCCTTAGCTTATGTGCCTTTGTGCACGCATATAAGTTAAGGTTAATTTTCCTAGCTGCTCTTCATATTACTTTACTTGCTCATATTACTGCTATTGTAGCTTTCTCCTATTGTTTGCTCTTATTATAGCCTAATCGTAGAACTACTAGAGTAATCTTAGTTAGTGTACTCCTGCTAGCTAGAAGCTATGTATCTTTCGCTTGATATACATTGCTAGTTTTACCACTTGTCACCTGCTTCTTTGAATTACCCCTTGATGTCCTCCGCTTCCTCCTCCCGCACGGTGCCTAGGAGTCGCGGGTGGAGGCGGTGAGGAATATGCTGAGTCTTTTAGACTGACGGTCAGTGGACCTTATCATTTTAGGGATGAAGTACCGGAGCAGCAGGACCCCGTTTAGGAGACAGGATAAGAAGATAGGATGGAGCAGATCAACCACTACACGTCGTCGCAGCAGCAGCTACAGTTGTATGAAGACAGAGTTTGATTGCTTCCGCATAAAAGTAGAGCGAGAGTATTGTTGCACTATGTTTGAACATGTAATGGGCAAATGCCCTCTTTTACTTTATTTCTCATCGTGGACATTGTAATCATGTAATTTCTATATTTAATGTGATTTGTGGGCTTGTTGCTTCTATTTGCTTCTATTACTCTGAATTGTGGTTGGCCTAGATGATGTTGATTAGCCGGCAGGATCGGCGTATTGTGGCGGGGACCATTGGGTGTAATGGTCTCGCCGCAAGACGGCGGTTCTGGACGGTAAGACCCGGTTTAAAAGCAAAAAAAAGAGGGTCTTACAAAGTGGTATAAGTAACCGACTTTCGATCCAAGTAAAAGAAGTCCACAAAACCTAGGGCAACCCCCGCTCGAGTTAGTTTGAGGACAAACTAGCAGCGGAAGCAGTGGTGTGCCCATACGGGAAATCACATAATTTTTGTCCACTTAACGATGAGATTAGGCCAACCCGATTAGTACACCATATTGGCTTGACTTAGCAAGACTTCTCATAAGGTATCCTAGTCCGACATCAACCTCAAGTATATTTTGACCAAGTAGTAGGATACCCCAAGGTGACTAAAAGAAGGAGTTGAAAGTGTGTGTGAGTGTTCAGGGCTTACTCTGTGATATACCCACATCACTTCCTAAGTGATATTAACACTCCTCAACAAACAAATAGGACAATCTTAAGTGGTTTTGGTGTTTGTGAGACTCGTAAGGCCTTACTTGTGCGCTTAGAAGCTAATACTGCACACTCCCACCCTCGGAAAACCATCACAAGAAAGGATGTCAAATGTGGAATGAGAAGCCCCACTTAGAGAAGACCATTGGATAGACACACGATCCTTGGGAAAGAATTACGATAAATGGCAATTCTGAGGGTAGAGAACCTTACCATATCCAAACCACAAGAGTTGTATACCCTTATGGGTTTTATGCATACGTGGGAAGCCGATATTTTCGGATATAAGAAACTCATCATAAGATTACGGGAGGCTAATCTTGTTTCTTCGTTTATTGGGCCACTAAAATATTGACTTAGCTTCCCTTGGAGACATAAAAGTCTCTGCATTATAACTCTGTGGGCACCTGCCTTGGTGCAAGATATACAAGTGAACCCTAGACCTAAGTCGGTGCACCCTACCATCCGACTTATCCAAGCAATCTGAATTCTTACACCGTACATGTAAATTAGATGCGATACACACGCTGTCCAAGGATCAGATTTTGTAGATGAAGACCTATAGATTTAGATAATAATCATTCCCTTGGTCAATTCTCTTGAAAATTGAAACATACACTTTCGGTGAAGAGATCTTCCTTCTCTGAAGGAATCAGAGACCTTGAGGATTGAGTTCCGTAGGAAATTAGGGTTTGTAAAAAAAAAATTTGTTGCATTAAGCAGTGTTGAGAATTCCACGGTCATCTTTTATTTTTCCCTAGATCAGTGTAAAAACCTGGAATATTATAGAAATGAGTAGGTAGACTCGTGGCCTCCATTAAACTTCTGAAAATTTTATTATACTTAACTATTGGTTAGTTATCATACCTCCTTCACAAAATAGGTTCTGCACCCTTAACCGCATAATTAATCTTCTGGAATTATTTAAGGAGGAGAACTATGGGCTTCTGCTCAACACTATCTTGGATCATGTTTAGTCTCTGAAAATTCTGTTAAACCTTTTGGCCCATGATAACTGATACTTGGTGTACAAATTGGAGACCCCATAATTATGAAAAGAAGTAGGAATGAGGCCAAAACAAATATGACTTTATGAAGAGTTGAAATCACTTACAAGACTTGGGGAATGATTCAGAGATCAACTCACGACATATTCATGTTAGTTGATTCGTAGGTGATAGGTCTGGTGCGAAATTTGAGTTTGGTTCGCGTTTAACAAAATGAGAACTATAGATTTGACCGTTAATAACACATGATTTGGGGTGAAAATCAGGAATGAGGTTTCAGGACGCTAATGTGACTGGGTGCACTTCAAGAATTAATCTTGGAGGATTTGCAACATATGATTTTACGAGGCTCGGAATTGAGACTCACACGAATTTAAGTACCAGAACTGAGCCTGTTTACTACTAAGGTATCCTCTTAGTTCAGTAAACGACCATGACATATTTACATTTACTAAATATCATGTCGAATCTTAGAAACATGATTAAACGTCTACATAAAGTATTAAAAGAATGAAGGTGTCATGAAAATTAGAGGAATCAATATTGCCCAAGCCATAAACATATCATGATCTTGGAAGACAAGTCTAAATTCTAATTACAAACAACTAATAAATAAGAGTACTGGTGTCACGTGTACAATGATTGTGAACCACTGGAGAGTATACCCAAAGTGTTAGTAAGGATACGGTAATAAAGATATTGACGGTGAACGTGACAATGTACTCACCGGATCGAGAACTGTATACTTACGAAGACATCATACTATAAAATATAAGACTCGATGGATTCTTGCACTCGCCTTGTGAGTGTGTGACTTTACTTCGACTTATGTCCTCCCTCCACTACGATGTCTTCATCATTGGGAATTGTCTAAGAACCCTCAGGTAAAGGATCTCGAACTCGAATAGGATGAGGTTTAACGAAAGTGCACTTGGGAGAAAACCGAGGATGAGTCAATGAGAATTAGACCTAACAAGTCCCAATGTTAATTGAGAGCCATACTGCACCCAAACAACTAAATCATCCATGAACTCTAACTCCCGTGGACCTAAACCTAAATTTCGGGGACGAAATTATTTCTTCGTTTATTGGGATTTGTAACACCCCCAAAACAACTAGACCCCTAAGATGCATTTTGTCATGACAAGGTCATGACATTGCTCCAAGAAGACAAAATGGGCCAAGGAGGCCCCATGATTTCCATAAATTAAGAAGAAATGCACATTGGGGTGCAATTAGCAAATTTTGATGGCTTAGCTTAGGGTTGACCAATATACCTCCAACAAGTCAACATAACCTCATCATGACCCCTATGACCATCCAAGGAGGTGAGTAGGCCACTAGGGACCCTTGGGGTCAACCAAATTGGCCAAATTGACCAAAAGTCAACTTTGAGCTATCTTAGGTCAAACCTCCATGAATAAGGGCAATTGAACTCCAAATGATCAAATTGGACCCACCCTCTTATGGCAACCTCCCTAGGGGACCTAATGAACCCAAAAGCCCCATCATAGGGCCATCAATTTGGGGAAAATGGGTCAATTACTAAAAAGCCCCAAATTGACCTATTAATACTAAAAACTTAAATTGAACCTCAATTGACCCATTGTGATCAAATTGATCACCTCTAACACTCTTGGGCCACTTAGGGAGTCTAATGGCCCCACATTGTACCCTTGGTGTAAGCCAATTTTGAGGAAATTGGGCAAATTACTAATTTGCCCCAAATTACCAATTACACCCCTTTGGGTTCTAATTAGCCCCAAATTGACCAAATTGACCTAGCACAACCCTACCCAAACACTAAGGGAAGTGAGTGAGACATAAGAAAGCCAAGGTTCACATTCAATTTGGAGAATTAAGGCAAAATCACCAAAATGCCCAAATTGCCCCTATAGGCAAATAAGTGCAATCAAGCCCCATTTGACCCCACCAAGACTCAATTCTTCTTGGAGTAGGTCCATAGATCCTAAGGAAGCAATGTGGGTCAACCATATTGGATGAGGTGAGCTTGGGTCAAGACCAAACCCAAAATCCCCAATTTGGCATAATTTGGTCAAGTGGGCCAAAACTCAAATTAAGTGATCTTAACCCAACTCCATAGCCCAAGAAGGTAGCCCACATGATAACCAGCCCCCAGCCATCTGAAAATTCGAAATTGAGGTGGAATTTGCACATGGAGCTAGGCTTTAATGGGGGAAGAAGACAAGGAGGAATTCAAGAAGAATCCATGGAAGGATGGCCACTTGGCCACCATTCCCTAATTCCTGGATTGCTCTCAGCTTCCCCAAGAATTTCCCAGCAGACTTGAGCTGACATGGCAGCAGTTGAGAGGGGGAGGAGAAAGCTTGACTTCAAATTGCCGGCCACACTAATGGCAACCACCCCTTCCCAATGTAAAAGCAGCCAAGCCTTCTCCCCTTGGCATCAATTTGAGCTCAGGAGTGAATTTCTGATGAGTTGGAGACCTGCAGTTGGCTGGCTGAGGCGGTGGCAACATAGAGGAGGTCGCCGGAAAATGGCAACCAGCAAACAAAACCCCCTCAGCCCCATTCATCCCCACCATTAGCTTCAGAATCGAGAAAGGAGAAGAACCCCCATGTTTTCGGGAGGAGACCGGCTCTGAGGAGGAAGATCGAGCAGGAAGATGGAGCTCGAGTTCGGCCATGGCGTTTCTCGTTCTTCCTCAAGATCAAGCTCGATCAAGGCAAGTTCCTTCCCCTCTCCACTTGTGCTAGTCTCCCCATTTCTTCCGTTTTCAAAATCGCATAGAGAATGGAGTTTCTCCATTCGAGTTTTTCCTTGTTCCGACCGAGAAATCGCGAGATGCCGGAGAGCTCCTCCGGCCACCTCCGGCCAAACGGCCACCGCCAAAAGGAAGCCCTATGTCGGGTGAAGGAGTGGGCTTGGGCGTTTGGCCGGAGACGGCCTAGGCTCGCCGGAAAACACCCCGCAAAAGGGCCCAGGCGCAGTCAATCACGGCTGTTGATTCAACGGGGAAGACGAAATCATGGCCGTTGAAATCCCTTGAAATTTCTATACGCAGACCACATATAATTTAATAAAGGAATAGTACATATGCTGTCACGTTTTATTTAAGTTATTCAAGTGGAAAATTGAAGCCCTTAGAGGCCAAAAATCGAAAAATGGCCAGAGATAACATTTTTATATCTTGATGTCTACCTTCTGTAGGATTTAAGATCAAGTGATTTGGAGTTCTACAGCTCTTTGTAGAGCCATTTTTCTAGGACTGCTCATTTTTGTCTATTAGCAAACCACATAATCCTGCCTAGGTTTTTAATGTACTTTGCATGCTATTTTTGAAGGCCTTAGAGGCCATATCATGAAAAGTTGGCAAAGCCAACTTTTGTAGCTCTTGATGTCTACCTTCTGTAGGATTTGAGATCAAGTGATTTGGAGCTCTACAGCTCTTTGTAGAGACATTTTTCTAGGACTGCTCATTTTTGTCTACTAGCAAACCACATAATCCTGCCTAGGTTTTAATGTACTTTGCATGCTATTTTTGAAGTCTTTAGAGGCCATATCATGAAACGTTGGCAGAGACAACTTTTGTAGCTCTTGATGTCTACTTTCTTTAGGATTTGAGATCAAGTGATTTGGAACTCTACAGCTCTTTGTAGAGCCATTTTTCTAGGACTGCTCATTTTTGTCTATTAGCAAACCACATAATCCTGCCTAGGTTTTTAATGTACTTTGCATGCTATTTTTAAAGGCCTTAGAGGCCATATCATGAAAAGTTGGCAGAGACAACTTTTGTAGCTCTTGATGTCTACCTTCTGTAGGATTTGAGATCAAGTGATTAGGAGCTCTACAGCTCTTTGTAGAGCCATTTTTCTAGGACTGCTCATTTTTGTCTACTAGCAAACCACATAATCCTGCCTAGGTTTTTAATGTACTTTGCATGCTATTTTTGAAGGCTTTAGAGGCCATATCATGAAAAGTTGGCAGAGACAACTTTTGTAGCCCTTGATGTCTACTTTATGTAGGATTTAAGATCAAGTGATTTGGATCTCTACAGCTCCTTGTAGAGCCATTTTGTTTCTAGGACTGCTCATTTCTGTCTATTAGCAAACCACATAATCCTGCCTAGGTTTTTAATGTACTTTGCATGCTATTTTTGAAGGCCTTAGATGCCATATCATGAAAAGTTGGCAGAGACAACTTTTGTAGCTCTTGATGTCTACTTTCTGTAGAATTTGAGATCAAGTGATTTGGATCTCTACAGCTCTTTGTAGAGCCATTTTTCTAGGACTGCTCATTTTTGTCTATTAGCAAACCACATAATCCTGCCTAGGTTTTTAATGTACTTTGCATGCTATTTTTGACGGCCTTAGAGGCCATATCATGAAAAGTTGGCAGAGACAACTTTTGTATCTCTTGATGTCTACTTTCTGTAGGATTTGAGATCAAGTGATTTGGAGCTCTACAGCTCCTTGTAGAGCCATTTTTCTAGGACTGCTCTTTATGTCTATGAGCAAATTTGGGTGGAGTGAGCCCTAAGCCTTGGGGGTTAACCCAATGGCTTGAAATGCTGGACATGGGTCCTTGGCAGCAATATGCCTTCCCAAAAGTTATTTGGGATTTTTGGGTACAAAAATCCCAAGGTATGGAATTACCAAATTACCCCTAATTTAGGTTATAAAATGAAAAGGGGGTCATATGAACTTGGAATGATGTGAAACTTAGTATTTAGCCTTGATTTCATTAGTTAGGCAGCAGGAATTTTTCTGAGAATTTTGGGAAATATTGCATGATATAAATAGATGAATTTACAAATATACCCTTTATGAATTTTGTGCAAATATTGGGTTTTTATATGTCTGATAAATTTGAGATAAATCACAGTAGGTCATAATGCTAATATGGTGCTATGATAATTTTCCCAGAATTTATTGAAGTCTTAACATAGCACTTGTAGTGTAAACCCTTATACGCACACCAAATGTAATAAATGATAATTAAGGGTAAATATTCCTTGGAATAATATGAGACTTAGGATCTAGTGTTTTTAGACCAATATGGTGCTGTAATAATTTTCCCGGAGTTTATTGAAGTCTTTACATGACACTTGTAGTGTAAACCCTTATACGCACACCAAATGCATTAAATGATAATTAAGGGCAAATATCACTTGGAATAACATGAGACTTAGGATCTCGTGTTTTTAGACCAATTTGGTGCTATGGTAATTTTCCCAGAATCTACTTAGGTCATAACCTAATACTTGTAGTGCAAACCCCTATTTGCACCCCATTTAGGTTAAATAGAAATTATGGTCAAATATTCCTGCTAAAAATGTGAAACTCAGGTTTTGGTGTTTTTAAACCAGCGTTATGTCATGGTAATTTTCCCTGAGATTATTGAGATCATAATCTAATACTTGATGTGTAAATCTCTATTTGCACACCTCCTATTTTTAATAGAAACTATGACTTAAGATTCCCTAGAGAAATTATGAAATTAGGATTTGAGGTTGTTAGATCACCACTCATTGCGAACCTATGGTAATAATTGGAACTTCTTTGGATATGATGTGATCAAGATCGCACCATAGGAGTCTAATCTAGATCAACCTTGTTTCGGTCTGCGAATAGTGAAACTGATTTACATGAATTAGACCACCACTGACCTTCACACGTAGAACTGTTAACTCTTTAGTAATTATGAAGGCTCAGGTTATTTGGAAGAGCGTCTCTAAGGGCATCTTGGGAAATACGGATTTGGGTGCGTTAGCAAGCTATAAGTGTATGAGTTTACAGTGGTATGAAAAGGAGGTTAGACCTCATCAAGGGCCCCACACACACAACTCGTCGGTAGTAAGTGAATTTATGAAAGTAGAATTGACCTTAGCCGAGTGAGCCATCTAGGGTAAGACTCAAGGGTGAAGTCGGAAAACATCTAAGGCAAACCTCGGGTTATAAGGAAGGACTGGGATAGTCCGGCGAGCGGTAGGCTCGGGTTATAAGAATGGACTAGGATAGTCCGGCGAGCGGTAGGCTCGGGTTATCAGAATGGACTGGGATAGTCCGGCGAGCGGTAGGCTCGGGTTATAAGAATGGACTGGGATAGTCCGGCGAGCGGTAGGCTCGGGTTATAAGAATGGACTAGGATAGTCCGGCGAGCGGTAGGCTCGGGTTATAAGAATGGACTGGGATAGTCCGGCGAGCGGTAGGCTCGGGTTATCAGAATGGACTGGGATAGTCCGGCGAGCGGTAGGCTCGGGTTATCAGAATGGACTGGGATAGTCCGGCGGGCGGTAGGCTCGGGTTATAAGGAAGGACTGGGATAGTCCGGCGAGCGGTAGGCTCGGGTTATAAGAATGGACTGGGATAGTCCGGCGAGCGGTAGGCTCGGGTTATAAGAATGAACTGGGATAGTCCGGCGAGCGGTAGGCTCAGGTTATAAGAATGGACTGGGATAGTCCGGCGAGCGGTAGGCTCGGGTTATAAGAATGGACTGGGATAGTCCGGCGAGCGGTAGGCTCGGGTTATAAGAATGGACTAGGATAGTCCGGCGAGCGGTAGGCTCGGGTTATCAGAATGGACTGGGATAGTCCGGCGAGCGGTAGGCTCGGGTTATAAGAATGGACTGGGATAGTCCGGCGAGCGGTAAGCTCGGGTTATAAGAATGGACTAGGATAGTCCGGCGAGCGGTAGGCTCGGGTTATCAGAATGGACTGGGATAGTCCGGCGAGCGGTAGGCTCGGGTTATAAGAATGGACTGGGATAGTCCGGCGAGCGGTAGGCTCGGGTTATAAGAATGGACTAGGATAGTCCGGCGAGCGGTAGGCTCGGGTTATAAGAATGGACTGGGATAGTCCGGCGAGCGGTAGGCTCGGGTTATAAGAATGGACTGGGATAGTCCGGCGAGTGGTAGGCTCGGGTTATAAGAATGGACTAGGATAGTCCGGCGAGCGGTAGGCTCGGGTTATCAGAATGGACTGGGATAGTCCGGCGAGCGGTAGGCTCGGGTTATCAGAATGGACTGGGATAGTCCGGCGAGCGGTAGGCTCGGGTTATCAGAATGGACTGGGATAGTCCGGCGAGCGGTAGGCTCGGGTTATAAGGAAGGACTGGGATAGTCCGGCGAGCGGTAGGCTCGGGTTATAAGAATGGACTGGGATAGTCCGGCGAGCGGTAGACTCGGGTTATAAGAATGGACTGGGATAGTCCGGCGAGTGGTAGGCTCGGGTTATAAGAATGGACTAGGATAGTCCGGCGAGCGGTAGGCTCGGGTTATCAGAATGGACTGGGATAGTCCGGCGAGCGGTAGGCTCGGGTTATAAGAATGGACTGGGATAGTCCGGCGAGCGGTAGGCTCGGGTTATAAGAATGGACTGGGATAGTCCGGCGAGCGGTAGGCTCGGGTTATAAGAATGGACTGGGATAGTCTAGCGAGCGGTAAGCTCGTAGTTTATATATAAGACTAGTGTAGTCTAGCGAGCGGCAAGCTCGTAGTTTATATAAGACTAGTGTAGTCTGGCGGGCGGTAAGATCGTAGTTTGTATATAGACTAGTGAAGTCTAGCGAGCTGTAGGCTCTAATTTATAAATGCTGATGTAGATGTGCGAGCTGGAGGCTCGGTTGTAAAAGGCTAACTTATGTTGCTTGTGAATGAGATGTGGTGGGTCTTCGGTTCTGTCTTAGTCGTCACACCGACAGCAGTTCATTGACTCGGCAGTGCTAGTGGTTGTATTGGGGCCAGGTTGTTTTACTGCGCGTCCGATGGGACGAATTCCCTAAACCCTGCCTGGCCATTTCAGTTTAGTACGCAGGAGCTCGTGAGTACCGGGTACCGGTATCACAGCGTACGTTTGGGCCTAGGTCTGGTAGTGTGACTTACCCACCTAGGTGAGGAGACGCCCGCTCCTCTGCCACCGTTTGACCACGACGGGAGGTGCCCGAGAGGTTAGCTACCTCCGAAAAGTGGGAACTAAAGGTCTGTACGTACAGAGTCGTGTGTGTGAGTTGCATGTGTATGAAATAATAATACAAACATTGCATCATTGCATTGCATATCATAGCATAGCATTTCTGCATAAACAGAGACCTCATCGTATAAATCAGTGTGGGCTCTTTTATACGATGAGTTTATACCTTCCAGATCCCTTAGCTTATGTGCCCTCGTGTGTGCATATAAGTTAAGGTTACTTTCGTAGATGCTCGTATATATTTGCTTCTTATATTACATTGCCTTTTACACATTGCATAAACAGAGACCTCATCGTATAAATCAGTGTGGGCTCTTTTATACGATGAGTTTATTGCTTGCCAGATCCCTTAGCTTATGTGCCTTTGTGCACGCATATAAGTTAAGGTTAATTTTCCTAGCTGCTCTTCATATTACTTTACTTGCTCATATTACTGCTATTGTAGCTTTCTCCTATTGTTTGCTCTTATTATAAGCCTAATCGTAGAACTGCTAGAGTAATCTTAGTTAGTGTACTCCTGCTAGCTAGAAGCTATGTATCTTTCGCTTGATATACATTGCTAGTTTTACCACTTGTCACCTGCTTCTTTGAATTACCCCTTGATGTCCTCCGCTTCCTCCTCCCGCACGGTGCCTAGGAGTCGCGGGTGGAGGCGGTGAGGAATATGCTGAGTCTTTTAGACTGACGGTCAGTGGACCTTATCATTTTAGGGATGAAGTACCGGAGCAGCAGGACCCCGTTTAGGAGACAGGATAAGAAGATAAGATGGAGCAGATCAACCACTACACGTCGTCGCAGCAGCAGCTACAGTTGTATGAAGACAGAGTTTGATTGCTTCCGCATAAAAGTAGAGCGAGAGTATTGTTGCACTATGTTTGAACATGTAATGGGCAAATGCCCTCTTTTACTTTATTTCTCATCGTGGACATTATAATCATGTAATTTCTATATTTAATGTGATTTGTGGGCTTGTTGCTTCTATTTGCTTCTATTACTCTGAATTGTGGTTGGCCTAGATGATGTTGATTAGCCGGCAGGATCGGCGTATTGTGGCGGGGACCATTGGGTGTAATGGTCTCGCCGCAAGACGGCGGTTCTGGGCGGTAAGACCCGGTTTAAAAGCAAAAAAAAAGGGTCTTACATTGGCTACATGCCAAGAGCATTCCCAAGACCTTATGGGCGGAGGGAATGACGTGTGCTACTCATGTGATCAACCGGCTACCTCTGAGTCCTAACAGGATGGTGTCTCCACACCAGCTCATGTTCGGGGAGAAGCCAAATGTGGGTCACATGAAAGTGTTCGGTTCTACCTCCTTCGTGCACGTCCCGGACGCTCAGAGAACCAAGTTGGAGCCAAAAGCGAGGAAGTGTATCTTCATCGGCTACGATGAGCGGAAAAAGGGGTGGAAGTGCATGGATTCGTAGACCCACAAGTTCATCGTCTCGCGCGACGTAGTGTTTGACGAACTGGTCTCATACCAGGGAGTCTCTTCTGTGGTGCTGCCGGAGTGTGGAGAATCTAGCAGGGAAGAAGAGAGGGTCACTGAGGACCCTACTGTGGAGTTGGAGCTATCTCTCAGTTCTCCATTGCCATCTGGCTCAGGAGGAGCATCTGGCTCAGGGGGAGCTTCGAACTCAAGAAGCAGGGAGAGCACCGCTTCAGGAGGAGTTCAGAGAGGAGCTCAAGCAGAGGAGTCTATCGGAGTGGTAGATAGTGGCCAAGCTTTGAGGAGGTCGAAGAGGACCATCGTCCCGCCTGCTCGCTATAAGGAGGGGAACTTCGTGAGTTTGGTCTCCTGCTTCTTCGCAGGACCACTCGACGAGAGGGAACCTTCCTGCTTTGAGGATGCAGCTGGCATTACGGAGTGGGCCGCGGCCATGATCGAGGAGATGGAGGCCCTAGAGAAGAATGAGACATGGGACCTGGTTCCCATGGTGGAGGGCATCAAACCTGTCACCTGTAAATGGGTGTACAAGGTTAAGAAGAGAGCGAATGGAGAAGTGGAGCGGTACAAGGCGAGGCTTGTCGCTCGGGGCTTCTCACAAACCTACGGAGAGGACTACGAGGAGACATTTAGTCCTGTCGCGAAGATGACGTCGGTGAGGACGATCATCGCTCTGGCGGCGTGCCGAGGTTGGAAGTTGTGGCAGCTTGATGTGAAGAACGCGTTCCTGTACGGAGAGATAGACAAGGACATATTCATGGTGCAACCACCTGGATACGTGTCCAAGTCTCTTCCACGTCATGTCTGCAAGCTAAAGAAGGCCCTCTACGGGTTGAAACAGGCACCGAGAGCCTGGTATGGGAAGATTGCGGAGTACTTGCAGTTCTGCGACTACGATGCCTCAGACTCAGACTCCAGCATGTTCGTGAAGAAGAGTGGAGGTCTTCACGTGTTGGTGCTGCTATACGTCGACGACATGATCGTGATAGGCAACAACCCTGAGGAGGTCGCGACGCTGAGACAGCAGCTTTCCATACGATTTGAGATGAAGGATCTTGGTGAACTGCACCATTTCCTTGGCCTCCAAGTTGAGAAGAGAAGAGACGGACTGTATGTTTCCTAGAGGGCGTATGCCGAGAGGATCGTCGAAAGATTCGGCATGAAGGAGGGGAAGAGCAGTTTCGTTCCTCTGGAGGCTGGGCTGAAGCTTCGGAAGGAAGAAGGGAGGATTCTTCCTGATCCGAAGATCTTTCGGGCACTGATGGGGAGTCTTATCTACTTGACTATCACGAGGTCGGACATCGCCTTTGCTGTCGGCCGAGTTAGTCGGTATATCCAGGAGCCGCGGAAGCCTCATCTGGAGGCAGCCAAAGGGATACTGAAGTATGTGAAGGGCACCCTTGAGATGGGGTTGTCCTATGAAGAGAAGTCTGACTTCAAGCTGAACGGGTACACGGATGCAGACTACGGAGGTGACGCTGATGATCGCAAGTCGACATCAGGTTACGTGTTCTTGTGTGGAGCATCTGCTATCTCGTGGTGTAGCAAGAAGCAGGACTCTATTTCCCTTTCTACCACGGAGGCCAAGTACAAGGCGTCGTCCTTAGCAGTTCAGGAGTGTGTCTGGCTAAGGAGACTAGTGGAGGATGTGGATGAGGAGGTCAGCGGACCTACTGTGCTACGTGGGGACAATGAGAGTGCATTGAAACTGGTAACCAATCCAGTATGTCATGCAAGGACCAAGCACATTGAGATCGAGCATCACTTCATCAGAGAGAAGGTGCTGGGTGGCTTGATCGCTGTGGAGCATGTGCGGAGTGAAGACAACCTTGCGGATATATTCACGAAGCCCCTATCTGCGGGGCCGTTCCGGAGGCTTCGCTCGTTGCTTGGAGTTGTTCCCAGAGCTCACTTCAAGGGGGAGTGTTAGAATTGAAGTGAGCTAGCGCCAGCTCTAGCGCTAGCGCCAGCGCTAGCTCATACTCGCCACCCCCCCTTGTTTTGCCTATAAATAGAGGGGTACCCCCCTCTAAAGAGAAATGCTTTCAGAGAGTGGCGAGTATTGCATTGAAAGTGGCGAGTATCCTCAACTTTGAGCGAGTTTGAGATACCAGAGTGCTACCTGGCGAGCATCGGGCTTGGAGTAAGTTCGGCCAGCTCCCTTGAGCGAGTAGCGAGTATTGGAGATACCGCCCGACGCTAGCGATAGCACTCACGGTAGCGAGTATTGGAGGAAGCGGCGCGTGGCGAGCGTGCGAGTAGCTGGGAGTGCGAGCAGCGAGCTTGCGAGCTGGAGAGCTAACGCCTGGCGCTAGCGATACCGCCGGCGGTAGCGAGGAGCGAGTATCGCCTGTGCGGTGTGCTCCGGAGGAGAAGCGGACTTTGTCCGTGACCAAGTTCTTTCCTATTATTGGTTGTTGTGATTCAAGTTGGATGCAACTTGTATTCAGCCTTGTTCAGTTGTAACTAGCTACCAGAGTTATTATTTTGAAAGATTGTGTTCATCTATTTGGTGTCCTTATTCTCCCGTTGGTTGGCGTGTTCTTCCGACTTCAAAATATTTCACATCCACTTCCTCTCTCTCTCCCGTTCTCTCTCTCTCTCTCTTGTGCGACGGGGAGGCCGCCGTCGGCCGTGGTGTTTCGCCGTTGGAGAGAGTAGTGTCGCCGGTCTTGGAGGTGAGCCGTCGGCGTTGTAGAGGGAGTCGTCGTCGGGCTTGGCGGAGATCGCCGTGAACGTTGAAGGCTTGCGTGTGTGCAGTTAGCCTTGACGGCGTTTTGATCTCGGAGGTGGCGTTTGTCTCCGGTGGCGGCTTTGGTCTCCGGTGGTGGTTGCGGTTGAACGTCGGAGATTGACGTTGAAGGTTCCGACGAACCTTGTGCGTCCGCTAGGCGGATTGCAGTCCAGATTTCTACACTCACGCGGATCGTGCGCGTCCGGCGCATCCGCGGTGTTCCACCGGACGGTCTATTTCTTCACTTGTTATTTCCTTGTAATTGCTGTTATATAAATATATACTTGTGATTGTGCGCCGGCGGGTTTGCCGCGCGCAATTTTTGCCTATATTATATTCTTGTTTCCTGCAATTTTATAGCAGTGCACTGTGGTCTGCACCTGATTTCCCAACAGGTACCTTCACCACACTAATGCTCCTCAACGTTCCGACTGCCTTTAGTATCGCTTATTCATAAATTATTGTCTGTGGTTTATGCTCGTGGATGTGCGAATTCCGTAACGATTCAACTCAATAAATCAGAGGAATGTTTTCTGAACAACGATTAACCGATTCGCGAAATTCAAAAGTGACGAGTTTTGAATTGCGTTCTTAAACCTGATTTGGCCGCTCGGCCCCCGTTATTTTCAAACTTAAAATAAATTCAACTTTTGTTTTCCAATCCTATTTTATTTTATAATAAATGAAATCCTTCGCCTAAAAAATAATTGATTTTAAAAGCCTATTTTGAGTCTAAATCAGTCTTTAATATTTGACTAGATTAATCATCCCTTAATTGATCTTGGTAATTAAATATTCGCTGGTCTCGCCATCCTCTACAGATCTAGGAGGACTTGGAGTGTTCTTTTCTTCTGATCATCTTGGTGGAAGACGGACCTTGGAACGCCATCGCCGTCCAGGATTTGCTTCTTCAGATCCAGCAGTCTCGACTCGGGGTTTCGAGGAACGAGATCTTGTGAACAGCTGCATCATCAGAGTCTAGCTCCTAAAGTTTTCCTGTTTGTGAGAAGGTATTTCCTGGATTCTGCCTGGTTTTCTCATTTGATGTGTCTTAGGCTCCGTTTGAGAGGACTTATTTTCACCGGACAAGCGGTCACGACCGCATGAATCGGGCCTTAATCAAGGTCCGGTTCATGCGGTCGTGATCGCTTGACTGGTGAAAATAAGTCTCCCCAAACGGAGCCTTAATCTTATTCATATAAATTTTCAGTCATAGTTTGAGATAATCTAAGGTTTCTTATTTTAATTCCATCTGTTTGAAAGAGGAAAGGAAAAGGTCCATAGAAATTGTCTCTGATCCATAGTTTTGACTGAATCATAAAGTCATAGTTTATGTATTGGATGTGAGATTCAATTTTTTGGTCAATAATTTTAAGTGATCAATGATTTTATTTGGATCTATAGGAGCAGACATTTGCATTTAAGCCGTGTAGTGCTAACTTTTTCCATTGTAGAGATTATTGCACTTCTTGTATGTTAACGAGATCTACAAACACCGTAGATTTCATAAGGAACAACACGTACGTCTCAATTGCTGCGAATTTTCGCGATCATGAAGAACGAGCAAGATTCGGTACAAATTAATTTTCGCACTTCAGTTACTGTTCGTTCAAGCTCGTTTCACTTTGTGTTCTTGATTATTTATTTAGAAAAATAAATTTGTTTTTTAACTCCAATTAGAGAATCGTAGTGTTTGGTTAAAACGATCATGTAGATTTGTGTGTTACTGCATGTAGCGACGCGCACTCCTAAAATTGATAACATGGCAAACCTGGAGGAACTCGCCGAAGGGGGAGGTCAAGGAGGGATTCAAGGCGGAGATCCGACGGCGGCTGCCGGCGACGGGCGTGATATTTGTTAATTGGGCGCATGCTAGCAGAGTCTTCAAATTTTAGATTGATCATATTTTAAATTTTATATTGCGTTTGAAAAAAATAAATAAATACTCAAACAAGCAGCGCTTTAAATTTTATAATCATCATATTTTATAAGCAGTCTCCAAGCCAGCTCTCATCTTCTTCCTCTGACCACCACTCAAATTTTCTGCACAAACTTTGTGTTGGGGTGTGGTTCCATCGGAGAAAATCACCGGGCTCGTGTGTGACGAGTGCTGTAATTATTTTCCCTTTCCTCGTGACCCATGCAAATAGCCGCGAGTCAACTTCGCAGGCTGCGCATTCTCCTCCACCTCAAAAGGCTATGAATAGCCTTTTGACAATGTGATTTATAATGTCAGATTGAAAGAAAAAAAGAGAGAGAAAGGGAGAGAGAGAAAGAAAGAGGGAAGAGAGAGAGAAGTATTGTTTTCTTCTCTCCCACGTGAAGGAAAAAAAAAAACAAGCGAAGACTTTCATGCTGCCAAAGTTGAAAAAAAAGAGGGAGGAAAAGAAGGTGGCCATGCGGATCATGTGTTAGTATAATATATATATATATATGATGTGTTAGTATAATATATATATATATATATATATATATATATATATATATATGATTGGCATGGTGAACTGAGATTGGACTCACTCTCCAATAAGAAGCTCCAGAGAAAAAGGAGAGGCTGCAGCTCCGCCACCGCCGCCATCATTTGGAGGCCGCCACCGCGTTATTGAAACGCCGCCGTCATCGCCGTAGTTGGAGGCCGCCGCCATCGCTGCTGCTTGAGAAGTTCGGACGTCGTTCTACGACGTTGACGTGGTCTCGCTACACAAATCAAGGAGGCTCACCGGAGAGGATTTTGTAAATCCGCCATTTGCTCATATTTGGTATCTTGTATTTTATTATATATATCATTTGTGTAGCGACTTGGAGGAGATCCTTTGTGGATCGAGGAGGGAAAGCCAGTAAATTTTTGCGTGTTTGTATACACGTTATAGTGGAGACTTTCCGGGTTGAACTCCGATCGTCCCGTGATTTTCACCCAACTGGGTTTCCACGTTAAAATTCTCGTGCACTATTTTATTTTTGCTTTCTTGTTTTTGCATATCCGCTAAAACGCTCGCGCAGGTGCTCTCACCAAATTAATTTGCAGGTGCTCGGATCGGGTTTGTGCGCTCTCAAACCCAACAGTTTGTTCTTTCCAGCCTTCCAGGTAATGAAGTGCTCCCATTCCCTTATTTTTGATAGTTTTTAGGAATTAAAAAAAAAATGAAATATAGGCATTCTATGGTTTGATCATGAATGATCGCGGGTCTTGATTCCGCAAGATTTTGCGCCATGCGCACGGGCGGCTTCCGGGCGATCTCTTGTGATCTCCCTTTTGAAAACTCTCCTTCTCATCCTTCTTTCTTATATTAATTTTTCTTGGCAAAAATATGAAATTAGTCACTAAATTTTGATGACTTTTTGAATCCGGTTCTTAAACATTATTTTGTTTGAAATCAGTTACTAAAGTTTGCTTATTTTTTGACATATATGACAGTGAAATATTATGCAGACTAAAACAAATTGTGAAGGGCGCTTGACTATGAAGATGGAGGAAGTTTTCCCCATGGTAGGAGGCTATGGAGAGACAAGTTATGCTAATAATTCCAAGCTTCAAGTACGCCTTTTAACTTATTAGCAGTCCTCATATGCACGAAAAAAAATTCGTGAGTAACGCACCTTATATAGGACCACAAATTTTCGTGTGAGTACGCCGTATAGTTCGACCAGCACGAATTTTTGCACATGATTGATCTAAAATTGGACCAATGTTCAATACGACCGTGTTACGTCAGTATTTTCGCAAACAATCTACACTCTCAAATCACGGATCATGTGGCAGTATTTTATCATAGTTTTATGATCAACGTACATTACATGTACCTAAATATTTCTCCATATGCACATGTTGAAATATGGTAGTATTTATTGTTGATGTGACAATTGAGTTTCATGTTACATATAGCTAGTCCTGTTCAAAAAGCCCAACCGGGCTGGGTTAGGACCGGGCCGATCGGACCCGGGCTTTTTGCCACCCGGGCTCGGGCCCCCTATCAAAGAGGGAGCCTGCCAAGGCCCCGGAACAAGGCCGGGCCGGCCCCAGGCCGGCCCGATTTTCCAATATGCGGAAAGTCCCGCCAATACCGCCAATATTGGAAATCCCGCCTGTTGCAGAATTTCAAATAGGAAATTCCGTCAACAAGGGAGATTTCCAATTGGAAGCTATGCCTGGGGCGGGGTTTCCTTCAGGAATTCCCACCCGGAGGCGGGATTTCCCGTGGCCTGGCTAGGCCCGGTGCTCGGGCTTATTCCAGCCCAGCCCGGCCCGGACACAGAGCCGATATGGGAGCCCTGTAAGGCCCCCAAGCCCGGCCTAGACCTGGGCCAGGCCTAGCCGGGCTTTTCCGGGCCGGGCTCAGGCCGCCCCCCAGGCCCGATCTTTCTGAACAAGTCTACATATAGCTATATTGTTTTCATGACTTTATATTGTAAAAAAATAAATTTTAAAACCAAATGCATGATATATGCAAGGAAATATCCGTTTCTCATGTTTGATAGGAGAAGGCGATATTTGAGACAAAGCCATTGGTGGAAAAAGCCATAAACAAAATTTGCAGCACTCTACTTCCGGAAAAGTTTGTGGCTGCTGACCTAGGCTGCTCCTCTGGTCCCAATACACTTCTTGTGCTCTCTACGATCACAAATTCGATTGATGAACTTTACAGCCGCTCGAACCAGCATAAACCTGAAATTCAGTTCTTCCTTAATGATCTCCCTAGCAATGACTTCAATAATATTTTTCATCTATCGATGCTCTATCATGAGCGGGTGAAACAAGGGAAAGGGAATACATCTGTGTCATTTTATATTGCTGGATTGCCCGGTTCATTCTACGGAAGATTATTTCCATTGAAGACTGTTCATTTTTTTCATAGTTCTTATAGCCTTATGTGGCTATCTCAGGTTTGTTTAATTTATGCACATCTGTTGATTTATCGCACTTTACAATATAAGTTATGCAAGTAAAAATTTAGTACAAAGATATGGAGAAAATGCATGCATAGGACATGCCTATCTTTGGTTTTCAAATAATTTTAGAAGTTTCAAATAATTTTTTGGGTAACTACTAGAATGATGAAACTTTAGTATTGTGTTCTTTTAATAAAAGGTTGATTTTTATTGCTTAGGTAAAAAAAGGTACACACCAACAGAGCATGCCGGGCAATATCCCCGGAAGTAGTTGACCTACAGAAACATCAATTCAACAAAGAATTAGAACCGGCAGAAAGAGAGGATAAAAGAATACCATGCCTTAAATGTAGTTTCAATCCAATGTCAATACATACAGGAAATGACATTGGATTTAATTCCAATTTTATTGTTCGCCGCATGTTTTTTTTTTATCAAAAGAATTGACATTGGCCAATTCTGTTTGTTTAGATTGAAGACATTGAAATTCAAGAATATCATAAGAACACAAACAAAAATAAAACAATATGTCAATGCGATTGAAAAGACAAGACTACAATACAAAACCGAATTCATCGATAGAAAATTCTAGGAAAACTAAAAATCTCCAGCAATAAATTGAAAACAAAAAATCTCCAATATAGAAAACTAAAATTCCAGCAACACAAATACCGAGCCCGACAAGAAAGTTCCAGGAAAACTAAAATATGGGCAATATGGGAACAAATGATCGCATGTTTCAATATGAGGTGTAGTGCAGCAAGAGCATTTGGAGGCAAGATGGGCTAATCTGTTGGATATTGCTATCACAACAGAGTCTTTTAATTCCTAACGGCAGACCATGTAACGGCGCTCATTTTAGGGGGGAGTGGTATTTGACCATATCCAAGCCCAAGTCAAATTAGAGGAGTTAGGCCCAGAAAGAGATTTTTTGAAGGATGAGATAGTGAAGATGTCATCTTGCGTGTGTTTCCATATGGTATTTCGGTTGTGATGGAGTATGTTAGATCTGAATTGAGTAAGTATCTTGAGATTACCCCTCCAGGGTCTGACTGATGACGGTATGATGGAAATATCATCATCGTGAATATAAAAGTATTTATGTTTCAGATAAATGGAATGTAAAGACGGGCAAGTGAGAACCCGCCACACCTCCTCAAACCAAAAACGTACACAAGTGGACTTTTAGATTATAAAAACCTAATCCACCAAAAGCAATGCTACATACTTTATATAAAACTCAATGATGTTAGGAGAGATTATCTTAGTTGTTCCATATGAATTTCGCAATGTACCTATCAATGAAGTGTAGGATGGATTTAGGAATATTTGAGCAAACCAAAAGATGTATGCACTATGAAAGGAGGGTGGGTTTAATGAGAGCTAACCGACCTCCATATGCAGAAATTTTGTAGACCAACTATCGATGTATGAATGAATTCTGACTACCAAAGGCTCATAATATACGGCTTTGCTTCTACCAAATTAAGTAGATAGGAATACCTAGACATGTGAAAGGAAATGAGCCAACTTGGACAACAAGAATTTCTAAGATTAGTCTTTTCCTAAATCTAGCTATTTTTTTTATATTCACTAATACTTTTGGATGATTTGATTGGTTTTATTTTCATGAAGATATTGTATTAAATTAAAGCCATGTCAGAAAATAATTTACAAACTTTTTTCCTTCAAATAGATTTTTCAAAGTAATTTGAAAATTTTGTACATTGCTTTTCATTCAAATAAGATGTATCTACTTCATTTCTACATTGTTTTTCCATAATTAAACTTAGCTTATCTTTTATTTTCTATTTAAGTTATATATGTGTGTGTAAAACAAATTTTACTCCCCACCCCCACCCCACCCCCCCCCCCCCCCCCCCCCCCCCCCCCCACCCCCACCCCACCCACACACACACATGTTTATATGGGTTATATATGCATTGATGGTATAGTGAGCTCTTACAAAAGTATTATGTAACCATAGGTACCTGATGGGCTTAAGGGAGAAACTTGTGCTCAGTTGAATAAAGGGAACATATATATTAATGAAGAAAGCCCCTCGATAGTCTCCCATTTGTATTTCGAACAATTTAAAAGAGATTTCTCGTTATTCCTCAAATGTCGTTCAAATGAACTTATTTCTGGAGGAAGGATGATCTTATCATTTTTGGGAAGGGCAAATACTCCATTTTGTAATGGAGGATTCATGCACTTTTGGGGACTTCTTTCTGAGGCGTTGAATGCTATGGTTTCTGAGGTATATTTTACTTCCTCCTTTTTATACAATTTTCTTATTCTATTTCATTCACAATATCTATCATAGTTATGTTTGCAACCTTTAAAATACTTGAATCTCACATTTATCTAGGCATATTCAAGAATCAACTTTGGTAAAATTGTGCCCACCATATTTGAATTTACTACTATAATATCATCTCATTCATCACTTTCTTTGTAAAAAAACAACATTATTGTCCAGAAAAAAAATCTTTTGTCGCATCCAGGAGAAATTAGCCAACTAGTTATTAACAAAGGATCCTTATCAAATATTCTTTGTAAAAACAATTGTCAAATCAAAGAGAAACATATCATACATTTTTGTTGGAAAAATATTTCTTTTCTATGATTCTTGATTTTTCTATGTTACTTCAAACTAGCTAGAGATATTATAAGAAGTATGCAAATATAAAGAACAATATAAAAAATATTTAGTATCAAGCTAGCTTTAAGCATCATTGCAACCATGTTTCATTATTTAATTTATTAGGCTCAAACTTATAATTTTTTTTGTGTAAATTAATTATGTTACTTAGAGTATAATGAGTGAGCTCTTTTTGAGAATATGAGCTCACATGGCTATGCTATTTTTATTGGTTTCTTATAGAAAATAGAGTCAAATGTGCTGTCTAGAATCATGATTAATTATTCCATAATCTCTTTGCTAATAATATAAAAAGGTAAACTTGAACCTTATTTATTAATCTTTAATATATATAAAGTTCATTAACATTTTCGATTCAACGTAGGGACTCGTGAAAGAGGCCAAATTAAATTCTTTCAACCTACCGATTTATGCACCATCAATGGAGGAAGTGAAATCTATTATTCAAATGGAATCATCATTCCATCTTATTCAAGCACACAGTTTTGAATCTAATTGGGATCCTTTTGATGAATCAATTGATGATTTTACGGTGGATAAGGACTTAAGTGGAGAAAATGTAGCTAAATACATGAGAGCGGTAGTTGAACCTCTGCTGGCTTCTCATTTTGGAAGTGAAATTATGACGGATTTGTTTTCACGTTTTGCCAAAAATATTGCAAGACACATGTATAAGGGGAAGCCGAAACATTTTGTTCTCGTTATCTTTTTGAAACTAAATGATGGAATTCCAAAGATGGAAAACACAATGGAGAGCATTGTTGGTGTGGCTTAGAACCTAACGAAGATGGTCTCCATGAATGTAAGGACCTTAATTTGATTTATGCTTAAAAAGAGATTATGGTGTGCCATTTGTGATTTAAATATTAATAATTCCATTTGATTTTATGTTTTTTTTTGTTTTAACGGAGATAATAGTGCTATTTTTAAAGTTTATAGGTACTCCTAATGAGTTTTATTGATAATTCATACTGTTTGACAATTTGCTTGGACCCTAGAGCAACCATTTTGCATTCTAAGCTAACTTAGTCACAGAAAAGTGTTCGTGCTAACTACAAAAAGTCAGTTGTATGATTACTTGAACTACGTAAACACCCAAAGAATTACCTAGCTTGCTGAAATTATTGGTGATCAGACCAAAATGAGATAATTGTGGCAGCAGAAATTCGCAGTTGGAGTATGGGTCGACACATCCAGTTCAACGCATCCTTGATTTGAGAATAATAAATCTTAGTTTGTATTTGATCTATATTTGTTAGTGTTTTCATAATGTGCGGGTTCGGGACTCTCATATGATACCGGACTTGAAGCAAACATCAAGTCACGAGCTAAAACGACGAGTCGAATGTTAATTTTGAGTCCTTTTTATCTTTTATTGTGGTTATGTTTATTTACTCTTCCATGCTACCGGTTGTTCACAAGCCTCGCTTGCCTATGTACATATCTCTATCTTTTTATCATCATTTTAATTAAAAAAAAACATGGTCTTTTTAAAGAAAACTATCTTTTTATCATCATTTTAATTAAAAAAACATGGACTTTTTAAAGAAAATGTTGTTGAGAGAATTAAGAGAAGAATAAAGCTTGGTTCATATGTGCTATGGAACTTCTATTGTTTTCTTATAGCAAGTAGAGTCAAATTGGATCCGTGGCTCATGATTATTTTATTATTACAATTCCAAAGCTTTGATATCACTTGATCCTTATCTATATTGTTCTTATTATTTAGTTTCCTTCATATCCTTTTTAATTTAATGCACGGCATTGTGGAAGAGGACAAATTAAATGCCTTCAACCTACCATTTTATAAACCATTAATAGAGAAAGTGAAATTTATTTACGGTCCATTTGTTTCGACGGAATTGGAGACCTGGTATTAGAATTTATTGAGAATAGCCTAAAACCTGCAGCCATCGTGAACCTTGGAACCTGCAGAGAAGAAGAGGGCAAGCAGCGCAAACTGAAGGCAAAAGTAAGTTAGAAAATACTTATTAAAATAGTATGTTTTTGGGAGGTGCGCCCAAAATATTTGATGTTGGTTCAATCAACTTGTAAAATATGCGAATAGTCAAAATTGGGCATCAACATAGTCATATAATATATGAAAATTGTGTAGCTCGACGAGATCTACAACTTTCGTGTTGAACATTTTTTCTAATTTTACATGTATGAGCCGAATATTCACCCCGAAAATGTCTCGGGCATCCTTATCTCGTTTTAAGGGTATTTTCGGGTCGAAAATCCGGCTCAAACTTGCAAAATTAAAAAAATTGTTCAACATGAAAACTGTAGATCTCCTCAAGCTACACAATTTTCATATATTATATGACTATTTTGATGCCCAATTTAGACTATTCTATATATATATATGCACACACACACACACACACACACACACACACACACACACGAGTGACAAGGCATGGAGGCCCCCGTGCGGGCGGCGACATTCGGCAAGGGCGGCGACATTCGGAAGGGGCGGCGACATTCGGCGGCGGTGACATTCGACAGGGGCGGCGACATTCGGCGGGGGCGATATTTGGCAGGGGTGGTGACTTTCGGCGGGGGCGACATTCTGCAGGGGTGGTGACTTTCTGTTAGAAATTTTTAATTATAAAATATTATACTTTAAATGTTTTGATTGGAGCTAAATGGTGTTTGGTGTTTGGGCTCCTCATTATGATGGAAAAACTCAAAACCAAACTTGGAGGGAATCCAAATATTTGGAGGGAAGCCTTTCATGATGAATGGGTGTTCTTTAGTCCCACCTTGTCATTCTACTTCTTCCCTTAAGTGTATTTAAAGATATTCACATCTTCTTATTTGTTCAAAAGAACATAAGGAGTATCTATGAACCACACACGCGCGCGCGCGCGCACGCACCGCACCGGATCCGGATTTGGGATTTGGGGAATAATTGAATTGTATTTTTTGTACAAAATAGTTTCAGAGTTTTACTCGGAGTTGCGTTGATGAGAATTCGGAGCTGCGTCGAATAGATTTCGACGTAGCGTCTTCAAGCCGCTGAAGCTGGCGTGGCGTCGATTGGGATTCGACGCATGCGTCGATAGAACTCGACGCAAGCGTCGACAAGTCCTGCGTCGTTTTAGCCTGCGTCGATAGAACTCGACGTACGTAGCGTCGACTTGCGTCGATATGGTGTCGACGCAACGTCGATTTGTTTTCAACGCGTTCTGTCGTTTTACGCGTTTTCTTAACCGCTCTCTTATGCGTGTTTCTCGCCATTATTTACGTTGAAAATATTCAACGTTTATTTTCCCGATTATGATCCTTCCAATTATAACCGTCAATTCTAATTATGTTTTAATATTGCCGTTTTTCAAGATCTGATTCCTCCGGCGATTTACAGTCTGTCTTCTATATATTCTCGTTCTTTCTGAAATCGTATACACGCTTTTGTGATCTCTGTTCCTGTCACGATATTCTACGTGCTTACTTTTCTTTACGTTTGCTTCATCAAGTGGTTGTTCGGGTGCTCTGTGCTTCTTCGGTGTCCGCGCACATCGGAGTTTCGGGATCTAGCCGGGTGTTGTACCTTGGAGAAGTGAGCATCGGTTGAAAGCCCTGCCGGAGGGTGGTGCAACTTCTTTAGGGCAGTGACCACACGCCTTACCCAGGCTCGATTCTAAACTATATATTTCCTCTCCTTTATTTCTCATCCCCTCCATGCAATTTCATTATTCTTGCTGTTTATATATATATATATATATATATATATATATATCTGCTGTTTTCTGCAAAGTTTAAAAAAAACAAAAATTACAGTACTTTGTATATTAATATAGCAATATAGAAAAATTATTCCAACACTTTCGACGGGGGCGATCTATATTTATATATGTATATATAAAACTTAATTCAATTTTGTTCAACAAAAACCATATGGTATGATGGTTGTCATTTTTGCTTAACATAGTGAAAATCTAGGTTCAAATCTCATTATTGACTATTTTTGTGAGATTAAAAAATGAATCATATGAGACTCCTTTTTTAATAAATTTAGAGGTAAAATCGTAATTTCATGTTGTAGGGTACTCTACGCTTCATAGTTTTAGGTCACCCCCTAGTAGGTTTAGGAGACCTATAAAAAAAGGAGAGAGAGGGAGCGGTTTGATCCGACAGCTGATGAAATGTCATGCCAGATTCGACGGCCGTAATCATTTCAACGGCTTTAAAATTCATGGGTTTGATACTTCTTTATATAAGGTAAAGATATATATATATATATATATATATATATATATATATATATATATATAAAGAGGCCTCTTCAATTGTAAACTCACCTTTTTGAAGCAATGAACTGAAGTAGTGCCGCCTGCTTTTCTCCCAACCTTTTTCATTATTTTTACTCCAATTTTGTTGATGTTTTGAGCTTGTTTTCCTTGAGTGATGTCTGAGCCATGTTCCATATCTTGGATCATCATTTCTTAGTTTTTTTTATGTTTCGTATAATCTCAGGCATTCTTTTTTATTTTTATGACATTATCGAATTGTTTGAATATATATATCACAAACATTTCTAGTGATCACATGGAACTGATGGCAGCTCAATTGATTGATCGGAATCGTTATGCTTATTCTCATCATTTTGTAACAAATGCATTAAATATATGTGATAGTGAGATTTGAATATTTCTTATAAAGAGGGAGAAGAAGAGAAAGATAGAACTTATCTTCATGAATCATACATATAACAACATAGATATATATTTGGTTTCTTATATGCACTTGCACAGGAAGCTAGCATTGGCTAAAAGTGTCTCCTTCAAGAACTAAGCCCACACAAGATTGTTTTCAAGCATGCATTAATTTAGGTTCTTTGGGAATATCATTCAACTCACCCACATGTAAGAACACATTGTAGGCCTCATTCCGCAGAGCGCATTGGTTTTCGTCTGAACGGCAGCAACGGATGCAGTACACCGATGCCGCCAGACAGTTGATGCGAGTTTTGACATTTTACATAGAACGTTGAAGCAGTTGTTTCGCCGTTTCAGCACTGTTTTGGGCGGACCAGGCGGCACACACTTGCTAGTGAATGATACTTGTAGCATTTGCAAATCAATTAAAAGAACTCGAGGTAAACTTATATATATTTTTTACATGAATCAACAACTCACATTTACAACAACAATTGAATAATACCTATTGGGATCAAACGGAGGGGGGCATTTAAAAAAAATTATAGGGTCGTTTACCGGGACCTCCTCTACAAATTTGCAAAATTACATGTTGCACCTCTTTATCTTTTGAAATTACAAAAATCTCTCCTGCAAGTTTATATTTCATAACATGCATGCACAAAAATATCCCCCCGGATCTTTCTTCGAGAAGGGTGTTTTTGTGTATCCATGCTATGAAATATTAAAATTATAAGAGAGGCTTTTGTAATTTCAAAAAGATAGAGGGGCACAACATGTAATAATGCAAACTCTCACGAAAAATCTGGGTAATTACCAAAACTTCACCCTGAAAGTTAACATAATTACAAGTAATACCCCTCTTACTTTTGAAATTACAAAAAACATCCCTTAAAATTTACATTTCATAACATCCATGCACAAAAATACCCTCTCGGAGTAAATTTTCCGGGGGATCTTTTTGTGCATGGATGTAATGAAATGTATTATAGGGAAGGTTTTTGTAATTTCAAAATTAAGAAAGGGTAGATTTTTGTAATTTCAAAAGTAAGAGGGGTGCAACTTGTAATTTAGCAAACTTAAAGGGGAGCACCAGGTAACTAACCATATATATATACTACATAGTTCTTCATGATTATGCATGTGAACAAGGCCAGGTGATCATTTTACTGACCTTTTTTGTTCCTCCAAACAATTTCATCAATCTGCAGGACTGCTGCAATATGAGCTTGTAAGTTGAAGGGTGCTGCCTTGCTACAAATGAGAACTCATCCTGGTATCCATGGATCCCCTCAGTCATCAACTGCCACACCAAAGCTCCTGCGCCAGCCTGGCCCTTCTTCGCAGATTCGTACACTTTATCGTAGACCGTTTTTAGAATGATATCTCTATCATAAGATCCGTTCCTCATTCCTCGCAAGCGAGACCCGACCTCCGAGAATAGAACCGGCTTCTTCAATATACGCTCGCCATCATTCACGTGATAATCGACCCAGTTGGAGAGATACTCGACCTTTTCGTCGAAGCTTGCTTTCGGTATCCTGCAAGAAATCTCAGCTCGTGGTGAATCGACGAAGTAGATCGAGCAGAACGCTTTATATATGGCTAATGTTTCGTGTCTGAATTTAATTGAGATTTCAGACCGAGCCAACTCATAACCACACCTGGCTCGACTCAAGATCACACAGAACTGAGTTCGAGCCAATCTTGAGTTGTGGTCAGACCGGCTCGAGATCAAAAGCAAAGCAGGCCTTAAGACTGACCAGCTATCAGGATATGCATGAACTGAAGCGAAGTCGATGTTTTCGTCGGCGGAATTTTGTATGAAATCCGAACCTAGTGCCGAAGTCCAGTCTCCGGGATTGACGCCTAATCTTTCAGGCTAGCCGGCTCCATAGAAACCTTCGAGCCCAACTGTGACCATGTGTTTTGGATCTAAACTTTTGATAAAAGAAGACATCTCAGCAATCCAACCCTGCAAAATTAGCACGATGTTGGGTGTTCACAGATTCTATGGTCCATGTAGAGAAATAGTATAAACCTTGTAGTATATTCACTTGAGAGAAAAATACAAGTATGAGTACAAATATATAGGAAGAGAGAGGAGGAAGAAATCCTATACAGGAGATGTGGGACTAAAAGAGAGAAAGATAAATGGGCCTAATATATGGGCCTTTACATGGGTTTTCCTATATTCTCTAACACTCCCCCGCAAGCTGAAGCGTACAAGTCGTAGGCACCCAGCTTGGATAAGAACTGGTGGTATAATGGCCGAGGAAGAGTTTTAGTCATGATGTCAGCAACTTGTTTTGCAGCTGGGACATGTTCCAATTCTATCTTCTTTGACTGAACCTTTTCCCGCATGAAATGACAATCAACTTCAATATGCTTTGTCCGCTCATGAAACACGGGATTCTTGGCAATATGAATAGCAGCCTGACTGTCACAAAGAAGAGTTGCCGGAGAGGAGAGTTTGACACCTAAATCTCCCATAAGTCCTTCAAGCCAGGTTAATTCAGATGTGACAGCAACCATAGCTCTATATTCAGCCTCAGCCGAGGAGCGAGCAACCACAACCTGTTTCTTGCTACGCCATGTTATAAGATGTCCACCAAAGAACGTACAAAAATCAGTCGTGGAACGCCTGTCATCTGGAGAGCCAGCATAGTCAACATCTGAGTAAGCAAGAAGAGATGGCGAGGTGGATGGTTTGTAGACAAGGCCTTGTCCAGGAGCAGTTTTCAAGTATCGGAGAATGCGCTCAACAGCTTGGAGATGAGAAGTCCTCAGAGTGTGCATGAAGCGACTTACAACGCTGACGGCAAACGAAATATCTGGTCGAGTAACTGTAAGATAAATCAGCTTCCCAACCAAACGACGGTAGTACTCTGGATTCTCAAGGAGTTGATCAGTCTCAGAACCAGCTGCACATAACTTTTGGTTTGAATCCATAGGGGTATCTGCAGGTTTACAGCCAGAGAAACCTGCCTCTTGAAGTAAGTCAATGCAGTATTTCCGTTGGGACAGGACTAACCAATCGGATCGACGAGCGACTTCAATTCCGAGGAAGTATCTAAGATTGTCAAGATCCTTCGTTTGAAACGCCGAGTTCAGATGCTCCTTGAGTTGTTGTATCCCCGAGATGTCGTCCCCAGTGATCAGGATATCATCAACATACACAAGGAGGATCACAGTTCCCGTGGGTCCTTCTTTGATGAATAGTGAGAAATCAGCAGAGCTTCGTCGAAAACCAAGTGCCAGTAGGACTTTGCAGAATTTATCAAACCAAGCTCTCGGAGATTGTTTGAGGCCATAGAGAGCTTTAAGAAGGCGACAAACTTAGGCAGCACGAGACTCCCCCGTGGTCTCAAACCCGGGAGGTTGGTACATATACACTTGCTCCTGTAGATCATCGTTCAAGAAGGCGTTCTTGATATCTAACTGAAGAAGAGGCCAACGACGGTGGACAGCGATGGAGATCACCACACGAACAGTGTTTAACTTGGCGACAGGGGAGAAGGTTTCATCGTAGTCCAAGCCTTGTTGTTGAGTGAAACCGCGTGCGACGAGACGGGCCTTTAAGCGGTCAAGGGTCCCATCAGCATTTTGTTTGACAGCGAAGACCCATTTGCAGCTGACGCAGTGTTGGTCAGGAGGAAGAGGTACCAGCTCCCATGTGTGATTGGCTCGGAGAGCGATCATCTCTTCTTCCATCGCAGCACGCCACCCCGGATGCTGTAGCGCTTCCTGCACAGAGTTAGGGAGGGAAATGGAAGAGAGAGAGGTAGCAAACCGATGAAGAGGTGGAGATAGCCGGTGGAGAGATACGTGATTTGCCATCGGATGAGCTGTAGAGGCGGAGGCCGGATCAACCGCAGAGGGAGAGGCATCGGTAGCCGAGGGCGCCTGACGGGGACAATCCTTAGATTTACGACGAGAGTATACTTGAATAATGGGAGGAGGTTGTTCAGTAGATGGAGATAGTGAAGGTACCGTAGGGGGCGGAGGTGGGGAGGTAGTAGTGTCCGTCGGAACAAAAGGACGAACCGCAGTGAAAGGTAATGTGCTTGAAACAGAGGGAGAGTGGAATGATTGGTCTTCACAGAACGTAACATCAGGTGAGACAATGGTTTTGCCGGTGGTTGGAGAGTAGCACACGTAGCCTTTTTGAGTCCGAGAATAGCCGACAAATATATACTTGGCCGCTCGTGGGGCAAGTTTATCAATAGGCGGGCCGAGAAGGTGGACGTAGCAGACGCAACCGAAAATGCGAGGTGGAATAGGAAAGAGAGGAGTGGAGGGGAAGAGGAGTGTCATGGGAGTGGCAAAGTTAAGAACGGAGGAGGTCATGCGGTTAATGAGATGGCAAGCAGTGGAGACGGCAAAGTTCCAGTATTCCGTAGGAACCCGCATTTGAACCATGAGTGCCCGAGCAACATCCAGAAGGTGACGATTTTTTCGTTCGGCAACGCCGTTTTGTTGGGGAGTATAAGCACAAGACGTTTGGTGAATTATACCAAACTCTGTGCAGATAGTAGAAAAGGAGCGGCCAGTGTACTCACGAGCGTTGTCAGTTCGAATGATTTTAAGTGTAGTGGAGAATTGTGTCCGTGATTCAGCCACAAAGGCACGAAATACAGATGGTAACTCAGAGCGATCATGAAGTAAATATAACCAGGTAACATGTGAATAATCATCAATAAAAATTACAAAATAACGATAACCATAAATACTTGGGACCTTATAAGGGCCCCATACATCAGAATGTACTAAAGATAATGGAGTCGTGCTCCGGGTACATGAAGGGGAAAAAGAAGAGCGATGTTACTTGCCATATATGCAAGCTTCGCAGGTAAACTCGTGAAGAGGTACATCAGGGAGAGCTTTGCGGAGGACTGGAAGAGGAGCATGCCCAAGTCGGCGATGCCAGTCAACTGTGGAGACAGTCAGGAGAGTGGTAGGTGGGAGATCCAAGAGATAGAGCCCATTCATCAGCCGACCGCTACCAATGATACTCCGTGTGCGGCGATCCTGAAAAACAAAAGAAGAGGGAGAGAAGGTTACACAGCAATCAAGATCCTGTATCAAACGACTCACAGAGAGTAAGTTGAAAGGAGAGCCTGAAACATGAAGAACTGAGGAGAGCTTTATAGTGGGAGTGAGGTGCAGATCAGCAGCACCAGCAACCGGAGTAGTAGCACCATTTGCAACAACAATAGACGGAGGGTGAGACGTCTGTATATACTGAGGTGGTTTCTGGGAGGTGATGTGATGCGTTGCTCCAGAATCTACGATCCAATGAGAACAGTGAGATAGGCAGGTTATACCTTCAGTAGAGAAAGAAGCAACGGAGCCAGGAGAACGGCCAAGACTGCCTTGAAGTTGTTGGAACTGAGAGCGTAGGTCATCATATTCCTGTCGGGTAGGACCAAGCTGATCGGCTGGTGAAGATGCAGCAGGAGGTGCCGAAGTAGCAGCAAGGTGAGGGGGGAGACCATGCTTCCGGTAGCAGGTTGTTTCACGATGACCGTCACGGCCACAGTAAGTACACTTTAAAGGAGGTCGGCCACCACGTCCTCATCCCAGAGACGGGGAACGGCCACCTCGAGCAGAGGAACCAAGGGTAGGTGTTGGAAGGAGCGGCTGTTGGAGAAGAGCCGGAGAAGAGCTGTGCGGGGCCTCAGATGGAGGTGTAACCTTGATAAGCATGGAGCAGACAGCAGACAGAGACGGTGTGGTAGTAGAGGAGAGTATCTGAGCGTGAACGCTATGTAGATGAGGAGGTAAGCTAGAGAGTAGCATAGCAATGGTCACTGCCTCTTTCTGTGATCGCTGAATAGCGAGATCTGGAGTGGGAGGCTGATGCTGAAGCCAAGCCTCATGAAGAGTCTTTGCCTTGGCGACATGAGAGAGCATGTCATCGGGCGCACCAGGCTTAAGGTTCTGAAGATCAGATATGATGTCATACAGATGTTGGAGACTGTTCTGCCCAGAGTAGAAGGCATGAAGTTCATCCCACATGGCTTTGGCGGTGTCATGATACATAGCCATCCTATACGGCTCCGAGTCCATGGAGTTGAGAAGCCACGTTTGGACACGACCATCATTCTTAAGCCAGTCAGCAGAAGGCTCAGTAGTAACCTGGGTTAGGTGAGGAAGGAGCCCTTTGATCTGTAAGACTCGACGCACCGAGTGCACCCATTCCACAAAGTTACGCTTTCCGGTAAGTGAGATAGTGGTAATTCGAAGTTCATCACGAACATCGGAGGTCGGGGCAGCAGGCGGAGCAGGCGACGGAATGGCAGTGGAGGAGGAATCGTCGAGGGCCATTGGAAGGGAGACGAATTGAAGAGAAGCCGGCTAGAGACAAGGAGCAGCGGCAAGGGCAGCCTGGAGGAGCTGCGGTCTGGAGGAGCAGCCTTGGAGCAGCAGCGGCAAGGGCGGCCTGGAGGAGCTGCGGTCTGGAGCGGTCTTAGCGAACGGCTAGCAGATCGCAGCGAGTAGAGACAGGAAGCTCGCTGGCGGAGTTGCGGTCTGGCAGAGATCGCGGAATTGCGGTCTGGCAGAGATCAGGCGAGCAGGTCGCAAGTCGCAGAAGAGACCGAACGGCTGGAGATCGGCAGCAGAGATCGCGTAGCAGAGAACGGGCGAGCAGATCGCAGCGAGCGAACAGGAGCAGAGATCGCAGCGAGCCTTTGCGGGAAGAAGATCGCAGAGCTTGAGGAGATCGCAGAGCTTTGCGGGAAGAAGATCGCAGCGATCAGAGCAGAGATCGCAGAGCTTTGCGGGAAGAAGATCGCAGAGCTTTGCGGGAAGAAGATCGCAGAGCTTTGCAGGAAGAAGATCGCAGAGCTTGAGCAGAAGCGAGAAGGAGGTGGGTCCCACGGATCGACGGAGGCAGGCTATAAAAGCCAGGAAGAGGAAGCTTGGGGGGTGGGGGGGAGGCAATGCTGGAAGCACAGAGATCGCAGCAGGGGAGCGGTCTCAGAAAAGGAGACCGCGAGATTGCAGCGGGCTGGGGGGGGGGGGGCGGTCAGAAAATTGGAGACCTCAAATTTTGGACCGAGCCCTCTGATACCATGTAGAGAAATGGTATAAACCTTGTAGTATATTCACTTGAGAGAAAAATACAAGTATGAGTACAAATATATAGGAAGAGAGAGGAGGAAGAAATCCTATACAGGAGATGTGGGACTAAAAGAGAGAAAGATAAATGGGCCTAATATATGAGCCTTTACATGGGTTTTCCTATATTCTCTAACAGTCCATAAGAGCTAAACCGCTTGCCGAACCAAAAAAAAAGGCAAGAAAACATCACAACTCTTCACAGGAACAAATGAATTAGATAGCAAACTGACACAGAGGAGGTAGTCTGTGGAGGAAGGAAAAAAATACAATATAGATGAACAACCCTTAATATATTGATGGTACAACGCATTACAAATGTAGGTTTTTGTTATAAATAATATGGTTATTTACCGAGACCTCCCCTCGAAGTTTGCGTAATTACGCTTGCAGAACCAAAAAAAGGCAAGAAAACATCACAAGTCTTCACAGGAACACATGAATTAGATAGCAAACTGACAACATAGATGAAAGATACAACATAGATGAAAGATATCCATGCACACACTTTCCCTAGCGGCTGTGCCCTGGGTCCATTAGTGCGCAGTGTGCGGCATCGACAATAGTGGCCGCTCTCAATGACCTTTGTAATGTGTGAAGAATGATTTTGCACATCCGATATCGAGCGATGTCAAGTATTGTCGATGCCATGAATTGCGCATGAGAGGCCATGCACAGCCCTTAGTATATTGATGGTGCAACGCATTACAAATGTAGGTTTTCGTTATAAATAATATGGTTATTTACCGAGACCTCCCCTTGAAGTTTGTGTAATTACGCTTGCACCCCTTTAACTTTCGAAATTACAATTACCCTCACTCAATGTTTACATTTCATAACATCGATGCACAAAAAGACCCCCCTGAAGATTTACTCCAAGGGGGTACTTTTGTCGATGAATGTTATGAAATGTAAATATTGAGGGGGAGGTTTTTGTAATTTTGAAAATTGGAGTGCAAGCTGTAATTATGCAAACTTCGAGGGGACGTCCAGGTAAATAACCCTAAATAATATATCCAAAAAGTGAATTTTTAAACTCCTTATGTTGCATCACACAGATTACCTGAAGAAGAGGAGCCGATGAGTTCGACACACCTGGGTTCATTCATGAGCTCCCAAGCAAATACCGCGGGTTCATCTTTATATCTCACTCCACTAAATGTGTTCTTTCTGGATAAAATTTTCTGAAATATGTTTGCAGGAGAAGCAGAATAGAGCAGAAGTAACAATTTGCTGAGAACTTGTGATTATTTTAGCAAGAAATCACAGTTTATGATTAAGGAATTCATCAAGCAATATTATGCTATACCTAAATTTGACTGCACAAGTAATAGAATGAATAGAAGATTAAGCAGAATGTGACCACTCCAACCTTACAATATTTCATGAGTTCTCATGTACTAAACAACATACATAGTAATTGTCACATACAAAACTAAAATTTATTATATATCATCAATATCCCTAGACTTTCTCACCCTAGAAGCTTTTTAATGTTTTTATTTTTATTTTTCTAACTTGGCATCAGATTGCATAGAACAATCAACCTATTATCAAAAACAGTAACTTAATTAGCCTTGAAATTCTAGACTGCCACGGTTCTTCTTTGCCTCCAAAGGACCTTTTTTTTTCTTTTTCCTACTATATACATATACATATATAATGCATATGTAACACCCGAATCTCAAACAAATGAAATTATAATGTCGCCGCAACAATTATTAAATTCATCATTTTGTGTATATTTCATTGAAATTATAATGTAATTTAAAATAAATTATAATGTAATTTAAAATATAGATAATAAACCTTAAGAGACATTGGTGTGCTCCTAGAGAAATTTGATATATTAAGGGATTTAAAGAAGAAACATTGGTGTGCTAATAGAGAGTTAAAGAAGAAAGATTGGTGTGCTAATAGTAAAATCGGTTGGATTAGTGATTTAAAGAAGTAATTTTGAGTTCAATTAAACCAATTGAGTAATGCTTAGACTTGGGCGGTGGGTGGATCTTGGACCGGTTCAAGAGGGGATAAACATTACCGAGCCTCTCTTGATTCTAAAATCCCGCACACCCACTCACTCGTGAACGCCGCTCTCGCCTAGGGCTATCGGAAGCCACCAGTTTCCCACATCCTTGCTCGCCAAAGAACACCTATTCCGACTGGATTTCCACTGGATTTCGGCAAAGGGAAGGCCTTCCTCTGCCTATTCTAGCTTTTCCCCTTTGGCCAGTGATCTGAACTTGGATTTCGGTGCTTAGGGCTAAGCAAGGTGTGCCGCTAGACTCCAAACCTTCAAGATTTCATTTGTTTCCTCGTTGTAAGCTCTCCTCATCCTCTTTCCCTTCTCCTTTATGTAAGTATTGAGTAACCTAATTTGATTTTGGAGATTTGAAAAGAAAAAAAATCAGTTTTAGTTATAGAAAGTTATTGTGGCATGAAAAATGATATTTCCTTGGAGGATTGTTAGGAATTAAAGTTATATATTCTGAAAATTTATAGGGCTTGCTGTAGGAACTTTTATAAGGTACTGATTTTGACTTGCATGCAAAATAATTAAGCGTTATTACGAAAAAATTGTTGGATTTGATGAGGCTTTGATACTAACCTTGCTAGAGTTTGGTGGGAAGAATGATTAGGACTGTAAATAGTAGAGATTGTGCTGTGAAATACATAAAAGATTGCTGGAAATTCATGTGTAATGGATGGAAATGTTGTTTTTATTCTTAGAAATGTTGTCCATTAAAAGGAAATTGCTGAAATTGGAAGTTTCATTCATGGGGCTGCTGTTTTGTATAGGATAATTATTACATTTTCAGATATGCCCATCATGAATTATGATTAAATGGATTCCCTTAAATTCTATAGTTGTTGAACTTCATATTACTGTCTAAATGAGAATAGTTTTCCTGAAATTGAATGTCTTATATGCTTTTCAATACAATTTAAGAAGAGAATAAGATGTAGGATTACATGGTTAACCGTTTTGATATTGTTAAGGCTTATATGATGAATTGATGAATGGATTCCACTATCTTATGATAAAGATGTCTATTCGGAAATGGAAGAGGTTAAATAAATTGAGATTTAATTTGATAATATTATTCAAGATGAGATCGATTGCAATTAAGGAGACGATTTAATTTTGGGGGTTTAAACACATCATTTTTCCTACATTAGAAATACCCTCTTAAAAGCCTTCATCACCCTTAAATTCCACTCCATAAATAATCAAAGAACCATATTCAATTGACGCTTACTTACAGATACAAAGAAGGATGGCGTCACCCGATAGACGTGAGGATGATCCGAGGAAAGACAAAGGAAAAGAGAAACTCAATGTGAGGGTTTATTTCTTTAATTATGTTATACTTTCACGTAGTTTCATTAATCAGTTTATCCTCGTGATAATGTTATTCTTGCATGAAAAGCTAAAGGATATAAATGGAAATTGCTATAACAACATATCACATTGAAAGCATCGATGCAAAAGTTAAGGGTATCTGTAGACTGTTACAAATCTAGTTGGATCTTAAAGGTCTTAAGCGAGTTATGCGCACTGGATTAAATACTCGGGTCAACTTAGTTGGGTCTTAATAAGCCTTATGCGAGTTGTGCGCACTATGTTCGACCTAGTATAATGGGTCTAAGACTGAATATTGATATACAGTGACCCTTAACTAAATGAATTGAAAACAAATAGATATGAAAGAAAGAGACAACTGGAAAAAAATGAATATTGTTTCAAGAAATGTTAGTCGTTGTGTTGTTAATATTTCTTTTAATGCAAGTTGATAATGACAGTTGTATATTGACTTTATAGACTGTTTATGCTATATAAAAGCAAATGTCACTCTAATATTGTTATTTAACCTTTGTTTTGCATGTATAGTAGTTAAAGAAGTAAATTTCCTCGTTTAGATTTTTATGTAAAGACTAACCCTTTCCATTCTAATTTTTTTTAGAATCTAAGTGTAAAGCAGAATAAGTGGGACTTTAGCACTTATGGTATAAAAGCATAATAGCAAATTTTGAAGTTGTCAAAGCTCATGAGGGTTATGCCGATATGTGAAGTGTCCCACTTGTCAGAAGAACTTCTAATATAGTTTTTGTTAAACTAGACTTGTATATATGTTATTTTGGACAGTTTGAACATGTACAAGATGTAAATTACTTGGAATAAGAGTTTCTTTTCTGTACTTTCCTTTCAATACTCATTTGTAGCATATGAAAGTTGTTGTTTACCGTTAAATGTTTATTAGAACTGAAATGAATATTGTTATTCTGTGGCGGTTTACGGGCCGTTACAGCATATACCTATATGTGTATGCATTTGCATATACCTATATGTATATCCAGGAAAGGGATCAAGTGAGAGCAGGAGCTCGCAGGAATGGAGCCCGCGGGAAGTGCGCTTGTAGGAAGTGGGCTCGCGGGAAGTGGTCTTGCTGGAGTAAAGCTCACTAGAAGTGAGCTCGAAGGAAGGGTGTGTGGGGGAAGGAGGCTCTTTGGAGGGGAGTTCACAAGAGGTGAGCTCGCGAGAAGGCAAGCTAGTTGGAAGGTTGCGTGCGGGAAGGAAACTCGCTTTAGTAGAGCTTGTAGGAGGTGAAATCACGGGAAGGAGGTTCACTAGAAGAGAGCACACAATAAGCTTGCAGAAAAGAGGCAAGCTCGCGGGAATGAGGTTCACCAGAATTGAGCGCACAAGCTCGCTGGAAAGAGGCGCAAGATGGGGACGAAAACAGTAAGGTGGGCGAGTATACGGTGAGATCACGGCAGAACAAATATGAGCAAGCAGGCGCAAGGCTACGAACTATAGATGGAAAAAACGGTGAGAACAAACTGCGCGAGTCAGAGACCGCAATATGAGAGAGTCGCAAAAAATTTGTCATTTCTCCGATACCAAGTTGAGAGTTTGAAAATATTTATTCCTCAAAATCTACTTAAACAATACATTACATCTCCATTTGTACACAAGGAGGAAAGACCTTAATTAAATCACCATGAGAGTTCTGGGACTAAAGAAAAGAAGGAAAAATAATAAAGTTGATGGGCCTTCTTGTGGATCTTTACATTAGGCTTTATATACAACTATTCAACACTATCGAGATGCAAGATGTAGCGATGGATGGATTTCTACGCAGGAGAGTTGAGTCTGGCTCGGAGAGGTGGCTTAAGTAAATATTTTAGCTCTCATAGTCCTTTCAATGCGAGTGAGTGTCTCCAGTGCCATGCTCAACAAGTGTCACCTGTGAACCTACCCACATCGGCACTCCAGAGCTTGCTCGAATCAACGTAGGGACTCAAGGAAGAGGCCAAATTAAATTCTTTCAACCTACCGGTTTATACACCATCAATGGAGGAAGTGAAATCTATTATTCAGATGGAATCATCATTTCATCTTATTCAAGCACACAGTTTTGAATCTAATTGGGATCCTTTTGATGAATCAATTGATGATTCTACGGCGGATAAAGACTTGAGTGGAGAGAATGTAGCTAAATACATGAGGGCGGTGGTTGAGCCTCTGCTGGCTTCTCATTTTGGAAGTGAAAATATGACGGATTTGTTTTCACGTTTTGCCAAAAATATTGCAAGACACATGTTTAAGGGGAAGCCGAAACATTTTGTTCTCGTTATCTTTTTGAAACTAAATGATGGAATTCCAAAGATGGAGAACAAAATGGAGAGAGCATTGTTGGTGTGGCTTAGAACCTAACGAATATGGTCTCCATGAATGTAAGGACCTTAATTTGATTTATGCTTGAAAAGAGATTATGGTGTGCCATTTGTGATTTAAATATTAATAAATCCATTTGATTTTATGTTGTTTTTTTTGTTTTAATGGAGAGAATAGTGCCATTTTTAAAGTTTATAGGTACTCCTAATGAGTTTTATTGATAATTCATACTGTTTGACAATTTGCTTGGACCCTAGAGCACCCATTTTGCATTCTAAGCTAACTTAGCTACAGAAAAGTGCTCGTGCAACTACAAAAAGTCAGTTGTATGATTACTTGAACTACGTAAACACCCAAAGAATTACCTTGATGAAATTATTGGTGAGCAGACCAAAATGAGATAATTGTGCCAGCAGAAATTTGCAGTTGGAGCATGGGTCGACACATCCAGTTCGACGCACCCTTGATTTGAGAATAACAAATCTTAGTGTGTATTTGATCAATATTTGTTAGTGTTTTCATAATGTGCGAGTTCAGGACTCTCATATGATGCCGTACTTGAAGCAAACATCAAGTCACGAGCTAAAACGACGAGTCGAATGTTAATTTTGAGTCCTTTTTATCTTTTACTGTGGTTATGTTTATTCACTCTTCGGTGCTACTGGTTGTTCACAAGCCTCGCTTGCCTATGTACATATCTCTATCTTTTTATCATCATTTTGACTGAATCATAAAGTCATAGTTTGTGTATTGGATGTGAGATTCAATTTTTTGGTCTTAATTAACGTTTAGTTATATGCGGTGAATGCATGATTTCAAGACCAAGCCATTTTAAGTGATCAATGATTTTATTTGGATCTATAGGAGCAGACATTTGCATGCTATGTAAATACATATTTTATACTCATTTTCATTTAAACCGTGTGCTAACTTTTTCCATTGTAGAGATTATTGCACTTCTTGTATGTTAACGAGATCTACAAACACCGCGGATTTCATAAGGAACAACACGTCTCAATTGTTGTGAATTTCCGCGATCATGAAGAACGAGCGAGATTCTAAGAACGGTATAAATTAATTTTCGCACTTCAGTTACTGTTCGTTCAAGCTCGTTTCACTTTGTGTTCTTAATTATTTATTTTAGGAAAATAAATTTGTTTTTTAACTCCAATTAGAGAATAGTACCGTTTGGTTAAAACGATCATGTAGATTTGTGCTGTAGCGACGCCCACTCCTTAAATTGATAACATGGCAAACCTGGAGGAACTCGCCGAAGGGGGAGGCCAAGGAGGGATTTTGCTCCAGAAAACACGTCAAGGCGGAGATCCGGCGGTCTACTCGACCGGAGCAGCGAATCCGACGGGCGCGATGCGTGATATTTGTTAATTGGGTGCATGCTAATCGATAAGGGCCCGCTCGTTTGAATAGAATTGGGATTTGATATTGAGATTCGATGTTGGGATTCGATATTCAGAATTTGAATTGGTCTAATTACAATTCCAGTGTTCGCCTAATAAATAATATTGGTGAATATTGTGGAATAACTTAATTCTTTTGTTCGTTTATTAAATAAAATTCAATCTAAGAATTGAAAAATATTACGAAAAAACTAAAAAAATTTTACATATATAATAAAAAATGCGTCTACTAAAAAAAATGCGCGCCCGGGCACAAAACGCGTGCCCAGACAAAAAACACGCGCTCAGGTGCAAAAAGCGCGTCATGCAAAATAATCGCGCCCGGGCACAAAACGCACACCCCGACAACAATACGCGCGTCTGGGCGAAAAATGCGCGCCCGGGCGAAAAAAAAGCCAGCCCAGGCGACAAAACGCGCGCTCGGGCGAAAAAACGGGCGTCAGACGAAAAATGGGCGCCCGGGAGACAAAACGCGCGCCCGGGCGAAAAACTGCACGCCCGGGTAAAGTCGAGGAGGAACCATAGCGAAAGTGGAGGAGGAGCCCTAGCTAGCGAGTCAGAATGTCGAGGAGGAACGAGAAGCGCAGTTAAGGAGTCGTTGCTCCTCTTTTTTTATCGGGAGTAAATTGAGCGAGCCAGACTCGCCCAATTCCGATATGTCCAGCTAGATTGTCTAGGCTAAAATCAATTCCATGATATTTTACTCAAATTCCAATTATTAAAGTTACCTAAGAACCGAACGGCGTAATTGAAATTCGTCGTCAAATTCCATATACAAGTCTTCAATTCCTTGCAAACGAACAGGCCCTAAAAGAAATAGTATAATTTAATTTTGTTCGGATCCATAAATCAAAATAGATAAATCCAAACTAGGCAGTATTCAAATTTTATATTCATATTTAAAAATTGGGCTGTCTTCGTATTGCGTTCGAAAAAAAATAAATAAATACACAAACAAGCAACGTTTTAAATTTCATAATCATCTTATTTTATAAGCAGAGTCTCCAAGCCATCTCTCATCTTCTTCCTCAGCTAATTTTCTGCACAAATTTTGTTCTTTCCTGCCTTCCAGGTACTGAAAAATGCGCGCGCCCGAGTGAAAAACACGGCCGGGCGAAAACGCGCGACCGGGCGAAAAACGTGCGATCGGCGAAAAACGCGCGACCGGGTAAAAAACGCGCGCGCGCGGGCGAAAAATGCCCGCCCGGGCGAATAACGCGCTCTCGTGCAAAAACAGGCGCCCGGGAGAAAAATGCGTGTCCGGTCGAAAAACGGACGTCTGGTCAAAAAACAGGCGCCCGGGCGAAAACTGGGCGCCCAGGCGAAAAAACGCGAGCCCTGGCGAAATACGCGGGCACGGGCAAAAAAACACGCACTCGAGCGAAAAAAACGCGCGCCCGGGAGAAAATCTTGCTCTCAGGCAAAAAACGAGCGCCTTTTGCGAAAAACGCGTGCCCGGGCGAAAAACGCGCGCCCGAGCGAAAAACGTGTGTTGGGGGAAAAACGCGCGTCGGGGCGAAATATGTGCGCCACTACTGGATCATAAGACGATCATGAGTCGCTGCTGGAAAGTGGAGGAGTCCTAGCGAGTCAGAATGTCGAGGAGGAACGAGAAGTGCAGTTAAGGAGTCGCTGCTCCTCTTTTTTTATCGGTAGTAAATTTAGCGAGCCAGACTCGCCCAATTCCGATATGTCCGGTTAGATTTTCTGTCTATGCTAAAAATCAATTTCATGATATTTTACTCAAATTTCAATTATTTAAGCTACCTAAGAACCGAACGACGTAATTCAAATTCGTCGTCAAATTTCATATCCAAGTCTTCAATTCCTTGCAAATGAACGGGCCCTAAGAGAAATAGTATAATTTAATTTTGTTGGGATCCTTAAATCTAAATAGATAAATCCAAACTAAAAGTTTTCAAATTTTATATTCATATTTTAAATTTGGGTTGTCTACCTATTGCGTTTGAAAATAAATAAATAAATAAATACACAAACAAGCAGCATTTTAAATTTTATAATCATCATGTTTTATATGCATAGTCTCCAAGCCATCTCTCATCTTCTTCCTCTGCAAATTTCCATCCTTCCAGGTACTGAAAAATGCGCGCCCGAGCGAAAAACACGCGGCCGGGCGAAAACGTGCGCACGGGCGAAAAACGCGCTTTGGTGCGGAAAACAGGCGCCCGGGCGAAAAATGCCCGCACGGGCAAAACAACGTACGCCCGGGCGAAAAACGCGCTCTTGTGCGGAAAACGCGTTCTCATGCAGAAAACAGGCGCCCGGGAGAAAAATGCACACCCGGTCGAAAAATGGGCGTCCGGTCGAAAAACGGGCACTCGGTCGAAAAACGGGCGCTCGGGCGAAAAGCCAGCACGGGCGAAAAAACTCGCGCCCTGGCGAAAAAACGCGGGCACGGGCGAAAAAACACGCGCCCGGGCGAAAAAACGCGCCCGGGCGAAAACTTACCCTCAGGCAAAAAATGAGCGCCCAGGCGAAAAACGCGTGCCCGGGTGAAAAACGCGTGCCCGAACGAAAAACGTGTGTTGGGCGAAAAACGCGCGTCGGTGCGAAAATATGCGCGTCACTGCTGGATCATCGGACGATCGTGAGTCGTTGCTGGAAAGTGGAGGAGGAGCCCTAGCGAGTCAGAATGTCGAGGAGGAACAAGAAGCGCAGTTAAGGAGTCGCTGCTCCTCTTTTTTTATCGGGAGTAAATTGAGCGGGCCAGACTCGCCCAATTCCGATATGTCCAACTAGATTTTGTGCCTATACTAAAATCAATTCCATGATATTTTACTCAAATTCCTATTATTAAAGCTACTTATGAACCGAACGACGTAATTGTAATTCTTTGTCAAATTCCATATCCAAGTCTTCAATTCCGTGCAAGCGAACGAGCCATAACAGAAATAGTATAATTTAATTTTCTTGGGATCCATAAATCTAAATAAATCAATCCAAACCAGCAGTTTTCAAATTTTATATTCATAATTTAAAATTGGGTTATCTTCGTATTGCGTTTGAAAAAAATAAATAAATACACAAACAAGCAGTGTTTTAAATTTTATAATCATCATATTATATAAGCAGAGTCTCCAAGCCATCTCTCATCTTCTTCCTCTGCAAATTTTCTGCACAAATTTTGTTCTTTCCAGCCTTCCAAGTACTGAAAAACGCGCGCCCGAGTGAAAAACACGCGCCTGGGCGAAAACGCGCGCCCGGGCGAAAAACGCGCGTCGGGTAAAAAACGCGCGCCCGGGCGAAAAAATGTGCGCCCGGGCGAATAACGCGCTCTCGTGCAGAAAACGTGCTCTTGTGCAGAAAACAGGCGCCCGGGAGAAAAATGCGCGTCCGGTCGAAAAAACGGGCGTCCGTTCGAAAAACGAGCGCCCGGGCGAAAAACAGGCGCCCGGGCGAAAACTGGGCGCCTGGGCGAAAAAACGTGCGCCCTGGTGAAAAACGCGGGCACGGGCAAAAAACACGCGCTCGAGCGAAAAAAACGCGCGCCCTGGCGTAAAACTTGCCCTCAGGCGAAAAACGAGCGCTTTTTGCAAAAAACGCGTGCCCGGGCGAAAAACGCGTCCCCGAGCGAAAAATGTGTGATGGGCGAAAAATGCGCGCCGTGGCGAAAATATGCGCGCCACTACTAGATCATCGGACGATCGTGAGTCGTTGCTGGAAAGGGGAGGAGGAGCCCTAGCGAGTCAGAATGTCGCGGAGGAACGAGAAGCACAGTTAAGAAGTCGATGCTCCTCTTTTTTTATCGGGAGTAAATTGAGCGACCAGACTCGCCCAATTCAGATATGTCCAGCTAGATTTTGTGCATATGCTAAAATCAATTTCATGATATTTTACTCAAATTCCAATTATTAAAGCTACCTAAGAACCGAACGGCGTAATTAGAATTCGTCGTTGTACAACCCTTATTCTCCTAGGGTAGGACCCACTCAAGGCCACGTAGGCAGAAGTCAAAGGTCAAAGGGTCAACGCAGAGACCAGCAGTCCAAGACACAAGACAAATCAGCCAGCAGGAGCGGTAGAAGGTTGGCGAGCAGCAACTAATACTCGCCAGGTGGGCGACTATGGTCGAAGATACGTGCCGAGTATCCCGTATGTCGCCCCAGGTGTCCGGCAAGCCACAGAAGACCTGCGCGAGTATTGGCCCGGCTTGTGCGAGCAGCAGCTAATACTCGCCAGATGGGCGACTATGGTCGGAGATACATGCCGAGTATCCCGCATATCGCCAGGTTAGGGTTGGGCTATAAAAACCCCCCTACCCCTTGGTTGCCTATAAATAGGACCCCAGGGGTACTTGGATTGGCACCTGTGCTTGAGCTTCTGGATCCCGATTTCCGAATTCTCGAGCCCGTCACCCCTGCTTGCTAGCCAAGCCGGTGCCTTCCTCGTACCCTGCTCGGCCATTCTTGGTTGTGGAGGGAAAGACTCCTTTGAGCTTTCGGGTACGTGGTGGGACCTCCCTGCCGCAGCACCTGGGGTCCTGTTGTTGTTGCTCTCCTAGCTTCCTCATAGTCGCCAGCTTGACCATCTCGTCGGATAGCTGGGCAAGTAGCCTCCGGCTGCAAAGGTCCGAATTTTGAGGTCAGAATTTTCCTGGCGTCAACACTTTGGTGCGGTGAGCGTGGCGCAGCCAGAGGGAGAAAACCTAGTAGGAAAACAAGATGGTCGTAGAAGGCGACCACGAGGAAATGGTCGTCAACTCGTCAGGAACTGGCAGGTTCGTGACGATGGAAGTTTTCGAAGCATTCGCCCAGCGCATGGAAGGGGCTATGCGAGCAGTGTTTCAGCAGGGTGCGGAGGTCACGGCGACCTCACATAATCGCCCGGTGTTGACCGAGGGCGAGGAGCGCACCCAGCGCGCAGGCAAGGAGCACGTCGATCCGGAGTCCGAGCGACCAAGGAGGTCGCAGCCCTTCCCGCAATCCTCGCAAGGAATTCGCTTCCGCGAGGTGGAAGAGCAGGCGAGATATCAGGATACTCGGCCTTATGGCGAGTATGGCCATGATACTCGCCAGCTTGAAGACCGTCGTCCAGCGAGTGGGAGGAGCCCATTCTGTGAAGACATCCTTGCCGCGCCCGTGCCGGAAGGATTCAGGGATCCTGTGTTGAAATACTACACCGGGAGGGACGACCCTATTCGTCACATCCAGTGGTTTGAGGATATTATCTCTATCCGAACCATGTCGGATGCGTTCAAGTGCCGGCTGTTCGCCATCACTTTTACGGGGAAAGCCAGGGACTGGTTCCACCAGTTGCCTCTGGGCTCGATCTACTGCTTCGAAGACCTGTGCCGTGGAGTAACGACCCGGTTCGCCATGGCCCAGAAGCTGAAGAAGGAGGCGACAGCTCTGTTCCTTGTGACCCAGAGGCCGGATGAGCCATTGGGAGCCTATATCGAGCGTTTCCAGGAGGAAGTGCTGCATATCGAGGAGGTGGATCGCACCATCCTGCAGCTGGCCTTGACGTTCGGGATAGGGCAAGGCCTCTTCAAGCTGGAGCTCGGCAGGAACCCTCCCTATTCCTACGACAACCTCATCGTGAGGGCCAATAAGTTCGTTCAGGGAGAGGCTTCCAACCGGGACTTCTTGGCCAAGTTAGCAGAGATGACCAAGTCAGGAGAGGAAGAGAGGGAGAAGGTCCCAGAGAAGAGGAAGAGGGAAGAGCCCCCGAGGGCAGAAAAGAAGAAGCCAGAGCGGCGAGAAGAAAGGAGAAGGGAGGAGCCAAGTAGGAACGACGAGAGGCGACTCGTCGTGGCTCCGGAGCGTCGAGAAGAGGAGAGGCGCTATCAGGTTCCGGACAACCGGCCGCCATGGAGGCCGGCTAGACGACACCAGCGTCAGGATCAGAGGGGGATATCCCCCGAGAGGAGGCCTTACCACCAGCAGGGAAGGCAAGGGGGAAACAGAGATGAAGCCATGATGGTTGCCAGGCCTGGGTACCATCAGGGCAAGAAGAAGAAGAAGCCAAGGAAGGAGCAGATGGAAGAGGTTCCGCTCTACTGCGACTTCCACCAGGCGGAGGGGCATGCCATGATGTCCTGCCCAGCTTTTTGGGAGGCCAGAAGGAAGCTAGCCGCAGGGGAAGCCGGAGGGGAGCAGCGGAGGATCGAGGCCCCTGCCGAGCCGCAGGCAGGGCAGGCTGTCGTCGTTCGAAGGAGGAACGAGGATCGCATCGACCACGGAGGCCGTGGAGAGCTTGGCCAAAGGGGTCGAGGGGGAGGAGGAGTTGGAGTGATCCATGGGGGAGCCGGGCTGGGAGCGTCCCGAAAGGGGAGCCTCCATCAGATCTACCGTCGGAGCGTCGCTTCGACCTCGCAAGCCCCGCCCCCATTGGAGGAGATCACCTTCTCCGAGGAGGACATGCTAGGGAATGAGAACCCCTTCCATGATGCCCTCGTCATCCAGGCCGCAGTGGAAGACTTCACGGTTGATCGAATTCTGGTCGACAACGGTAGCTCCGTGAACGTCATCTTCAAAGAGACGTTCGAGGGACTGGGAGTCAGGCCCGACAGAGTTCGAGCAGCAGATGGTCCCCTCTTTGGCTTCTCCGGAGAGAAGAAGGAGGTGGAAGGAGGGGCAGATCTCCTTGTAAACCTCGGTGGCACCTCCATCAACTGTCGATGCGTAATCGTCGATGCCCCGAGCTGTTACAAGGCCATCTTCGGGAGGCCACTTCTCAACGCCTTCAAGGCCGTCCCATCCTCCTACCATCAGTGCTTGAAGTACTGCCAGGGGGATGTTCAGGTGAGGATCAGGAGCGATCCAAGAGCCGCCAGAGAGTGCTACCTCAGCGCCGTCAGTACAATCAGCTGGATGGCTGACGCGGAAGAATTCAGAAGGGTGCTGGAGAGCCCGGCTAGGCTGGAGATAGCCGAGGAAGTCGAGGAGATCGAGGTGCTCTCCGCAACAGGAACATTCGGGCTGGTGAAGATCGGCGGGTCCCTGAAGATCGAGGAGAAGATAAGGATGGCGGCGTGTCTTCAGGAGAACGTCGACATCTTTGCTTGGAGCGCAGCAGAGATGCCGGGGATCGATTCTGAGGTCGCTTGTCATCACCTCAATTTGGATCCCGCGGCCCAGCCCGTCCACCAGAGAAAGAGGAAGAATGCCACTATCCTGGTCGAGCCAATCCGGCAGGAGGTGAAGAAGCTGCTAGACGCAGGCTTTGTGTCAGAGATCTAGTATCCAGGCTGGGTCTCAAATATTGTAATGGTTAAGAAAGTAGGGGGCGGCTGGCGAATGTGTGTAGACTTTTCTTTGATGAATAAAAGCTGCCCAAAGGATTGTTATCCCTTGCCTCGAATCGACGCGCTGGTTGATTGAGCCGTCGGTTTTTCTGTAATGAGCTTTCTTGATGCGTTTTCAGGATACCATCAGATCCGGATGCATCCCCCTGACTGCCGCGATGTTTCCTTCATCACTGATGATGGCTTCTACAGCTACAAAATGATGCCCTTCGGGCTGAAGAATGCCGGAGCCACCTATCAGCGGATGATGGATCACATTTTCAAGGAGCAAAAGGGGAGGAACCTGGAGGTGTATGTAGACGACCTTTTGATTAAAAGCAAGAGTGTCTAGGAACACATTGTGGATCTGGTGGAGACCTTTGCGACGCTAAGGAGGTTCAAAATGAGGTTGAATCCTGCGAAGTGCGTCTTTGGAGCAGGAAGATGCAAGTTCCTGGGGCATCTCCTTACCCCGGAGGGAGTAGAGCCTAACCCTGACAAGGTTAGGGCGATCCTGGAGATGCCTTCCCCGAAGACGATGAAGGAGGTGCAGAGGTTGACGGGAAGGTTGGCGGGTCTTAGCCGCTTCCTGTCAAAGGCCGGGGAGAAGTGCTCTCCATTCTTCAGAACACTCCGCAAAACGGAGAATTTTGAGTGGTCCGAAGTATGCGAGAAGGCATTCGTGAAGCTAAAGGAGCAGTTAACTCAGACACCTCTCCTTCAGAGCCCAAAAGAAGGCGAAGACCTGCTCATCTACCTGGGAGTAGGGGCAGAGGCTGTGAGCTCTGTGCTAGTCCGAGAAGAGAGGAAGAAATAGTTACCCATCTACTACGTCAGCCGGGTGCTAAAGAAGGCGGAGCTGAAGTATCCAATCCTGGAGAAGCTTGCCTTCGCCTTGGTGGTGTCGGCGCGGAAGCTCCGGCCTTATTTTCAGGCTCACTCCATCCGAGTAGTGACTGATCATCCTCTCTGAAGCATCTTGGAAGGAGTGGAGCATTCAGGGAGATTAGCGAAATGGTCGGTAGAACTCAGCGAGTTCGACATTTCTTTCTCACCCCGGGTGGCGATCAAGGCCCAAGCGGTAGCAGACTTCTTGGCAAACTTCTCGGCAGAAGCAGAGCCAGGGGAAGAGATGTTCGACCCAATTCCTTGGAAGATGTTTGTTGACGGAGCTTCGGGAAGGAGCTCTGTAGGAGTGGGCCTCGTTCTTGTCAGCCCACAGGGAACGAGGATCGAGCAGGCCGTCGAGATCCTCTTTCCCGTCACAAACAATCAGGCAGAGTACGAGGCCATAGTGGAAGGCTTGCGCCTCGCCAAGGAGTTAGGGATCCGTGATGTTCGGGCCTTTATGGTTTCAATGGTGGTCGCGTCACAGATCAGAGGAGAGTTCGAAGTACGCGACACCATCCTACAGAAGTACTTGGTGAAGGTCAAGGGATTGATTGGAGGCTTCCAGTCGTTCTTCGTCGAGCACGTCCCGAGAGAGGAAAACTCGGCGGCGGACCGTTTGGCCAAGTATGGGCCAAGAGCTGGGGGAACCATCACCGAGCTGTTCCGGCCGTCTATCGAAGAAGGGGAGATGATGGAGATCGAGCAGCGCCCCTCATGGACGGATCCTTTTGTGGCATTCCTTGCCACCGGCCAGCTTCTAGCAAGTGAAGGGGATCAGAGAAGGTTTCGGTACAAAGCGGCATACTATCTTTTGCAGGATGGGGAGCTTTACCGTAAAACCATCTCGGGCCCCCTAGCTAGATGTATCTCTGAAGACGAAGTACCCCGGGTGTTGGAAGAGATCCACTCAGGAGAGTGTGGAAGTCATTCTGGGACTCGCACTTTAGAGCAGAGGGTCTTGAGGCATGGTTACTTCTGGCCTACTATCCGGAAGGATGCTGAGATCTTCTCGAAGAAGTGCCAGAAGTGCCAGCTCTTCGCCCCCCTCCAGTTGCAGCCAGCCCAGTAGCTCCGATCAATCACCGCCCCATGGCCGTTCGCCATTTGGGGAATGGATTTGATTGGCCCTTTCCCCCTAGCTAGTGGCCAGAGGAAGTTCATTCTCGTCATGATCGACTACTTCTCCAAATGGATCGAGGCCAAGGCTTTGGCCAAGACCACCTCTCAAGTCGTGAAGAACTTCATCTGGGGGGAGATCGTCTGTAGGTTTGGGATTCCTCTCGCCATCGTCACCGACAACGGTCCTCAGTTTGCCAACTTGGAGCTGGAAGACTTCTGCAGACAGCTGGGAACTGATCTTCGATTCGCCTCCGTGCATCACCCGAGGAGCAATGGCCAAGTGGAGGCCGCCAACAAGCTGATCATCAACCTGCTGAAGAAGAAGGTGGAGAACCTGAGAGGCAACTGGGCGGACCAGCTCCCCTCGGTCCTGTGGGCTTTGAGGACCACTTCTAGCTCAGCTACCAGGGAGACACCGTTCAAGCTTTCTCACGGATCGGAAGCTCTCATCCCAGTAGAGTTTGAAGTCAGAAGTCCAAGGGTGATCGCCGCCGAGGGCGGAAGTGAGGGATGGCGACTAGAGAATGAGGAGGCTCAGAAGATATCTCTCGAATACATCGAAGAACTTAGATATTTAGCTTCTGCCAGGCAAGAGGAGATCAAGCGACGAATGGCGAGTCATTTCGATAAAAATGTTCGCCTCAAGCACTTCCAAGAAGGTGACCTGGTCCTGAAGAAGGTAGACGCGGCGGGACGATCAGCGGCCATCGGAAAGTTCCATCCAAACTGGGAAGGGCCCTTCATCATCCACGAGTCACTCCTAACCGGAGGATACCGACTGCAGAACCAGGAAGGAGAGCTGCTTGGGAATACTTGGAGCGGTGATGACCTGAAAAGGTTCTACCCCTAAGGGGGAATGTGTATGTCCCACCCTTGTAATCCCTATAGATTTATAAATAAAACCCTTCCTCTCCCGGAAACACGGGACTGGGAAGCTTTTTCTGTCACAGCAAGAATCTTCAGAGAAGAAAAAAGAAAAAGCCGGTAAAATTGGTCCACATGCTAGGTTGGAAAATGAGCCTCCGACTTAAACCTCGTAAAACCCCGGAACGGATGATGGGATAGTGCCTCGGTTCAGCAACCCTCTAAGCCCAAGCCTCTGCATTGACGGTCGAGATCAGCTCCCCCCTTGCATGTTGGCCACGGTTCGTATCGAGTGCGCTTCTCATTCGACTGGAGGGATTACAGGGCAGAAGTCTGGACGCCAACCTTCCGATCTGGCAAGGAGGCGATCAATTTAACTAGCTTAGGGGACCCTTGAATAAAGGCGTCGCATACCCTTGAGAGCTGTAAGCTCCTAAAATAAAAAAGAAAAACAGGTAGAATTGGTCCACAGGCAAGGTTGGAAAACGAGCCTCCGACTTAATCCTCGTAAAACTCCAGAACGGATGGTGGGACAGTGCCTCGGTTCAGCAACCCTTTAAGACCAAGCCTCTGCATTGACGGTCGAGATCAGCTCCCCCCTTGCATGTTGGTCACGGCTCGTATCGATTGCACTTCTCATCCGACTGGAGAGATTACAGGGAAGGAGTCTGGACGCCGACCTTCCGATCGGGCAAGGAAGTGATCAATTTAAACCAGCTCGCTTCAAAGCATCTTGTTTCCAGCTTTTCCTCCGATTGTGTGAGTTATTGTGCTTAAGTGAGCTTAAACTCCCCTTAAAATTGTTAAGCAGCAGGAAACAGGTTTGGCCGGCATTCATCATCCAAGTAGGATGGTGGCCTAAGGACGGTGTGTCCCCTTGGACCTGTCCGGCTGCCATGCCTTACTTGACGTCATCCTTCGAAGACTTCAAGCATCCAAGTAGGATGGTGGCCTAAGGACGGTGTGTCCCCTTGGACCTGTCCGGCTGCCATGCCTTACTTGACGTCATCCTTCGAAGACTTCAAGCATCCAAGTAGGATGGTGGCCTAAGGACGGTGTGTCCCCTTGGACCTGTCCGGCTGCCATGTCTTACTTGACGTCATCCTTCGAAGACTTCAAGCATCCAAGTAGGATGGTGGCCTAAGGACGGTGTGTCCCCTTGGACCTGTCCGGCTGCCATGCCTTACTTGACGTCATCCTTCGAAGACTTCAAGCATCCAAGTAGGATGGTGGCCTAAGGACGGTGTGTCCCCTTGGACCTGTCCGGCTGCCATGCCTTACTTGACGTCATCCTTCGAAGACTTCAAGCATCCAAGTAGGATGGTGGCCTAAGGACGGTGTGTCCCCTTGAACCTGTCCGGCTGCCATGCCTTACTTGACGTCATCCTTCGAAGACTTCAAGCATCCAAGTAGGATGGTGGCCTAAGGACGGTGTGTCCCCTTGGACCTGTCCGGCTGCCATGCCTTACTTGACGTCATCATTTGAAGACACCAGGCTTTCAAGTAGGAGAGAGGCCTCGGGATGATATGTCCCCCCGGTCCTCCCCAACTACTGAACCCTACTTCTTCCTACCCTTAAAGAGCTCCTTCGATTATTGCGTAAATCCTAAGTTAACGAACTCTTCACTAGGTGCAAGTCAAGGCCTTGGGAGCAAGAAGGCAGGTGCAAGTATGCAAGTGCGAGAATGTTGGTACAAGCATGCATTGGCGAGTATGCAGGAGCGAGCACTCATCCTCGCCGAGATCCTAAGAGTCTAGCGAGCACTCCACCTCGCCTCGAGCCTAGGAGCCTAAGCGACATACAAGCAAGGAAGTAAGTACAAGAAAGAACAGGCAAGCAAAAAAAACCAAGTTCCTGTCAATTTGCAAATACTTTGTATATGCTACAAGTTACATGTATACAAAAAGGACTGCACAAAAAAGGTCGCTGGGCGAGCAAAATGGGAGCCCAGGCGACTAGGCGACATCCTCGCCTTCTATATCTACATCGGGCTCATCATCACCATCATCGTCGTCATCATCATCATCATCGTCATCCTCGTCATCATCGTCCTCGACATCGCTAGGTAGTGGCGAGGATGCTCGTAAGGGGGAGGTGGACTCTTCGGCGAGCAGTGCCGGAATGAGATCCCCCACTGTCAATCCCATTGCCTCCGGCTTCAGAAGATTATCGGCCTTCAGCTGATTCAGGATGACGTCCCCCGTTGCTCGCGCGATCTCCCGGCGAATATAAGGCATGTCGTCGCCGTGCATCCTTATGCGCTTGCCCCGAGAAGGGCCCGCCTCTGCAGGTTGTTGCTCGGCAGGCCGAGTTTCCAACTCGGCGATGCGAATCTGGGCGATCTCCAGGGCCGAGCGAGTATCCTCCAGCTCCTTCTCAGCCTGGGAGAGCCTCTTCGCCGACTCCAGCTCGGCCGCCTGCAAAAGGTAAAAAGAAGAAAAGTTAGTTTAAAGTTGTCGGCAAGGTGGCGGGTATCTCAGAAACAAGCAAAGACGCAAAGACGAGTACCTCAAACTCCTTGATCCGGACCGCGAGGGCGATCAACTTCGGACTCTGCACCTTGATCGCCTGCTCGTACTCAAGTAGTCGCCTTGCTGTTGCGTGAGCCAGCTCGGCTGACCGCAAGAGGGAGCGCGAGGTCTGGTGAGCCAGATCCTCGGTAGTTGTGTCCTGCAGGACTTCGGCGTCCGCGCGACCATAGAGGGCGTAGGTCACGTTGAAGGCCTCCCCCTTTTCCTCCCACTCATCCGACCAGGCGGGGAGGTTAGAGCTGAGGGTCACCTCGTGGGCGCGCTCAGCCCAGGTCACCAATGGGCGACCATAGGCATCCTCGCTGCGGGTGCCCTCATTGAAGAGAGGATGGTCGCTCGGCTCGCCAGCCTCCGAAGGATCCGCCTTCTTGCCCAGATCCCTGTGGGCGACTTCCTTCTTCCTCCTCTTGGGCTCAGAGGCCTTAGCCTTGCCCGTTCGCTTCGTGGAGGTCCCGGCCTCATCGCCGGCGACCTTGGTATTATCGCCCCCTGGCGACAAGACGATTGGGGAGGAGCCCCCAACCTCGCGTGCCGAGGTTCCCGCACCCCCTTGGGTAGCAGTCGTCGCCTTCACCGCAGGAGGAAGAGCGTCGCGCGGAAGAGTTTGCACGCCTGCAGACAAAGAGACCGAAGGTTAGTCGCCTAAATCAAAACCGAAGAGCGAGTAAGGTGATGCTCGCACAAAAAGTACCTTCCCCTAGGCGAACTTCCGTGAGCTCGTCTACTCGCCTCCTCCAGAACATCACATCGAAGCGACGATGCCTGAAGGAATCGAGCAGTTTCTCCTGACCGTTCTTCAAGAAGGGGACGGTGAAGACATTCTCCGACGGCTGGATGGGCGAGCTGGAGATGCCCGCAAAGTCGTCTTCGATGGCGACTAGTCGCTCCACCCAGCGATGGTTCTTGTTGGAAGTGCCCGCCAGAGTGTAGACGTGGCTGCACAGGAAGATGACGCCCTCGCCGGTCGCCATGATCGAGAATACTCGCCTAAAGACCGCAAGGTCAAAGACGATATTCTGTTCTCGCAGGAAGCACAAGAATCCCACGATAATCGCCACTCCGTTGGGATTAATCTGGGCGGGGACTATCCCGAAGAAGCCGAGTATCTGACGGAACTCCGACCACAAGGGAAGTCGCAGACCGACCTCGAAGTGACGGATGGGGAAGATCATCGTCAAGGGCGAGGAGGTGTTTAGTCGCTCAGACTCGCGAGGAAGCCTGACGACGTAGCCTGGCGTCGCGAACTTGGAGTTGAAATCATCCAAGTCCTTCCGAGTCGTGATCGGCTTCTTGAAGGAGGTCTCCTCGAAGTTCTTGGCATGGTTTGCTCGCCTAATGGCCGCCTCGTCAGTCATTTGAGAAGGGAAGAAAGCGAGCGAGTATGGAAGAAGGGCGAGGAGAAGAGTTCTGGATGATACTCGCTCAAGAAGCCAGAGATCATCGAAAGCGTATTTAAGACTCACCCACCCCCCTATTTATAGTAGTCGGGTAGCCTGGCTTGTCGAACACGACTCCGCGGGTACAACTAGGGGTGGCGAGTATCGAAGTAAATCGCCAAAAGCTCAGAGCACGTCAAATACCGACCTTCAGCTAGCGAGTACCTGCATCATAGAAACACGAAGAAACTCGCCAGGATGCAGGCGACATTCAACATTTGCTCGGCAAACAGCAAAAAAAGATAGGAGAAATCAAAACAACAACAGATAAAGTAAAGCAAGACAAGAATAAAAGGCGAGTATTCAATTACTCGGCAAGTCAATATTACTTCAAATAATAAAATGTTCAAAGATACAAAGCATGCTCGCCAGGAGCTACAAGACAAAGAAGAAGAAACTGAAGAAAGGGGCAGCAGCTAAGGTTGCGCTTGAGTGGTCGCCTGAGGATCCTGAGGTTGAGGATGACGCCCGACCCAGCCCATGCTGCGAGCACGCTTGAAATGCTCGAAGGCCACAGACATAGCATCCTCGCCTTGTCGCAGCTGGTCCTCGATCCTCGCCAGCCTCCCCACCGAGCCCATGCTCGCGCGCATCCCGACCAGCTCGTCATGATGCAGCTGCTGCCGGTGCTCGATCTGTGCCACCCTGCGCTCCAAGTCGCTGATAGACTGGAGGCGAGCTTCAGTACCCGACAGGCGAGTATCAAACTCCTCCAGCCGGGATACTCGCGCCTCCAATTCAGTCAGGCGGCGGTGAGGGTCACTAGCCGCCAGGTGCTCAACCCGCGACTCTACCTCAGTCAAGCGCCGATGAGGCTCGCAGATCGATAGCCGCTCTATCCTGGACTCCAAGTCCAAGATGGCGCGAGTAGCTTTCTCTTGGTACTCGCTAGGGGGGAGCCCAACGACGTCGATTAAAGCTCCCACGGGAGTATGAGCGCGACCTGCAGAAGAACAGATGAAGAGTCAGAACCCCAGCAGAATCAAAAGAACGGTGGCAACTATCCAAAAGCAGCAACCAAGTACCTGACCGAGGACTGCGGGATCGTCGGCGAGCAGGACTGCGAGATCGCCGATGAGGAGAAACCCTTCCTTGGTGCGGGGAGGGAGAGCAATGAGTGCCATCCCGGCGAGTAGAGTGGCCACCAGAATGATCTCGGTTGAAGGGCATGCTCCCCCGACCGCGACCATCGCCTGTGCGCCCTCCACCCTTGGGAGCGAAGAAGGCAAAAGACCCACCAGTCCAACCCCTGCGCGAGGACTCCCCTTGGTGGGCAGAGGGAGCAGTTGAAGTGGAAGGGCGCTGATCGCCCGGAGGAGCCACTGAGGGCGGAAGTCCAGGAGGGGGAGGCGGCAGCACGACTCCGGGTAGGTGCGAGCTGCTCGCCGGTTCTGGTCGCGAGGAAGGTAGTGGCGGAGGCGGATTAATGCTTGAGAGAGGAGCCCCATGCTCGCTCATCGGCCTCTTCGCCACAGAAGAGCTGTGGAGAATCCTCACCGAGCGACCACCCCGCGATCCACCCTCAGGCGAGATCATCGAGGATGATCACAGAAGCAGCGCATCCGAAGGTTCCTCCCGAACCTCGGTACTCGGCGGATCTGAAAGCAGAAGCAAAAAAGCGTCAGAAATCTCGCCAGGAGTGGTTATTATAGCAGCATAGTCTTCAGAACAGCGACTAAAAGAGCCCACCTCGCGCAGGAGGAAGGTCCGGTTGGGCTTGAGTTTGGGCCCCAGCCCTACTCGCCTCCGGGGCGACCTCTGCCGAAAGAGGAGGAGGAGCGGGAGCAGGCGAGTTCCCCTCATGGGAGAGGCCCAAGTCGTCCAGCAGCTGCTGGCGTCGCTCGCCCAAAGGGTCGGCGACGTTTTCTGTAGTCGCCTCCTTCTTCTTCGCTTTCTTCTTCTTCTTAGCAATCCTCTTCCTCTTCTTAGTGGCGAGGAAGGCATCGAGTTCGGCATCACGAGAAGGAAGAGCTGGAACGCCGATCAGATTCGCGAGATCAGCCTTGGCCTTTTTGGCAGCCTCAGCAAAAGCTAGCGACATTGTAGGCGAGTGCAGAAAGGTGGTTCCAGCGGAGACCCCCCCCCCCCCTATATATAGAGCCCAGACGTCGGCCGGCAAGATTCCGAGTATTTCTCAATACTCGCCCAGACAGAAGCTCGTCGAATAAAGGTTGGATGTTTCTTTCCGAGCAACTATGTTACTCGCAAAGAGCGGGGATTGTGTACAAACCTTATTCTCCGAGGGTAGGACCCACTCAAGGCCACATAGGCAGAAGTCAAAGGTCAAAGGGTCAGCGCAGAGACCAGCAGTCCAAGACACAAGACAAATCAGCCAGCAGGAGCGGTAGAAGGTTGGCGAGCAGCAACTAATACTCGCCAGGTGGGCGACTATGGTCGAAGATACGTGTCGAGTATCCCGTATGTCGCCCCAGGTGTCCGGCAAGCCACAGAAGACCTGCGCGAGTATTGGCCCGGCTTGTGCGAGCAGCAGCTAATACTCGCCAGATGGGCGACTATGGTCGGAGATACATGCCGAGTATCCCGAATGTCGCCAGGTTAGGGCTGGGCTATAAAAACCCCCCTACCCCTTGGTTGCCTATAAATAGGACCCCAGGGGTACTTGGATTGGCACCTGTGCTTGAGCTTCTGGATCCCGATTTCAGAATTCTCGAGCCCGTCACCCCTGCTTGCTAGCCAAGCCGGTGCCTTCCTCGTACCCTGCTCGGCCATTCTTGGTTGTGGAGGGAAAGACTCTTTTGAGCTTTCGGGTACGTGGTGGGACCTCCCTGCCGCAGCACCTGGGGTCCTGTTGTTGTTGCTCTCCTAGCTTCCTCATAGTCGCCAGCTTGACCATCTCGTCGGACAGCTGGGCAAGTAGCCTCCGGCTGCAAAGGTCCGAATTTTGAGGTCAGGATTTTTCTGGCGTCAACAGTCGTCAAATTTCATATCCAAAGTCTTCAATTCCGTGCAAACGAACGGGCCCTAAGAGAAATAGTATAATTTAATTTTCTTGGGATTCATAAATCTAAATAGATAAATCCAAACTAACAGTCTTCAAATTTTATATTCATATTTTAAAATTGGGCTGTCTTCGTGTTGTCTTTGAAAAAATAAATAAATACACAAACAAGCAGTGTTTTAAATTTTATAATCATCATATTTTATAAGCAGAGTCTCCAAGCCATCTCTCATCTTCTTCCTCTGCAAATTTTTTGCACAAATTTTGTTCTTTCCAGCCTTCCAGGTACTGAAAAACACGCGCCCGAGCGAAAAACACGCGCCTGGGCGAAAACGCGCGTCCGGGCGAAAACGCGCGCCCTGCGAAAAACGCGCGGTCGGGTAAAAAAACGCGCGCCCGGGCGAATAACGCGCTCTCGTGCAGAAAACGTGCTCTTGTGCAGAAAACAGGCGCCCGGGAGAAAAATGCGCGTCCGGTCGAAAAACGGGCGTCCGTTCGAAAAACGAGCGCCCGGGCGAAAAACGGGCGCCCGGGCGAAAACTGGGCGCCTGGGCGAAAAAAACGTGCGCCCTGGCGAAAAACGCGGGCATGGGCAAAAAAAACACGCGCTCGAGCGAAAAAAACGCGCGCCCGGGCGTAAAACCTGCCCTCTGGCGAAAAAACGAGTGCCTTTTGCAAAAAACGCGTGCCCGGGCGAAAAACGCGTCCCCGGGCGAAAAATGTGTGATGGGCGAAAAATGCGCGTCGGGGCGAAAATATGCGCGCCACTACTGGATCATCGGACGATCATGAGTCGTTGCTGGAAAGGGGAGGAGGAGCCCTAGCGAGTCAGAATGTCGCGGAGGAACGAGAAGCACAGTTAAGAAGTCGATGCTCCTCTTTTTTTATCGGGAGTAAATTGAGCGACCAGACTCGCCCAATTCAGATATGCCCAGCTAGATTTTGTGCATATGCTAAAATCAATGCCATGATATTTTACTCAAATTCCAATTATTAAAGCTACCTACGAACCGAACGATGTAATTGGAATTCGTCGTCAAATTTCATATTCAAGTCTTCAATTCCGTGCAAACAAACGGGCCCTAAGAGAAATAGTATAATTTAATTTTCTTGGGATTCATAAATCTAAATAGATAAATCCAAACTAACGGTCTTCAAATTTTATATTCATATTTTAAAATTGGGCTGTCTTCGTATTGTCTTTGAAAAAATAAATAAATACACAAATAAGTAGCGTTTTAATTTTTTTAATCATCATATTTTATAAGCAGAGTTTCCAAGCCAGCTCTCATCTTCTTCCTCTACAAATTTTCTCGTGCGGAAAACAGGCACCCAGGAGAAAAATGAGCACCCGGTCGAAAAAACGGGCGTCCGGTCGAAAAACGGGCACCCGGTCGAAAAACGGGCGCTCGGGCGAAAAACGCGGCCACAGGCGAAAAAAACGCGCGCCCGGGTGAAAACTTACCCTCAGGCGAAAAACGAGCGCCCAGGCGAAAAACACGTGCCCGGGCGAAAAACGTGCGCCCAGGCGAAAAACGTGTGTTGGGCGAAAAAACGCGCGCCGGTGCGAAAATATGCGCGTCACTGTTGGATCATCGGACGATCGTGAGTCGCTGCTGGAAAGTGGAGGAGGAGCCCTAGCGAGTCAGAATGTCGAGGAGGAACGAGAAGCGTAGTTAAGGAGTCGCTGCTCCTCTTTTTTTATCGGGAGTAAATTGAGCGGGCCAGACTCGCCCAATTCCGATATGTACAGCTAGATTTTGTGTCTATGCTAAAATCAATTCCATGATATTTTACTCAAATTCCTATTATTAATGCTACCTAAGAACCGAACGACGTAATTGAAATTCGTTGTCAAATTTCATATCTAAGTCTTTAATTCCGTGCAAACGAACGGGCCCTAAGAGAAATAGTATAATTTAATTTTCTTGGGATCCATAAATCTAAATAAATAAATCCAAACTAGCGGTCTTCAAATTTTATATTCATATTTTAAAATTGAGTTGTCTTCGTATTGCGTTTGATAAAAATAAATAAATACATAAACAAGCAGAGTCTCCAAACCAGCTCTCATCATCTTCCTCTGCAAATTTTCTGCACAAATTTTATTCTTTCCAGCCTTCTAGGTATTGAAATGCTCCCATTCCCTTATTTTTTATAGTTTTTAGGAATAAAAAATGAAATATAGGCATTCTTATTTCTTATTTTTTATAGTTCCTAAAGTTTCTTTATTTTTTAAAATTAGTTCATAAATTTTTATTTTTCATTCAATTTTTTTTTTTGAAATTAGTCCTAAACTCTAAACAACTTACCAATTAATGTAAAATTATGTGTGATAAGATTTATTAGTTGAATTAATTGTAGTATAGGCATGTTTTTTAGATTAATCATAACAAGTATATGTTTTACATTTTCTTAAAATTTGATCAATTTTATGTGACTATGAATAAAATATTTTTTGTAATAATAAATTTCATGGAACGGTAGGGATGCAAGTAGATTTGAGCCGACTTGTGAGTTCAATGTGCCGGCTCATAAAATTTTATTTATAGTCACATTAAAATTAACTATTTTTTAAAACATATATAAAATGTATAGTTAAAAGATGTGATTAATCTAAAAATATATGGGTAAATTTCAATTAATTCAACTAATAAATATCATCACACGTAATTTTATATATGTATATTTTAGGAATTTTCTTAAAGAAATTACGATTGGTTAACATCCTTAATTAATTTTTCTAAATGGCAGAAACATATATCATAGTTATTAGCATATATCTAGCAGAAACAATAAATATTTTATATTAATTATATATATCAAATAATGGATCTATAAATATGGTCTTAGATCTAGCTAGTTACTATTTTCTGTTAAAGTGGAGAGAGAAAATGAATTAAAGTAATTAATTGACTATAAAAAATATATTTTAAAAATATATAATTATTTTAATAGAATTATTTTTTGATATCAAAGAATGACTGAAAATGAAGACATGCATGACAGTGAAATATTATACAGACTAAAGCAAATTGTGAAGGGCGCTTGACTATGAAGATTGAGGAAGTTTTCCCCATGGTAGGAGGCTATGGAGAGACGAGTTATGCTAACAATTCCAAGCTTCAAGTACGCCTTTTAACTTATTAGCAATCCTCATATGCACGAAAAAAATTTCATGTCGGGCGCCGGGCCGGGCATCGAGTCGATATGGGGGCCTATAAGGCACCCAAGCCCGGCCTAGACCCGGGTCGGGCCTAGCCGGGCTTTTTCCGGGCCGGGCTCAGGCCGGCCCCCAGACCTGGTCTTTTTGAACACGTCTACATATAGCTATATTGTTCTCATGATTTTATATTGCAAAAAAGCAAATTTTAAAACCAAATGCAAGATATATGCAAGGAAATATTCGTTTCTCATGTTTGATAGGAGAAGGCGATATTTGAGACAAAGCCATTGGTGGAAAAAGCCATAAACAAAATTTGCAGCACTCTACTTCTGGAAAAGTTTGTGGCTGCTGACCTAGGCTGCTCCTCTGGTCCCAATACACTTCTTGTGCTCTCTACGATCACAAATTCGATTGATGAACTTTACAGCCGCTCGAACCAGCATAAACCTGAAATTCAGTTCTTCCTTAATGATCTCCCTAGCAATGACTTCAATAATATTTTTCATCTATCGATGCTCTATCATGAGCGGGTGAAACAAGGGAAAGGGAATACATCTGTGTCATTTTATATTGCTGGATTGCCCGGTTCATTCTACGGAAGATTATTTCCATTGAAGACTGTTCATTTTTTTCATAGTTCTTATAGCCTTATGTGGCTATCTCAGGTTTGTTTAATTTATGCATATTTGTTGATTTATCACACTTTACAATATAAGTTAGGCAAGTAAAAATGTAGTACAAAGATATGGAGAAAATGCATGCATAGGACATGCATATCTCAACTTGGTTTTTAAATAATTTTAGAAGTTTCAAAGAATTTTTTGGGTAACTACTAGAATGATGAAACTTTAGTATTGTGTTCTTTTAATAAAAGGTTGATTTTATTGCTTAGGTAAAAAAAGGTACAATGCACACCAGTGGGCCAGCTGTCAGTCTACCATTAAAAAGCTACCCAAAATACATGTCTCGAACCTTACCAAGCCACACAATCCTACCCTTCCCACATTCATCATAAAAAAACACAGTCCGGCGAACAACCTGAAAAGGTAGAAAATACATTTAAGTATCAGTATTTAAAAATGGCCCATGAAATATCCGCATATTAAGCGCCACGAAGAATGCACCGCCCTACCAACAGAACATGCCGAGCAATATCCCCGGAAGTAGTTGACCTACAGAAACATCACTTCAACAAAGAATTAGAACCGGCAGAAACATAGGATAAAAGAATACTATGCCTTATCAAAATGTAGTTTCCAAAACATGATTTGGCAAACAACAACTTCTTCATTTGCCTAAGGGTCCGTTCGTTTGGAAGACATTGATTTTTAAGAATTGTCTTTCAATCCAATGTCAATACATGCAGGAAATGACATTAGATTTAATTCCAATTTTATTGTTCGTCGCATGATTTTTTTTATCAAAAGAATTGACATTGACCAATTCTGTTTGTTTGGATTGAAGACATTGAAATTCAAGAATTGAAAGGAAAAAAAGTCATAAGAACACAAACAAAAATAAAACAATATGTCAATGTGAATGAAAAGACAAGACTACAATACAAAACCGAATTCATCGATAGAAAATTCTATGAAAACTAAAAAACTCCAGCAATAAATGAAAACAAAAAATCTCCAATATAGACAACTAAAATTCCAGCAACACAAACACCGAGCCCGACAAGAAAGTTTCAGGAAAACTAAAATTTGGGCAATATGGGAACAAATGATCGCATGTTTCAATATGAGGTGTAGTGCAACAAGAGCATTTGGTGGCGAGATGGGCCAATCTGTTGGATATTGCTATCACAACAAAGTCTTTTAATTCCTAACGGCAAGCCAAGTAACGGCGCTCATTTTAGGGGGGGAGTGGTATTTGACCATATCCAAGCCCAAGTCAAATTAGAGGAATTAGGCCCAAAAAGAGATTTTTTGAAGGGTGAGATAGTGAAGATGTCATCTTGCGCGTGTTTCCATATTGTATTTCCATTGTGATGGAGTATGTTAGATCTGAATTGAGTAAGTATCTTGAGATTACCCCTCCAGGGTCCGAATGATGACGGTATGATGGAAATATCATCATCGTGAATATAAAAGTATTTATATTTCAGATAAATGGAATGTAAAGACGGGCAAGTGAGAACCCGCCACACCTCCTCAAACCAAAAACATAAGTGAAGGACTTTTAGATTATAAAAACCTAAGCCACTAAATTCAATGCTAGCTACATACTTTATATAAAACCCAGAGATATTTGGAGAGATTATCTGAGGTCTTCCATAGGAATTTCGCAATGTACCTATCAATGATGTGTAGGATGGATTTAGGAATATTTGAACAAACCAAAAGATGTATGCACCATGAAAGGAGGGTGGGTTTAATGAGAGCTAACCGACCTCCATATGCAGAAATTTTGTAAACCAACTAAAGATATATTAATGAATTTTGGCCACCAAAGGCTCATAATATACGACTTTGCTTCTACCAAATTAAGTAGATAGGAATACCTAGATAGGTGAAAGGAAATGGGCCAACTTGGACTCCAAGAATTTCTAAGATTAGTCTTTTTCTAAATCTTGCTTGTTTTTTTATATTCACTAATACTTTTGGATGATTTGATTGGCTTTATTTTCATGAAGATAATGCATTAAATTAAAGCTATGTAAGAAAATAATTTACAAACTTTTTTCCTTCAAATAGATTTTTCAAAGTAATTTGAAAATTTTGTACATTTCTTTTCATTCAAATAAGATGTATCTACTTCATTTCTACATGGTTTTTCCATAATTGAACTTAGATTATCTTTTATTTTCTATGTAAGTTATATATGTGTGTAAAACAAATTTTACTCCCCCCCCCCCCCCCCCCCCCCCCCACACACACACACACATGTTTATAAGGGTTATATATGCATTAATGGTATATTGAGCTCTTACAAAAGTATTATATATCATTAGGTACCTGAGGGGCTTAAGGGAGAAACTTGTGCTCAGTTGAATAAAGGGAACATATATATTAATGAAGAAAGCCCCTCGATAGTTTCCCATCTATATTTCGAACAATTTAAAAGAGATTTCTCGTTATTCCTCAAATGTCGTTCAAATGAACTTATTTCTGGAGGAAGGATGATCTTATCATTTTTGGGAAGGGCAAATACTCCATTTTGTATTGGAGGATTCATACACTTTTGGGGACTTCTTTCAGAGGCGTTGAATGCTATGGTTTCTGAGGTGTATTTTACTTCCTTCTTTTTATACAATTTTCTTATTCTATTTCATTCACAATATCTATCATAGTTATGTTTGCAATCTTTAAAATACTTGAATCTCAAATTTATCTAGGCATATTCAAGAATCAACTTTGGTAAATTGTGTCCTGTAGATTTGAATTTACTACTATAATCTCATCTCATTCATCATTTTCTTTGTAAAAAAACCAATATTATTGTACAGAAAAAAAAAATCTTTTGTCGCATTCCCGAGAAATTGGCCAACTAGTTATTATAAGAAGTACGCAAATATAAAGAACAGATTTTTCTATGTTAGTTCAAACTAATTAGAGATATTATAAGAAGTATGCAAATATAAAGAACAATATAAAAAAATATTTAGTATCAAGCTTTAAGCATCATTGCAACCATGTTTCATTGTTTTAATTATTAGGCTCAAACTTATAAATTTTTTTTGTGCAAATTAATTATATTACTTAGAGTATGATGAGTGAGCTCTTTTTGAGAATATGAGCTCACATGGTTATGCTATTTTAACTAGTTTCTTATAGAAAATAGAGTCAAATGTGCCGTCTAGAATCATGATTAATTATTCCATAATCTCTTTGCTAATAATATAAAAAAAGGTAAACTTGAACCTTATTTATTAATCTTTAATATATATAAAGTTCATTAACATTTTCGATTCAACGTAGGGACTCGTGGAAGAGGCCAAATTAAATTCTTTCAACCTTCCGCTTTTTACACCATCAATGGAGGAAGTGAAATCTATTATTCAGATGGAATCATCATTTCATCTTATTCAAGCACACAGTTTTGAATCTAATTGGGATCCTTTTGATGAATCAATTGATGATTCTACGGCGGATAAAGACTTGAGTGGAGAAAATGTAGCTAAATACATGAGAGCGGTAGTTGAACCTCTGCTGGCTTCTCATTTTGGAAGTGAAATTATGACGGATTTGTTTTCACGTTTTGCCAAAAATATTGCAAGACACATGTATAAGGGGAAGCCGAAACATTTTGTTCTCGTTATCTTTTTGAAACTAAATGATGGAATTCCAAAGATGGAGAACACAATGGAGAGCATTGTTGGTGTGGCTTAGAACCTAACGAAGACGGTCTCCATGAATGTAAGGACCTTAATTTGATTTATGCTTAAAAAGAGATTATGGTGTGCCATTTGTGATTTAAATATTAATAATTCCATTTGATTTTATGTTGTTTTTTTGTTTTAACGGAGATAATAATGCTATTTTTAAAGTTTATAGGTACTCCTAATGAGTTTTATTGATAATTCATACTGTTTGACAATTTACTTGGACCCTAGAGCACTCATTTTGCATTCTAAGCTAACTTAGTCACAGAAAAGTGCTCGTGCTAACTACAAAAAGTCAGTTGTATGATTACTTGAACTACGTAAACACCCAAAGAATTACCTAGCTTGATGAAATTATTGGTGATCAGACCAAAATGAGAAAATTGTGGCAGCAGAAATTCGCAGTGGGAGTATGGGTCGACACATCCAGTTCAACGCGTCCTTGATTTGAGAATAACAAATCTTAGTGTGTATTTGATCTATATTTGTTAGTGTTTTCATAATGTGTGGGTTCAGGACTCTCATATGATACCGGACTTGAAGAAAACATCAAGTCACGAGCTAAAATGAGAGTCGAATGTTAATTTTGAGTCCTTTTTATCTTTTATTGTGGTTATGTTAACTTTCTTTTCCGTGCTACCGGTTGTTCGCAAGCTTCGCTTGCCTATGTACGCGTATCTCTATCTTTTTATCATCATTTTAATAAAAAAATGCTCTTTTTAAAGAAAATGATGTTGAGAGAATTAAGAGAATAAAGCTTGGTTCATTTGTCCTATGGAATTTCTGTTGTTTTCTTATAGCAAGTAAAGTCAAATTGGATCCGTGGCTCATGATTATTTTATTTATACAATTCACCAAATATACACAAGATGTCAAGATATCACTTGAGCCGTATATGAAATTTATTTACGGTCCGTCCGTTTGTTTTGATGGAATTGGAGACCTGGTATTAGAATTTATTGAGAATAGCCTGAAACCTTCACCCATCGTGAACCTTGGAACCTGCAGAGAAGAAGAGGGCAAGCAGCGCAAACTGAAGCCAAAAGTAAGTTAGAAAATACTTAGTAAAATAGTATGCTTTTGGGAGGTGCACCCAAAATATTTTTGATGTTGGTTCAGTCAACTTGTAAAATATGCAAATAATCTAAATTGGGCATCAAAATAATTATACAATATATGAAAATTGTGTATCTCGACAAGACCTGCAACTTTCATGTTGAATATTTTTCCTAATTTTGCATGTATAAGCCAAATTTTTGCCCCAAAATTTCTCAGGCGTCCTTGTCTCATTTTTAGGGTATTTTCAAGGCGAGCTAGTCCGAACAGTCTAAATTGGGTATATATATAGTCTAAATTGGGTGTATATATACACAGAGAGAGATAAGAGGCCTCTTCTTTGTTAAACTCAATCTTTTTGAAGGAATAATCTGAAGCAATGCCGCCTGCTTTTCTCCCAACCTTTTTCATTCTTTTTGCTCCAAATTTTGTTGATGTTTTGAGCTTGTTTTTCGTAAGTGATGTCTGAGTCATGTTCCATATCTTGGATCATCATTTCTTAGTTTTTTTATGTTTTGTATAATCTCAGGCATTCTTTTTTATTTTTATGACATTATCGAATTGTTTGAATATATATATATCACAAACATTTCTAGTGATCACATCGAACTGATGGCAGCTCAATTGATTGATCGGAATCGTTATGCTTATTCTCATCATTTTGTAACAAATGCATTAAATATATGTGATAATGCGGAATGAGATTTGAATATTTCTTATAAAGAGGGAGAAGAAGAGAAAGATAGAACTTATCTTCAGGAATCATACATATAACAACATAGATATATATTTGGTTTCTTATATGCACTTGCGCAAGAAGCTAGCATTGGCTAAAAGTGTCTCCTTCAAGAACTTCGCCCACACAAGATTGTTTTCAAGAATGCATTAATTTAGGTTCATTGGGAATATCATTCAACTCACCCACATGTAAGAGAAAACATTGTAGGCCTCATTCCGCAGAGCGCATTGGTGTTCGTCCGAACGGCAGCAACGGATGCAGTATGCTGATGCCGCAGACAGTTGATACGAGTTTTGACATTTTACACAGAACGTTGAAGCACTTGTTTCGTCGTTTCAGCACCGTTTTGGACGGACCAGGCGGCACACACTTGCTAGTGAGTGATACTTGTAGCATTTGCAAATCAATTAAAAGAACTCGAGGTAAACTTATATATATATTTTACATGAATCAACAACTCACATTTACAACAACAATTGAATAATACCTATTGGGATCAAACTGGGGGGGGGGGGGGGGGGGGGGGGGGGGGGATTTAAAAAAAATTATAGGGTAGTTTACCGGGACCTCCTCTATAAATTTGCAAAATTACATGTTGCACCTCTTTATCTTTTGAAATTACAAAAATCTCTCCTGCAAGTTTATATTTCATAACATGCATGCACAAAAATATCCCACCGGATCTTTCTTCGAGAAGGGTGTTTTTGTGCATCCATGCTATGAAATATTAAATTTATAAGAGAGGCTTTTGTAATTTCAAAAGGATAGAGGGGCACAACATGTAATAATGCAAACTCTCACGAAAAATCTGGGTAATTACCAAAACTTCACCCTGAAAGTTAACATAATTACAAGTTATACCCCTCTTACTTTTGAAATTACAAAAAACATCCCTTAAAATTTACATTTCATAACATCCATGCACAAAAATACCCTCGGAGTAAATTTTCCGGGGGATCTTTTTGTGCATGGATGTAATGAAATGTATTATAGGGAAGGTTTTTGTAATTTCAAAATTAAGAAAGGGTAGATTTTTGTAATTTCAAAAGTAAGAGGGGTGCAACTTGTAATTTAGCAAACTTAAAGGGGAGCACCAGGTAACTAACCATATATATATATATACTACATAGTTCTTCATGATTATGCATGTGAACAAGGCCAGGTGATCATTTTACTGACCTTTTTTGTTCCTCCGAACAATTTCATCAATCTGCAGGACTGCTGCAATATGAGCTTGTAAGTTGAAGGGTGCTGCCTTGCTACAAATGAGAACTCATCCTGGTATCCATGGATCCCCTCAGTCATCAACTGCCACACCAAAGCTCCTGCGCCAGCCTGGCCCTTCTTCGCAGATTCGTACACTTTATCGTAGACCGTTTTTAGAATGATATCTCTATCATAAGATCCGTTCCTCATTCCTCGCAAGCGAGACCCGACCTCCGAGAATAGAACCGGCTTCTTCAATATACGCTCGCCATCATTCACGTGATAATCGACCCAGTTGGAGAGATACTCGACCTTTTCGTCGAAGCTTGCTTTCGGTATCCTGCAAGAAATCTCAGCTCGTGGTGAATCGACGAAGAGATCGAGCAGAACGCTTTATATATGGCTAATGTTTCGTGTCTGAATTTAATTGAGATTTCAGACCGAGCCAACTCATAACCAAACCTGGCTCGACTCAAGATCACACGGAACTGAGTTCGAGCCAATCTTGAGTTGTGGTCAGACCGGCTCGAGATCAAAAGCAAAGCGGGCCTTAAGACTGACCAGCTATCAGGATATGCATGAACTGAAGCGAAGTCGATGTTTCCGTCGGCGGAATTTTGTATGAAATCCGAACCTAGTGCCGAAGCCCAGTCTCCGGGATTGACGCCTAATCTTTCAGGCTGGCCGGCTCCATAGAAACCTTCGAGCCCAACTGTGACCATGTGTTTTGGATCTAAACTTTTGATAAAAGAAGCCATCTCAGCAATCCAGCCCTGAAAAATTAGCACGAGGCTGGGTGTTCACAGATTCTATGGTGCATAAGAGCTAAACCGCTTGCAGAACCAAAAAAAAGGCAAGAAAACATCACAACTCTTCACAGGAACACATGAATTAGATAGCAAACTGACTCAGAGGAGGTAGTCTGTGGAGGAAGGAAAAAAAATTCATATAGATGAAAGATATCCAAGCACACACTTTCTCTAGCGGCTGTGCCCTGGGTCCACTAGTGCGCAGTGTGCGGCATCGACAATAGTGGCCGCTCTCAATGACCTTTGTAATGTGTGAAAAATGATTTTGCACATCGGATATCGAGCAATGTCAAGTATTGTCGATGCCATGAATTGCGCATGAGAGACCATGCACAGCCCTTAGTATATTGATGGTGCAACGCATTACAAATGTAGGTTTTCGTTATAAATAATATGGTTATTTACCGAGACCTCCCCTCGAAGTTTGCGTAATTACGCTTGCACCCCTCTAACTTTCGAAATTACAATTACCCTCACTCAATGTTTACATTTCATAACATCGATGCACAAAAAGACCCCACTGAAGATTTACTCCAAGGGGGTACTTTGTCGATGAATGTTATGAAATGTAAACATTGAGGGGAGGTTTTTGTAATTTCGAAAGTTAGAGGGGTGCAAGCTGTAATTACGCAAACTTCGAGGGGAGGTCCCGGCAAATAACCCTAAATAATATATTCAAAAAGTATTTTTTTAAACTCCTTATGTGGCATCACAATGATTACCTGAAGAAGAGGGGCCGATGAGTTCGACACACACCTGGGTTCATTCATGAGCTCCCAAGCAAATACCGCGGGTTCATCTTTATATCTCACTCCACTAAATGTGTTCTTTCTGGATAAAATTTTCTGAAATATGTTTGCAGGAGAAGCAGATTAGAGCAGAAGTAACAATTTGCTGAGAACTTGTGATTATTTTAGCAAGAAATCACAGTTTATGATTAAGGAATTCATCAAGCAATACTATGCTATACCTAAATTTGACTGCACAAGTAATTGAGTGAATAGAAGATTAAGCAGAATGTGACCACTCCAACCTTACAATATTTCATGAGTTCTCATGTACTAAACAACATACATAGTAATTGTCACATACAAAACTAAAATTTATTATATATCATCAATATCCCTAGACTTTCTCACCCTAGAAGCTTTTTAATGTTTTTATTTTTATTTTTCTAACTTGGCATCAGATTGCATAGAACAATCAACCTATTATCAAAAACAGTAACTTAATTAGCCTTGAAATTCTAGACTGTCACGGTTCTTCTTTGCCTCCAAAGGACCATTTTTTTTCTTTTTCCTACTATATACATATACATATATAATGCATATGTAACACCCAAATCTCAAACAAATGAAATTATAATGTCGCCGCAACAATTGTTAAATCCATCATTTTGTGTATATTTCATTGAAATTATAATGTAATTTAAAATATAGATAAGAAACCTTAAGAAACATTGGTGTGCTACTAGAGAAATTTGATATATTAAGGGATTTAAAGAAGAAACAGTGGTGTGCTAATAGAGAGTTAAAGAAGAAAGATTGGTGTGCTAATAGTAAAACCGGTTGGATAAGTGATTTAAAGAAGTAATTTTGAGTTCAATTAAACCAATTGAGTCATGCTTAGACTTGGGCGGTGGGTGGATCTTGGACCGGTTCAAGAGGGGATAAACATTACCGAGCCTCTCTTGATTCTAAAATCCCGCACACCCACTCACTCGTGAACGCCGCTCTCGCCTAGGGCTATCGGAAGCCACCAGTTTTCCACATCCTTGCTCGCCAAAGAACACCTATTCCGACTGGATTTCCACTGGATTTCGGCAAAGGGAAGGCCTTCCTCCGCCTATTCTAGCTTTCCCCCTTTGGCCGGTGATCTGAACTTGGATTTCGGTGCTTAGGGCTAAGCAAGGTGTGTCGCTAGACTCCAAACCTTCAAGATTTCATTTGTTTCCTCGTTGTAAGCTCTCCTCATCCTCTTTCCCTTCTCCTTTATGTAAGTATTGAGTAACCTAATTTGATTTTGGAGATTTGAAAAGAAAAAAAAATCAGTTTTAGTTATAGAAAGTTATGGTGGCATGAAAAATGATATTTCCTTGGAGGATTGTTAGGAATTAAAGTTATATATTCTGAAAATTTATAGGGCTTGCTGTAGGAACTTTTATAAGGTACTGATTTTGACTTGCATGCAAAATAATTAAGCGTTATTACGAAAAAAATTGTTGGATTTGATGAGGCTTTGATACTAACCTTGCTAGAGTTTGGTGGGAAGAATGATTAGGACTGTAAATAGTAGAGATTGTGCTGTGAAATACATAAAAGATTGCTGGAAATTCATGTGTAATGGATGGAAATGTTGTTTTTATTCTTAGAAATGTTGTCCATTAAAAGGAAATTGCTGAAATTGGAAGTTTCATTCATGGGGCTGCTGTTTTGTATAGGATAATTATTACATTTTCAGATATGCCCATCATGAATTATGATTAAATGGATTCCCTTAAATTCTATAGTTGTTGAACTTCATATTACTGTCTAAATGAGAATAGTTTTCCTGAAATTGAATGTCTTATATGCTTTTCAATACAATTTAAGAAGAGAATAAGATGTAGGATTACATGGTTAACCGTTTTGATATTGTTAAGGCTTATATGATGAATTGATGAATGGATTCCACTATCTTATGATAAAGATGTCTATTCGGAAATGGAAGAGGTTAAATAAATTGAGATTTAATTTGATAATATTATTCAAGATGAGATCGATTGCAATTAAGGAGACGATTTAATTTTGGGGGTTTAAACACATCATTTTTCCTACATTAGAAATACCCTCTTAAAAGCCTTCATCACCCTTAAATTCCACTCCATAAATAATCAAAGAACCATATTCAATTGACGCTTACTTACAGATACAAAGAAGGATGGCGTCACCCGATAGACGTGAGGATGATCCGAGGAAAGACAAAGGAAAAGAGAAACTCAATGTGAGGGTTTATTTCTTTAATTATGTTATACTTTCACGTAGTTTCATTAATCAGTTTATCCTCGTGATAATGTTATTCTTGCATGAAAAGCTAAAGGATATAAATGGAAATTGCTATAACAACATATCACATTGAAAGCATCGATGCAAAAGTTAAGGGTATCTGTAGACTGTTACAAATCTAGTTGGATCTTAAAGGTCTTAAGCGAGTTATGCGCACTGGATTAAATACTCGGGTCAACTTAGTTGGGTCTTAATAAGCCTTATGCGAGTTGTGCGCACTATGTTCGACCTAGTATAATGGGTCTAAGACTGAATATTGATATACAGTGACCCTTAACTAAATGAATTGAAAACAAATAGATATGAAAGAAAGAGACAACTGGAAAAAAATGAATATTGTTTCAAGAAATGTTAGTCGTTGTGTTGTTAATATTTCTTTTAATGCAAGTTGATAATGACAGTTGTATATTGACTTTATAGACTGTTTATGCTATATAAAAGCAAATGTCACTCTAATATTGTTATTTAACCTTTGTTTTGCATGTATAGTAGTTAAAGAAGTAAATTTCCTCGTTTAGATTTTTATGTAAAGACTAACCCTTTCCATTCTAATTTTTTTTAGAATCTAAGTGTAAAGCAGAATAAGTGGGACTTTAGCACTTATGGTATAAAAGCATAATAGCAAATTTTGAAGTTGTCAAAGCTCATGAGGGTTATGCCGATATGTGAAGTGTCCCACTTGTCAGAAGAACTTCTAATATAGTTTTTGTTAAACTAGACTTGTATATATGTTATTTTGGACAGTTTGAACATGTACAAGATGTAAATTACTTGGAATAAGAGTTTCTTTTCTGTACTTTCCTTTCAATACTCATTTGTAGCATATGAAAGTTGTTGTTTACCGTTAAATGTTTATTAGAACTGAAATGAATATTGTTATTCTGTGGCGGTTTACGGGCCGTTACAGCATATACCTATATGTGTATGCATTTGCATATACCTATATGTATATCCAGGAAAGGGATCAAGTGAGAGCAGGAGCTCGCAGGAATGGAGCCCGCGGGAAGTGCGCTTGTAGGAAGTGGGCTCGCGGGAAGTGGTCTTGCTGGAGTAAAGCTCACTAGAAGTGAGCTCGAAGGAAGGGTGTGTGGGGGAAGGAGGCTCTTTGGAGGGGAGTTCACAAGAGGTGAGCTCGCGAGAAGGCAAGCTAGTTGGAAGGTTGCGTGCGGGAAGGAAACTCGCTTTAGTAGAGCTTGTAGGAGGTGAAATCACGGGAAGGAGGTTCACTAGAAGAGAGCACACAATAAGCTTGCAGAAAAGAGGCAAGCTCGCGGGAATGAGGTTCACCAGAATTGAGCGCACAAGCTCGCTGGAAAGAGGCGCAAGATGGGGACGAAAACAGTAAGGTGGGCGAGTATACGGTGAGATCACGGCAGAACAAATATGAGCAAGCAGGCGCAAGGCTACGAACTATAGATGGAAAAAACGGTGAGAACAAACTGCGCGAGTCAGAGACCGCAATATGAGAGAGTCGCAAAAAATTTGTCATTTCTCCGATACCAAGTTGAGAGTTTGAAAATATTTATTCCTCAAAATCTACTTAAACAATACATTACATCTCCATTTGTACACAAGGAGGAAAGACCTTAATTAAATCACCATGAGAGTTCTGGGACTAAAGAAAAGAAGGAAAAATAATAAAGTTGATGGGCCTTCTTGTGGATCTTTACATTAGGCTTTATATACAACTATTCAACACTATCGAGATGCAAGATGTAGCGATGGATGGATTTCTACGCAGGAGAGTTGAGTCTGGCTCGGAGAGGTGGCTTAAGTAAATATTTTAGCTCTCATAGTCCTTTCAATGCGAGTGAGTGTCTCCAGTGCCATGCTCAACAAGTGTCACCTGTGAACCTACCCACATCGGCACTCCAGAGCTTGCTCGAATCAACGTAGGGACTCAAGGAAGAGGCCAAATTAAATTCTTTCAACCTACCGGTTTATACACCATCAATGGAGGAAGTGAAATCTATTATTCAGATGGAATCATCATTTCATCTTATTCAAGCACACAGTTTTGAATCTAATTGGGATCCTTTTGATGAATCAATTGATGATTCTACGGCGGATAAAGACTTGAGTGGAGAGAATGTAGCTAAATACATGAGGGCGGTGGTTGAGCCTCTGCTGGCTTCTCATTTTGGAAGTGAAAATATGACGGATTTGTTTTCACGTTTTGCCAAAAATATTGCAAGACACATGTTTAAGGGGAAGCCGAAACATTTTGTTCTCGTTATCTTTTTGAAACTAAATGATGGAATTCCAAAGATGGAGAACAAAATGGAGAGAGCATTGTTGGTGTGGCTTAGAACCTAACGAATATGGTCTCCATGAATGTAAGGACCTTAATTTGATTTATGCTTGAAAAGAGATTATGGTGTGCCATTTGTGATTTAAATATTAATAAATCCATTTGATTTTATGTTGTTTTTTTTGTTTTAATGGAGAGAATAGTGCCATTTTTAAAGTTTATAGGTACTCCTAATGAGTTTTATTGATAATTCATACTGTTTGACAATTTGCTTGGACCCTAGAGCACCCATTTTGCATTCTAAGCTAACTTAGCTACAGAAAAGTGCTCGTGCAACTACAAAAAGTCAGTTGTATGATTACTTGAACTACGTAAACACCCAAAGAATTACCTTGATGAAATTATTGGTGAGCAGACCAAAATGAGATAATTGTGCCAGCAGAAATTTGCAGTTGGAGCATGGGTCGACACATCCAGTTCGACGCACCCTTGATTTGAGAATAACAAATCTTAGTGTGTATTTGATCAATATTTGTTAGTGTTTTCATAATGTGCGAGTTCAGGACTCTCATATGATGCCGTACTTGAAGCAAACATCAAGTCACGAGCTAAAACGACGAGTCGAATGTTAATTTTGAGTCCTTTTTATCTTTTACTGTGGTTATGTTTATTCACTCTTCGGTGCTACTGGTTGTTCACAAGCCTCGCTTGCCTATGTACATATCTCTATCTTTTTATCATCATTTTGACTGAATCATAAAGTCATAGTTTGTGTATTGGATGTGAGATTCAATTTTTTGGTCTTAATTAACGTTTAGTTATATGCGGTGAATGCATGATTTCAAGACCAAGCCATTTTAAGTGATCAATGATTTTATTTGGATCTATAGGAGCAGACATTTGCATGCTATGTAAATACATATTTTATACTCATTTTCATTTAAACCGTGTGCTAACTTTTTCCATTGTAGAGATTATTGCACTTCTTGTATGTTAACGAGATCTACAAACACCGCGGATTTCATAAGGAACAACACGTCTCAATTGTTGTGAATTTCCGCGATCATGAAGAACGAGCGAGATTCTAAGAACGGTATAAATTAATTTTCGCACTTCAGTTACTGTTCGTTCAAGCTCGTTTCACTTTGTGTTCTTAATTATTTATTTTAGGAAAATAAATTTGTTTTTTAACTCCAATTAGAGAATAGTACCGTTTGGTTAAAACGATCATGTAGATTTGTGCTGTAGCGACGCCCACTCCTTAAATTGATAACATGGCAAACCTGGAGGAACTCGCCGAAGGGGGAGGCCAAGGAGGGATTTTGCTCCAGAAAACACGTCAAGGCGGAGATCCGGCGGTCTACTCGACCGGAGCAGCGAATCCGACGGGCGCGATGCGTGATATTTGTTAATTGGGTGCATGCTAATCGATAAGGGCCCGCTCGTTTGAATAGAATTGGGATTTGATATTGAGATTCGATGTTGGGATTCGATATTCAGAATTTGAATTGGTCTAATTACAATTCCAGTGTTCGCCTAATAAATAATATTGGTGAATATTGTGGAATAACTTAATTCTTTTGTTCGTTTATTAAATAAAATTCAATCTAAGAATTGAAAAATATTACGAAAAAACTAAAAAATTTTACATATATAATAAAAAATGCGTCTACTAAAAAAAATGCGCGCCCGGGCACAAAACGCGTGCCCAGACAAAAAACACGCGCTCAGGTGCAAAAAGCGCGTCATGCAAAATAATCGCGCCCGGGCACAAAACGCACACCCCGACAACAATACGCGCGTCTGGGCGAAAAATGCGCGCCCGGGCGAAAAAAAAGCCAGCCCAGGCGACAAAACGCGCGCTCGGGCGAAAAACGGGCGTCAGACGAAAAATGGGCGCCCGGGAGACAAAACGCGCGCCCGGGCGAAAAACTGCACGCCCGGGTAAAGTCGAGGAGGAACCATAGCGAAAGTGGAGGAGGAGCCCTAGCTAGCGAGTCAGAATGTCGAGGAGGAACGAGAAGCGCAGTTAAGGAGTCGTTGCTCCTCTTTTTTTATCGGGAGTAAATTGAGCGAGCCAGACTCGCCCAATTCCGATATGTCCAGCTAGATTGTCTAGGCTAAAATCAATTCCATGATATTTTACTCAAATTCCAATTATTAAAGTTACCTAAGAACCGAACGGCGTAATTGAAATTCGTCGTCAAATTCCATATACAAGTCTTCAATTCCTTGCAAACGAACAGGCCCTAAAGAAATAGTATAATTTAATTTTGTTCGGATCCATAAATCAAAATAGATAAATCCAAACTAGGCAGTATTCAAATTTTATATTCATATTTAAAAATTGGGCTGTCTTCGTATTGCGTTCGAAAAAAAATAAATAAATACACAAACAAGCAACGTTTTAAATTTCATAATCATCTTATTTTATAAGCAGAGTCTCCAAGCCATCTCTCATCTTCTTCCTCAGCTAATTTTCTGCACAAATTTTGTTCTTTCCTGCCTTCCAGGTACTGAAAAATGCGCGCGCCCGAGTGAAAAACACGGCCGGGCGAAAACGCGCGACCGGGCGAAAAACGTGCGATCGGCGAAAAAACGCGCGACCGGGTAAAAAACGCGCGCGCGCGGGCGAAAAATGCCCGCCCGGGCGAATAACGCGCTCTCGTGCAAAAACAGGCGCCCGGGAGAAAAATGCGTGTCCGGTCGAAAAACGGACGTCTGGTCAAAAAACAGGCGCCCGGGCGAAAACTGGGCGCCCAGGCGAAAAAAACGCGAGCCCTGGCGAAATACGCGGGCACGGGCAAAAAAACACGCACTCGAGCGAAAAAACGCGCGCCCGGGAGAAAATCTTGCTCTCAGGCAAAAAACGAGCGCCTTTTGCGAAAAACGCGTGCCCGGGCGAAAAACGCGCGCCCGAGCGAAAAACGTGTGTTGGGGGAAAAACGCGCGTCGGGGCGAAATATGTGCGCCACTACTGGATCATAAGACGATCATGAGTCGCTGCTGGAAAGTGGAGGAGTCCTAGCGAGTCAGAATGTCGAGGAGGAACGAGAAGTGCAGTTAAGGAGTCGCTGCTCCTCTTTTTTTATCGGTAGTAAATTTAGCGAGCCAGACTCGCCCAATTCCGATATGTCCGGTTAGATTTTCTGTCTATGCTAAAAATCAATTTCATGATATTTTACTCAAATTTCAATTATTTAAGCTACCTAAGAACCGAACGACGTAATTCAAATTCGTCGTCAAATTTCATATCCAAGTCTTCAATTCCTTGCAAATGAACGGGCCCTAAGAGAAATAGTATAATTTAATTTTGTTGGGATCCTTAAATCTAAATAGATAAATCCAAACTAAAAGTTTTCAAATTTTATATTCATATTTTAAATTTGGGTTGTCTACCTATTGCGTTTGAAAATAAATAAATAAATAAATACACAAACAAGCAGCATTTTAAATTTTATAATCATCATGTTTTATATGCATAGTCTCCAAGCCATCTCTCATCTTCTTCCTCTGCAAATTTCCATCCTTCCAGGTACTGAAAAATGCGCGCCCGAGCGAAAAACACGCGGCCGGGCGAAAACGTGCGCACGGGGCGAAAAACGCGCTTTGGTGCGGAAAACAGGCGCCCGGGCGAAAAATGCCCGCACGGGCAAAACAACGTACGCCCGGGCGAAAAACGCGCTCTTGTGCGGAAAACGCGTTCTCATGCAGAAAACAGGCGCCCGGGAGAAAAATGCACACCCGGTCGAAAAATGGGCGTCCGGTCGAAAAACGGGCACTCGGTCGAAAAACGGGCGCTCGGGCGAAAAGCCAGCACGGGCGAAAAAACTCGCGCCCTGGCGAAAAACGCGGGCACGGGCGAAAAAAACACGCGCCCGGGCGAAAAAAACGCGCCCGGGCGAAAACTTACCCTCAGGCAAAAAATGAGCGCCCAGGCGAAAAACGCGTGCCCGGGTGAAAAACGCGTGCCCGAACGAAAAACGTGTGTTGGGCGAAAAAACGCGCGTCGGTGCGAAAATATGCGCGTCACTGCTGGATCATCGGACGATCGTGAGTCGTTGCTGGAAAGTGGAGGAGGAGCCCTAGCGAGTCAGAATGTCGAGGAGGAACAAGAAGCGCAGTTAAGGAGTCGCTGCTCCTCTTTTTTTTATCGGGAGTAAATTGAGCGGGCCAGACTCGCCCAATTCCGATATGTCCAACTAGATTTTGTGCCTATACTAAAATCAATTCCATGATATTTTACTCAAATTCCTATTATTAAAGCTACTTATGAACCGAACGACGTAATTGTAATTCTTTGTCAAATTCCATATCCAAGTCTTCAATTCCGTGCAAGCGAACGAGCCATAACAGAAATAGTATAATTTAATTTTCTTGGGATCCATAAATCTAAATAAATCAATCCAAACCAGCAGTTTTCAAATTTTATATTCATAATTTAAAATTGGGTTATCTTCGTATTGCGTTTGAAAAAAATAAATAAATACACAAACAAGCAGTGTTTTAAATTTTATAATCATCATATTATATAAGCAGAGTCTCCAAGCCATCTCTCATCTTCTTCCTCTGCAAATTTTCTGCACAAATTTTGTTCTTTCCAGCCTTCCAAGTACTGAAAAACGCGCGCCCGAGTGAAAAACACGCGCCTGGGCGAAAACGCGCGCCCGGGCGAAAAACGCGCGTCGGGTAAAAAACGCGCGCCCGGGCGAAAAAATGTGCGCCCGGGCGAATAACGCGCTCTCGTGCAGAAAACGTGCTCTTGTGCAGAAAACAGGCGCCCGGGAGAAAAATGCGCGTCCGGTCGAAAAACGGGCGTCCGTTCGAAAAACGAGCGCCCGGGCGAAAAACAGGCGCCCGGGCGAAAACTGGGCGCCTGGGCGAAAAAACGTGCGCCCTGGTGAAAAACGCGGGCACGGGCAAAAAACACGCGCTCGAGCGAAAAAACGCGCGCCCTGGCGTAAAACTTGCCCTCAGGCGAAAAACGAGCGCTTTTTGCAAAAAACGCGTGCCCGGGCGAAAAACGCGTCCCCGAGCGAAAAATGTGTGATGGGCGAAAAATGCGCGCCGTGGCGAAAATATGCGCGCCACTACTAGATCATCGGACGATCGTGAGTCGTTGCTGGAAAGGGGAGGAGGAGCCCTAGCGAGTCAGAATGTCGCGGAGGAACGAGAAGCACAGTTAAGAAGTCGATGCTCCTCTTTTTTTATCGGGAGTAAATTGAGCGACCAGACTCGCCCAATTCAGATATGTCCAGCTAGATTTTGTGCATATGCTAAAATCAATTTCATGATATTTTACTCAAATTCCAATTATTAAAGCTACCTAAGAACCGAACGGCGTAATTAGAATTCGTCGTTGTACAACCCTTATTCTCCTAGGGTAGGACCCACTCAAGGCCACGTAGGCAGAAGTCAAAGGTCAAAGGGTCAACGCAGAGACCAGCAGTCCAAGACACAAGACAAATCAGCCAGCAGGAGCGGTAGAAGGTTGGCGAGCAGCAACTAATACTCGCCAGGTGGGCGACTATGGTCGAAGATACGTGCCGAGTATCCCGTATGTCGCCCCAGGTGTCCGGCAAGCCACAGAAGACCTGCGCGAGTATTGGCCCGGCTTGTGCGAGCAGCAGCTAATACTCGCCAGATGGGCGACTATGGTCGGAGATACATGCCGAGTATCCCGCATATCGCCAGGTTAGGGTTGGGCTATAAAAACCCCCCTACCCCTTGGTTGCCTATAAATAGGACCCCAGGGGTACTTGGATTGGCACCTGTGCTTGAGCTTCTGGATCCCGATTTCCGAATTCTCGAGCCCGTCACCCCTGCTTGCTAGCCAAGCCGGTGCCTTCCTCGTACCCTGCTCGGCCATTCTTGGTTGTGGAGGGAAAGACTCCTTTGAGCTTTCGGGTACGTGGTGGGACCTCCCTGCCGCAGCACCTGGGGTCCTGTTGTTGTTGCTCTCCTAGCTTCCTCATAGTCGCCAGCTTGACCATCTCGTCGGATAGCTGGGCAAGTAGCCTCCGGCTGCAAAGGTCCGAATTTTGAGGTCAGAATTTTCCTGGCGTCAACACTTTGGTGCGGTGAGCGTGGCGCAGCCAGAGGGAGAAAACCTAGTAGGAAAACAAGATGGTCGTAGAAGGCGACCACGAGGAAATGGTCGTCAACTCGTCAGGAACTGGCAGGTTCGTGACGATGGAAGTTTTCGAAGCATTCGCCCAGCGCATGGAAGGGGCTATGCGAGCAGTGTTTCAGCAGGGTGCGGAGGTCACGGCGACCTCACATAATCGCCCGGTGTTGACCGAGGGCGAGGAGCGCACCCAGCGCGCAGGCAAGGAGCACGTCGATCCGGAGTCCGAGCGACCAAGGAGGTCGCAGCCCTTCCCGCAATCCTCGCAAGGAATTCGCTTCCGCGAGGTGGAAGAGCAGGCGAGATATCAGGATACTCGGCCTTATGGCGAGTATGGCCATGATACTCGCCAGCTTGAAGACCGTCGTCCAGCGAGTGGGAGGAGCCCATTCTGTGAAGACATCCTTGCCGCGCCCGTGCCGGAAGGATTCAGGGATCCTGTGTTGAAATACTACACCGGGAGGGACGACCCTATTCGTCACATCCAGTGGTTTGAGGATATTATCTCTATCCGAACCATGTCGGATGCGTTCAAGTGCCGGCTGTTCGCCATCACTTTTACGGGGAAAGCCAGGGACTGGTTCCACCAGTTGCCTCTGGGCTCGATCTACTGCTTCGAAGACCTGTGCCGTGGAGTAACGACCCGGTTCGCCATGGCCCAGAAGCTGAAGAAGGAGGCGACAGCTCTGTTCCTTGTGACCCAGAGGCCGGATGAGCCATTGGGAGCCTATATCGAGCGTTTCCAGGAGGAAGTGCTGCATATCGAGGAGGTGGATCGCACCATCCTGCAGCTGGCCTTGACGTTCGGGATAGGGCAAGGCCTCTTCAAGCTGGAGCTCGGCAGGAACCCTCCCTATTCCTACGACAACCTCATCGTGAGGGCCAATAAGTTCGTTCAGGGAGAGGCTTCCAACCGGGACTTCTTGGCCAAGTTAGCAGAGATGACCAAGTCAGGAGAGGAAGAGAGGGAGAAGGTCCCAGAGAAGAGGAAGAGGGAAGAGCCCCCGAGGGCAGAAAAGAAGAAGCCAGAGCGGCGAGAAGAAAGGAGAAGGGAGGAGCCAAGTAGGAACGACGAGAGGCGACTCGTCGTGGCTCCGGAGCGTCGAGAAGAGGAGAGGCGCTATCAGGTTCCGGACAACCGGCCGCCATGGAGGCCGGCTAGACGACACCAGCGTCAGGATCAGAGGGGGATATCCCCCGAGAGGAGGCCTTACCACCAGCAGGGAAGGCAAGGGGGAAACAGAGATGAAGCCATGATGGTTGCCAGGCCTGGGTACCATCAGGGCAAGAAGAAGAAGAAGCCAAGGAAGGAGCAGATGGAAGAGGTTCCGCTCTACTGCGACTTCCACCAGGCGGAGGGGCATGCCATGATGTCCTGCCCAGCTTTTTGGGAGGACAGAAGGAAGCTAGCCGCAGGGGAAGCCGGAGGGGAAGCAGCGGAGGATCGAGGCCCCTGCCGAGCCGCAGGCAGGGCAGGCTTGTCGTCGTTCGAAGGAGGAACGAGGATCGCATCGACCACGGAGGCCGTGGAGAGCTTGGCCAAAGGGGTCGAGGGGGAGGAGGAGTTGGAGTGATCCATGGGGGAGCCGGGCTGGGAGCGTCCCGAAAGGGGAGCCTCCATCAGATCTACCGTCGGAGCGTCGCTTCGACCTCGCAAGCCCCGCCCCCATTGGAGGAGATCACCTTCTCCGAGGAGGACATGCTAGGGAATGAGAACCCCTTCCATGATGCCCTCGTCATCCAGGCCGCAGTGGAAGACTTCACGGTTGATCGAATTCTGGTCGACAACGGTAGCTCCGTGAACGTCATCTTCAAAGAGACGTTCGAGGGACTGGGAGTCAGGCCCGACAGAGTTCGAGCAGCAGATGGTCCCCTCTTTGGCTTCTCCGGAGAGAAGAAGGAGGTGGAAGGAGGGGCAGATCTCCTTGTAAACCTCGGTGGCACCTCCATCAACTGTCGATGCGTAATCGTCGATGCCCCGAGCTGTTACAAGGCCATCTTCGGGAGGCCACTTCTCAACGCCTTCAAGGCCGTCCCATCCTCCTACCATCAGTGCTTGAAGTACTGCCAGGGGGATGTTCAGGTGAGGATCAGGAGCGATCCAAGAGCCGCCAGAGAGTGCTACCTCAGCGCCGTCAGTACAATCAGCTGGATGGCTGACGCGGAAGAATTCAGAAGGGTGCTGGAGAGCCCGGCTAGGCTGGAGATAGCCGAGGAAGTCGAGGAGATCGAGGTGCTCTCCGCAACAGGAACATTCGGGCTGGTGAAGATCGGCGGGTCCCTGAAGATCGAGGAGAAGATAAGGATGGCGGCGTGTCTTCAGGAGAACGTCGACATCTTTGCTTGGAGCGCCAGCAGAGATGCCGGGGATCGATTCTGAGGTCGCTTGTCATCACCTCAATTTGGATCCCGCGGCCCAGCCCGTCCACCAGAGAAAGAGGAAGAATGCCACTATCCTGGTCGAGCCAATCCGGCAGGAGGTGAAGAAGCTGCTAGACGCAGGCTTTGTGTCAGAGATCTAGTATCCAGGCTGGGTCTCAAATATTGTAATGGTTAAGAAAGTAGGGGGCGGCTGGCGAATGTGTGTAGACTTTTCTTTGATGAATAAAAGCTGCCCAAAGGATTGTTATCCCTTGCCTCGAATCGACGCGCTGGTTGATTGAGCCGTCGGTTTTTCTGTAATGAGCTTTCTTGATGCGTTTTCAGGATACCATCAGATCCGGATGCATCCCCCTGACTGCCGCGATGTTTCCTTCATCACTGATGATGGCTTCTACAGCTACAAAATGATGCCCTTCGGGCTGAAGAATGCCGGAGCCACCTATCAGCGGATGATGGATCACATTTTCAAGGAGCAAAAGGGGAGGAACCTGGAGGTGTATGTAGACGACCTTTTGATTAAAAGCAAGAGTGTCTAGGAACACATTGTGGATCTGGTGGAGACCTTTGCGACGCTAAGGAGGTTCAAAATGAGGTTGAATCCTGCGAAGTGCGTCTTTGGAGCAGGAAGATGCAAGTTCCTGGGGCATCTCCTTACCCCGGAGGGAGTAGAGCCTAACCCTGACAAGGTTAGGGCGATCCTGGAGATGCCTTCCCCGAAGACGATGAAGGAGGTGCAGAGGTTGACGGGAAGGTTGGCGGGTCTTAGCCGCTTCCTGTCAAAGGCCGGGGAGAAGTGCTCTCCATTCTTCAGAACACTCCGCAAAACGGAGAATTTTGAGTGGTCCGAAGTATGCGAGAAGGCATTCGTGAAGCTAAAGGAGCAGTTAACTCAGACACCTCTCCTTCAGAGCCCAAAAGAAGGCGAAGACCTGCTCATCTACCTGGGAGTAGGGGCAGAGGCTGTGAGCTCTGTGCTAGTCCGAGAAGAGAGGAAGAAATAGTTACCCATCTACTACGTCAGCCGGGGTGCTAAAGAAGGCGGAGCTGAAGTATCCAATCCTGGAGAAGCTTGCCTTCGCCTTGGTGGTGTCGGCGCGGAAGCTCCGGCCTTATTTCAGGCTCACTCCATCCGAGTAGTGACTGATCATCCTCTCTGAAGCATCTTGGAAGGAGTGGAGCATTCAGGGAGATTAGCGAAATGGTCGGTAGAACTCAGCGAGTTCGACATTTCTTTCTCACCCCGGGTGGCGATCAAGGCCCAAGCGGTAGCAGACTTCTTGGCAAACTTCTCGGCAGAAGCAGAGCCAGGGGAAGAGATGTTCGACCCAATTCCTTGGAAGATGTTTGTTGACGGAGCTTCGGGAAGGAGCTCTGTAGGAGTGGGGCCTCGTTCTTGTCAGCCCACAGGGAACGAGGATCGAGCAGGCCGTCGAGATCCTCTTTCCCGTCACAAACAATCAGGCAGAGTACGAGGCCATAGTGGAAGGCTTGCGCCTCGCCAAGGAGTTAGGGATCCGTGATGTTCGGGCCTTTATGGTTTCAATGGTGGTCGCGTCACAGATCAGAGGAGAGTTCGAAGTACGCGACACCATCCTACAGAAGTACTTGGTGAAGGTCAAGGGATTGATTGGAGGCTTCCAGTCGTTCTTCGTCGAGCACGTCCCGAGAGAGGAAAACTCGGCGGCGGACCGTTTGGCCAAGTATGGGCCAAGAGCTGGGGGAACCATCACCGAGCTGTTCCGGCCGTCTATCGAAGAAGGGGAGATGATGGAGATCGAGCAGCGCCCCTCATGGACGGATCCTTTTGTGGCATTCCTTGCCACCGGCCAGCTTCTAGCAAGTGAAGGGGATCAGAGAAGGTTCGGTACAAAGCGGCATACTATCTTTTGCAGGATGGGGAGCTTTACCGTAAAACCATCTCGGGCCCCCTAGCTAGATGTATCTCTGAAGACGAAGTACCCCGGGTGTTGGAAGAGATCCACTCAGGAGAGTGTGGAAGTCATTCTGGGACTCGCACTTTAGAGCAGAGGGTCTTGAGGCATGGTTACTTCTGGCCTACTATCCGGAAGGATGCTGAGATCTTCTCGAAGAAGTGCCAGAAGTGCCAGCTCTTCGCCCCCCTCCAGTTGCAAGCCAGCCCAGTAGCTCCGATCAATCACCGCCCCATGGCCGTTCGCCATTTGGGGAATGGATTTGATTGGCCCTTTCCCCCTAGCTAGTGGCCAGAGGAAGTTCATTCTCGTCATGATCGACTACTTCTCCAAATGGATCGAGGCCAAGGCTTTGGCCAAGACCACCTCTCAAGTCGTGAAGAACTTCATCTGGGGGGAGATCGTCTGTAGGTTTGGGATTCCTCTCGCCATCGTCACCGACAACGGTCCTCAGTTTGCCAACTTGGAGCTGGAAGACTTCTGCAGACAGCTGGGAACTGATCTTCGATTCGCCTCCGTGCATCACCCGAGGAGCAATGGCCAAGTGGAGGCCGCCAACAAGCTGATCATCAACCTGCTGAAGAAGAAGGTGGAGAACCTGAGAGGCAACTGGGCGGACCAGCTCCCCTCGGTCCTGTGGGCTTTGAGGACCACTTCTAGCTCCGCTACCAGGGAGACACCGTTCAAGCTTTCTCACGGATCGGAAGCTCTCATCCCAGTAGAGTTTGAAGTCAGAAGTCCAAGGGTGATCGCCGCCGAGGGCGGAAGTGAGGGATGGCGACTAGAGAATGAGGAGGCTCAGAAGATATCTCTCGAATACATCGAAGAACTTAGATATTTAGCTTCTGCCAGGCAAGAGGAGATCAAGCGACGAATGGCGAGTCATTTCGATAAAAATGTTCGCCTCAAGCACTTCCAAGAAGGTGACCTGGTCCTGAAGAAGGTAGACGCGGCGGGACGATCAGCGGCCATCGGAAAGTTCCATCCAAACTGGGAAGGGCCCTTCATCATCCACGAGTCACTCCTAACCGGAGGATACCGACTGCAGAACCAGGAAGGAGAGCTGCTTGGGAATACTTGGAGCGGTGATGACCTGAAAAGGTTCTACCCCTAAGGGGGAATGTGTATGTCCCACCCTTGTAATCCCTATAGATTTATAAATAAAACCCTTCCTCTCCCGGAAACACGGGACTGGGAAGCTTTTTCTGTCACAGCAAGAATCTTCAGAGAAGAAAAAAGAAAAAGCCGGTAAATTGGTCCACATGCTAGGTTGGAAAATGAGCCTCCGACTTAAACCTCGTAAAACCCCGGAACGGATGATGGGATAGTGCCTCGGTTCAGCAACCCTCTAAGCCCAAGCCTCTGCATTGACGGTCGAGATCAGCTCCCCCCTTGCATGTTGGCCACGGTTCGTATCGAGTGCGCTTCTCATTCGACTGGAGGGATTACAGGGCAGAAGTCTGGACGCCAACCTTCCGATCTGGCAAGGAGGCGATCATTTAACTAGCTTAGGGGACCCTTGAATAAAGGCGTCGCATACGACCTCCAGAGCTGAAATTTTGTAAACCAACTAAAGATATATTAATGAATTTTGGCCACCAAAGGCTCATAATATACGACTTTGCTTCTACCAAATTAAGTAGATAGGAATACCTAGATAGGTGAAAGGAAATGGGCCAACTTGGACTCCAAGAATTTCTAAGATTAGTCTTTTTCTAAATCTTGCTTGTTTTTTATATTCACTAATACTTTTGGATGATTTGATTGGCTTTATTTTCATGAAGATAATGCATTAAATTAAAGCTATGTAAGAAAATAATTTACAAACTTTTTTCCTTCAAATAGATTTTTCAAAGTAATTTGAAAATTTTGTACATTTCTTTTCATTCAAATAAGATGTATCTACTTCATTTCTACATGGTTTTTTCCATAATTGAACTTAGATTATCTTTTATTTTCTATGTAAGTTATATATGTGTGTAAAACAAATTTTACTCCCCCCCCCCCCCCCCCCCCCCCCCCCCCCCCCCCCCCCCCCCCCCCCCCCCCCCCCCCCCCCCCCCCCCCCCCCCCCCCCCACACACACACACACACACATGTTTATAAGGGTTATATATGCATTAATGGTATATTGAGCTCTTACAAAAGTATTATATATCATTAGGTACCTGAGGGGCTTAAGGGAGAAACTTGTGCTCAGTTGAATAAAGGGAACATATATATTAATGAAGAAAGCCCCTCGATAGTTTCCCATCTATATTTCGAACAATTTAAAAGAGATTTCTCGTTATTCCTCAAATGTCGTTCAAATGAACTTATTTCTGGAGGAAGGATGATCTTATCATTTTTGGGAAGGGCAAATACTCCATTTTGTATTGGAGGATTCATACACTTTTGGGGACTTCTTTCAGAGGCGTTGAATGCTATGGTTTCTGAGGTGTATTTTACTTCCTTCTTTTTATACAATTTTCTTATTCTATTTCATTCACAATATCTATCATAGTTATGTTTGCAATCTTTAAAATACTTGAATCTCAAATTTATCTAGGCATATTCAAGAATCAACTTTGGTAAATTGTGTCCTGTAGATTTGAATTTACTACTATAATCTCATCTCATTCATCATTTTCTTTGTAAAAAAACCAATATTATTGTACAGAAAAAAAAATCTTTTGTCGCATTCCCGAGAAATTGGCCAACTAGTTATTATAAGAAGTACGCAAATATAAAGAACAGATTTTTCTATGTTAGTTCAAACTAATTAGAGATATTATAAGAAGTATGCAAATATAAAGAACAATATAAAAAAATATTTAGTATCAAGCTTTAAGCATCATTGCAACCATGTTTCATTGTTTTAATTATTAGGCTCAAACTTATAAATTTTTTTTGTGCAAATTAATTATATTACTTAGAGTATGATGAGTGAGCTCTTTTTGAGAATATGAGCTCACATGGTTATGCTATTTTAACTAGTTTCTTATAGAAAATAGAGTCAAATGTGCCGTCTAGAATCATGATTAATTATTCCATAATCTCTTTGCTAATAATATAAAAAAGGTAAACTTGAACCTTATTTATTAATCTTTAATATATATAAAGTTCATTAACATTTTCGATTCAACGTAGGGACTCGTGGAAGAGGCCAAATTAAATTCTTTCAACCTTCCGCTTTTTACACCATCAATGGAGGAAGTGAAATCTATTATTCAGATGGAATCATCATTTCATCTTATTCAAGCACACAGTTTTGAATCTAATTGGGATCCTTTTGATGAATCAATTGATGATTCTACGGCGGATAAAGACTTGAGTGGAGAAAATGTAGCTAAATACATGAGAGCGGTAGTTGAACCTCTGCTGGCTTCTCATTTTGGAAGTGAAATTATGACGGATTTGTTTTCACGTTTTGCCAAAAATATTGCAAGACACATGTTTAAGGGGAAGCCGAAACATTTTGTTCTCGTTATCTTTTTGAAACTAAATGATGGAATTCCAAAGATGGAGAACACAATGGAGAGCATTGTTGGTGTGGCTTAGAACCTAACGAAGACGGTCTCCATGAATGTAAGGACCTTAATTTGATTTATGCTTAAAAAGAGATTATGGTGTGCCATTTGTGATTTAAATATTAATAATTCCATTTGATTTTATGTTGTTTTTTTGTTTTAACGGAGATAATAATGCTATTTTTAAAGTTTATAGGTACTCCTAATGAGTTTTATTGATAATTCATACTGTTTGACAATTTACTTGGACCCTAGAGCACTCATTTTGCATTCTAAGCTAACTTAGTCACAGAAAAGTGCTCGTGCTAACTACAAAAAGTCAGTTGTATGATTACTTCAACTACGTAAACACCCAAAGAATTACCTAGCTTGATGAAATTATTGGTGATCAGACCAAAATGAGAAAATTGTGGCAGCAGAAATTCGCAGTGGGAGTATGGGTCGACACATCCAGTTCAACGCGTCCTTGATTTGAGAATAACAAATCTTAGTGTGTATTTGATCTATATTTGTTAGTGTTTTCATAATGTGTGGGTTCAGGACTCTCATATGATACCGGACTTGAAGAAAACATCAAGTCACGAGCTAAAATGAGAGTCGAATGTTAATTTTGAGTCCTTTTTATCTTTTATTGTGGTTATGTTAACTTTCTTTTCCGTGCTACCGGTTGTTCGCAAGCTTCGCTTGCCTATGTACGCGTATCTCTATCTTTTTATCATCATTTTAATAAAAAAATGCTCTTTTTAAAGAAAATGATGTTGAGAGAATTAAGAGAATAAAGCTTGGTTCATTTGTCCTATGGAATTTCTGTTGTTTTCTTATAGCAAGTAGAGTCAAATTGGATCCGTGGCTCATGATTATTTTATTTATACAATTCACCAAATATACACAAGATGTCAAGATATCACTTGAGCCGTATATGAAATTTATTTACGGTCCGTCCGTTTGTTTTGATGGAATTGGAGACCTGGTATTAGAATTTATTGAGAATAGCCTGAAACCTTCACCCATCGTGAACCTTGGAACCTGCAGAGAAGAAGAGGGCAAGCAGCGCAAACTGAAGCCAAAAGTAAGTTAGAAAATACTTAGTAAAATAGTATGCTTTTGGGAGGTGCACCCAAAATATTTTTGATGTTGGTTCAGTCAACTTGTAAAATATGCAAATAATCTAAATTGGGCATCAAAATAATTATACAATATATGAAAATTGTGTATCTCGACAAGACCTGCAACTTTCATGTTGAATATTTTTCCTAATTTTGCATGTATAAGCCAAATTTTTGCCCCAAAATTTCTCAGGCGTCCTTGTCTCATTTTTAGGGTATTTTCAAGGCGAGCTAGTCCGAACAGTCTAAATTGGGTATATATATAGTCTAAATTGGGTGTATATATACACAGAGAGATAAGAGGCCTCTTCTTTGTTAAACTCAATCTTTTTGAAGGAATAATCTGAAGCAATGCCGCCTGCTTTTCTCCCAACCTTTTTCATTCTTTTTGCTCCAAATTTTGTTGATGTTTTGAGCTTGTTTTTCGTAAGTGATGTCTGAGTCATGTTCCATATCTTGGATCATCATTTCTTAGTTTTTTTATGTTTTGTATAATCTCAGGCATTCTTTTTTATTTTTATGACATTATCGAATTGTTTGAATATATATATATCACAAACATTTCTAGTGATCACATCGAACTGATGGCAGCTCAATTGATTGATCGGAATCGTTATGCTTATTCTCATCATTTTGTAACAAATGCATTAAATATATGTGATAATGCGGAATGAGATTTGAATATTTCTTATAAAGAGGGAGAAGAAGAGAAAGATAGAACTTATCTTCAGGAATCATACATATAACAACATAGATATATATTTGGTTTCTTATATGCACTTGCGCAAGAAGCTAGCATTGGCTAAAAGTGTCTCCTTCAAGAACTTCGCCCACACAAGATTGTTTTCAAGAATGCATTAATTTAGGTTCATTGGGAATATCATTCAACTCACCCACATGTAAGAGAAAACATTGTAGGCCTCATTCCGCAGAGCGCATTGGTGTTCGTCCGAACGGCAGCAACGGATGCAGTATGCTGATGCCGCAGACAGTTGATACGAGTTTTGACATTTTACACAGAACGTTGAAGCACTTGTTTCGTCGTTTCAGCACCGTTTTGGACGGACCAGGCGGCACACACTTGCTAGTGAGTGATACTTGTAGCATTTGCAAATCAATTAAAAGAACTCGAGGTAAACTTATATATATATTTTACATGAATCAACAACTCACATTTACAACAACAATTGAATAATACCTATTGGGATCAAACTGGGGGGGGGGGGGGGGGGGGGGGGGGGGGATTTAAAAAAATTATAGGGTAGTTTACCGGGACCTCCTCTATAAATTTGCAAAATTACATGTTGCACCTCTTTATCTTTTGAAATTACAAAAATCTCTCCTGCAAGTTTATATTTCATAACATGCATGCACAAAAATATCCCACCGGATCTTTCTTCGAGAAGGGTGTTTTTGTGCATCCATGCTATGAAATATTAAATTTATAAGAGAGGCTTTTGTAATTTCAAAAGGATAGAGGGGCACAACATGTAATAATGCAAACTCTCACGAAAAATCTGGGTAATTACCAAAACTTCACCCTGAAAGTTAACATAATTACAAGTTATACCCCTCTTACTTTTGAAATTACAAAAAACATCCCTTAAAATTTACATTTCATAACATCCATGCACAAAAATACCCTCGGAGTAAATTTTCCGGGGGATCTTTTTGTGCATGGATGTAATGAAATGTATTATAGGGAAGGTTTTTGTAATTTCAAAATTAAGAAAGGGTAGATTTTTGTAATTTCAAAAGTAAGAGGGGTGCAACTTGTAATTTAGCAAACTTAAAGGGGAGCACCAGGTAACTAACCATATATATATATATACTACATAGTTCTTCATGATTATGCATGTGAACAAGGCCAGGTGATCATTTTACTGACCTTTTTTGTTCCTCCGAACAATTTCATCAATCTGCAGGACTGCTGCAATATGAGCTTGTAAGTTGAAGGGTGCTGCCTTGCTACAAATGAGAACTCATCCTGGTATCCATGGATCCCCTCAGTCATCAACTGCCACACCAAAGCTCCTGCGCCAGCCTGGCCCTTCTTCGCAGATTCGTACACTTTATCGTAGACCGTTTTTAGAATGATATCTCTATCATAAGATCCGTTCCTCATTCCTCGCAAGCGAGACCCGACCTCCGAGAATAGAACCGGCTTCTTCAATATACGCTCGCCATCATTCACGTGATAATCGACCCAGTTGGAGAGATACTCGACCTTTTCGTCGAAGCTTGCTTTCGGTATCCTGCAAGAAATCTCAGCTCGTGGTGAATCGACGAAGAGATCGAGCAGAACGCTTTATATATGGCTAATGTTTCGTGTCTGAATTTAATTGAGATTTCAGACCGAGCCAACTCATAACCAAACCTGGCTCGACTCAAGATCACACGGAACTGAGTTCGAGCCAATCTTGAGTTGTGGTCAGACCGGCTCGAGATCAAAAGCAAAGCGGGCCTTAAGACTGACCAGCTATCAGGATATGCATGAACTGAAGCGAAGTCGATGTTTCCGTCGGCGGAATTTTGTATGAAATCCGAACCTAGTGCCGAAGCCCAGTCTCCGGGATTGACGCCTAATCTTTCAGGCTGGCCGGCTCCATAGAAACCTTCGAGCCCAACTGTGACCATGTGTTTTGGATCTAAACTTTTGATAAAAGAAGCCATCTCAGCAATCCAGCCCTGAAAAATTAGCACGAGGCTGGGTGTTCACAGATTCTATGGTGCATAAGAGCTAAACCGCTTGCAGAACCAAAAAAAGGCAAGAAAACATCACAACTCTTCACAGGAACACATGAATTAGATAGCAAACTGACTCAGAGGAGGTAGTCTGTGGAGGAAGGAAAAAAAATTCATATAGATGAAAGATATCCAAGCACACACTTTCTCTAGCGGCTGTGCCCTGGGTCCACTAGTGCGCAGTGTGCGGCATCGACAATAGTGGCCGCTCTCAATGACCTTTGTAATGTGTGAAAAATGATTTTGCACATCGGATATCGAGCAATGTCAAGTATTGTCGATGCCATGAATTGCGCATGAGAGACCATGCACAGCCCTTAGTATATTGATGGTGCAACGCATTACAAATGTAGGTTTTCGTTATAAATAATATGGTTATTTACCGAGACCTCCCCTCGAAGTTTGCGTAATTACGCTTGCACCCCTCTAACTTTCGAAATTACAATTACCCTCACTCAATGTTTACATTTCATAACATCGATGCACAAAAAGACCCCACTGAAGATTTACTCCAAGGGGGTACTTTGTCGATGAATGTTATGAAATGTAAACATTGAGGGGAGGTTTTTGTAATTTCGAAAGTTAGAGGGGTGCAAGCTGTAATTACGCAAACTTCGAGGGGAGGTCCCGGCAAATAACCCTAAATAATATATTCAAAAAGTATTTTTTTAAACTCCTTATGTGGCATCACAATGATTACCTGAAGAAGAGGGGCCGATGAGTTCGACACACACCTGGGTTCATTCATGAGCTCCCAAGCAAATACCGCGGGTTCATCTTTATATCTCACTCCACTAAATGTGTTCTTTCTGGATAAAATTTTCTGAAATATGTTTGCAGGAGAAGCAGATTAGAGCAGAAGTAACAATTTGCTGAGAACTTGTGATTATTTTAGCAAGAAATCACAGTTTATGATTAAGGAATTCATCAAGCAATACTATGCTATACCTAAATTTGACTGCACAAGTAATTGAGTGAATAGAAGATTAAGCAGAATGTGACCACTCCAACCTTACAATATTTCATGAGTTCTCATGTACTAAACAACATACATAGTAATTGTCACATACAAAACTAAAATTTATTATATATCATCAATATCCCTAGACTTTCTCACCCTAGAAGCTTTTTAATGTTTTTATTTTTATTTTTCTAACTTGGCATCAGATTGCATAGAACAATCAACCTATTATCAAAAACAGTAACTTAATTAGCCTTGAAATTCTAGACTGTCACGGTTCTTCTTTGCCTCCAAAGGACCATTTTTTTTCTTTTTCCTACTATATACATATACATATATAATGCATATGTAACACCCAAATCTCAAACAAATGAAATTATAATGTCGCCGCAACAATTGTTAAATCCATCATTTTGTGTATATTTCATTGAAATTATAATGTAATTTAAAATATAGATAAGAAACCTTAAGAAACATTGGTGTGCTACTAGAGAAATTTGATATATTAAGGGATTTAAAGAAGAAACAGTGGTGTGCTAATAGAGAGTTAAAGAAGAAAGATTGGTGTGCTAATAGTAAAACCGGTTGGATAAGTGATTTAAAGAAGTAATTTTGAGTTCAATTAAACCAATTGAGTCATGCTTAGACTTGGGCGGTGGGTGGATCTTGGACCGGTTCAAGAGGGGATAAACATTACCGAGCCTCTCTTGATTCTAAAATCCCGCACACCCACTCACTCGTGAACGCCGCTCTCGCCTAGGGCTATCGGAAGCCACCAGTTTCCCACATCCTTGCTCGCCAAAGAACACCTATTCCGACTGGATTTCCACTGGATTTCGGCAAAGGGAAGGCCTTCCTCCGCCTATTCTAGCTTTCCCCCTTTGGCCGGTGATCTGAACTTGGATTTCGGTGCTTAGGGCTAAGCAAGGTGTGTCGCTAGACTCCAAACCTTCAAGATTTCATTTGTTTCCTCGTTGTAAGCTCTCCTCATCCTCTTTCCCTTCTCCTTTATGTAAGTATTGAGTAACCTAATTTGATTTTGGAGATTTGAAAAGAAAAAAAAATCAGTTTTAGTTATAGAAAGTTATGGTGGCATGAAAAATGATATTTCCTTGGAGGATTGTTAGGAATTAAAGTTATATATTCTGAAAATTTATAGGGCTTGCTGTAGGAACTTTTATAAGGTACTGATTTTGACTTGCATGCAAAATAATTAAGCGTTATTACGAAAAAAATTGTTGGATTTGATGAGGCTTTGATACTAACCTTGCTAGAGTTGGTGGGAAGAATGATTAGGACTGTAAATAGTAGAGATTGTGCTGTGAAATACATAAAAGATTGCTGGAAATTCATGTGTAATGGATGGAAATGTTGTTTTTATTCTTAGAAATGTTGTCCATTAAAAGGAAATTGCTGAAATTGGAAGTTTCACTCATGGGGCTGTTGTTTTGTATAGGATAATTATTACATTTTCAGATATGCCCATCATGAATTATGATTAAATGGATTCCCTTAAATTCTATAGTTGTTGAACTTCATATTAATGTCTAAATGAGAATAGTTTTCCTGAAATTGAATGTCTTATATGCTTTTCAATACAATTTAAGAAGAGAATAAGTTGTAGGCTTATATAGTTGACCTTTTTGATATTGTTAAGGCTTATATGATGAATTGATGAATCGATTCCACTATCTTATGATAAAGATGTCTATTCGGTAATGGAAGAGGTTAAATAAATTGAGATTTAATTTGATAATATTATTCGAGATGAGATCGATTGCAATTAAGGAGACGATTTAATTTTGGGGGTTTAAACACATCATTTTTCCTACATTAGAAATACCCTCTTAAAAGCCTTCATCACCCTTAAATTCCACTCCATAAATAATCAAAGAACCATATTCAATTGATGCTTACTTACAGATACAAAGAAGGATGGCGTCACCCGATAGACGTGAGGATGATCCGAGGGAAGACAAAGGAAAAGAGAAACTCAATGGGAGGGTTTATTTCTTTAATTATGTTCTACTTTCACGTAGTTTCATTAATCAGTTTATCCTCGTGATAATGTTATTCTTGCATGAAAAGCTAAAGGATATAAATGGAAATTGCTATAACAACATATCACATTGAAAGCATCGATGCAAAAGTTAGGGGTATCTGTAGACTGTTACAAATCTAGTTGGACTTTAAAGGTCTTAAGCGAGTTATGCGCACTGGATTAAATACTCGGGTCAACTTAGTTGGGTCTTAATAAGCCTTATGCGAGTTGTGCGCACTAAGTTCGACCTAGTATAATGGGTCTAAGACTGAATATTGATATAAAGTGACCCTTAACTAAATGAATTGAAAACAAATAGATACGAAAGAAAGAGACAAAACTGAAAAAATGAATATTGTTACAAGAAATGTTAGTCGTTGTGTTGTTAATATTTCTTTTAATGCAAGTTGATAATGACAGTTGTATATTGACTTTATAGTCTGTTTATATTATATAAAAGCAAATGTCACTCGAATATTGTTATTTAACCTTTGTTTTGCATGTATAGTAGTTAAAGAAATAAATTTCCTCGTTTAGTCTTTTATGTAAAGACTAACCCTTTCCATTCTAATTTTTTTTAGAATCTAAGCGTAAAGCAGAATAAGTGGGACTTTAGCACTTATGGTATAAAAGCATAATAGGAAATTTTGAAGTTGTTAAAGCTCATGAGGGTTATGCCGATATGTGAAGTGTCCCACTTGTCAGAAGAACTTCTAATATGGTTTTTGTTAAACTAGACTTGTATATATGTTATTTTGGACAGTTTGAACATGTACAAGATGTAAATTACTTGGAATAAGAGTTTCTTTTTTGTACTTTCCTTTCAATACTCATTTGTGGCATATGAAAGTTGTTATTTACCGTTAAATGTTTATTAGAACTGAAATGAATATTGTTATTCTGTGGCGGTTTACGGGCCGTTACAGCATATACCTATATGTGTATGCATTTGCATATACCTATATGTGTATGCATTTGCATATACCTATATGTGTATGCATTTGCAGGAGCTCGCAGGAATGGAGGCCGCGGGAAGTGCGCTTATAGGAAGTGGGCTTGCGGGAAGTGGGCTTGCTGGAGTAGAGCTCACTGGAAGTGAGCTCGAAGGAAGGGTGTGTGGGGGAAGGAGGCTCGTTGGAGGGGAGTTCACAAGAGGTGAGCTCGCGAGAAGGCAAGCTAGTTGGAAGGTTGCGTGCGGGAAGGAAACTCGCTTTAGTAGAGCTTGTAGGAGGTGAAATCACGGGAAGGAGGTTCACTAGAAGAGAGCACGCAATAAGCTTGCAGAAAAGAGGCAAGCTCGTGGGAATGAGGTTCACCAGAATTGAGCGCACAAGCTCGCAGGAAAGATGCGCAAGATGGGGACGAAAACAGTAAGGTGGGCGAGTATACGGTGAGATCACGGTAGAACAAATGTGAGCAAGCAGGCGCAAGGCTACGAACTATAGATGGAAAAACGGTGAGAACAAACTACACGAGTTAGAGACCGCAATATGAGAGAGTCGCGAAAAATTTTTCATTTCTCCGATACCAAGTTGAGAGTTTGAAAATATTTATTCCTCAAAATCTACTTAAACAATACATTACATCTCCATTTGTACACAAGGAGGAAAGACCTTAGATCACCATGAGAGTTCTGGGACTAAAGAAAAGAAGGAAAAATAATAAAGTTGATGGGTCTTCTTGTGGATCTTTACATTAGGCTTTATATACAACTATTCAACACTATCGAGATGCAAGATGTAGCGATGGATGGATTTCTACGCACGAGAGTTGAGTCGGGCTCGGAGAGGTGGCTTAAGTAAATATTTTAGCTCTCATAGTCCTTTCAATGCGCGTGAGTGTCTCCAGTGCCATGCTCAACAAGTGTCACCTGCGAACCTACCCTCATCGGCACTCCAGAGCTTGCTCGAATCTCTGCCACCAAACTTGTCCACTGCCGTCTACGATCGCACCCTAGTCGACAATCCAGTCTACAACACCACGCTAATCCCTTACGTGCCTTTCTGTCATGCCACCGTGTCCCATCACCCATTCAGCCAGCTCCTAAAGCCCAGGACGCTTCGCTCTAGCAGTTCCTATTCCGCTGGCATCTTCTCCAGCAGGCCACCCTATCGGCCCTTTCTCTTCTTCAGTTCCATAGCTTCATGCCTACAACCCATTTCATAGCCATCCATGTCGAGGAGGATGCCTCCGCTTCGGCATATATTGATTCTAACCGCCGCCACACACCGCCAGTCGGCTCCCCCGACCCCCTCCACCGCCACCCATCTAAGGCACCACAATTGACTATATGGAGTTCCTACATACTAATGTGGATCTTCGCACGACCCATTTTCATCATAACAAGATACTAGTATTCAACGGCTCCGGCCCTCCAAGTTGGATCATATGGGCAAAACAACTCTTCGATCTAGTCCACTCTGGAAAAACAGAAGGTCTCAATGGTGACAATCTGCATGGAAGGCTTTGGTGGCACTGGGTGTGTTGAGCGCGCCAAAACATTCATGATCTCTTTCGTCCCACACTTAAGGAGGAACTCCTTTTCCATTACAACACTCGTCACGCGGAGAATGTATATGAGCATCTAAGTTTCGTTCTTCAATCTGACTAAGTCACAGCTTACATCACTGATTTATCGAGATCGCCTCATACATGTCGGCCTCGCCCGGGATCATTACTTGTGTTGCTTCCTTGCAAATTTGCAACACTGCATATGTGCACGCCTTTGCGTACAGAACCCCTCCACCCTCCCCAAAGGAATGCAGCAAGCACATTGTTTCGATGATGAACTCTACACCACCTCGACATTCCCATCTCACCAGCCACCCAAAGTGCATACTTCCACTCTCAAACCACCCTGCAACAGACCAACCCTCCACATCCATGACGACTCTACCCATACAACTCCATCGACTGGATCCCCCGCATCCAGTTGTGCCATCGATGATCAACCCACCCCCACCTCCACTAGTTCCTCCACCGACAACACCTCCACTACCGCGTCGCTTATCCCACCAAGAGTACCTCAAGCTTCAGCGGCATGACTTTATTTCCTCTACAAGAACTCGTACTCCCCAACACACAAGTTCCCTCTCGAATAATTGTGCTTGTTGATCAGTATTGAAGATGATTGCCCCACCTTCTCAGCCTTGGACACTCTTGAGCTTGCTGACAACCCCCTTGGAGACTCGACCTTGAGGACAAGGTCGATTTTGCAGACATGAGTATTGATAAAAACACAACCGCCTTATTGAGCACTCTTATATTTAGTATCGTAATTGTATTCCTATTTACGTTTATAACCATAGTGGCATATCTGTAGTATTGGATATATGCATATTCTCGCCTATATAAGGGAAATGACGAGAGTCTTATGAGCTACTTTGGAGCCTATGAAAGTCACTCTCTTGGATAGAACTCTTTGGGGAAGCCAACCCTCAAGAGTAGCTGCGAGTGTGCGCCAGGGGCCAGTGTCCTCTCTCAGTCTATGAGTGCAATGTGCTATTTGTTTAAAGGAAATAATAGCACATTTCTAATAAATTCGAGCTTATGAGCCAGTTGGGTATGCACTTAATCCTACAATTAGTATTAGAGCTCGTCATGGGTTCAACATCTGGGGACCACGTTGGTTGGAAAAATGTTTGTAAATCAGTCTTGCCTTAACCTGTATGGGTTCCGGTTGTCTTATGGTCCGCTGGATTTAAGAGTCTTCAGGTGTAAAAAACGTGACTAGTTCTAAGAGCCTCCAACGTAATAAGACTTTGTGTGGTTCTAGGAGTCTCCCGGTGTTAAAAAGACTAGCCGGTTCTAAGAGTATCCGGCGTAAGAGATCAGGCATGGTGATATACATGGTCTTGCGAGACACTCACCCGCGCTTTTATGTTTTAATACAACGATTCAGTTCTCGTTACTATCGAAGTTTTAGAGGCAAAGTCACGTGTGGAGAGTACTAAGGTTGTTACAATTCTAGATCATAATTTCTCAATACTGTGACGAAAGGAGGTTGAGGGGAGGAGGTTAACCATAAGAGAGAGGGGGGCTAGAGAGGGGAGACAAAGAGATAAAATAAAGGATAAAATGGCTGCTCAAATCTTGTTTTCATTCCATAGTCCTAAGATTTTTTAAATAGACTTAACATTTTGCAAACAAGTCCCCTGACAATTGGGATACTTACAGAATTACACAAACATAATAAATATGCAACAAAATAAAAACTCATAATTAACTCTTACCTAAATATGACTCATAACTAACTAAACATAAACAAGATTCATAATAAGCACCATAACACTTAGCTAAGAAGTATGAATTGAAGCATTTAAATATTGTTAAAAATATAGAGAGCTGGCTTTAATCCCGATGTCCTGCACTATCTTTATATCTGTAAATATATCCATATTCTAAACTCCTCCAGACATTCATTGGTAGATAAATAATAGTACAATACCAATGAAGATGGCAGTTCTGTCATCAATGGATAATTTATTTTGGTCAGTACAAATATTTTTGTATAAAATACCTTCTCTAAAACGGTTATTTCCAAGGTTCCCTTCAGTATTGAACTACATACACTAGTTATTGGTGCTAGTGTTTGATGATGACTGTTAGATATGACATAGGCACTAAAATATCTTGAAAGTTGAAGCTTCAAAGTTACAGATTTTCATAACCGTTGGTTTTCAAATTTGGAACTACAACATGATTAACCGGTTGTTCAATCCACATACCTTCACATACTGCTTGTAGTAGCGCTTAATCATGGGGTGTGAGAAGAATGAGTCTGTTGATGTCACATTGGTTCCAGCAGCCCGTGCCCATCTCACATATTGAGCTTTCCCTCCAAATGCATTCAAATTATTCACAAGGCAGAGGATTAATCTAATATTATTCCTCCTTGCCTCATATAGAGCAAAATCCAGTGCCTGATGCAAAAAAATAACCAGAGATAAATTTGAGTATGGATAATTTGGATGCATCAGAGTACACAACAACCATTATGTAATTTGTTAAATCAAAAACTAATCTTTAATGATCGACAAGCTACATTTTTTATACATCAAGAAAATCTTAATAGACATTTACCAATCCTTCCTGATTTTCCTGAACATTTTAATGAGCTACAAATTTTCTTGATCCCCAATTTTTTCAGCATTCCAAAATTCTGGTAAAAAGAACCAAATAATTCACTAAAAGGTTTTTAGTACTGTGCATTAAAAATCATTTAGTTCCAGGGACGAGCACCTTAGGAGAACTTATAATCACTACTGGTCTTAACTTTGATAGTATTGAACACAAGCAGGCCCTTCACAAATTATCAGTAAATTGTCCCAACGTAAAATTTGTTGGTAGAAACATCCACAATACAAACACAAGCGTTGTGCTTCGAGGATGGTGTTACGCCCCCGCTACGCTTGCCAGCCCTATCCAAGCCCATTCTGTCCCTGCCCGTTCCATGCCTGACGTCCCGGGCCCATATGACCATCGTACGCTCCTGGGTAGCCTAGAGGTGGCTGAACCTGATGAGAAACGTGCTGCCCGACCCACGGAATGTGGCCTCCGTACCCGACGGGAAGAACGCCGCCTCGCGGGTTAGGAAGAAGGCCACTCGTACCTCCTGGAGCCCGCACAGCTGCTCCCGGGCCTCCATCAGCCCGCTGCCACGGCTGCCGGCCCAAATCCGCAGGAACAGGCCAGCCGGAACCGCCACCTGGACGCCAGGCTTGCCCGCCATCCATCTACACAGCCGATCCAGGCGGGAGGCCTCCCGCTGCCGCCGTCCCAGCCCCCGCTACCCCCACGCCATCGCCGGAGGTCCCGCAAGGCCGGGAAGACCCCACGCCGACAACGCCGGCCATCGCTGCCGTTCCTGTGCCCGCACGACCCGGATCGGGCGTTCCCGATAGATCGGCGGACCGATCGGGTCGTCCGCCGTTAGATCCCTCATCGTCCGTGCTTTTCCCTTTCAACAGCGCCTTAAGTTCCTCCATACGAGCGTCTAGACGCTCCTCCAGCCGTTGCGAGGACGCGCGCATCTCTTCCTCGATCGCGGCTACCGAATCCGCCAAACCACCGTAGTTTTCCTCCAAGGTTTCCAAACGGGAAAAATCTTCTTGTGTCCGCGTGGTCACCATCGTCGGAGGACGAAACCTCTGATACCAAATGATAAGGAGGAAGAAGAACAGAGATCTAGAGAAGAATACTAGAGTGGTTTAGGGTTAGATGAGGAAGGAGAAGAATACCTTGAGAGTTAATTGCATGCCCCCCCCCCCCCCATGAGAGCAGCCCCGGGTAAATATACCCGAGCCATAGAGGGGTCGGCCGGCCCCTCCAGTTGGGGCTGAACCCATTTGGTTCAGCCCCGACCGGGCCGGTTCACTGGTTGGGGGCTGAACCGGTTGGTTCAGCCCCGTTGGTTGTCGCTCCCTTGCACCGCCGAACATAATGACGCCCCGTGAAGCGTAGCGGGGGGCTGTGGGCGATGAAGTTTTCCTCAAGCTCCATCCTTACCGGCAGTTATCAGTTGCTCGTCGGAGCAATCAGAAGCTTTCTCCTCGATATTACGGCCCCTTTCGTATACTCAGCAGGGTGGGGCCAGTGGCTTACAAGTTAGCTTTGCCGGAGGGATCCCGCATTCACCCAACCTTTCATGTGTCCTTTCTCAAACGGAAGGTGGGTGCCAATGTCCAACCGAGTACTCTTCTGCCTGAGGTTACTGCTGCGGGCGAGCTTCGCCCACTACCGGAGGATGTGTTAATGCTTAAATGGAAGAACCGGGGCACGGAGTATCGGCCGGAGCTCTTGGTCAAGTGGAAGAATTTGTCGACGGCGCACAATTCTTGGGTGGATTTACTGGACTTCAAGAAGCTCTACCCTGACTACCACCTTGAGGACAAGCTGGTCCTTGATGGGGAGGAGAATGTTACGCCCCCGCTACGCTTCACGGGGCGTCATTATGTTCGGCGGTGCAAGGGAGCGACAACCAACAGGGCTGAACCAACCGGTTCAGCCCCCAACCAGTGAACCGGCCCGGTCGGGGCTGAACCAAATGGGTTCAGCCCCAACTGGAGGGGCCGGCCGGCCCCTCTATGGCTCGGGTATATTTACCCGGGGCTGCTCTCATGGGGGGCATGCAATTAACTCTCAAGGTATTCTTCTCCTTCCTCATCTAACCCTAAACCCCTCTAGTATTCTTCTCTAGATCTCTCTTCTCCTTCCTCCTTCTTATCAGATGGTAAGGTCATTGACATCAAATAAGAAGCATCAAAATCAATAACACTAAATTATCTTGGAAGCAATTCTGAATTAGCTTCACAAATATAAATAATAGCATTACCACTTCCATTTTAGTAAAAGAGAGATTTTCATTTTGTTGTTCGTGTTTCACCGACATAATCATCATTGTCATAATTATACTCAACACTTACCAACATAATCATCATTGTCATAATTATACTCAACACTTAAATCTTGTGCATCTCAAAATAAATTATTGCAGTGTCAAAGTCACTCATTGGTGGTAAACATGATTGGGTCTTAATACATCTGTGAATATCAATTAGTTATCCACTCCTACCAAAAAAATATTTCTTGTGTCTTTCCAACAGCATCATCGGGTGCGACTTTAAAAGTGATTGTTTACCCTTTCTACATACTTGTTTGCATTTGACGAGCCTAAAATAATAGTTGATCCATCCTTCCTGCAGAGGTATGCATTTTTGAAGACTTCATGCTTAGTCTTCCAATCAAATTGCCATGGCTGACCAAAAAGGAGATTGCAAGCATCCATCGACACCACATCAAAGCACAGTTCATAGAAAATTGTGCAAGGCACGTTTTTCCCATTCTTCAACCATGATAGCTTGATGATTAAGGATGCTCTTCTATTTTGCAATCAAAATTTCTCCACCATGGTTGTAGAAACCACATCTTTGCAACTGTCCCAATCAATAATCACATTACACACAATTCCATTTGCGTGCACTTGGTATGGAAAATGTTAGAATAATACTTAATTTATTTTATTATATTTCTTGTATTGACTCTTGAAACCCAAGTTATGAATATAAATAAGGAACATAACTCACAAGAGGTGCAAGGGTCTTTTTCTCTTTTCTTTCTTCATGATATTAGAGCAAGCCCCGAGGGAGAAAGAAAGTCGTCGTCCCCAAATCTAGCCGCAGTGAGCATTCTCCCTTACCACCCGCGCGTCCTCGTCGTCACCCGCCATCAACGAAGTCCTCGTGAAAGACGCATATCCTGATCGTTTTTCACAATCACCGAAACTTTCTCCTGCAGTAGCGTCTTCGCCAAAAGGGAGAAAAGAAACCTTCAATCCTCTGCATCGACTACCGCAAGTTCGGAGTTTTCCATCCCAGAAGCCTTCCGCATCTTGCGCAGCCTATGTCGTTCATGAGCCTTCGGCGCCAATTTCGCATTTCTTGCGTCGTCTTTTCTGAAGCAATAATCTTATTTCAGCCTCCTTACAATGGCCTAAATCTTACATCTCCCTCTATTTCCATTGTCTATTAGCAGATTCAATCACCATACACTTTCTATTGTGATCTCTCTTGTTGATCACAAACTCTACTCTACTTCTTATGTTCTGCTCAAAATACATGTAAAAAAATGCTGATACTTTTGACTCTTCTTTGTGGCATGCCGATTACCACGACATGTTCCTCCCAATCCCAAAATTGCAACTACTATCTTGACTTCTTCCAATTTTCAGTTATGAAAGAAGGGTGTGACACTTTTCCAGTCGGGCATATGTTGTATGCATCATCTGCCCACCTTCTGACTCATAAATCAGATAATCGCGAGTATGAAGTCTGGTATAGTGATGGCTATCGAATCTTCGCCCTGCTACATGTTCGATGAAGCGCTTCGTTCAACAAATGTGCAAGAATTGCAACAATACGAAGGAACGATTGGATATCCTTCACATGATATTCTCACAGGCGAACCACCTTGCTCGCCTGAGTGAACTGATTCTCAAGATGGAAGAATTGGAGAAAGCTACACCTCTTGTCATCGAGTATGGAAGATCCTCGCCAATGAGATTTTGGATATATGGGAGATCCCTTCCGCACGAGAGGAGCACTGAGTGCAGCAGGAACACATTGTCCTACTCTAGTTGATGAATGGGCCCCAAATTTATCCACCACCAAAACATAGATGTTGATCAGCCCATTTGCCTTACAGACAGCTATTGGGTGTCATCGTCTGACCAAGGTGGGGTCAATTACATCTGAGACTATATCACCATATGTGTTGCAAGTATCCTCGGGTATATTCGAGTCCATTACACTAGCGTCACGAGGCGCCCGCGGTAGCTAGAGTAGGCTTCCAAGTCTACTTACCATTATACCTCTTCCCGCTATGCTTATGTTGTCGATACAGGAGCCCAGAATGCCATTGAGATTTCTAAGAATGAACATCGACGTTTGCAGTCCCTCCGAATAGAGTCATCTCCTCATAGTGTTGTAGCTTAAACTATCAAATCGGCGTGTAATACTCAGTGTATGGTCCATTGACTGTTGATTATGGCACCTCAGATCATCTTACGAGCACTACAAGTGCAAGTACCTATGCGAATAATAGTGGTGTGAGGACCGTATAGTACAAAGGTCGAGTACCGAGTTGTGTCACACGACTGCAGAGATTATGTGGGCTCGACATATTCTTCATGTGATAGATTACCGAATTTAGGGCCCGACACAATTGTGGTGTGACAATCAAACAGTTATTCAGATTGCTACAAATCAGACTGTTATGAAGGGTTTTTTCTCTAGGTCACATCAAAACTGGAGATCAACTTGTTGATATCCGCATTAAGGCAGTTACGGATCCAAGAGTGAAATATCTTTGTACCAAATTAGGCATGATTAACATTCATGATCCAACTTGAGGGAGAGTGTTAGAATAATACTTATTTTATTATGTTTCTTGTATTGACTCTTGTAAACATAGTTATGTATATAAATAAGGAACCCAATCTCACAAGAGGTACAAAGGCGTTTTCTCCTCTTTCATTTACATAAAATGTTGTTCCTTGGCCATTGGTCATCATCCACGACTGTGACAGTCAATACTCGTTGAACCATCAATATCTCTACGTGGTCAACTTATTTGATTTTTGTCTCCCCCATTAGAATACATGCATTCATTGTTTGATATGCCATACATTTTGCAAGATCTTCGTCCACCGATGACACGATAAAACTATCCCATCGATCAAATGCATAAAGCCCAATTTCGAGCCCTCGACCACGTGGATCAGAATGTGGTTAAATAAAAGGCATGTTTCCCTCGTCATTTTCACCAATCAAAAATCATGATTCAGGTTCTTCCCTGGTCGAATTCTCTTGTTGTACAATAATAGTGAGATCTTGAAGTTGCTTCCTTAGTTTGTCATACTCAATGTCTCCAAGATCTCGATGTCGGGTTGTTTCTCGTCAGCGTTTTATTTTTGTTAGCCACAACCTCATCCTCCCGCACATTCGGCTAACGATTTCGATGAGCGACATGAAAAGCAAGAAAATAGAGGTTGTTGAAGACAAATAAAAATACATGAATCAACGTCAGAGCACAAGAAAATGATCGGATAAAAGTTAGAGAGGATAGAGATGACCGAGTATAGGGAAACAAAGAACAAATTATGCAAAATCCACCATCGGGAGGGGTATCAAGCCTTCTAATACAAGAGTGCAAAGAACTTCTCGTTTTCGCAATAAGTTTGTTGTTGTAGATAAATTAATAAAAACAAAATTAACCCCTACGACTACAATTATTGCATACATACAAAAACAATCGTATCCAGTAAAACATGAAAATCACTTAATAAAAAACTACATGAACATTAACAAGAAGGCTACAAAAAAGAATATAGAAGGCTAAGAAGGAGCAGACACTAAAAGGATGTAGGGGCACAATATTTTGTTTCTTCGGTTGGAATCATCTTCCCTGCATCAATTTTGGTACCACTCAAAGAACATAGAGGATGGATTATGTGCCTTCCCTCTGGGAAATATGATCAAATTTCCCAATTTATGTGTAAGATCTTTGTGATCTGAGTGTAGGATTCCTGTGAGAATCTGAGGTAGGATCTTGGTGATCTGAGTGTAGGGTCTTTGTGACCTGAGAGTAAGATCTGAGTGTAGGATTTACTTGTAGATCTGAGAGTAAGTCTTGTGTTATAAAAGACTGAGGTAGGACTCTGTGTGAGTTCTGAGTTTTGGAGGAGTTTTGTCGTATCAAGCACATTGCTTGAAAGGTGTTGGGACAGTGGACTACCTCTTGACACAATGTCTAGAGGGAACCACTATAAATTTTTGTGTGCTTTGCTGTGATTGTTTGTTGTGCCCTTTAATTTTAAAAAAAGACATCGCAAATCACCTATCACATTATTCACCCCCCCCCCCCCTCTAGGTGTGAGCATTGTCATTCCTTAAGAATAACAATTTCCCTCCGGGCGATCTCCCCCTTTCTGGTGAGCTCCCCCTCCGGGCGATCTCCCCTTTTCTGGCGAGCTCCTCCTCCGGGCGATCTCAGTTCTCACCCTCCTTGGCGAGCTCCCCCTCCGGGCGATCTCCCCCTCCCTGGCGAGCTCCCCCTCCAGGCGATCTCCCCCTTGCCAGTCGCATGTTTCTCGGGCAGCCCATTTTTCCTAGACCTGCCCGTTTGGGCAGGCCCCCGCGCCTATAAATAGAGGGGCGGGGGTACCAGAAAATAGACTTCTGAGAGTTTCCAGCCCCCAGTCGGGGACTTGAGAGGTCTCCAGTTTTGAGACCGTGAAGACCTCTTCTCCCTTGCCTGGGCGATCTCCCTCCTGCCGGGCGATCTCCCTCGGAGACCTCAGGGACTCCATCAGCTCCCATCTCCCTCGGCGTTCTCTTTCCTGCTCGCAGCCATCTCTTTTCTCCCTCTCTTACTCCTTCACTCGTAGCTCAAAGTAATCGACCACCCAACAGTTTTCCCCCTCCTTCTCCAGCTTGAGCAAGTGTAAACCTGGTACATTTTTGGTTCGAACACCAGTCATCATCTCCAACAGCGACGCAACACTCCAGTCGACGCAACAGAAGAAGTAGCGTCCAGTGGCCTCGACGCAACACCTCCAGCGGCCTCGTCGTCGTTCCCTGACCCAATCGGCCGCAACAGAAGAAGTCGTGTGAGTAGGGCATACTGCCACTGACTGCGCAAGCCTCGGCGGCTTCACCGCACGGCATTCACGCTCGACGCGTCTCTTGCACAATGAAACAGCAGGTATTACGGCCTCTGCAAAAGGAAATGCACGCCTACTCGAGCCCTGTGCCGCGCCAATGAGGAATTAATTTAAAATCTCATTTTGGCCGTCAATTAGGCAGGTCTTGACTTTTATTTTAGTCCTAAGACAGTCGGTCCACAACAAACTGCATTGCCTCCAGAATAAAGATAACAAAGATCGGAGTATATTTTGTTGTCAACATTAAGCGACGACGCGGTTCTCGCGGCAACTCCCAAACAGCCGTCTCCGAACAATCTAGTCGTCCTATCACCCGCTCCTTGCTACCTCCATCCACAATATGGTAGACTCAACCGACTTCTTGGATGTTATGAACCGGCTACACGCAGTTATCTCCGTCATGGATGCACGCCTTCAAGACGTAGAGGCACGCTTTCGGGACGCCGATGCACGGCATCAGGACGGCACGGCATCAGGACGGCATGGCAACCCTCACCACCAAGCTTAACGGACTAACAACAGCACCTCCAGTGGTTACCACCCCACCCACGGATCACGCCAGCAGCAGTCAAGTTCCGCTACAGCCGCTCATTTGCCATGAGTCGCCATCGCAGACCCTTTTACGCCCTGAAGCTGTTATTCTGTCGCGTTATACCAGTTTGGAATTCCCCACATACGATGGGAAAACTGATCCCTTGAGCTGGCTCACCAGGTGCGAACAATTCTTTGGCCATTAACAAACTCCGGCAGCTGAACGGCTCCCTCTGGCCTCCTTCCACCTTCTCGACTCGGCTTTGCTTTGGGTCACTCATCTCCTTACTGATCAGTCGGGCCTAACGTGGAACGACTTCAAGCGAATTTGCAACATGCGTTTCGGCCCTCCCATCCGCAGCAACCCCCTTGGTGCCCTCATAATACTACGCCAGAAAAGCTCCATGGACGACTATCTGGACCAATTTCAACTTCTTTTGACGCACGTCACGCTTTCTCCAGAGATGCAGGTCGACATCTTCACCGTCGGACTTCGCGATCGCCTACGACTTGATGTCGAATTTAAGGCTCCTCAAGACTTAGTGACTGCTATGAGTCTGGCTAAGATATGTGACTGTCGCCTCCAACTGGCACAGGAGGTCTATTTGCCCACCGACACGGGCATTCAGCCAGGTCATTCAGAGGGACATCCATCCCCACCAGTCCGGAAACTATCTCGGGACGAGATGATGGAACGGCACGCCAAGGGCTTATGTTTCAACTGCGATGAGCAGTACACTCGCGGCCACAGGTGCAAACGGCTTTTCTATCTGCACGTCGAAGACTCAGATGATGAGGGTGTCGGCTGACGCGGACACCATTGATCTCCCTCGAGCTTAAGAACAAACTCAATTTGAAGGCCGGGAGAGATGTTATGGGTCTTAAAATTATTATTATTTATTTCCATATATGCATTTATTATGTCATAAGAGTCGCGTCCTTATATGACGCGTGATTTGTGTCGTGTCCTTTTTAGTCGCGTGTCCAAGTTTGTCGTTATTTCTTTTAGTGTTCTTTCCTTTTTGGTGTCGATTGTAAGTCCTATTTAAAGGACCTAGTGGGTCTTGTATTGGTATGAATGAAGAAAAGTCTATTTCTCAAACTCTAAAGAGATCTTGGAAGCTCTCTCTCTCTCTCGAGCACGCCCCGCTTAGGCAGCCGCGGTCAAGGCTCCGTAGTAATCTCAGCCTCCGTCATCTCCACCTTCGGCCACTCTTCCGGCGACCTCCGAGTCGGTCTGTAACATTATGATTCAAAGCAACTCAATTAAAGTGGTAAGAATCGAACAGTTGGATCTACACACAAAAAATTTAGACCAATACCATTCTTTTGTATTTCACCATAGTTAGTTTGATAATTTGTGTAAATCTTGATGCAATCAAGTGGTGAAGAGCTAGACGAAACGTCAACTCATTTAAATATTGTTGCAATAGATCATAAAACTACGAAGGAGAAATAAATTGAAAGGGAGTCAACTAAACAAGCTTTATACAAATTAGGATTCAAAACATCTCAACAAAATTGGTAAGAATCGAAAATTGGATCTACACCAAAAAATTTAGATCAACACCATTTCCTGTGATTTTCACCATCGTTGATTTGAGGACTGGCGTGAACCTTGATGTAATCCAATGGTTTGGGCCCAAGAGTAGACCTGAGCTTACCAGGGCCAGTCTAGCTGGCTGGGCTAGGCCTAGCCCTGGCTTGAGCCTAGTTCGGCCAGACCAAGCCCGCATCCAGCAATAAAAATTGTTGTACGCAGCCCTGTCATTTTGCTGGGAGGAGCCATAGCATGCCCAATTATCAATATGGGCGTCCAGCAAGGGCAGGTTGGGCTTAGCAATAACATATGGGCCTATTAGGGCCCCAAGGACTGGGCGGGGCCTGCTAGGACTCATGCGTAACCGGGCTTTTGACTGGGCAGATCCTGATAGACTTTTCGGGTCCAAGCTTTATTTGCGCCCTGAACCCACACCAAAAATATTAGACAAGTGCCATTTTTGTGTATTTCACTATAATTAGTTTGAGGAAGGGTAAATCTTCATGCAATCGATCGTGAAGAGTTAGAAGGAACGTCATCTTTTCCAAAGATGGCTATACTAGATCACAAAAGCATGAAGGAGATATAAATTGAAAGGGGTCAATTGAACAAGCTTTATACAGATTAGGACTAAATACATCTCAACAAAAGTGGTAAGAATCGAACCACTAGATCTACACTAAAAAATTAAGATCAAGATCATTTTTTTGTATTTCACCATAGTTAAATTGAGAATTTGTGTGAATCTTAATGCAATCCAATGGTGGAGAGCTAAAAGGAACATCAACTTGGTCAAATATTGCTACACTTGATCATAAAAGCATAAATATTAACATCCTTGATGAGATGGGTGTGATTGATCAACGATTATTTTTTGTGGAGTGTGGATGCCTTAGACGTTTAAGCTTTATTGCAACCGAGCAGTTACGAAGGGAAGAAATGTAATTTCCTATACTCAGAATAAATCTTAAATGCGACTTTCATAAATCAAAAAATTACAACTACAAATGTACACAATTTGGCAGTGCCCAAGAAAAATACATAGATATGTCCGATTAAATTTGTTTGAAGGTTATTTGTGCACTGTTATCTCTGTAGTCGGGAATTTTGTCTCTCCTTTAAGAGGCTACTCATTCTATCATTTATAAACCCATTATGGTTTCTCTAGTGCTTGTATGTTTATATATACACATTATATTTCAATATTCCTCCTCAAGTTGGAAACAAGAAATTTGTACGCCCAACTTGTCTTGAATATATTTGATACGACTGCCTATTAAAGCTTTAATAAATAAATCTACTAACTAATGATTTGTCATCACGCACTTTGTTGAGATCACACTCTCTTATTGAAATGACAGTCTACTTCAATTTATTTTGTATGTTCACAAAACACAAGAATTGATGCAGTATACATTGTTGCCTTATTATCACACATTGAATCAATAACATACTTTCCAATATAACCCAATTCTTCCATTAATTGCTTAAACCACACAAGTTTGCAAGTGGTATGAGCCATAGCAACTTCTATACCCAAAAAATTGAGCTTACCCAAATCTTTAGTTTGAAAGTGATTATGAAGATATATTTTAGTCCAAAAATTCCCTTGATGTCCCATCTTATGATCACAATATCATTTATGTATACCATGAGAATAATACTCCCTTCTTATGTGTGTCGATAGAAAACAGAATGGTCCACCTTGCATCTATGGAGTTCAAATTGCTCTAACTTGTTTTAGCATTTTCCAAACCAAGCTCTTGGGGATTGTTTAAATTGATATACCGACATTTTGAGCTTACATACAATTTGTTACGGACGCCGACGGGGTCGACGAGGGCGAAGAGCGACCGCCGGTGTGGCGAGTGTATCGACGACGAGAGCACGACGCGCGCAATGTGCCTACCTAGCCATTGAGTGGGGTTGTTGTATCCGTTTATTTTGAGCATCGTTATATTTCGGTTTCGCTGTGTAGCCCGACAAGTGTATAAGCCGGAGGACTCCTGTATTTTCCTATGTTTGAAGCATTTGGAAATTTCTGAATTCTCTCTCTTATTTTCTTCTTAGTTTTCTCTCCTCTCTCTCTCTCCCTCTCTCCCCTCTCAAATTCTCGTGCCCTAACAACTTGGTCCGACCTGCCCCCTTCCGGCCGCGGTCTCCGCCGCCTGAAGCTCTAGCGCCTAAGACGCCGCCGTGCTCGTCCGCGCCCGAGTCCGCCTCTCGTTGACAGCAGTCCGTCCCACAGCACTCGTTCGCGCTCGCTCGCCCGTGATGCAGGCTCGTCGCGCCGGCTGATACGGCCTCGCCTCTCCGCCCCGTGCATCTCCTCGTCTCCCGGTTTCCCCTCCCTCTTCCGGTCGGGTGCATGCCCCCTAGGCTGCGATCGATGGTCAACCCAGCACCACATCGTCGTCCCCACCTACAGATTCCGTCGTCCTTCGTCGTTTGGAGGACCACAACGGCTCGATAGCGTCGATGCAGGCCCTCATGCTCCGCATGGACGCTAAGATCGACTCCCTCTTGGCCGACCGCCCTACCACCTCCGCAACATCCGCGACGGATTCGTCGTCCCTCCTCCCCCCCCCCCCCCCCCCCCCGAAACCCTCCAGCCAATAGCCCCCTTACCCGGGGTTGTCTCGTTGGGCTCCCGCTCCTTTGATGTTCCCTCCTTCACTGACACCGATCCCATGGGATGGATTGCCAGGGCCGAGCAGTTCTTTGAGATTCATCAGATCACGGAGCCACAGAAGGTTAGCAAGGCATTGATCGGCATGGAGGGGTCCACCCTCCACTGGGTGTGTTGGCTCCGACAATCCAACCCGGACATGTCTTGGTCGAGCCTACAGCAGGAGCTCATCCGCCGTTACGACACCCGTTACTCAAGCTCCGCGGTGGAGTGCCTCTGCGGCGTCCTCCAAACAGGCTCCCTTGCAAGTACATCGATGAATTTATCGCCCTCGCGACGCATGTGTCGGGACTTCCGCCGGACCACTACCTCAACTTCTTCATGCATGGACTCCTCCCACACATCCGTTCCCACATCCGCACCCACCATCCGTCGTTAATTGCGGAGGCCATGGATCTCGCCCGGTGGTTGAAGCGGAATTCCAGACTCGACCTCTGGACACGGGCAAACCGCAATCCTTGCCCCCGGCGCGACCGGTCAACCGGTCAGCAACGGCCTTCCGTCCACCCCAGCTGGAGACACACACGCCCTCCGGCCGAGCTGCACCACCACCTCGGCCTCCTAGCGCTACGGCCCACCCCTGGCTCTCCAATCAGGAGTACCATGATCTCCGTACCAAAGGATTGTGCTTCCGCTGCAAGCAACCCTACTCCCCTACGCACGAGTGCCCGCTGAAAGCTCTCTGAATCCTCATTGGAGAGGAGGAACCCGAGGTGACACTCGCCGACTTCGAGGCCCTTGAGTTGGATATTGCGACCGAGGACCCCTCAGACGCCACCTTTCATCGTTTGGACCTTCCAATATTTACCGTCAGCGGCTACTCGGGCCGATAGACGATGAAGATCCGGGGACGCTTCACGGGACCTCGGTGGTGGTGATGATTGATAGCGGAGCGAGCCACAACTTTATTTCACAGCACCTGGTGGATCGTCTGGCGCTGACATTGCAGGCGACTAATCGCTTCTCGGTCTGGTTAGGAGATGGTCGGCGGCGGGTGGCCTGTGCGCGGCCCTCACTCTCACCCTCGGCCACAACCCCTTTCAGGCAGACTTCTACGCCTTTTCTCTAGGCGGAGTGGATGTGATTCTCGGGGTAGCTTGGCTCCGCACGCTAGGAGACGTCAGCATCAACTGGGACCGCATGACAATGCGCTTATCCCGTAGGGGGCGCCCTGCTTGCTGGAGGGCGACTCGGCCCTACTTCGTCAGTCTATCTCCTTACGGTCCCTTCAGAAATCCGCCGACGTGGATTGGGCGGTCTCTATGGCTATTTTGGATCTCTTTCCGGACGTCTTCGCCGACCAGATCCGTTTTCCCCTAGCCAGGCCGACGGATCACCGCATTCCCCTGTAAGGGGGTGTTTCCTCCATCTCCGTTCGACCGTACCGCTATGGCCACGCTCAGAAGGGCGAGATCGAGACTCTAGTGGGTGACATGCTCACGGCCGGCATCATTCTCCCCGGTGCTAGTCACTTCTCGAGCCCTGTCCTCCTGGTCCGCAAGAAGGACGGTAGCTGACATTTTTGCGTGGACTACCGGGAACTCAATAAAGTAACCATTCCGGATAAGTATCCTATTGCGGTCATTCAGGAGCTCTTGGAGGAGTTACGGGGAGCGGTCTACTTCTCTAAGTTGGACCAACATGCCAGCTACCATCAGATACGGGTCCGAGAGGAGGATGTTCCCAAAATAGCGTTCCGCACACATGATGGTCATTATGAGTTCCTAGTCATGCTTTTTGGCTTGACGAACGCTCCCGCCACCTTTCAAGCCACCATGAATGATTTGTTCCGCCCGGTCCTGCGCAAGTATATATTGGTTTTCTTCGATAAAATTATCGTTTACAGCTTATCTTGGCAAAATCACCTGGATCATATTCGGGCAACTCTCACCACCCTCCTGGAGCACTCCTTTCGTGTGAACCCCAAGAAATGCGTCTTTGGTCAGACAGAGATTAGTTACTTGGGGCACACCATCTTCGCAAACGTCGTAGCTATAGATCCGGACAAGGTTCAGGCCGTCCTTCAGTGGCCCACACCCCGATCACTCAGTGACGTTCGGGGATTCTTAGGTCTCACGGGGTACTATCGTCGGTTCATCCGCCGGGACTATGGCAAGATTGCGAAACCTCTTTCCAGCTTATTGAAAAAGTCAGAAACCGGCAGTTTCCAGTGGACACCGGCGGCGGACGCAGCATTCCGGACTCTTCAGCAGGCCCTGAGCGCCACCCCCGTGGTAGTTATGCCAGATTTTTTACAAGCATTCGTGGTTGAGTGTGATGCTTCGGGCTCGGGTGTCGGTGCGATTTTGATGCAAGCGGGACAGCCCATCGCCTATTTCAGCCGTATGTTTGCCAACACCGTACACCCCCGCTCCGCATATGAGTCTGAGTTGATGTCCCTGGTTCTACCAGTACAGCATTGGCGGCCCTACCTGCTTGGCTGCCACTTCACAGTCCGAACAGATCACCATAGCCTGTGATATCTCCTCCACCAAAAGATTGTGACCCCTGCACAACAGATTTGGGTGGCCAAGCTCTTGGGATACGACTTCGACATCGAGTTTCGAGCGGGTTCGTCCAACCGGGCAGCCGACGCTCTCTCCCGCCAACCGCAGACGGCTCTTTTGACTGTCATTTCCCGACCATTTTTGGAGGACGTCGCCATTCTTCAGCGCGAAGTGGAGGCGCTGCGGGCGGACGCCACGGCCCAGCCATCGTACCGTATGGTGGGGGACCGCCTTTACGCTCATGATCAGCTAGTGCTTTCCGCTTCCTCTCAGATGATTCCCAGCTTACTCATCGAGTTCCATGCAACTCCGGACGGGGATCACGCGGGCGCCTTCAGGACATATCATCGCCTCGCCGCTTCGCTGTATTGGCCAGGAATGTTCCAGCGGGTCAAGACCTTCGTCGTGACCTGCTTACCGTGTCAGCGCGCCAAGTACGAGGCTACGTTTTCTAGGGGCCTTCTCCAACCGCTTCCCGTTCCGACTCAGATCTGGGAAGACATCTCTAAGGACTTTATCTCTCGGCTTCCCCGCTCCAAGACATAGGACTGCATACAGGTGGTCGTGGACCGCCTGTCCAAGTATGCTCATTTCATTCCGCTCTGACACCCATTCACGGCGCCCGGCATGGCCGCCGCTTTCATTGACGGGGTGGTCCTCCTCCACGGGTTCCCTCGCTCTATTGTGAGTGACCGCGACCCCTTTTTCTTGAGTGCCTTTTGGCAGGCGTTGTTCAAGATGCAGAGCACGCAACTTCGCATGAGCACCGCATACCACCCGCAGACGGACGGACAGTCTGAGGTCATGAATTGATGCCTAGAGACCTATCTGCGTTGTTTTGTTTATGATCACCCGCGTGCGTGGACCGAGTGGCTATCCTGGGCCGAGTACTCCTTCAACACGTCTTTCCACTCCAGCGTCGGCACCACACCGTTCGAGGCAGTTTATGAAAGACCTCCCCCCGCCCTCACACGAACCGTTCCGGGCGAATGCGCGGTGGCCGTCGTGGACGGCCTCCTCCGCGACCGTGATGCCATGCTCCGGCAGCTGCGCCAGCACCTCCAGCGTGCCCAAGATAGGATGGTAGCCACAGCAAACCACCATCGGCACGACGTCCAGCTCACCGAGGGTGATTCAGTATTTCTCAAACACCGGTCATACCTCCAGGTGACGGTGACCCCGTGGACTCACACCAAGTTGGCGGCCAAGTTCTACGGGCCCTTTGAGATCCTAGCCTGGGTGGGAACTCAGGAGTACCGCCTTCGCCTACCTCCGGAGAGCCACATCCATCCAGTGTTCCATGTCTCACAGCTCAAGCGGGTGATTGGTGATCACCCAGTCGAGTACGCACTTCCCCCGCCGGCCTCCGGCGCCATCCCAACGGTTTTCCTTCCCCAGCGCATTACGGACACGCGCACAATTCTCCGCGCATAGCAGTCGGTGGAGCAGATTTTAGTGATTTGGTAGGATCGCACACTCTCGGAGGCGACATAAGTGGATCGAGCGGATATGTGTCATTAGTTCCCAGTCTTCTGCCTCGAGGACAAGGCAAATTTCCCAGAGGGCGGAATTGTTACGGACGCTGACGGTGTCGACGAGGGAGAAGGGCGACCGCCGGTGTGGCGAGTGTATCGACGACGAGAGCACAACGCGCGCAACGTGCCGATCTAGCCATTGAGTGGGGTTGTTGTATCAGTTTATTTTGAGCATCGTTATATTTCGGTTTCGCTATGTGTAGCCCAGCAAGTATATAAGCCGGAGGAGTCCTGTATTTTGTTATGTTTGAAGCATTTGGAAATTTCTGAATTCTCTCCTATTTTCTTCTTAGTTTTCTTTCCTCTCTCTCTCTCCCTCTCTCCCCTCTCAAATTCCCGTGCCCTAACACAATTCCATGATACACCCTCTAAGTAATGAAACCAGGTAGTTGTTCCATGTAAACTTCCTTCTCAAGATCACCATGACAGAAAGCATTAATGATATCCAACTGAGCAAAGGGCCAATGATTATTGCAGCGAGGGATATGATAACACGGATAGAGATCATTTTAGGAACGGGAAAAAATATTTTATATCATAGTCTATCCCATAGATTTGAATATAGCCCTTTATACCCAGTCTGGCTTTCAGTCGAGCAACAAACTCATCTAGAATCATCTTGATAGTATACACTCATTTGCACCCAACTGTGAATTTTCCCCTTGGTAAATAAATCAGATTCCACGTGTCACAGTATCCAAGGCAGTCATTTCTTACATCATTGCTTGTCTCCATCCAAAATCAGATAGAGTCTGTTGAACATTCTTAGGCACGAAGTTGCAATGCAAAATAGTAAAAAAAGGTATGATATGTGGAAGATCAATTGATAAGAGGCATATGTTGAAATAGGATGATAAGTACATGTTTGATTACCTTTGTGAAGGGTGATAGGTAACTTAGTGGGACTAGACCTTAGCAATATGGGTTCAAATGGTAGTAGAGATGAATCTAGTGTAATAATATAACATCCTTACATGTTTCCCTTTAAGAGTAAGTGTGAATGGTCAAAAGTTCTCTTTGTGTTATTTCATACGACCGCGCTCAGTATTAATAAGTATAATGGACTCCATAGTAATGGGCAGTTGTGTAGTGGCAGATTCAAATGTCATAGGTGAAGTTTGCACAGAAGAGTGATCATAATCAAACTTATAAAGTTGATGCAGGGATGCGCTGCAAATTAAATTAAAGTGTGGAGTCAAAGAAGGTGACGTCACGACAGACAGTACCTTTTGAGGACGGGACTATATCACATAACTTTTTCGACTCGGTGAATATTCCAAAAAGATATATTTAATAACTTTTGGAGTTTATCCATGTCTGGACTAGTATTGTAAACAAAGTTAGTGCATCCAAAAATATAAGGATGAAGAAGAACATGATAAAGAATGTCATTATTAAGAATAGAGGAATACATCTGATTAATTAAGTGATAGGTAGTAATAACAGCACCAGTCCAATACGGCTTAGGAATATTCATGTGGAACTTCATAGACTTAGTGACTTCAAAAAGGTGGTGATTCTTTCGGTCGGCAACGCCATTTTGAGTAGGAGTGTGGGCGCAAGAAGTCTCAAAGAAAATGTCATGAGTTGACAGATAATCACGAAACAATTTGGATTGTTTATATTCTTTAGTATTATCACTCCTAAGGGTTTTAATGACGGTGTTGAACTTATTTTGAATTTCATCACATAAAGCAGTGAAAGCTTTGTATAAATCTGAAAGAGTATGTACCAGAAACACCCAGATAACACGAGAGAAGACATTAATAAAGGTAACAAAATATCACATACCATTTAAAGAGGTAGTGAGACGGGACCTTATGTATCACTATGAATAAGTTCACAAGGCCTGGACACTCTAGTAATGAACCGGGGAGGATACAACATGCGTTGATGTTTCTCATACTCACAAGATTCACATTCTAGTTTAGACACAGTAGAAAACCGAGGAAACATCAGCTTCAATTGGGATGACCAGGCCCGTAATGGGGCTGCAAAAAGGACGTAGATGTGTGACTGGCAGTAGAAAGAGTCGGGGTGTGCACGGTGCGGTTTGGGATCAAACCGCAACAGCACCGTTAATGTGTGGTTTTGGCACGAGCAAAACCACACCGGAAATGTGCGACGCATTTTCGTTGCGGTGCGGTTGCAGTTACGGTGGGTTTTTTTAGAGTTCAAGTTACATAGAAAATTATAAACAAAAAATTGAAGTTGAGGTTCTCCAAAAGATACATTAAGTCATAAACCATGTACTATCATCATGAACTTCTTCTTTTTTGTTTCTTATTCAGTTGCTTTAAAGTGTCATCATTGCATGATATTGTTTTCTCCCTACACTTTTAACTTGTGTCTCTTTTTTCCTCGTCTTTATTAACCTCCGCAACTTCAATTTGAAATTGTTTCTCTTTGCTTCTAATATTTTTTGATGACATATTTGAAATTAGCAACCACATAAATACTAAACTACAATAATTGTAATGATTAAAGATTAAAAACAATCACTCCTGCATGATTAAAATTGGAGCCTAGATCAATAGAATCAAATGAAACTAAGACTTACAATGACTGAGTGAGACTTGAGCGTTGAGAGGCTTCACTTTCAGGCATTGACAAAATAATTAAAACTGCCCAAGAAGAAAAAATGAAAGCCCAAATTTCTAATATATAATATAGAAATGGTAATCAAGTCTAAATTTTAATAACCGAGGTAGACTTGGAATGGAAATAATTAGCGCAAGTTACACAATCAAGTTAATGTATACAACAACAACAACATTCAAGTCTTTATCCCACCATAGTGGGGTCGGCTATATGGATCCTCTGTCGCCATTGCGCCCTATCTTTAATCATAGTCTCATTATTGCCTAAGTACATCATGTCTTTCCTTATAGTTTCATTCCAAGTATTTTTTGGTCTATCCCTCCCCCATTTAACATATCTAGTGACTAAACTCTCACAACGCCTAACAGGTGCCTCTAATGGTCTCCTATGTACATGTCTGAACCATCTTAAACGAGCTTCTCGCATCTTCTCTACAATTGGCGTCACTCCTGTCTTATCCCTGATACATTCATTCCTAATTTTATCCAGTCTCGTGTGACCACACATCCACCTAAGCATTCTCATCTCCGCAACTCCCATTTTTTGCTCGTGTGGCCATACATCCCATTTCTCGAATCAAGTTAAAGTATATTTACAAAAAATGTGTAATAATCGGTGCAGTGCGGTTTTTGCGGTTTTTAAGATCTAAAAACAACACCGCACCACGTGCGGTTTGTAGAAGTCGTAAACCATACCACAACGAAACTACACGGTTCGGTTTGAAAATTGGTGCGATTTTTGAGGTGCTAGTGGTTTTTACGGTTTGCGATTTTTGACGACGCTCACCCCTAGAAAGAGTCATGTCTAAGTAGTGTTGCCCAACAGAGTTAATCTTCGTACCAATCATCCTCTCATCTTCAGGTCTTGTATGACACAAGAATTCGGAAGAAAAATCAAAAAGTAATTTAAATAATTGGTAAGTTGCTAATAAACAAAAGGCTCAAACAAAATTTAGGTATATAAAAAGTGTCGGGAAGATCTAGTGCATGGAGTAGCAGTCCCAATATCCGTGGCATGAGAGATGGAACCATCAACGAGACGAATAGAAGAAAATTTTAGGTTAGTGACATTAGGCATACAAGAGAAAAGACTTAGATTACCTATCTATGATCAAAGGCACCCGAGTCGATAATCCAGGAATGTGACGTAGAGGAAACACAAGCATTGGGGTACTTAAGTGGACATATGTAGTTGTGGGATGAGGAAATCGATTTTGACCTTAAAGGAGTCTAGTACACTCTTCTCAGCTAATAGATAAAGTACCAGATTTAGGTGTACCAATCATAGTTGTGTTTGCACCTCTAGAAGGTGGCTTGTCATAAAGCTTCCCGCATTTGGATACGACGTGATTGTCTTCTCTACATTGATAGCATTTTGGTTATCCCCACCCCACACCACCATGAATCCACCACGAACACCTCAGCCTCTCTAATTGCCTTTGACATGTTAAGTTGCTAAAGCAGGGTGATATCTCTCAACACTACTAGTAATCAGAGTCTCTCTAGATATACGAAGAACCCTTGAGAATGTTTATGTAATCGTCATCTTGGTAGTATCTCCTAATGAATATGACCTAATAAAGTTATAATATGTAGTTGCTCTCGTTGTTGCATAACTTTTACATCAGCAGAGATAGGGGAAGAGAGTTCAATTTTTCAACAAGTTTACTTAATTCACCAAAATATTATGACACGCACTTGGAACCTTTTTCAAGCTTGTTTAATGTTTGTAATAAGTCATAGACACTGCACAAATAATTGCTTCCCTAGCAATGTTAAACTATCACATATAGCTTCACCATCATGCAATAGGTGACTCTGAGAGAGAGAGAGATACCTGGAAAATGCGTTCGTTGAAGCGCCCGGGGGAGATCTGGAGCGCATTGGCGCCTCCGTCACTGAAGGCCCATGTGCGGCAGACCGTCATCCCCATGGCTCGGCCCCGGCGGAAAATATCCGATATGGACTCCAACTTCGACGAGATCAACCAGTAGGAATTCCAACCGTTCACATACACCGGCGATCCGTCCTCTACCTCCACGAAATGCGATCCAGTTCGCCCAATAAACCCCATGTCCGGTTGCAGCCATGGAATCGGAATGCGTATCCCAACCCCTCTGCCGCCACCGGGAGAGATCCAGTTGAAATAGCCAACGGTGGTAAGAAGAAGGAGACCGAAGACGGTGTACACTCTTCTCCCCATTTCTTCCCTTCTTCCCCGCCCCTCTCCCCGTCTCTCTCTCTCTTCTCCGCTTTATCACTGAGCAGTAAAATCGACCAACTTTGACATCCGATAAAATGATTACACAAGCATAACATGCTGGATTATTAATACAAAGGAGTGACAAATTTCGATAATGGGTCAGTCAGCTTTCTCCCGAAAAAAAAAAGTGTTTATATTTATTATTGGCAGCCCGCAAATGGCTATTGGTAGTTTCAATAAATTAAAAAATATATAAAATTTAATTTGACTTTTCTCTAATAGCAGCCCCACTTAAAGACTCTTCATTTCCGCCCGTTTTTTCCTCGTTCTCATTGAAATCCCCCGAAAACTTATGATTTCTCTCTGCCGGTCGCCCACAATCGCCGGAGAAGAACCCTTCGACACTGTTGAACTCCTCTGGATAATTTTTGGCGACACCGACGAACCCTTCCAAAATCTGGAATATTTTCTCCTATTTTTCACCTACTTTTGATTTTTTTGTACCTCATAAATAATATTTTTCATTTACTTTACCATTTAGTAAGAAAATAGATTGATTTTTTTCATTAAATATGGTTTGTTTGGCTTAAAATTTTTTTCGTTTTAGACTGTCAATATCGCTTTGTTGGGCTGCTATTATCATTGGACTGTCATTAGTCATTCTCGAGCTGCCAATATAAACACCCAAAGAAAATTGAATGTTCAATCTTATCGGAGTTGTTTCTCCCTCACCCGACTACCGTTTTTGACGTGTAAATAGTCAAAATTCATTACCTCGATGAGAGAAATTCAAATCTACTAATAATTAGTTCAAATGCATCATCTTCCCCCTGGCTCTCGGGCGGTACTATCGGCGCATTCAATAGGATATCGAACGGCACTCGGAGTAATACGCTAGGAGGATTGTGAACGTCAGTAGCATCGTCATATGAATCCGTGTCGATGTGTCATGCCCCCGAGATCAGGCGAGCATTCATGGAAGTACTATCGTAGCCGGGGTACTTTCACGGACGCACAGGGGGTCCCCTGTATTGTCACTTGGATTTATTTAGTATTTAGACAACTAAAAATATAAATGATAGTAAAAATTTGTATTAGATTAAGCAAAATTAATATCAACCCTATAAGCACGAAGCAACAACCACAAATTAATTAATTCAAATGCTTCCGGAATAATTATTTTGCTAAAATTTAATATACACCTTATGGGGTTGGGCCGGGCCGATTGGCTATATAATAACTAATAACATATTTTTGCGTTTGGTTGGGCGTCTGGGCTCTGGTGCGGCTGGGAAGAAACGGCATTTGGAGTAAACGCAGAGTTTGGCGCGGCGGTTGGACACAAATGGCGTTTACTTACAAGCTCCGTTTCTTTTATTCTAGCAGACGCGGTCCAGCGCCCCAGTCCAGACGCGACGCGACGCTCTCCCGTGGCTAGGGTTCCCTCTCCCCCCGACCTCTCCTTCTCTCGCGCCCGTTGAAGAAGACATTGACGGCGGCGATTGATGGTTGCGTTACTTCACTTAATAATAAATTTTCAAGGCAAGCGAACCTATCAATTGTAATAAATAAGATATCTCTATCTTATGTCGTATTCCCAAGGGTCTTTTCAATTACTCGTACTCACTTCTCTTCAATTATCTACCAAACGATTCAAGAGTGGTTATCATTGTTAGAACATTATATTCTCAATGTATAAAATTCCAAATCATTTTTTTAAAATACCCTTACAATATTGAGCAAAGACTTTTCAATCCGTTCATGCGTATTAACTATAAAAAGTAATAATTTAATTAGATTTCTCTTAATCAGTTACCCAATTAAAACATTACAATTTATGTTATTCGATTATGGATGTTGTAATTTGCATAACTCCGTTGTTTTACATCACATTGTGATAAAAAAACTGTTTTGAAATTTCTATATTCTATACTTTACTTTGATCTTAAATTTAATTCACGTTTCAATTCACTTATTCTTTAAAGCAAAAATTCTATTAGACTATCAATTATTTCACTCTCTTGAATTATGGATCTTGCTTTTATAAACTCCATATGCAACTCAATATATCATAACTATAAGATTATTTGAAATGATCTAGGCCACCTTTGATTAGTTTGAACCTTTTCAACTCTTATTCCACTCCTATCAATTACCATTGCACCCTTTCCATACTTAGCCTCTTTGATATTATTTACAACCCTCAAAACATTCGTTTATCTACAACCTCAGTACTCATCATCATAGTTTACAGTTAAACTTTTTGAATAAATGGAATATGATTAATATGTGTTACATCACATCATTTGAGTATATCCTTTTGATCGATCTATTCTATGTGGGAGAGATTTATTATATTCATTGGCTCAGTCTGATTTTCCCTCCTTATTCTGAAAAAAAAGAGCATACAAAAGTTTGTATCTAAATAAAAGAGGAGAATGAAAAAAAAAACAAGGAGAAAGGAAAAAAAAATGATTAGCCACTATTCTTTTTCAATAGGATAATGTCATGATGTGTTTCATAATCATGAGTTTATTCACTAGTTTAAATGTATTCTTATATGATGAGAAATTGCGCTTGATATCATTGTTTATCATATCCTAGCCCAGGCCAAAGTTAGCACCACAAAAGTCCTAGTGATCCTTTAATCTTATTATTTCCTTCTATGAGTTGAAGTTGGAGTTTACTAGCAAGCCCATGTCATTCAAAATAGATTTCAAAACTATGGAGTGTAACATTGAGAAAAATAATAGAATCTTATTTCAGAAATTGATGGTGAATTCGATACGTGTTTTTTCTGGATTGATTGGAGATAAGTACAAGAATATTGATATTTTCATAATTTATTTTGATCACATTTTAAGGTAAAATTTCCGTTTTAAGTTGTGAAAATTTCCTTCCACAAATCGAATCTTTGGAAATAATGTTAATTTGGGGTAATTTGCTTATTAGAAATCTATTTTTGGTTGTTTACGCTAATCCTTTATTCATGTATTTTGCTCTGGAATAGCAAAACTCTAAGTGTAGGGGTATTTGATAAGATCATATTTATCAAATTATAATTGAGAATCCAATTTGAATTCGCCTCAATCTAAAGTCTAAACTCATTATTTTCATACTCATTCTCATCATAATAGTTCTTTGCCCACATTAAATGAAGTTTTAACTTAAACGTATGCATTCAGGTGTATTCAGGTTGAAGAAAGAAGAATCTAAGGAAAAAGGCTCCTACACGGCCAGGCACACGGGCGTGTCAAGACACACGGCCTCCTACACGGTTGGATGAGTTCACGTGTTCAGGGAATTTTGGCAACAAGAATGACAGAGAAAGTCACGGCTTGACACACGGCCTTGGACACGGCCGTGTCACAGGAAGGCTCTTCAGCGAACACGGGTATATACACGGCCGTGTGAATGGTCGTGTCCACCACCACGACCACCATAACCGTTCCCACTCATTATACACGGCTAAGGACACGGCTGTGTGCAAGGCCGTGTCCATCTATTTCTTTCCTTTTTCAACATAAGTTATAAAAGAAAGAAGTCGGGGCTGATGAGGGGAGTTTTTGCAAGGGCTGGAGTTTTCTGAAGAAGGAAGAAGGGGGAAAGACAATTGAGTATGATATTTTACTTTAATTTGATGTTTGAATTTTATCTTTGTTTAGAGAAGATGATGCGGAACTAATCTCTCTTTAGCGTTTGGATGTGAGAACCATATGTTGATGTTTTAATTGTTTTGAAAGATCTCTTCTTTTAATCTCTCAACCTTATGTTAATTTGTTCATGCAATTCAATTGTGTAGAATTATATATTTCCGGAATTGTAATTCTTGTATGTTTTCATCCTTTGAGATTGAGAAATCTTTGGCATGTTAAGAATTTGTATGAATGAAAGGAATAGATCGCAAATTTAGAGATAAATTGCAAAAGAAAGGCTTGAGGATTAAAGAATAGCATTCGGATGTAGAGAACACATAGATGAAACGAAAGATTCTTGACGACCCTACTTCAACCTCTCGAAACCTAGTCAACTGAAAAGATACAGAAAATAATCAACTTCTCGCTCGAGCAAGTCAATACTAAGGTAAGGATGAATGATTAGGATTTTTCTCAAATCAAAACTCCAATTCTTGCTTTAAACATGAGTAAACTTTTATCTTAAAACACAGAAGAATATCGCTATCTATCTCTAAATTTGCGATCTATTCCTTTCATTCATACAAATTCTTAACATGCCAAGGATTTCTCAATCTCAAAGGATGAAAACATACAAGAATTACAATTCCGGAAATATATAATTCTACACAATTGAATTGCATGAACAAATTAACATAAGGTTGAGAGATTAAAAGAAGAGATCATTCAAAACAATTAAAACATCAACATATGGTTCTCACATCCAAACGCTAAAGAGAGATTAGTTCCGCATCATCTTCTCTAAACAAAGATAAAATTCAAACATCAAACTAAAGTAAAATATCATACTCAATTGTCTTTCTCCCTTCTTCCTTCTTCAGAAAACTCCAGCCCTTGCAAAAACTCCCCTCATCAGCCCCCACTTCTTTCTCTTATAGCTTATGTTGAAAAAGGAAAGAAATAGACGGACACGGCCTTGCACACGGCCGTGCCCTTAGCCGTGTATAATGAGTGGGAACGGTTATGGTGGTCGTGGTGGTGGACACGGCCATTCACACGGCCGTGTATATACCCGTGTTCGCTGAAGAGCCTTCCTGTGACACGGCTGTGTCCAAGGCCGTGTGTCAAGCCGTGACTTTCTCTGTCATTCTTGTTGCCAAAATTCCCTGAACACGTGAACTCATCCAACCGTGTAGGAGGTCGTGTGTCTTGACACGCCCGTGTGCTTGGCCGTGTGCCTAGCCGTGTAGGAGCCTTTTTCCTTAGATTCTTCTTTCTTCAACCTGAATACACCTGGATGCATACGTTTAAGTTAAAACTTCATTTAATGTGGGCAAAGAACTATTATGATGAGAATGAGTATGAAAATAATGAGTTTAGACTTTAGATTGAGGCGAATTCAAATTGGATTCTCAATTATAATTTGATAAATATGATCTTATCAAATATCCCTACACTTATAGTTTTGCTATTCCAGAGCAAAATACATGAATAAAGGATTAGCGTAAACAACCAAAATTAGATTTCTAATAAGCAAGTTAGCCCAAATTAACATTATTTCCAAAGATTCGATTTGTGGAAGAAAACTTTCACAACTTAAAACGGAAATTTTACCTTCAAATGTGATCAAAATAAATTATGAAAATATCAATATTCTTGTACTTATCTCCAATCAATCCAGAAAAAACACGTATCGAATTCACCATCAATTTCTGAAATAAGATTCTATTATTTTTCTCAATGTTACACTCCATAGTTTTGAAATCTATTTTGAATGACATGGGCTTGCTAGTAAACTCCAACTTCAACTCTTAGAAGGAAATAATAAGATTAAAGGATCACTAGGACTTTTGTGGTGCTAACTTTGGCCTGGGCTAGGATATGATAAACAATGATATCAAGCGCAATTTCTCTTCATATAAGAATACATTTAAACTAGTGAATAAACTCATGATTATGAAACACGTCATGACATTATCCTATTGAAAAAGAATAGTGGCTAATCATTTTTTTTTTCTTTCTCCTTGTTTTTTTTTTGTTTTTCATTCTCCTCTTTTTTTTAGATACAAACTTTTATATGCTCTTTTTTTCAGAATAAGGAGGGAAAATCAGACTGAGCCAATGAATATAATAAATCTCTCCACATAGAAGAGATCGATCAAAAGGATATACTCAAATGATGTGATGTAACACATATTAATTATATTCCATTTATTCAAAAAGTTTAACTGTAAACTATGATGATGAGTACTGAGGTTGTAGATAAACGAATGTTTTGAGGGTTGTAAATAATATCAAAGAGGCTAAGTATGGAAAGGGTGCAATGGTAATTGATAGGAGTGGAATAAGAGTTGAAAAGGTTCAAACTAATCAAAGGTGGCCTAGATCATTTCAAATAATCTTATAGTTATGATATATTGAGTTGCATATGGAGTTTATAAAAGCAAGATCCATAATTCAAGAGAGTGAAATAATTGATAGTCTAATAGAATTTTTGCTTTAAAGAATAAGTGAATTGAAACGTGAATTAAATTTAAGATCAAAGTAAAGTATAGAATATAGAAATTTCAAAACAGTTTTTTTATCACAATGTGACGTAAAACAGCGGAGTTATGCAAATTACAACATCCATAATCGAATAACATAAATTGTAATGTTTTAATTGGGTAACTGATTAAGAGAAATCTAATTAAATTATTACTTTTTATAGTTAATACGCATGAACGGATTGAAAAGTTTTTGCTCAATATTGTAAGGGTATTTTAAAAAAATGATTTGGAATTTTTTACATTGAGAATATAATGTTCTAACAATGATACCCCCAACTTAAATCATGCAATGTCCTCATTGCTCTAATCATGAATAGAAACGAAGTGAAGTAAAAAATCTCCAAGCGACTATTTTTAAAGCAAGAGAAGTAGCAGTTATCATATAGTAATAAATCAAAGCAGTACCATAACAGTGCAGCGTTAATAATAAGAATACAAGATATAGTTCATGAGAATAGTAAAACTGAAACAAACTAGATATCTCTAAACTAGATATCTCTGAACTCAGCCTGCAAGATACAATCAGAAGGTAGGTGGTGGTGGCGCGTCACGACGACGTCGACTAGAGGAATGTGGTGGTGGCGGCATGGCGACCTCGAAGTGATCACAGAGCTGGTAAACAGCGGTCTGAGTCCATTGATTGGATTCCTCATACTGCGCCTGCATATCGCGCTGATTGCACAATATTTCCTCCTGTTTGTAATCTATGTGAGCGAATATATCTGTCATGGCCTCCTGATTCTGCTCGACGCTATCTAACCTCCGAGTCATATCCATACGAAAGAATGCGTACGATTCATAGAGATCGTCATATGAGTGATGCTCCTAGGGTGCGTGAGAAGAGGATGCACCATGATGTTAATATCGTGTTTGTTGTGGAACATCATGTGGCTCCTCTAATTCCTCTCTATTCCTCTCCTCCTCAACCTCATCCCCCACTTCATCCTGATGTCTAGCTACTTGATAGACAGGACGGCCAACTCCAGGACGGGCTCGAACTATCCTAAGTGATCGAAGTGAAGCCATGGAGATGGGTACAGTGCGAGCGACCACTTCCATGGGAGGAAGACCGTCAAAGATATTCATGGATTTCAGAAGGAGTGTGATGTATGGCGCGATACAAATGGTGCCGACTCGGCCGTGCTCGGCTTGGTGGCGAATGAAGGTAGCGACTAATATCCTAAATGGAGAGGGAAATGCTCCGTCATGCTATAAAGATATATAATATCTTTGGTACTGACGACTCCGGAGCTCTCTCCTCGCCCAGATAGAGTATGACTCAAAAGGTGATGGAGGTAGTGGACGGCGGGGCTGGTCAAATAGGAGGCCTTGGAGCTCTTGGCCTCATAAGGCGGACCATCGGCAATGCTACGCCATATGGACTCGGGGTGCACTCCATAGGGTAGGGTGTAGTGAAGGTCATGGTATTGGGGACTGTTGAGGAATTCCTCGTCGTAGAGTCGGAGGAATGACGTGAACTCCCGAAGATCGAGCGAGTGAACTTGACGTTGAACCCGAAATGAAATGGTGGCAGTGATAGAAGAGTGATTCGTGCTCCCCGCCATGGTATAGTAATTCGTCTCCATGGTGAATGTCGAAAGAAATTCCAATGTGACCTCACGGTAACCGAGTTCCTTGATAGCGAAAAGGGCGTCCCAACTGTTATGGCCGATGAGGTGTCTGACTTCCTCGCTTAAATGTATTTCCTCCAACACGTCCCAATCTATGCAGCGACAATCTTGAAATTTGCGCTTGCGGAGACGTTCAAATCTGGCAAGATGAGCGGGATCTTCAAAATGTAGCATGCCGACTTCAGCATGAATGGCTGGAGGACGGGCGACGGATTGATCGGAGCGGCGTCGATTGGAGCGTTGACGATGAGTCGACATGCCGAATGGAGAATAGTCTCTGTATATAGCAACGTAAAGGCATGGGATGGAGAGAAAGAGAAAATCATTTTCTAAAAAAAATGGAGGAAGATATAGATCGGAGGTATGAAAATCATCTCGGCAAAGTTCATGGAATTGTGTAAAAATTACCTTAAAATGTAGATCGGGGCGAGAGGAGAAGAAATCCGCAAAAAATTTCGAGCTCGGAGCTCCGGGGAGGGAGAAAAGGCCGGAAAATGGGGTTGGAAATACTCGGGTTTCGGCTGGTTTGATACACGGCTGGAAGGGAGAAGAGAGGAGGAAGATGAAGTGGGATTAAATATTTTTTCTTTTTTTGTCTTAAATTACGGGACCCGACCATATACACGGCCTCATACACGGCCGTGTGCCGACCCGTGTTCCGTCTTTGTGAACAGTGACGTGATTGTGGCTGAATAATTAACACGGTCGTGTACACGGCCGTGTGATATCCCGTGTTCAGGTAATATAAGCTTTAAAAATTTGCGAAATGTGAAAGGGTCCGTGCAAGCGCAAAAGATCTCGGGTAGACACAAGGATAGACATTGATTGTTATACAAATATATTGAAATACTCAAATATTTTTCTTTTTAAACAGGAACAAGATCACGAACGTATTTGTAGAACAAAAACAAAAATACGAAAATAGAAAACGAACAAATCCTAACATCCTACAAACTCTTAGCTAGATGCCATGAAAATTAGTTAGTGTCAAGCCGGAGACTTAACTCCTCCTTGCCTTGACGCTCAAATTCTTCCCCGAAGTAATGTTTTAGTCTATGTCCATTGACTTTGAAAACTCCTTTTTCTGGATGAGAGAGTTCGACCGCTCCGTATGGAAATACTTGCTCAACTCTAAATGGGCATGACCATCTTGATTTTAATTTCCCGGGAAAGAGTTTAAGGCGAGAATTGTATAACAAAACATTATCCCCAATTTTGAATGATTTCTGATTCTGAAGTTGTCTATCATGGAAAACTTTTGCTTTCTCTTTGTATATATGAGAATTCTCATATGCGATTGTTCTCCATTCATCTAATTCATTGAGTTGAAATTTCCACTTCTCTCCTGATAAATCCAAGTTCATGTTTATAGTCCGAATAGCCCAATATGCTTTATGTTCAAGTTCAACTGGTAGGTGACATGCCTTACCATATACTAGTCTATACGGTGTAGTGCCTATTGGTGTCTTAAAAGCAGTGCGGTAGGCCCATAAAGCGTCGTCCAATTTTTTAGCCCATTGTTTCCTATTCCCCTCTATTGATTTTTCTAGGATGTGTTTCAACTCTCGGTTGGATACCTCGACTTGCCCACTAGTTTGTGGATGATAAGGAGTGGCTACCCTATGTGTAATCCCATATTTAGTTAAAACTTTATTAAACTGAGAATTACAAAAGTGTGTCCCTCGATCACTAATGATAGCACGGGGCATTCCAAACCGCGAGAACAATTTTCTAAGGAATCGACAACAACTCTAGCGTCATTTGTTGGTAAGGCTTGCGCTTCTACCCATTTTGAAACATAGTCTACGGCAACTAAAATGTATTTATTACCGTACGAATTAGGAAATGGCCCCATAAAGTCAATTCCCCAAACATCAAATATTTCACATTCTAAAATAAATTTTTGTGGCATTTCATTTGCTTTTGAAATATTACCTGATCTTTGGCAAAAATTACATAAACGAACATACCTTTGGGCATCCCTGAATAGAAGGGGCCAATAAAAACCTGAATCGAGTACTTTCTTTGCCGTACGAATTGGCCCAAAGTGTCCTCCCGTAGGTCCTGAATGACAATGTTCTAAGATCTTCCACCCTTCTTCATCTGATACACATCTCCGGATGATCGAATCTGCACAAATACGAAACAAAAAAGGGTCCTCCCAAAAGTAGTATTTTAGATCAGAAAAGAATCTCTTATTTTGCTGGTGTGAAAGATCTGATGGAAGGACCTTAACAACAATATATTTTGCAAAATCTGCAAACCATGGAGTGTTAGTATGAGATTGAGTTTCAAGCACATATAATCGTTCTTCGGGAAAACTATCATTTATAGCGGATTCATTTAATACTTCTAAATATGGATTCTCAAGGCGAGAGAGGTGGTCTGCCGCCAAATTTTCGGATCCTCTCTTATCTTGTATTTCTAAGTCAAATTCTTGCAAAAGCAAGATCCAACGGAGCAAACGGGGTTTTGCATCAGTTTTCGAAAGTAAGTAACGTAGAGCGGAATGATCAGTGTAAACAATTACTTTGGACAATGTTAAGTATGAACGGAATTTATCAAATGCAAAAATAATCGCTAATAGTTCTTTTTCAGTTGTTGTATAATTCTCCTGTGCAGCATTCAATGTCTTACTAGCATAGTAAATGGGGTGAAAATGTTTGTTTCTTCGTTGCCCTAGTACTGCACCAACCGCGAAGCTACTAGCATCACACATTAATTCAAAAGGTTGAGAAAAATCTGGTGCAATCATAATGGGAGAATTAATTAATTTGTCTTTTAGTATTTCAAAAGATTTTAGACATTCACCATCAAAAACAAAAGGAGTATCTTTTTCTATTAATTTTGTTAACGGTTTTGAAATTTTTGAAAAATCTTTTATAAATCGTCGGTAAAAGCCTGCATGTCCTAAAAAGCTACGCACTGCCTTAACCGTGGCGGGAGGTGGCAAGTGTTCAATAGTTTCAATTTTTGCTCTATCCACCTCAATTCCACGACATGTAATCTTATGGCCCAAAACCAAACCTTCTTGTACCATGAAATGCCATTTTTCCCAATTAAGTACAAGATTAGTTTCTTCACATCGAGCAAGAACCTTTTTAATATTTTCTAGACATAAGTCAAATGAATCCCCAAAAACTGAAAAATCACCCATAAACACTTCCATAATATCTTCAACTAATTCATTGAATATGGCTAGCATGCATCTTTGAAAAGTAGCAGGCGCGTTACATAATCCGAAGGGCATACGTCTGTATGCAAAAGTACCGAAAGGACAAGTAAAGGTGGTCTTTTCTTGATCCTCCGGGGCGATAGGAATTTGTAAATAGCCTGATAATCCATCTAGAAAACAATAGTAAGCGTGTCCCGATAAACGCTCTAAAATTTGATCTATGAAAGGAAGCGGAAAGTGATCTTTTTGTGTAGCATCATTTAGCTTCCTATAATCTATACAAACTCGCCATCCAGTGACAGTGCGTGTAGGAATAAGTTCATTTCGTTCGTTGGCTACTACTGTAAGACCTCCCTTTTTAGGGACTACTTGAATAGGACTCACCCATGAACTATCAGAAATAGGATAAATCATCCCAGAATCCAGTAACTTCAAAACTTCAGTTTTCACAACCTCTTTCATATTTGGATTGAGTCTACGTTGAGGTTGGATAGATGGTTTATAATCATCTTCCATAAAAATCTTATGGGAACAAAATGAGGGACTAATTCCTTTAATATCAGATATTGACCATGCTATTGCTCTCTTATGCTCTTTTAAAACATAAACCAGTTTTGCTTTTTCAGATTCAGATAGATTACTAGAGATAATAACAGGAAAAGTAGAATTAACTCCCAAAAATACATATTCAAGATGATCAGGTAATTTCTTTAATTCCAAATTTGGAGGATCGGTTGTGATTTCTTTTAAATGATCTTTATCGCTCTTTTTTATAACAACAAAATCCACTTTTCTAGTTAAAGATCGAGAATCCTCGAGGTAAGCTAAGTGTTCACAAACATCAGCACGAGTAAAATCCTTTAAATGACAATTAGCAATACAAAGTTCTAAAGGATCAGCACATAGCAATTCAGAAGGTATTGTTGAAACAACATGATCAATACTATTAAGAAAATAACATGTATCATCAGCCTCTATTGGTTGTTTCATAGCATTGTTAATTTGAAATGTAACCTCCTCCTCTCCAACTCGTAAAACTAATTTTCCATCGAAAACATCAATCAAGGCTCTAGAAGTTGCTAAGAATGGACGACCCAGAATGAGCGGTATTTCAGTATCTTCATCCATATCTAAGATAACAAAATCCGCAGGGAAAATAAATTTATCAACTTTTATTAAAACATCCTCTATCACTCCCCTAGGATATTTTATCGTTCGATCAGCAAGTTGAATACTTATTCTAGTTGGGCGCAGTTCACCGATTCCTAATCTTAAGAAAAGTTTATAGGGCATGAGGTTAATACTTGCTCCTAAATCAGCTAGAGCTCTTTTAATTTGCATGTCACCGATTAAACATGGGATAGAAAAACTACCTGGATCCGTTAGCTTTTGGGGTAATTTATTTTGTAAGATTGCAGAACATTCTTCACCCAACGTGACTGTGGAAAGCTCCTCTAGTTTCTTTTTGTTAGAAAGTAAGTCTTTCAGGAATTTCGCATACTTGGGCATTTGAGACACTGCTTCTGCAAAAGGCAAATTAATATGTAGTTGTTTAAATAAGGATAAAAAAATTTACCGTATTGAGCGTCCATGCGATCCTTGTTCAGCTTTGCCGGATATGGTATCGGTGGCTTGTATTCTTTCAAGGGAGGAAGTGGTTCTGATGGTGATTGAACTGCTTCTGGTGATGGGGTGTTCTCTTCCGACTCTTCAGTAATCGGAAGTTGTTGGTGAAGCGGCCTCCCACTACGCAAGGTGACTGCCTTGGCATGCTCCCTTGGATTTGTCTCAGTGTTTCCTAGCAGGGTTCCAAGAGCACGCTCGGAGAAGAGTTTCGCCAATTGCCCAACTTGGTTTTCCAAATTTCGGATTGAACTCTCTTGATTTCGAAAAGACGTTTCGGCTGTCTGCATGAACCTTGCTAAGACTTCCTCAACTGGAGGCTTTCGTTGTTCAACTGGTGGTGGTTGTTGTTGTTGATGTTGAAATCCCGATTGCATGGCATTTGGTTGCTTGGGACCTTGTCCTCCCCATGAGAAATTTGGGTGATGTCTCCATCCCGGATTATAAGTTGCACTATATGGGTTGTTAGCGGGGTTGAATGGGGGTCTATTTGCATTTCCCAAATAATCCACTTGTTCATGTTCCGTAGAGCCATCACTTGTTGGGTCCCATTGTACCGTCGTAGGAGGTGCTTGGGCAAGCGAGAGATTGTCCATCTTTTGATGTAGTTTATCTACTTGAATCGCCAATGCGGTTACGGCATCAATATCATATACCCCGGCGGGTTTATTTGGTTTGGCTCGAGGTACGCTCCACTGGATGTTGTTCATGGCCATCCCTTCTATCAACTCTGTTGCTGCATCGGGGGTTTTGTTGTTCAATGCTCCTCCTGCGGCAGAATCTAACAATTGCCTTGTAACTTGATTTAGGCCATTGTAAAATGTTTGGATTTGCTGCCAGGCAGGTATTGCATGATGAGGTAGACGGCGCAATAGCTCTTTGTAGCGTTCCCAGGTGTCATATAACATTTCTGTTTCCATCTGGCAGTAGGTGTTGATGTCATTTCTGAGCTTAGCAGACTTTGATGGCGGGAAATACTTCAGTAGAAACTTTTCAACCAATGTATCCCAAGTTGTGATTGACCCCCTCGGTAGAGAATTCAACCATTGCTTTGCTTTATGTCTCAGGGAGAATGGAAACAGTCTCAATCGAATGGCGTCATTGGTTGCCCCATTGATCTTAAAAGTGTCACAGATCTCCAAGAAATTTGATATATGCATGTTAGGGTCTTCGTCTTGGAGTCCATCGAACTGAACGTATTGCTGAACCATCTGAATAATCCCCGGTTTGAGTTCAAAGTTATTTGCCTCTACCGCCGGTCGAGTAATACTGGACCCAGTTCCAGTTGTATCGGGACGTGCATAATCGGCTATGGTTCGTTGCCGATTCGCTTCATCCTGATTATCTGCCATGGTGTTAGATTTCCTTGTATGTAAAACTGATGTCTCCTCCACCGAATGATTATCTGAACTTGCACTGGCTTCCGAATTAGTCGATTGTGATTGACGATGTATCCTTTGTGGTTCAGACTGATATTGCACAAGAACAGTATTTCGTTTCCTGGTCATAAACTAAAGTACTACCAAAGAAAATCAAGTGAAATAAACAAACATAAAATATAATGTCAAATATTCTAATAATAAAGATAGATTAATAAAATCCAAATTTTCAGAATATCGAAAATGAGTCCCCGGCAACGGCGCCAAAAACTTGATGGTTGCGTTACTTCACTTAATAATAAATTTCCAAGGCAAGCGAACCTATCAATTGTAATAAATAAGATATCCCTATCTTATGTCGTATTCCCAAGGGTCTTTTCAATTACTCGTACTCACTTCTCTTCAATTATCTACCAAACGATTCAAGAGTACTTTGCTTTCATAGAAACGAAATTTAAACTTAGTTATCTATTTAAACTTAGTTGTCTATTTAATAAAAATAGTAAATTGCAAAAGAAAGGCTTGAGGATTAAAGAATAGCGTTCGGATGTAGAGAACACATAGATGAAACGAAAGATTCTTGACGACCCTACTTCAACCTCTCAAAACCTAGTCAACTGAAAAGATACAGAAAATAATCAACTTCTCTCTCGAGTAAGTCAATACTAAGGTAAGGATGAATGATTAGGATTTTTCTCAAATCAAAACTCCAATTCTTGCTTTAAACACGAGTAAACTTTTATCTTAAAACACAGAAGAATATCGCTATCTATCTCTAAATTTGTGATCTATTCCTTTCATTCATACAAATTCTTAACATGTCAAGGATTTATCAATCTCAAAGGATGAAAACATACAAGAATTACAATTCCGGAAATATATAATTCTACACAATTGAATTGCATGAACAAATTAACATAAGGTTGAGAGATTAAAAGAAGAGATCATTCAAAACAATTAAAACATCAACATATGGTTCTCACATCCAAACGCTAAAGAGAGATTAGTTCTGCATCATCTTCTCTAAACAAAGATAAAATTCAAACATCAAATTAAAGTAAAATATCATACTCAATTGTCTTTCTCCCTTTTTCCTTCTTCAAAAAACTCCAGCCCTTGCAAAAACTCCCCTCATCAGCCCCCACTTCTTTCTTTTATAGCTTATGTTGAAAAAGGAAAGAAATAGACGGACACGGCCTTGCACACGGCCGTGTCCTTAGCCGTGTATAATGAGTGGGAACGGTTATGGTGGTCGTGGTGGTGGACACGGCCATTCACACGGCCGTGTATATAGCCGTGTTCGCTGAAGAGCCTTCCTGTGACACGGCCGTGTCCAAGGTCGTGTGTCAAGCGTGACTTTCTCTGTCATTCTTGTTGCCAAAATTCCCTGAACACGTGAACTCATCCAACCGTGTAGGAGGTCGTGTGTCTTGACACGCCCGTGTGCCTAGCCGTGTAGGAGCCTTTTTCCTTAGATTCTTCTTTCTTCAACCTGAATACACCTGGATGCATACGTTTAAGTTAAAACTTCATTTAATGTGGGCAAAGAACTATTATGATGAGAATGAGTATGAAAATAATGAGCTTAGACTTAGATTGAGGCGAATTCAAATTGGATTCTCAATTATAATTTGATAAATATGATCTTATCAGCGATCTCCTGCGGTGTCGACGTTCTCTCCTCCGTCGGCATTTCTCCTCCGTCGGCGTTGTTCTCTCGGAAGTTCTCCTCAGGTATGATTTCTTCCCGCTTGGATCTTCTCACCCGATTTGTGCTTTTTGGGGTTGCTGATTTCCTACAATTCCTGAAAGAGATCCTTGTAGCATTCATGTGTTTGTTTATAACTTCTCTAATTTGATCGATTCAAGTTTTACAAAAATTTTCTAGTTTGTTTTCAGATTTTTCCCGATTTTTTTCCCGGATGATGTTTCCAGATTATTTGGTGTATTTGTGTGTACATGTGTTGTTGTGTGTATGTGCGTGTGTATGTGTGTGTGTGTGTGTGTGTGTGTGTGTGTTTGTATTTGTTGTTGTTTGTATGTGTGTGTGTGTGTATGTGTGGTGTGTGTTTGTGTACTTTTATTGCGACTATGGCACTGCATAATTTATAAAACTCTATTTGACCCAAACAAAATTTATAAAACTTCATTTCAATAAGCACTGAAAACTTCATTTCACCCAAACAGTTTTCTAACAAAACTCTATTTCTCAGAAACAGCTATTTTTCAAAACTCCATTTCTGATCAGCAGCTTTTCATCAGCAACAGCCCAACCAAACGCACCCGAAAGGGATGAGTAATTTCATTGCATTATAGCTTACAAAATTGAAAGGGATTAAGGTTGCATTTGGGGGAGCTTATTTGCTCTGGTGCGATAGTTCCAAATTAAACGTCAGTTTGATATAGTTATGTTTGTTTACGGGCTTAAGGCAAACCACGGTTTTAAAATTCAACTGTTTTTACTTTTTAGGGTATTCCAGAAGCTACCGTGAAGGCTAGTTCGACCACGCCGCTCCTCCTTCGCTATTCTCTTCTCATACCCACTCCTTCGCTATTCTAGATCTCGTGATTCTCCCTTTCCTCCGCTCCTGATTCGACGTCGCCGTCGTTTCTTCTCCGGCCTCCGACACTCACCTTTGGCGTCGGTGTTTCTTCACTAGTCTCTGACGCCTGGTCTCCGTCGTTTCTTCTCCGCTCCTCCTTAGCTTGTCTCGTTTCTACTCCCGATTCTCCTTCTCCGCTACTACTCCGCAGGATTTTCTTCGCTGGTCTCTGACGTCGACGTTGCTCGCTTGATTTCAACATTTCCAGATCTCCCCCTTCGAAGAGAAGAAACTCCATTCTGATATCCGACGTTTCCAAAGCTCCAACAAACACTCCTCCATCAAACTCAGGTATACCCCTCCAGCAAAACCCCTCCGGCAATTTTTTTAGCTTGTGATTTTTTGTTGAAATCATGTTCTGTACAATTTTTTTGTTGAATTCATGTTTTTATAGAAATCATGTACAAATGAGGATATTTACAAAAATATTAAGCTTGTGTGTGTGACGTTTGTGTTTGTGTGAAGTTTGTGTGTGTGTGTGTGTGTGTGTGTGAAGTTTGTGTTTGTATATGAGTGTGTGTGTGTGTGTGTATGTGTGATTGTATGTGTGTGTGTGTGTGATTGTATGTGTGTGTGTGTGTGTGCGTCTGTGTGATTGTTTATGTGTGTGTGAAGTTTGTGTGTGTGTTTTGTGTATGAGTGTGTGTGTGTGTGTGAGTGATTGTATATGTGTGTGTGAAGTTTGTGTGAGTGTGTGTGTGTGTGTGTGTGTGTGTGTATGTGTGATTGTACATGTGTGTGCGTGTGAAGTTTGTGTGTGTGTGTGTGTGTTTGTATATGAGTGTGTGTGTGTGTGTGTGAAGTTTGTGTGTGTGTTTATATATGAGTGTGTGTGTGTGTTTGTGATTGTATGTGTGTTTGTGTGTGTGTGTGTGTGTATGTGTGTTTGTATATGAGTGTGTGTGTGTGTGTGTGTTTGTGTGAATGTATATGTGTGTGATTGTATATGTGTGTGTATGTATGTGTGATTTTATATATGTGTGTGTGTGTGATTTTATATGTGTGTGTGAAGTTTGTGCGCGTGTATGTGATTGTATATGTATGTGTGTGAAGTTTGTGTGTGTGTGTTTGTATATGAGTGTGTGTGTGTGTGTGTGTGTGTGTGTGTATACGAGTGTGTGTATGCATGTTTGTGAAGTGTGTGTGTGTGTGTGTGCGCGCGAAGTTTGTGTGTGTGTGTGTGTGTGTATATGTATGTGTGCATGAAGTTTGTGTATTTGTGTGAAGTATGCTTGTCTGAAGTTTGTGTATTTGTGCGAAGTATGTGTGTGTGAAGTTTGTGTATTTGTGCGAAGTATGAGTGTGATTGTATATGTGTGTGTGTGATTGTATATGGTTGTGTGTGTGTGTGTGTGTGTGTGTGAAGTTTGTGTGTGGGCGTGTTTGTGTGTGTGATTGTATATGTGTGTGTGTGAAGTTTGTGTGCGTGTGTTTGTACATGAGTGTGTGTGTGTGTGTGTGTGTGTGTATGTGTATGAGTGTGTGAAGTTTGTGTGTGATTGTATATGTATGTGTGTGTGTGAAGTTTGTGTATTTGTGTGAAGTATGGTGTGATTGTATATGTGTGTGTGTTTGATTGTATATGTGTGTGTGTGTGTGTGATTGTATATGTGTGTATATATCTAATTTTAAAAATTGTAGACGGGGAAACTAAACGATGGAGGAATATCAGTTATATAGGATCAAAATGATATCTTTATTTTTTGTGATTTATGCATTACTGAAATTGGGTTCAGTAATCGTCCGACTACACATTTCAACAAGAGGGTTGGAGCAATCTAGTTGTAAAATTTGAGCAGAGAATTGAAAAGAAGTACGATAGAATTCAATTGAAAAATAAATAGGACGACCTAAAAAAAGAGTGAAAGTTGTCGGTTGAGCTCAAAAGAGGGGAAACTGGTCTATGTTGGGATTCCTCCAGACAAACCATCGATGCTTCAAACGAATGGTGGGATGAGAGGTTGAAAGTAAACTTTGAAATTAAAAATACATCAGCTATAAAATTTTTCTTATATTTAATTAATTTCTTGTATTAGGTTGTTCCTGCCGCCAAGAAGTTTAGGTATGCATGCATAGCCTCAGAGCTTGAGGAAAAATTGAACATGATGTTCCATTCGGTTGTCGCCACTGGAGTTCATGCTTGTACCACGAACACTATATCCCAAGCCTGAGAGTCTATTGATGAGTGAGCTATGTCCGAGGATGACAATGACCCGGTTGAGATCAGTGAGAATGTAGAGAGTATCGATCCATCCGTTGCATCTGAATCTTGTAAACGACGGAAGAAGGAAAAAAACCCAGCTCAATCTTAATTGATTTGGTGGAACCTACTAAGGATATCAGTTATCTCTCTGGGAGCCGCCAAGGACGACTTGCCCATTCACTACTGCCCAAGCTTTGGAGAAACTTGAATCCTACCCTGACATATTCAGAGAGTATGATTTTTTTGATTTTGCTGCAATGCTGCTGATGGATAAGAACCATAGGGAGACTTTTATATGCCTAAGGGAGGAGATCATGGTGAAATGGCTGCGTACCGCTACGAAAAAGGGTTTGAGTAGGAGATGCTATGTTGTTGCTTTGTTACGTTGTTGCAACTTTTTTGTTCTATCTATGTATAACTTGCTTTTAGATCGTGATACATTAGCTATGTTTATCTTATGTTTTTGTAACGGTATTTTTATCATGATAGTTTGCTACTTTCTTTGCTTATGTGTACCCTTTATATACATGTTTTCACATTGCTATAATTCATATTATAATTTACTTTATCTGTGGGAAGCAGAGAATGTCTAGTGATGACTCATATTATTCTAGTGATGAGTATGAGAGGGTTAGAAGGCATCATGTTGCTGACTACCATCAAGTTCTAAATTCAACAATATATGTATTAGCTGAACACACCAGCTTATTCAATTCTAGAACACCGTGCATGATGTCAAAACAAACCGGTGATAAATGATTAGGTAAATTAGTTGGTGGGCATCCAGTTAAATTTCATAATGCTTTCAGAATGCCAAGAAGAATATTTTTTGATCTACTGCAAACTTTAGAACAAAACTACGGATTGCAAGGTTCGCGAAGGACCGCAAGTAGAGAAGTCCTTGCAATTACATTTTATATTTTATCACATAACGAGACTATCAGAAAAGCAAGTGAGCGGTTTCAACAATCAACCGAGACAGCTAGCAGATATTTTAGCGAAGGTCTCCGTGCTTTGCTGCACCTTGCAGAATATATTATAGTGCCACAAGAGAGATATTTTGCTACTACTCCACCTGAAATTATAGAAGATGCGCGCGCGTTACATGACGTTTTTTAAAGTTTGCATTGGTGTCATAGACGGAACACATGTTGATGCAAGTATTCCAGTTAAAAATCAAGTACCATATATTGGGCGTCATGAAATTACTACACAAAATGTAATGACTGTTTGTGACTTCAACATGTGTTTTACTTTCGTCATGGCTGATTGGGAGGGATCTGTGCATGATAGTCAATTTTTTAATTCTGCTATAAGCAATCCTAAGTATAACTTCCCGCACCCCCAGAGGTAATGAAGTTATAATTGTAGTTCATATATTACTTTTTTCCCTATATTTTTGTTCATTAAAATTTGTACGCCGATCATGCTGGAAAGTATTATTTGGTAAACGCTGGATATCCACTATAAAGAGGGTGTATAAAATCATATCAAGATACACGGTACCATCTTCCTGATTTTGCTCGTGGTAATCGTCCAGTGGAAGGACTTTGAGAGATTTTTTAATCAAGCACACTCTTCCCCTAGGAGTGTGATTGAACACACATTTGATGTATGGAAAAAAATGGGCAATACAACGCGATATGTCAAGCTATAGTTTTGAGAAACAAATACATATTGTCCTGGTGACAATGACTTTGCATAATTTTATACGGAGGCATCCATCACGTATAGATCCTGATTTTAGAGAAAGTGAGAGAATACGTATGGGGGCAGAGTAGACTCACAGAGACAACATGATACATGCATTGATACAGCAAGTAGTGTAGACAAGATGATATCACTGTGTGAGTCTATAGCGCAACAACTCTATGAGGCAAGAAGGTAATATTTATTCCTCATATTTTATACTTTAATTTAATATAAGAATCTAACTAATATAAAATATTTTCAATCATGTAGGTGATACACCGAACTACTTGCATGCAGCTGATAGATCCGTGCGTCGAGAGTTTAAATTTTTTTTGTAACGTTGATTTTTAATATCTGAAAAATATTTAAATTTTATTGTGTATGTCGTGTGACGTTGGTTTTAAATATTTAAAACTATTTCAGGTATTGAACAAAAAAGTTAAATTAATTACAAAAAATTAACCTTAGAAACTCCATTTTTGCCAAACAATTTTTACAGATCAACTTATCAAAAAGCTCTGCAAACTTCATTTCACACAAACACTTTTTTAACAAAACTATGCTTTCCAGAAACATCACTTTTCCTATCAACAATTTTTCATCAGCAACAACTCAGCCAAACAGACCCTAAGCAGTGAGAGGGATGGAGGTTGAGAAAGGCTTGCATGGCCTCTGCTTTAATTTTTCTGCAAAGCGCGAGGAAGAAGAACGAGGGAGGCGCCGGAGTGGTTGTGGACGTCGAGATTAGTTGCAGAAATGATGCTTTCGGGAGTGGGACCACTCGAACAAATCATTATTTCCCTGTCTAGACTGCGATTTCCCGTCACATGTCTGCTGCCTACTGGTTCCACGCACGAACCACTATCCCTCTGTCCAGACTGTGATTCCCTTCCCCGACCTCCTCCTCCAACTTCTCCTATGTACTTCTAGGTTTTCGCGGAGCGGGTTATCGATCGGCGAGCGACTAAAATACTCCATGTCATTGCGTGCCTCTCGGTCGCGTCGATCGGTCCTAGTGTTAGAAATTTTAATTCTAAAACATTAATTTCATAATGTTCAGTGGAGTTTGTATGATGTTTGGTGTTTGTGCTTCATATCATTTGATGTAAAAGCTAAAAATCAAATGAAGAGAATCTAAATATTTTGGAGGGAAAACTTTTATGGAATGTAGGATATGCTTTAGTCTCACCTTGTCTACACAACTTGAAAAAGAACAATTCCACTTATCTTTATTTGTTCAAAAGAACATAAGGAGTAACTATGAAACACACGCGCGCGTGCATGCACTGCACCGCAGCGGATCTGGATTTCTGGTGTTGTACTTTGGAGAGGTGAGCATTGGTTGAAAGCTCTATCGGAGGGTGATGCAACTTCTGTAGGGCAGTGATCACACATTTTACTCGGACTCGATTCTAAATTATATAATATTTTGTTTTCTTTTATTTATTAATCTAACTGCATACACATTTTTGAGAGTAACCGAAACAAACCCTAGCTATCTAAATCTTCGCAAATAAATCCAAATCACATGAACGGTGAATAAATCGTCTTTCTTCCTCAACCCATCCTCTATCCGCGTGTACAACCCCATATTCGTCGAGTGGGTCCCCAAGACCTCGCGGAGGGTCAAGAAGCAGAATAGGAGTCCAAGAGATCCTTGGGCGAGTGAGGCCCGCACTCGCGGGCCGCTCGCATAGGCATCATGACAGATAGGCGAGAGCGCCCAAGATCTCGCCCATCAAGCGAGTCGAGCACATGGCGAGTGATGACCTCATAAACCATTCGCCCGGTGAACCATGATGGGCAAAGAGCCTGGCGAGTGGCGCCTTCACGGACCATTCGCCCAGAAGGCTTTAAGGGGAAATTATCAAAATACCCTTAGTGGGCTGCCAATAGCCTCCCAGAACAGCGGAGTTTGGCTGTTAGCAGACCAATTTGGGGTGCGGTTAGTAAAACCAAAAGGCGGATTTACGCTATTTGCAGTCCAAGACTAGAAAATCTATAAATAGACCCTTAAGGGTACATTGGAGGAGATCAGATCTTCTTGAGTTCTCTCCTCCAGGCAATTTTCGGAGTTGGCTACTAGTGCCCTCCAAGGTGTCCGGCTGAGCATTGGTTTGGGAGGGGAAGCTCTCTTAGATCTTCCGGGTGTGTGGCGGGACCTCTTCGCTATAGCCTTGGGTCTGGTCTAGGTTTTCCATCCTCGGTCAGGAGAGTTCAGTGAGAGAGAAGTAAGCGCAGGCTACACCCCCCTGTGGGTCCGAACTCAGAGACCGGTTGACGGTTTCAACATTTTTGGTGCGGTGAGCGTGGACCGTAGCCAGTGCAAGAAAATCTCAAGCTGAGCTTGATGACAGGAGATGGAGGAAATGGTTTCGACCCGGCCCACTCGCAGCCGCCGGCAGCAATGGAGTGGCTGGAGATGTTCGAGAAGTTCAAGCGAGAGGTCATGCAGACCATGCAGGTAGCTTTCGCGGGAAGAGGCGAGTGCGAGACGCCCGCGATTCCGGTTGTTCTGCCCCAACAGATAGGCGAGAACACTCCGGGCCAGCGGCTTGGGAAGGAGGTCGCGACAGAATCAAGCACGCGAGATCTCCCCGGGCGGCAGCTGTTCAGCTTCCCGGCGAGTGCGGAGGTGTGTGAGCTGACTCCGCGTGAGAGGACCACTCGCCGAGCAGGGGAAGGAAGTCTCTTCTGTGAGTTGATCCTCTCGGCTCCGGTGCCAGAGGGGTTCAGAGGGCCGGAGATGTCTTACTATACCTGCAAAGATGACCCAGTCCTGCACCTGCAGTGGTTTGAGGACATGGTCTCGATCCTTCCGATGACAGATGCCTTCTAGTGTCGGCTCTTTGCCACCACTCTGAAGGAGAAGGCGAGGGACTGGTTCCACCAGCTTCCCGTGGGTTCCATCTACGCCTTCGAGGACTTGCGTCGGAGCTTCAGGTTGCGCTTTTAAACGTCGAAAAAGAGGAAGAAGGATGTGGAGACACTTTTTAAGATCAAGCAAGGGCCCGGGGAGTCGTTGGCCCATTATGTGGATAGGTTCCAAGAAGAGGTCCTGCAAGTCCAGGAGGTGCCGGGGTTCACCCTCCAGCTAGCCTTCATAGTGGGGTTGCGGGAGGGGTTCTTCAAGATGGGCCTGAAGCGAAAAGCCCCTCTATCCTTTGAGGAGCTGATGGAGCGGGCAGCGGAGGAGATCGAGGGAGAGGCCGCCAATCTTGAGTTTGCAAAGAGGTTGGCGAGGCTGAGCGAGCCAGAGGTGAGACACCAGGAGGGAAGAAGAAGGGAAGAACCCAGAGGTCAGGGGTTTCAGGGGCAGCAGCTGGATTGGGGGTATCAGGAGCCCAATAACCGTCTGGCTTGGAGGCCCCAGGAAGGACCGGCAAGAGGTCAGAAAAGAGATCACCAACGAAGGGGGGAGGGAAGGGTCAATCATCTGGGATGGAGGCAAGGTCCCAGACCACCTCACCCCCCTCGAGAGCAAGCCATGGTGGTAGGCCAGGGAAGGGGAGGAAGAGGAGGAAGAGGAGGAAGAGGGGGCAGGGTGGCGTCGCCCTACTGTGACTTTCATCAGGAAGAAGGTCACGCGACGGCCACCTGCCCGAAATTTCTGGAGGTGAAGGGAAGAGGTCAGCAGCAGCAGCAGCCTGTGAGGATCGAAGAGGTGCTACCCGGAGATGAGGATGATAGATGCGAAGACAGGACGGACTTAGGAGCCAGGGGAGGGGTCAGAGTGATCCATGGTGGGGTGGGAATAGAAGCGACTCGCAAGAGAAGCTTCCAAGCGATGTTCAGGAGAAGCGTCGCGTCGACCTCCCAAAACCCACCCCCTTCGGAGAAGCTCACCTTCTCGGCGGAGGACATGCCAGACTTTGAAGACCCATTCTGTGACGCCTTGGTGATCCAGGCGGCAATCGAAAACTTCACAGTCTCCCGAATCTTGGTCGACAACGGGAGTTCAGTGAATGTTATCTTCAAGAAGGCCTTTGATGGGCTGGAGGTGGAAGCGAAGAGGGTACATGCCTCAGATGGACCCCTGTTTGGGTTCTCAGGGGAGAGGAAGGAGGTCGAGGGAGGAGTTGGCCTCCAAGTGACGTTGGTAGGGGTCCCCAGGAACTGTCGGTTCGTCATTGTTGACGCTCCGAGCAGCTACAATGCCATATTTGGACGCCCTCTCATCAGCACCTTCCGGTGCGTTCCCTCGTCCTTCCATCTGTAACATCCCCCAAACAGCTAGACCCCTAAGTTGGTTTTGTCATGACTAGGTCATGACAAAACCATAGGAAGAGCTCAAGGCCTTGTGAACATAGGTGAGAAGGAGAAAACCCAAGTGGTCTGCAAATAGCAATTTCCAGTTAACAAGTATAAGGTTGGACTTTAGGGCCCCACCTTGAACTTTGACGCCACAATATCATCTCTAACCCATTAGAGGTCTCCTTGAAGCACCAGTGACCCATTGGGGTCAACCTAAGAGGCCAATTAGACCAAAGTCAACCATAATTCTAAAATTGGTCAAACTAACTCAACTAAGGTCAATTGGCCCCCACCATACCAAATTGACCCTGCCCCTACCCTTATATGGGTACTAGAAGCCTAATGGACCAAAAAGCCCCATCATGGGACTTGCAATTTGACCAATTTACCCTTGCCCTAATTTAGGTCAAAATGATCTAATTTGCCCAAATTGGACCCAATCCACTTGGGCTAGACCCAATTAAGGTGGTCCACCACCTAATGGGGATTGAATGCTGCTGAGGTGGCCATTCAATTTGGAGAGAGTCGGCCAGGAGAGAGAAATTGTGAGTTTCCCCCAATTTGAAGAGAGAGAAAGTGGCCATTCAAGGTGAATTCATGGCATTCAAGGCAAATTGACCCCCATTCATCTCCCCACACCCTCCATTCATCTCCTCATTGAATTCTAAGATGTTTTACAACCTTTCCCATGCCATCCGATGGAGGATTCAAGAGGTTTCAAGTGAAACCGAAATGGCCATTAATGGCACTCCACCATTAAGCCTTTGCCTCCTCAAATTGACCCTTCCATCACCTTCAGAAGAGGTATGTCAGTTGAAATCGAGTCTTAGATCGTCGCATTTGGTGGAGAATTGGGAGATCGGCGAGGAGCTCGAGGAGGGTGGTCGGCCATGGCAAATCCGGGAAGAAAACCACCATCAAGCCCTATTGGAGGTCTGGTTCTTCTCCTCTCTCTCAGTGGATAGATCTTATCGAGTTGGCCGCAAGGATTGGGGCCAATTGGCCCCCAATCTGGTAGGCCGAGAGCTCCGTTTTTGGAGCTTAAATCCCGACCTAAATTCATGTTCCGGCCACCTCCAGCCGGCCACCACCTCGACGAAGGTGTTGGTGGCATTGGCCGGTCGGGGCGGCGCTTGGGTGGCCGGGAAAACAAGGAGGAAGGCAGCCCAGGCGCGGTTGATCCCAGTTGTTGACTGGAGGAAGGAGACGACCTGATATCGTCCAAAGGTGGTTCAAGATTTGTGCAAGATCTTATATTAAATATTATACTGTTTACGTTATATCATTTGGTTCGTTGATTTGGAATAAAATTAGTCGAACGCAGCTTTGTTCAGATTTCGTCGAACGCAGAGTTGTTCGTTTTCGTCGAACGCAGCTTTTGTAAGGTTTCGTCGAACGCAGTTCTGCGTTAAGTTAGTCGAGCGCTGTTATTAAGTTTATTAGTCGAACGAATTAACTTTCGTCGAACGCAGTTTGCTCTGCTTTCGTCGAGCGCAGTTTAAATTTCGTCGAACGGAGAAACAGTTATATAATTAATTGTTTTTATGATTTCTGTCATATATTTTGTTGTACTTAGATTTAATTATTAAAAATACTTAGTCCCCTCTACATAAAAAGTGGTCAACACCAAAGTTGTAGCCCTTAGGGTCTACTTTATTTTAAAATTGATTTCACCCCAAAAGGAGTTTTGTAGCTCCCTGTAGGTCCATTTTGGTGGGGCTGGTCCCTAGTGTAGGACAGCCACCATTTCTTGAATAACTTTTGATTGGGAAATGATATGGACTTGAGATTTGAAACATAGTCTAATTATACCTACACTCACATCATATCAAAAGATGGGATTTTTAGGAGAACCTTTTTCTAAGGTTTTTGAAATAATTTCATAAATCATCTAATAATTAATTAGTGGGTTAAATGACCTCCAATGCCCTCCAAATTTTGGTGGGTGCTCCTTAGGATTACTGTATGACCTTGGTAAAATTATCAGCCCAATAGGGACTGTATTGTTTGAGTATTTTGTAAACCCAAGTTAGGACAAATATGGTCAAAGTTAGGGTATGGTGTTTACCTTGGGGTATGGTGGTCAAAACTCATCACCATGAAGTGAAACCTTGGTAACTGGTTTAGGATCACCTAAGACACCCCCATGAGTGATAATGGGGTGGTGTGGAGGTGGTTAAGCCCTAGAACACTAGTTCTATTCCTAGGTGTGCATTTAGGACCTCGTGAAGGCCATGTGGTCAAAATTCCTTTGATGGTTATGAAACTTAGTGGATAGGTTCATAGGGTGTAAATAGACACTGGATAATTTTATAAGAATTTTAGGAGCCAATATCCCCTTTGAGTTAGGACATAACCCCTTTAGGGAAACTTCTTATAAGAAACATTTACATGCTTAAAAAGTCTTGGATGATGATGAGACTTTGGTTGTGCCCTTATAATCATGTTTTAGACCTCTGTTAATTTTTGTGAATTTTATTAAATTATTTAATTAGTACTTCTTTCACAAGGCACTTGTTTTGATTTAAACTTAAGAAAAATATTTGAGGGTCCAAAACTCTTTGTTAAATTGTGAAAATTGGTGATTGGACATTGCAGAGCATTAGGAAACTCTGTGATTTTTTTATATAATTTTTGGAGACATAAATCAGTAGGCTACTTCACAACTTATCTTATTTGAGGTTTTCTTAAAGTATTTATTTAAGTGAGAAAATGATTTTCATAAATCCTGAAACTTAGTCAGTAGACTTTTCTGATGAATACAAGAGTTTGGTAATTTTCCCAGAATTTTAGTGTTGAGCTTTTTGGTGGTTCCTTCATAAAACTACAATTTTGGACAAATGTTAAATAATTAAATTAGAGGACAATTTCTTACTGTAAAAAATATGATATGCTGTTTCTGATGTTATTTAGTCACCATAGATTTATCATAATTTTTGGAGAGCCATATCATAAGATTTACTTACACTTCATGTTCATTTTCATACTTAGCAGATGTTTGGAGAAATTAAAATAAATACTAGTTAATTAGGGAAAATTATGATTCTCTGGAATTAGTCTTATATCATCATGATAGACCTCCAATAAATAGCTTGGGTCAGTTGGATGAATAGTTGGAGTACCTCTAGTTGTGAGCGTCATATAACTCATTTGGTCTGTGTATAGTAAAACTGTGAAATTTGAGAATCAAGTGGATCCTTAGGAGGGAATGGGAGGTAAGTGGTTTACCTAGTTTAGTTGAGAAGGTATGATGGTCAACAAGAAGGATTATAGATGGTAAAGGTGTGCTTGGTGAGTTAGAGGTAAGTTGCACTTGGGGTCGACGAAAGATCGTCTTGGAAAGTCATAAGTCACTTAGGGTTAATCCAAGAGTAATGACGAGGAGGGTATCCTTACGGGTAGATACCAACAACACTAAGTGTCTTGAGAAAGGGAACTTTGGGGTGTCATCCCATTATAGTTCCTAGTACCGTAGCGAGCCCCTTACGGGGTAATCCTCGGGAAGTCCAAGATTAACCATAAATTGTAGGGATAAGTTGATGTACAAGATGAACTTAATAACGCACACACCCACACCTCGTAGTTACGGGAGGTTAGTTGGTTTGGTTGTACGAGCGGTAGGCTCGGTGGTTGTAGTAGCAGACTAGTTAGTCTAGTGAGCTTGTGACTCAGTAATGTTGTTGGTGCGGACGGGTTGGTCTGGCGAGCCGGTGGCTCGGAAGGTTATGATGACGGGCATGTTAGCCCGGAGAATTTATGGCTCGGGATATAGTAGAACATGTTGCATGTGCATGAAGGTGGTGGGTCTCCGGTATTGGACGATCGTTCACACCGACGTCAATACGTTGACTCGGCAAGTGTGGAATTTGCACTTAGCCTTGAAAGTCTGGTGGTCCAGCCAGTAAGAGTACGCAGATGCTCCGCGGTTTTGCGTTGATGCGTACGATAGGTCTAGGTAGGGTAGTGTGAATACCAACCTAGAGGTGGGCGAGGCCCAACCCACCGCTTCCGTTTGCCACTACGGGAGTATCCTGGGAGCCTAGCTAGCTCCAAAAAGGGGGAACTAAAGGTTTATGCGCATAGAGTCGAAGTGGGTGAGTTGCACTTGTATGAACATAGCATAACAGCATACCTTGCATGTCATAGCATAAACATTGCATTTCAACCCCTACCCCTATCGTATAAGTCGGTTATGGGACTTCTTATACGATAGGCCTTGCTAAACGACCCCTTGGTCTATAGGTTTGTATGGGCATTCCTATAAATCAATGGTTACTTTTCTATTTTGTACCTGCTTTACTTACTGTTCTTTACCTACTCTTTACCTGCTTTTACTATGCTCTTTTACTGCTTCAGTTATATATACACATGTGTAGTGTAGAAACATTTCCTGTACCACTGTCACCTGCTTTTTATTATACCCCTTGTTGTCCTCCGCTTCATCCTTTCCGCTCGGTGCCTAGGAGTCACCGGGGGAGGGGTGGGGATTGGCTTAGTCTTTTTGACTAACGGTCGGTGGACCTTATCATTTTAGGAGATCGAGGAGACGCAGCAGCACCAGAGGCCGGTGCAGACGGAGGCGGGCCAGCCTATTACAGGAGCACCAGACTCAGGATCAGTGAGTGATTAGTAGTTAGCTTCCGCGAGTGATCTTGTAGTGAGGACATGATGTATCGGGCAGGAGCCCTTGTTATCTCTTTCTTTATTTCAGTTATATTTATGTGGACATCTCTTCGTGGATGTATTACTTTTCTATGTGATGTGGACTTGGCTTTCTTTTAGCTTATTTTTCTTTGCTTCTTCGTGATCGATTTGGCCGGCAGTATCAGCGTTTTGTAGTGGCGACCTTCCCGAGCGAGGGTGTCACCACAAAGCGGCGGTTCTGGGCCTAAGACCCAGTTGTTTGAAAAAAAAGGGGTCTTACACCATCAATGTTTGAAGTTCCGCAGCGGAGGAGTTCAGGTCCGGATTCGGGGGGATGCAAAGGTGGGGAGGCAGTGCTATGTGACTGCCGTCAACACTATTTCCTAGATAGCGGAGGCTGAAAAGGTGGATAGGGATATGAAGGGGTCGGAGGGGCCAGATGGAGTTAGGAGGGAAGGAGAGGGAGAGAGCATCATCCTAGGAGAGGAGAAGGAAGTGGTTCTGGAGGAGCGTGTCGAGCCGATGGAGGAGGAGGCTTCGGAGGAAGAGAAGACCCAGCCCGAGAGAAGGGAGGAGAAGGGTAGATGGGAAGAGCCGGCCCGTCTTGAGGCGGCTGAAGAAGTGGTCGAGATGGAGGTTACCACCCAAGGGGGAAGAGTGGAAAAGGTGCAGATCAGCGGGGGTCTTGGCCCGAAGGACATGAAGAGGATGCTGGAATACATCCAGAGGAGCGTGAACATCTTTGCATGGAGCGCGACGAACATGTCGGGCATCGATGCAGACGTGGTTTGCCACCGCCTCAACCTGGAGCCAGGGGCCCGCCCCATCAGACAAAAGAGGAGGGTCATCGCCGACAAGCTGGAGGATCCAATCCGCGAGGAGGTAGAGAATCTCCTCCAGGCAGGTTTAGTATCAGAGATCCAGTATCCAGGCTGAGTCTCCAATGTCGTTATGGTAAAGAAAGGTGATGGTCGATGGCGTATGTGTATCAATTTTTCTCTATTAAACAAAGTCTGCCCTAAGAATTGTTATCCTTTGCCTCGAATCAACGCGCTGGTTGATTCAGCCGTCGGTTTTTCTGTAATGTCTTTCTTAGATGCTTTTTCAGGTTATCATCAAATTAGGATGCACCCCCTGGACGTCAAGGACATCTCCTTCATCACAAGAGAAGGGTGTTATAGCTATAAGATGATGTCATTCGGGCTAAAGAACGCAGGGGCGACATACCAAAGAATGATGGATCGGGTCTTCCGGGAGCAAAGAGGAATAAACTTAGAGGTTTATGTAGATGACCTCATGGTCAAGAGCAAGAGCGTGAGCTCTCACCTCCAAGACCTCGAAGAGACATTTGCCACCCTGCGCAAGTACAAAATGTGGTTAAACCCCCTGAAATGTGTATTTGGAGCCAGCAAGGGGAAATTTCTGGGTCACCTCCTTACCCCGGCAGGGGTGGAGCCTAACCCGGACAAAGTTAAAGCCATAATGGAGTTGAAATCGTCGCGAAATGCTAAGGAAGTTCAACGTCTAACTGGGAAGCTCGCGAGGTTGAGTAGGTTTCTCTCCCGGGCTGGAGAGAAATGCTCCCCCTTCTTCAAGGTGTTGCGAGGTAACCAGAAGTTCGAATGGACGGGGGAATGTGAGGAGGCCTTCCAGGCCCTGAAGAGCCAGCTCACCAAAGCTCCACTACTCCAAGGTCCTAAGGAGGGAGAGGATCTATCCTTGTATCTCGGAGTTGGGGCTGAAGCCGTAAGATCCGTCTTGGTCCGGGAAGAGGGCAAGAAGCAGCTGCCCATTTATTATGTAAGCAATGTCTTGAAGAAGGCAGAACTCCGATACCCGGTTTTGGAGAAGCTGACCTTCGCTCTGATCATCTCGGCCAGGAAGCTCAGGCCGTATTTCCAGGCCCACTCGATCCAAGTTGTGACAGACCATTCCCTTCGCAAAATCTTTGAGGGGGTGGAGCACTCGGGAAGGCTCGCTAAATGGTCAGTTGAGTTAAGTGAATTCGACATCACCTTTGTCCCCCGATTGTCGATGAAGGCTCAAGCGGTCGTGGATTTCATGGCAGACTATGTGATCGAAATGAAGGAAGACCAAGCTCTTCATCACATCCCTTGGAAGCTGTTGGTCGATGGGGCGTCAGGCAAGAATTCCTTAGGGGGGTGTTGGAGAGCCCTCATGGAATGAAAATCGAACAAACGCTAGTAATACATTTTCCCATCACCAACAACCAGGCAGAATACGAAGCGGTGATCGCCGGCCTAAGCCTGGCTCAGGAGTTGGGGGTTCATGACGTGGAAGTTCTCACAGATTCGATGGTGATAGCCTCGCAGATTAAGGGTGAGTTCGAGGCAAGGGAGCCCACTCTCATGAGGTATCTAGCCAAAGTAAGGGGTCTCATCGGGGTATTCAAAACCTTCTCCATCAGGCACATACCAAGGGAGGAAAGTGTCCAGGCAGGCCGGCTGGCCAAGTCCGGCCCTCGGGTCGGAGGAACCTTGACAGATCTGTTCCGCCCTTCGATTGAGGAAGGTGAACTTATGGACATAGAACAACGCCGCTCGTGGAAGGACCCTTTCATGACCTTTCTGGCAACGAGCAAGTTTCCGGAAGAGGTCTCAGATCAAAGACGCTTTCGATATAAGTCCGCCTACTACGTGCTTCATGAAGGGTACTTGTATCGGAAGACCCTCTCTGGACTCTTGGCGCGATGCGTCTCGGAGGAAGAAGCCCCGAGGGTCCTGGAGGAGGTTCATTCCGGCGAATGTGGCAGTTACTCGAGGAGCAGGACATTGGAAGCAAGGATAATGAGGCAGGGATACTTCTCGCCTTCTTCTTTCAAAAGGCCAGCCCTTCGCAGCACATCCAGCGCATGCTCCGCCGCTCCCTGGGCCGTCATCTGCATCAACCCTTCAAACTCGGCATTGGAATAGAGATGTCGAGTTTCCCTCTCCGCGAGGGGTGGCCGAGCGGTAGCATCTCGCAACCTCCGGTTCTCGGCTTCCAGCGTCAGATTTCGCTCTTCAAGGATGCGAGACCGAACGAGCAGGGTGTCATAGTTGGCTATGTCTCGCAAGAGAAAAGAATATTAACGCGCAAGGAAGAAAGAAAGGAAAGTGAGGGCTCGAGTCACGGGAGGAGGAAGGGGTCACCTCTTGGCTCGGGCGGCTGGCGAGAAGGGCCTCAGCGGCGGCCAGTTGTTGCTTCGCGGTCGCGGCCTCGACGGCTGCAATAGAACGGGTCTTCTCGACCTCGATAATGTTCCGCGCGAGCGTCATACCCCGGCGAGAGGACATGTGGGTCAGCTCATGGGCCCGCATCATAGCCCTCGCCGCCTCGTGCACGTGATTCTGTGTCGACTCGGTGTCGAAGATAGAAGTGCCCTCGCGGCTGTAAAGCGCGTACGAGAGGCCATAAGTGTGGCCGCTGATGGTTTCCTTCTCCGTCCAGGACGGAGGAAGGGTGGAAATGGAGACCCGGTTGGCCCGCCGGTCCCAGTGAACAAGGGGCTCGCCGGCGAGATCGACGTACTTCTCGCCGAGAGGAAAGTTTCAGTGACCTCTCGGCACCGGCCCCGAAAAGGCCGCCGCTGGCGCAGCAGCAGGCTGGGCGGCCGAGACCCCAGCCACGGGAGCACTCGAGCTCGGAACATCCTCCACGACCGCTTTGCCCTTATCAGCAACGGAGGGTTTCGCCCGCTTGGCGGAAGGGCTCGAAACCGCATCAGGCTTTCGCTTTTACTTCGGCTTTTGCCCACTGGACTTCGCGGGAGGCGGGTTCTCGCGGCATGCCGCGACAGCAGACTACGTGCGGGCGAGGGCATCGGCATGATCCCCACGTTCGCATTCGGCGGATAAAGAGGGAGGCTCTGAAGCCCTGTGTTCAAAAGGTCAGTTAAAACAAGCGAAAGCGAGCGTAGAAAGAGCGAGAGCTTGGGTCAAAGTAATTCAACTTACCTTCTCCCGGTGGGACCACCGGCAACGATCCAACATGCTTTCGCAAGTGCACGACGTCCATGTCGTGCTTCAGGAAGAAGGCGTGGAGCTTAGCCTCTAACCCTCCCAGCGTCGGAGGTCGGAAGGTCGACTCGTCCTCTTGGACGGGTGCGAGTGGCACGTTGCCGAACTTCCCCGTGACGAAGATGAACCGCCGAACCCAGTCATGATTCTTATTGACGGTGTCGGTCACATTGAGGGGGCTCTGCCCAGAGAAGAACGCCACTCCGCGGGTGGCCCTGAAGGTGAAGAGCTTGCGGAAGACCGGGAGCGAGAACTCAATCCCCTCCTCGCGCAGATAGTAGGCGAATGCTACCAGCATGGCGATGGAGTTGGGATTGAGCTACGCGGGAACTATCCCGAAGTAGCGCAGGGTCAGGCGCACCTCTGGCCACAGCGGGAAGCAGAGCCCTACCTCGAAGTGTTCAAGGGGGATTGCGAGTGTGTCGGGCAAGAACTGGTTGATGCGATCCCGGCTCTCCGGGAGGTGCCCGACGAAACCCGGCGGGACGAAATCTGCGATGGCCTGGTTGGAATCTGCCTCCGAGAGGTCACAGGTCTCGAAGTCTCGATAAGAGAAAGCTTGGGCGCAGTTAGCCCTACCATCCGCTTCTTTCGGCATCGTGGAGGAGCGGAGTGATCTCGCGAGAGCAGAAGAATAGAGAGAAGGGCGAGTGGTATCGGGAGAGCAAAAGAGAAGAGAGAGAGATGAAAGCGCAATAATGACGGTGGTTGGACGAACTATTTATAGAAAAAAAAGAGAAAAATGACAGAAATCATTTGCACGCGGGGTGCGGATAACCCCGCGACTTCTTAGCGCCTCGGGATCTGAACCACCCACCTGAACCCGACCACATGCAGAAGGCGAAGGCAGTATGCGAGACCTTTCCTGCAAATTTGAATCATATGGCACGAGAGCGAAAACAATCGCAAGGCAGCATTCTGAAAAATAGCGAAAAGCGAGACATATACATATAGATACGCAAGCAATAGTTCGCGAGACTTAAAAGGTCTCGCCTTGGTCCGGTACGAAAAAGAAAAAGAAGTAAAAAGGAGGAAATATCAGGGATACGGGGGAGCGCAGGGGCGAGAGCCGGTAGGCTTAGTACTGATCCCACCGCCATCGGCCCCGACCTCGCCTCCCTGTCCTTGGAGGCACTCGCGGGTAGTGAAACGCGCTGACTGCTGTCAGCTCTTGGCTGCTCAAGCGCATTTGATCCTTGGACCGTGCGATGTGCCTCCCAGGCGAGGTTTCCTCGCACCCGCCCCCCCTGGCGCTCCATCTCCCCAACCAGGTGCCTGTAGTCTCGCTCGAGGACGCTAATCCGATGCTCGAAGGCCGCCCGGTGCTCCTCCGTCAGGTTGGCTTGATCTCACTGCATCCAGATCAGCTTGCCGAAAAGCTCTGTCATCCGTTCCTTCATAGTACGGGCATCCTCATGGCCGCCAAGGAATTCAGAGACGTCGTTGGGGGAGGGGGGAGGCGAGATCAGCCCCTCCTCTTCTAAAGGGTCGGTGATCGGGATCTGGCGAAAGCCTCTCTCAGGTATAAGCCATGAGTTCTGCGAAGAAGACAACCGACCCGGTACGTATTCTTCGATGGGAGACCGGCGAGATGTGCTGGGCTGCCCCGCGAATGGTTGGCTTGGGGGGGTGGAGAGACTTCCCCTTCCCGGGGCGGTGCATCTGGTCGGCCGCGGTGGAAGTAACGGCCAGGTCCGCAGCGAGAGAGTCGGGCTCGGGACTCTTCCTCGCCGGGCGTTCCTGCTCAGGAGCAGGGGGACTCTTGGTAACATCCGGGACAGTAAAAGTACGGAAGGGAGGAGGCAAACCCATGGTCCCGAAGGTCCCAAAGGTAGGGGCTGTGAGAGCCTGAGTCAGAAGAGTTGCGAGAAGAGAAAAAAGCAAGTGAGGGGGCAACAGAATGCTCACCAAGCGAGGACAGGGCTCCGCCAGAAGTGCCGAGAAGGGCGGGCTCCTGGGTCGGAGGGGCGTTCTCAAGAGCAGGAGGAGGAATGGCAGCACTCGCCTGATTGAGCCCAGGGCCACCCTCGGTCGTCGACAGATCCTGCGAATGGTAAGATAGGCGGAGGACAGTCGCATCATCATAATCAACCACGAAAGCGAGATGTATTGCGTTACCTCGTTGGTGTTGACATGATGAATGCCCGAGGGGTGGGGGGAGTTTCAGACGCAGAATCCCTCTCCCCCCGGCCTCGCCAGACCGTCTTGGCCTTCTTCAGCCTGTAGGGCTTGGAGGGGTCTCTTGCTGACGAGAGCCAGGGGGCGTATCGAGTGGTCTTGGGAGCGGTCCCTCCCTTTGCGGCGGCGAGACGAGCCATCATTCCTTCGGAAAGTGGCCGTGGCGTCGGCTTCATGAACGTCATGGCGAGTGCTCCGAGGGAGAAAACGAGGAACAATGATTAGAAGATGGGAAATCTAAAGACAACAACTGGGGCCGTATTTATAGCTAAGTGAAGGGCCCCACCAAGAAGATTCCCTCCAGGTCAGCAAGACACTCGCTGAATGTTGAAGTCTCTTCTTTCCGAGCGTAGGACCCGCTCGCAAAGAGCAGAGATTGTGTACAACCCCGTATTCGTCGAGTGGGTCCCCAAGACCTCGCGAAGGATCAAGAAGCGGAATAAGAGTCCAAGAGATCCTTGGGCGAGTGAGGCCCGCACTCGCGGGCCGCTCGCATAGGCATCATGACAGATAGGCGAGAGCGCCCAAGATCTCGACCATCAAGCGAGTCGAGCACATGGCGAGTGATGACCTCATAAACCATTCGCCCGACGAACCATGATGGGCAAGGAGCCTGGCGAGTGGTGCCTTCACGGACCATTCGCCCAGAAGGCTTTAAGGGGAAATTATCAAAATACCCTTAGTGGGCTGCCAATAGCCTCCAAGAACAACGGAGTTTGGCTGTTAGCAGACCAATTTGGGGTGCAGTTAGTAAAACCAAAAGGTGGATTTACGCTATTTGCAGTCCAAGACTAGAAAATCTATAAATAGACCCTTAAGCGCACCTTGGAGGAGATCAGATCTTCTTGAGTTCTCTCCTCCATGCAATTTTCGGAGTTGGCTGCTAGTGCCCTCCAAGGTGCCCGACTGAGCATTGGTTTGGGAGGGGAAGCTCTCTTAGATCTTCCGGGTGTGTGGCGGGACCTCTTCGCTACAGCCTTAGGTCTGACCTAAGTTTTCCATCCTCGGTCAGGAGAGTTCAATGAGAGAGAAGTAAGCGCAGGCTACACCCCCTGTGGGTCTGAACTCAGAGACCGGTTGACGGTTTCAACATCGCGCATTTATTTTCTGAGTCACGATCCGTGCACACATTGAAGTGCTCAGAAGGTCTTCAGAGATGTTCCTTCGTTGTCGAGCCCTGCTCAGGGGAACAAAGATATCGAATACTCAAGTCTAAAATTAATCTACGAATAATAATTTGTAAACTAGATAAAGTTGGTCCACGGATAGATATTTATGGTCTGCGAATAACAATTCCCTATCTCTATCCGAATCTAACTTCCAAAAATCTTAAGCAAAGCAATTGAACAATTTTGAGTAAAAAATGATGTTAAAAATCCCTTTTACAACATTTTCAATACCAATTCCTACGAATTTTAGTCAATTTCATCTTGCAGCTGAGCATCATAATTGGAATTCATCAAAACCACGATTCCTGAATCGTAGGAACCCTACTATATTTTTTAGATAAATTTTTTAAAATTTCTGATTAATAAAATAATGAGCACATACCCAAAAACAAATTTGATGTAACCAATCACAAATCCCAACAGAAATCTTTTTCCCCGGTCGTTATCCATCCATCCATCCGGCTTCCCGCTTCCAAAACCCTAAACCCCGACCCCAATGCGATTGAGCTCAGGGATGCAGATTTCTTCGGGCATCTCTTTCTCTCCTCACCTCCCATTTTACAACCTGTATCCCCACATTCCATTTTCACTTCCTCTCTGTGCGCCGCAAATTTCCGACTCTACTGTTTCCTCCACCTCTGGAAATGGACATAGCTGTCCTGCGGCGGTTCCGAAGAGGTCGGGGTTCATGTCTGTGATCGAGCGGGCGATGGAGGAGGACGAGTACCGGCGATCGAGGGCGGAGGTGCAGAAGAAGGGCGTCGTCGTCGAAGGATACTTCTTCGAAGGGATATCGGTGGGAGGTCATGAGACCTGCGTGGTGGTGCCGAGCCTCAACACGGCCTTTGACATAGGCCGCTGCCCGCCCAGAGCTGTCAGCCAGGACTTTCTCTTCATAACACATGGTCATCTCGATCACATCGTAAGCTTCCTTGCTCTCTCAGGCTCTGTTTGGCGCCCCGTGGAGCTCCGGCGAGCAGCAAACGCCGCCTCCTTCCGAAAAACAAATGCTCCTGGCGAGCCCCGGCGGCGTTTGCTCCCGCGATCAAGAGCAAAAGCTGACGAAAATCTCGTCTCCAAACCGGACCTCCAGGAAATTAGAAATGAAAGGAGTGTGCACAAATTTCTTTTTAAATATAATAGTGCGTAGAAAAGTTTCAAATTACTTTTGTGGTCACATAGCTGAGCTTGGTTTGCGAATAGTCAAATTTTATCTAAGAATAACTAAATTTGGTTTGCGAATAGTCAAATTTTAGTCTGCCCTGTCCCTTTGGCTCCTGTTACTCTGCCGCCGCTCTTCCTCAACACTCTTTAGTTTTATCAACAAGTAGTTGCTTCCTTCCGGATATCTTCATCTTTTTATTTTAAATTTGTCTTCCTGCTCCCCTTGAGCCCAATTTTGGCTTGTTATTTCTGAATTAGTGTAGAACATATTCACATCACAAGTCTCAAGTTTCATTTTGGAAAACTCTCTCTCATAGATTATAACGAGGTAAACTATCAGAGCAGACACTGGCATTTATGAATAAAGCAGCAGATATTACCATATGAAGTAGTAAGATTGTGGGTGAGAATAAGATGAGGCTTATTTATTTCTGTACAAGTGGGATGCCAATTTTTATATCTTATTATTACATAAGTAAATATTGACGACACAATAGTCTTGCACGGGGCTACGCCCGTGCCCGGAAGTTTTGGGTGCGCACAGACTTCCCTGTGCGACCCAAAGTGACAGTGCACCGGTTTCGCCGATGCAATAATGTCTTAAGAGTGATATATTAATTAAGCATGACTAAAGAACTATGAGGAAGATGAAGAGATAACACGGGTGTTGGGTTGCCGGGCATTTTAGAAAATATAGGGGGCTTTTTTGCATAATAATAATAGGGATTGAAATGCTTGAATTCAAAATAAAGTACTTAATTCAAATTAGAGTAGATAATTCAAATGAAAGTGACAATAGAATTGGATAGCCAGGATTATTTTGATGGTTTTTTATGAGGACCATGAGACCTCAAAGAACTTTTTAATATAGTATGTGTGTGAGTGTGTGTATACCGACCGCACTCTCCGACGGCAAGCTGGTCAAATATTTCCTCCAACCATACGCATCCCACAATGGTGCGTTTTTCTCCCCCTATAAGTATATTACGAAGATCCAACAAAAAATCCCCAAGAGTCCAAAATCGCCAAAAAGGTTAAAAATCTCAGGAAGCGCGGTGAGATTACATTTGCACATCGAGCGGCTTACCGGTGCTAGTCTGGCAGCTTGCGGGCTTACAGACTTGATTCAGGCAGCTTCGAGGAGCTTATGATATATATAGAATTTTTGGATAAGAACAAGTAAAATAATTTGTTGCATTTTTGGTTATCATGAATTAGTTGGGATCATATTTTGATTTATTTCCACCATTTGTTATGTGACTTTTGCTAAGGTAGTATATGATTACATGGTTTTGTCGGTAGTTTAGGTGTTTAACAACAATCATCAGTTGTTTACTATGATAGTCAGAGTGTAATACATTTGACTTGTCTATATAATGTATCACTTCTGAATATCGTTGAGAAATGCAATATTCTGGTTTAAAAGATTGTTACAGAAAATAACCCCACAACCATGAAGACAAAACCTATTCTAATAGAGATTTCAAGCATTGTTTGGACACTAATGGATGCTGATACTATACTCAAGATGATTCTAGGTAGTTGAATCTCGAGATAGTTGGACGATTGAATTTTTTTACTATGAATTTGTTACCGATATGCACGCGGAAGACCCGCCTTGGCAAGTCTATTCGAGGAGGACGCGCGACAACTCGGGAGCGCACAACGCGGGAGCGCAAGCCGGGACGCCGGATGGCTGAAGGACCGAACCGGGCGGTTCGGGTGAGGCAGAATAGAGGACCGACCCATGCAGTTTGTATCTTTATTTCTGAATGATGTATTTTATTTTTATGTTAAGTAGGAGTGTGGTGGATCCCTCCCTATAAAGGGGATCACCTTGGGTTGTATGAACCATCTTTGGATCACTTAAGTTTATTGAGGCTGCTCCTCTTCTTCCCTCCAACCGTAGCTCTCTCTCTCCACCTCCCCCTTTCCGATCTCTTTCTCTTTCTCGCTATCGCTACCCTCCAGCCGACAGCCCGACGGACGTCCCTCTCCCTCGCTGTCGCCACCCTTGCCGGCTAGCCGATACCCCAACGGTATCATTGGTCCGACCTGCCGCTCCGCCTGCCCTAGCGCCGCCGGTTTCACCGATCATTCCTTCCGCACCAATGGTACCCAACACTCGGTCGAATGCCCACGAGGGCCTGGACGACGCGGAAGCCACCCGCCTGCGCGTTGAACGCTGCGAGGACACCTTGGACGGACTGAATCCACCGTCGACGCCCTTCTCGCGGGACAAGCCTGCATCCTAAGCCACCTCGACGCCTCCCCGACGCCACCACCCCCTACCTACTGACGGGATCTGCATCCTCCAACGAAACTGCCTCCATATTGGGGATGCCACCGCCTCTGTCTACCCTCGCCGCCATGGTTCCCGCGCCTCCAGCCAGCCGCCCGCACCTTGCCTTGGATGTTCCGTCATTTTCGGGCGTGGATCCAATGGGCTGGATTGCTCAGGCGGAACAATTTTTTGACCTCAATAACACACCCCAGACAGACAAAGTGGGCACGGCCGTGGTCGGCCTTGACGGCTCGGCCCTCCATTGGGCGTGTTGGCTACGTCAGGTCCAACCCGACATCCCATGGCACGAGTTCAAGCAAGAGATGATCAGTCGTTACGATTCTCGCTACACCGGTTCCAGCATTGAGCGACTCTGTTTGGCCCGCCAGTCAACCACTGTGGACGCATATATCGACGAGTTTGTCGCGCTCGTCACGCAAGTGCCGGGCCTTCCGCCCGATCACTACCTGGGATTTTTTCTGCAAGGTCTCCTCCCCAACATTCGCTCCCGCATCCGTACCCACCACCCCCACACCGTGTCGGAAGCCCTTGACCTTGCCCGTGCGGTAGAAGCAGACATCGGGCCCCGCGCGGGCGGACCTCCCACCTTCTCCACCCGCCGCCGCACGATAGCGGCCCTCGGTCGGCCGCAATGGGGGCCGACCGTCCACACCCCCGTCCAGACGCCCCGCACCGTGTCTCCAATAACGACTACAACGACTTGCGCCGCCGCGGTTTATGCTTCCGTTGCCGCCAACCATACTCACCGCAACATGTGTGCCCGACTAAAGAGTTTCATGCGATTATTGGGGACGGGGACGGATACTGCTCGCCCGAGGACTCGGCACCTTCCGGGATGCCGCCGGACACCTCCCCGCCGGAGCCGGAGGAGGCACCCCTTAATGTTTTGGAATTGCCTTTCTATTCTGTGGGCGGTCTCACCGGTCCCCGCACGATGAAGCTCGCGGCCGTGATCAATAATCGCCAAGTGATCGTTATGATCGATAGTGGAGCGAGTCACAATTTTCTGTCAGCTCAACTCGCCCGCGACATCGCTTTACCAATTTCGGCCTCCTCGGATTTCTCCGTCTATCTCGGCGATGGTCGCCGACGCCCCACCTTGGGGCAATGTTTGGATGTCACCCTCTCCATTAGACCCTGCACGGTCACGACGGATTTCTATCTGTTCGAGCTAGACGGCCTCGACGCCATTTTGGGCATGACATGGCTGCAAACCTTGGGGGACGTTCGCGTGAACTTGGCCTCCATGACCATGTTATTCCAGCATCAGGGCCAACCATGCCGCTTAGTGGGCGACTCTACCCTCCTCCGTTCGCCGATCTCATTCCGCGCTATGTCCCGCGTTACCGACGTTGACTTCTCGGCCTGGCTATGGCCCCTCCAGACGGTCCAGACGGATACGGACGGCCCTCTCGTGGCCGAGTTTCATGACGTGCTTGAGGAGTTCTCGGATACCTTTGCCACCCTACCGTGCCTGCCGCCTACCCGGCCGACCGACCGACCATGCGATTGTGCTCCAACCGGGAGCGGCGATGGTCTCCGTTCGGCCCTACCGCTATGGACATGCCCAGAAGGACGAGATAGAGCGGCTCGTACGGGAGATGTTATTGGGGGGCCTCATCCGGCCTAGCGCTAGCCCGTTCTCCAGCCCGGTCCTATTGGTCCACAAGAAAGACGAGAGTTGGCGGTTTTGTGTGGACTACCGCGAGCTCAACAAAGCCACGGTGCCCGAAAAGTATCCGATCCCAGTTATTCAGGAACTTTTGGATGAGCTCCATGGCGCTGCCTTCTTCACAAAGTTGGACCTTCGCGCCGGATATCACCAAATCCGGGTCCGACCGGAGGACGTGCCGAAGACGGTTTTCCACACACATGACAGCCATTTCGAATTCTTGGTGATGCCGTTTGGGCTTACCAACACCCCGCCACATTCCAAGCGACAAATGAATGACATCTTCCGGCCAGTCCTCCGTAAGCATGTCCTTGTTTTTTTGATGACATTCTCGTGTTTAGTGGCTCTTGGCAGGACCACCTCCACCACGTGCGTGAGACTTTCACCACCCTTCGGCGCCACCATCTCACCGTCAACCGGAAGAAATGCACTTTTGGTGCCACCACAGTGAGCTACTTGGGGCATACCATCTCCGCTAACGGCGTGGCGATGGACGAGGATAAAATTCAGGCGGTCATCTGATGGCCGACCCCCGCCTCTCTTCGGGACGTTAGGGCGTTCCTCGGCCTCACCGGATATTATCGGCGCTTCATCAAGGACTATGGGGGGTTGGCCCGCCCTCTCACCCAGTTGCTGAAAGCCTCGGAGGAGGGCCCTTCATCAAAGCCGCTGGCCGCCATGGCGGCGTTCGCCGTTCTACAGGCGGCTTTGGTGCAAGGGCCGGTTCTGGCCATGCCGGATTTCCGGCAACCGTTCATTGTGGAGTGTGACGCTTCGGGTGCCGGCGTGGGGGCCGTGTTGATGTAAGCCGGCCGACCTATTGCTTATTACAGTCGGGCGTTTTCTTCTGCGGTGCGCAGCCGCTCGGCATACGAGAAAGAGCTCATGGCCCTCGTGTTAGCGGTGCAGCATTGGCGACCATACCTCTTGGGCCGCCCCTTCGTGGTCCGCACCGATCATCATAGTCTCCGCTACTTACTTCAGCAAGAAATCGCCACGCCAACACAACAACTTTGGGTGGCCAAGCTTCTGGGCTATGACTTTACGATCGAGTTCTGCCCTAGCAAGACCAACTGAGCGGCCGATGCTCTCTCTCGCCACCCGCACGCCCCAGAATTGTCCGCCATTTCGCGCCCGGTTTGGGACGACGCCTCCGCCCTCCAGCAAGAAGTAGACCACGACCCCCACTTGGCGAATATTCGGGCGACATTACTAGTGGACCCAACAGCGCGGCCGCCCTATTCTCTCATTGGAGGCCAGCTGTTCCATCGGGGCCGCCTAGTCCTATCGGCAACCTCCTCCCGGATCCCACAGCTACTAGCCGAGTTCCACTCCACCCCTTCGGGGGGCCACGCAGGGGCATTTCGTACGTATCGACGGTTAGCCGCATCGCTGTACTGGCCACACATGCTCCGCCAGGTGAAGCCCTACGTGGCTGCCTGTTTGCCTTGTCAGAAGGAGAAATATGAGACGATGTTCCCCAGCGGCCTCCTGCATCCCCTGCCGATTCCCGAGCGCATTTGGGAGGACATAACGATGGATTTCATCACCCGACTACCTCGTTCGAATGGGTTTGATTACATCCTGGTGGTCGTCGACCGTCTCACGAAGTACGCCCACTTCGTTCCTCTCCGTCATCCATACACGGCGGCCACCGTGATAGACAACTTCATCACAGAGATCGTGCGACTTCATGGTTTTCCCCGCTCCATCGTGAGCGACCGCGACCCGCTCTTCCTCAGTAGTTTTTGGACGTCTCTGTTTCGTCTCCCGGGCACGCGTCTCCGGATGAGTACGACATATCATCCGCAGTCGGATGGGCAATCCGAGGTGCTTAATCGGTGCTTGGAAACGTATTTGCGGTGCTTCATTGGCGAGAGGCCCAGATCATGGGTGAAATGGTTATGTTGGGCGGAATACTCCTATAATACGACCTACCACCGCGCAGCAAATACCTCCCCGTTCGAGACTGTTTATGGCCGACCTCCTCCTTCCGTGCTCCGCTATCTTCCGGGGGAATGTCCCGTCGCTAGCTTGGGCGACCATTTGTACGATCGGGACATTATCTTGGACAGTTTGAAGCATCACCTTCGGCGTGCACAATCCAAGATGGTCTCTTTTGCTAACCGGAAGCGCAGGGATCTTTCCTTCCAAGTGGGTGAGCGAGTTTTTCTCAAGCTTCATCCATACCGCCAGCTTACGGTCGCCCGCCGCCCTTGCCCCAAATTGGCCCCTCGTTTCTACGGGCCTTTTGATATCGTCAGTCGCATAGGAGCCGTGGCATACCGGTTCGCCTACCCGACAGTAGCCGCATCCACCCGGTCTTCCATGTTTCTCAACTCCGGCGCGTTATCAGCGACCACCCCGTCACCGACCATATACCGGACGACCCCGACTACGCCGTTGCCGAACCCCTATACCCGGAGACCATCATCGATCGGCGCCACCATACGCCGGGGAATCCCATTCCGGAAAAGATCCGGGTCGCATGGCGCAACCGCCCTCTCTCCGCCGCGACATGTCTACTGCGGGATGACTTTCAGCGCCAATTTCAGACGACGGTACTGTTACCGATATGCACGCGGAAGACACGCCTTGGCAAGTCTATTCGAGGAGGACGCGCGACAACTCGGGAGCGCACGACGCGGGAGTGCAAGCCGGGACGCAGGATGGCGGAAGGACCGAACCGGGCGGTTCGGGTGAGGCAGAATAGAGGACCGGCCTATGCAGTTTGTATCTTTATTTCTGAATGATGTATTTTATTTTTATGTTAAGTAGGAGTGTGGTGGATCCCTCCCTATAAAGGGATCACCTCGGGTTGTATGAACCATCTTTGGATCACTTAAGTTTATTGGGGCTGCTCCCCTTCTTCCCTCCAACCCTCTCTCTCTACCTCCCCCTTTCTGATCTCTCTCTCTGTCTCGCTATCGCTACCCTCCAGCCGACAGCCCGACGGACGTCCCTCTCCCTCGCTGTCGCCACCCTTGCCGGCTACCCGATACCCCAACGGTATCAGAATTTATGACTTGTAAATTCAAGCAATGGTGTAGATTGGTTATTAATGTCTTCACGTTAGGCTCAACTGACTTCTTAGACTAATCGACCTTGGGTTGACCTAGGTTCACTAGAACTAGCTTAAGATATATATATGTATAGATACTTATTTATTCCTCCTTATGTTAGGTTCAATTGTCATCCATAAATTCTGGAACGAGTGATTGAAGGATCAAGTGAAAAATGAAGAAGTCCTAGACACAAGTTTTAGTCTGCAATAGTCGAGTGAGTTTTCTCATAACAAAGTAACGTATATGTACAACCAGTACTCGTCGAGATACAGCTCGCAGCTACCTCGCCGGGGGCAACACTTCACCTCACCGTACATCAAGATCAGCTTGCCACATCTCGCCGTGTACCAGATTGACCTCACACAAGGGTGGGGCACACCTATGAGTAGGGGGTATGCCCCATGTCGTCGCCTATAAATACGACCCAATGTTGAGAGTAGAAGAACTGTTGCGAGGTCACTTCGCTCCCAGTGCCGAGACCTCGGCTACGCTCCCACCCGCTTTTGCCCCCTCTAAGACACCCGAGCCCCCTCGGTGACTTGTGAAGGCGCTTAGTGCGGAAGATCGTGAGAGGCTCTAGAGAATTCACACCGCGACGACCGTACGACGACCTGAATTTGAGCAGGAGGACTGTTTCCGCCCACCTTGCTAACACTCGGAGGTGACCAGTTCGTTCTACGAGGAGATGCTGATGGCTCCGGTCCCCGCCGGATTTCGCGAGCCGGACCTCCACTACTATTCCGTGCAGTACGACACGATCAACCACCTCCAGTGGTTCGAGGACGTTGTGTCGATTCACAATGCGATCGATGCTTTCAAGTGTCGGTTATTTACAATCACCTTCAATGGGAAAGCTCGCGACTTGTTTCACCAGTTCCCAGTGAACTCAATTTACTGTTTCAACGAGCTCTGCCGATGACTGATGTTGAGGTTCACCACTTGCAAGAAGAGGAAGAACGGGCCGCATAATCTCTTCGCGATCAAGCAGGGAACCAAGGAGACTCATAAGTACTATGGCGATCACTTCCAAGAGGTGGTTATAGAGATTCAGAACGTTTATGGGTTCACCCTCCAGCTCGCCCTGATGTGCGGATTGCATGAGGGTTTGTTCAAGTTGGAGGTCAACCGTGACCCCATGGTGTCCTTTGAAGAACTCATTGATCGAGCAAACTGGTACACTTAGGGCGAGGATACAAACTGAGCCTTCCTCGACTCCCTGACGCGCCTGACCTGCATAGAGCATCAGGAATCAACCAGGGAACGTCGACTCGAGGAAGCGAGGAGGATGGAGAGAAAACGGGAGGAGGAACATCGCTGGGCGCCGCAGCAAGGGCCGCTGCACGCGGAGAGAAGACCCGCACTCGCTACGAGGTCACCATGGAGGCCGCAGAGTGGACCTCACGACTTCGGGCGAGATCGCCGTTACTCGCCCGAACGACGCCAAGGCGACAAGCGGAAAGGGCATAACCCCTCCCCACCTCACTAGGCGATGACGATCGCTCGACGAGGAAGTCGCTAAGGAGGGCAAGCCAAACAACAATAACGTAGATGCGTATCGTCTTACTGCGACTTTCACAGGGAGGAAGGTCACGACATGACGACCTTCCGCGACCCGGTGGAGAGGATGAATCAGGAAGGAAGACCGACGGGAGGCGACCCAACGAGGCAAGAAAAGCCCCAGAACACCACGACCGAAGCTCGGGATCTGGGGAATTCTCGTGCGCGACTTCCCTGTGATGGATGCGAGGACATCAACACGCGAGGTAGCGTCATGGCGATCCACATGTGTGCGTATGTGTGTGTGTGTGGGGTGGGGGGGGGGGTCTCGCACAAATCCAACCTGAACATGATCTACTGGAGGGATGTCGTGTCCACCTCGCGAGCCTCTCCCTAGTTGGCGAGATCGTATTTTTTGTTGAGGACATACATGCGCATGACATCCCCTTCCATGGTGCTGCGGTGATCAAGGCGGCGATCGAGAACTTTGCGATTTCCCCGGTCCTGGTTGATAACAGGAGCTCCATGAACTTTGTTTTTTAAAAGGCCTTTGAGTCCATGAATACAGAGAAGGCAAGGGTTAAGTCTTCAGACGACCCCCTTTTTGACTTCCAATAAGAGAAATGAGGTCGAGGGAGGAGTCAAATTGGTGATCACCATGGGTGGCACCACGGAGACCTGTCGATTCATTATCGTCGACGCTCTGAACAGTTACAACACCATCTTTGACAGACCCTTCCTCAATGCCTTCCAATCTGCGTCATCCTCCTATCACCAATTTTTGAAGTGCAATATCGGGGGAGTGCAGATCCGAGTCCGGAGAGATCCGAAGGTAGCCCAAGAATGCTACCCAACACTTTCAACGTCGTCACCTGGAAGGAGGTAGATGCCGTTGACAAGACCTTGGAGGGAGCGACGCGCTTGGAAGTGGTAGAGGAGGCAGAGGAGGTCGAGCTAATGACCGACATAAGAGTCTCAGGGAGCATGAAGGTCAGCCAGGAGATGTCGAAATAGGGGAATAGGAGCTGGTCTCGTGCCTCTAGGACAATATCAACGTCTTCGCTTAGGACGCAACAGATATGCCCAGCATTGACGTCGATTACCACCGCCTCAACCTAGATCTAGACGTCCGCCCCATCTGCCAAAAAAGCGCGCCATTGCAATAACCCTGGCTAGGCCCATCCGTGAAGAAGTCAAAGCTATTCTGGAGATGACTGTGCCGAACAACACCAAAGAAGTTCAGCGAATGGCTGGAACGATCTTCAGGCTTAGTCGTTTTCTCTTCAAGTATGTGGAGAAAATCTCCCAATCCTTCAAAAGTTCTGAGCCAGTCAAAAATTTGAATGTACCCAGGAGTGCGAGGAGGCTTTCACAATCGACAATTGATCAGTGCCCCCTTACTACAGAGCCTGCGAGCGGGGGAGGACCTCTTTATATATTTGGAGATGGAGTAGAAGCACTGAGCTTCGTGTTGGTTCGGGAAGAGGGTGCCAGACAAATGCCCATATATTATGTGAGCCGAGTGCTGAAAAATGTTGACACGAGATACCCCATTCCGAAAAAGTTGGCTTACGCCCTTGTTGTGTCGGCCCAAAATCTTAGGTCGTACTTCTAGGCCCACACCATCAAAGTCATAACAAACCACCCCCTACGCAATGCCCTGGAAAGGACGGAGCACTCAGGACGATTGACCAAGTGGTCTGTGGAGCTTGGGAAATTCGACATGGTCTACGTCCCTTTAATGGTGTTTAAGGCGCCGACAGTAGCTGACTTTCTCGCAGATTTCAGGACCGCATTGGGAGAAGGGGAACATGTGTTGACTTCGTTTCGTAGGGATATGTTCGTCGACGGGGCTTCGTGGAAAAATTCCATAGGAATGGGTATGGTCCTCGTTAGCCCGAACATAGATAAGATCAAACAAGCGGTGGAGCTGCACTTTAAAGTCACCAACAATCAGATCGAGTATGAGGCCTTGATCGCCAGGTTGAGGATGGCGAAGAAGCTTGGAGTGCAGGACATCCAGGCTTAAACTAACTCTTCCGTGGAGAGTTTGAAGTCTGAGAGCCTGCTTTGCAACTAAACCTCGCCAAGGCGAAGGGGCTGATTGGGACATTCCGATCATTTGGCATTCAATACATGCGGAGAAGTGAGAATGGTGCGGTTGATGTACTTGCGAAGTATGTGCCAAATATAAGCGGAACCTTGACAGAACTCTTTTGACCAGCCATCGAAGAAGGAGAGTTGATGGAGACCGACCAGAAGCCTTCCTGGATCGATCCATTCGTGGAGTTCCTAACTACCGGGGAGTATCCAGAAGCAGTGGAAGACAAGTGGTGATTCCAGTTTAAGTAGGCCTACTATCTACTCCTGGACGGAGACTTTTATCGAAAGACCCTCTCTGAACCGTTGGCAAGGTGCGTAACAGAAGCGAAGGTGCCACGACTCCTTAAGGAGATACACTCGGGAGAGTGCGACAGTCACTCAGTGAGTCGTACTCTGGAGAAGAGTGTTGAGATAATGCTACTTTTGGCTAATCATTTGAAAAGATGCAGAAGAGTTCACTCGGTGGTATAAAAGTGTCAACTCTATGTGCTTCTTCAACTACAACCGACACATCACTTGAGGTCCATCACGTCTCCCTGGCCATTTGCAATATGTGGGATGGATTAGCTCGGACCTTTCCCCCAGGCTAGCGGGGAGCAGAAGTTCATCTTGGCCATAGTCGATTACTTTTCAAAGTAGATCGAGGCCAAGGCGCTTGCGAAGACAACAACCCAGATTATGAAAAACTTCATCTAGGGGAGATTGTGTCAGTATGGGTGCTCCTTGCCATCATAACCGACAACGACCATCAGTTCCCAAGCCTAAGTTTGGTGGAGTTTTGTGAGCATATTAGGGCGGATCTGTGATTTTCCTCTGTCCATCCACGTAGCAACAGGCGGTTGAAGGTTGCCAACAAGCTAATTCTGAACTTGCTGAAGAAGAAGGTGGAGAATTTGAAGGGAAATTGGGCGGAGTAACTTCCACCTATTCTCTGGGCTATGAGAACGACCCCGAACTCGGCCACAGGGGAAACTCCTTTCAGGCAATGATTATGGTGGAATTCGAGGTAAGGAGTCTTCAGGTGGTTGCAACAAGAGAAGAGGAGGAATGACAACTGGAGAACGAGGAGGCTCAGAAGATTTCTTTGGATCTCGTGGAGGAACTCAGGGACCTCGCCGCGATAAGGCAAGAAGAAATCAAGCGATGGATGGCCAGACTCTTCAACAAGCACGCCAGAATCAAAGAATTATAGAAGGGAGACCTCATCTTGAAGAAGGTTGGCACTGTCGGGAGATCAGCCGCCGTCGAGAAGCTCAACCTAATTTGGGAAAAGCCATTCCTGGTCCGCAAAGCGCTTCAAAGTCGTTGCTACCGCTTGTCATCCTACGAAGGTGAGGATCTCGGGAACACGTGTAATGGTGATGATCTGAAAAGGTATTACCCATGAAATCTCGCCTCTGAAGCACTTGAGGTAAATATTTTGTAGCATATTTTCCGCACAAATTCGGTAAGATCATGTGATTTATCTAACTCTGATGAATTCTCTATGAATTTTGATATATGGTTCTTTCTTGATAAAACTATAACAAATGGGCACCTCCCGATTCTCCGAGACGTCGGTCAAACCACTAAGTGACATGACTATAAATCCAAGCCTTTGCATCAACGATCGAGATCAACTTCCCCTTTGAACATTGGTTGTTTATCCTCGTATGGTGACACACGACGTTCTCAAAGAATCGAGAGAATTCTCCTCCAGAGTCTCTCATAGGGATACAGACCCTTCCGTTGCTCCTCTCGCAACTATTCAACCATGTGAATGGTCGCCGTCCCAGGGTGCATGACTCTAAATCCAACCATATGCATTGTTGGCCGATATCAGCTCCCTCTTGTGCGTTGGTTGCCTATTCCTCGGATGCTCGTTCCTTTCCGAGCGTTGACGGTCTGCTGAGAGACGGGACGAGGAATAACCTCCTAAGCGAGCTCTGTCGAGGTGAAGTCACCTAAATTTAAACGTGACTCACATAAGAAATAGCTCTCATGCAACTCGTACGACATTAAGCTTGCCTAAAATCCACCTCGCCAGAAACCCCGCGGACATGCAACAACCGGGAAAGTGTTGATTGTAAGTCCAACCTGGGACTGCGATGCGACATTCAGCTCGCCTAACATCCACCTCGCCAGGGACCCCGCGGACATGCTACAGTCTTGAGTGTATTTATCATAAGTGCAGACTGGGACTGCGACGTGACATTCAGCTTGCCTAAAATCTACCTCGTAAGGGCCCCGCAGACATGCGACAGCCGAGAGTGTGTTAATCCTACGTCCCGCCTGGGACCGCGATGTGACATTGAATTCGCCTAAAATCCACCTCGCCGGGGGCTCCGCGGACATGCAGTAGCCAGGAGTGTATTTATCCTAAGTCCCGCTTGAGACTGCAATGCAACATTGAACTCGCTTGAAATCCACCTCGCCATGGGGCCTTGTTGCCCATAGGTAAAAACACTTAGTGAAAAAATTGGATGGTTTCCTTCTTGACGCACGACCTCAGCAGCGAACTCAAAACTCAATGAGCCTAAGAGCCTAAGAGCCTAATAACATCGACAACGAACTCACGACTCAACAAGCCTAAGAGCATAATGACCTCGGCAACTAGCTAACTCAATGAGCCTAGGAGCCTAAACGACGCGGCAAAAATTTAAAAGTAAGATTCAAAACCTTTTTTATAAACATATCAAAAGTTTTATATAGATGGTCGCTTCGCGACATGTGGTCAAAATTACAAAAAGCAAAAAAAAAGCAAGTATCAGCAAGTCTACAGTTAATCAACATGGACCTCGTCACAATCGCCTCCACCCCCTACGCTGCTCTTGCCACTTCCACTCCCGTTACCACTACCGCTCCCACTCCTTGAAGATGTCACCGACGATCTTGACAACAACGGGGAGGTGAAGAGCTCCGGGAAAAGGTTCTAGAAACCCAGGTCCTTGACAGCCGGGACCAGCCAATCTCATTGCGAGAAAGGAGTCAGCACGAGCTCCCCTGCCCAGATGGCGAGAGAACGACTCAGAGCAGGATCTCCAGTCGGGCGCTCCACGAGCTCCCTCCGCAGAGTAGCAAGCTCTGTCTCCTCGGCTAAGGTTCGCTTTGCTTCTTAAAAAAACATGAGATTGTCAGATCGCATGCACAACGAAAAAGATCAAGTCAAGTAAGAAGTGCAAACCATGCCTCGGTTCACGCAATAACAGTGTTCCGCTCGGAGGCGAGCTCCTTGGTCCTCTTCCGGAAGTATAGTAGAGATTGGGTCGTCGCGTGACTCAGCTCGGCCCTCCGGAGGATGGAGCAGGACATCTGGAGAGCAAGGTCTTCTGGGTTGGCCCGCTGAGGTTCGCCGCATCGTCTCGACGTACAACGCGAAGCACACGTTGTATGTGTCATTGTTCCGCTCACCGTCCTCTCCCTCCAACCATGACTTTATGGGGCCTCGGTGATATCCCACGACTCGCCGCCCTCCCTGAAGTGCGGATCCGACTAGGGGTGCTCCTCGTTGGAAATTTCGGCGACACACGACGAATCCCTTTTATATGCGGTCGTCTTGCGTTGCTTCTTCTTCTTTCCCTCTTGAGGAGCCTCCCCGCCGACCACGACGACGAGCTCGTTCCCCTTTGGGATGACATTCAAAGGTCGCTTGGGGACGACGCAGTTACTTGCAAAGGAAGAAGTCAGACATACCTACTCGCCAAAAAGAAGGCACCCCTAAGGAAGAAAAGCTTACCTCCTCTCCCGGGGTCACCCAGGTGACCCAATCGACGTGCTCCCGGTAGTAGTGTGCGTCGAAGACCTTGTTCTGAAAGACCGAAACAAGGCCAAACTGTCCCCTGTCACCTCGGGGATCCGAAATGTCGGTGGCCCGTGGGACATCGGGATGGCGGGGACCTCGCCGAAGTCCCATCAGATGAACATGACCTTCTCTTCCCACCGGTGGACCTTGTTCGCTGCATTCTTCAACTTCATGGACTGGGTGGTGAAGTAGGCGACCCCTTTTTTGGTGCCCTTCATGATGAAAAGATTATTGAAGACCGCGAAGTCCCAAGGGACTCTCGACTCCCTAAGGAACATCACAAACGAGATCACGGACGCGATCCTGTTTGGGTTCACCTGGGTGGGAACTAGTTCGAAGTGACGAAGGATTTCCATCACCTGGGGCCAGGGGGAAGGTGCAACCCATGCGCGAAGTGTTTCAAGGAGAAAACGAGCTCCCTTGGGCGAACCATGTTGAGACGCTCATCTCCAACAAGGCGCCTACCGCGAAGCCCGATGGGAAAAACCTCTCCCTGAATAAGACCAGCTCGCCATCATCAATGACGGGCTTGGGAAATGTCGTGCACGTAGGGAAGAGAGCGGCGCACTGACAACGAGTTTCGGAAGTCATGGCGGACTAAAGAAGATCTCGCTGACAGAAGCGATTTGGCGACGTGTAAACGTGGAAACAACTAAGGACCCCCTATTTACAGGAGGAGGGGGTGGAAGCCCAAGTGACGATCACCTCGCCGTGTTATGCGAGGCAATGACACTTCGTCAAAAAAGTTGGGATACTCCTCGCCATGTCAGCATCGCTATGTTTTTTGTTTTTTAAACATTCACCTTATCAAATGTAAGAACAGATCACCTATAAATACTGAAGACCAAACAAACCAAAGTGTAGAGTCACATATCGCAGACCATCTCAATACATAACGAATGCATTTACCTCACAAGAAAGGTCAAGGTTTGAAAAATAGAATAAGCAGTTTAAGTTCGTTATTACAGGCTAAGAGATGCAAGAAATAAAGAAAAAAAGTAGCAGTTGAAGGTCCTCCGTGGATCCGGAGTACAAGTATGATGAGCCCGGTAGCCGAGGCTGGTGGCATTCTGGAGCAGGGCCAGGGTTTGCTCGAGGTGCTGCTCGCCCTGGCAGACCAAGTCCAGTATCCGCTCCTGCTCTGATGTCGTCCCAGTGGCGCGCACGGTCCTCGTGAGGTCCACTACCAGATAAATGACCTGCTAGCGGAGCTCGCTGATGTGGGTCCCTTGGAAGGTGATCTCGAAGTAGTGGTCTTCCGTTGCTGCAGGCGGAGCTCATACTGCTCCGTCAGGGCCACCTGAGCTTCTAGGGTGGTGAGGCAGCTCCCCAGATTGGAGAGCTCCACCACGTATATCCGCGACTCCATGGCACTGACGAAGGCAACCAGACGGATCTGGAGATCTGCGAAGGCTGACGGACCTCTTATCGAGACAGACAGGGCGACGATGTGGTCGAACGGACACTGACTGGGCCACTACGACTGCACTGACTTTGTTGGTCGCGCCTCACTAGCAGGGGCTGCGCCCTCGGGAGGAGTATCTACAAAATCGCAAAGTCGGCGCACTACACTCGCCTAATACAGGACTCAGGTAATCCAAAGGACTTCCAGGATTCCGTGATCCAGATGGCACTTCGGAGGGCACACCAATCTGCTCGAAGGAGGTTGGATCCTTCCCAGCTGGAGTCTCGATGTTCGTGGGTGTATTCACCTCACCACATGAAGTTTTGACAGAGGCGTCGGCCAGCCAGAAGCTCGAAGGAGACCTCCTTGGCCCTCTTCAGGCCTTATTGAGTGGGTCAGTCTCACGAGACGTTGAGGGCTCGGTCCTCTTCCGCGAGCTTAATTCTTTGTTCGGGTCAAGCATCGACTCAGTACGAATCCTAGCTGAAGGACTACGGAAGGAAGTACTCACACATACCCGTTGACAGGGTCTTGAACACGCTGCCACCAACATCCACACTAAGAGGAGTCAGGTCGTCCATGTCAAAGAGTTCGTGGAGGGTCGCCTGCTCCATCACCTAAGAAGAAAAACCTCACGCGCCAGCAACGAACATAACTATGGGACTTGTCATTCAGATACCCATTCAATGCGGTCCTCTCCTCAACCTCGCTCCTAGTGACGTCATCTTTTGGGCGAGAGGACACTGACCTTGGTGTAGCCACCTCGGGGGCATCACCATGCTTCAACTCGGAGGGGTGACGCTTCGAGGATTCGTCCTGATGGGCCGACTTTTGCTTCTTCTTCTTCTTCTTCTTCTTTTCCTCCTTCTGGACGCGACCAGGATTTGCCGAGAAGGCATTGATGAATGAGCCCAGGGTGTCCATGTCCCTCTTAGATGAAGCTCTAGAAGGCACGATTCGAAGGGGCCCGAGGCCTTATTTATATAGATCACCCCGCTTGTCGAGGCCTTGACCTCGTACATTTTTTCAACATCATTAATGAGCCCGAAAAAGTAGGGATTGTGTACATCAGTACTCATCGAGATTTGACGTGGACGACCAAGAGAGAAAATTACCATAATACCCCCACAGAGGGCGGCTCACAATCACCTCGCCGACAGCTCACAACCCACCTCACCCGGGGCAATACTTTACCTCACCGAACATCAAGATCAGCTCGCCACATCTCACCGAGTACCAGATTAACCTCGCACAGGGGTGGGGCCCACCTATGGGTAGGGGTTATACCCCCTGTCGACACCTATAAGTACGACCCAATGTCGAGGGGAAAAGATAGTGCGAAGAACCCACAAAAGACGTCGCCTAGAACTCGCAAGCTCTCTACTGCACACTTGGAGTCTGCCTTCGCTCAACCTAGCATATCGTTTTGTTTGGAGGGGGAATTCCTTTACACTCCCGGGTGTGCGATGAGACCTCTTAGCTTGTGCCTAGCCGGCATTTGGAGTCATTTGAGTAGCAGAATTCTTGTCTTTCCTGTTTTCACTCATAGGCCCGTGGGTTTTGCTTTGGTGGGCCAGTAACCTCAGCCCATAACTAAGCTCAAAGTAGGCTTTCTTTGTTGTTATGTTTGCTCGCCAAGCTACCAACTAGTTGTAGTTGAAGAAGAATTCTTGTAAGCAACGATGATGTAGGAGGATACTTGGTGTAGTGGGGCTTTGGTTTGTCAGTAAAGACTTAAAATCCTTTTATCCATTTCATATAGTGAAGCTTGATAGTCCCTCTCACATGTACTTAATTACTTAGATTAATTGAAGCACAAATCTCTGTCCTTTATTTCTACTAATTTACTTTAATTGTTTCAGATTGCATCATTTTCAACAGTTACAGTTATGACATCAATGACGTATGAGTGAAAAGTGATAAAAATTCTTCTTCAAAAGACAAGATTTCAAATTTAAAGTTTTTTATTCTTGTTTTTTGGATGAGTGTGCACTTCGAAAACTAAGGAAGGTCTTTTTTTGAAGGCTAGTCTTTCAAAGGCGAGAAGGGAATTCAAAACTAAAAAGTTGATGCTTATAAACACTAATATTGGAGATTATCCGTTGTGATGTTTCTCGTTGGCTAATATAACACTTGCCTTTATTAATCGCTTAACTTGAAAGATGCCATCTTTTTTCTTGGGAAGTATAATTGATGTCTTTAATATTTTTAGGAAGTGGAAGGTTTCAACCGTAATAAATATGGAGTAAAATTAAAGGCCTAAGATTAGATAATAGATGTGATTATGATGACAAAAGTCTCAGTAAATTTTGTGCAACTAGTCGATTCATATGCATAGGACTCTCAAATGAGAGGAAGATTGTTGACATATGTTACCCAAGGGAGAAAACACTTGCAATACGAAATAAACTGGGATACAATCACAAGGTATACTCATGCCAAACTTCAGGAGGCTGGTTCTCCTAGAAGCCCCTCTCCAAATGGGAGATCTCAAACCTAAAACATGAAAAGATCCAACCTAACTCCCAAGCCACCTCCTTATATAGGGAGGGGGCTCACATAACACTTACCTAAAACCATACTATTTAACAAATAAAAAATACAATAATGATACGCGCTCGCGTAACAATACATCCCGTCAGAAAATCGACGTTGACCCCAAGGTCGAAGTGTCGCCCACCATCTAGTAGTGATATGCCCGCGGGTGGGTTGCCGCAGAGGTGCCCAGAGCCCCGTCCGGTGGTACGTCCGTGATCATAAGGGCGTCAAAGTCAGTCGTGTTGATCTCGTCCATGTCATCCCCGATGAGGAACAGGAACTCCTTCAAAGGACAATCGTGAGTAGGCGAGTAAGGTTTCTTGCAACGGTAGCACAGACCTTTGCTTAGTAAGTTATTGTACTCCTGGTTGGAAAGGCAGTGAGTAGGGGTATGACGGTTGTTGCGTGGGCCCATAATGGTTGGCGAGGTAGAGGAGGTGGCGGTGGTGGATGTTTAGACGGGGAGGAAAACATGGTTGGTAGGGAGGCAGTGGGGAAGGAAGGTCCCCGGATGTCACTAGGTTTTCAGCCTCCACTAATGGGGAGAGGTCCATGGCTTGGTTGACAGTTAACGGTTGGAGGGTGCAGAGGCGGGCTCGAATATGTGGTTGTAAGCCGTGCATGAAGTAGCCCAAGTAATGGTTGGGTGGAAGACTTGGAACATGGGTGACCAATTCGATAAATGCATCAACGAATGAGTCAATGGAGCTGGTCTGGCGGACCCCGCAAAGGCGCTCGATCATGGAGCCGGAGTAGCGGTGATCATACCGCTGAATGAGGGTCTCTGTGAGAGTTGTTCAGGTGAAGCTGGGAGAGGACTGACGAAGCCAACGGATCTAATGGAGGGCGGATCCTTCAATGCCGATAATTGTTGTGGAGACCTGCTGCGTCTGAGGAGTCCGGTGAATGCCAAAAAACTGTTCGGCGCGGGCAATCCAATCGAGAGGTTAATCCCGTTGAATGTGGGGATGTCGAGGCGTGGAAGTTGCAGAGGAAGCGATCCCGCCAATGCAGGTTCTTCTGGGATCAATGTGCTGGGGGATCCCAAGGCAGAGGCGGCAGTAGGCTCGGAGTTTTGCCCGGGTTGCAACTTATGGAGCATGACCATAATCGAAGTGAACTGCTCGGCTTGGGTCTTGAGACGAGAGTTGATGGTGGTGAGGGCGCGTTCGAGGGCTTCCACGCAGGGTTCTATCGGTCGCCGACCCTTTGGCATATGAAGAAGAGGGCCCAAGATCTGGAGGTTCGAGATAGGGCGCTGGAGCCGGCGGAGAGGAGAGGAGGAACGACGGGAGCGGGTCGGCGCTGCGGTCGAAGGAGCTGGTAGGCGAGGGCTGGTGGACAGAAGCTTGCGGCTAGGTCTTGCGGACGGACGAAGCAGGTTGGGGTCGCAGATGGGGCGAAACTGACGAAACTGGAGCTGGATCCCGGCGGGCGACCGAAACATGCACGTTGCAGGCGTCGGAGGCAACGACCGACGCAGTCGGCGCAGACACCGACTAGGGTTGGAGTGGGCGAGCAGTGTAGGAGAGGGTTGGAAGTCAGGCGTCGGAGGCGGACGACCCTTTTCTGCACCATACAGAATCCTAGCGTAAAGGCGATCCCGCGCAGAGAGCGACAAAGAGATTTGAGCGGAATGAACCCGGCGGCACGCGAGGCAGGCAGGGAGGCGAGGTCGGACCAATGTTACCCATGGGAGAAAACACTTGCTATACGAAATAAACTGGGATACAATCACGAGGTATACTTGTGTCAAACTTCAGGAGGCTGGTTCCTCCTAGAAGCCCCTCTCCAAATGGGAGATCTCAAGCCTAAAGCATGAAAAGATCCAGCCTAAATCCCAGGTCACCTTTTTATATAGGGAGGGGGGGGGGGGGGGGGGCTCACATTACACTTACCTAAAACCATACAATTTAACAAATAGAAAATTCAATAATGATACGCGCGCGTGCGTAACAACATACATATGAGATTGAAAATTGTCCCACGTCTATAGTAAAAAAGAAGAGTATTTTTTATATATTACCAATGACCCTTACCAGTTGGCTTAAGTTTTGGTTGATGGGTATCCATCTATTAGTATATTGGGCTCTACTTAAGGCTCACTTTTTCTTCTTCTTAACAAGTTTATCTGTCAACAAGTATATCCGACCCTATGTTAGTGCAACGATGAGCTTCACACGCACTACCAGCGGGCTACACCCGCTCCCAACTGAGAGCCCGCCCGCCGCAGACTGTGCTCGCCGTCGGTTTTCAAAAATCCTTATAAAATCAGGTGATCTGCAAATATTGGCTAGAATGTGGTCTGCGGATAGCGGCCAGTGCAAAACTGATTGACTATTTGCAGATCAACATGGCCTGCGAATAGTGGCCATCGTAAAACTGTTTTGCTATTCGCAGACCAACGCGGTCTGTGAATAGCGGCTAACGCAAAACTGATTGACTATTCGCAGATCAAATTTGGTTTGCGAATAACGGCCAACGCAAAACTGATTGACTATCCGTAGACCAACGCGGTATACGAATAGCGGCTAGCGCAAAATCCGTTTGGCTATTCGCAGACCATTGTGGACGGTCCGTATTTTTTGATGCCATCACGGATAGATATGATTTTCTCAATGACTTTTTAATTCCATCAATTTTGAAGTCATCCATACTTCTTTTTAGAATAGTATAGATATAGATGATATATATACATACGAGTGCCCGACATGGGGCTCCGCCCCTACGACCAAGCGCGACAGTACCCGGCCGACGACGGCGGGCTTCGCCCGCCCCTGGCCCGATGCTGTCGGGCGGCCTTCGACCGCGTTCAGAGCTAACGCAAAACTGATTGATATTCGCAGACCAAATTTGGTTTGCGAATAACGGACAACGCAAAACTGATTGACTATCTGTAGACCAACGTGGTCTGCGAATAGCGGCTAGCGCAAAATCTGTTTGGCTATTCGCAGACCATTGTGGACGGTTCGTATTTTTTGATGCCATCACGGATAGATATGATTTTCTCAATGACTTTTTAATTCCATCAATTTTGAAGTCATCCATACTTCTTTTTAGAATAGTATAAATATAAATGTATATATATATATCTTTATTATATAAAACAATAAGCATATCTTGAGGCACACCATTGATTGAATCTGGGCCGTTAGATGGGGCTGCTTCAAGTAATGGTCATCGGATTAAAGAGATCGGGTCTGCCATTAGCCAAACCTCCAAAAAAACCAATCCTCCAACTCCCAAAATCCCGACTTCATCTTCCGCCAGAAATTCGCCCACATGCGCCTTCACTGTTTCACCACGCTGCCGCCGGCGGAGCCACCGGCGGCCTGACCGGACCCCACCGGGGGGGGGGGGGGGGGGGGTTCGCCGGCCACCGACGAACTCGCCGCCGGTTGTTCGGCGGCGAACGGGCAGGGCCACCGCCGGCGGCGGCCCTGCCCGTAAGCTCCAGTTTTGGGGCTCACGGGCGGTGGCCCTGCCCGCTCGCCGCCGAACAACCAGCGGCGAGTTCGCCGGTGGCCGGCGAACTAGCCGGTGGGGTTCGGTCAGGCCGCCGGCAACTCTGCCGGCGGCGACAAGGGCAAACGTGACTAGGCGGCGGAAGCGGAAGGGAAGGGATTTTCACGGTTTAGTTATATTCTTTATTTTATAAATTAAGTAATATTAATTTATTTCATTTCTTTGTTTTATTTTACAATTTATAATTAAATCAATTATATTCTAATAAGTAATAACTAAATAATTAAATCAATTCTAATAAATAATTAAATTAATTAATTCTAATAAATAATTAATTCTATTATTATTTTATAATTTATTTTATAATTTATAATTTAAAAATTCTAAGAAATAAAATTTTAAATACTTTTGAATTTTCAAAATTTAAATATCAGTCGGGGGGGGGGGGGGGGGGCGAGGCCCGCCGGGAGCGGGCGAAGCCCGCTTGATGCTAAGCGGGCAAAGCCCGCTTGACTGCAGGCGAATTCCGCTTGATTGCGGGCGAAGCCCGCAGCGACGCATCGAGAACGGGCGAAGCCCGTTCGAAGATGCTAGTATATATATACATACGAGTGCCCGAGACGGGGCTCCGCCCCTACGACCAAGCGCGACAGTACCCAGCCGGCGACGGCGGGCTTCGCCCGCCCCCGGCCCGATGCTGTCGGGCGGCCTTCGACCGCATCCAGACGAGCTTCTCCCGCCTCCGCACGGGCTTCGCCCGTGCTCGATGCGTCTGCGGGCTACGCCCGCAACATATACATATGAGTACTCGAAATGACCGTAAAAAAATATACATCAATATTATAATATTTATTTTGTACAAAAATATACATATATACTTAAACATATTTTTTTTTCTCTGAGAGACCCTCCCCCTCTCTCTCTTTCCCTCTCCCCCCTCTCTCCCCCTCTCTCTCCTCTCTTTCTCTCTCTCCCTCTCTGACGTAGGGTAAGACACTAATGAACACCTAAGGCTAGATGCAAGTGCAAATGCAAATGTCCGGCGAATTCAAACTTGCAAAACAATATTTATAAACCATATAACTAGATTTTTCCACAATTGAATTAAAGCAATTTAAAACCAAGGTAACAAAGAGAAACGTATGAGCGCGAGAGTGCGCGAAAACAAATACTAATTAAATAGGAAATTACAAAGACGAAATGACCGAAGCAAAACTTACAAACCACTATCTCTACAAGTAGAGAACAATCACGAGATCCAACGGTAAAGAAATCAACACACAAACCTTGATTACCACTACTATAAATAGGGGAGGGCTGGAGGCGCTTCAAGAGGGCTATCCGGGGCAGATTTCAACATTCAGGAGCTGACTGGGGCTGTCCAGAAACAAGGACAGCAATTAGGAAGGTGCTGGGAGGTATTTTTCAGCAATAAGCAACTGAGATTTGCTGTTCTGGAAGTCTGGACAGCAACCTGGAGGTTGGGGGTGGCTGTATGGGAGGGGAGGAGGCTCGGCAGGAGTTGTGGGTTGCTGTAGGGTGGCTGGGCAACACTCAGGCAGCAGTTCCGCGGGAGTTTTGGGCTGTTGGGTGATAGTAGATTGGGAATAACTTGGCGGTGGCTCCACGAGAGGGGAAGAGGCAGGGAGATGGGCTGGATTTAATTGGGAAAGGCTGGCTGCAGTTGGGGCAGCAATTGAGGATCCAGCCAGCAGAACTCCACGTGAAAATGAGAGGAGATATTGAGGGGGGGGGGGGGTCAGTTATGGGAGGAGGAAAGGCTGAGAGTGAATTTAGGAATTAACTCCCAAAAATGTAGGAAAGTGGGGAGGGAAGGGTAGTGGGAAGTTAGAATGTAGTTATGGTTGTTATGAGTGGTGATGGAGGTGTCTAATGGCTGGAGGTGGCCGGAGGTGGTTGCCGGTGGTAGTGGTGGTCGCCGAAGACGTTTTCCGGTGATCGCCGGAAAACGTCAAATGATGGAAGTAAGTGTGGGAGGTAAAGGGGAACCACCGTAGGTGGCCGGTGACGAACTCCGGTGATCGCCGAAGATGTGTTTGTGGGGCATTGAGGCTGTTTTGGAGGAGAAAATGAAGGAGATGGTGGTTCCACGGCTAGGAGGAAATGGAAAGATGGTTAACAGCCTCCAGGATAGGTGTGAGGCCCTTTTGGTCGGCTGTTTGGTGATGCTGACAGCAAACTGGAAGGGAGCAGTGGGTACGGAGGTGTTGAGGATGGGAGGTGAAGCTTTGGTGGGCTGTTGATTGGGGGGAAGGAGATGGCTGCTGTTATGGAGGAGGATGGTTGTTGCTTGATGGCGGGGGAGGAGGAGGGGTGGTGGAGTGGCCGGCAAAGGAGGTATGGCAAGGGGGAGGGCCGGTCAATTGGAGATGGGAGGGAGGAGAAGACCCGAGCTTCGCACCTGGGGTTCGGCTTCGGCACCGAGATGACCAAAGAAGGGGCTTCAATACTTCATTCTTCAATGCCTCAAATGAGAGCCCTCACCCTCTATTTATAGTTTTCTAAGGACCAATGAACGACTATGATTGGCCGAACACTATGACCCAAATAAAACATAATATTACAACTCAAAATAAAAAAAATGACAAGTGACAAAAATACAAAGTTCGTCGAGCCGCTCGAAATGAGCGGTCTCGATCATCACTGCGCCCGTAGTCGTCGTGAGTAGACCCGAACGGGTCGGGCGGGTTGCTCCCCATCAACTTCCCCCATCTCAGAATCATTCATCTTCGTAGAATGAAGATGATCATAATGTCGTCGTAGGGCGGGGGCGTGTCTCTCGAGCTCTGCTGCAGAAATCCAGGTATCATTGGTGAAGTGGCGGCCTTGCCAATGGACCAAGTAGCGAATTCTGTCCGGTGCTGGTACCAGCTCATGGGCCACGATCTCCGTAATGATGTCAAGCGAGCTGGTAGCCGAAGAAGAAGGAACTGCTGAAGGCGATGGAACTGCTGCGGACAATGGAACTGCTGATGACGATGGGACTGTTGCGGGCAATGGAACTGCTGATGGTGGTGGAGCTGCTGTCGACGAACGAGGTGCGGGAACTGGAGAAGCCGAAAGATCTCTCGGTGCCGAGGGCTCAGGTGGGAATGGAAGCTGGTGGTAGGCGAAGACTGCTGCTGAAGCGGTGAGGTGGAAGGAGGTAGTGGTGGTGACTGGGGCTGTAGTGGAGCGGTGGATGTAGATGGAGGTTGAGAGGATGTAGTGGTAGAGGGCGAAGGGTGCATATAATCATGCGGCTCAAAGTATGAAGTCAAATCTTCAACATTGAATACAGGTGAAATCCCCATACTTGGCGGGATATCCAGTTCATAAGCATTTGTTCCAATTCGCTTCAACACAGTGTAAGAACCCATTCGCTTAGCATTCAATTTTCGACCAGTTCCTTTCGGGAACCTCTCAGCGCGTATACGAACCATCACTTGTTCTCCTTCTTTAAAGCTTTTCATTCTCCTGTGACTATCGGCATACGATTTATAAATATCATTGTTGCAAGAAATTTTTCGCCGGACCGACTCATGCATGCCATGTATATGCCTAATGAAGGACTCAACTGACTCACTGGGACGAGGCTCTATAGGTAGGGGAATAATATCTATCGGCTTTCTAGGCTCATAACCTAAGACTACCTGAATGGACTCAATCCTGTGGTCCTATTCACCGAACTATTAAATGCAAACTCCGCCATGGGTAACACTGAGTCCCAAGAGGTGGTGTGGTCACCAACGAGGCATCGCAAAAGATTTCCTAAATCTTGTTTACGACTTCCGTCTGGCCATCCGTCTGCGGGTGGTAGGCAGATGAAAATAGCAGTGTCGTGCCAGTTTTTTTCCAGAGGATCTTCCAAAAATAGCTCATGAATCGGACATCTCGATCGGAGACGATGGTCTTGGGGAGACCATGAAGTCGAAAGATGTCCCGAATGAATAGTGAAGCAACGCGAGACGCGTCAGCTGTCTTGCTGCATGCAATAAAGTGAGTCATTTTGGAGAACCGGTCAACTACAACGAGTATGGAATCGTGCTTGCGTTGGGTGCGTGGTAATCCTAGCACAAAGTCCATACTAATATCCACCCAAGGCTGGTGTGGTACTAACCGTGGTGTATACAGTCCCGTATTTTGACGTGATCCCTTAGCCGTCTGGCAGATGTAGCAATGCCGGACAACTCGCGCAACGTCCCTATTGAGGGAGGGCCAATAAAAACGATCTTCCACTAGTGTTATGGTCTTATCCCTACCAAAGTGGTCTGCCGCACCACCGCCATGCATCTCCCAAACAAGATGATCTCGGAGGGATGTCCTGGGAATGCATAAAAGTGTGCCACGAAATAAATACCGGTCAGTAATCGAATAATCAAGAATGACCTCAGGTGGGTCCTGAGATAGAGCGGAGTATATCTCTGCAAAGTCTGGGCTTGACGCATACTCAGTGATCAAATGCTCAAATCCCGTGACCTCAGTGGTAAGAGTGTGAAGTAGGCCCACCCGGCGGCTAAGTGCGTCCGCGGGTTTGTTCTCAACACCCGCTCGGTGTTTAAGAACATAGTGAAAGTCCTGCATGTACTCTATCCACTTGGCGTGTCGGTGACTCAATTTTTTCTGGGAGTCCAAATAACGTAAGGCCTGGTGATCTGAATATAACACGAACTCTCGTGGGAGGAGATAGTGTCTCCAGTGCCTCAATGATTGCATTATCGCATAGAACTCCCTGTCGTAGTTCGAGTACCTCTGTCGGGCGTCATTCAGCTTCTCACTGAAGTAAGAAACTGGATGACCCTCCTGACTGAGTACTCCTCCTATGCCTACGGCGGAGGCGTCGCAAGCAACCTCGAAGGCTCGACCAAAATCAAGTAATCGAAGTACCGGAGCCGTGGTCAACTTCTCCTTGATGTCCTCAAATGCTCGAGTGGCGGCAGGTGTCCACAGAAAATCTCCCGTACGAAGGCACTCGTATAGGGGGCCATGATGGTGCTGAATCCTCTGACAAAGCGTCTATAAAATGTGGCCAATCCGCGGAAGCTTCGAGCCTCGTGGATATTCGTGGGGATTGGCCAATCTCTGATGGACCTAACTTTGTCGGGATCTACGGACACGCCTGAGGCAGAAATGATAAACCCTAGAAAGTGTACAGACTCAGATAAGAAGGTGCACTTCTTCAGATGGATATAGAAGTGCTCCTCTCGGAGGATATCAAAGAGCAATCGAAGGTGCTTGAGGTGCTCTCCCTGAGTTGACTGTAAACTGGGATATCATCAAAATAAACTACGAGGAACTTGCCCATGTATGGGCGCTAGATCTGTGTCATCACACGCATGAAAGTGCTAGGGGCGTTGGATAGCCCAAAAGGCATAACCAACCACTCATACAACCCGTCCTTCGTCTTAAATGCTGTCTTCCATTCATCACCCTCTCTGGCCCTGATCTGATGGTACCCGCTCCGAAGATCATGCTTTGAAAAGATCTGGGCACCTGACATGGTGTCAAGGAGGTCATCGAGTCGAGGAATGGGGAATCGATACTTAATTGTGATCTTATTGATAGCACGACTATCTACGCACATACGCCAGACACCATCCTTCTTAGGGGTAAGAAGGGCAGGTACGACACATGGACTCAAGCTTTCTCTAATAAACTGCTTTCGCAGTAGGTCAGCGATCTGAGTCCGGAGCTCTTCGTGCTCATCGGGGTTCATACGATAATGAGGAAGATTCGGTAGAGATGAACCCGTAACAAGATCGACCGCGTGCTGTATATCTCGCAGTGGGGGTAGCTCATCAGGGAGCTCCTCAGACATAATGCCACTGTACTCATCTAGGAGGCGTCGAACATCAGGTTGGACAGACTCTAAGTCCACAATGCCTTCATAGTCTGAGAAGCAGCAACGACGTAAATGAGGCCTGTGTCTAGACTCTCCCTGGTGAACTCACTACGACGCAGGATATGTACAGGTCTAGGGGCTCTTGTAGTAACCGAAGGTTCGACCCTCCCCTTTGAGGGATCTCTGGGTTGGGTCGGAGACAATGTGATCTTGCGGCCCTTGTCAAAGAAGACACAAGTGTTGGACCGTCCATAACAAGTCACGTATCTATCATAAAGCCAGGGTCTGCCCAACAAAACATGTGCAACGTCCATGGGAATGACGTCGCACCAAACTCTATCCTCGAAGGAGGCGAGCTGAATCGGAACCTGACACCTCTGGGTGACCTGGATCGCTGTTTTATCTACCCAAACAACACGGTACGGATGTGGATGAGGCTCTGCCTTAAGTTTCATACGCTCAAGCCCCTTTTGGGCTATAATATCCACACAACTACCGGCGAGTTTGCAGGGCCCACCTGCACTCGGGAAATAAGTGTAAAAGATTGTGGTCCGCTTCCAATCCTCATCCGTACGGGGGGTGTGCAGTAAGCGGCGGATGACGCCCAACTCGAGTGCTCGGTCGGCCTTGTCCTCCCAACCTTCTTCTATGGCCATGAAGATCTCCTCCTCCAGTGGTTTTGCGGGGTCAGATATAAGGTCAGGCTCCTCCTCAATAAGCAGATTTCGTGTGGGGCACTGCGCCGCCACATGGCCTCTACCCTGACATCTATAACACTGGATCCCGGGCTTCGGGGTCCCGGTGGCAGTGGAAGTGGCTCTCGTATCTTTGGGAGTACGGGGAAGCACGTAAGGGGTGGATCCCTGCTGTGGGGGCCTCCTAGGGGCAGGACCATCAGACTGTGAAGTAGGTCGCCTCGGGCCTGTCACGCGTAAGTACTGCTCATACTCTAATGCGAGCTGATAAATCTGCTCGACTGTCTCTAAGCAATGAGGAATGAGCTCTCTACGAATGTCTGCCCTCAGTCCGGTCCTAAAGCAGGAGGCCGTCATTATATGCTCTTCCATGACATCACTCCTCACAACAAGCTCATCAAATCGAGTCATGTACTCGGCTACAGATAGGGTGCCCTGTCGTAGGGTCAGTAGCTACTCTAAGAGCTGGCTACGATACGAAGCGGGGAGGTATTTTTCTCTAAGTTTCTGCTTCATATCGGCCCATCAGGTGATGGGGTCAAGGCCCTCTCTATCTAGGGAGCGCTCCAAACTCGTCCAGTAAACTTTGGCCTGCCCAAGTAATTTCATCTTGACAAACCTTACTCGCTTCTCATTGCTCATCTCGAATCAGTAAAAATAGTTGTCCATTTCTAACAACCAATCGCTAAACGCTTTAGGATCTAACTGCCCGTCAAAGGATGGGGCATCGATCCGAATACGACGGGTAATATCATCCTCATAACCTCTGGGGGCATCATATCGACCCATGTAGTCATCTCGGTCATAATAGTATCGAGTGTCTTGACCGTGATGACCTCTACGAGTTGGGTATCGTGGTGGAGGCTGCTCCTCTGGGGGAGGAAGAGCTCGGCCTCCATTGGGGTTCCTATAACGATTGTTGGCTTCCCCTGGGGCCTCCTGGGCGGGCTGGGGAGCCTGTGCAATTGGGTTGTGGAATATTCGATCTGGGGCGTATGCAGGAGTAGGAGTTCTTTCTCTTTCACGACGACCCTCTTGTTGGACAACTTGTGGCCTAGTGGACCTTACTGGACTGGGAGACCTACTGGACTCTAGATCCTCTACTCTAGTGGTGAGGTTTTGAAACTGCTCCCTAATCTCGTGCAATTGTGTGCCCACTTGATCGAATCGATCCTCCAAAAATTTTTGGAGATTGGACATAATCATATCAGTGTTAGAACTGGTAGTAGCCTGACTGTGTCGAGGCGTGGACTTCGACATCGCTCGTCTATATGCCTTACCGTTACGTAACATGCAATGCAGCCCAAACTGGGCTCTGATACCAAACTAACGTAGGGTAAGACACTAATGAACACCTAAGGCTAGATGCAAGTGCAAATGCAAAAGTCCGGCGAATTCAAACTTGCAAAACAATATTTATAAACCATATAACTAGATTTTTCCACAATTGAATTAAAGCAATTTAAAACCAAGGTAACAAAGAGAAGCGTATGAGCGCGAGAGTGCGCTAAAATAAATACTATTTAAATAGGAAATTACAAAGACGAAACGACCGAAGCAAAACTTACAAACCACTATCTCTACAAGTAGAGAACAATCACGAGATCCAACGGTAAAGAAATCAACACACAAATCTTGATTACCACTACTATAAAGAGGGGAGGGTTGGAGGCGCTTCAAGAGGGCTATCCGGGGCAGATTTCAGCATTCAGGAGCTGACTGGGGCTATCCAGAAACCAGGACAGCAATTAGGAAGGTGCTGGGAGGTAGTTTTCAGCAATAAGCAACTGAGATTTGCTGTTCTGGAAGTCTGGACAGCAACCTGGAGGTTGGGGTGACTGTATGGGAGGGGAGGAGGCTCGACAGGAGTTGTGGGTTGCTGTAGGGCGTCTGGGCAACACTCAGGCAGCAGTTCCGCGGGAGTTTTGGGCTGTTGGGTGATAGTAGATTGGGAATAACTTGGCGGTGGCTCCACTAGATGGGAAGAGGCAGGGAGATGGGCTGGATTTAATTGGGAAAGGCTGGCTGCAATTGGGGGCAGCAATTGGGGATCCAGCCAGCAGAACTCCACGAAAAAATGAGAGGGGATATTGAGGGGGGGGGGGGTCAGTTATGGGAGGAGGAAAGGCTGAGAGTGAATTTAGGAATTAACTCCCTAAAATGTAGGAAAGTGGGGAGGGAAGGGTAGTGAGAAGTTAGAATGTAGTTATGGTGGTTATGAGTGGTGGTGGAGGTGGCTAATGGCTGGAGGTGGCCGGAGGTGGTTTCCGGTTGTAGTGGTGGTCGCCAGAGACGTTTTCCGGTGATCGCCGGAAAACGTCAAATGATGGAAATAAGTGTGGGAGGTAAAGGGGAACCACCGTATGTGGCCGGTGATGAACTTCGGTGATCGCCGGAGATGAACTCCGGTGATCGTCGGAGATGTGTTTGTGGGGTATTGAGTCTGTTTTGGAGGAGAAAATGAAGGAGATGGTGGTTCCACGGCAAGGAGGAAATGGAAAGATGGTTAACAACCTCCAGGATAGGTGTGAGGCCCTTTTGGCCGGCTGTTTGGTGATGCTGATAGCAAACTGGAAGGGAGCAGTGGGTACGGAGGTGTTGAGGATGGGAGGTGAAGCTTTGGTGGGCTGTTGATTGGGGGGAAGGAGATGGCTGCTGTTATGGAGGAGGATGGTTGTTGCTTGATGGTGGGGGAGGAGGAGGGGTGGTGGAGTGGCCGGCCAAGGAGGTATGGCAAGGGGGAGGGCCGGCCAATGGGAGATGGGAGGGAGGAGAAGACCCGAGCTTCGCACCTGGGGTTCGGCTTCGGCACCGAGATGATCAAAGAAGGGGCTTCAATACTCCATTCTTCAATGCTTCAAATGAGAGCCCTCACCCTCTATTTATAGTTTTCTAAGGACCAATGAACGGCTATGATTGACCGAACACTATGACTCAAATAAAACATAAAATTACAACTCAATATAAAAAATGACAAGAGACAAAAATACAAAGTTCGTCGAGCCGCTCGAAATGAGCGGTCTCGATCATCACTGCGCCCGTGGTCGTCGTGAGTAGACCCGAACGGGTCGGGCGGGTTGCTCCCCATCACTCTCTCTTCTCTTTCAAAATAATATTTTTTTATTAAAAGGGTAATTTGGGAACTCCTAATGTTTAACCAAAGACATCTTTTCCCTTTTAATATAGTATAGATGTATATATTCTCATGTCTTGTGGCTTCTATCATGGTTATGCAATGTTTAAGAATGGGTGACTCCCAGATTGGATCAATATGTTTGCATTTGATTTTGATACGTGACATTACTGATGATCCAAAAGTATAGGTTAGTAAGTAAAATAAAATGTGCTCATATTTAACGATATGGTGGCAAATGTGTTTCTACTTTCTAGAGTTGCTCTGCTGGCCTAACTAGAAACTACAAAATATAAAAATTAATAAAGCTCAATATTTGCAGGGGGGGTTGCCAATGTATGTTGCAACCCGTGCTCTGTACAGCCTGAAGCCGCCAACAGTATTTGTACCTCCTTGTATTGAGGCAGATGTAGAGAAGCTATTTGAAATTCATCGGGCAATGAGTCATGATGAGTTAAAGCTCAATTTAGTTGCATTGGACGTGGGTATGAAATTGTCTTTCCTTCTTTTGACTGTGGCTCTGTTTGCTATTCAATTTTTGCTTCGGTGGCGTTTTTGATTCACCTTGCATGAGAAATTGAAGTGTTTGGGTAACCTCAATTTGGAGCTCTGGTGTTGTGGGGAAGACTAAAGAATCTATTTTGAGCTTTATTTTCGACCAAAGGGTGGGAAATCCATTTGTCACCGCCTCACCGGAGCTCCACTTTTCACCAGAGCCACTGTCACTGCTCTCCCAAACGGTGCCTTTGTAATTTTGTGATTTGGATAACCTTTCATTTTTCTTACCTATGTCAGGTGAGACATATGAGATGAGGAATGATGTTGTTGTTAGACCATTTCGAACTAGCCATGTTATTCCAAGCCAGGTGTAGATAAAATCTTTAACTACAAATGTTTGTCCTAATTCAGTAGTGTGAAATATTGGTTGTATATTTTTTGATGAATGATTGTATTTTCTCTTATTGTTCAGGGATATGTTATTTATTCAATGAGAAAGAAGCTTAAAAAACAATATACTCATCTAAAAGGCACACAAATCAAGAAACTAAAGCTTTCTGGTGTTGAGGCATGTATCAAGTCCTTTCTTTGAAATCAATACTATTTTCTTAGATGTTTTTGATTTGTTAATTTTGTTACATTTCTTAGATATAGTATTATTTCAAGTCAACTGAGAGTTTTCTTTTTGCCAGATTACAGATACAATTTTATCTCCAGAAGTTGCTTTCACTGGAGACACGAGATCCGATTTTATATGCGATCCAAAAAATTCTGATGCCCTGAGAGCAAAAGTTCTCATTACGGAGGTATGTTCTCTCTCTCTCTATTGTTTTCTAATTGTTTGATTTAGGTTTTAATTTGTGATCCACACGTATTCTGAAAATCAAGGTGCACACAGCTCTGTCCCACAATGTCAGGCACGAGCAAAGTCCTGATGTGACAGTAAACATTAATTGGATATACGAAACTTGTTCAAAATTTAAAAAGAAAAGTTTTCACTTTTTAAGTTAAAGAATAGTACTACTTAAACTACTAATCATTGACATTTCTTCATTTTATTTGGAGATTATTATGACTTCAATATTGATCTTCTTTAAAGTTTGTAATGAGAGGATTTGTTATGAGTAATTATAAGGGCAGATCGCTTTTGGCTAGGTGCAAATCATGGTTATGTGCCCATAGAATATAAGTGCATGTCACATTGTTATGTGCAGACCAAAGAAACAGGTAATCCAAAAAAGAAATTCTGAAACCCCGTCGATGAACCGCTGTATCGAAGAAAATAAAAACACTACAGATCAGTTTTCTTCATTGCAAGTATTCTTTGTTATTTGTGGACACCTAACTTGAATTTAAATTTTCAAAGTTGTAGCTGAACATTAAATCACCTGCAACTGTTTCTGGCTGTGGGTTCTTCCAAATGTCTAATGTTAAATATATTTTAGTGTTATCAGGAGTACAAAAAACATCTTTAATGTTGTAAAAAAATAGATAATTTGTTGACCAATTTATTCAAAATACAAAGCATTACTCGGAAACTACAGAATTACTTCTAGAGGTGAGATTGTACAAATATTTTTGTAAAATTGGATGTACTTGACTTGTAACTTCTCAAATCATGAGGAGGAAGACAACACCTCCTTGAAGGAAATATCTTCATATTTTATCTATGCAGTTTTCTCTAGGGAATCATTCTTGCAAACCTCGACTTGGTAGAAACACCCTCCGATCAAGCATCTTGAATTAATTGTTGGGGACATAGTTTAAGAGAAAATGCTTGATTGTTATCTTGTGAACAGGCGAAGAATTTTGACCGAGAAACATACATGATAGAGGGGTTGTAGTGCTCAGACATCTTGGCGAGGTTGGAGAAGATGACATGGGAGACGTGCGCCTTTGATCCATTTTTGTTCCATTCCCCTCCAATTTTCACCTTTGATCCCTGATTAATATCAAGGGTTTGGCAAAGAATGTACTTTATAGAAGGAGTCCTGGAAGGGATGAGCCTACTTGTGAACACCAGCCTTGTCCTCACCTCAGATCCCAATCCCTGTCCCTGGTAGACGTCGGAGCTCCACGATCTAGGGCTGCTGTAACCGACGGCTGGCGAGAGGAAGGAGGCGGTATTGGCGGCCGGCGGCGAGGTATCGATTGAAGGCAATCGTTGTTCGGCGAAGGAGGAGGCATCCCACAAAGAACCAAGGTTTGGGTCCCTTGGTCTGCACCGAGTAGTTTTTTCAGATAAATGAAATACTCCCATAATGAGTTTTAGGATTATTTTATGATTTGCACATTCTTGAATTTTGTTGATTAAAAGAGTTTCTTCTTATGATTCATTTGTTTCCTTGACTGTGTAATTTGTTAAATTCATTATTTAATTGATTTTATTAGGCACTAACTTTGACTTCAAATTCCCCAAGTTTTTCAAAACTTCTTCAAAGTGATGATTTTATAAAAATAATAATCACTTTCTAAAACATTTTTTGTTTATCCACAAGCAACGAAACTGTCACTTAACTGTTTAATCTGTTTTAAGTTATATATTTGTTGTCAAAACAAGAACCTATGATATTCTTGTGAGAGCTAAGCCTAATCACAGTTCTAACTCAGATTTCATACCAAATATGAACCATCTGTACCAACCCTCAAACTATAGGAGAGGAGTAATAATCAATTCACTTGATTCAATATTTCAATGTATTCTAAAAATTCTCCGACCAACAATTGCTGTCATATTCGATTTGATATTTGTTACCGATATGCACGCGGAAGACCCACCCTGGCAAGTGTATTCGAGGCGGACGCGTGACGCGGGATTGCAAACCGGGCTACAGGGCGCCGGGCGGACCGAACCGGGCGATTCGGGTGATGCGGAATAGGGGACCGGCGGCATCCTCTTGTATTTTTATTTTTAATGTTGTATTTTCTTTTAAGTGAGTGTGGTGGATCCCTCCCTATAAGAGGATCACCTTATGTTGTTTATTGTCATCTTTGGATCAATCTAATTAAGGAGAGGTAACCCTAGCTTCTCCTCTCATTTCCTCCTCCTTTCCCCCCATCTTCCCTAGAAGGTAACATTTGGTCCGACCTGTCGCTCCACTCGCCTACACCGAGCCGCCGGAGTTCCCTCATGGCACCGAACAAGAATACCCGCCCTAATGCGCCCGCCGATTCCACCGCCGAGGGCGCCGAGACGGTCGCCGACTGCCTCGCCAACACGACAGCCACCTAGCGAACCTTCAATCGTCCGTGTATGCGATCCTTGCGAGCCATGCCGCGATCCTCACTTGCCTCGAGGTCTTGACGCCGACACAAACCTCGCCCCCGCCTCCGCCCAAGACGACATCCCCGACCGAGACGACGTCTGTGCTCGGGACGCCGCCTTCCCCGGTAGCGCCGACCTTCCGCGCGCTGGCCCCGCTTCCGCAAGCCCCAGTTGTACTCCGCCCGTAGCCGACCGATCCCCACTCGCGTTGGATGTTCCCTCGTTCTCCGGGACGGACCCAATGGGGTGGATCGCCCGCGCGGAGCAATACTTCGACCTCAATGGTACCCCCCCGGCGGATCGCGTCGGCGCCGCCATGGTCGGCCTTGACGGTTCGGCCCTCCATTGGGCACGCTGGCTACGCCAGATCCAACCCCTCATCCCCTGGCATGAGTTCAAACAAGAGATGATCATCCGCTACGATTCTCGCTACACCGGTTCCGCCATTGATCGGCCCGCCAGTCGACAACGGTGGACGCTTATATTGACAAGTTTGTTGCACTCGTCACGCAAGTCCCTGGCCTTCCGCCCGACCATTACCTGGGATTCTTTTTGCAGGGCCTCCTCCCCAACATCCGCTCCCGCATCCGGACCCACCATCCCCGCACCGTTTCGGAAGCCCTGGAACTTTCCCACGCGGTGTAAGCAGACATCGGGCCCCGCACTGGCGCACCGCCCACTTTCCGCCACCCGCCGCCGCGCGATGTCGGCCCTCGGCCGCACCCAATGGGGGCCGACCGTCCTCCACGTCCATACACCCCGCACCGCGTCTCCAATAACGACTACAACGACCTGCGCCACCGCGGATTATGCTTCAGATGCCGCCAACCCTACCCACCGCAACATGTGTGCCCGGTCAAAGAGTTTCACTCGATTATTGGTGACGGTGACGGTGACGGCGACTGCTCGTCCGAGGACTCGACACTTTCAGGGATACCGCCGGACCCCCCCGGGAACCGGAGGGGGCACCCCTTAATGTTTTGGAGTTACCTTTCTATTCTGTGGGCGGTCTTACCGGTCCCCGGACAATGAAGCTCGCGGCTATGATCAATAACTGCCCGGCGATTGTTATGATCGATAGTGGAGCGAGTCACAACTTTATGTCGGCTCAACTCGCCCGCGACATCGATTTACCATACTCTCCCTCCCCGGAATTCTCCGTCTGTCTAGGCGATGGTCGCCGTCGCCCCACCTTGGGGCAATGTATGGATGTCACCCTCTCTTTGGGATCTTGCACGGTCACGACAGACTTCTACATGTTTGAACTGGGCGGCCTCGACGCCATTTTGGGCGTGGCGTGGCTGCAAACCTTGGGGGACGTTCGGGGGAACTGGGCCTCCATGACTATGTCCTTCCAGCACCAAGGTCAACCGTGCCGCTTAGTGGGCGACTCTACCCTCCTCCACTCGCCGATCTCGTTCCTGGCTACGACGTCGATTTCTCAGCTTGGCTATGGCCTCTCCAGTCGGCCCCGCCGGCTACGCCCGGTCCTCTCGCGGCCGAATTGCAGGACATGCTTGAGGACTTCTCGGATATCTTTGCCACCCCTCCATGCCTCCACCTACTCGCCCGATCGACCATGTGATTGTGCTCCATCCGGGAGCGGCGGCGGTATCCGTTCGGCCCTACCGCTATGGACATGCCCAGAAGGACGAGATAGAGCGGCTCGTACGGGAGATGTTGTTGGGGGGCCTCATCCGGCCTAGTGCTAGTCCGTTCTCCAGTCCGGTTCTATTGGTCCGCAAGAAGGACGGGAGTTGACGGTTTTGTGTGGATTACCGGGAGCTTAACAAAGCTACGGTGCCCGACAAATACCCGATACCAGTCATTCAGGAACTCTTGGATGAGCTCCATGGCGCTGCTTTCTTCACCAAGTTGGACCTTCGCGCCGGATATCACCAAATCCGGGTCCGACCGGAGGACGTGCCGAAGACGGCTTTCCGAACGCATGACGGCCACTTCGAATTCTTGGTAATGTCGTTCAGACTCACCAACGCCCCCGCCACATTCCAAGCAACCATGAATGACATCTTCCGGCCGGTCCTCCGTAAGCATGTTCTTGTTTTTTTCGATGACATTCTCGTGTTTAGTAGCTCTTGGCAGGACCACCTCCGCCACGTGTGTGAGACTTTCACCACCCTTCGGCGCCACCACCTCACCGTCAACCGAAAGAAATGCACTTTTGGTGCCACCACGGTGAGCTACTTGGGGCATACCATCTCCGCCAACGGCGTGGCCATGGACGAGGATAAAATTCAGGTGGTCCTCCGATGGCCGCCTCCTTCCTCTCTTCGGGACGTTCTGGCGTTCCTCGGCCTCCCCGGATATTATCGGCGCTTCATCAAGGACTATGGTGGGTTGGCCCGCCCTCTCACCCAGTTGCTGAAAGCCTCGGAGGAAGGCCCTTTTGTGTGGACGCCGGCCGCCATGGCGGCATTCACCGCTCTCCAGGCGGCTTTGGTGCAGGGCCCGGTTCTGGCCATGCCGGATTTCCTGCAACCGTTCATCGTGGAGTGTGACGCGTCGGGTGCAGGCGTGGGGGCCGTGTTGATGCAGGCCGGCCGGCCTATAGCATCTTACAGTCGGGCATTTTCTTTGGCGGTGCGCAGCCGTTCGGCATACGAGAATGAGCTCACGGCCCTCGTGTTAGCGGTGCAGCATTGGCGACCATACCTCTTGGGCCGCCCCTTCGTGATCCGCACCGATCATCATAGTCTCTGCTACTTACTTCAGCAGAAAATTGCCACACCAACACAACAAATTTGGGTGGCCAAGCTCCTTGGTAATGACTTCACAATCGAGTTCCGTCCTGGCAAGACCAACCGGGCGACCGATGCCCTCTCTCGTCACCTTCACGCCCCGGAATTGGCCGCCATTTCGAGACCGGTTTGGGAGGACGCCGCCGTCCTCCAGCAAGAGGTGGATCACGACCCTCACTTGAAGGACATTCGGGCGGCCCTACTGGCGGACCTGGCGGCACGACCGCCCTATTCTCTCGTTGGGGGCCGGCTCTTCCATCGGGGCTGTCTGGTGCTATCGGCAACCTCCTCCCGCATTCCGCAGGAGTTAGCCGAGTTCCACTCCACGCCCTCGGGGGGCCACACAGGGGCTTTCCGTACGTATCGGCGTTTAGCCGCATCGCTGTACTGGCCACACATGCTCCGCCAGGTGAAGGCCTACGTGGCGGCCTGTTTGAGACGCTGTTCCCCAGCGGCCTACTGCACCCCCTGCCAGTTCCCGAGCGGGTCTGGGAGGACATTGCGATGGATTTCATCACCCGCCTGCCTCGTTCGAATGAGTTCGACTGCATTCTGGTGGTCGTCGACCGCCTCACGAAGTACGCCCACTTCGTTCCTCTCTGGCATCCGTACACGGCGGCAACCGTGGCAGACATCTTTATCACCGAGATCGTGCGACTTCATGGCTTTCCCCGTTCCATAGTGAGCGACCGCGACCCACACTTCCTCCGCAGTTTTTGGACTTCTCTGTTTCGTCTACAGTGCACGCTCCGGATGAGTACGACATATCACCCGCAGTCGGATGGGCAATCCGAGGTGCTTAATCGGTGTTTAGAAACGTATTTGCGTTGCTTTATTGGCGAGAGACCCGGAACTTGGGCGAAATGGTTATGCTGGGCAGAATACTCCTATAACACAACGTACCATCACGCCGCAAATACCCCCCCCCCCCCCCCCCCCCCCCCCGTGCTCCGATATCTTCTGGGTGAATGTCCCGTCGCTAGCTTGGCCGACCATTTGTATGATCGGGATGTCATCTTGGATAGTTTGAAGCATCACCACCGGCGTGTACAGGCCAAGATGCTCTCTTTTGCTAACCGGAGGCGCCGGGACCTTTCCTTCCAAGTGGGCGAGCGGGTATTCCTCAAATTTCATCCATACCGCCAGCTTACGGTCGCTCGCCGCCCTTGCCCCAAATTGGCACCTCGTTTCTATGAGCCCTTTGAAATTGTCAGTCGAATCGGGGCCGTGGCCTACCGGCTCCGCCTCCCGGACAGCAGCCGCATCCACCCAGTTTTTCATGTTTCTCAACTCCGGCGCGTTATCGGCGACCACCCCGTCACCGACCACATACTAGCCGACCTCGACTACTCCGAGTCCGAACCTCTCTACCCGGAGGACATCCTTGATCGACGCCCTCATACGCCGGGAGATCCTACTCCGGAGGAGATCCGGGTCCCTTGGCGCAACCGCCCGACTTCCGCCGCGACTTGGCTACTACGGGATGATTTTCGGCGCCAATTCCCGGACTACTGCCTTGAGGACAAGACTGATTTTCCTGACGACGGTATTGTTACCGATATGCACGCGGAAGACCCACCCTGGCAAGTGTATTCGAGGCGGACGCGTGACGCGGGATTGCAAACCGGGCTACAGGGCGCCGGGCGGACCGAACCGGGCGGTTCGGGTGATGCGGAATAGGGGACCGGTGGCATCCTCTTGTATCTTTATTTTTAATGTTGTATTTCCTTTTAAGTGAGTGTGGTGGATCCCTCGCTATAAGAGGAACACCTTATGCTGTTTATTGTCATCTTTGGATCAATCTAATTAAGGAGAGGGCTGCTCCCTCTTTTCTCTTCTCTAACCCTAGCTTCTCCTCTCATTTCCTCCTCCTTTCCCCCCATCTTCCTTAGAAGGTAACAATATTATTATGGCCTTTTTAAATTGAGATGAATTCCTTGATATATGATAGTCAATACTATACATTTTGCTTAATTTCACATTGCTGGCACCATTGTTGTACATTTATTAAAGCTGGCCTGCTAGTCTTATGGGGGTACATGCAATAATAGTTGAAAGTGTATATTTTGCAGGATTCTTATGTAAGAATATCGGAATTAGGAGCTTAGGTCTACATAGTTCTTCATCCTAACTTCATTGGTGGTCATGAAAAACTCATATTTGGTGCATAAATTCAGTGGAGAAATTAAGAAGGCACATATTTTATATTTGTTAAAAGATAATTGTTTCTGTTTTAGCATAGCTGCATATGAGAATGCTTAGGTGGATGTGTGGAAACACAGACCGATAAAATCAGGAATGAATGTATCATGGAGAAGACGGGAGTGACACCAATTGTAGAGAAGATGTGAGAAGCTCGATTAAGATGGTTCAAACACGTACAAAGGAGACCATTAGAGGCACTTGTTAGACGTTGTGAGAGTTTAGCCACTAGGCATGTTAAATGGGGAGGGGTGGACCAAAAAAGAATTGGAATGAAACTATAAGAAAAGACATGATGTACTTGGGCATTAGAGAGATTATGACTAAAGATAGGGTGCAATGGCGACAAATGATCCATTTGCCGACCCCACTATGGTGGGATAAAGGCTTGAGTGTTGTTTTTGTTATTGTTATAATAAGTTTTTAGATTATCTCATGTTCATTTTGTGGTCCTCCTCATAGTTGATCCATCATCTTTGGCAGGCAACATTTCTAGATGATGAATTTGATATCGAGCAAGCACGGCAGCATGGTCATATGCATTTGTTAGAGGTAAATTTCTTCATATTCTATTCTTCTACATCCGTCTATAATTTAAAGTTACATAGGAGATGACAGTACATGGAAGCTACATAGCTCTCATGTTCTCTCCGCTTAAGCTTTCCAATTCATAAAGAGCATTTTACTCTTGCTGGTATTGGGTATACACACGTGATGACTTGTGTATTATTAATTGATGCTTGCTTATTTAGATCTCTTTGAAATTATTGTGGATGAGAATGATGATGAACGATTATTTAAAATAAGAAAGGTTGTCTATGGGTTCAGTTGCCGCAATCTGATAAACTCGAATATTAAATCTCAGAAATTAGGGGCTTGGCTCATGACAACGGAGATGAGGAACATAGTAATTGGAACATATAAAGTAAGCACAAAAGTGATCAAACACATCAGCCGTGTTTAAGGAGAATTTGTTTGATGAAGGGAATGTGAGCAACTGAGAACCCTCCACACTAGGAAACTAACAGTCTCTCCTCTAACAGTTGAGGAGTGTTTAATACTGTAGTGAAAAGCCAAAACTTGTATATTTCTCACATATTAAATACAAAGAGTGAGTACATATATATAGGAGAGAGGAGGAGAGAAATATTCCTATACACAATGTGGGACTAAAGAGGGAAGAAAATATGGGCCCTCTATATGGGCTATTTCAACACTCCCCCGCAAGCTGGAGCGTACAAGTCGTAGGATCCAAGCTTGGACAGGCATTGATAGAAGAGAGTACTGGATAGGGCCTTTGTAAGGACATCCACCACTTGTTCTGTATCCGGAACATGTTTTAACTCTAGCTTCTTCATTTGAACTTTCTCCCGGATGAAATGACAATCAACTTCAATGTGCTTTGTTCTTTCATGGAAGACTGGGTTCTTGACAATGTGTATAACAGCTTTACTATCACACAAAAGGAGAGCTGGTGAAAGAAGTTTTACACCAAGGTCAGTCAGGAGGCTCTCAAGCCATGTGAGTTCAGAGACCACAGATGCCATTGCCCGGTATTCAGCTTCAGCTAAGGATCTTACCACAACAGCTTGCTTCTTACTTCGCCAGGTAATCAGGTGTCCTCCAAAGTAAGTGCAGAAACCACTTGTTGACCGTCGATCGTCCAGGGACCCAGCATAGTCAGCATCAGAGTATGCCACCAATCTTGGAGTTGACGATGATGTTTTATAAACCAGTCCCTGACCAGGAGCTGTTTTGAGATACCTAAGAATCCTTTCGAAGGCCTGAAGGTGAAATTTTTGAGGGGAGTGCATGTATCTGCTGACCATACCCACGGCGAAGGAGATATCATGTCTTGTTACCGTTAGGTAGATTAATTTTCCAACAAGGCGACGATAGTATTCAGGGTTCTGTAGTTGCAGGTCTGAGTCGGAAGCTTGAGCACACAGTTTGTGATTGACATCCATTGGGGTGTTCGTCGGTTTGCAGCCCGAGTATCCTGCATCATGAAGGAGATCGAGACAGTATTTTCTCTGAGAGAGGACAAGGCCATCTGGTCTTATGACAACCTCCAGACCCAGGAAGTAGTGAAGGTGACCCAGATCTTTTGTCTGAAATACAGAGCTAAGATGTTGTTTGACTGCCTGTATGCCTTTGGCGTCATCTCCAGTAATTATGATGTCATCCACATAAACCAGGAGAATAACTGTTCCCGTTGTCTTTTGGCGAGTGAATAGGGAGAAGTCTGCCGAGCTTCGAGTAAAGCCAATCTCCCGAAGAGCCTTGCTGAACTTGTCGAACCAGTTACGAGGTGATTGTTTGAGACCATAAAGAGACTGCAATAGTCGACAGACCAGAGAGGACTCCCCCGTGGTCTCAAACCCGGGAGGTTGCTCCATGAAAACAGTTTCATGGAGGTCGCCATTAAGGAACGCGTTCTTAATATCCAGCTGAAATAATGGCCACCGACGATGTACGGCTACGGAGATAAGCACACGAACAGTGTTGAGTTTAGCCACCGGAGAGAAGGTCTCTTCATAGTCGATACCCTTTTGTTGAGTGTAGCCACGAGCAACCAAGCGAGCTTTCAGCCGGTCAATGGTTCCATCAGGAGCATGCTTGATAACGAAAACCCATTTACACCCAACGGGTTTCTGTCCTGGAGGACGGGGTACCAGAGTCCACGTTTGGTTAGCCCAAAGAGCCGCCATTTCTTCCTCCATGGCAGCGCGCCACCCAGGATGTTGTAGAGCCTCCTGCACAGAGTTAGGAATAACAACTGTGGACAAAGAGGTAGCAAGTGTCTGGAGTTGAGGAGAGAGACGATGTAGAGAAACATAGTTCGCCATTGGATGAGCGGTTGGTTCTGTTACAGGATCAGCCAGACGCGAAGTACCCGAGGTTGAGGCCGACTGCGTAGGGGCAACGGGAGTGAGAGGGCGACAAGAGTAGACACGAAAGAGAGGTGGCTTGGAGGGAGTAGGAGCAGAACTCAGGGAAGGATGAGCCGGTGTGTGAACGGGAATGATAGGTCGGAGGACAGGTAGAGGGGTAGGTATTGGCGTCGGTGTGGATACGGGAGCAGGGAAGAATGGCTGATCTTCCCGAAAGGTAACATCTGGCGACACAGAGACTTTGCGAGTAGTAGGAGAATAACAGACGTAGCCCTTCTGTGTACGTGAGTAGCCTACGAAAATTTGCTTGGCCGCCCTGGGATCCAGCTTGTCCGTAGACGGTCCCAGGATATGAACGTAGCACGTACACCCGAAGATTCGAGGTGTGAGGGGAAAGGCCGGAGTAGAAGGAAAGAGGAGGCTGAAAGGAGTGGCATTGTTGAGAACAGAGGATGGAAGACGGTTAATAAGAAAGCATGCCGTGGAAACCGCAAAGTTCCAATAGGCTTTGGGAACGTTCATGTGAAGCATGAGAGAGCGGGCAACATCAAGTAAGTGTCGGTTCTTCCGTTCAGCCACACCATTTTGCTGTGGGGTGTAGGGACATGAAGTCTGGTGGATAATCCCGAATTCAGAGCATAAATTTGCAAACTCGTTGCCTGTGTATTCGCGGGCATTATCGGTTCGTAGAGTTTTGATGGTGGTGGAGAATTGTGTGCGAGTTTCAAGGATAAACGCCCGAAAGATGCGAGGGAGCTCCGACCGATCGCGAAGTAAGTATAACCAAGTAACTCGTGAATAGTCGTCAATGAACGTAAGAAAATATCGAAACCCAGAAATACTAGTAATTTTATAAGGTCCCCATATATCAGAATGTAATAGATCAAAAGGAGCAGAGCTCCGAGTACAATGTGCGGGAAAAGAAGAACGCGGTTGTTTGCCCATAATACAGAAAAATCACATTTAAAAACTGGAAAAGATATATCGGGAAGTGCCTTCCGGAGGACTGGGAGGGGAGCATGTCCAAGACGCTGATGCCACTCAGCAGAGGAGACGGATGAGAGGATAGTGGGAGAGTCGTCGAGAAGGTAGAGCCCGTTACGCAGTCGCCCCTTACCAATGGTAGTCTGCGTCCGCCGATCCTGTATCAGAAAAGAAGAGGATGTAAATGTTAGGGAGCAATCCAGGTCCGAAGTAAGACGGCTAACAGATAGTAAATTGAACGGGGATCTCGGAACATGAAGAGCCGAGCGGAGAGAGATGGAAGGGCTAAGAGAGAGGTCAGCCGAGCCAGAGACCGGAACCGTCTCCCCATTGGCCACGGTGATACACTTCGGATGAGGAGCATTCAAATACTTTGGTGGCTGTAGCGAGGTGAAATGATGAGTAGCACCAGAGTCCACTATCCAGCGTGGACTCGTTGAGAGACCTGTTATACCTGGATTGGAGACGGAGGCGACTGAGGCAGGTGGGGACACCATCCCTTGAAGCTGTTGGAACTGTAGGAGGAGAGCATCAAGATCGGCGTGGGAGACCGAGGGGCTGTCATCAGCAACAGCAGCGGCAGTCGGATGAGGAGGATTCCCAGGCTTCCGATAGCAGGTTATCTCAAAGTGGCCATCTCGCCCATATAATGAACATTTTGGGCGAGAACGACCACCACGTCCCCTTCCCCGAGATGCAAAACGTCCACCACGAGCTGAAGGAGGCACAGGGAGTAAGGGAGCGGGAGTGTGCTGAAGAAGGGCCGGTGAGGGAAGAGTAGAAGCCGCCAGGGGTGCTGAGGTTTTGAGGAGCATGGAGCACACATCTGAGAGGGAAGGAGTAGTGGCCGAGGCCAGAACCTGATTGCGGATGCTTTGCAGGTGTGGTGGAACACGAGCCATGATCATAACAATGATGACAACTTCCTTCTGAGCTCGTTGAGCAGCATGATCATTGGTGGAAGGTTGATGCTGGATCCATGCCTCGGCCAGAGTCTTGGTGCGAGCAACGAAGGAGATCATGTTAGCAGCCCCAGCCGTATCTAACGCCTGGAGATCTGTGATGATGTCGTAGAGATGTTGAAGGTTGTCCTTGCCCGAGTATAGAGAGTGGAGTTCATCCCACATTGCTTTAGCAGTCTCGTGATACATCACCATCTGGTATGACTCTCCATCCATCGAGTTGAGGAGCCAGGTCTGAACTCGGCCGTCATTACGGAGCCAGGTATCCGTAGCAGGGACTGGAGGCCCTTGGGTGAGATGACCCAGAAGTCCCTTGGACTGAAGAACTCGCCGGACCGAGTGAACCCATTGTATGAAATTTCCTTTTCCGGAGAGGGAGATTGTGGTGATTCGCAGCTCATCACGAAGTTCGAAAGGCTGACCCAGGTTGTCAGGCTGAGGCGGAGCAGGCACCGTGGTGGAGTCAACGGAGGATCCCATTACAGATAGAATTGGCAGGCTGCTGGGAGGAGACCGGCAGAGATAGGCCGGGCGAGCTGCGGACTAGGGCGGGCTGCTGGGAGGAGACCGGCAGGGAGAGGTCGGGCAACCTGCTGTGAGGAGACCGGCAGGGAGGCTGCTGCTGCGAGAGACCGCGTCTTCTGGGAGGAGACCGGCGAACAGAGAGCAGCAAGCAAGATACCGGGCCGCTGGAGAGCAGGATGAGATCGGCAGGGAGAGGCCGGCAGGGAGAAGCCGCTGGACAGGAGAGACCGCCGGAGACGAGCGGCGAGAAGGAGACGAGCAAAGGGAAAGCTCGCTGCGGGCTGGAGAGACCGCTGGAGGTTCGCGGTAGAGATCGCAGAAGAGCTCGCTGCGGTTGAGACCGTGCTGTAAAAGCTGCGAGTGCGCTGGAAGAGAAACTGCGGGCTGGAGTCGACCGCGCTGGACGAGCAGAGAGCGACCGCTGATGGTGGTCGATGAGATCGGCAGAGGCTTTGCGAAGAGGTCGGGCTGTCTGAGAGAGACCGCGGGAGAGGAGAACGGTCTGGCGAGCTCGGACTGGAGAGAAGAAGATAGCGGGACCCACGCGGGAGGAAGTTATAAAAGCAGAGGCGAGGGAGGAGGCGCGTGAGGAATAGCGATAGAGACCGGTCGATGCTGCGGTTAGAAGAAAGCAGAGACCGCACTTCCTGCGGTTAGAAGAAAACAGAGACCGCACTTCCTGCGGTTAGAAGAAAACAGAGACCGGGAGTTGTCCGGTTAAAAAAAAACCTCTGATACCATGTAGTGAAAAGCCAAAACTTGTATATTTCTCACATATTAAATACAAAGAGTGAGTACATATATATAGGAGAGAGGCGGAGAGAAATATTCCTATACACAATGTGGGACTAAAGAGGGAAGAAAACATGGGCCCAAATATGGCCCCTCTATATGGGCTATTTCAACAAATACCATAAGAGGGTCAATGGTCGGTTGCCATGTCTTCTGTGTGATATTTAACTATTGTTGCTCTCTTTATAAGATAAACTTACAATCTTGTCTTATCATTAGTAATTTGTCTATTAGCGGCTACAAATCTAGCTAATGTGTTTGCACAATCAAGATAATCTAATCTTCTTAGCTTAAGAACCAATTCAATCACGATTATTCTTAGAATGTGGGAAATCCGATTTGAATTTACTTGGGTTTAGAGGGATATACTTTTGACACATTGGCCTTAGTGGATATTAAATTTACACAATATATTATGTCTGTTTTGAGGGCAGAGTCGCGCTCAACACAACTTGAACAGAGCTATGGCTGTGCTGAGATAACTTGTGTGTGGAGCAGGATGCTTTGTTGTCATACTTCTGTCGCCGCTAGATATTATCTCGCATTCTATGCGTCTTGTACGAGATATATTTTGACATGAGGGTAGACTCTGACAACTCTTTCCTTACATTGAATGCAGTGGGCCTTTAAGCACTGAGTGTCGTCCACTTAGGCTGTCTCGTGGAGTGAGTCAAATCATGTCGGACAAAGAGAGATCAAATTAATGTGGTTAGCTGAAATAAGTCTAGATCGAGAGATGATCCAATCCACTAAACACAGGATACAAATTGGCTAAAATCCTTCCTATAACCGAGTGCACCTAAATCTTATAAAAGAGGAAGAGCAAACCTTAGAAATCATCTCCCATGCAGGTCATTGTAATATCAAAACACAAATCAACTTTCTAGTCGTATTTAAAACCGAAAGTCACCAAAGAGGATAATATTGAGCTTTTGTAGATCATGGAGCACGCCCAGTGGTTTCGCAACAAGGCCATCTTGCTCACTCACTTCTCATCCCGTTACAAAGTTGAGGTGAAGTCGTGGATGCCTTCAGATTTCTTATTTTCTTTCACACACACACTCGCCTGCTTCTAAACTACGAGTATTCGATCTTTTCAGGACATTCGTCAAGCTATCTTGAAGCTGCAGCCTAAAGTCTCAGCCAAAGTTGTGGCTCTTACAGAGGGTTTCAGATCATCATACACTTGAATCCGCATATATGTACATACTTTTTTGTTTCTGATTGCCGGTCAGGTATGTCAAGTTTTTTTTCGGTATTAGATGTGAAATCAGAAAACTTGCTTCTCCACAATATTTTTTTGATTTAATTTTTTACTGTTTTTTAAATTAAAATCAGTTGTAAATTACTTTTAATATAGTGGTAGGCATTATTTTGTGAATTAGTCAGGCTTCTCATCATTCTTGAAAAGAGCACTTTGTTAAGAACATCGTCATAGCTGACATATAATTTGGGTCATTGTGTTTTGATATTATTTTATGTATGATTGACTTTGTTTTGTTCTTGTGTGGTCCAATATGGACCTATTGTGGGTTAACATTAGAAATTATAATTGACATGTGATGAAGATTGGTGGCGCATTTGTTAGTCGATTTTTGTGAGCGACACTTTTGGGTTGTCGGATGGATGATCGGAGACTGCCGTCGCGTTCTGAATGATTTTTCCTATTTTTATGTATTTTTTTTTAGTTCTAAGAGTTAGGGTACCAGATTCGATCATGCAATATGAGGCATCAGATTCCTGGCCTGAAATTCTCTCACATGTATGCTTCTATCTGGTTTTAGGATTAGGTATCGAGAAATTAGCTTTAGAGATTGACATCGCTCGGTCTAGTGGTTGGGTGCCTATGTCCGACTGAAATTCTAGCGCCGACTCAGATCCACACTTCTAGCGGTCTCCTGCTACGTCCTCAGGAGTCATCACACTGGCCTTCTGTTATGGATCGGTTACAGATCCCACGTCAATTATCTATTATTATATGTAGTAAGTCGAGTGTATTATTAACGTTGTATGAGTTTAGTCGTCGTTATATTTTAATATTTTAGCTTTTATTGATGTATTTACAGTTGTGTCATTGGGGGTCCTATATATTGATCCTTAGAGTCTTGTATCAAGTATCAATGAATGAAACTATAATTTCCTAAACCCTAAAAGAGATCTTTGAAGCTCTCTCTCTTGAGCACGCCCCGCTTAGGCAGCCGTGGTCAAGGCTCTGTAGTATCTCTGCCACCGTCATCTCCACCTCCGTCCACTCCTCAGGCAACCTCTGAGTAGGCCCATAACAACTTGGTATCAGAGCCACTGATTCTCCTTCTTCCGCTGTGATTCTCCTTCGCACCATCTACGACAACCCGCGCCCTCTGCTTCCCTGAATCGAGCCTCCAGTTGCAGCCTTCCGCGCTGTATCCCACTGTTGCTTCCGCAAGCCAAGACCTCCCCTCTGTCGAAGTCTCCTCCCGTTCCCTTCCTCCTTAAACGCACGCGGATCCAGAACTCATTCCCTCCATAGCCGCACGTCCTGCAGACGTCGCACGATCCTCTTCGATCGTCACGGCCCACGTCTGTCAGCGACTCCTTCCTTTGATCGACACATTTCCGCGCCTCACCCCTCCGATCGACGTATTCCCGCTACTCCCTCATCCAAATTGACGCATTTCCCGAACTCTTCGATCCGTTCCCTGCACTTCCACCACTCTTCTGCGTCCTTTCCCCTCGAGCCCCAGGGAGCCCCTTTCTTTTGTTTTACTCTCTGTCTCCAACATCTGCCGCTCAGAGCAGCTCTCTCGTGCAGCGCCCTCTGCGACCTTGAGTAGACCGCCCTCCTGTTTCGAGCCCCGAGCAGTAGACCCGGTCCCTCAACTCCTGTGCTCTCTTCTATCAGTTGACTGCCTCCAAATCAAATCTTCTTTTTGATTAATTAATTAATCAAGCCTGTCCCCAAGCTCTTTTTTATTTTATTTCCAATATAGAAGACAATCATTAACTTCCAAGCTCTTGGCGCGCGCATCATTGAGCTTCTAATGTCGTTTGATGAACTCTATAACAAAAACTTCGGGCCGCCAAGGTGCAGTAATCGCTTTCGCCGCCACCCGCAGAACCTTACCCTCTCTCCACGGTGTTCATCATTCTACCGCTTTCGTCGCCCCTGCCTTGCCGGTCCCTCCGACCACCTCGCCCCCTGCTGTCGACCCTTGCTCTGCTGGCCCCTGCTCTGCCGATCCATCCAGATCTGTTCTTTCCGCCGGCCGTTGTTCCCCTGACCTCCTTGCTCGCCGTCACCCCGCCTCCTCCGCTGCTGATATCGTCCATTGCACCGCCTCTGCCCCGGACTCCTACTCTATGGGGGCTAGTTCCCCTGCCTGTAGGCCTCCCGACCGCCTTGCCATTGCTTCTCACCGCCGCTCCGTCGGCCCCGCCGAACCCGGTCCCTCCACCAGTTTTTTCGACGGCACCGCCGCTACTCTCCGTCGCCGCCGCCTCCGTGTTGCGCTCCTGGGAGCTATTCTGGTGGGAAATCAAGGTGCATGATGAACCGGCCATCCGCATAAAGTGCGAGCTCGAGAGCAAGCTCGAGAGCAAGCTCAATTTCAAGGGCAGAGAAGATGTTATAGATCGGTTACGGATGCCCCGTCAGTTATCTATTATTATATGTATTGAGTCGAGTCGAGTGTATTATTAGCGTCGTATGTGTCTAGTCGTAGTCGTCGTTATATTTTAATATTTTAGCTTTTATTGATGTATTTACAGTTGTGTCATTGGGGGTCCTATATATTGACCCTTAGAGTCTTGTATCAAGTATCAATGATGAAATTCTAATTTCCTAAACCCTAAAAGAGATCTTGGAAGCTCTCTCTCTTGAGTACGCTCCGCTTAGGCAGCCGCAGTCAAGGATCCGTAGTATCTCCTCCACCGTCATCTCCACCTTCGGCCACTCCTCCGACAACCTAGGAGTAGGCCCATAACACCTTCCACCACCCCTGACCTTCAGCGGGCCCCAATCATCTCCCCCAGCCGTATAGACTCATCTCTAGCGCTTTCCTTGCCGCCGATCACCCCCCAATTTGCTTCCAGACGCCTTCAGCGTCTCATGCCCTCCACTACCACTGCCTACCTTCTTGCCTCCCCTCCCGAGCCGATGCAGCCTTGGACCCCTTCCAACACCGTCCCTTCTCGTCCAACCCTCGTACTATCACCGACAGTCCTCCCCGAGCCTCCCCACTCCCCCACATGCCCCCGACAGCCCACCTCCACCCCACCCGAGCCTCCCCTGCCCTCCTCAGCCCTTTCCTCACTCCCCCACAATATTCCCTAGCCCACCCTCCCTCGAAGCCCTCTCAATCCCCCCAAATCCCTCGTATCCCATAAACCCTAACATTCCCACTTCATAGTTCCCCGCCAACATCACATTCGATCCTTAGCATCACAGCGACGACCACCCCAAGCCCGCCTACATCTTCCTCCTCGCTTTGGATCCAGTTATTTGGTGAGTTCCATTTAAAAAAAAAATAGATTTCATTCCCTTGAATTACAGATATACCTTTCTATTCCCTGTAATATTTCACTCTAATTATTTTGGCTAATTGAATTTCAACAGGTGTATGCAATTTATTCGTCTTGCATTTACTTTCTAGTACTTTCAGTCGATTCCAGCCACTATTTGATTAGACCTCTATAGTCAATTTTGAGAATTTGTGCACTTTTTTAATTTTCTGTTATTTAATTAATTATGCGTCGGAATTATTTGCGCGGTGAATCATGCACATCATATGCATTTGTATATTCATATAGGATTAGAGTTTATTTTCACCGGTCAAGCGGTTACGACCGCATGAACCCAATCTTAATTAAAGCCCGGTTCATGCGGTCGTAACCGCTTGACCGGTGAAAATAAGTCCTGCCAAACGGAGCCTAAATATCGAATGTCCTTTTCATTAGCTTGTGTGAGTGTATGCATTCACATTCCCATTTAGAACACTATGGATTCATCAATTGTGTGTTTGAGTGATTTTAATTTCTGTTATTTAATTAATTGTGCGTCAGAAGTATTTGCACGATTAATCACGTGCATCATATTAGGGTTCAAATTTATGCCATGAGCATCATATTCATGGACGACTTTGCTTCCCGCGAGAACCTTCCACCACCCACAACCTACAATCTAAATAAATCCGCCACATCTTCACCATTCATCTTCTCACAGTCGACCGCCTTATCAAACCAACCTCTAAATACTTCTCCCAGCAATAGTCGGCGAGCCTCCTTTTCTCGTGCTCGTACTCACGCGAGACTATGAACATGAAGCTTCTAAAAGTTATTGCAGATTCTTCTCCTCTTCTCTCCCACTCGTGTCAATGACTGCGTGAGTGTTAAAGGGTGCGACCCAAGGTGGCGAATTACTTCCAAGGAAGCGGATGAAAGTGAGTGTTATCCCGGCTTCGTTCTCAGTAAGAGAAGCCTTCTATAGTTAGGTTATCCATAAACTTAAGAGAACCACCTTTTCTATATTAGCTGTGGAAGTAGATTTGTATATCATCTTAGCCTAATAATCTCCTTAATGGTCCTTTCGTCTCAACGATATTGATATTCAAGAATTGTCTTTCGGCCAATTAAAGTCAATTCTGTCTTTTTCACCCGGGCGCACGTTTTTTGCCCAGACACGCCTTTTTCGCCCGGGCGCGGGTTTTTCTCCCGAGCGCGCGTTTTTTTCGCCCGGCCACTCGTTTTTCGCCCGAGCGCAAAATTTTCTCCCTGACGCGGGATTTTTGCCCGGCCGCGCATTTTTTGCCGGGGCCCGCGTTTTTTCGCCCGGGCGCGCGTTTTTGCACGGGCGTGCATTCTTTTCGCCCAGGCGCTCGTTTTTCTCCCTGGAGCGTGGTCTTCGCCTGTGCACGTGTTTTTCGCCCGTGCACGCTTTTTCACTTCGCCCGGACGTGCGTTTTTTGCCCGGGCGTGGGATTTTCGCCCAAGCGTGTGTTTATTTCCCGGGTGCCACATTTTTTCGCCTGGACGCACATTTTTCATCCGCGCTCGCGCAGTAAACATGCGTCCGCGCGAAAAATATCGTCTGGTCAAAAAATGTGCCCAATTGAATTGAATATTATTAAAAATATGCGTATATCAATTTCTACGATGAAAAGTCATCCTTCAAATGAACAACAAAAATAATGAATGTCAATTTCTATGACAAAGTCATCATGTGTCCGCACAACAACATTGGAATTACTCTCAATGTCAATCCCTTTAAGAATTGATTTTCAATTTAATGTCAATTCTTTAATACCAATATCGCTGAAACGAACGGACCCTAAGATTAAATAAAGTTATCTTAAGAGTCTTCTATGTGAAGTTTACCATCTTCCACAAAAGTAATTATCTTGCATTTCTTGCTTTGGTCCTACATCTAAACTCAGGCTCCTTTTGGCACGGCGGTAGCGATCGTGAATGCGATTGTTATGAATCGTCGTTCATGAATGTCTGACCTCACCTAAGGAACTTCATTCACTTTTATGCTCAAAATTAATTTTCTTTTCTTGGTGGTTGTTATAACTGTTGTCATGCGAAACATATGTTCTATGACAGTGATATTTTTGTCCAAATTCACCAGAGCAAAAATACCGTGCTAAACGGGTCCTCAATCTCGAACGTACGTAAAGTAGAGTAACGAAGTTATACTGGAAAAAAGAGAACCATTATTTTGTGTATTATTAAGATTAGTAAGTGATGACTTTTTTAAGAATAAATAAAGTGTATTAATAGTCAATAATCTTACCCTACATTTTTTGGATTTAATTATTTAATGATTATTTGTCGTGTGACTTTGAGGTCACGGGTTCGAGTCCTGAAAGCAGCTTCTTGTAAAAATGCAGGGTAAGATTTGCCTACATTTCACCCCTCGCTCTACGAGAATGCTTTGTGTATCAGGCTGCTTTTTTTTTTTAATTATTAATGGTTATCATTCATAGATTTATTTTTGTAATAGTGTGTATCTTAACATTTTCCTTTTACTATCATTACAAAGCATTCATGCACCAAAATACAAATTGCAAAATTACAGATTGCACCCCTCTTATTATTGAAATTACAAAAACCTCCCCTCAATGTTACAAAAGATAACATTTACCTCCCCTCAATGTTCATATTTCATAACATATGCACAAAAATACCCCCTTCGAAGTATATTTTCAGGGGAGATATTTTCTTCTAATATGTAAAAATCTTCTAATTGGAGGGTCCTTATGTAGAAGTCCCCCCAAAAAGGTGAATGTATAATGATGCAAATGAAAGTCAAGACCTAATTTTCTTCAAAAGATGGGGCGGCCACTGCGGAGAAAGTGGGAAGATAATTCAATTAAAGCATGCATGAAAAATCGAAATCAATTGAACTGCCCAGATCGAACCGATTTTACACTGATCTGAATGACCTGGTATAATTTTGGTACCTGCCTGAAAAATTAAACCGTATTGATTAATAATACACAAATAATCTACCAAAAATGACCTTGTAATTGATATTATTAATTAAATAATACATGGCTATATTATCTAAATGCTTGAAGTATTATTATGTGGCTCCAAGCAAATCTTTCAATGTATATGCTATATGCACTGAGAAGTACATAAAACAATGGGCAAAAAAATTATGAAAGTTTATTAGTCTTTTTTATTAGTTTACTTTTTTTTTTTTTAATTTCGTATGAGATGATGCTCATCGCCGGTTTCATCATTACTGAGATTTAGACTAAATCTTTTACGTTTGAAGTTATGACACGAGAGAAATTAAAGAGCAGCGCTGAAAGATATTTACTGATGAAAAATGACACTAAATTCAGCATGGAGAACTAATGAAAAACTATCACGACCTCACTATTTATAGATGGTCATACATGTAATATTGTATGTATTTATGGGACATATTGATGATCCATACTATAGTAAAGAACAAAATTATTATTTTATATGACAAGAAAAATATATGTAGTGCATAGATATGCTTCACTAGAAGAGTTCATGAGGACCTATAGGAGGTGACCATGAACTCTCTAGGAACCCAATGTCTTATAGGACATGTCAAAGAAGAAGTGGGGGGCACAACTACTAGCCAGCCAAGGCGACACAACATAGATATGATGCTAAACACAGTTGGAGCAAATTTGAGCGCATGTTATACACGATATGCGAAGAGAATTGAAAAAAATTGTAGCGGAAAAAAAACTATGTTCATATCTTATTTAAAATACCCACTCAGCGGGCTCCATCGGCCGTGGATAAGTCGGCAGAATGCCTGTCAAGTGAAGACTTGAAAGGTTGATTTCACGGGTGAGGATTCCAACTTATAATGAACTAGGAGTCTCTCTTTACTAAGAGTCATTTTGCCACTAATCTCGCTCTTGCATCTCAATTATCAACAAGCGCTCAAATCAAGGGGTGCACGTTGTAAATAAAATTTAAACAACTTCTACTTTTTCAAGCAAGGCGATAGAAACACGACATTCTTCCCCTCTTCTAATTGACTAAGGCAAGGTTGGCCATATTCATCCTAGCTTTTTTATTCTTGCTAAAGAGGCCTTAAAAAGGGGAGACCATTAGAGGCACCTGTTAGGCGCTGTGAGAGTTTAGTCACTAGACGTGTTAAACGGGAGAGACACCTGTTAGGCTTGTGAGAGTTTAGTCACTATGGACATGTTAAACGGGGGAGGGGTAGACCAAAAAAGACTTGGAATGAAACTATAAGGAAAGATATGATGTACTTAGGCATTAGTGAGACTATGATTAAAGATGGAGCACAATGACGACAAATGATCCATATAGCCGACCCCACTATAGTGGGATAAATGCTTGAGTGTTGTTTGTTGTTGTTGTAAAGAGGCCTTAAATAAAGCATATTGATACAAGTACTTAATCTTCCAAAATTTTAAACTAATTTATCATTTATTTTATGAAGAATCATATGGAAACAAAGTCAATAAAAAGAAGAGCCAACTCTAGATATCCAACAAAGTTTCTAATTACATAGCTAAAAAAACTTATTGTCTATCTTGAATTCAAAAAAGGGAAAAAAATACTATTCACCCATTTGGCTAGAGTTTATTAGAAATAGAACACAAACACATGTTCTAAAAATCCAGACATTTTCTAAAACCAATTAATTATAAGAGGGCTCAATGCCTTGTAAGATTTATTAAACTCATGTTAGATGTTAGGTATTTAATTATATGTCCGGGGGTGTCGAACCGACTCGGTAGACCTTAATAGGTTTTGTGTCAACCTAGGGCTCGGCTCTATACTGGAGATACTATAAGTAGTCATTCCAAACTTGATGAACTACTGTAGAATATCTTGAATGAAATCCTAGCCGCTACATTAGATAATCAATGTGGGATTAATATTGTCAAGCAACTATCATAAAAACTCAATCAGATGCATACATATGCCGTTCATTCTCTCAATAATTTTTGTTTCATAGAATATAAAAATTAATAGAAATGGAGTATTTGAATGTATTTTTTTAAATAAAATAAAAATACCATAAATTAAACTAAAATTTAAAAAGTTGTAATAAAGAAATTGTAAAATTGGGAGATCAACGTTTGACCAAATAATTTTTCCCTTATTATATATAAGCAGTCGTACACGAGGTTTTCTCGTGCCCAAACGCGACTGTACATCCTCTCCATAAAAATTTATCTCACCGTATACAAAACTTAATAGAAATCTTGGTGATAATGACACATTTTAAAATTAAATTAAAAAAATATAAAAAAATTATAATAAGGGTAAAATTTAAAAAGATTACTTTTTTATATAGTATAAATCTGTATTATGCAAGTTTAATAGGAATGAAATCTTAAAATCAATGTTTATAAGTAGTTCTATAAAGACCTCTGAGAGAGAAGCCACCAAAGCAAATAATACTAATTTAAAGTTAATAAAGTGTATTCTTTCACATTTATTTTGAGTGATGTTATAAAATAATTATTCGCAGTCCTAAAATAATTATTCGTACCCAAAAAAAACTTACAAATTTGTAAATATAATCGCAGTCCTAAATATAGTTATTCACACCAAAAAACTTAAATATAATCTATAATATGGCTTTCATCCCTGTTATTCTCGTTCGTTGCGACGTTCCGTCCCGGAGTTCCGTCCGGAGCACTCATAGGGTTGAAGGTAGTATTTCTTCTTTTCTTCCCGACCGTGCACATAATTTTTCTTAAACCTGTTACATTGAGCGCGGGGAGTAGGAGGATCACGGGTCATGGATTGAATTAATTTTGGGGGTGCACATAGCTGAGCCTAGTCTACGAATAACCAAATTTGGTCTGCAAATAGCCAAATTTTGGTCTGCTTATAACAAATTGCAAAAAAAAAGGGGTGTCAGTGTCCCTTTGGCCCCCCTCTAAATCAACCTCTAACCGTGCATACGAACACCTCGGAAACCGTCGAAAGAGGCGACTTACTTGCTTTACAACATCTTGTTATGATCTCCTCATTTTTTAGGTTAACAGAATAGAAGATTCCAGAGAAATCTGGAATCTTGTACATAAGAGGATGGCGGAATATTCTAGAGAGTACATAACTCTTGTACATACTAGAATTGTATAGAATACTCTAGCATATTAGGGGTCTAGAATATTCTTTGATTTGAAGGAAAATCTCTTTGGGGCCTATAAAAGGGGAAGACCCCCTCATTTGTAACCATCCAAGTGTGGATAAAGCATTCGAGTTCTCTTGCTTACTTCTTCTCTTGTGCACTTTTGCTCTTGTGTTCTTGTTCTCATTCTCATTTCCACCACAGTTTTCTTAGAGTGAGGCTGACTTAGCTAGCTGCGATGGGTGGCAAGAGGAGCTAAGGTTGCGTGCGACATTGTCAAGGGGACTAGTCCGTGACAGTTGGTATCAGAGGTAGGTTTGGTTTGGTTCGTGTGGTGCTGCTATGGCGAATGAGGCAAACAACTCGAGCGTTGTTGACGAGCGCGACAGGGAGGTCGTAGATCAACAAGGCAGGAAGAAGAGGGATCATAGCAAGACGCGTGAAGGAATTCATTTGGATCAGGCCGTCATGATGCTGGCCGATCGAGTTGAGAAGGTGGAAGGTAACTTCGAAACTCTTGAGACCCATGTTCTTGAAGAATTTGAGTCCATTAAGGAGTCTACCCAGACTTGTCTTGATGCTCACCCGACGTTGGAGGAACGCCTTGCTAGGATGGAAGATGTCATTCAAGCGTTGCGGATTGGCTTCGAGGATATGAAGGAGGAACTCACCTTATGTCGCCGAGCCGTGGCTAATGGTGGAGGCAACATGGCAATGAGCAATCCAAGGATGGATGTTCCTAAGCCCAAGCCATTTGTGGGCAAGCGAGATGCAAAGGAGGTAGAGAACTTCATTTGGCAGATGGAGCAATTCTTCGAGGGGTGTAACCTCGTCGACGAAGCTGCTAAGGTACGACAAGCCTCTTATTACTTATCGGATGTAGCTTCTCTTTGGTGGCGAAGAAAGCAGTCTGACATCGAGAAAGGCTTGTTTCGTATTGATACATGGGAGGAGTTCCGGCGTGACTCAAACGACATTTCTATCCAGAAAATGTCGTTTACGAAGCTAAGAAGAAGCTTAGGGAGTTGAAGCACAAAGAGAGCATTGCGGAGTATGTCAAAGAATTTACCACCTTGATGCTACAAATTCTTAACATGTCGGATGAAGACTTGTTATTTTTCTTCGTGGATGGTCTTCAACATTGGGCTAAGCAGGAATTACAAAGACGAGATGTCAAGACGTTGGATGAAGCTATTGCCACAGCTGAGTCCCTTATTGAGTATCAACGACACCCAGAAGCAGCGAAGCCAAAGAAGGACAAGGGTGATCAAGGGAAAGGTGGGGGAGAGAAGCGTGACTTCAAGAAGCCTAACTTCCAGCGGCATGACTCTCGGAAGGAGTATGAGGAGAAGAAGAAGACCTTCATTCCGAAAGGGGGATGCTTCTTATGCAAGGGACCGCATGCAATGAGCAGCTGTCCAAAGATGGGATCACTTTCTGCAATCATGGAAAGCAGCGAGGCGGCGATTCAAGGAGAAAGTACTTCTGCTCAAATTAGATAATTACAATTACTTAATGCTTTGAATGTTAGACTTGCTCCAGCCACATCACCAAAAGGATTGATGTTCGTGGAGGCGTATGCGAACGGGAAAGCCACCAAAGCCTTGCTTGACACAAGAGCAACGCATAACTTCATGACCGAGGAGGAAGCCAAGAGACTTGGTCTTCATGTCTCTAAAAGTGAAGGATGGTTGAAAACGGTGAATGGGAAGGCGAGATTGCTGCAAGGACTTTCACGCGGAGTGAAGCTACAATTGGGAACTTGGAAGGGCCAAGTGAACTTCTCCATTGCGTCGATGGATGATTTTCAAGTTGTGCTTGGGATGGATTTCTTCGAGAAGGTACGAGCTATCACTATGCCTTTTTGTAGATCCATGTGCATTATGGAGAAAGGGTCTCCATGCATGATCCCAGCGGTGGAAGGACCACCAACGAAGGGAAAGCAGTTATCGGCTATGCAAATAGCCAAAGGCATCAAGAAGGGAGAGATGACTTACTTAGCCACATTGAAGGAAGAAGCTGTGACAAAGGATGAGGAGGTACATCCTTTCATTGAACAAGTTTTGGAGGAGAATCAAGACGTTATGCCAGTCGAGCTTCCGAACAAGCTACCACCTCGGAGGGAGGCGGACCATGAGATTAAGCTGGAACAAGGGGCGAAACAACCGACGATGGCGGCATATCGTATGGCTCCGCCCGAATTGGAGGAACTCCGCAAGCAGCTAAAGGAGCTACTTAACACGGGGAAGATTTGTCTATCGAAAACACCATATGGAGCACTGATGCTCTTTTAGAAGAAGAAAGACGGATCTCTGCGGATGTGTGTGGACTATCGTGCACTCAACAAGGTAACGGTCAAGAATAAGTATCATATTCCATTGATTGCTGACTTGTTTGATAGGATGGGGAAAGCCAAGGTCTACATGAAGATGGACTTGCAGAAGGGATATTACCAAGTCCGCATTGCTGAAGGAGATGAGCCGAAGACGACGTGCATCACTCGTTACGGGTCTTACGAGTGACTGGCCATGCCATTTGGCTTGACTAATGCACCAACCACATTTTGCACTTTGATGAACAGGATATTCCATCCCTACCTGGATCAATATGTGGTGGTTTATCTGGATGACATCGTGATCTACAATAATTCTATGGAGGAACATGTACAACCCTGTATTCGCCGAGTAGGTACTCGAGCCAAGAGGCATTTCGGAACATCGTTCCTCAGCAGGATCCAAGGAAGGGGGCGAGAACCCCAGTAAGGGGCGAGACCAGTCAAGGGGGCCGCCCCTGGCTGGGTCTCGCCCAGCCCCAGCTAAGGGGCGAGACCGGCCAGGGGGGCCGCCCCTGGCAGGGTCTCGCCCAGCCCCAGCTAAGGGGCGAGACCGGCCAGGGGGGCCGCCCCTGGCAGGGTCTCGCCCAGCCCCAGCAGGGGGGCGAGACCAGCAGGGGGGGGCATCCCCGGGTCTCGCCCCACCCCAGTTAGGGGGCTCGCCGAGCCCCGCGAGGTACCTCTCTCGCCCAGTTTCGGGGGGAGGTGTCGGTCTGCGTTTAGCATCCCAGAACAGCAGAATTTGGCTATTTGCAGTCCGGTTTTGGCTATTCGCAGTCCAAATCCGAGGGTATTTTGGGTATTCTGCAGTCCAGTTTAGGTTATTTGCAGCCCAGATCCGAAAATCCTATAAATAGGACCAATGGGGCACCATTTGGAGGGATCTCTCATCCTAGGCTAGCTCTCTCCTTCTCCCTCTCCCTCCCCAAGTCTCTCTAGGGGGTGAGGAGAGGCTCCAGTGGTGCCCAAGCTTAGTAGTGGCTTGGGAGGGGAAGTTCCAAGGGGACTTCCGGGTATGTGGCGGGACCTCCCCACTAAGCCCTTGGTCCAGTTCTTAGTTCCAACACCTTCAACCTAGAGCTCTCCCTTGGGGGGAGTAAGGGTTGGTCGCCCCTCAGCCTCGTTGAGGGCCCCGAACTCCACAGAGACCGAGTAGTCGGTTTCAACATTTTGGTGCGGTGAGCGTGGAGTGTGATCGATTCAAGAAACCCTCAAGATGAGCTCCATGGATGGAGGTGGAGGAAGTTCCGACCCAGGTCACTCGCAGCCCCCGGTGGGTGGGGTGATGTTGGAGATGTTCGAAAATTTCAGGCAAGAGGTCCTGCAGACCTTGCAGGTGACTTTCGCCTCGATAGGCGAAGGCAGGAGAGGAAGTGGTTCGGAGGTTTCGCCCCGACAGGAGGGTGAGATCCCTCTCGACCAACCAACCAGAGAGGTGCCAGGAGGTGGCGAGTGGGGAGGCGCCAGGCCCCCACTCGCCCAGCTCCAAGGTGGCGAGTGGGGAGGCGCCAGGCCCCCACTCGCCCAGCTCCAAGGTGGCGAGTGGGGAGGCGCCAGGCCCCCACTCGCCCAGCCCCAAGGGGGCGAGTGGGGAGGCGCCAGGCCCCCACTCGCCCAGCCCCAAAAGGGGGCGAGCACGGGAGGTCCCTTTTGTGAGCTGATCCTCTCGGCCCCGATTCCGGAGGGGTTCAAGGGGGCGAAGATGTCTCACTACTTCGGCAAGGATGACCCCATCTTACACCTGCAATGGTTTGAAGACATGGTCTCCATCATGCCCATGTCGGCCGCTTTCAAATGTCGACTCTTCGCGACAACTCTGAAGGAGAAGGCTAGAGATTGGTTCCACCAGCTCCCTGCGGGATCCATCTATGCCTTTGAAGACTTGCGTCGAGGCTTCCTGCTACGCTTCTCGACGTCAAGGAAGAGGAAGAAAGATGCCGAAGCACTTTTCAAGATCAAGCAAGAGCCAGAAGAGTCGCTGGCTCACTATCTGGAGCGGTTCAGGGAGGAGGTTCTCCTCGTCCAAGAAGTGCCCGGGTACACCCTCAAGCTCGCCTTCACGGTGGGGCTGCGGGAGGGCTTCTTCAAGATGGACCTCAAGAGAAGAGCTCCTTTGTCTTTTGAGGAGTTGATGGAAAGGGTGGCCGAAGAAGTTGAAAGTGAAGAGGCCAACCCGGAGTTCACAAGAAGGCTGGCCAAGCTGAGTGAGCCAGAGGCAAGGCAGCATGGGAGGAAGGTAGAGGCTCCCAAGAGAAAGTTCGACCAAGAGGAGGACAACTTCCAGGAAGAAGAGACTGACCTCCCAGGGTGGAGGCAGGGCCCGAAAGCACCCTCTCCACCACCCCAGCAAGCCATGGCGATCGGCCACAGAAGAAGAAGAAATCGTAGGGGAGGAAGAGGGGGCGTCTGGGCGGAGTTACCTTACTGTGACTTCCATCAGGAGGAGGGTCACGCGACATCCGCCTGCCCTGAGTTCTTGGAGTTAAGGGAGGCGAGGTGTCCGAAGCCGCATCGTCAACAACCAGAAGAGGTCGAGGAGGACCATGCCTGGGGATAGAAGTCCAAGTCCTGGTCTCCATGCTTAGTTTTTCTTTAAATCCATGTAGTGTGATAGTTGATTTCCTTACTTAGAGTCTCTTGCATGTAACCAGATAACTAATGAAATAAAAGTTTTTCTATGTTCTTCACCCCTCGGATGGTTCCGCTGACCGGGCTCTCACTAGCCGGCAGGGCAGGTTGACCTCCCAGGGAGGCTATGTTCTTCACCCCTCGGATGGTTCCGCTGACCGGGCTCTCACTAGCCGGCAGGGCAGGTTGACCTCCCAGGGAGGCTATGTTCTTCACCCCTCGGATGGTTCCGCTGACCGGGCTCTCACTAGCCGGCAGGGCAGGTTGACCTCCCAGGGAGGCTATGTTCTTCACCCCTCGGATGGTTCCGCTGACCGGGCTCTCACTAGCCGGCAGGGCAGGTCGACCTCCCAGGGAGGCTATGTTCTTCACCCCTCAGATGGTTCCGCTGACCGGGCTCTCACTAGCCGGCAGGGCAGGTTGACCTCCCAGGGAGGCTATGTTCTTCACCCCTCAGATGGTTCCGCTGACCGGGCTCTCACTAGCCGGCAGGGCAGGTTGACCTCCCAGGGAGGCTATGTTCTTCACCCCTCGGATGGTTCCGCTGACCGGGCTCTCACTAGACGGCAGGCCAGGTTGACCTCCCAGGGAGGTTAAGTGATTCTTCACCCCTCGGACGGTTCCGCTGACCGGGCTCTCACTAGCCGGCAGGGCAGGTTGACCTCCCTGGGAGGCTATGTTCTTCACCCCTCGGATGGTTCCGCTGACCGGGCTCTCACTAGACGGCAGGCCAGGTTGACCTCCCAGGGAGGTTAAGTGATTCTTCACCCCTCGGACGGTTCCGCTGACCGGGCTCTCACTAGCCTGCAGGGCAGGTTGACCTCCCAGGGAGGCTATGTTCTTCACCCCTCGGATGGTTCCGCTGACCGGGCTCTCACTAGCCGGCAGGGCAGGTTGACCTCCCAGGGAGGCTATGTTCTTCACCCCTCGGATGGTTCCGCTGACCGGGCTCTCACTAGCCGGCAGGGCAGGTTGACCTCCCAGGGAGGCTATGTTCTTCACCCCTCGGATGGTTCCGCTGACCGGGCTCTAACTAGACGGCAGGCCAGGTTGACCTCCCAGGGAGGTTAAGTGATTCTTCACCCCTCGGACGGTTCCGCTGACCGGGCTCTCACTAGCCGGCAGGGCAGGTTGACCTCCCAGGGAGGCTATGTTCTTCACCCCTCGGATGGTTCCGCTGACCGGGCTCTCACTAGACGGCAGGCCAGGTTGACCTCCCAGGGAGGTTAAGTGATTTTTCCCCTCGAATGGTTCCGCTGACCGGGCTCTCACTAGACGGCAGGCCAGGTTGACTTCCCATGGAGGTTAGGTAATTTGCTCCCCTCGTTGGCTGACAGGGTAAGAAGGTCTCTCGGAGAGGTTGTGTTTTTCCCCGAGGTGGCTTCATTAGCCGACGAGGTTGGAGGACCTCTCGGGAATACTAAGTGTTTTTCCCCAAGGTAGCTCTGTTAGTCGGATTTCCAGCGACACTCGTCGAATATACAGGGTTGGACATTTCTTTCCGAGCGTGTATCTCGCTCGAAAAGAGCGGGGATTGTGTACAACCCTGTATTCGCCGAGTAGGTACTCGAGCCAAGAGGCATTTCAGAACATCGTTCCTCAGCAGGATCCAAGGAAGGGGGCGAGAACCCCAGTAAGGGGCGAGACCAGTCAAGGGGGCCGCCCCTGGCTGGGTCTCGCCCAGCCCCAGCTAAGGGGCGAGACCGGCCAGGGGGGCCGCCCCTGGCAGGGTCTCGCCCAGCCCCAGCTAAGGGGCGAGACCGGCCAGGGGGGCCGCCCCTGGCAGGGTCTCGCCCAGCCCCAGCAGGGGGGCGAGACCAGCAGGGGGGGGGGGGCATCCCCGGGTCTCGCCCCACCCCAGTTAGGGGGCTCGCCGAGCCCCGCGAGGTACCTCTCTCGCCCAGTTTCGGGGGGAGGTGTCGGTCTGCGTTTAGCATCCCAGAACAGCGGGATTTGGCTATTTGCAGTCCGGTTTTGGCTATTCGCAGTCCAAATCCGAGGGTATTTTGGGTATTCTGCAGTCCAGTTTAGGTTATTTGCAGCCCAGATCCGAAAATCCTATAAATAGGACCAAGGGGGCACCATTTGGAGGGATCTCTCATCCTAGGCTAGCTCTCTCCTTCTCCCTCTCCCTCCCCAAGTCTCTCTAGGGGGTGAGGAGAGGCTTCAGTGGTGCCCAAGCTTAGTAGTGGCTTGGGAGGGGAAGTTCCAAGGGGACTTCCGGGTATGTGGCGGGACCTCCCCACTAAGCCCTTGGTCCAGTTCTTAGTTCCAACACCTTCAACCTAGAGCTCTCCCTTGGGGGGAGTAAGGGTTGGTCGCCCCTCAGCCTCGTTGAGGGCCCCGAACTCCACAGAGACCGAGTAGTCGGTTTCAACAGAACATGCAGATCATCTTCGCACTATCTTTCAAGTCTTGCGGGAAAACGAGTTATACGTGAAGAAGTCAAAGTGTACATTTGGCACGAAGGAGGTCTCATTTCTTGGACATGTCATTGGACATGGCCAACTGAAGATGGATGCAGCCAAGATCCAAGCGATCATAGATTGAGAGCCACCTACTAAGGTAACCGAACTAAGATCTTTTCTTGGACTTGCAAATTACTATCGGTGGTTTATCCAGAGCTACTCAAGGAGAGTGTCTCCATTGACGAATCTATTGAAGAAGGATAGATCGTGGGCTTGGGATGATGGATGCCAACAAGCCTTTGAAGATCTAAAACAAGCCGTGAGCACTGAGCTGGTGTTATCATTGCCGGACTTTGAAAAGGAGTCCGAAGTGCAGACGGATGCTTCCGAATTTGCCATTGGTGGAGTCTTGATGCAGGATGGGCATCCCATTGCCTATGAAAGTCGAAAGCTGAATGAGACGGAGCGGCGGTACACCGTCCAGGAGAAGGAAATGACTGCTATCATATATTGCTTACGGGTGTGGAGACACTACTTACTCGGAGCGAAGTTTGTGGTCAAGACGGACAACGTGGCCACGAGTTACTTCCAAACGCAAAAGAAGCTATCTTCCAAGCAAGCGAGGTGTCAATATTTTCTGGCAGAGTTCGACTATTCTATGGAGTACAAGCCCGGGAAGGCAAATGTCATTGCGAATGCCTTGAGTCGCAAGGCTGAACTTGCCGCTATGTCCACAGTGAAAGGGGAGTTGCTAACCAGGATCAAGGAAGGGTTGCAACAAGATCCGTTGGCGATTGAGCTGATGAAGGCGACAAGGGAAGGAAGAGCCAAGCAATTTTGGGTAGAGGATGAACTCCTCTACACCAAGGGGAAGAGACTATACATTCTGAAGTGGGACAACCTACAGAGAGAATTGATCAAGGAGTGTCATGACACTCGATGGGTAAGACATCCTGGCCAAAAAAGGACCATGGCGCTAGTGGAGATCTTGTACTATTGGCCGAAGATGAAGGAAAACGTGGACGTGTATGTGAAGACATGTCTTGTGTGCCAACAAGACAAAGTGGAGAATCGGCAACCAGTGGGACTGCTAAAGCCTCTTCCAGTTCCAGATCATTCATGACACACTGTGACGTTGGATTTCATCAGCGCTCTTCCCAAATCAGAGGGATTTGGATCGATTATGGTGGTCGTAGACAGATTCTTCAAATATGGGACGTTCATCCCATGTACGAAGGATTGCAATGCGGAGGAAGCGGCCCAAGCATTTTTCAAACAAGTGGTGAAACATTGGGGGCTTCCGCAAAATATTGTAAGCAATCAGAATCCTCGCTTCACGGAGAAACTTTGGACGGAGTTGTTCAAGATGATGGGATCACAATTTAACTTCTCCACTAGTTTCCATCCTCAATCTGATGGGCAAACAGAGAGGGTAAATGGCTTGCTGGAGTGCTATTTGCGGCACTTTGTGAGTGCTAATCAGCGGGATTGGGCAAAGATCTTGGATGTTGCTCAGTTCTCCTACAACTTGCAGATGAGCGAGTCTACGGGAAGGAGTCCCTTCGAGCTGGCGACCGGACGTCAACCGCTCACACCGCATGCACTAGCCATCAACCCAGGAGAAGGAAAGAGCCCAGGGGCATTTCAGTTGGTTAAGTCTTGGGAGGAACAAAACGACTTGTCCAAAGTCTGTCTAAAAAAGCAAGGAAGCATATGAAGAAGTGGGCAGACGTGAAGAGAAGGTCGCATGAGTTTGGCCTAGGAGACAAAGTGATGGTGAAGATCCTACCCCAACAATTCAAAGTGTTGCGGAGCATGCACAAGGGGTTGATAAAGAGGTATGAAGGGTCGTTCGAGGTGATCGACAAGGTAGGAAAAGTGTCATATCGCCTTGATCTACCCAACTCGTTGAAGATTCATCCGGTCTTTCATGCAAATATGTTGAAGCCTCGTGAAGACCAGGAAGACCCAAGGCGAGAAGAATCACATAGAGCACCTCCAATCATGACCAAATCATTCGAGAAAGAGATTGATCGGGTGTTATCTCAAAGGGTGGTACGGCGATGCGGAGTCCCGCCAAGTACTCAGTACTTAGTCAGGTGGAAAGGATTGCCAGAGTCTGAGGCTACTTGGGAGACATTAGAAGACTTGTGGCAGTTCAAGGACTTCATTCAACAGTATGTGGCGACGAGGACGGCGCCAGGATAGGTGAGGGAGAATGTTACGATCTCCTCATTTTTGAGGTTAACAAAAGGGAAGATTCCAGAGAAATTTGGAATCTTGTACATAAGAGGATGGCAGAATATTCTAGAGAGTACATGACTCTTGTATATACTAGAATTGTATTGAATACTCTAGAATGGTAGGGGTCTAGAATATTTTTTGATTTGGAGGGAAACCTCTTTGAGGTCTATAAAAGGGGAAGACCCCCTCATTTGTAACTATCCAAGTGTGGATAAAGCATTCAAGTTCTCTTGCTTACTTCTTCTCTTGTGCACTTGTGCTCTTGTGTTCTTATTCTCATTCCCATTTCCACCACAGTTTTCTTAGAGTGAGGCTGACCTAGCTAGCTGCGAGGGGTGACAAGAGGAGCTAAGGCTGCATGCGACATAGTCAAGGGGAATAGTCCGTGACAATCTGTTCTCTAAAACATATCAATACATCTAAATTATTACACAGTGATAAATTTGACCAAATTTGACCAGCCAGGTACTCCTGGAAGCAAATTCTATGTCCATGTGGGTAAATAAAAAATTGTTTGGCAAAAGTAGCGTACTAAGTAATGATTCATGTCTGCTAACTAGCACAGCTGTATACAATGAACCATAATCTGGCGATGAAGATCATGACTGGGGCCGTCTGGCTCGAAAAAGAGGTGGACGACGACAACCCGTGACTCTAAAAGGATGGAGTCGATATGCGGCCACTTCTACTTAAATCGATCAAATGTCTGCGGTAAAAATGATGAATGACATCGTTAAGCTTGGAGAAGAAGTGGAACACGACATTCTGGCGAGCTCAGGGAGGTGCGTATATGCTTTACTTCAATTCCCTTAAAACAAAGTGGACTGTGAATATTATTGGACTGCGAATAGAATAATTCAGACTGCTTATAAATCCTGAGCAGTTTGTTATTTTTTGCTTTGAAATTAACATTATTTATTGGATTATTCCAATATTAACGTGTCATCCTTCTTTCGGAACGGGTTAGCGTGTCATCTACCCATCAAAAATTCAGAACCCAGCTGTCGTGTTTCGTGTCGGCCCAACTCCAAGAATCCGACCGCTCTCCTACCGAACCATCACCGGTTTAATAAGTAGCAGCCGAGCCAAACTTTTATTTTACCAAAATATACTGCGTTTCTGCCCCCTTTCGCCTCTATTTTCCACTCTCTCTCTCCCTGATCTGCGACTCAACTCTTCCAACTCTCACAAACCATCTGAACACAGCGCTCCCCTCCCTTTTAAGACAATATAAATCACTCCTCCCCGCCAAAACCCCTTTTGAAACACAGCTCTCGCTTTCTTCTCCCGCTCCTTCTCTCCCTCGCTAGGGTTTCCGGCCCCCGTCAATGGCAAACGAGGCCACGGAGACCGCCGCTTTCGCCGCTCAGCCCGACGCAGAGCCGCAGCCTCCGCCGGAGAAGAAGCGGAGGGGAAGGGAAGAGGATCTGCGCCGAGTAGCCGAGATCGTGATGGTGCTGTCGGCGATGGCGGAAATGAGAGCCGGGAAGGAACCGACCGGGGCGGAGCGGGCTTTGGCGGCTGAGGCAAGAGAGAGGTTGGCTCGGGCGTGCGAGGAGCTGCGGCCCAAGGATTTGTTCTCCAGCGAAGCCGTGAGGGTCGTGGTTGAGGATCTGGGGCTGAATCGATCGAAGGACCCTGTGCTGGCGTTTCGGCTACCGAAGATATCGATCGCCGAAAGAGTGCATCACACCAAGAAAAAGGTTGACTGTTTTACTTTTACCTTATTCCTTTTTCTCCCCCGTCTCTTCCCTGGTTTCCTTTGTTGGAATGTGTGGTTTGCTACACCCTTCTTCCCTGGTGAGAATCGTCAATTTCGTTGTATACTTTGTTTGAATCACTTGTTTGTAGTTCTCGATGCTTTTTATTGCGCATTTCCATATGTGAGAAATTCATTGGATGAGAAGATCTTCCGAGAAATCTTTACTCCATAGAGTTCCATTCGGCCACACTGAGCATTGAATCTTATGGATCAGTCAGTGCTGGATAAAATTTGATGAACCTGAACCTGTTCCGGATGGATCGATATATATAAAATTGAATGCTTTTGTTTAATTTCAAATAAAAGATGTTTAGAGTGCACATTTTTAATACCATGTTTTCCACTTTTAGAGCACAACTAGTTATGCAGATGGACAGAACTTTAGTTAAATTTTCCTTGATAGTGGAAGTCTGAACTAAAAATTTAAGATATAGGTTGAGGAATGTTTTTGTTCTATTAATAAAATTCATAAATAACAACAAAAGATTTTAAAAATAGTTCTCATTTCTTAAATAATGGAAACCATATTGATGTTTTTTGGGACTTCACATCAAACTAACTATATGAAAACGTGCTTGTTAATCATGCCAAGGTGTATGTTTCACTTCTTTAATCCTTGTAGTTTTTACTTGGTGATTGCTTTGCTTTCCAACTCTACAGCCTTCAACTTAATTATATTATTCTAGATATTGTATCTAATTCTGACGCCAGTGCTTTTTTTCTTTCATTACGGTAGATGGAAGAATCACGGGACTTCACATCTTCAACTCATGTTTCTCAGCCTCATTCTATAAGCTTTGCTCCAAGCTCAGAATCCCATGGATCCCATAGGTTTATAGCTGGGAAATCGAGCCCAATAGTTTTGACAGCTGGAGGTTTTCCCAATAATTCCTCAGGTGTACATATTCCAGCTCCAGCTTCATCCATGTCCTCTATGAAACAAACACCAATCAGTGAAGCACATTCTGCTCTTGTGAAATCATCTTTTGGAAAAGATTCACCTTCAGCAACATGTAGCATTGAAGCTGTAAATCAGAGGCTAGATGCACGAATCAATGGGCCAACATATTTCACGCTCGTTCGACGTACAATTTGATCAATCTTTTTTACTTCATTTCCCTTCTCTTATTTGTTCATTCCCTTTCATGTTTTTCTGTACTTGCTTCTACACTTAAATAAGTTTTATTGATTAACCGTGCTATCTAGTGATTATTCAACCCCAGTTATGGAGTTGTAAAAATTTTCTTTGTTGTTAGTAGACTTGCTTTTTCTATAATTATTTTGATCTCCTTCCTGTTTGCAGGATTTTGCCTATTTTTTATTAGTATGTTAGTAAAATCAGTCTTTGTTAGTCGAATATTCATTTATGATGCAAATGTCTATATCACAGATTTTCTACCGTAATTTCTTGGCATATAGTGTTAAATTGAGATTTTTTTTGATGGCTAAAGTTTTGGTTTATTCTTCTGTAAATCTCCACTTGATCATTGCATCATTGCAATGCTCACTGACATGTATTAGCATGATGCTTTCTTCCTGTGGATGAATCCTAAGAATGGATGCCTTCCAGTGACTTGAGGATATACCTGGAAAACAATTGAAATTTGATTATAGTTTTAATAGTGAAGTTTATTTTCCTTATATCAGATCTATATGATAATAAATGGATAAATGGCACTTGTAAGGTCTAGGCATTGACCTTCGGTCAGTCTTTCTAATAGAATGCAAAAAGTAATCCAGACACCTAAAAGTGAATAAACTATGATTTATGTTTCATTCTTCGCCATAGAAAAAAAATCAGATTTTCCTCATCAAATACAGTTGACTGGCTCCACCCTCTTCATCAGGCAAAAATAATGACTTCTCCGACTACTACATGTTGTATCAGCACTTCCAATTTCTTTAAGATACTGACGTAGGGTAGGCTGTGGAAGTGATCATTAACAATGCAAGCCCTATGTACAATGCCGGGGAAAATCCTGTCTACCCTAGGATGATGAATGTAGACAAAAGGACGATCAAGCAACAAGTTACAATTAACAATAAAGGCATAACGCAATTATCACAAACAAAATGCAGTTAATTTTAGCCATGCGAGCAAGTTGAGCTTTTCTCAGATTGGAGGGCCGTTAGCCAAATACACAAGTGAATAAGTTCTACAAACCATGATTTGTCTCAAAATAAACACACGAACATAGATTGACATCCATAAGAATATATGTAATCTGGTCCGTACAATATGCTGAAAACTATAAAACCAAACAATTAGAAACTCACACAGTAAGGGGACATAGATGAAGACATGGATATCTTGTGATTGTAGGAGCGGCGGTGGCAATCCGTAGGGGTGTCTGCTGCTGTATGGTGGCTTTCGGAGGGTATGGAGGGCTGCTTGTGGACTGGATATATCGTGAAAAGGGTTTGGTGGTTGATTAGGGCTGGTTGGGGTTGTCGGTCAGATTTGCGAGAAGACCACTACGGGAAGAAATTCTCCAAAATCGGTGATGGACTTCAAAATCAGTCCCTCCTTATTTAAAAATAAAACAAGTTTAGAGCAACCATCTTGAATGGTTATGATTGACTGTTCATGATAGTTGTCAGATTTCTCTAAATAAAATACTAAAAAATAAAAAAATATAAGAAATATCAAAACATCGCTTTGTACTTGATTGCGAACTCAGATCATACATTGGACAATTAGCTTATGGACACCATCTCTTTTGGACATCTAATGCTATTTGCACATGTACAATTAGCACCACCGACTACACCTAAGTTTATTATGTAAATGAATAATTAGGTTATAGAATGACCTGAAAGATCTTTTTTTTATTGATGAAGAAGAAAAGGTCATACTGATGCCAAATGATTTGAGTTTGTTGAAAGAGTGGCTTAGGAATTTATCCTCGGATTGTCTTTCTGAACGAAGGCATATTTGGCAAGTTTGAAGGATTGTAAGTAGTTAGATTTTGTTTCTGGGGAATGGAAAATTAAACCATACACATTAAGTAGATAAACCGTGTGATGGGGAGCAACCCGCCCGACCCGTTCGGGTCTACTCACGACGACCACGGGCGCAATGATGATCGAGACCGCTCATTTCGAGCGGCTCGACGAACTTTGTATTTTTGTCTCTTGTCATTTTTTATTTGGAGTTGTAATTTTATGTTTTATTTGAGTCATAGGGTCTGTTTGGGACAGCTCTGGCGGATTGAAAAGCTGCTGTCCGGATAGAGCTGTTTTAAAAGAGCTCTCTGGGGAGCAGTTTTGAAAAGCTGCAGAGTGTTTGGGTGTTCTGTGCAGAAGTGCGCTTTGAAGAGCGATTTTCTAATTTAGCTGTTTGAAGAAACAGCTTTTGGAAGCTGTTTTTTTAGAACTTAAAAATACATCAGTTTTTAACATGAAAAATAATAAAAGATAACCGATAACAATAGTCTCTTACATAATTCTTTGGTAATGCTATCCACGCGCCCCGTATATTTCTTCGGCAATGCTATCTCGTACTGTAGACATCTGTTCAGCTCCAGCAGCATCACCCATATCGCTTCCAATATCATCCTCCGCCGCAGGGTCTTCATCCTCTGAGGGAGCGAAAGAAGACTCATCAGCATCACAAACATTAAACTCAGGGTCCCAGCGAGAAGGATGTCTACGAATGAAGTTATGTAAGGCCATTGTGGCCAACACTATGGACCTCTGTTTCTTGAAGCTATACTGTGGCATTTTGCTCAGAATGTGCCACTTCTTCTTCCACACTCCAAACGTTCGCTCAATAACACTGCGAAGACATGAATGCGCCCTATTGAAATGTTCTTGCCTTCCTTGAACAGGCTGACTCCCACGGTCAATCATAGTCATTCATTGGTCCTTAGAAAAACTATAAATAGAGGGTGAGGGCTCTCATTTGAGGCATTGAAGATTGGAGTCTAGAAGCCAATCCTTGATCACTTCGGTGCCGAAGCCGATTCCGGGTGCGAAGCCCGGGCTTGCTCTTCCCTCCCACAACAGCCAGCCATCCACCCCTCCTCCACCTTCAAGTGGCCGGCCAACCAGCCCCCTCCATTTACAGCAGCCAACCAGCCCTCTTCCCCTCCATTTACAGCAGCCAACCAGCCCTCTTCCCCTCCATTTACAGCAGCCAACCAGCCTCCTTCCACTCCCACAACAGCCGGCCATCCCCCCTCCTCCACCATCAAGTGGCTGGCCAACTTACCTCCCCTCCCTCTCCACCATCTTCATTTCCCCCCACAAAAACAGTCCCAATACCCCACAAATTCATCTCCGGCGATCACCGGAGTTCGTCACCGACCTCCTACAGTGGTTCCCCTACACCTCCCACATATTTCCATCATTTGGGGTTTTCCGGTGATCACCGGAAAACGTCTCCGGCGACCACCACCACCACCGACAACCACCTCCGGCCACCTCCAGCCATTAGCCACCTCCACCACCACTCATAACCACCATAACTACCCACTACCTCCCCATTTCCACTTTCCTAAACTTTAGGAATTAATTCCTAAAGTTAAGGATAACCACCTCTTCCCCACTTCTCCCTCCTAAATTCCAGCCAGATTATTAACCTCAACCGGCCCCTTCTTTCCCCACCTCCTAACCACACGTTGAACCACATCCCACTCTTTTCCAGCACCCACTAACCCCACCTCCCCTTCATACTCGTCCCCTACCACATCCAGAAATCCCCAACCAGTCACTTCTCCACTCATTTCCCACCTCTCCTAATCAACTGCTGCTGTCTAGACATCCCAAACAACCTAGCAATCTAGCCCAAGCATCCCTCGCCTCTCCCTCAACCACCAACCGCTTGCTGCCAGTCACCCAAAACACCCATGCATAGTCAGATTTGCTGTCCAGGTCCCTGGACAGTCAAAAAAACTGCTACTGTTGCTGATTGCTGCCACTTTGGGTTCTGTTCCCGGTATTACAACTTCGTACCAGCATTCACCTTCGCTGTCCAGCAGTTGGGACTACATTTTAAAGTCTGAAATCAACCTCGGATTGTGCTCTTACCACCCCGACAGCCCTCCCCTCTACATAGTTTGCAAAGTTCAAGGTTTGTTTGTCAATTTCTTTACTGTTGGATCATGTGTTTGCTCTCTACTTCAGAGATAGTGGTTTATAGACTTTGTTTTCAATTGTTTTGGTCTTTGTATTTGTTTGTTCAATTAGATATTTGATTTCGCGCATTCTCGCGCTCATACGCTTCTCTTTGTTACCTTGGTTTTAAATTGCTTTAATTCAATTGTGGAAAAATCTAGTTATATGGTTTATAAATATTGTTTTGCCAGTTTGAATTCGCCGGACATTTGCATTTGTACGTGCATCTAGCCTTAGGTGTTCATTATCGCCTTACCCTACGTCAGATTGGTATCAGAGCCCAGGTTGGGCTGCATTGCATGTTACGTAACGGTAAGGCATATAGACGAGCGATGTCGAAGTCCACGCCTCAACACAGTCAGGCCACTACCAATCCTAACACTGATATGTTTATGTCCAATCTCCAAAAAATTTTGGAGGATCGATTCGATCAAGTGGGCACACAATTGCACGAAATTAGGGAGCAGTTTCAAAATCTCACCACTAGAGTAGAGGATCTAGAGTCCAGTAAGGTCCGCTAGGCCACAAGATGTCCAACGAGAGTGATGTAGGAATCACCAGGACGGGGTTGCGGAGTCCTTCCGGACGGGCCAGCTCTCGCACGGAGAGGGTGAGGACGGAAGCGGCTAGGGCAATCCGAATTCTTAATCTTCAAAAAACTGAATACAACATAACATATTCCGCCCTTTATACTAGGAGGGGGAGAACACCGCTATTAGCACACCCGCTAATGGCACACCGAAATAAAAGTGCAAACATAGACATGTCACGATAAAAAGAAAAACAACATATGCTACGGAAATAATTAAACGGCCTGGGGCTTCCAAAGCAGGTCGATCTTTTCTAGCCACTCGATTCCGGTCTCGCCGGGCGATCCTCCAGTCGCGTTGTTGCCGTCTGCAATGCATCCTTCATTCGCCTCCGCTTGGGAGGCACTCGACCTCGAGTGCTCGGGGTAAAGCGGAATGTCCGGGTAGAAAGGGGACAAATCGCTCACGTTGAAGGTCTTGGAGATGTTGAGGTCCGGTGGAAGGTCCACCACATAAGCGTTGTCATTGATCTTGCGGGTGATGGGGAAGGGGCCGTACTTCTTTGGCATGAGTTTGTGGTGGTGGCCCGCGGGAAGTCTCTCCTTGCGGAGGAAAACCATCACCAAGTCTCCCACCGCATAGATCTTCTCGCGCCGGTGCTTGTCGGCCATAGCCTTGTATTTGGCGTTAGACTCAAGCAGCTTGAGCCGGGTATCAGCTTGGATGTCGCGGGTTTCTTCCGCTAATTGGGCCGCGGAAGGAGGAGCCGCCGGAAGGCGGGCGAGATCGAGTGCATGCCGGGGAACCTTGGTATAGACAATGGAGAAGGGCGAGCGACCGGTAGAGCTGTGCACTGCGTTGTTGTAAGCAAATTCAGCCTGCGCGAGTGCGTGATCCCATTGCTTCGGGCGATCTTGGCAAATGCAACGAACGAGGTTCCCCAAGGTCTTGTTCACAACCTCGGTTTGACCGTCAGTTTGAGGGTGGGCGGAGCTACTAAACTGAAGAGAGGTGTCGAACATCTTCCACAGCATTGTCCAAAAGTGGCCGAGAAATTTGGGGTCGCGGTCCGATGTGATAGTGGTTGGCACGCCATGCAAACGAACCACCTCCCGGAAAAAGAGGCGCGCGATGTGAGAAGCGTCGGACGTCTTGCGACAAGGGAGAAAATGGGCCATCTTAGAGAAGCGATCCACCACTACAAACACGGAATCGACCCCGCGTTGCGTGCGCGGGAGACCCAAGACGAAATCCATAGAGAGATCTTCCCAAGCGCTGGTGGGAACCGGGAGGGGAGTATAAAGCCCAGTGTTGTGGGCGTGTCCCTTGTACTGTTGACACACATAACACTTCCGAACGAAGTTCCCCACGTCCTTCGATAGTTGCGGCCAGAAGTAACGCTCTTGGAGGCTGGCAAGTGTTTTGTCTCGGCCCAGGTGTCCACTCAACCCGCCACCATGCAAATCACGAATGAGCTTCCCCCGTAAGGAAGTGCGAGGAATACACAGACGGTTGTCTTTAAGCAGGAACCCGTCGAGTAATAGGAAACCTTGATGCGAGCCGCCTAAGGAACAGGCGCGCCAAATCTCGTGGAAGTCAACGTCCTCGGCATACAAGTCGACAAGAGTATCAAACCCGATGATCTCGTGGTGCATAGTCGCCAACAAACAACTGCGTCGGCTAAGTGCGTCGGCGACGACATTGGCCGTTCCCGGCTTGTGCTGGATGATATATGGAAACCGCTGGAGATATGTGGTCCAACGAAGGTGCATTCCATCCATTCGTTTCTGACTGTTGATGAACTTGAGAGCCTGGTGGTCTGTGGACAAGATGAACTCATTGTGCAGTAAGTAGTGTTCCCAATGCTTGAGAGCCCGTACGACCGCATAGAACTCATGATCATAGGCGGCCCATTTCCGTCGAGCTTCACTTAATTTTTCGCTGAAAAACGCCACGGGGCGCTTGTCCTGGGAGAGGACAGCCCCTATACCAATGCCACTGGCATCACACTGCGCCTCAAAGAGTTTTTCAAAGCTGGGTAGTGCCAAGACTGGGGCCGAGCTAAGCTTCTGCTTGATCAAGTCGAAGGAGTGTTGGGCCTCGTCGCCTCAAAGGAACCGCCCCTTCTTCAAACAGTCGGTCATGGGAGCGGTAATGGTGCTGAAATCTCGGATGAACCGTCGATAGAAGGTGGCCAAACCGTGGAATGAGCGCAACTCCGTTAGAGAGGTGGGAGCCGGCCAATCTCGGATCGCCTGGATCTTTTCCTCATCAACCCGGATGCCATCCGCGCCCACAATGAAGCCCAAAAATGTCAGCCGCGGAGCGAGGAAGGTACACTTTTTGAGGTGAATGAGCAGTTGGTGCGTCGCCAGCACCTCCAAAACAGCCCAAAGATGGGAGAGATGATCTGCCCGGCTCTTGCTGAAGATCAAGATGTCGTCAAAATAGACGACGACCGACTTTCCCAGAAAAGGTCGCATCACCTGTGTCATGAGGCGCATAAAAGTACTTGGAGCGTTAGATAATCCAAAAGGCATTACCTTCCACTCGAAGAGGCCGTCCGGCGTTTTGAACGCCGTTTTCCACTCGTCACCTGGCTTGATGCGGATTTGGTGGTACCCGCTGCGTAGATCTATCTTGGAGAAGAACTGGGAACCATCCTTTTTGGGGACCAAGAGTGTCGGGACTCCGCAGGGGCTGAGACTCTCCGAAATGAATCCCTTCTTCAACAATTCTTCCACCTTCTCACGCAAGATGGCATGCTCCTTGGGGCTCATGCGGTAGCACGAGTGGTGTACAACCCGTAGGAGACAAGTGCCACCACTTCCTTAGCTTCTGCCACGTCCCGTTCAAACATAGAAGCGTCCTCGGCCATCACCAACAGGCTACGCTCCCTATCGGACGGTGGGCTGACTTCGGGTTTCCCTCCGACCCGGGCAATGATTTGTATCTTCTTGCCGGCCCAAGTCAAGGTGACAACATTCTCGCGGCCCTTGTAACAAACATCTGTGCCATATTGCCACGGCCTCCCCAAGAGTAGGTGGCTGGCATCCATCTCCACGACGTCGCACCAAACATCGGCCCGGTAATGCTTCCCAACGGCAATAGGAACATGAGAGCGGTGGGTGACCCGAACTGACGGGCCGCGCTGAATCCAACCGATGGAATATGGGTGGGGATGAGGCTCCGTCGTTAGCTGTAAATAGGAGACCAGCCGGGTTGCAACAAAGTTCTCGCAACTGCAATTGTCAATCAGTATGTCGCAGATCTTCCCCTTGATGGTGCAGTAGCTCCGAAAAATATTGTTCCGTTGGACGTGTTCGTCCACCCGTGGTGTGAGAAGTAGACGATGAACCACGCAAGCGGCGAACTCGCCCTCCTCGTCATAACCATCAATCACTTCATCGGCCTCTCCGATGTCATCCTCTCCCTCTTCGTCCGGTGCGACAGTGTGGACGGGTTGGCGAAGCAGGGGGCATCGGTTGGCGAAATGGCCCGGTTGGTGACACTTGAAACATGTGCCTGCCGGTGCTCGGTCAGGTGCCCGTCCCTTTGGTGCGGACGAGGAGGCCGGCACCCGATTCACAATCTCCTTGCTGGTGGTGTCCCGGCTGGTAGAACCCGACGCGTCCGTCCAAGGGCGGCGAGAGGTCGTGCGGTGTAGGGGGATGACTGTCTTCTCCATTTGTTCAGCCTTGAGGGCCATGTTGTAAGCCTCATCCATCGTGCGCAGAACATGCAAGTTGCAAGCCGATCTTCTCCCGTAGGGAGGGTCGCAGCCCGTGTAGGAAACGAGTAACACGCTGGCCGTCTGTCTCTGTGAGGCCGTTGCGGTCCGCGAGTCGGCTGATCTCTGCTAGGTACTCTGTCACAGTACGAGTCCCCTGAGAACAACTCTGGTAGAACTGGAATAAGTGCTGGTCGTAGTCGGGCGGAAGGAACCGATTCCGCAACAACTTCTTCATTTTCAGCCACGTGCGAACTGGCGCCTTGCCTTGGCGGTTGCGGTTGAGTTGAAGTTGGTCCCACCATACGGCCGCACCGGATTTAAGGCGGTAGGCGACCATCTTCACTTGGCGGCGGTCGTCGATCTCCGCCATTTCAAAGAAACGTTCGACTTCCGAAAGCCAATCGAGGAAGTCTTCGATGCCCAGGTTGCCATGAAAGTGGGGAATGTCAGCCCGCAGGCGGTACCCCGTTTGGTACTGGGGCTGAGGGGCACCCCCACGTGGAGGGCTGCCGCCGCCGGGGAGATCGTCATCGGAACTGGACGAAGAGAGGACCGGATTGAGGGGCGGGGCTGCTGGAGGCACGCGACCGCGGCGGTATTGCCGCCCAAAATAGGGGTCCGGGGGAGCCGCTGGAGGGTCGGCGGGGCGCGGTTGCTGTGGGCGGCCCGGCTGTAGGTCGCCGAGGGCGGCGGTGAGGGTGGCGATTTGGGCGGTGATACCATTGATGGCTGCCCAAAGGGCGGCGTCGTCCCGCGGCGCGTCACCCATCGGCGGAAGAGGGCCGGTGTCGACGAAGGAGATAGGCGAGAAACCCTGAGCGGACCGAGACAGGCGTAAGAAACGCCGACGGAGCGGGCTCGGTCGGTCTGGTTCGTCCGTGCGGAACACGGAGGCGGAGATGGGGAGTGCGTCGAAGCTGGCGGAAGTCCTCCGGTCCGGCGATACCGCACGAAGAGACCGACGGACGGGGGATGCAGTCGTCGAGCGTAGAAGTCGACGAGGAGCCCTCTGATACCAACTGACGTAGGAATCACTAGGATGGGGTTGCGGAGTCCTTCCGGACGGGCCAGCTCTCGCACGGAGAGGGTGAGGACGGAAGCGGCTAGGGCAACCCGAATTCTTAATCTTCAAAAAACTGAATACAACATAACATATTCCGCCCTTTATACTAGGAGGGGGAGAACACCGCTATTAGCACACCCGCTAATGGCACACCGAAATAAAAGTGCAAACATAGACATGCCACGATAAAAAGAAAAACAACATATGCTACGGAAATAATTAAACGGCCCGGGGCTTCCAAAGCGGGTCGATCTTTTCTAGCCACTCGATTCCGGTCTCGCCGGGCGATCCTCCAGTCGCGTTGTTGCCGTCTGCAATGCATCCTTCATCAGAGAGGGTCGTCGTGAAAGAACTCCTACTCCTGCATACGCCCCAGATCGAATATTCCACAACCCAATTGCACAGGCTCCCCAGCCCGCACAGTTGGCCTCAGGGGCATCCAACGATCTTTATAGGAACCCCAATGGAGGTCGAGCTCTTCCTCCCCCAGAGGAGCAACCTATGCCCCAATACCCACCTCGTAGAGGTCATCACGGTCAAGACGCTCGATACTATTATGATCGAGATGACTACATGGGTCGCTATGATGCCCCCAGAGGTTATGCGGATGATATTACCCACCGTATCCGGATCGATGCCCCATCCTTTGACGGACAGTTAGATCCTAAGGCGTTTAGCGATTGGTTGTTAGAAATGGACAACTATTTTGACTGGTTCGAGATGAGCAATGAGAAGCGAGTAAGGTTTGCCAAGATGAAATTACTTGGGCAGGCCAAAGTTTACTGGACGAGTTTGGAGTGCTCCCTAGATAGAGAAGGCCTTGACCCCATCACCCGATGGGCCGATATGAAGCAGAAACTTAGAGAAAAATATCTCCCTACTTCGTATCGTAGCCAGCTCTTAGAACAGCTCCTGACCCTACGACAGGGCACCCTATCTGTAGCCGAGTACATGACTCGATTTGATGAGCTTGTTGTGAGGAGTGATGTCACAGAGGAGCATATCATGACGGCCTCCCGCTTTAGGACCGGACTGAGGGCAGACATTCGTAGAGAGCTCATTCCTCATCGCTTAGAGATAGTCGAGCAGATCTATCAGCTCGCCTTAGAGTATGAGCAGTACTTACGCGCTACAGGCCCGAGGCGACCTACTTCACAGTCTGATGGTCCTGCCCCTACGAGGCCCCCACAGCAGGGATCCACCCCTTACGTACCTCCTCGTACTCCCACAGATACGAGGGCCACCTCCACTGCCACCGGGCCCCCGAAGCCCGGGATCCAGTGTTATAGATGTCAAGGTAGAGGTCATGTGGCGGCGCAGTGCCCCACACGAAATCTACTTATTGAGGAGGAGCCTGACCTTATATCTGATCCCGCAGAACCGCCTGAGGAGGAGATCTTCGTGGCCATAGAAGAAGGTTGGGAGGACGAGGCCGACCGAGCACTTGAGTTGGGCGTCATCCGCCGCTTACTGCGCACCCCCGGTGCGGATGAGGATTGGAAGCGGACCACTATCTTTTACACTTATTTCCTGAGTGCAGGTGGGCCCTGCAAACTCGCCATCGATAGTGGTAGTTGTGTGAATATTATAGCCCAAAAGGGGCTTGAGCGTATGAAACTTAAAACAGAGCTTCATCCACATCCGTACCGTGTTGTTTGGGTAGATAAAACAGCGATCCAGGTCACCCAGAGGTGTCAGGTTCCGATTCAGCTCGCCTCCTTCGAGGATAGAGTTTGGTGCGACGTCATTCCCATGGATGTTGCACATGTTTTGCTGGGCAGGCCCTGGCTTTATGATAGAGACGTGACTTGTTATGAACGGTCCAACACTTGTGTCTTCTTTGACAAGGGCCGCAAGATCACATTGTCTCCGACCCAACCCAGAGATCCCTCAAAGGGGAGGGTCAAACCTTCGGTTACTACAGGAGCCCCTAGACCTGTACATATCCTGCGTCGTAGTGAGTTCACCAGGGAGAGTTTAGACACCGGCCTCATTTACGTCGTTGTCGCTTCTCAGACTATGGAAGGCATTGTGGACTTAGAGTCCGTCCATCCCGATGTTCGACGCCTCCTAGATGAGTACAGTGACATTATGCCTGAGGAGCTCCCTGATGAGCTACCCCCACTGCGAGATATACAACACGCGATCAATCTTGTTCATTATTGCATGAACCCCGATGAGCACGAAGAGCTCCGGACTCAGATCGCTGACCTACTGCGAAAGCAGTTTATTAGAGAAAGCTTGAGTCCATGTGTCGTACCTTCCCTTCTTACCCCTAAGAAGGATGGTACCTGGCGTATGTGTGTAGATAGTCGCACTATCAACAAGATCACAATTAAGTATCGATTCCCCATTCCTCGACTCGATGACCTCCTTGACACCATGTCAGGTGCCCAGATCTTTTCAAAGCTTGATCTTCGGAGCGGGTACCATCAGATCAGGGTCAGAGAGGGTGATGAATGGAAGACAACATTTAAGACGAAGGACGGGTTGTATGAGTGGTTGGTTATGCCTTTTGGCCCATCCAACGCCCCTAGCACTTTCATGCGTGTGATGACACAGATCCTGCGCCCATACATGGGCAAGTTCCTCGTAGTTTATTTTGATGATATCCTAGTTTACAGTCAGACTCAGGGAGAGCACCTCACGCACCTTCGATTACTCTTCGATATCCTCCGAAAGGAGCACTTCTATATCCATCTGAAGAAGTGCACCTTCTTATCTGAGTCTGTACACTTTCTAGGGTTTATCATTTCTGCCTCAGGCGTGTTTGTAAATCCCGACAAAGTTAGGTCCATCAGAGATTGGCCAATCCCCACGAATATCCACGAGGCTCGAAGCTTCCACGGATTGGCCACATTTTATAGACGCTTTGTCAGAGGATTCAGCACCATCATGGCCCCCTATACGAGTTGCCTTCGTAAGGGAGATTTTCTGTGGACAACTGCCGCCACTCGAGCATTTGAGGACATCAAGGAGAAGTTGACCACGGCTCCGGTACTTCGATTACCTGATTTTGGTCGAGCCTTCGAGGTTGCTTGCGACGCCTCCGCCGAAGGCATAGGAGGAGTACTCAGTCAGGAGGGTCATCCAGTTTCTTACTTCAGTGAGAAGCTGAATGACGCCCGACAGAGGTACTCCAACTACAACCGGGAGTTCTATGCGATAGTGCAGTCATTGAGGCACTGGAGACACTATCTCCTCCCACGAGAGTTCGTGTTATATTCAGATCACCAGGCCTTACGTTATTTGGACTCCAAAAAAAAATTAAGTCACCGGCACGCCAAGTGGATAGAGTACATGCAGGACTTTCACTATGTTCTTAAGCACCGAGCGGGTGTTGAAAACAAACCCGCGGACGCACTTAGCCGCCGGGTAGGCCTACTTCACACCCTTACCACTGAGTGAGCAACTGATCATTGAGTATGCGTCATGCCCAGACTTTGCAGAGATATACTTCGCTCTATCCCAGGACCCACCTGAGGTCATTCTTGATTATTCGATTACCGACCGGTATTTATTTCGCGGCACACTTTTATGCATTCCCAGGACATCCCTCCGAGATCATCTTGTTTGGGAGATGCATGGCGGTGGTGCGGCAGGCCACTTTGGTAGGGATAAGACCATAACACTAGTGGAAGATCGTTTTTATTGGCCCTACCTCAAGAGGGACGTTGCGCGAGTTGTCCGACATTGCTACATCTGCTAGACGGCTAAGGGATCACGTCAAAATACGGGACTGTATACACCACTGCCAGTACCACACCAACCTTGGGTGGGTATTAGTATGGACTTTGTGCTAGGATTACCACGCACCCTACGCAAGCACGATTCCATACTCGTTGTAGTTGACCGGTTCTCCAAAATGGCTCACTTTATTGCATGCAGCAAGACAGCCGACGCGTCTCGCGTTGCTTCACTATTCATTCGGGACATCTTTCGACTTCACGGTCTCCCCAAGACCATCGTCTCCGATCGAGATGTCCGATTTATGAGCTATTTTTGGAAGACCATCTGGAAAAAAACTGGCACGACACTGCTATTTTCATCTGCCTACCACCCGCAGACGGATGGCCAGACAGAAGTCGTAAACAGGAGTTTGGGAAATCTTTTGCGATGCCTCGTTGGTGACCACACCACCTCTTGGGACTCAGTGTTACCCATGACGGAGTTTGCATTTAATAGTTCAGTGAATAGGACCACAGGATTGAGTCCATTTCAGGTAGTCTTAGGTTATGAGCTTAGGAAGCCGATAGATCTTATTCCTCTACCTATAGAGTCTCGTCCCAGTGAGTCGGCTGAGTCCTTCATTAGGCATATACATGGCATGCATGAGTCGGTCCGGCGAAAGATTTCTTGCAATAATGATATTTATAAATCGTATGCTGATAGTCACAGGAGAATGAAAAGCTTTAAAGAAGGAGAACAAGTGATGGTTCGTATACGCGTTGAGAGGTTCCCGAAAGGAACTGCTTGAAAATTGAATGCTAAGCGAATGGGTCCTTACACTGTGTTGAAGCGAATTGGAACAAATGCTTATGAACTGGATATCCCGCCAAGTATGGGGATTTCACCTGTATTCAATGTTGAAGATTTGACTTCATACTTTGAGCCCTATGATTATATGCACCATTCGCCCTCTACCACTACATCCTCTCAGCCTCCGTCTACATCCACCGCTCCACTACAACCCCAGTCACCACCACTACCTCCTTCCACCTCACTGCTTCAGCAGCAGTCTTCGCCTACCTCCCAGCTCCCATTCCCACCTGAGCCCTCGGCACCGACAGATCTTTCGGCTTCTCCAGTTCCCGCACCTCGTTCGTCGACAGCAGCTCCACCACCATCAGCAGTTCCATTGCCCGCAGCAGTCCCGTCGTCATCACCAGTTCCATTGTCCGCAGCAGTTCCATCGCCTTCAGCAGTTCCTTCTTCTTCGGCTACCAGCCCGCTTGACATCATTACAGAGATCGTGGCCCATGAGCTTGTACCAGCACCATACAGAGTTCGCTACTTGGTCCATTGGCAAGGCCGCCACTTCACCGATGATACCTGGATTTCTGCAGCAGAGCTCGAGAGACTCGCCCCCACCCTACGACGACATTATGATCATCTTCATTCTAACGAGATGAATGATTCTGAGATGGGGGGAGTTGATGGGGAGCAACCCGCCCGACCCGTTCGGGTCTACTCACGACGACCACGGGCGCAGTGATGATCGAGACCGCTCATTTCGAGCGGCTCGACGAACTTTGTATTTTTGTCTCTTGTCATTTTTTATTGGAGTTGTAATTTTATGTTTTATTTGAGTCATAGTGTTCGGTCAATCATAGTCATTCATTGGTCCTTAGAAAAACTATAAATAGATGGCGAGGGCTCTCATTTGAGGCATTGAAGATTGGAGTCTAGAAGCCAATCCTTGATCACTTCGGTGCCGAAGCCGATTCCGGGTGCGAAGCCCGGGCTTGCTCTTCCCTCCCACAACAGCCAGTCATCCACCCCTCCTCCACCTTCAAGTGGCCGGCCAACCAGCCCCCTCCATTTACAGCAGCCAACCAGCCCTCTTCCCCTTCATTTACAGCAGCCAACCAGCCTCCTTCCCCTCCCACAACAGCCGGCCATCCCCCCTCCTCCACCATCAAGTGGCCGGCCAACTTACCTCCCCTCCCTCTCCACCATCTTCATTCCCCTCCCCCCCCCCCCCCCACAAAAACAGTCCCAATACCCCACAAATTCATCTCCGGCGATCACCGGAGTTCGTCACCGACCTCCTACAGTGGTTCCCCTACACCTCCCACACATATTTCCATCATTTGGGGTTTTCCGGTGATCACCGGAAAATGTCTCCGGCGACCACCACCACCACCGACAACCACCTCCGGCCACCTCCAGCCATTAGCCACCTCCACCACCACTCATAACCACCATAACTACCCACTACCTCCCCATTTCCACTTTCCTAAACTTTAGGAATTAATTCCTAAAGTTAAGGATAACCACCTCTTCCCCACTTCTCCCTCCTAAATTCCAGCCAGATTATTAACCTCAACCGGCCCCTTCTTTCCCCACCTCCTAACCACACGTTGAACCACATCCCACTCTTTTCCAGCACCCACTAACCCCACCTCCCCTTCATACTCGTCCCCTACCACATCCAGAAATCCCCAACCAGTCACTTCTCCACTCATTTCCCACCTCTCGTAATCAACTGCTGCTGTCTAGACATCCCAAACAGCCCAGCAATCTAGCCCAAGCATCCCTCGCCTCTCCCTCAACCACCAACCGCTTGCTTCCAGTCACCCAAAACACCCCTGCGTAGTCAGATTTGCTGTCCAGGTCCCTGGACAGTAAAAAAAACTGCTACTGTTGCTGATTGCTGCCACTTTGGGTTTTGTTCCCGGTATTACAACTTCGTACCAGCATTCACCTTCGCTGTCCAGCAGTTGGGGCTACATTTTAAAGTCTGAAATCAGCCTCGGATTGTGCTCTTACCACCCCGACAACCCTCCCCTCTACATAGTTTGCAAAGTTCAAGGTTTGTTTGTCAATTTCTTTACTGTTGGATCATGTGTTTGTTCTCTACTTCAGAGATAGTGGTTTATAGACTTTGTTTTCAATTGTTTTGGTCTTTGTATTTGCTTGTTCAATTAGATATTTGATTTCGCGCATTCTCGCGCTCATACGCTTCTCTTTGTTACCTTGGTTTTAAATTGCTTTAATTCAATTGTGGAAAAATCTAGTTATATGGTTTATAAATATTGTTTTGCCAGTTTGAATTCGCCGGACATTTGCATTTGTACGTGCATCTAGCCTTAGGTGTTCATTAGCGCCTTACCCTACGTCACCGTGACTAGTAAGTTTCATTTTTTTTGTATAGAATTAAGATTTTCCCTGTTAAATATTAAGTCAAGTGGCTTGCCCTTCACCATACAAAGGGATGTGGCTTCTTGAACGACTACAATGACATATTGCCACTTCTAATTACCGTACGGATATTTACCACGTTGGACTGCAAATCCAGTTAGCTTAGGCAGGCCATCACCTTTCAGCAATAGTTAGGTTGTAGAATGAGGCGATAGAACTCTTTTTCTCAATTGATAAAGAGGAAATGGTCCTGCTAAAGTTAAAGGATTAAGTTTGTTGGAATGGTGTAAACCTACTTCAAAGAAGTATCTGATTCTTTAGGAAGGGGCAGATCATGCATACTCTGATAGACCTAATACAAGCAAAAAAAGAGTGAAATTTTGGCTATAGTTGCATTCAAGCTAGATTTGATTTCTTCACCATTAGCCGTTTACTTGATGAATATAAGAAGTTTGTCAATCCAGTGAACTAATTATTATTTTAATTGATGCTATGTTTTGCAACTGGCGTGAGTTTTTAGTTGAGAATATATTGCTTGCATCGTCCAAACACAGATGCTTGCACCATGACTAAAATATGCCTACGCTCACCATTATGCAACTCTAACGTTCGAATGACAAATAGTGTTTTTCCTTTTTTTTGGTTTGAAATGATTAAGTTTTGGTATGGTTTTTAGTTACTATCTTTTAAATTGGACTAGAGTCAGCCTTTGGGCTGCGTACCGATGGTCCGCTTGCTTTTTTATTTAGATAAGGTAGCGCTAACCATAAGCAGGGTTAAGAAGGCATGTATGGATTCTACTCGGGATTGAGCTATCAGGATGATGAAAACAGTGTATTGTCTAATACAGTAAGGTACGGCCTAGTTCATATGCGAAGAGCTGATAGGCCCAGGAAATACATTGAAGTGGACATGTGCAAGTCAAGTTCTGTTTGTCGCTAGCCTTGTTATCCTAAATGAAACTAGTTCTGTAATCCTTGGGTGACTCGAGAAAGGGATCTCTCTCTCGGGCAGGAAAGAAGGGAAGATAGTTTCTCTGGACTGGAATGAGTATGAGAAGATCATCTTTGCGGCGAGGAAGGGTTCATTATAATAGATATGAAGAAGAGTGAGCATAGTCGGAATCTAATTTCATTGGGCTAATGAGACGGTGCTTGAAAGCCAAAAGCCGTGGGATCAAACCGAGCTCAAATGAAGTCAAGCGGAAGACACGGACATTTCATTTCATTCAGTAATTCCACTATCGCAAGTGTCACGAGTATAATGAGAGAACCGTAGGCACTCTAGCGATAGCGAGAGTATACAGTATGGTCTTTGCTAGTAAAAAGAAAGCATTGCTATACGACCCAAAGTCTCGCTACGCGACCCAAAGACATCCTATGAAGGATGTGAGTTTCTATAAAGAGAATTAATCAATGCTTTTTTTGGTCCTTACTTTATTGACTGCAACTTCTTTCTTTATCATTGCCTTCGTTGCCACCCCTCCAGTCGATCTTGATGGTATTCATGAACTTGTTTCTTGGTCTCTATTTTATGTAAACAATATTATCTCTTGTGCCGTTCTTCCTATTTCCTAATGGGGATCGACGAGATAGTGGAGCACAAGTCGTGGGCTCATTCGGGGCCGTATGTCCGTCAGTCATATGTGGCATCGTACGATGGACGATCTGAGTCCACAACCGAGTTGAGAGCGACGTTTTGATATTTTCATGTATTTGCTTTATTTTTTTAGTGTTTTATTTAGTGAGATCGGACAACCATAATGTATGACCAATCATATCCGTCCTAGATGGTTTCCCTAGTCATGCTTTATTATTGTAGAGAAGTGGTATAAACCTTGCATATATTAAAATCCAATTATTACAAGTATGAATACACATATATATAGGAGGAGAAGGAGGCTAGACACTCCAATCTCAAGGTGTGGGACTAAACAAGAGTAAGAGAGAACTCCTTAAATGGGCCTCATAAATGGGCTTTTTTTTTACATCATTTTCTCTAACACTCCCCCGCAAGCTGGAGCATACAAGTCGTAGGCACCCAGCTTGGATAAGAACTGAAGATATAGTGGCCGAGGAAGAGCTTTTGTTAGGATGTCAGCAATTTGTCTTGCAGCAGGAACATGCTCCAATTCTATCTTCTTTGCTTGAACCTTTTCTCTGATGAAGTGACAGTCAACCTCGATATGCTTTGTTCGCTCATGGAAAACTGGATTGTTGGCTATATGAATTGCAGCCTGACTGTCACACCGAAGTGTTGTCGGAGAGGAAAGTTTAACACCCAAGTCACCAAGAAGGCTTTCAAGCCATGTTAATTCAGACACAACACCAGCCATAGCCCTGTATTCGGACTCAGCCGAGGAGCGGGCAACCACAGTCTGTTTCTTGCTTCGCCATGTTATGAGGTGTCCACCAAAATAAGTACAAAAACCAGTCGTGGAACGCCTATCATCAGGGGACCCGGCATAGTCAGCATCCGAGTAAGCAAGAAGAGATGGTGAGTTGGATGGTTTGTAGACAAGGCCTTGCCCCGGAGCGGTCTTTAGATATCTGAGAATATGCTCAACAGCTTGGAGGTGAGAAGTGCGCGGAGTATGCATGAAGCGACTCACAACACCAACAGCGAACGAGATATCCGGTCGAGTAACCGTTAGGTAGATCAGTTTCCCAACCAATCGTCGGTAATATTCTGGATTTTCAAGCAGCTGGTCAGAGTCAGACCCAGCAGCACACAATTTCTGATTAGCATCCATAGGAGTATCTGCAGGTTTGCACCCGGAGTATCCTGCTTCATGAAGTAAGTCGATGCTGTACTTTCGTTGGGACATAACCAACCCATCGGGTCGTCGGGCGACTTCAATCCCAAGGAAGTATCTAAGATTCCCAAGATCCTTGGTCTGGAAGGCCGAATTCAGATGTTTCTTGAGCTGTTGTATCCCAGAGAGGTCATCGCCGGTAATCAGGATATCATCAACATAGACAAGAAGGATCACAGTGCCAGTTGGTCTATGCTTGGTGAATAGAGAGAAGTCGGCGGAGCTCCGAGTAAACCCAAGTGCTAAGAGAACCTTGCAGAACTTATCAAACCAAGCTCGTGGTGACTGTTTGAGACCATAAAGAGCTTTTAGAAGGCGACAGACGCGAACTCCACGAGACTCCCCCGTGGTCTCAAACCCGGGAGGTTGGTTCATAAAGACGCTTTCCTTCAGGTCACCGTTAAGGAATGCATTCTTAATATCGAGCTGAAGAAGGGGCCAACGCCGGTGCACAGCAACGGAGATAAGTACACGAACAGTGTTGAGTTTGGCTACTGGAGAGAATGTTTCCTCATAATCCAAGCCTTGTTGCTGGGTGAAGCCCCGGGCCACGAGACGAGCTTTTAAGCGATCAACAGTCCCATCCGCATTCTGTTTGACCGCAAAGACCCATTTGCAACTCACACAGTGTTGTCCTGGAGGAAGGGGAACCAGTTCCCAGGTGTGATTAGCCCAGAGGGCATTCATCTCCTCTTCCATAGCTGCCCGCCACCCCGGATGCTGAAGCGCCTCCTGCACAGAGTTAGGAATAGAGATGGAGGAAAGAGAAGTAGCAAACTGGTGGAGAGGTGGAGAAAGCCGGTGTAGAGACACATAGTTAGCCAGAGGATGAGCCGTAGAAGAAGATGCTGGATCGACCGCGGGCGACGTGTCATTTGTAGCAGACGGCTCCGGCAGGGAAATATCCTTGGATTTACGGCGAGAATAGACATAGCGAATGGGCGGATGGATCAAGGGCAGGGATGGAGGTGACGATGGAGAAGAAGGCGTGACTGGAATGATAGGATGAGTAGTAGGAGAAGGTATGGATTGGGAAGAGGGGGGTAGGTAGAATGGCTGATTTTCACAGAAAGTGACATCGGCCGAGACAGTCACTTTGCCTGTTGTAGGAGAGTAGCATAGATAGCCTTTCTGAGTTCGAGTGTAGCCAACAAACATCTGTCGGGTAGCACGGGCGGCAAGTTTGTCTGCTGGCGGACCGAGGTTGTGAACATAACAAACACACCCAAACACTCGAGGTGTGAGGGGGAAAGGAGTAGTAGATGGAAGAAGAAGGCTTAGTGGAGTGGCAAAACGGAGAACAGATGAGGGCATGCGATTGATGAGGTGACACGCAGTGGCAATAGCAAAGTGCCAGAACTCTGTTGGGACGTGCATCTGGAACATGAGGGACCGAGCGGTATCGAGAAGATGACGATTTTTCCATTCGGCCACGCCATTTTGTTGAGGTGTGTAGGCACAGGAGGTTTGGTGAATGATACCGAACTCGGAGCACAGAGCGGAGAAAGACTGACTCGTGTATTCGCGGGCATTATCGGTGCGAAGTATTTTAAGGGACGTCGAGAACTGCGTACGTATTTCAGTTAAAAAGCACGGAACACAGAAGTAATCTCAGTGCGATCATGAAGAAAATAAAGCCAGGTAACACGCGAGTAGTCATCAATAAAAGTGATAAAATAGCGATATCCAAATACACTAGGGATCCTATACGGACCCCATACATCAGAATGAACTAAAGATAACGGAGTATCACTCCGGGTACAGGAAGGGGAGAAAGAAACACGATGTTGCTTGCCGAAGATACATGATTCACAAGTGAACTCTCGGAGTAAAACACCAGGCAGAGCTTTCTTGAGAACCGGAAGGGGGGCATGCCCAAGACGACGATGCCAATCTGAAGTGGAGATGGAAGAAAGACTGATAGGTGGGAGATCCAAGAGATATAGCCCATTCGTCAGCCGACCGCTACCAATGGTACTCCGTGTACGGCGATCCTGCAAAACAAAAGATGAAGGGGAGAAAGTTATGCAACAGTCGAGATCCCGTGTTAACTGACTAACAGAAAGCAAGTTAAACGGGGAGCCCGGAACATGAAGAACTGAGGAGAGTAGTAAGGTAGGCGTGAGGTGGAGATCAGCAGCACCATAGACCGGGGTAGTGTCGCCATTGGCAACAATAATAGATGGCGGGTGAGAGGTTGTCGAATACCGAGGCGGTTTCTGAGATGTTATATGATGAGTTGCTCCAGAGTCAACGATCCAGTGAGAGCTGTAAGAAAGACAGGATATACCTTGAGTAGAGAAAGAGGCAACCGAGCCAGATGGCCTATTAATACTGCCTTGGAGCTGCTGGAACTGAGTGCGAAGGTCTTCATATTCCTGGCGAGTAGGTGCCCCAAGGTTGGAAGTGTCAGGGGCATCAGAAGGAGCTGGAGTAGCGGAGGTGGCCAGATGCGGAGGTAGGCCATGCTTGCGGTAGCATGTAGCTTCGAGATGACCCTCACGAGAGCAATAAGTACACTTTAAAGAAGAGCGACCACCACGTCCTCGTCCCCGAGACGGGTGGCGTCCTCCCCTGGTGGAAGAGCCACGACCAGGAGGAGGAGTTGGCAGGAGAGGTTGCTGAAGAAGAACGGGAGAAAAATTTGTTGAAGCCTCGGATGGTGGTGTGACCTTGATCAGCATGGAGCAAACATCAGATAAGGATGGTGTGGTAGGAGACGAGAGGATCTGAGCCCGAACACTATGCAAGTGTGGTGGAACATGGGACAACAACATGGAGATTGTTACAGCCTCTTTCTGGGCTTTCTAAGTAGCAAGATCGGCAGTCGGAGGCTGATGTTGAATCCAAGCCTCATGCAGAGTTTTCACCTGAGCAACATGGGAGATCATCTGGTCTGGAGCACCAGGCCGAAGGGTTTGGAGTTCCGAGATGATATCAAAGAGATGCTGGAGGCTGTTCTGGCCAGAGTAGAAAGCGTGAAGTTCATCCCAGATGGCCTTGGCGGTTTCATGATACATAGAGATCCGATAAGGCTCCTTGTCCATTGAGTTGAGGAGCCAGGTTTGCACTCGACCATCATCCCGAAGCCAGGCATTGGAGGGGTTAAGTGGAACAACCTGGGTTACGTGATGAACAAGCCCTTTCGTCTGTAAGACCCGACGAACAGAGTGAACCCATTCCACAAAGTTGGACTTCCCGGAGAGGGAGATAGTTGTAATCCGAAGTTCATCGCGAACATCAGGAGCAGGAGCGGCCACTGTGGCTGGGGGAATATTGGTAGTATGAGATTCCTCCGATACTGGATCCACCATTGAGAAGACGAGATCGAGCGGTCTGCAAAGAGTAGCCGGGCGGATTGAGGCAGAGGGAGGTCGCAGCGGGAGCCCGGTCTGAGACAGGTCGCAGCGGGTTGGGAACCACAGGAGATGGCAGCGGCTAGAGAGTACAGCGGCAAGCGCAGATCGCGCGAGAAAGGGAGGAAGTCGCACGGTCTCGTCCTGCGAGTAGAGTTCCCGACACCGCTGGGAGATCACGGGATAGACGACTGCAGGGATCGGTGGTAAGAGGGAGCCCGCTGGAGAAAAGAGGCCGCTGGGAGCTGCGGTTAGGAGAAGCTCGCACGAGCAGGAAGAGCGGGGCTGCGGATAGACAGTGCTAGCAAAGCAAGATTGCTGAGAAGAGGAGACCGCAGTAGAGCAGATGAACACCGCACGAGCTGCGAGTAGCGAGCAGGAGGAGCAGAGCTGCGGATAGACAGCGCGAGTAGGAGACCACGCAGAGTAGGATGAAACCACGCGAGCTGCGGTTAGTCGGAGCGAGCAAAACAAGACCGCTGATAGGAAGAGATCGCAGTAGAGCAGAGGAAGAAGGCGCGAGCTGCGAGCAGCGAGAAGGAGGAGAGCGGGTGGTCCCACGTGTCAGAAGGTGTCTATAAGAACCGAGGAGAGGACATGCAAGGAGTTGGCTGCGGAGGAGAGATCACAAGGGAGGGGGTGCGGTTAGAACCAGGAGACCGCAAACAAGGTAGGGGTGCGGTTAGAACCAGAACCGCAAGCAAGGGAGGGTGGGGTGCGGTTAGAACAAGTGGACCGCAAGCAAGGGAGGGTGGGGTGCGGTTAGAACCAGAACCGCTCTGATACCATGTAGAGAAATGGTATAAACCTTGCATATATTAAAATCCAATTATTACAAGTATGAATACACATATATATAGGAGGAGAAGGAGGCTAGACACTCCAATCTCAAGGTGTGAGACTAAACAAGAGTAAGAGGGAACTCCTTAAATGGGCCTCATAAATGGGCTTTTTTTTACATCATTTTTTCTAACAATTATAAATAAGAGGGAAGGGGCAACTGTCATGGTCATTGTAGATTTTGGAGATACTCTTCCTTGGAATCCGTCAATCTCTCGTGGTGCCGACCCCACGAAACCCCAAGGTGTCGATTCCTTGGTAAGTTCCCATAATATTCCTTTATTTCCAAGTGATGTCCGCCCATCCCCCTTCTCCCACAACCCAGCTGAGAGTTCCTCCCCCTCAGCCACCCTTTTCAAATCGCCCCAAACCGCAACTGTCCGCTGAAATCCCCTCTTTATGCACCCTCCTGCTTTCCCTTGCTGCATCCGATCCATCCCACTCCTCTACAGTCAGCCACCCCCAAGCCCTCTTCCTTCCAGCCGCCACCCCCTCCTACCACCTTAGTTGTTAAAGGCGCGCCTAAGGCTCCAGGCTCAACAGGCTCAGAGGCTTGCGCCTTTTTTGCGCCTTTGGAGTATAAAAGGCGCGCCTGAGAGCGATTTTTGTTGCAAACTTTTTTTTCCCCAAAGAAAGAAAGAAATAATATAAGAACTCAATATTTTTTGCATGATTTAGTGTTTTTGAAACATAATCGAGTGTTAATACTTAGATATGATGCAAACGACCACATTAATTCTATTTTTTTAAGAGTTATAAATGATAGTAATGAATGATTAATGAGTAGAATAGATGGAAAATCTGATCAAGAAGATGAACTAATGTTTGATGCTTATTTTTTTAAATGAATGTGGTTGCGCCTTGCCTTCGTCAGGCGCGCGCCTGCGCCTTGAGCCTTGCGCCTAGGCTCCAAGACCCCTTTGCGCCTTGGTGCGCCTTGCGCCTTTAATAACTAAGCATACCACCTTTATCCATCCCTAGCCACCCCTCTCCATGCACCCAGTTTGCTGTTAACATCTCCCAGCATCCCAAACTCTACCGCGAGCCCTCCATTTCAGCCACCCTAGGCCGACCGACTACCATACTACCTTCTACAGCCTTGGTCGGCCACTACCCTTCCATAGCCAACTCCGACAACCCTTCGGCACCCCCCACAACTCCAAATTCCCTACCCCACCAAAGAAGTCCACAAACAGCCCTCCCAGCCATCGTATGACCATCATACAACCACCATACAACCAGGGACGGAGCCAGAAATTTTTTTAAGGGGGGTCAAAAATAGTAACATACAAATGATTTAAGAAAATGCTAACATATAACACGATATATAATTAAAATAAATATTAATTACCTCATAAGTCAACATTAAAATACTTCGAAACATGATTTATAATTGAATGAATAATTTGTAGAGTTGATAATCACCTGCAAATAACATAAGTAAAAGAACTTAAACTAAATACAAAAATCACAAAATCAAATGTCTGAATTAAATCTAATAATGCAAATGTTGAAGCTTTTTGCTCTGAACTTGAATGCTGATCATTTTGTACTATTTCAAGAACATCAATAACTCATGAAAACAATCCAATCATGCTTAGTAAATAGCCAAAATGAGATCCCCAACGTGTATCACCGGCTCTTTTAAGACCCATTTCTTGATTTTTTCCCGTTCCACTTGAAAGTTCACCACTCTGTAAGCTTTCCATAATCTTAGCAAACTGAGAGACACGCATTAACTCCTGCCATTTGCATGAAACAGTGATAATATTTGTCATAGTACTAACCATGTCAAATAACCAGGCAATTTGAACATTACTTCTTGCAACTGCTACTAATGCTAACTGAAGCTGATGTGCAAAACAATGAACATAATATGTTGATGAACTTTCATTCATAATTAGAGTTTTAAGTCCATTAAATTCTCCTCTCATATTGCTTGCACCATCATAACCTTGGCCACGTATTCTTGTTATACTTAATCCATGTTCAGATAAAAATTCTAATAAAGCATTCTTAAGGGATTGGGCTGATGTATCAGAAACATGCATAATACCCATAAAACGCTCAATCACTTGACCAGTCCTATCAACATATCTCAAAGCAATAGCCATCTGTTCTTTTGTTGATATATCTCTTGATTCATCTACTAAAACTAAAAAAAAATTCTCGTCAATATCCTTAATTATCAAACTTGTAGTTTCAACTGCCATTGCATTAATGATGTCTTTTTGGATATCAGGTGCTGTTAGTTTGTGATTTTCAGGAGCATTTTGTAGAATAACCTTGTTGATAGATTCATTCTGATCTCCAAGAAATCGTAACAATTCAAGAAAATTTCCTTGATTTAATGAAGTACCAGATTCATCATTGCCGCGAAGTGCCAATCCCTGTCTAATAAAAAATCGAATACAATTAATTGTTGTTGTTAATCGAGTACGATAATCCTCGTTATTTTGATCTGTCTGTTTGTGAAAGCTTGTATCAATGTGTTGCCTTGAATCCATCAGATTTTTGCATTGAATGATGGCTTTATTATGAATGCTAGTAGGACCACCGACATGTTCTTTTAACTTTGCAAATCCTTTTTTCCAATTTTTAAAACCATCAATAACAAAATAATCACCTCCTGATTGTTGACCCATATTTTTCTTAAAAAGATAACAGAATAAACAAAATGCGGCATCTTTTTCTATACTGTATTCAAACCATGAAGAAAAATGCTCAAACCAAGCAGAATTAAACTTTCTTGAAATATTTCCGGTGACTGTCTTTAGAAATTCATGTGTTTTTGGTTGACAAGGACCTTTTAATAAATAATATCTTCTCACATCATAGCGATCATTAAAAGGATAATAAAAAATACGACATCTCAATCCAGGATCTGATGCTCTATTAACAATATTAACTTCTTTTCTAGCTCGCTTAGCATCTAACTGCAATCTTTCACTATCATTCTTCTCACAAAGATGTGATCCTGCTTTCGGCGACGACAAGACTTTAAAATATTTATCCATGATAAATAGTCAAACAGATATGCTGAGATAGAGATAAAAATTGATAAATAAATGATAAAAATTATGCGGGAATTTTATTATTACATAAACATAATAGTGCCCCCGACTTCGAGATAAAAATTGATAAAAGACAAAAATTATGCGGGAATTTTACCTTGAGTAACTGAGAATGGTGAACAATGAGAAGATAAGAGAATCAAGATTAACCTCCAAAGTCCAAACCCAAACTTGATGTCTCTGCATTGGAAAGATGAAATGAAGATGAAGGAAGGAGAAGATGATCAAAACTCAAAAGTTCAAAACAATGAAAAAAATGATTGGCGAAATAGAAATATAGAATACCTAGGCAGGAAGATCGATGATGGATGAGAGCCTGAGACTTTGAGCTAATCCACTAAGGCAGTAATCCCAACTCCACGTTCTTAAATGCAGGATTGAATCAAGATGAGAGTTCTCAAGGACACGAGCTGATGGGGAAGAAGACGGTCGGCCAGACGGGTCTTCCAGAAAGATATTATTTTTTGAACGGAGCATGGGAATATGGGATGCTTCTGACTTCTGGGCGGAGGAGGGAAGCAGAGCATTTAATGCATTATTGCTTTGAGATAACAAACATATCAACGCCAGCTAGCAACCAAACTAGGCAGGAAGATATTATTCTTTTGTTTAACTCGAATTCCACGCCTGACATTTAATGCATTATATTATTATTTTTTTACAAATTCAGGGGGGTCAATTGACCCCCCTCGTCCCTTGATAAGTCCGCCTATGCATACAACCATCTCCATCTCCCTGGGCAGCCACTGCCGCTTCTACGGACACCGGATCTCCGCTCCTCCACCTACGACCCCTCACTCGTGAGTTTCTTATCATTTGGTTTCATTGTTTTTCAATATTGTTGCACGAATTTTGGATTCCTATATCATTATGGATGTTTGTCGTGCTAGTATTTCCCCCTGTGATTAATCTTGACTTGTAGGACTTCTTTGCTTGCGCATATTAGCTTTTGTCTCTCCAATCAGAGGAAAGCCTAACTTGTAGGACTTCTTTGCTTGGGTTTTATATTTTATCTATTACTTGTAATTTATTGTCGGATTACTATCCACATGCATACATCACCCTAGGTTAGACATAGTTCAATTCCACTCGACACTGCACCAAGGGTTTGCATTGCTTACCGTTCACACACCTAGCCTACCCTACATCACTTCCGCAGCTATAGGTTTGAGTTTTTACCCAATATTGGAAGCGCCATTTGCTGATGAGTGGTTATACAATGGCGGTCCTTATGAACTGATTGTTCTACACTTTTGACTTGGTGTAGCTGTTACGTGGGTATGTGTTACCGGAGGGAAAACACTTACATTAAACGAAATAAAGTTGGATACAATCACAAGGTATGTTTGTGCCAAACCTCAAGAGGCTGGGTCCTCCTAGAAGTTTCTCTCCAAATGGAGATCTCAAAACCTAGATATCAAAGATGATAACCTAACACTCCCAATCCACCTCCTTATATAGGAGGGGGGGGGGGGGGGGGGGGGGTGGGGGGAGCTCACATACCATTAACTCTAATGCATACAATTAAAAATGGAAATTACGATAGTAAGATGCGCACGCACACGTAACAATATATCCCGCCCGAAAATCGGCCTTGACCCCAAGGTCAAAGTGTCGCCCTCCATCTAGTACTGATATGCCTGTGGGTGGGCTGACGCAGAGGTTCCCGGAGCTCCGTCCAACGGTACATTCGTGATCATAAGCGCGTCAAAGTCAGCCATGCCGATCCCATACAAGTCATCCCCGATGAGGAACCAAAACTCCTTCACAGGACAATCATGAGTAGGCGAGTAAGGTTGCTTGTAATGGTAGCACATACCCTTACTACACAAGTCATTGTACTCTTGGTTAGAAAGACGGTGAGTAGAGATTGGACGGTTGTGGCGTGGACCCGTATTGGTTGGACAAGGTAAGGAGGTGGCGGTGGTGGATGTTTAGATGGGGAGGGAAATATGGTTGGTAGGGAGGTTTGGAGGGAGGCGATGGGGGAGGGAAATATTGTTGGTCGGCAACTGTCACCTGGGATACGGTAAAGCGGCATGACGTGATTCTGTGATGGGGTATGAGGCGGGATTGGGATAAGGTTAAGCGATGGGTTATGGGCGTTGGACCGGTTGAATGAGGTCGGGATAGGGCTGGACATGTTTCTAGTTCCCTTTGGCTGGATCGGTAGAATCGTGTCGGGATTGCGATCCTACAGATCCTAAGAATCTAAGATCCAGATCGCGATCCCAGTCGTAGAGGTGCCGATTTAGATCCTAGGTAAGATCCGTATCGATTTACAAAATCTGGATCGTAAGATCGTAAGATCCTACGATCCGAATCGCGATCCTGACAACCTTGGTGAGGAGAGGTTCATGGCTTGGTGGACAGTTAACGGTTGAAGGGTGCGGAGGCGGGCCCGAATATGGGGTTGTAAGTCGTGCATGAAATAGCCCAAGTAATGGCCGGGTGGAAGACCTAGAACATGGGTGACCAATTCGATGAATGCATCAATGTACGAGTCAATGCAGCCGGTCTGGCGGACCCCGCAAAGGCGCTCGATCATGGTGCCGGAGTAGCGATGATCATACCGCTGAATGAGGGGCTCTGTGAGAGTTGTCCACGGGAGGACGGGAGAGGACTGGAGCCAGCGGACCCAATGGAGGGCGGACCCTTCCATGTTGATAAGAGCCGTGGAGACCTCTTGTGTCAGAGGAGTCTGGTGAATGTCAAAATACTGCTCAGCGCGGGCAATCCAACTGAGGGGGTCAGCCCCGTTAAATGTGGGAATGTCGAGGCGTGGGAGTTGCGGAGGTGGCAATCCCGCCGATGCGGGTTCTTCGGGGGACAATGTGTTTGGGGATCCCAAGGCAGAGGTGGCGGGAGGCCAGAAATTTTTGCCGGGTTGCAAGTTGTGGAGCATGACCATAATCGAGGTGAACTGCTCGGCTTGGGTCTCGAGACGAGAGTTGATGGTGGTGAGGGCGTGTTCGAGGGCCTCCACACGGGATTCCATCGAGGGACGATCCTTTGGCATATGAAGAAGAGGCACAACAGCTGAGGGTCGAGATAGAGCGCCGGAGCACGCGGAGATGCTATAGCTGGCAGCGAGGAGATTAGGGGAGAAGGAAACTGGTCGGTGCGGCTGTCGAAGGAGAAGGCAGAGGATTGCAAGGCTACCATGAGCCAGGAAACGATCAGCGTTGCCGAGAAGGGAGCGGACTGCTGCGGCTCGACAGAATCGGGTGTTGACCGAAGGAAACGAACGGCAGGCGGAGCGGTCGATGATGGTCGTGGCTCGATCTGGCCGGGCGTTGGCTGGATCTGACGGCAGGGACCCGAAGCTGACGGAAACGAGCGGGTCGGGATCGGTCTATGCAGGCGAGATCGAGGGCGATCGATCTGGCGGCTACGGAAGCTGGTCGGGCTCGGTCGATGCAGGAGTCGGCGAGGGTCGATCGATCTGGAAGTCGGCTGGAGTGCTCGCAGTCGGCGGAAGCGTAAATAACCCGACGACACACGATGCGCAGGCGGGGAGGCTAAGTCGTACCAATGTTACCGGAGGGAAAACACTTGCATTAAACAAAATAAAGTTGGATACAATCACGAGGTATGCTCGTGTCAAACCTCAGGAGGCTGGGTTCTCCTCGAAGTTCCTCTCTAAATGGAGATCTCAAAATCTTAATATCAAAGATGATAACCTAACACTCCCAAGCCACCTCCTTATGGGGTGTGTGTGTGTGTGTGTGTGAGGGGGGGGGGGGGGGGGGGGGGGGCTTGCATACCATTAACTCTAATGCATACAATTAAAAATACAAACTACGATAGTAAGTTCGATTGCGTAACAGTGTGTTGCCGTATTCTTTTGCTGACCATGATCTAGCTCTAATTTTGATATTTTTTTCTTAGTAAATCAGATGGATTATTCCCATTATATCTGATTGATGCCTGTTGTTTTGAATTATAGCTACTGTTGTTGCCAATTACCTTCCGGAGAAAGCTTCAGTTTCAGGGATATCAACATCTGCTGCTCTAGCTGCACATAGTCAAGCAAATAATTTACTGGTTAATCATGAAATCAAAGTCTTACAGGCATCGCACCAGATGATGAAAATTCATGATACAAAAGGTTCCGTGGTTCAGACAACACAAGCAAACATGGCCATAGGAAATCAACCTTCGCAAGGTTTAACATTTGTGCCTGTAACTTCTTTTACTGACAATCACAGTGAAATTGCTAAAAGTATTATGAGTGTTGTGCAACCAAGAGTTCCTGATTGCCCAAACTTGCCTCCTCCATCAACCGAATACATGGCCAGACCTCTTAATTGCCAAGTTTGTAAACTAATTATTACTGATGTGGAAAGTCTACTTGTTTGTGATGCTTGTGAGAAAGGAACTCACTTGAAGTGCCTACAGTCCCATGGTGCCAAAGTCATTCCTAAAGCTGATTGGTACTGTCAGAAATGCTTGTCAACAAGCAATGGAAAACCATTTCCACCAAAATATGGTCGTGTCACAAGGCAAATTACCGCAGTAAAGACTACTTCCAGTGGAGGTGGAACTATGCTGTTAGAGAAGAATTGGGAAAATCCAGAACCTAAGCTTAATCATCAGAAGCCGGCAGTAAATGAGAATTTGACCTCATCTGGTGTCGCTCAAGCATCAAATATGTTTAGTAGACTTGAACAGGTATGTAGGGAATCCAATGTGTCAAACAGAAAAGAATTTGAAGAAGCATATTCTAATTGGAAGAAACCTGGGGAAGGGATGAATTCAGGGATATCAGTCAATAATTTGGTGGAAAATAATGGGTTGGCATCTGCCACACCTGCAGCACCTGCAGCACCTAGTGGAAATACTGATAGTCAGGCTGCACGAATCAAATTGTCAGAAGCAGAGGCATTTGAACCTTTTGTGTCTGATTCTCAATCCAGGAGTTCTGATAAGCCTCCCAATCAAAGTTTATCAACATCTGAAATACAGACATCTGTCTGTGAAATTATGCCAGATATAAAGACGCAATCAGAGTTTCTTTGTTCTAACCAAGAGCGTGAGATTGGAGTTGAAATTGCTTCTCAGTCTCATTTACCTAGTGACTTGCAGGTTACTAAAGAAATAAATGTTCCAGTTATTGCTGAATCTACAGACAGTCTAATGCAAAAAACTAGCATACCAATAACTGATGAATTAGAAAATACCTCTAAATTTTCAGAAGCATCTACAAGTCAAGTGCTAGAAGTCAGGGTAGAGGGTGAGCATGGATCTGAGTTGATTCATGACCAAATTCGTGGGAATATGAGTGATATGGCATGCTGTGGCAACTCTTCAGTGGAAGTCTTGCATAAATTCGATTGGGTTGGTGATATCATTGAGGTTTTGGATGATAGAACTTATTATAATTCTTGTCGCATTAATGGCTGTATCATCAAGCTTCAAGATAATGTTATAGTTTCTATGGATAACCAGAATTTCTATCCTGCAAAACTTTTGGTGAGCCTTAACACACTTTTCTCACATGTTTATCATGCAGCCTCCTGAGATCTTGTATTCGTAACTATTTGTGTATGAGAATTTTATATATATTTTACTTATTTGTAATGAAATATGATTTACCAAATTTTTTCTGTTTGATAGTCTTTGTGGGAGGACAATAAAGTATCGTCAAAGCTAGCACTTGTGAACGAATACTGCTTTCCTGGTACTCTTCCAGAGAGTGTTATGCAACCATCAACTCCTATGCAAGATGAGGTCCGTTATTAATGTATTTCATTGTAGATTATAATGCTATTATAATAAGTCATATATTGTTTCATATTTCTTGCGTATATATGAATTCACTGAAAGGGGAAGTTTATGTATTATGTATTGACAAAGGACGGATGTGATGAGTATGTATCCTAAGGGAACACTAATGATTTGATGTTAGTTAAGTATTGTGAAGATCTAGGGATGATGCAATGCACAAACAATATATTCCGACGGACAATACGATAAGTGCTGAAATTATTACTAGTGTTTGCAATCATTCACGTTCGAGATTAGGCGTTATAAACACAAGCAAGATCTAATTAAAATTAAAGTAAAGAAGACTTCAATTAAATGATAGGAGAATAAACCTTGCAAGTAGCACAATTGATGCGCAAATTAATATGAATTGGTATCCTAAATAATATGTTTATCCACCAAATATTCAACATTAAGTAGTAAAGACTTTGTATAGGAACTTACACAAGTAATAGGAGTTCTGGAGGATATTTAGTCACTGATTCTGGGTCGGGACAGCACCCTGGATCTGTTTCTGAGCAGGTTCCGTCTGCTGGAATGGAGTTCTGCAGCAACCAAGGATTCAGGTGAGAGATCTAAGGTTGGTGGTGCCGAAGGAGGAGTGTTGGGGCTATTGGGAAACAAGATTGGAAATTGGGGAAGCAACTGTAGGCTGTTTGGGGTGGAATTTAGTGTCTGACAGGGTTGGGTGTGGTGGTTGCATTCAGTTTCTGGGTAAAGACAGCAGGAATGAAGTAACAGGGGCAGGAACTGGGAGGAGTGGGGAAGATGGGGCTTTGGACAGGAGAACTGGAAGTGGGGCTTGCTGGGTTAAACAAGGCTATGGAGTGGTGTAGTTTGGCTGGACAAGCAGAGGATTATGGCAGTGGACGGTAATGGGGGATGAAGGAATGTTCGACTGCACTGGATTATGAAAATTACAGTAGAAATTGGTAGCTTGGAGTATGAATGAGATGGTAATGTGGTAGTTAGTAGGTGGTCATATGGGCAATTTAGTGGCCAATAGGTGATTATGGTGGTAGTTAATAATGGTTATAGTTAGTTATATGGATTTGGGGCAAGAGAAAAAGATAATTACTGCAGGAAGCAGGGAAAAACAGCGTTACGAGCAGTTTTGGGGCGGTTAATGGGTGGTTATTGAGTGGTGGGTAGTTATGGTGGGTGCGGTGGTTAGGAAAGGTAGTTAGTTACCTTCGCTTCGGTAGCAAGGGGCCACAAAATCGGCACCGTGGAAAGACCGCAAGAGCCCTGGAATTCTCTCCAAATTCTGCGATATTTTAAAATATTCCCCTATACCCATATTTATAGACTTAGAAATCATTATGGACTGTCATGATCGCACGAAACACAAAACCACTAAATATACATGAAATAAAATTACAAAAAATACATAACAATATGCCTTCGTCGTTCTGAACGTGACTCCGCATCCCGTGTAAGGACATTCATCAATTTCCCCTGCATGAGAACATTCATCTTCGTTGAATGAAGATGACCATACTCTCCACAAAGCCCTTGTACCCCTATTTCATTTTAATCGGACTACTTATTGCATTAACACCCACATTGGAGTCTGTTGGTAAGCACACTGCATTCCACTTAGAGTTGCATTTTAGAACATCGACCTTCACAACCTGCCCTGCATATGTGGTTGTTGAAGTGACTAATGAGAGCCTTGAAACTGCAAAACACATGGGAAGTTGTTCATACCCCTGAAGTAACACATATAATAGGTTGTCAATGGGTGTATACTATATTAGTAAGATGATACTCTTGTTTGCTACATGTTCTGATTTGATGGGAATTTGCTCCATCGTTGCTCATAATTCACATTGACGTGAAGATTGTGTTCCTTCACGGTGATCTATAAGAAAAAATTTACATGACCCTCCCTTTTGGATTACATTCTCCTGAAAAACATGCATGAGTAAAAAGCTATTTTTGGATTAAAATGATCCCCTTAAACTTATTTTGATGAGTCATGTATTAAATTTCTCAATATAATTTTTTCTAAAAGTGCTTAAGATCATTCTATGTTCATTCATAAGTGGATAATAACATTACGCTGGTTTATATGTATATTATGAGAGATTATGAGATCATCATATATATGGTAAAAAGATATTGATTCTGCTTTTGAATTGAAGGATTTGGGCTTACTTCATTACTTGTAGTAATATAGGTGGCTAGATCTGCCATTGGAATTTTATTATTCCAAAGGATATATGTTGGACGTTGTTAATAGCAAATCTTGAATGGATATTAGCAAATAAAAAAAACCGGGTTCAGATAATTGAAGTCCCCTTTTTCTCTCCTAAAAAATCGCTACTAGCAAACCCTCAGGAATCGGGAGCCTCCTCCGCCGAAACCTCTTTGCGCTGCCTCCCCTCTTCCGCTCCAGCCGTCTTCGAGCAATCGACGGGTTCTGAGATTTCGGAGTCAACCTCGATCTGCATCTCTTCCATGTATTTCCTACCTTTTTCGGTGGCCTGGGATCCTTCTTGCACCCTGCAACTGCGGTGGTGGTGGCAAATGGCTGCAAAGCGGCCGCTCTGAGATCCTTCTTGGCCTTTTTGACACGCAGCGCATCGATCCTTCCGAGAGCCGCCGGTTTTCCTTTTTCAATTTTTTTTATCGCCGACTCAACGTCGTCTTCATCGGATTAAGTTTGGGAAATCTCTAGAGGTTGACGGAGATGGGATGGAGAGGAACCCATGTTTTCTTCGGCGCCGACATTCAATTTCTCTTATGTGGAAGCCAAAGTTCGATTATCGGTCCACTTTCTCTCATTGCCCGATTTGCTTTACAGCTATTTCTTCTCCGTTCAACATTTCCTCCTCTCAACAGTTCGACGAAATTCCTCTTAGAGAAATACTACTCTCTTGGCCAACAAATGGGATGTATTCTCTTTGAAACGGCTAGGTGTTATAAGTCTGGTTTGCAGTCAGCAGATAGAATGGGCGCTCCACAAAATCAACTATTCTAGATTTTTACCTGTAACCTATCTCTTTCTGTCTTCTTCCGGATTGCAGATCATCATAATCTGCTCCATTGGAAAGTTGATATAGCTTATGAAATAATGATGGAAGTGATCAAGAATAAGTGTGAATTGAGTGTTTCAATTTACAAGGTAGTTATTAATGGCTTTTGCAAAGCTGGTGGAGTGGATAAAGCAAAAGTGATAATGTCTTCGATGAGAAGAATCAAATACAAACCTAATTTGATTACATGCAATCTGTGGAGAGAAATGTGTGTTGTGTTAATCCAATCTTGTATGTATTTAGAAAACATGTTTTGACCTTCCCTTCGGAGTTATCCAACCATGCATCATTTTATTAAAAATATAAATGAGCTTGGGCATTCTTGTTTTTTTTAATTTTCTTAATGGTTTGCTAATAACAAAAATATTTGCTAATAGCCATTTTCAAAATAGCCATGGTTTGCTAATAGCCAAGGTTTGCTAATAGTGAAACGTGGTTTGCTAATAACAATGTCCTATATGTTATGCATCTTCTTGCAGAAACACGTGTTAAGCCAATGAATAGTCCCGTTGATCCCAACTATAATATCCATTGTTTGAAAAAAAGGTTTCAAAGTTAGGTAGAAAAATTAATTTGGTCATTACGTAACATGACATCTTCTTCATTGTTAGCCTTGTAAATGAATTCATGCATAACTCTAATATACATCATTATGTGGCGGTTCATATAATTTTGAAATATCTTAAGCGGGTTCTAGGAAAGCTAGTTTTCTATAAAAAATCAGGGGCATTTGAACTTTCTAGATATTGCGATGTTGATCGGTGTTGTATAAGAATAATCACAAATCAGATGTCCATGATCGATGTTTCCTTGTCTGCCTTATAAGCACTTGTGCCTCTCCACATCTTACCAATTGGTTTTTAGTTGGATACTTGAGGTTGTATAAGAATAGTCCCACATCACATGTCCATGATCCTCGTTTCCTTCTATGCTTTATAACTACTTGTGCCTCTCCAATCCATATCAGTTGGTTTTGAGTTGGATGTTTGAGTTGTATTATGGCGTATCATAGTTGTGTTGGGCCCACATTCCATTGGAATCCACGTGAGATGGCGTGATGAAATATTATCCTGTTGGACCTTTATTGTGTTTTATACACATCGATTCCATTATATAGACCACGATTGTGTATCCCGTGCATAGGTCAACAACTTTTTGAGTTCTACCTTATGCGAAGAGGAATGCCCCATATTGGGTCATATTGCTTTTATTAACACTTGAGCCTCTCCACTCTTCATCGATTTGGTTTTAGTTGGATGCTATTTTAATATCTTAATTAGTTCAGCATATTTCTGACACATCTTTTTCCTTGGAGCAAGCCACCAGTTACCTACGTTGCACGGGGACGGAAACGGGATACGGGATACGATGCGAAACGAATACGGGAAACGTGATTTTTAAAAAAATACGGATACGGGAAACGTTTTTATTTTTTAAAATTATATTAATACAAGTATTAATTAATATAAAAAATACAACTAACAAACTAAGTTACCATCTCAATCACTACATTCAATAATATGTAATGATGGTCATCAAACTCTTCACATAAACAAACTCTTCACATAAACAAACAAGTGTACCTACATTTTTTAAGTATCATAAAAAAACAATATCACATGTCCATATCACTTGATCATTGTTTCGTTACATTCACATGCAAAATTTCAAGTTACAAAATTAAACATTCTCTCCAATAGTATCGACTTCATCATCTTCTTCAATAATCGAGAGCTCCAACCTTGGTTCATCAAGCGATAGATTAGCTATCTCAAGTGTACCTACATTTTCGAATGACTCAAAACCATTGCCCGCAATATCCCACAATATAGACTCTCCTTCAATTGTACTTTTGATCTCTTCTAGAAAGAAGTCGAAGATTGCTATGGATGCTTATTAAATCTTCCGCACGTTGCGGTGTCATTCTATTCCTTTTCATTGAATGGATAAAGGAGTAAGTACTCCAATTTCTCTCGGCGCATGAAGAAGATGATGGTTGTACTAATAGCTTCAATGCAATGGTTTGGAGTGAAGGGGCCGGCGATCCATGATTTATCCACCAAGTCTTTGGATCTAAGAGATAACGATTTTGAATAGAATCGTAATCGTTAAAATCTCCCGATTTGTCAATGAACTCCGCATACTCCTTGGCGACAACATTGCGCTCCATTAAGCTTGGAAAATACTTTTTCAAGCATTTAATCCTTTCCTTGCTAACTTCCGGATCTTTATGCGGAGCAACTCTATTTTGATCCTCCGCTAGCCATTGTTCACTATAATACCTAGTGAAATAAAAAAAAATATTGAGTTAAAAATAAATCATACAAAAGACAATATTTAAATTTATAATTACAAAAGATAAGTACCTTGGATTCAAGGAATGCGCAAATCAATGAAGTGGAGTGTTATTTTTGTTCCAACGATCCACAAGGATAACATGTACTACCTCAAAAAAGGTAGACACATCTTCTTCTCTTTTCCTCTCGTGAGAGTAGATAGCCTTCCTCACCCTTTCAATCATTGTATCCCACATATCATATACAAGATGAAGACAAGGCTTAACATACTCAATGGAATCCCACCAATCATCATCTAATACTTTCTCTTTCACATGTCTCGCATTTTCCATATCATCGTCACGATATAGAAGCCAATGATCACTAATAACCATTCTTTGGAGTCCATTCTTTATAAGTTTGAATCGTTTTAACATGATGATCATTGATGCAAAACGAGTTTCGGCAATGGATAATAATTTTAAGCCCACAAACTCATTAAACATAGCTAATATCATGGGATGATTCATTAATCATATAGTTCTTAATGAACATGACATCATCACCAATACGAGTAATCCACGAACATTCTTCATATGTAACTGCATTATTCTCCAAATTCTTAGCGGCACATATGTTCTTTAAAGCTAGATTGAGAGTGTGCACCACACAAGGAGTCCAAAAAATTGATGGAAACTCACTCTCAATTAGTTGGCCCACCCCCTTACAATTTGCCGCATTATCCGTTATAACTTGAACAACCTTTTCATATCCGATTTCTAAAATTAACTCTTTGATCAAAGAGGCAATAAAATACTTGTCTTTAGTTTGACCTTCACAATTAACCGTCTTCAAGAACATTGCTTTTGAATCAGTTATTGCCATAAAATTAATGAGTGGTCTTCTACTCTTCTTTGTGGATCGCTCCATCCGTCGCATATTTCCAAAGAGGTTTTTCGTCATTTTCAATAACACCGGCACCGCTACTTGAATCCATATTATGCAAGATAAGACCTAATTCAAACAACAAATATTCTCAATGATAAATTTGTATAAATCTCTATAAAAAATCTGTATAAAATAAATCTGTACATTGTAGCAGAGAAAAAAAGAAGAAGCAGGGTATAAATCACATTGCATAAATTTGTAAACAGATCTGTAAATAGGTATTTCAGAAGATCAAAATCTGTATTTCAGAAGATCAAAATCTGTATTTTCAGAAGCAGGCACTGAAAGCAGAAATCAAAATCTGTATTTTCAAAAGCAGACACTGAAAGCAGAAATCAAAATCTGTATTTTCAAAAGCAGGCACTGAAAGCAGAAATCAAAATCTGTATTTTGATTTCTGCCAAATTTGTCAGGAGATTATCTCTCGAGTTTGTATCCCTTTTTTATGCTCTAGTACATCCTTCATTTCCCAGTGAGTATCAGATTCATAAAGCCAACCACAAATATTCGTGATGAGATTATTGATGATGAAGATTTAAATTTGATGGATGCCAATATACTGAGATTTTGGAGAAAATAAAATTGATTTGTGTCCAATAGACATAGTTTAAATGGACAGTAGATTTACTCTTAAAGGGTGCCAGAAACCCGTATTCAAATAATTTAGTTAACTTATTGTGGCGTTTGATCTATTTATTTTAATTATTTTACCAGCTATAAAAAAAATTTGTTTGCTCCACAATTGTTGCACACTTTTGAATTTATTTAGTAGTTTTTTTAACACTTTTAGAACCAATTTTGCATTCTGGTTGCAGGTGTATGCTTCAGATAAAAGAAGCACAATATTGGCTAGCTCGATTTGTGGTCTATGTAATGTTTTACCTGAGGACAAGTTTAGGGAGGAAACTGATAGAAGAACTTTTTCAGCCGACAAGGCTGATGGCCTAAATTCAATTTTTCTGTGCAAGTAATGCTCCTCTAGAATTACTCCTTTAAATATATCACTGATTGAACAAAGAAACTCATTTGCTGGCCATTTTATTTATATATTTTTGATGGGCTTGCGAAGACGTTTTTGGCTTATTTTAGATTTAAATAAATCATTGTCCATTAGTGATAATTATTAGTTTGTATTTTTTTATTTAAGTAAGAATTATCCTATGGATAATTATCAATTTAGGTAATATTGAATTTATTTTGTTTTCTTCTAGTTTAAGTATGAGAATTATTATTTATCTATTTAGCCAAGTCATGCCGGTCCAGTAAATAGCACATGTATTCCACCTTTGAAAACAGTTCAAGAATTATCCTCTTCTTAGAATTACAGAGCTGTGTGAAACAAATGTGTTATTAAGTTCTCTTCAAAATCCTATGACCACCTCTATCATTTGGTATAAAAGTGAATATCTTGCATCTATTAAGATTCAAAAACTTCCTCCAAATGCAATTTTTTGAATCCTCATCAATGCCGCATGCCATTGGCGCATGCATGTTTTCCCTCTTGTTTTGACCCCATCACATCGTCAACAAATGACTACTCATAATCCATCTCCCTGGCTTTCAAATTCGTGATCATACTGAATGCAAGCCACTACAATTTCTATAGACCATTTTGTTCCCTTTCCTCTGCCCATTTTTCCCGATTTACTGAAGCTGTTGGTCACATCTCAAATTCCAGGAATCCACACACGCCTCTACATGTGTTCACATTTTCTTTCCCCCTGATGCACACACTCCTAATCCTGCATTTTGGCAATCGCTATTCCGCATGAAAAAGATCCTTTTGCACCACAGATCCCTCTTTCATCTTGTATCCACGCGGCATGCTTGTGCATCTTCTGTAGAAATGATATGATATTGAAATAAAAGACATTTTCACATACAATTCAGTTTTGAGTCACAGCTTCACGACATGTGAGCTTGTAGTTTCCTCTAGTTGTTATTTGTGTTTTCGTATCCTGTTTTCAATTTCTAAACTTTCTTTACAGATGGAAGTTTGATAGAAAAAATGGAATCTTCCAGTGTCCTGCTCAATTTATATGACGCGATTTTAATAGATCTCGAATCCATCTTTAATAATCTAGGTATGCCCTTTCTATGATGATTTTTTTAATTAGCTATTTCTTTCTATTTGGCAATACTCATTTGTTTTTAGAATACTACTTCTAGAGTGGCTGTGCTTTAGGTGTTGACTACATCAAATTAGTATTTCTAATTCTTAAAAAAGCTTTTGTATTTTGTGTGTATATATATAAACCCACCTGGAGACAGATAAAGACTACGCGATTCATTCTTTACTTCCCTTCTAACATGGTATCACAGTATTCACCATAGACAATGCATCCCTCAGCTCGACCACTCGCTCGATCAACTTCTGCAGGTTGACTGCCACTTTACTTCCATTCGTAAGACAACGACGCGATAGTTCCTTCAGACAATGCAACAACGACGCCTCACTCTACACTCTTTCAGTTTCCTTATACTGTCGAGTTTCTAGACCTTCAACAGAAAATCGATGCAACAGTTGCTCCCCCAAATGGTATATTGACGACAGACAAGTACTGGGCCAGCGAACCTGTCTTTATTAAGGTGTAGATCGATGAAAGACATCATATTGAGTTCGCTCTTTCCCGTTTTCCTTCTGTGACAAGTCTGATTGCATACTACCCAGACGAATGCTCATCTAGTCTCGAAGGCATAATCCCTCCACAGATCAGTACTCTTCCTGCGTTGAGTCAACCTATTATGATCCCTCTTTGATCCGCTTCAGAATTTTTCTCCCGTTCCGACGATTTTAGAACAGTTTTCCCTCGTTCATTGATTTTACTTGTCTACTCAAGTTTACCGCAGTCCGTTTTTCGTGATTGATGTCAACGTGTGGCAATCACCTTGTTTCTACGCTAACACACCTGTTATGGCTATTCTTTTTTTGTACAGTTGCATGGCATGTCAGCAGGTCCCTCGAGCTTGGAGTCCCTCCTTTGTTCTCACCCACTTTTCCATGTTAGTTTCAACGTGTTGCTCCTGGCTCTAATATTATGTTCAGTTAGTGTGCATTTAGCACGTGTTAGTGTTCGGTCAGTCGACTGCTACCATGTGAGATTTTTTTTGTCGTCTTTCCAGGCATATTGTCTTCCTCAATTCTTGACTCTGCAGCTTTCCATCATATCATTAGTTATGCATCTTGTTTTCGTAGCATGACTCATATCTGGACCTCCGCATCTATCCACACAACGAATGGAACCCACTCTTAATTATGGGTCATGGTCCTCTGACAGCTTTACCCCAAACTTATATCTATGATGTTTATGCATCATATTAAATTCATGATTTTCTCATTTCTCAAGGGACTCGGGTTTTCTCGTCTCCATGCATATAAGCAGCACAGAGTCATAGTGCATCGTCATTGCTACATTCTTGATGTCACTTTATCTCTGTTGGTTGACTTGATTCCAATGGGTCTGTGTCCTGTGGGACCGCCCCATGTGCGGATTATTCCCGGTGACCCGTGTTGTTGATTAGTCTCACATTGCCTACCGCGCATCACTTGCCTGTGCATATAAGTCCCCTCCCTCTCCTATCACTTCAAAGTTTTTGGATGGAAGCGTTGGTTTCTTAGACGGTATCAGAGCACTAGTTTGACCTGTTGCGAGGGCGTGCTGGTTGACTTGGTTTCAGCTGGTCCATGTCATTTGGGACTGTGTCGTGTGGGGCCGCCCCATATGCGTATTATCCCTGGTGGCCTGTGTTATTTATTAGTCCCACATTGCCTACCCCACATCACCCGTTTGTGCTTATAATCCCCGTGTCACTTCTCTTAACACTTCGGAGTTTGGGGATGAAAGTGTGGGTTTCTTCGATGATATCAGAGCGCTGGTTTGACCCGTTGTGGGGGCGTGTTGGCTGACCTGATTCCAATGAGTCCATGTCGTGTAGGACTGCCCCATGTGCGGATTTTCCATGTTGGCCCGTGTTGTTGATTAGTCCCACATTTCCTACTGCACATCACCCACATGTGCTTATAAGCCCCGTCCCACTCCTATCCCTCCGGAGTTTTGGGATGGAAGTGTGGGTGTCTTAGATGGTATCACAACGCTGTTTTTACCCGCTGCGGGGGCATGTTGGTTGACCTGATAGGAGTGGGACGTGGCTTATCGACACAGTCGAGTAATGCGCGGTAGGCAATGTGGGACTAATAAACAACACGTGCCACCGGGGATAATCCACACATGGTCTCTGTCATCGATTATGTATAAAATACCACTTATGTCATATAATTGATATCCGATTCTGCACGTATTGATGATCTCCCTGCTCATAGCTCGTGGCCCTTTGGGAGGTACATAATTTATGCAATTGAAAAGCATGTTTATAATATTACTTATTACCAAATGTTCTCGGTCATGCATGTTTAAAATATTTAAAAAGCACGCTGAAGTCCCGTGACCCAAGATACGCCTGCTTGATGAACAGTTGCTTTTCACGAGCAATCAAACTGTCTGTTCCGCACGAGAGGATCAAATCTGCCACTTTTTTTCTCCTTATTTTTCAAATTATAATATTTTAGTAAACAATGACTTGTGTATATTCTGAATCCCTTTATTTTTTGTGTGTGGGTGATATAGCAGGTATTGAGGTCTCCTGCCCTTAATTTGAAGGTTGGCAGAATCAATATTGCACTAATAGTATGGTTTGGTAGCCGTGTTTCCTCTAATATAATTCTTGGTGCAGCCTGTACTACTAGGTCATCGTAGTATCACTACTACCTGTAAGATATCTGAATGATTTATTTATTTTAAATATATATATGATAATTTTGTTAATTATCTTCTCAATTTTTTCACCCTCCCCCATTCAAAAATTCGAGGGGAAAAGAAAGCAAACTACCGCTAGTTATTTGAGCTGAAAAGAAAGTGTAAGATTTTAGATGGAAGCGGTTTTCAGCTTTAAAAGGGGGGTCCCTTTCTTCTTCTCCACTTATAAATACATTTCTTAGTTAGTTTTATGCTTAAAGATGGAGCGATGCTGCCTGTGATTCTGTAAGTGATTCTGTAAGTGTCTCTGGTCGCATTACTGACCTAGTAAAGGCGATACTTTTCCCTACAGGCAGCGGACTTCAATTCTGTCTGATGCACCAATAAGCCCGTGTCATGTGTTGCCCAAATTACTTAGGACCGGCATGACCCGAAAAGGTGGATTGGTATGTTTCATAAATGTTAGTAAATGATCCTAAACTTTCGTAGTTGTGAATTAAATACCACGCCTGTAGGAAGGCAAAATTGTGAAATTGTACTTAAATTTTATCCAAATTATGAAGTTAGCTCTGGACATTTTTTTCGTGATTCGTTCTATTAACAACTTCAATAGTTAAGGGGTCCCGCCTGAATAGGATATGCGAGAAGAATTTCCATTCTCACTATCTCTGTCCAATAAAATTTTAAGAAAAAAAATTGGATCATAGAATTAAGAAACGCAGCATTTATTAATGGTTTAATTCTTCCAATTGAATGAGTATGAATAAAGAATTTGTGGGGTTATAGTACAAAATTTTCAATTGTAATTAAAACTTCGATATGCTCAATTTTTTGTTGTCGCTGGAAAAGGGGGATGATTGAAGCCAAATAGTTAGAAAACGATGATTTTGGTTTACTAGATTCTCACCAATGTTCATAATTATTTATCAAATATAAACTTTAGTAGAAATTGAGAATATCACATTTGAAAAAATAATAAATATATAAAATAAGCAGATTTTAATGTTTTTTATAAAATATAATAAACTATCTATTTCAAACAAATTATGTCCACACTATTTTGCTTAAAAACTACTAGAAAACGGAATTTATCATTGCCCATAGAATAAATTTGCAGATAAGTAACCTGTTTTTTTTTTAAATATTCAGCCAAGTACGACCGAATATAAGGGAACACACCCACCATTAAATTGCTATGCTTGCATTTCATTATTTGTTCAATATTCAAAAACAGAAGAATGACCAATCTTCATAAGAAGTGAAAGGAGAATTACTTCGAACCCAAAGGATTTGAATTTCCCCGAAAAGTTAATGCTGGATTTTATAAGCATAACCAATCAATTTAAATACGGGTCTAATCACATAATTCTACTCATGTTTGAGGTTTAGGGTTTCAAACCCAATTTCAATTTAAATTAAAATCACATCAAAGTCCATTCCTCAAAACTATGGGATACTAAACCTAACATTTTATATAACACCTACAATAATTAGTATGTGCTTGTGCACGTGCACGAGTATATATATATATATATATATATATATATATATATATAAAATGACAATACACGGAGCAAATAGAGGGGGACTAACAGAAGCTGCATCTTCCTTCAAGACCTGCTCAGAAAATCCCAGCTCACGTCTCCCTGAAAATGAAGCCTTGATAAACTAAAGAGAATAAGCGCACAAAACGTATTACTTGGAATTATCTGAAGGTTTGCAAATAAACCAACAACATCTGCTTTGAGATTTGTGTTTTAAGATTTCAGTTCCGTTTGGCATGGCAGCAGCGGTCGTGAATGTCTACTCCAATTCTCAACTGCGTTAGGAAGATGCTTCACCTTCATGCATTCACGAACGCTCTGGTTATGAACCGTCGTTCGTGAATGCCCGACCTCACCTAATGAACTTCATTCACTTTTATGTTCAAAACTAGCTTTATTTTCTTGATGGCCGTCACAACCGTTGTCATGCCAAACATGCATTCTACGACGGTGACGTTTTTATCTGAACTCACCGGAGCAAAAACGCCGCGCCAAAATGGAACCTCCATCAATTGCGGTAGTGATGTGGAAATTCTACTGCTGCTTAGATTTGATACAAGGCAGAGTTCCACAATTTTGTCATGAAGCCATGAATCAATGAACGTAAAAGCTATCACAGCATGTATTCATAAGAGGGCATTAATTTTGATAAACAAAAATAAAAAACAAGCGAGTCACACAAAAACAATTCTTAATACAATCAAGTGAGATCGAAAGCCACGCAGAACCCTTGAGCCTTGTGCCTGACGGCGGCCTACTGCCTTCAACATTATTAATAGTTAATTGTTTTATATTTTTAAAAAAGGCCTAAAAATGAGAAAAAGTAGGGTGTTATTTTTGGAATCATCATAGGGAAACGTGGCAACTCTCCAACTCACAACTAGTCTCCTTTAGAGGAATCCAGACGTCCAGTCACTTTATCCTTAATGAGATTGTTGTAGCTCTCTCTTCCCAAACACGCCCTACCTAAGAAGTCGTGGTTCCGTCTCCACTGCATCCTTCGACGCCATCATTTCGGCCTCGGACCATCCTCCGGCGACTCTACCAACGTCTTACAATGAGCTCGTAACAATTGTCTTCTCTGGGACATTCTTCCTAGTTGCTAATGCATCAGCTTGATCCCTCCTGGTGGGAAGCCTTCTCTCTAGTGGAGTATGCTTTGCTTACCTATTCAGTTAGACTGCCATATGTCGTTCTCCTCCTAACTGAGTTGGAAGCTCTTGCTGATGTGGCAAAGGGAGTGCATTTTAAGAAAAAAAGAATGTTGACATGGTTGGAATGATATCTACTTGGAGATAAGATAATTGAAAATAAATTTGGATAGTTTGAAAGTTTGCAATGATGGCTAGACAATGGAATACCATCCGGCAAGTACATAAACATAGTGTTCAATGATTAAGAAGAATAAAGGGTACGCTTAAGATTACATGGATAAAAATAGTTCAACATGGTTTAACAACTAAGGTAGGACTCAATATTGGAAGTAACAAATAAAAAATGAAGCCATAAAGCCAACTAGTTGGGATAGTGCCAATGATGATGACTGTGATGATGACAAAAATAAACAGTTGGTGCAAACTTTAGGCAATGATTAATGACACCATTGATCAAATAAAAAAAAATTGATATTATAAAGAATGATTCTAGCCAACACAAAAAGAATGTAAGAAACAGACACCAATAGTGTTGACGCCAGGAAAATCATGACCTCAAGATTCGGACCGATGCAGCCGGAGGCTACTCGCCCAGCAGCCCGACGAGACGACTAAGCTGGCGACTACTGAAGAGCTAGAAGAACAACACACAGGACCTCAGGTGCTGCGGCAGGGAGGTCCCACCACGTACCCAGAAGCTCCGAAGAGACTTCCCCTCCAAGACCAAAGAATGGCCGAGCAGGGTACGAGGAAGGCACCGACTTGGCTAGTACCGAGAGTAGCGGCCAAATGCGACAGGTTCCAGAATGCAAGAGCAGGGTTTCGAGAGCTCAAGTCCAGGTGCCAATCCAAGTACCCCTGGGGTCCTATTTATAGGAAAACCAAGGGGTAGGGGGGTTTTTATAGCCCAGCCCCTGCCCGACGACTAGCGACATTGAGGCGATCTTCCCGGGCAGATGGGCGAGTATCACCTATGGTCTCCCACCTTTGGCGAGTATCCGAGTTACTCGCACGAGTGCACCCATACTCGCCTAGGGTGTCTTCTGCTCCTAGGCTTGACTGCTGTATTGACTCTTTGACCTCTGCCTACGTGGCCTTGGGGGGATCCACCCTCGGAGAATGAGGGTTGTACACAATCCCCGCTCTTTGCGAGTAACGCAGTTGCTCGGAAAGAACCATCCAACCCTTTTTCGACGAGCTGTCTTCTGGGCGAGTATTAGTGTGTAGTCGGCATCCCGCTGTTTTGACGCCCCGGCCCTATATATAGAGGGGGAGGGGTCTCTGACGCCAAGGTTTTATTTGTTCTCGCTTCAAGATGTCGCTTAGTATTGCCGAGGAAGCTGCTGCGGATTTGGCCGAGCTTGCCAGTCTGCTGCCGCCGTTGCGGAAGCCTGCTCGCGACGCCGAGCTTGAGGACTTTCTCGCTTCCAGGAAGAGGAAGCGCCTGGAGAAGAAGAAGGAGAAGAAGAGCAAGAAGAAGCAGAAGAATGTCGTCGCCCCTGAGAATGTCGCTGATTCTCAGGTCGGCACTACCCAGCAGGTGCTCGCCGACTTGGGTCTCGGCCAGTCAGGTGGCTCGCCTGCTCCCGATCTTCCTTTGCCGAATACTGCTCCAGAGGCGAGTACTGCGAGGATCTCGGCTCAAGATCCAGCTGATGTTACTCCTGCGCAAAGTGAGAGCTACCTACTCGCCACTTTTATTAGTCGCCCAAGTGTTGACTGGTCTCTGACGGTTTTTGTACTATTTCGCAGATCCGCTTCTCGCCGATGTTCGGGAGGAGTCTCTGAGCGCCATTCCTTTGCGATCCTCGCCTATGATCCCGCACACGACTGGCGGAGGAACTCGCCGGGGCGGATCGGTGCGGATCCTTCATAGCTCCGCGGTAGACAAGAGGCCGATGAGCGAGCAGAGGGCTCCTTCAGCGAGCAATCCTCCTCCGCCGCCACCGCCTTTGCAGCGACCTGAGGTGGCGAGTAGCTCGCAACTACCTGCAGACCAACTTCCTCCACCTCCTCCGTTTCCTCCTCCGGCCGACATGCAGGATGATCGCCGCCTCCTGTCTTCTTCGGCTCCCACCGCTCATCCGACTGGGTCCTCGCGTCGAGGTGGGATGGCGGGATCTTCTGGTTTCTTCGCTCCCAGAGGGGGAGGACGACCAGTGGATGGTCGCGGTCGGGGTGATGCGCCTTCCAGCAGGGAGCACATCGGCGGGTCGCATTCGAACCGGCGAGATGGCACTCGTCGCAGTCCGTCCCCGCATCGGGGAAGGAGCTCTCCTCGCCGACCATCTCGGAGTCCTCGCCGCGACTCGCGGAGTGACGCCTATCGGCCTGGTAAATGGAGTCGCTGCTTTTCCGAGTATCTTCCAAGAAGAGTCTTCTCGCTACTCGTCACTAAGATTTTGCTTTCATGTCTTTTTCTGCAGCTCGCGCTCATACCCCCATCGGGGCTCTAGTCGACGCCGTCGGGCTTCCTTCTCGCGAGTATCAGGAGAAGGCTACTCGCGCCATCCTGGATTTGGAGGCGAAGTTGGAGCGACTCGCGATCAGCGAATCTCATCGACGCCTGACCGCGGTGGAAGCGCGAGTAGAGCTCTTGGCGGCTGCTGACTCCCAGCGTCGTCTGACCGAGCTGGAGGTGCGAGCATCACGGCTGGAAGAGTTAGATACTCGCCTGGCTAGTGTAGAATCTCGCCTTCAGTCTGTCGGCGAGCTGGAGCGCCGGGTGGGCAGGATGGATCATCGCCAGCAGCTGCATCATGGGGATGCGTGCGAGCATGGGCTCCGTAGGTCGCCTGGCGAGGATGGAGGAGCAGCTGCGACAAGGCGAGGATGCGATGTCCGTGGCCTTCGAGCATTTCAAGAGAGCTCGTGGTTTGGGCTGGGTTGGGCGACAACCACAACTTCCCGATGCTCAGCCTAACCCCTAGGATCCTGCCCCCTTTTTTCTTTATAGTCGCTTGTAGCCTTTTGGCGAATGTTTGTAATTCTGAACTATTTGACTTCTTCTAAGTAAATTGATATTTGGCGAGTATGATTATCGCCTTTGTTGTCTTTCCTGCTTGTTGTGATGTCTTGATTTTCTCTTTTGTCTTTTGTTTTCGCGAGTATTTGTTAAATGTCGCGTTGATGTTGCGAGTAGCCTAAACATTCGATGCAGGTGCTCGCTCGTTCGACATCAGCGATTTGACGTGCACCCTAGGTTTTGGCGACTTTTCCTCGATACGCGCCACCTCCTACTCGCGCTCGCGGTGGCGTACGCGGGAAGCCAAGCTTTGTCGAGCACTATAAATAGGGGGGATGGATACGTATTTATTACTCTCTTGACGAGCTTCCCTTTCTTCTAGCGACTATCTCTCGATTGCTTCTCTCCTCGCCACTTCGCTACTCGCTTCTTCAATCTTTCCACTCTTGGATGGCTGACGAGGCAGCGATTCGCCGTGCAAGTCACGCGAAGAACTTTGAGGCAAATTCCTTCAAGAAGCCGATTACTCGGCCGAGCGACTTGAAGGAGTTCTCCGCCAAGTACTTGTCGCCGGGATATGTCGCCAGGCTTCCTCGTGAGGATGAACGCCTGAATTCCTTCTCGGCGACCGAGCTGGTCTTCCCCATCCGCCACTTTGAAGTCGGCCTGCGACTACCCTTGTGGCCGGAGGTTTGCCAGATCCTCCGTTACCACGGGATAGTCCCGGCACAGATCAATCCAAACGGAGTGGCGATGATCGTGGGGTTCCTCTGCTACCTGCGCGATCAGGGGATCGCCTTTGATCTCTCCGTCTTCCGGCGAGTATTCCATTTTGGCGCTACCGGCGAAGGCGTCGTCTTTTTGTGCAGCCATGTCTGCACCCTAGTCGGCACGGCGAACAAGAACCATCGCTGGACGGAGCGCATAGTCGTCATTAAGGGCGACTTTGGCGTCGTGCCGACTTCCTCTTTCCAGTCGGCCGAGAGTGCGTTCGCCACTCCTTATCTGGAGGAAAGCCGGGAGAAGCTACTCGACAGCTTCCGAAGTCGCCGGCTGGATGTCGTCTTCTGGAGGAGGCGAATAGATGAGCTCGCGGAGGTGTTCCCTGGTGAAGGTAGTCGCCTAAACGAGCATTGGATCATACTCGCCAATTCGTTTTCAGCCGGTGTCTAACGTTTTTCTCTTTTGTAGCTACTCGCTCTTTGCCGAGCGAGCTCCTTCCCTTGGCGCCGAAGGCGGGGACTCCTGCCTTGGTTGATTTGTCGCCCGGCGGCGATGATCAGGAGGTCGCCGGCGATGATGCTGGGCCCTCGAAGAAGAGGAAAGCCAAGGCAAAGTCCGCTGAGCCTGGGTGAAAGAAGGAGGTCGCCAGGAGGGACCTGAAAGCGAGGGCCGATCCATCGGAGGCGGGCGAGCCTAGCGGCCATCCTCTCTTCGGCGAAGGTGGGGGTAGCGAGGATGCTTATGGTCGCCCTCTGGTGTCCTGGGCTGAGCGAGCCCATGAAGTGACCTTGAGCACCAACCTCCCCGCCTGGTCGGAGGATTGGGAGGACGCGGGCGAGGCGTTCGATGTTTCGTTCGCCCTCTATGGTTGCGCGGACGCTGAATCCCTGCAAGAGGTCTCAGCCGAATATCTCGCCCATCAGAGCTCGCGAGCCAACCTGCGGGCTGTCGAGCTTGGGCATGCGACGGCGAGGAAACTGCTCGAATATGAGCAGATGATCAAGGTGCAGGGCCCGAAGATGATCGCCATGGCGAACAGGATTAAGGAGTTCGAGGTACTCACCAATGCGACTTTACTCGCGTTTTGGGATACTCGCTACCTTGCAAACTTATTTAAACTAACCTTCTTCTTTTCGCTCGCTGCAGGCTGCCGAGTTGGAGTCGGCAAAGAGGCTGTCCCAGGCCGAGAAGGAGCTGGAGGATACTCGGCAAACCTTGGAGGCCGCCCAAGTGCGAATCGCTGAGTTGGAAACTCGGCCTGCCGAGCAACAGTCTTCGTCGGCGGGCCCCTCCAGGGTGGGCAAGCAGATCCGGATAGTCGGCGATGATATGGCGCATATCCGCCGGGAGATCGCTCGAGCAACCGGGAAGGTGGTCCTGAGCAGCTTGAAGGCCGATGGCTTCTTGAAGCCGGAGGCAATGCATCTGACGGTCATGGACATCATCCCGGCATTACTCGCCGAAGAGTCCACTTCCCCCATGCGAGATCTCTCATCCTCATCCACCGATTCTGACGACGACGATTCTGAGGACGAGGGTGATGATGTGGAAGATCTCGATCCTGACGGCGATGATGGTGGCGAGGATGGTGGCGAGGATTCATAGTCGCCTTTCTTCCTTTTGTAAATCTGCAAAGCATTTTTTGTATATGTATTTATGATAGAGAATGAGTATAATCTTTTTGCTCGCCCTTTTCTTCGATGCTCGCTTTCTTTCTTGAATGCCGCTTAGGTTCCTAGGCTCGGGGCGAGACCGAGTACTCCGGCATGCTCGCACTTACTATGCTCGCACCTGTATACTCGCACATGTCTACTCGCCTAGGTACTCGCACATACCTCGAGACTGAGTACTCTGTCATGCTCGCACTTACATGCTCGCTTTTTTCAATATTCCCTTGGTGAAGTCGAGCTGTGAAGGCTACTTGGAGGGTCCTGAGGGACACATGCTCTCAAGGCTTCGCTCTGTACCTGGTGAAGAGCCCATTTAAAATTACGTAAGGGAGTTTTTTATGAGAGAGGGGGTAGGGAATGACAGTCGGGGAGGTCCGGATGGACACATCATCCCAAGGCCTTCATCCTACTTGGATACCAGATGTCGACGAAGAATGACGTTAAGTAGGGAACGACAGTCGGGGAGGCCCAAGGGAACACACCGTCCCGAGGTCTCCATCCTACTTGGGTGCCGGAGTGTCTCCACTCTTCGGTCGGTCGAATCGGTCTTGCCCCTTCCCAAGTTGGAATGTCGGCTTCCGGACTTTCCCCTGGTAATCTCTACAGTCGGATGAGAAATGCGGTCGGAGGGTAACTCGACCAACCGATATGCAAGGGGGGAGCTGATCTCGACCGTCAGTGCAGAGGTTTGGCATTAGGAGAACGCACTACCGAGGCACTATCCCATCATCCGTTCTGAGTTTTTACGAGGGTGTGGTCGGAGGCTCGTGTTCCAACCTGCTAAGGTGAATGTTGATGCAGGACGACGTCAAGCAGGGAGTGGCAGTCGGGGAGGTCCAAAGGGACATACCATCCCGAGGCCTCCATCCCACCTGGATGCTGGATGTGGATCGGACCTGCTTCCTGTTGCTCAACGAATTTAGCAGGGAGTTAAGCACACTTCAGGCACACTAACTCATGTGATCTGACACAATAATTTAGAAAATGAAATGCTTTGCTGCGAGCTTTTCAGCTCTCGAGGGTACATGACGCCTTTTTTTCAAGGGTCCCCTGAGCTAGTGAAATCGATCATCTCTTCGCCGAATCGGAAGGTCGGCGTCCAGACTTTTTCCTGGTAATCTCTACAGTCGGACGAGAAATGCAGTCGGTGGGAACCGCGGCCAACATGCAAGGGGGGAGCTGATCTCGACCGTCGGTGCAGAGGCTTGGTCTTAAGGGAACGCACACCCGAGGCATTGTCCCATTATCCGTTCTGAGTTTTTACGAGGGTTAAGTCGGAGACTCATTTCCCAACCTAGCGTGGAGATTGACTTCACCTGGCTTCTTTATTTTGAAAACTTTGTTGATGTGAAGGAAGCTGCCTCGTCCCATGTTTCAGGGAGATGTAAATTTTATTCAAAGAAATGAATTTACAAGGATGGGATATACACATTCCCCCTTAGGGATAAAACCTTTTCAGGTCATCGCCGTTCCAGGTGCTCCCTAGCAGCTCGCCTTCCTGGTTCTGCAAGCGGTATCCTCCTATCATGAGTGCTTCCTGGATGATGAAAGGTCCTTCCCAGTTCGGGTTGAGCTTTCCGACGGCTGCTGATCTTCCTGCCGCATCCACTTTCTTCAGGACTAGGTCACCTGTTTGGAAGTGTTTGAGGCGGACATTTTTGTCAAAATGTTTTGCCATCCGGCGCTTGATCTCCTCTTGCCTGACTGAAGCTAAATCTCGGAGTTCCTCGATGTAGTCGAGAGATAGCTTCTGAACCTCTTCGTTCTCTAGTCGCCATTCTTCGCTTCCGTCTTCCGCGGCTATCACCCTGGGGCTTCTGACTTCAAACTCTACTGGAATGAGAGCTTCCGACCCGTGAGAGAGCTTGAACGGCGTTTCCCCTGTGGCTGAGCTAGGAGTGGTTCTCAGAGCCCACAGGACCGAGGGGAGCTGGTCCGCCCAATTACCTCTTAGGTTCTCCACCTTCTTCTTCAGTAGGTTGATGATCAGCTTGTTGGCGGCCTCTACCTGGCCATTGCTCCTTGGGTGATGCACGGAAGCGAATCGAAGGTCGGTTCCTAGTTGCCTGCAAAAATCCTCTAGCTCTAGGCTGGCAAACTGGGGACCATTGTCGGTGATGATGGCGAGAGGGATCCCGAATCTGCAGACGATCTCTCCCCAGATGAAGTTTTTCACGACTTGATAGGTGGTCTTGGCTAGAGCTTTGGCCTCGATCCACTTGGAGAAGTAGTCGATCATGACGAGAACGAACTTCCTCTGGCCACTTGCCTGAGGGAAGGGGCCGATCAAGTCCATTCCCCAGATGGCAAACGGCCATGGGGAGATGATCGATCGGAGCTGTTGGGCCGGCTGCAACTGAAGGGGGGCGAAGAGCTGGCATTTCTGGCACTTCTTCGAGAAGATCTCAGCATCCTTCCGGATAGTAGGCCAGAAGTAACCATGCCTCAAGACCCTCTGCTCCAAAGTGCGAGTCCCAGAATGACTTCCACACTCTCCCGAGTGGATCTCTTCCAACACTCGAGGTACTTTGTCTTCAGAAACACATCTGGCCAGGGGGCCCGAGATGGTCTTGCGGTACAGCTCCCCATCTTGCAGGAGGTAGTATGCCGCCTTGTACCGAAATCTTCTCTGATCCCCTCCGTCCGCTGGGAGCTGGCCGCTGGCCAGGAATGCCACAAAGGGATCCATCCACGAGGGGCGTTGCTCGATCTCCATCATCTCTCCTTCTTCAATGGACGGGTGGAATAGCTCGGTGATAGTTCCTCCAGCCCTCGGCCCATACTTGGCGAGGCGATCTGCTGCCGAGTTCTCCTCCCTTGGCACATGCTCGACGAAGAAGGACTGGAAGCCTCCAATCAGTCCTTTCACTTTTACCAAGTACTTCTGCAAGATGGTGTCGCGCACCTCGAACTCGCCTCGAATCTGCGACGCGACCACCATTGAATCCGTGAAAGCCCGGACATCACGGATCCCCAGCTCCTTGGCAAGGCGCAAGCCTGCTACTATGGCCTCGTACTCTGCCTGGTTGTTCGTGACGGGGAAGAGGATCTCGACTGCTTGCTCGATCCTTGTTCCCTGCGGACTGACGAGTACGATGCCCACCCCCACTGAACTTTTGCCCGAAGCTCCATCAACAAACATCTTCCAAGGAATCGGGTTGAGCACCTCTTCTCTTGGCTCTGCTTCCACCGAGAAGTCAGCCAGGAAGTCTGCTACTGCCTGGGCCTTGATCGCCACTCGGGGGGAGAAGGAAATGCCGAACTCGCTGAGTTCTACCGACCATTTCGCCAACCTCCCTGAGTGCTCCACTCCCTCCAGGATATTGCGGAGGGGATGATCAGTTACCACTCGGATGGAGTGAGCCTGAAAATAAGGCCGGAGCTTCCGTGCCGACACCACCAAGGCGAAGGCAAGCTTCTCCAGGATTGGATACTTCAGCTCCGCTTTCTTCAGCACCCGGCTGACATAGTAGATAGGTAGCTGCCTCCTCCCTTCTTCCCGGACCAAGATGGAGCTAACTGCCTCCGCTCCTACTCCTAGGTAGATGAGCAGGTCTTCGCCTTCCTTCGGGCTCTGAAGGAGAGGTGTCTGAGTCAACTGCTCCTTCAGCCTTCCGAATGCTATCTCACATCCTTCGGTCCACTCGAAGCTTTCTGTTTTGCGGAGCGTTTTGAAGAATGGAGAGCACTTCTCTCCGGCCTTTGAGAGGAAGCGGCTAAGACCCGCCAGCCTGCCTGTCAACCTTTGGACTTCCTTCATCGTTTTTGAGGATGGCATCTCCAGGATCGCCTTAACCTTGTCGGGGTTAGGCTCTACTCCCCTCGGAGTAAGGAGATGTCCCAGGAACTTTCCCCTGCCCGCTCCGAAGACGCACTTCATCGGATTGAGCCTCATCTTGAATCTCCTCAGCGTCGCGAAGGTCTCCACCAGATCGGCTACGTGTTCCTGGACGCTCTTGCTTTTGATCAAGAGGTCGTCCACGTACACTTCCAGATTCCTTCCCTTTTGCCCTTTGAAAATGTGGTCCATCATCCGCTGGTAGGTGGCTCCCGCATTCTTCAAACCGAAGGGCATCATTTTGTAACTGTAGCAGCCATCATCGGTGATGAAGGAGACATCGCGACAATCAGGGGGATGCATCTGGATCTGGTGATATCCTGAAAACGCATCAAGGAAACTCATCACAGAAAAACCGACGGCTGAATCAACCAGCGCGTCGATTCGAGGCAAGGGATAACAATCCTTCGGGCAGCTTTTATTCATCAAGAAAAATCCACACACATTCTCCAGCTACCCCCCCCCCCCCCCCCCCCCCCCCCCCCCGGCCTTTGTCACCATTACAACATTGGAGACCCAGCCTGGGTACTGGATCTCTGATACAAAACCCGCATCTAGCAGTTTCTTAACTTCCTCCCGAATTGGCTTGGCAAGGATGGTGGCGGTCCTTCTCTTCTTCTGGCGGACGGGCTGGACAGCGGGATCCAGGTTGAGGCGATGACATGCAACCTCAGGGTCGACTCCTGGCATCTCGGCTGCGCTCCAAGCAAAGATGTCGACGTTCTTCTGCAGACACGCCGCCATCTCGATCTTCTCTTCGGTCTTCAGCGACCCGCCAATCTTCAGCAACCCAGGCACTACCGCTGCGGAGAGTACCTCGATTTCTTCCACTTCTTCGGCCACCTCCAGCCTGGCCGGGCTCTCCAGCACTCTTCCGAACTCCTCCGCGTCAGCCATCCAGTTGATGGTACTGACGGCGCTAAGATAGCATTCCCTAGCGGCTCTTGGATCGCTCCTGATCCTCACCTGGACGTCTCCTTTACAGTACTTCAAACACTGATGGTAGGAGGATGGGACGGCTTTGAAGGCGTTGAGAAGCGGCCTCCCAAAGATAGCCCTGTAGCAGCTCGGGGCGTCGACGATAACAAATCGACAGCTGATGGAGGTGCCACCGAGTGTTACCAGGAGATCTGCTCCTCCTTCTACCTCCTTCTTCTCTCCGGAGAAGCCGAAGAGGGGACCATCTGATGCTCGAACTCTGTCGGGTCTGACTCCCAGTCCATCGAACGTCCCCTTGAAGATGACGTTCACGGAGCTGCCGTTGTCGACCAGAATTCGATCAACGGTGAAGTCTTCCACTGCTGCCTGGATGACGAGGGCATCATGGAAGGGATTCTCATTCCCTAGCATGTCCTCTTCGGAGAAGGTGATCTCCTCCATCGGGGGCGGTGCTTGTGAGGTCGAGGCGACACTCCTGCGGTAGATCTGATGGAGGCTTCCCTTGCGGGAAGCTTCCAGCCCTGCTCCCCCATGGATTACTCCAACTCTGCCTCCCTGGCCCAGGTCTCCCCGACCTCCCAGGTCGACCCGGTCCTCGTTCCTCCTTCGAACGACGGCAGCCTGCCCTGCCTGAGGCTCGGCAGGGGCCTCTACCCTCCGCTGCTCCCCTCCACCTTCTCCTGCTGCTAGCCTCCTCCGGGCTTCCCAAAAGTCTGGGCAGGCAGCCATGGCATGTCCCCCCACCTGGTGGAAGTCACAGTAGAGGGGAACCTCTTCTGCTTGCTGTCTCCTCAGCTTCTGCTTCTTCCTTCCTTGACGGCGGCCACGCCCGGCTACCGCCATCGCTTCGTCTCTTCTTCTCTCCTGACGCCTTTCTGGCTAGCGAAAGGGCCTTCTCTCCGGGGATCTCCCCCCTTTGATCCCGACGCTGGGGCCGTCCAGCCGGCCTCCAAGGTGGCCGGTTGACGGGGACCTGGTAGCGCCTTCCCTCTTCCTGACGCTCAGGGGACTCGATGGGCCTTCTCTCCACGCTCCTCCTGGTTTCCTTCCTCCAAAGCTCCTCCCTCTTCTTCTCTGCTCTTCCCCTTTCTTCTTGCCGCTCCGGCCTCTTCCTTTCCTCCCTCCGGGGCTCTTCTCTCTTCCTCTTCTTAGGGATTCCATCCCTCTCTCCACAGTCGCCTCTGGTCACCCGTGCCAACCTTGCCAAGAAGTCAGGGTTGGAGGCCTCTCCCCGGACAAACTTATTGGCCCTCTGAATAAGGTTGTCATAGGAGTAGGGGGGATTCTCACTGAGCTCCAACTTGAAGAGGCATTGACTTATGCCGAACGTCAAGGCTAGCAACAGGATGTTGCTATCCACCTCCTGGATTTGCAGAACCTCCTCCTGAAAGCGCTCGATGTAAGGTCCCAACGCCTCATCTGGCTTTTGCACCAGATAAAACAAGGCCGTTGCCTCCTTCAGCTTCCGGGCCGTGTCGAAACGGGTTGTCAGCCCACGGCACAGGTCTTCAAAGCAGTAGATCGAGCCGGCGGGCAACTGATGGAACCAGTCCCAGGCCTTTGCACGGAAGGTGATGGCAAACAACCTGCACTTGAAGGCGTCCGACATGGTTCGGATAGAGACAATATCCTCGAACCATTGGATGTGCCTGACGGGGTCCTCCTTCCCCGAATAGTAATTCAAGGCGGGGTCCCTGAACCCCTCTGGCACTGGCGCGGCAAGGATCTCCTCGCAGAAGGGGCTCCTCCCTCCTGCCCGGCGACGATCCTCAACTTGGCGAGTATCACCTCCATACTCGTCATATGGGCGAGTATCCTGGTATCTCCCCTGCTCGCACGGCTCGCGGAAGCGAATGCCTTGCGAGGTTGACTGGTAGAATTGCGACCTCCTTGGTCGCTCGGTTTCATCCTCCACGTGCTCCTTTCCTGCTCGCCGAGGGGGACTCCTTCCCTCGGACAGAGGTTGGGCGATGCGGCGAGGTCGCCGTGACCTCGGCGCGCGGCTGAAGCGTTGTTTGCAAGATCCCCGTCATGCGCTGCGCGAAGGCTCCCTCCATGCGCTGCGCGAAGGCTTCGAGAACCGCTAGTGTCACGAACTCGCCACTCGCGGTCGAGTTGCCGACTACCTCCTCATGGTCGCCACCTACGACCATCTCGGCTTCCTGCTGAACTTTCCTTCTCCGACTACGGTCCACGCTCACCGCACCAAAGTGTTGACGCCAGGAAAATCCTGACCTCAAGATTCGGACCGATGCAGCCGGAGGCTACTCGCCCAGCAGCCCGACGAGACGACTAAGTTGGCGACTACTGAAGAGCTAGAAGAACAACACACAGGACCCCAGGTGCTGCGGCAGGGAGGTCCCACCACGTACCCAGAAGCTCCGAAGAGACTTCCCCTCCAAGACCAAAGAATGGCCGAGCAGGGTACGAGGAAGGCACCGACTTGGCTAGTACCGGGAGTAGCGGCCAAATGCGATAGGTTCCAGAATGCAAGAGCAGGGTTTCGAGAGCTCAAGTCCAGGTGCCAATCCAAGTACCCCTGGGGTCCTATTTATAGGAAAACCAAGGGGTAGGGGGGGTTTTTATAGCCCAGCCCCTGCCCGACGACTAGCGACATTGAGGCGATCTTCCCGGACAGATGGGCGAGTATCACCTATGGTCGCCCACCTTTGGCGAGTATCCGAGTTACTCGCACGAGTGCACCCATACTCGCCTAGGGTGTCTTCTGCTCCTAGGCTTGACTGCTGTATTAACTCTTTGACTTTGACATCTGCCTACGTGGCCTTGGGGGGATCCACCCTCGGAGAATGAGGGTTGTACAAATAGGTTAATAAAAATACCTGAATTTCAAGATGACACGGCAAACAGAACGGAACATTTTCTCAGCGTATCAGAATTCCTACAAACATGCACATAAATGCTTTTCAGCATGCTTTCACCACTCAAGAGAAATGCTCGAATATCTCATAATTTCAAGATATGTGTGGAGATAGTACAAAGAAGTCTCTATCTAAAAAAAAACAAGTATGATTAGTGATGAGTATGAACAAAAAGCAACCTCACCAAAGTAAACGGAGAGCTCATCACAATATAGTCACATTTTTTCTTGATTGAGAGTAAAATTTGATCATAAATTCCTAGAGAAAAATATCATGCTCATCACAATACATCCGCAGCCCAATGTAACCAAAATCTAATGCTCAGCACAAAATTGAGATTGATGCACAATAAAAAGTAATAGAAATTTAAGCAGCAGCAGTGCTACTATTGCAAATTGCACAGCAAGCTCAACAATTTGCTACAAACCTTTCCAAGATGCCTTCAGGGTATATTGTTAAGCCAGTGGCTCATAAAGCTGATGAGAAAAATACCAAAAAGGTAAAATATCAATAACCCCCAAAAATATATAGAGATCTTGATAAAAGGGCATATCCTGAAGCAAATTTTCAAGGGAGTCTCTTCTAAAAATATCAGAATAAAGGAAACGTAATGTACTGCGAATGCATCAAAATGGTAAACATGCAGCAGACATACGCCAACAGAATGTTAAAATACAGCCAAGTTGCTCTTTTGATGCCTACATTAGACCTTCAAAGTGGTCAGACCCAGAATTCAGAATCTGCATTGAGAATCACAATATTATCAGTCAAATAAACTCGATAAATCACATAATCTTAGACCTTGGTACACTACAATAGGACAAGTTTAACGATAGTATGGAGAAGCATAAATCACATAATCTTAGAACTATCTTCCCAGGAAAACCTAGTTGCTACAGGGATCATGTGTAATAACCTTCAAGCCATAGAGTTGAGAGTTCATCTCTTTCTTCCGCCACGCTCCCTTAATGCAAGAGTTAGGGTTTCACCAGGAACAATATTATAATAAGCAAGCGTCAGGTTATCCTTCAGAAAACCTGCTCGCCCACTCAGCTTCTGCTTATTGGCTGGGAGCTGGATCTCCCCAGCAATCTTCTCCTTAAAGTTTCCAACGGTCTCAGACAGTGACTGGACAGTAATTTCCAAGTTTTGACCTTTCAAATTTCCCTCATCAACATTAGGAACTGATACAAAAATATGAGCGGAACCCTGCAAATAAAAGATTACGTGGGTTTAAGTTATAATCCATCAACACTAAACAGCAGCCATTTGAAATTTTGGGAATATGAGACAAAATTACCAGATGTTTTGCGAGGAACTTGTCCTCTGGGATAAGAGTGTCATCTATTCTCAACCTCTTCGGCTCTGGTTCATCAGGAAGTGGAGGAGGAGCTTCGTCGGGAGGTGGTGGTGGAGGCATTCCATGGGGAAGGGGTGGCAGAGGAACCATTGACATGTTCGGCGGAGGAAGAGGCATCGGAGGAAAAGGTCTCGGAATACCCAAAGGAGTGAACTGAGATCCTGGCGGAGGCGGCACAGGCATATTTGGCGGATTAACTGAGATTGACTGGAGCAATGGGGGTCTACTCATCATCATAGGCTGCTGTGTAGTCATGGGCGGAGGGGGCGGCCTCATTGATCCCATTACTTGACCAACAGTAGGCCTTGTTTGTTGCTGGAAACCGCCCAAAGTGCTCGTAGAAGTAGAATAAGGAGCTGAAACATTTGGAGGGAACCGAGGTAGATTCAAAGCCAATCCAGGCGGAGGAGGGAGAGGACGAATTGATGGAGCACCGGGTTTTGGCGGAGGAGCGGGACCTGGAAGAGCCCTACCATCATTGCCAAAGGAATCAGTCATCTCCTCATTAGAAAGGCTCTGAGAAAGCGCCTGATTCGCGGTTCTCCCGATGCTTCCGGTGTGTCCATCCCATATCACCTGCTTCGGTTGCTCGTCCTTCTTCTCAATCTCAGCCTTGACCGCATTCGAAACTTCTTCCTCCGTTGTTCCAAAGATATCGGGACGCGTTCTCGCAAGACCCACTATGTTCCGAGAGATCTCGTCGTCTGCAGCGAGAGTTGTCTCCCGGATCTTCGCCATCATGCGCTCCTTCTGCTCCTTGTACTTTGGATCTATGAGAGATATCCGCATGTGCTCAGCCATTTCATTGATAGGAATCAACTCACCTGTGATTGGGGATATCACAAACTTAGTGGGGTCTCTCTCCATGGGAATTCTTTCCTCGGGCCGCTTCCAGTTTTTAACAATCCTCATTGGAGTATCAGGTTCATCTGCCGCTGACTTTTGTTCAATCTTCTTCTCATCAGCAGCACCATTGCCATCTATTCTTGCAGCCCTCATGCCTTCCTCTACAAGCTGAATCTCCTCCTCATCCATCTCCATCTCCATCTCCTTCGCAGGCTCGCCGCCCGCCGCTGGACCTTCCTCATCCAAGCCTGAGACCTTGCTCCTCCGTATGACCTCCTCGAGCGTCAATGGCACCGGAAGTTCATCGTCCTCGTCGTCAGCAAACTCAATAGTCTCCACCACAACAAAATCATGCCAATCAATCATTGACATCAGAGACCTCTCCTGCTCAACCTCGTCCTCCGCCTTCTGCCTGGCCTGCTCCTGAGACCTGTCCCACTCAAGTCGGTGCAAACATCGTTCAAGCACAGTAGTCATGTCGGTAACACTTTTTTTCAGCTTATCATTAATGCCTTTCGGTGGCATCAGAACCTTCGAATAAGCATCAGCCAAAGCAGTGAAGAAGGTGAACATGCTGTGAGTGGGTTTCAGGAAATGAAACTGGGGGTTGCTAATCTCACGGCTAGTAATGTTTGTCAAAAACGACTTCCCATTCCTGGCAACAAATTGGGCGGTTAGCTTAATAATGTCAACCTCCTCCCCGGTGATTCCTTCCGGAAGACGAACAGTGTACTGTTCGGCTTCGGGAGGCTCAAGAACCTTTTTGGGGGGAAGAAGGAACATTGAAACCGAATCTGGTGGTTTGACTGAACCAATATCATCAGCGGAATGCTGCGTGAGTGTTTCAGACGGAGCAGTTGATGGATCAGATTCACCTGGAAGGGAAGAGTCTGCTGACGACTGCTGAGAGGATTGGAGCTGAATCCGGTGCTCGGAGACCCGGTGCTGATAGTAAGCGTGATATGGGTCGGACGGAATCAAGAAGTTGAATTTGGCATTGCCGGCGTTGTTGGCGAGAATACGCCGCTCAAATTCAGGGCCGTTCTTGGCAACGAATGCCGCTGTTTTCTCGATGATCATACGGATATCTGGCGGCGGGTGAATAATCCCGATCGTTCGGGTGTGCGTAGAGACCGAAGCCGGCGGTGGTGGACGCGGTTCCCGGGACGATTCGTTCTCCTCATCCCTGGAATCGTTGGTGACTTGCGCGAGAGGAATCGGCCCAAGGTCTCCGTCAGAGGGGGGAGCCGGAAGGGTAAGTATTGGCCCAAGCATGTCTGCTTCTTCGGAAGGGGAGGTCACGAACTTGGCATGGAAATCAAACTAGATTTTAAATTGGGAACAAAGAGACGATAAAAGAATCGAAGAAAAAAAAATTCGTAGAGGAGAAGAATGGAGAGGAGTAAGAGAATTTACCCAAGAAAGTGCCGAACGAGCATGGATCGAAGAATGATAAGGCGGGAGTGGAGCTAGGGTTTTCAGGGAGTCTAGAACGAAGAGGGAGATTAGTTTATAAGGCACGGGAGTATCCAAACTCGAAGGCCTGGCACTGGTGTCTAGACGGTTCGTCTCTTATGAACCGGCATAATTTCGCCGGTTTACCGCGACATTTCTGACCGGGTCATTTTGGACAAAAACAGTGCGTTCACAATCACCGTGCAAGATCGTCACCGACGCGTCAAACAGAGCCTTAATGGTGGTCGCAATCATTGTCATGCCAAACATACATTCTATGACAGTGACATTTTCATCTAAACTCACCGGAGTAAAAACGTCACGCCAAACGAGCACTAAGCAGATCAGGCTACGATAAAGAGGCGAAGAGGGAAGAAGAGAAAAAAGCGAAGAGGGAAGAAGAGAAAAAGCGAAGAGAGAAGAAGATAGAAAGCAATGAGGGTGAGCCGATCGGCGAAGAGGATACGAAGTAGCTCGAGCGAAGCGAAGATGGTGATAAGCTAGGCGAAGGGCCCAACATACATTCTATAGGAGTGGCATTTTTGTCTAAATTCACCGGAGTAAAAACGTCGCGCCAAACGAGCACTAAGCGTCTATTTGGGGCACCCGTGCGGCTCCATTCGCCATGAACTAAATAGCACATGAGTCTACGACTCCCGTAGGAAATAAGAAAAACTTCGATGGAACTCAAATTGCTATCAAACTCTATTGACCGTCACAATAGAGCCCGTTAGCCTCTATATGGCGGTGATATATGATCTACTAACATTAAGATAAAGATATTAGAGGTATTATTAATAATAAACTTCTTCAATAACTCGTGAATATATTTAGGCTCCGTTAGGCGCAACGTTTTTACTCCGATGAATTTAGACAAAAACGTCACCGCCGTAGAACGTATGACCGCCACGAAAACTAGTTGTGAACATAAAAGTGAATGAAATTTTTTAGGTGAGGCCGGGCGTTCACAAGCGACCGTTCATAACCAGCATTCACGACCGCCACCGCCGCACCAAACGCAGCCTTAGATTAATGAATATTTGATCCTTCATTTGCTTCACTTTATGATGGCATTGTGCTTAGTGGTGAGCAACCAGACATGCATATTATTTTGTTCGTATAATCATACTATGCATTATTTAATGTTTGATTCCTGATTTTATTTTCCTTTTTAATTTAATTATTCATTTCTAATTAATATGAAATAAATAGTTGAATTATTGATTACAACATATTATTCCTGAAATTAGCCAATATATGTCATCATATCATGTAAATCGATCCGTATAGAAATTAGCACCTCTATGGCCGGGATCACGATCTGGATCTTAGGATAAAGATCCCAACCCTATTCAACTGATCGTGCAAAAGGAAAAAAAAAACACATTCAACCCTATCCCGACCTCATTCAATTGATCCGCGAGCATACCCCATCACTTAATCATATTATAGTCCCGACTCCATTCATCATCGTAGAGTTATATCCCGCCGCTTCATCCTATCACGAGTGCCGACTGCCGACAAAGGTCGAGGGGGACGTCTTCAGTCGCTTCCAATCCAGACGATGTCTTCTCTTGCCTAGTTCCATTCCAGGCGGCGCCCACGTGTATCTTCTCTTATATTTCAGCATATAATTGAACGATACAAAGTTCAATTTCACATTTTAAACCTTAATTTATGAATGTTTTATGATCTTGTGATCCTCGATCCAATCCGATCGAACCTCAAAATCTCAATGCTAACAACATTGTGTCATATATGAAAAGTAATTATTAAAAGCTAGTCACAAGATTTATATCAACCTTCCAAAACAAAACAAAAACTACATTAATCTCCACAGACTATGTATTAACATACATAATTATCAAATTATATTATTATGCATTATGAGGATGCATCCCGACCAAATGACAAGAATGCCCATGGACCCAGAATCACCAACAACACCAACTCAGTTAAAAGTTACAAGAGGATATCTACAATAATACTCTGTTGACATACAGAAAATAATAGCAGACCACAGGAAGAAAAAAACACACGAAATCACGCTCAGTGAGTTTCCGCGGAAGGATTTGTCAAAAGATCGAGCGAACGTCGGAGGAAATCCACCGCGACTGGGACATCGTCGAATGCCAGGGCGCCGACGGCGAACCTGGCCGCCTTGTGAGCCTCCGTAATCTTCTCTACGGGAGGCTGGTAATTGATGTCGTATTTATAGCTGGCGGTGGGCGAAATTGGTGACCCTGCGTGATTTCCGTGGGCGCCGGGAGAACTGTATTGCGCCGTCGACTGGAAGGCCGAGACCGACGGAGCTGCCGCCGATTCTTGATAGTGGGAAGGCTGGTGAGTTGGTGCTGAGGGAAAAGAGCTTTCTTGAAAGCTTGGGTAAGACTGGAAGTTCGGGTAAGAGTAGGGGGGGCTCGGATTTTCTTGGGGGAAATTTTGAGCGAACGGTGGCGGTTCGTGCGAATATGACTGCGGATAGTTCTGAGCGATCGATGGCGGTAACTGTGGGTAGTCGGTCGAAGAATAATCATGGCTGGAATAAGAAGGTGGTGGATTATTAGCATGTGAAGTAATATGTGGATTTGCAGGCTGAGATGAAACATTGGTTCCAGAATAGTTGAAGCTCTCACTATGCCCCATATGATCCTGAAGATGAAAACATTAATGTTCAGTCAAATAAATAAATAAATAAATATATATATATATTTATATTTATATGTACACCATTGCATGTGATTAAGAGAATAAAATTAAGTACAATGTTAGCCAATAAAAGGAAAAACAATTAGAAAGCTTGGTTTTAAAATTGAGATCTCAATTTTATGTTAGGCTTTCATTAAATTTAAATATAAATTTATCATTTATTATTAGAAAGGAGTAATTGCAATTAAGAAGATAGCCGAGAAATATTTGAGCGCAAAAGTTACTGAAAAGTACACTGAAAGAAGAAAAGAGACGAGCGCGGTAAACACGGCAAAAATATATAGAGAAACAATAGACGAGATCTCTTCTTTTTATATTATATCTTCTAGTAGAGCTTACAAAGAAGAAGATATATTGTGAAAGAGGAAGAGCACGGCGGCTCGCACTTCTTAGGGTCATTGAAACTAGAGATTATCCATCCAAGAATCTTGGAGCAAAAGATACCAACAAATTTCCTTGTACAGTGCCATCATCCCTTATTTGTAATAGCCTTAAAAACAACCATGTAGGAGACCGTGTGCGAAAGGACGCCCTACAACATGGCCTATACTGGTATAGTACATCATGGAGCCATTTTTGCCAAGAATCGTCCACCTCACATTAGTTTTTGTGTGTCCATATTGCCAGGAGCATGTCTGCCGAGGACTTATCCTGGTCCTTTGGTCACCAAATGCTGTGTCAATTTGACCTTCAGCTGACTATTCTCCTCCATGAGACCGGTCCGCACAAAGTCACTTGGTCAAGCTCTTTCTTGTTCTTCGAGGTTCTTGAATGCTTATGGCGATCATCCTGAATGTATTCGATATCTTCTTGAGGGTGTCGAAGACACGGGAAGGCGATTCTGCAGGTACATTTATTCGCATTTCTCTGGGTGATTGGGCAAATAAAACTCTTCCAGAAAACCGTCAACTACCTCCGCTTAGCCAACCATGCATTGTTCATTAATTGATACTTAGGTGCATTGATGACGTTAGATTTTTCATGGGGCTATAAATTTTTGAAGGTGATTTTGCATAAGGTTATTAGTCTGATCTTTTCTCAAATGCATGTTCTCTTCTCCACCTGATCCTGGGATGGGTTAAATTTTTGAAGGTGTTAGACGATAAGGCCAATCTGTAAGATTCGTTGTCTACTCATTGATCGTGGTTGTATCCATTAGGTCATCAATTGCCGTCCACTGAGGGAGCGACGAGTGTTAGGTGAGCCGAACTTCACATCTTATTGAGGAAGGAAAAGAGTACAGCAGCGAGAGAATGAGATTTCCAGTGCTGAGAGGGTAAGGTCCTTGACTCACCACTCTCGCAAGAGAATTGTACCCCCCTAGTGATGAATTACACTCAAATATTTTGATAGTTTGAGCTCTTTGTAGGTCTACAGGATTTAGGGATTTTCTACTTTGCTGTAGCCGGTGAAGAGACTGGCAATCAACCGACAATAGTAGAAGTGATTGGAGGCTAGCAGCATCATGTCCTCTGTAATGCAGCTCTTGAAGATCATCAACTGCTTAGAGAAGCTGGCAAGGGAGATGAATCCTTTTCACTACATCGAGGAGTCTTTGACGATGGTCTCCCATGTTGGAGAGCCAAGTGTCGCCCTTTTGGAGGAGCTCAAGAGATTAAAGCTTGTTGATGGCGAGTTAGAGGTGAAAATGCTGGTGTTCATAAAAAAGAGCGAGGAGGCGTCGCGCTGTGTGTTGAGGCAAATTGACACTCTGTTTAGAGCTTGCATGACCTTTTTACTCTAGTAAGCTAGCTACACACAGACATGATTCCCCTACATTCTTTAGTAGTGTCAAGAAGTGGAAGGCATAAGCTTAGTATGTAGTGTCCTACATGAACTAATACAGAAGGCACAAGATGGGGCAGAAGTTTATGAAGGTACTCGGCAAAGATTGGGGAAAAAAACTCTTTGAAAAGTGCTCTCGGTATGACAAGGAAAGAAGATCTTTGACAAGTGTTCACAATATCAACCAAGTTATTTATTTAAGATCAGCAACCATGGGGCGAGGTCCTGAGGTATTGTTGATGTCTTGCATCTCGTTGACAGTTTGACACCATCTTCTAATTGTTATCCGCCGAAGTGACCTCGTGCGAATAAAAGATGGGAGGTTTCTTTTGCATTGTATTTATATTTGTAATTCTTTCCATCTTCCTTTTTTTCCTTTCAATGTATCTATTGCACTCGCTGAGAAATTTATAATATAATAAAACAATTATGGTTCTCTTATATTGCCCTTTTTTCAATTATCAGCTTTTACTCGTCGCAAAGTATGTCGAGACCCCTTGGTTCGGTATGCTGGCAGATAAGTAAAATTTTCATTTAGTTGGCATAGAGATGGACTGATCATGGTAATGAAGATGAACACTATTATCGAAGTCTTCCAACAGATAGCATTTTGAAATGCTTTGATTCCTTTGATAGTAATCCGGGGTAGAAATAAAAGATTTCTTGTTATTTTGTCTCTTTCTATGCAAGAATACCAGACAGGTACCCTTCTGCCTTGGGGAAGAGGGATATTGGCTTTTTTCTTCCTACAAATTAGAAGAATGGGAGACGGGTTTGATTCTGGGATAACAAGAACTCTTTAATGACAGGAAATGAGAGGGGTAACACTATTGGTCACAGATACGAAGCACACTGGCGCCTTTACAATCAGGACAGATCTTGCATTTATATAACAAGGTTGAAGGATGAGATCGAGGAGGATCACAGCAATGTCGTTCATCAACGATACCATCAATAAAGCTTGATCGCAATGATGTATCTGATGTCAAGGGTCGCAGAGGTCAATGGCTTTGTCGTCTCGGCTGTTAATGCACTCAAAGCATGATCAATGCCCATAGTGCTAGTTAGTACCGCTCTATGATGTAAATGTCAGTTGGAAGGTGATCTATGAGTTCTCCTCTAAAGTGGTTCTCAGCCATAATGGGCACAAAATTGACTGCAATGTTGCTTTCTAATGTCAATATAGGTTGCAATTTTCGGTGGCCTGACCTCGTCGACAATGCGTAACCAGTCCTGCTCATAGAGCATCCTTGAGATTGAGAGGCCCCATTTTTAATCTTCTTTTGCATAGACAATGATGATTTTATCCATTGTTTCGGAATGATGATAAGTTGGCTAAGGTTTGATCCCTTGTTGAATGATGTTGACTAAATCCAGGCTGGTGTTGGTCACTTCACATGGAAGATCTAAATTTGATCCTAGATGGACAACTTTGATTTGATGAGCTTGGGGGGCTTTGATTGCATCCCCTTTTACTGGTAATGGACAACTTTGATTTCATCTCTATCATATGCCTAAGTTGAGATATAGTCCTACATCGAGAAACTCAAGTCTTGTACACCTAATATAGATAATGAGCGACTCTACCTATAACTAATCGATTGGGTTGGATTCTTAGGTTCTAATATGGTATTATAGTAAGCTAGGTGACAGGGTAGCCTCTAGCGGGGTGTAGGTTACTTGCGGGAATGCCTACATGCATTACAAAATTAACCGACAATTATGCTTGCAATAAAATAAGTTTACAAATAGAATGACAATCGCCACAAGCGAGTAGAATTTCCAAGGCAAACAAAGTATCGATGTGTATGTAGGAGAGTACGAAATAACCAATGCTTTGACAAAATATGCCTGACAGTCACTAGATACTCTGGCACAAAAATTACTAGAGAATATCCGTAAAATTGAGAATTAATGTGAGATTCAGCAAAGAAAATCTTACAACCACAAAATAAACTCTACATGCAGATAGGACTTGGGGGAAAAGAGGAACTTGGAGAGGGTGGTGTGAGTTTCCCCGTGGGGGAATCGTCCTATGAACATTGTCGTCGATTCGAAATAATACTTCGGGATGGGTTACAAGCCTGTGGAGAAGTAGAGAAGGGATTGGATTGGAGTTGTAGTGGACTGGGAGGGAATGGGGTGGCTGGATATAGTGGGGAGAGGTCTGGAAGTAATCGGGCAGAGGAGTGGGCAGTAATGTGATGGAGGTTGGACTCTTGAGGAGTTCTAAGGGCTGGGAAATCTTTTGAAGGAGTTCTGGGTAGGATCTAGGATGAGGTCAGAGTATAGGAGGGGATGTTTAGGGAGTTTGGTTGGGATACTTCGTTGTAAGCCTGTAACAGTGAATGGAGGGGGATTATGGGGAATTTGGTGGAGGTTATGAGTGGTTGTGGAGGTCAGGAAGAGAATCACAGTGAAAGGGTGAACAGTTGTGACTTAACCTCTGAGAATTCTCTAGAGGGGGTGAATAGAGATTTAAAGTTCTTTTCTAAAGACTATTGTCAAAACTTAAACAGTTTCTGATTTGCATTCACAGTCACAGACACAAATAGAATAAGTAAATGCTGAAATAAAGATGCAGGAAAATAAAGTAGACAACATAGAAAATCAGCAATCACAGAAGACACAAAAGCTATAGTGGTTCCCCAAAATCTGGGTAGTCCACTCTTCTATCACCTTGGTAGGAATACACTATCACAGTGTTCGAGTCTTTTGATAAGGAGACTCTCAGAACCAAGGACTGAGTATTTTGATAAGGAGACTCTTAGAACCAAAACTGAATCATTTGAAGAGGGATTCTTAAAACTCTTTACTCAGTTTACAGAATTGAGAGGTAAAGAGTAAGAGAAAGAATAAGAAGATGAAGAATGATCTTCTGAATTGAATCCTCTGTCAGCAAAAGTTCTCTGAGGATTCTAGACACTAAGTGTCCTGGATCTTTTCAAAATGTTGAATCCTTGCTTAGAAGAAAGAGCAAGGATTATATGTTTATATCCAGTCTTCCAGATTGTTCTGCAGTATCAGCAGCAGTCAAGAGAAGAAGGGAGAAGAAAGACTGTTGTCGGCTATATGTCTTTTTGTTGTGTTGTGTAATCTTCTGTTTTATCTATTCTTGAAATCTGAGTATATGAATCTCTGAGAGATTTCGAAATCTTCTTAATCTGGAAACTTATCTTTAGGAAGAATAAAATAATATTCTTATGTATTTATCTTCATAAATCTCGACAACCTCTTCAAATTTCTTCCATATATATTCTTCTGAAATTAGATGGAGAATTCTTTCCTTAGGCACTCTTCCAACAACTCTAACGATTCAAAAAGAATACCATATTAATCTTCTTCAAATAACTCTAGACAGATCTTCTGAATTTCCATTCTGGGTTTCATTCGACGCTACATCGACTTCTAGAAGAAGATGCATCGAGATTTGCCTAAGAACTGAAGTTCTGTCGACTTGTTTAAATACTCGACGTTGCGTCAATGTCATATCGATGTATGCGTCGTCTTCAGCTTTAGGGGTGCGTTGACTTGACTTCTGAAGTTGCGCTGATATCCATTCGGAGTAACCTCGACTTTCAGTTGATGTTGCGTCGACTTCTAGTCGATGCATAATTACTCTGGATAATTTTCTTTATGATTTCAGATTGCATTTCTCATGACTTTGACTCAACTGACTTCCTAAGACTTTTATGACCAAATTACCCTTACTATAGTCTATACATCATGGGTAATTAACCTAGAAAGTAAAATCACTTTATAGACAATTTGTTAAGTTAAATTAAAAGGGTTTTTCACAACACATAGCGATGGGGGGGGTTAATGTTGGATCGGTTTGATTGATGCCGATTGAATCCAGGCTTGTGTTGCTTAGTTCACATGGATGATCTAAATTTGATCCTCTGTGGACGACTTTGATTTGATCAACTTGGAGCTCTGATTTTATCTCATTTTACTAGTAATAGACAACTCTAATTTGCTCTATGGATCATATGCTCATATTGAGAATATAGTCCTACATCAGAAAACTCAGTCTTGTACACTTAGTCATTTAATATGGATATTGAGCACCTCCAACTATAGCTAATTGATTTTGGTTTTAATGCTTAGGTTTTAACATGGTATCATTAGGCTAGGCCTGACGACCCACTCTCATGTCAACGAATTAAGAGAAAAATCTGTGTTAAGGCCAATTACCTTACATGAGTATATAGAAATTCACTACTATGAGTTTTTAGCTGAAGATGATGAAACCTAGACCCCTCATACACAAGTGTGCTTCACTTCTTTTGTCCTTAATTGCTAATGCAAAAAGATATCTGTGTCTCAACATGTAATAATCAATTTTTTTATATTTAGTCCGAGTTTCTTTTGTAATTCCATCTCTTCCAAGTCTAGCCAACTGATTTTCTTTTGAATGTAGGGGGAATCTCATTTTATATTTCTCTGGTAGGACTTAAGAGTAGAATGAATCTTTGGTTGTCATTGATAGTTCTCTTCAGTTGCCGGACATCATTAAGTCCAACACCTGTGTTCCATTACATCAGTTTATTTGGAAGAGCGAATCGACGCTAGCATGGAGGAGATCAAAGCCCTACTAGCGCAAAATCTGAAGGGGACGAGTCCGGTGGGCGGCGAGAACGGCGGATCCACGAATCCGGCGTCGGATAACTTCGGATCTCACCCCACGGCGCCGGCATTGGGCGATACGGCCGCTGGAGGATCGGTTGGAGCAGGATGGACGACGACGGGAGCGGATCGGGCTCGGGCGCAGGCGATCGCGAGCGGATCGAGCCAGGGAGGCTTCGTCGAGGCTGGCGGAGGCCGTGCGGGGGCCGGATCGGGCGGGGGTGTCAGTGGCGGGCTCGGCACAGGCCGCATGGGCGCTGGCGACATGGGAGCGAGCCATTACGGGGTTGGCGATATCGGAGCAGACCGCTACGGCCTCGGCGACTTCGGGACAGGCCGCCGCAGCCCTGGCGACGCCGGAGGAGGTGGCCCGGCTTGGCGGCGGGCTGGGGAGGAGCAGTTTGGGCTCGGTCTTCTTCCTCATCCCCCGGCAGTTGGAGGCGCCGGGGGTATCGGAACAGGGGCTCCTTGGATCGGACAGCATCCTCCATGGGGACCAATGTATCAACAAGGATATCCGGGTGCCGGATACGATCAAGGGTGGCGGGGAGCAGGCGCACCCCGGGCGTACCTTCCTCCAAAATTAACACTCATGAATTTCCCCGTTTTAGTGGGGGGACGCACTGGAATGGGTACAAAAGGCGGAACTTTTCTTTAGCTATCAGGATGTGTCGGAGGGGCAGTGGGTCCAGTTAGCTTCGTTCCATTTGGAGGACGACGCATTTCAGTGGACACAGCGGTTCCTACGGGGGCGCGACTTTGTGTCGTGGGCAGAATTTGTGGAGGGCTTTACAGACCGATTTGGGCCACTTGAGTTCGAGGATTTCGAGGCTCTTTTGCATAAACTTCGACAAAAGGGGACTGTGATGGAATACCGCACCGAGTTCGAGAAGTTGGCCAACCGGGTGCAATGGGGGGAGCGCACGCTGCTCAACTGTTTTGTGTCGGGACTCAAGGAGCATCTACGTGATGAGGTGCAGTCGCACATGCCCCGTACACTGAACCACGCCATTACGTTGGCACGCATTCAGGAGGAACGGTTAAATAGACAGAGAGCTCGAGCTGTGGGAAGGCCACCCGCGGCACCAACAGTAGCACGGCGGGATCCGCCAACTGGTAGCAAGCCGACAGTGACACAGCTTTCTTGGAGTGAGCTTGCAGCCAGGAAGGAGAAGGGTATGTGTTTCAATTGCGACGAGAAGTTCACACCGGGCCATAAGTGTCAGAAAATACAAGTATTCATGTTGCAAGAGGATGATGAAGGGGAAACAGTGCCTGAGGAGGAGTTGGACGGGGGGTTGGATTTGAGTGAACTCGGGGTGTCAATACATGCTCTGGAGGGATGCAGTCCGCCACTCACCATGAGGCTTACAGGCTGGTTGAATCAAGAGAAGATCACCATTTTGGTGGATAGTGGGAGCACCCACAATTTCATTCACCCTGCGGTAGCGCGGCGCGTTGGACACATTGTGGATACCGGGTCTGCCTTCCAGGTTATGGTAGCGGATGGCAGCAAGTTACAGTGTGAAGGGGTGCTCAAGGGTGTGGCGCTTCGGATGCAAGGATATACGGGTTACACCGACATATATCTCTTGTCGATCCGGGGATCTGACATGGTCTTGGGAGTTCATTGGCTACGACAGTTGCGCCGGGTCACATTTGATTGGGAGCACATGACTATGGAATTCCACCAGGCCGGGAAACAGTTTTGCCTGCGGGGTCTCAAATCATCGCCGATCAAGGAGATCTCTCTACGTAGCATGCAGCGGCTGGGAGAGGAAGGCAATATGATGGTAGTACTTATGGCGATTCAGGCATCGACTACGGGCGAGTCGGGGGTACCGATCCAGTTACGGACTCTTCTTGAAGAGTATGCTGACGTTTTCCAGGAGCCCCGCACACTACCACCCACGAGGTTCCGGGATCATCAGATCCAGCTTAAGGCGGGGACAGAGCCAATCAATGTTCGACCCTATCGTTATCCGCATATTCAGAAGGCAGAGATTGAGCGTAGTGTTCGGGAGATGTTGGATGCGGGAATTATCCGTCCCAGTATTAGCTCCTTTTCAGCGCCGATCATTCTAGTGAAAAAGAAAGATGGTTCGTTCTGTGTTGATTATCGAGCTCTGAACAGTGTCACGGTGAAGGATAAATTCCCAATCCCTCTAGTCGAGGAGTTGTTGGATGAGTTACATGGGGCGTTCGTATTGACCAAGCTGGACTTACATTCCGGCTATTATCAGATTCGGATGCGGGAGGAGGACATCCACAAGACAGCCTTCCGGACACATGATGGCCACTACGAGTTCCTAGTCATGGCCAATGGGTTGACCGGCGGGCAGTCCACTTTTCAGGAAAATATGAATGAGATCTTCCGAGAACTCCTCCGCAAATTTGTGTTGATCTTCTTTGATGATATTCTGATCTACAGCGCCAATTGGGAGGATCATGTGGGCCATGTTGAGCAGGTCCTCGTCATTCTCCGTCAACACAAACTCTACGCCAAGTGCTCCTTTGGTCAGAAGGAGGTTGAATATTTGGGACATTTGGTTTCTGGTGACGGCGTCAGAGCCGACCCTCAGAAAATTCAGAGTATGGTTTCATGGCCACGACCACTTACAGTTCGAGCACTACGGGGATTCCTTGGGTTGACTGGGTATTATCGGCGGTTTGTGAAAGATTATGGGAAGATTGCTCGACCATTGACTCAATTGTTGCAGAAGGACGCCTTCTCTTGGCAAGGGGAGGCTGAGGAGGCATTTCAGACGCTCAAGCGGGCAATGACCACCACTCCGGTCCTCGCTTTACCTGATTTCACGAAGGAGTTTGTGCTCGAGACGGATGCATCGGGTGTGGGCATCGGGTCTGTTTTGATGCAGGAGGGGCGACCGTTGGCTTTCTACAGCAAGGCCCTCGCCCCACGGACATTGGGGATGTCTACTTATGAGAAGGAACTGTTGGCCATCATCCGCGCTGTGGCGCTGTGGCGTCCATACCTGCTTGGACGGCATTTTAAGATACACACTGACCATCAAAGTTTGAAGCATTTCCTGGACCAGCGGGTGTCTTCGCCCCTTCAACAGAAATGGGTTACTAAGCTCTTGGGTTATGATTATGAGATTGCCTATCGGCAGGGCAAAGAGAACATGGTAGCAGACGCTCTCTCGCGCCTCCCTGAAGCTATTGTTGCTCACATCACCGGGCCACTTGTTGACTCCTTGGAGGCCTTGCAGCGTGGCGAGACCGTGGAAGCCGGTTATCATCTTCAGAATGGTCGTCTTTACCATCAGGGCAGGGTGGTTATTCCTCCAGATTCATCTTGGAAGACTATCATGATGCATGAGTTTCACTCTTCACCTGCGGGCGGGCATGCAGGTGTGCTTCGTACCCTTCAGAGGGCCAGATCCAATGTCTTTTGGACCGGAATGCGGCGAGACATACAGGAGTTTGTGCGACAGTGTGAAATCTGCCAACGGCAGAAGTACGAGACGATTTCTCCAGCTGGACTGCTTGTTCCTTTGGAGATTCCGCAGCAGATTTGGGACACCGTTTCCATGGATTTCATCGACGGATTGCCCAAGTCTCAGGGTAAATCAGTGATTTTGGTGGTTGTGGACAAACTCTCCAAGTACGGGCATTTCCTAGCTTTGAGTCACCCTTATACCGGCGAGTCGGTAGCCGCACTTTTTGCTCGGGAGATTATTCGCTTACATGGTCTTCCTCGTGCTGTTATTTCTGATCGGGCCCCGACCTTTGTGAGTCATTTTTGGCAGGAGCTGTTTCATCTGCAGGGGACGTGTTTACGCTTCAGCACGGCACACCACCCCCAGTCCGATGGGAAGACAGAGGTTTTAAACCGGGGCCTCGAGACATACTTGTGTTGCTTTGTGATGGACGAGCCCCGCATATGGCCCGATTGGTTGCACTGAGCAGATTATTGTTACAACACGTCTTATCATTCGGACAGCAGGATGACCCCCTTTGAAATTGTTTACGGCCGTCCTCCGCCAACTCTGAGCAGTTATGAGCCGGGCAGCACGGCTTTGCCCACAGTTGATCGGGTTCTTCGTGATCGGGATCGTATGATGGTGACACTACGCGACAACATCCGCCTTGCCCAGGACCGTATGAAGCTTCAGGCCGACAAGCATCGCAAGGAGAGGGAATTTGCAGTTGGTGATGAAGTCTTTCTCAAGCTCCAACCGTACCGTCAACTGTCTGTAGCTCGCCGATTCAACAAGAAGTTATCTCCTCGCTATTATGGCCCCTTTCGTATTCTCAGCAGGGTGGGGCCGGTGGCTTACAAGCTGGATCTTCCTACGGGTTCTCGCATTCACCCGACGTTTCATGTCTCCTTGCTCAAGCGGAAGGTGGGTGTCAATGTGCAGCCAAGTGCTCTTTTGCCTGAGGTCACCGCTGCGGGCGAACTTCGCCAACTTCCTGAGGAGGTGCTGCTGCTCAAGTGGAAGCGGCGAGGTGCAGAATATCGTCCAGAGCTGTTGGTCAAGTGGAAGAATTTATCGGCGGCACACAATTCTTGGGTTGATCTGCTGGATTTCAAGGAGCTTTATCCCGACTACCACCTTGAGGACAAACTGGTTCTTGATGGGGAAGAGAATGTTACGCCCGGGGCCGAGTCGCGGCTATTTGGGAGACAATACAAGCGTCGGCAACGACAGGAAGAAGGCGACAACAGGGCTGAACCATCTGGTTCAGCCCCCACTCTCTAAATATCGGCTATTGGGGGCTGAACCAAACCGGTTCAGCCCCTATTGGGGCCGGCCAGCCCTCTTTGGCCGGCCCGGCCCCCCTTGGTTCCGGGTATAAATAGCCCGGAATCCCCTTTTGGATGTTTTATGCAAGAATATTTCCAGGTAATTCTCCCCTTCTCCTTCAAACCCTAGTTTCTCTCTATTTCTCTAGATCTCTCTCCCTCCCACTTCGTTCCTAACAGGAACCTATTTTTAGGTGTACAAATCGTAGTTCAAAATTGTTCAAATAGAAGTTTTCTCATTGTAGCTTAATATATGTACAAAGATAAGCAGTGGATATCACCTTGCTAAGAAAAAAAACAAAGAGGCAGCATGTCATCCTCCGGTAATTGACACCCAAAGATAAATGTTAACCATTGCAATGGTAAAATGTAAGGTTGATAAATTGACTCAAAAAATCAAAGATCTCTTGAAAATCGAATCAATTTGGGGTTAGATAAAGCTCGAGTCGAGCTAAACGTTCCAATCCACAAGTTTAAAAATCAAATATGAGTACATTTCAATCAGATCGCGATAGAGCATGGATCGGATAGGATTGGCTGAAAGCCGGTCATAATATGATCATTATTTATACATATTTTGGGCACTAGAATATTTTGAAATAAGACGATGCATTATTTAAGCTATGCAAGATTGTGTGGGTGGCCTAGGTTTGATTCCAAAAGTTTATTACTTTTTGAAGCATATTTTTTTAGTTCATTAGTACTACTCCCATAATGTTTGTCATCGTTAGCATGAAAATTACTATGTTCAGGGACAATAGGTAAAATACATAAATTCATATTCTGACAATGCACTAAAAGTGAACTAGCGAAGTAAAATAAATTACTAAATGAGTTGCTTGGGATATTAGTTAGGAGTCGATTTCCATCAGACATCAAGCTGTGAAGAAATATTTTGAAACAATTTCAAGATAGTGTCAAATCAGCTCAAACTCGGATCAATAATGGCCCAAGCAAAAACAAGTACCATATGTAGAGGCTGAGATGAAACATTGGCTCCAGCATAATTGGAACTCTCACTCCTTCCCAGATCCTAGGAATGAAAAAATCAACAAACATTAACAGACAGCATTGGTAATTACATGTGCTAAAAGAGTGAACATGGTGAAATAATAGCTGAAACTAGTAAAACCAAGAATGACCTTATATGGTGGTTGAGATGGAGCATTGGCTTCAGAGTAATTAAGGCTATCCCTTCCCTGATCCTGAGGATGGAAAATTCAATAACTTTCACTTTAGAACGAGTAGTTGAGATTAAGGGCCAATTTGGCGGGCGGATTTCGCGAGGTGCGGATCCATGGACGCCGGACCGCAGCTGGGATCCACAAATTTTGCACGCACGTGCGCCAAACGGGGCATAATTTACCAAAAAGAATAAACAAGTAACCATTGCAGGAAGGAGAATCAACCAGCTCAGTTTGGTCAGATGATGGGTTGCGGGGAAAATTGGTTTGGATGCTTTCGTTTGAATCTGGAACCTGAAGAAGGATTAAAATAAAATATATGTATCAAAGGAACATGTTCGTAGAAGGGAAAAAAACAATTTTCTTATTACTCCCATGAGTAAACTAATTAAACATTTCTCTAGCACAAACTCAAGACTCATTCATTTTTTAGATTATTTCATATAGAAGAACCATGATATTCGTGAACTCGGATGATGGATCTCATCTCAAATCAATTACTCAAAAACTCTGAAATTGTATTGTGACATTTAAGTGTTTCAGCTCCCATAATCAAATAAAAATAATTAGTATCCCTAAAAACTAGTCAAGTTCCATATGAAGCTGTGGCTTAGATTAACATATGATATTTTGTGGGGAAACACAACTTTCTCTAAAAATCAAAAAAAAAGAAAATTAACACAGCACAAACCACCTAAAGACAAAAACACTACTTCAATTTTCACTTTGTTTTCTTTGTTGGATGATTCACATAATGGTCCTCATTCGTTTCGACGGAATTGAGGCCCTGGATTTAGAATTGGAGGTCCATTTTATTGTCCAAATTTATATTCGCATATGTAAGTCTCTACAATATTTCCATCACATGGAAGAATTCCTGACTTTTCCATTCAACTGAAGAGTTTTATTTGTAGAACCATATTATTTTATATACTTAAAGCTATCACATGGAGATGTCATTTCATCTTTCAACAATATTGACGACTAATTATAAACTTCACAACCATTGAAATTGCAAACTGAGTCTCAATGTGTTTAAAAATTGTAAGCCCCTTATTTTCTAAGAACTTCTCCATCTGTCTAATTTTTTCAATCTAGTTTAGAAGAGGTCTTAAATATCATACTATAGCTAAATTAAATTTGGAACATATTGTAAAAGACCCATTATAAAAGGCCCAAGTATCTCTTGTCTTGTTGGGGTCCACTCCCCTTGTGTATATATATAAGGGAGGAAGCTCCTTGAAATGTAATTAATCCATTATTTCTGCCTGACTTAGTATGAGCAGAAATCCGAAGTTGCGGACAAGGCGGTTCTCTTGTCCGTGTTCGCCCCGCGTGTGTGTGAGGCCTACTGGTGTTAACCGCCTGTTCTCGTTGCCCCAGCTCGTGCGTCCTCCAGCAGCTCACGTGATTGTGTGGACTCTTCCTGCCAGCTCGCGCGACCTCCAGCCGTTGGTGCGCCCTCCAACAGCTCATGCGGTGTGTGGCCTCCGACCGCTTGTGCGGTGCGGTCTCTCCAGCTCGCGCAACCTCTCCTGCGGCGTGTGCGGCCTCCGACAGCTAGTGCAGTGTAGTCTCTCCAGCTCGTGCGGTGCGGCCTCTCAAGCTCGCGCGACCTCCAGTAACTGGTGCGCCATCCAGCAGCTCATGTGGTATGTGCGGCCTCCGACAACTTGTGCGGTCTCATTGTCTCAAGCTTGCCTTCTTGCCCTGTCTTCTCCTTGCGCGGCCTCTACAACTTGTGTAGCCTCCAACAGTTGGTCCGGTCTCCGCATGTGCAGCCTCCGGCAGTTGGTGTGGTCTCCATCTTGTGAAGCCTCCCCTTCGTTTTGCGACCTCTCTAGCACAATGCGGTCTCTCTCGTTTGTGTGACCTCTTCCGCTTGTGTGGCCTCTACAACCCTCTCATCATCATGGCTAACTCCTCAGACTCAAGTGTTCAGTCTCCTTCCTCGATTATCCCTCCTTCGGGAAGTAATTTCTTACGAGCTCATGGTTCCTCCGGTTCCTTCCGAATTATCACTGTTCCTTTTGATAAAACCAATTATCTCCAGTGGTCTCAAGCGGCACATGTTATCCGCAGCCATCAATTCTATAGGCACATCGACGGGACAATTGTTCGGCCTCCCAATACTGATTCGGGTTGGAGAAACTGGGACGTTGACAATTCCCTTGTTGTCCCGTGATTGCTTCACTTCATGTCCCCCTTGGTCTATCGTAGCTACATGTTGATGGACTCGGCCTTTGACATCTTGACTCGGGCTCGCGAGACTTATTCACAACTTGGTAGTTCTACCCAGGTATACGAGCTCACTCGTCGTCTTCTTGAACTCAAGCAAGGCACTTCTTTCATAGCTGCTTACTTCTCCGACTTCGAACACCTCTACCAAGAGTTGGACTATTTTGAGGACTTCATTCCCGCTTGCACTGTTGATGCTCAGGCTTTAAAACAAAGGAAAACCATTATCGGCTCCATGTCTTCCTCATGGTCCTTAATAGGAATTCGACACGGTGCGAACTCATGTTTTGAACCGGTAGCCCCTTCCTTCTCTTCGGGAAGCCTTCAGTATGGTCATAGGGGACGAATATCATCGTCGTTCTCACAACTCTGAAGGCAGCTCTGAACGCTCCACCCTTGCTGGCATTCTTCGCGCTCCTCCTTCATCTCTCAAGTTGTCAAACAAGGCCATTCCCAGGACTCCTGCTTCCGTCTACATCCTCATCTTGCTCCCTCACATAAATTCTCTCGTGGTTGTGGTCGTGGTCCCTCTCGCCAACCCAATTCTTCTTATATTGCTCACATTATTGAAGTTGTTCTTGGTCGGCTTCCCTCTGACAAACTTTCCTCGGAGGAACTGGATGTTTTGCGCCGTCTCATGCGCACTCAGGTTTCTTCCTCTACTGCTGCCTACGCAATCGTTGGTCCTCCCCGCGCCCAGTCTGCCTCCACAACTTCCTCTGAGCGGATTATTGACTCCGGGCCGACCGATCACATAACAAGAACATCGCCAGGTTTTATATCTTACACCCCCCTCTCAGGGCGAGATAAGGTTGTCACCGCCAATGGCTCCCTCTCACCGATTGTTGGCAAAGCAACCATCATCTGTTCCTCTGCCATGCCCCTCACCTCGTTGTTGCATGTTCCTGCATTTCCTCGCAATTTGTTATCTATTAGTCGTCTAACTGCATCCTTAAACTATTCTGTCACTTTCTCTCCTGATGGTTGTGTTTTTCAGGATCTAGCAACGAAGCAGCATATTGGCAATGGTAAGAACTATGGGGGGTGTACATCTTGAACCATCCTCCAGCTCAAGCTCTCTCCAGTACCACTCGATCTTTCTCCAGTCCTTCTCTTCCCTCTCCTGTGGATGTGCGTCGATGGCATCAACGTCTTGGACATCCCTCCGTCAGCTATCTTCTCAAGTTATTTTCTATGTTTTCAAGCTCTCTTAGTCGTTTTGTCTGTAATGAATGTAAACTTTCTAAACATGTACGGCATAGTCCGAATCATTTTTCTTCTCCTAGTATGGTTCCTTTTGATGTTATTCATACTGATGCTTGGGGACCATCCCATGTTCTTTCTCTCTCTGGTTACCGATAGTTTGTGACCTTTATTGTTTGTTTCTCTCGATCTACTTGAATGTATTTATTAAAACGAAAGAGAGACCTTCGATTGCTTTCGTATTTTTCACAAAATGGTGGTCACTCAATTTGGTAGCACTATTCGCGTACTACGTTGTGACAATGGGGGTGAGTACAACGATTGTTGTGCTTTCAGCGCTAATCTTGTAGATCATGGGATTCTTCATCAAAAAATGTGTCAACACCTCCACTCAAAATGGTCGTTGAACGTAAGAACAAACATCTCCTTGAGGTTACCAGATGTTCTCTTCTCACCATGAATCTTCCCAAGTCCTATTGGGGTGACACGGTTCTTACTGTTGCTTATCTCATCAATCATCTGCCCTACAGCACCTTACAGTTTGCCTCTATCTTATCTCGTTTGTCAATTAAATGCATTGTTCACACCTCTCATCTACCTCTGAGTGTGTTTGGGTGTGTGCTTTGTTCATATTCATCAGCACCATCGTGATAAATTGGATGTGCGTTCTCTCCAATGCGTCTTTGTTGGCTACTCTGTCACTACGAAAGGGTATCGTTGTTATCATCCTTCCTCTCGTCGATTCTACTGCACCATGGATGTGACGTTTCGTGAGGAGGAACAATACTTTGATTCTCGTCAAGGGGAGAGGGACATTGATGTTGACGCTCTCAATCTTCCCCTTCCTATTGTAGCCTCACAACCACCTCCCATGACGGCATATGGCATACCTCCTCTGATGCATCCTCTGTCGCACCCAAATGTGCATGACGTCATCATGCGTCGTGAACCTTTTTATTATTATTTGTTTTTATTTATTTATTGTCCTGTATTTTTCTTCCCGCGCACCTACGTTATTTGAATTTGTTCGGCTCTTCGGTTTGACCACCCGGTGAGACCTTAAATAAAAGGTCCGGTAATTTGAGTAGTTAGGAGGTAAGAGACAAGCTTAATTTATTTAAAGACGCATAAAATTAAACCCAAGAAAAACAAGTGAAAAACTTTATGAGAAGGTAGTAACAATATATGGAAATCAGCCCTGTGGAAATTAGGAAGTCTTTCTTTAAAAAGTCACTTGAAATTATTTTTGGAAATTACTTTGAGAAATGAGGAAACAGTTTTGAAAAGGGAATAAATTTTTGGAAAGCAAAAGCAATCAGCGGGGAGCCACTCAAGCCCTGTTCACGGCTATAAGAAAACGCCATCAAGAGAAATAAAGGAGGCCGGAAAAAACAGAGAAACGAAACCTAACTTCGTTTCTCTGTAGCCGGTCAGTACTCGCAGTTTCCCCCGTCCAGTCCTCCCACCGCCGGCCGAAGCTCCAGGAGAAACCTCCAACTCCTCCGACGTTTGCGATTTCCGCCCCGGCAAGGAGATCCGGTTCCCCAACCGCCCGCGCCATCAAGTGCCTGTCGCAGACTTCCAAGAAATCCGGCGGCATCCCAGTGCCGTCCTCTTCGCCGACGCGCCCGCATTCCGACCGTAACTGGCGCCGTCGACATCGACCTTTCCCCTCCGGCGATCCAGTAAGGGCCCTCTGCGTACGGTTGACCGTCAACCAACTGACAGGAGGTGGCCTTTGCTGCATGACGAGTTTTGGAGCGGACCATACTTGCCGCCATATCCTTGCCGTATCCTTGCTCCTCTTGGTTAGTCTAATTTTATGCAATCTAATTAAATAATTTTGAGCTTGCCCTCGAACGTTCTTCCTGCTTTAATTTCCGTTATTTATAACTTGTTATTGGGATTATGCTTGTGGTTGTACGGGTCTCGTTTTAATTCACACCATCAAACGCTTAGTAATCCAATCTCAAACGATATTAACGATTTTATCAAAGTCCAAGCGATGATAGTGAATTTGCGCGCGTCAAATTCGATTTGGCCGCTCGGCCTATTTTCAACTTTTACAAAAATTTCAACTTACGTTTTCAAATTCTAACTTTATTTTATAATAAATAAAATTCGTTCACTTGAAAAATAAATAATTTTAAAACCCTGAATCCGAGTCTACATCAGTTTGGTATCAAAGCGGGTTTGATTCGCTCCTATCGCGAATCAATCGATCCGGGTAAAAAAATAATAATAATAATATAAATCTATTTAAAATTTTCTATAAAAAATAAAATAAAAAAAATATTAAAAAATGATGAGTTTTATTAAACAATAATTTGAGATATAAGTTTTGTTTGTCTTTTAAAATTAACAAAAAAAAAACGAATTTATTTAATCTCAAATTATTTTAAATGGAAAATCGTGTGAGAAATTTAGAAAATGGCATGACCGATCTGAGCGCACAAATTGAAAACTTAACTAAAACCATTGAGGCGTTAAGTACGAACGTTACCACGAGTGTTGAAACCAGTTTCCCGGTTTCAGCGTTCGAAAGGGGGTTGCGACTAACCCTTACTTGACCTAAGCCTAGACCCTTGACCGGTCGCTAGGAACTGAGAGACTTGGACTTGTTGAACACTTGAATCCACAAATGGACCCCTTAAGCTGCAGCGCGGAGGTCCCACCACATACCCGGAAGCTCACTCGGAACTTCCCCTCCCAAGTCAATGCTGAGCCTGGGCACCTTGGAGGGCAATAAGGATCACCTCACCGTCCACCTTCAATGACAGGGGAAGGGAGGGGTAGTGCTTGCTCACACGCGAGGGAGGGGGTAAAGACCAACCCATCTCAAGGTGCCCATGGGGGTCTATTTATAGACTTTCCCAAAAATGGACTGCGAATAGCCAAAATTGGACTGCGAATAGCCAAAATTCTGCTATCCGCAGTCCGACCATGACCATGAACAGTCAACGCATGAGAGGGGGCAAGTGGGACTCGAGATGCCCACTTCCCCCCTCACGGGAGGCCATATCGGCCTCCCCCAAGGTGCCGGGCGAGTGGGAGACTCCCTCCCACTCGCCCAAAGGGATTGGCGAGTGGGAGGGCCCCTCCCACTCGCCCCCTAGGTGGCCGGCGAGTGGGAGTGCCCCTCCCACTCGCCCAAAGGGATTGGCGAGTGGGAGGGCCCCTCCCACTCGCCCCCTAGGTGGCCGGCGAGTGGGAGTGCCCCTCCCACTCGCCCGGCGAGTGGGAGGGTCCCTCCCACTCGCCCAGGTGAGTGGCGAGTGGGAGGCTTCTCCCACTCGCCCGAAAGGAGCCGGGGGAGTGGATGCTCCCCCTTGCCTCCCCTGCGGCCTCTCTTTGCCTTGATTGTTCTCGACTGCCTATGCGCGGTCATTTTGCCAGTCTCGACCATCTTCACTGTCTTGGTCTCATCCGGGTCGGGTCACACCAACTCGGGAAATATGAGGGTTGTGCACAATCCCCGCTCTTTGCGAGCTTGTCCCAAGCTCGGAAAGAAAGTCCAACCCACCTATTTGACGAGTAGGTGGGACCTTAGGGGAATCCACGAAAGCATCTGCTAACGGGATATGCCTGCCGAGCTTTTCGGTTGATCCTGACTTGAGACGGAAGGTGAACCTTTCTCCACTACAGGATCCTCCTATGGGCCGAGCTCAAATGGAGGTGGAGAAAGCTCAACACCTTGGGTCGGATTAACCTCGACCTGAGGTGGAGGAGAAACTCAGCACCTCGAGCCGAGCTCGACCTGAGGTAGGAGGAAAACCTTTCTCCACTAGACACCCCTCCTGCGAGCCGAGCTCAACAGGAGGTGGAGAAAGCTCAACACCTTTAGGTCGAAATGATCTTAACCTTAGGTGGAGAAAAACTCAACACCTCTAGTTGAGCTGAACTCGACCTGAGGTGAGAGGCGGGAACTCAACACCTACCAGGGAGCCGAGCTCACCTGGTGGGGGAGGGACTCAACACCTAACAGGGAGCCGAGCTCACCTGGAGGTGGAGGAACTCATCACCTAACAGGGAGTCGAGCCCACCTGGAGGCGGAGGAACTCAACACCTAACAGGGAGCCGAGCCCACCTGGAGGCGGAGGAACTCAACACCTAACAGGGAGCCGAGCTCACCTGGAGGTGGAGGAACTCAACACCTAACAGTGAGCCGAGCTCACCTGGAGGGGGAGGAACTCAACACCTAACAGGGAGCCGAGCTCACCTGGAGGCGGAGGAACTCAACACCTAACAGGGAGCCGAGCTCACCTGGAGGCGGAGGAACTCAACACCTAACAGGGAGCCGAGCTCACCTGGAGGCGGAGGAACTCAACACCTAACAGGGAGCCGAGCCCACCTGGAGGCGGAGGAACTCAACACCTAACAGGGAGCCGAGCCCACCTGGAGGCGGAGGAACTCAACACCTAACAGGGAGCCGAGCCCACCTGGAGGTGGAGGGAACTCAACACCTAACAGGGAGCCGAGCTCACCTGGAGGTGGAAGAACTCAACACCTAACAGGGAGCCGAGCTCACCTGGAGGTGGAGGAACTCAACACCTAACAGGGAGCCGAGCTCACCTGGAGGTGGAGGGAACTCAACACCTAACAGGGAGCCGAGCTCACCTGGAGGTGGAGGAACTCAACACCTAACAGGGAGCCGAGCTCGCCTAGAGATGGAGGAACTCAACACCTAACAGGGAGCCGAGCTCACCTGGAGGTGGAGGAATTCAACACCTAACAGGGAGCCGAGCTCACCTGGAGGTGGAGGGAACTCAACACCTAACAGGGAGCCGAGCTCACCTGGAGGTGGAGGAACTCAACACCTAACAGGGAGCCGAGCTCACCTGGAGGCGGAAGAACTCAACACCTAACAGGGAGCCGAGCTCACCTGGAGGCGGAGGAACTCAACACCTAACAGGGAGCCGAGCTCACCTGGAGGTGGAGGAACTCAACACCTAACAGGGAGCCGAGCTCACCTGGAGGTGGAGGAACTCAACACCTAACAGGGAGCCGAGCTCGCCTGGAGGTGGAGGAACTCAACACCTAACAGGGAGCCGAGCTCACCTGGAGGTGGAGGGAACTCAACACCTAACAGGGAGCCGAGCTCACCTGGGGGTGGAGGAACTCAACACCTAACAGGGAGCCGAGCTCACCTGGAGGTGGAGGAAACTCCACACCTAACAGGGAGCCGAGCTCAACTGGAAGTGGAGGCAGCGCAACAAGAGCCCGTGCGCCGGTTTCTCTTCTCGCCTGCTGAAGCCCAAAGACAGCTAAGGGAGAAAGGAGAGAGAAAGAGGCGAACCTTCGAGGGCAGCGATGGCTGCCCCACCTTGCCCTGCTGAAGCCGAGTGTATTCGCAGGAGGATCGTGACGTCAACGACCCAAGCCCTGGGGAGCCGCCTTCATGAGGCGGATACTCTCCGAGACAGCTGGAGGGGAGTTTCTGCCGATGACATCCTGCATGAGTTCTCCCCTTCTCCTGCGCGACCCGACTCGACCCCTTGCAGCGGTGGCTATTCCTCCTGAACGTGAGGGTGGCCAGGGACTTCTTCTCTTCTTTGGATCCTTGTAGGAGCCATGTATCTCCTACATACCTGTTTCCTTTAATCCTGCATGCACCAATAGGGGTGAAGTAATGACTAATGTAACATATGTTATCACTGAACCAGTTACCATTGTAATGAATTTCTTAGCTTACTTTCTCCCTTTACTGCTTGAGGATTTGGTACCTTACTTGAACCGACCGTCGAATAGTCGATTGAACCGATGAGTTTCCCATCTGCCGATATGACTGATCTTGGAGAATGGTCGTCTTTAGTCGGGGATCTTACCGATCAGAGGCGGAAGTACCCATCCATGTCCTGGGAGTCTTAGCTCAACCGGGGGCGGAGGAACTCAACGCCCTCCTAATCCGACTGGAGGCGGAAGTACTCATCCATGTCCTGGCAGTCTTAGCTCAACCGGGGGTGGAGGAACTCAACGCACTCCTGATCTAACTGGAGGTGGTAGTACTCATCCATGTCCTGGGAGTCTTAGCTCAACCGGGGGTGGAGGAACTCAACGCACTCCTGATCTAACTAGAGGTGGTAGTACCCATCCATGTCCTGGGAGTCTTAGCTCAACCAGGGGTGGAGGAACTCAACGCACTCCTGATCTAACTGGAGGTGGTAGTACCCATCCATGTCCTGGGAGTCTTAGCTCAACCGGGGGTGGAGGAACTCAACGCACTCCTGATCTAACTAGAGGTGGTAGTACTCATCCACGTCCTGGGAGTCTTAGCTCAACCGGGGGTGGAGGAACTCAACGCACTCCTGATCTAACTAGAGGTGGTAGTACCCATCCACGTCCTGGGAGTCTTAGCTCAATCGGGGGTGGAGGAACTCAACGCCTTCCCAGTCTCCTTACCGATTGGAGGTGGAAGTATCCATCCGCGTCCTAGGTGCTTACCTTCACCTGGAGGCAGAGGAACTCAACGCCTTCCCAATCGGTTGTTGAACCGCGAGTCGACCTGACGAGTCCCCCATCTACCGGCATGACTGAGCCCGGCGGGGGATCTCCAGTCAGGGATCTTAGATAGGGGTATTACCCCAGAACCCTTTTTCATTCCTAGTTTGTCTATTACAACTTCACTACCCTACGCCCTTCCAGGGCACTTTATTATACCTCGCCCTTCTTGGGCACTTCACTTACATCTCGCCCTTCCTGGGCACTTCACTTACATCTCGCCCTTCCTGGGCACTTCACTTACATCTCGCCCTTCCTGGGCACTTCACTTACATCTCGCCCTTCCTGGGCACTTCACTTACATCTCGCCCTTCCTGGGCACTTCACTTACATCTCGCCCTTCCTGGGCACTTCACTTACATCTCGCCCTTCCTGGGCACTTCACTTGGCCGCACGCTCTTTGGTCGTCTTCTTCCGTCTCTGCAACTCCTTCTTCTCCCTTCCGGGTGAAGTTACTCCCCCCTGGTTGGACGGGGGCGTTCTTATCGCCTCCCTGCAGGTGGTGTCGAGCACTCGCCGCGAGTGGAGGGTGTGACCTGCAGGAGCTCCGGGATCCCTTTGCTGAACTCATCGACGTCGCCTTTCTTCACATACTTGCATGCAGGAGGCGAGTCTCCCAACTCGTCGCTTCCAGCCATGAGACATGGCTCAGAGCATTCCGAACTAGTCGCTTCCACGCTCACCGCACCAGAATGTTGAAACCAGTTTCCCGGTTTCAGCATTCGAAAGGGGGTTGCGACTAACCCTTACTTGACCTAAGCCTAGACCCTTGACCGGTCGCTAGGAACTGAGAGACTTGGACTTGTTGAACACTTGAATCCACAAATGGACCCCTTAAGCTGCAGCGCGGAGGTCCCACCACATACCCGGAAGCTCACTCGGAACTTCCCCTCCCAAGCCAATGCTGAGCCTATGAATGTTGAAACCAGTTTCCCGGTTTCAGCGTTCGAAAGGGGGTTGCGACTAACCCTTACTTGACCTAAGCCTAGACCCTTGACCGGTCGCTAGGAACTGAGAGACTTGGACTTGTTGAACACTTGAATCCACAAATGGACCCCTTAAGCTGCAGTGGGGAGGTCCAACCACATACCCGGAAGCTCACTCGGAACTTCCCCTCCCAAGCCAATGCTGAGTCTGGGCACCTTGGAGGGCACTAAGGATCACCTCACCGTCCACCTTCAATGACAGGGGAGGGGAGGGGTAGTGCTTGCTCACACGCGAGGGAGGGGGTAGAGACCAACCCTTCCCAAGGTGCCCATGGGGGTCTATTTATAGACTTTCCCAAAAATGGACTGTGAATAGCCAAAATTGGACTGCGAATAGCCAAAATTCTGCTATCCGCAGTCCGACCATGACCATGAACAGTCAACGCATGAGGGGGGGGCGAGTGGGACTCGAGATGCCCACTTCCCCCATCACGGGAGGCCATACCGGCCTCCCCCAAGGTGCCGGGCGAGTGGGAGACTCCCTCCCACTCGCCCAAAGGGATTGGCGAGTGGGAGGGCCCCTCCCACTCGCCCCCTAGGTGGCCGGCGAGTGGGAGGGCCCCTACCACTCGCCCAAAGGGATTGGCGAGTGGGAGGGCCCCTCCCACTCGCCCCCTAGGTGGCCGGCGAGTGGGAGTGCCCCTCCCACTCGCCCGGCGAGTGGGAGGGTCCCTCCCACTCGCCCAGGTGAGTGGCGAGTGGGAGGCTTCTCCCACTCGCCCGAAAGGAGCCGGGGGAGTGGATGCTCCCCCTGCCTCCCCTGCGGCCTCTCTTTGCCTTGATTGTTCTCGACCGCTTATGCACGGTCATTTTGCCTGTCTCGACCATCTTCACTGTCTTGGTCTCATCCGGGTCGGGTCACACCAACTCGGGAAATATGAGGGTTGTACAACGAGCCTGCGAGATGTGGGGCAAGTGATGAATGGATTGCGCACGCGTGTCAACACTGTAGAAGCCAATCAGCACTTAGGTATTATCCCGCCCCAAATTGAAGAGGATCCACCTGAGAACGACAACCCTAATCCACAACGAATGGTGCAAGGGCAACAAAATATTAGGGATCCACCTCGATGGGATTTAGGGATTAAGTTGGATGTTGGTAATTTCGAAGGGTACTTAGAACCTGAACGATGCTTAGATTGGTGTGCTAGGATGGACCGCTACTTGGCTTGGAAGCAAATGCCCCGAGCTAGGCAGGTTGAGTACGCCACTATGAGACTAAAAGGTCCCGCGTTAGTTTGGTGGGAACAAATAGAGCGAACTAGGTTTAATTTAGGCATGTCACCCATCACCACATGGGCAGAATTTAAAGAACAAATTCGAAAACGGTATGTGCCTCCTGATTACATGCAAACCCTATATCGTAGGTTCCACAACCTAAGACAAGATAAGTCAACGGTAGACGAGTATACGAACGAGTTCCTAGTACTCCAGTCTCGCCTCAATCTCCGAGAGGACGATGACATGGTTGTCTCTCGATATCTGAACGGGTTACGATATTCCCTTAGAGATCAACTGGAGTTATTTGACTATAAGGACTTAGGAGAAGTTTCGAGTCGCGCGCGTAGAGCCGAGGCCTCGCAGAAGAGGACATCCGGAGTTAGATCTACGGATAGACCCACGTCGAGCGTCACCACTGCACCCACTACTAGGGCCTTGGATTCCTTTCACCCTCCCGTCACTACTGGACCCCTACTCCACCCCCTAATCCCTCCAGGGGTAAAGAGGTTATTGGGGCTAAGCCCAACACTGGAGTATTCCGATGCTTCAAGTGCATGGAGCCCGGGCACAAATCATCTGAGTGCCCGCGACGTCACTTCGTCGCTATTATTGACTCCACTGATGGACGTGAACCCGAGTATGGAGTTTACGTAAATGAGTCTCACCCTGAGCCTGAGCACGAGACAGAGGATGTCGTAGAAGTGGAAGGCGAACACGTCGAACACTTAGTATGTGTCTTACGTTATAGCCTGATCACTCCTAGCGGGTCTACTGAGGATGACCATAGGAGGCACGACAGTTTCTGCACTACTGCACGCATTCAGGGACAGTTTTGTTCCATTATTATCGACAGTGGCAGCATGGAAAATTTTGTGTCTCAACACATGGTCGACACATTGGGTCTTGCGACGCATCCGTTAGAACAACCCTACAATTTATCTGGGGTCAATAGTCATTTGACTATGCCCGTTACCCACTATTGCCTAGTAGAGTTTTCTATAGGGACACGTATTCGGATAGAGTTTTATGTCATGTTGCTGCCATGGATGTCTGTCACATCCTATTAGGGCGAGCTTGGCAGCACGATCGACATGTCATGCACGACGGCACGAGGAACTCACATTCCTTCGAGCACCAAGGACACAAGATTGTTCTTCTTCCCCAGAAGAATTATCTTTATCCCAGGGGCACACGAAAGGACCTCTACGAATTCACTTCTCGCTACCTCCACCACATTACTACTTACCACACTACCGCCTGAACCCCCACCCTATGAAGTAAGCTGCGATTCAATTGTGCCATTCACTCCACCTGACCTAGGTTCGACTCCACATTTAGCAATTCCTGACGTGTCGCCTAATGTTACTCAGTTTTCTCATACTATGGATTTCATATTTAGAGACTGCGTTTTTATTTCACCTCACTATCATTCACATATAGGGGAATTATCCCAAAATGTTAAATATTTTATGTCGTATTTTTGGAGCATGCTATGGGGTCGGAAAGGAGCCAAACTCGACTTTAGTTGCGTCTATCACTCTCTGACCGATGGACAGATCGAGTTCGTTAATAAAAGTCTGAGAGGTCTACTTAAGTGCTTAACGGGGGCGAATGCAAAACAATGTGATCTTCCACTTCCACAAGCACAATTCATATATAATGAGTCTAAAAATTACCTCCTTAATAAATCTCCTTCCGAGATTTTCTTTGAGTTTTTTCGGCCCCACCTATTTGACCGCTATCCCCTCTCATTCCATGAACGTATTTCATTAGAGGCGCAAACTCATATTAATTATTTAAAAATATTGCATAAATTTATTTCTAACAAATTGCGAGCAACCCTTGAACATTATAAACTCACGGTCGGTCGTTATCGCCATGAGTTGTACTTTTCAAATGGAGATTTGGTGTTTGTTTATTGCAGCAGGTTTGGTCCATTCCAAGTTCAGAAGCGCAGCGAGTCACCTATCGAGGCCCCGGACATATCACCCGACTTGGCACCAACGACAACGTCAGATATCTCCATTGCCAGTCTTTGTGAATTCTCGTCGGGATCGAGCTCTTTCAACCCCGGGGGAATTGATGCATCCTCTGTCGCACCCAAATGTTCATGACGCCATCATGCGTCGTGGACCTTTTTATTATTATTATGTTTTTATTTATTTATTGTCCTGTATTTTTCTTCCCGCGCACCTACGTTATTTGAATTTGTTCGGCTCTTCGGTTTGACCACCCGGTGAGACCTTAAATAAAAGGTCTGGTAATTTGAGTAGTTAGGAGGTAAGAGGCAAGCTTAATTTATTTAAAGACGCATAAAATTAAACCCAAGAAAAACAAGTGAAAAACTTTATGAGAAGGTAGTAACAATATATGGAAATCAGCCCTGTGGAAATTAGGAAGTCTTTCTTTAAAAAGTCACTTGAAATTATTTTTGGAAATTACTTTGAGAAATGAGGAAACAGTTTTGAAAAGGGAATAAATTTTTGGAAAGCAAAAGCAATCAGCGGGGAGCCACTCAAGCCCTGTTCACGGCTATAAGAAAACGCCATCAAGAGAAATAAAGGAGGCCGGAAAAAACAGAGAAACGAAACCTAACTTCGTTTCTCTGTAGCCGGTCAGTACTCGCAGTTTCCCCCGTCCAGTCCTCCCACCGCCGGCCGAAGCTCCAGGAGAAACCTCCAACTCCTCCGACGTTTGCGATTTCCGCCCCGGCAAGGAGATCCGGTTCCCCAACCACCCGCGCCATCAAGTGCCTGTCGCAGACTTCCAAGAAATCCGGCGGCATCCCAGTGACGTCCTCTTCGCCGACGCGCCCGCATTCCGACCGTAACTGGCGCCGTCGACATCGACCTTTCCCCTCCGGCGATCCAGTAAGGGCCCTCTGCGTACGGTTGACCGTCAACCAACTGACAGGAGGTGGCCTTTGCTGCATGACGAGTTTTGGAGCGGACCATACTTGTCGTCATATCCTTGCCGTATCCTTGCTCCTCTTGGTTAGTCTAATTTTATGCAATCTAATTAAATAATTTTGAGCTTGCCCTCGAACATTCTTCCTGCTTTAATTTCCGTTATTTATAACTTGTTATTGGGATTATGCTTGTGGTTGTACGGGTCTCGTTTTAATTCACACCATCAAACGCTTAGTAATCCAATCTCAAACGATATTAACGATTTTATCAAAGTCCAAGCGATGATAGTGAATTTGCGCGCGTCAAATTCGATTTGGCCGCTCAGCCTATTTTCAACTTTTACAAAAATTTCAACTTACGTTTTCAAATTCTAACTTTATTTTATAATAAATAAAATTCGTTCACTTGAAAAATAAATAATTTTAAAACCCTGAATCCGAGTCTACATCATCCTCCCGCGAATCCACCTACCGTATCCGTTCCTCTACTCCTACTCTCGGGAGACTTATCCCTCCTCTTCCTCTAGTCTATCACATACGCAACCCTGTTGCTACCGTGTTACAACCCTCGGTCATTCCACCGCTGCAGGTATGCTCTTCTGACTCAGGTTCTGAGGACGAGCTTCATCGCCTTCTTATACATCTAAAGAGGAAGTCGACCTCTGCTAAATACCTATTTGTCAATTACATCACTTATCAAAATCTGACACACATAAGGCCTTCATCTCCTCCTTGGATTCTGTTTGCATTCTTAATACTTGGCAGGAAGCAATAGGGATACTTGTGTGGCGCAAGATAATGGAAAAAGAGATACTGGCATTGGAGAAGAACCAGACCTGGACACTCACCCATCTTCCCATCGGGAAGAAATTTGTTGGTTCCAGATGGGTGTTCTCTGTTAAACAGAATCATGCAGGGATTGTTGAGAGATATAAAGTGAGGCAAGTTGCTCAAGGATATACTCAAACTTTGGGAGTGGACTATCATGAAACAGTTGCACTGATTGCCAAGATGGACTCCATTCGTGTCATTTTATCAGGTGTTGCTTGTTTGGGATGGGAATTGCAACAACTTGATGTCAAGAACGTCTTTCTACACGGTGATCTTGAAGAAGAAGTCTATATGAAGGTTCCACCTGGTTTCGTTAAGACAGGATCAGAAGGAAAGGTGTGACAACTTCAAAAATCTCTCTACGGTCTAAAGCAATCCCTCGGGGCTTGGTTTGGGAAGTTTCAGAATGTCATGACCTTATTGGGATACAAATAGGTTCACTCGGATTATACCCTCTTCGTGAAAAGGAAAGCAGAGAAAGTGGTTATTCTCATTGTCTATATCGACGACATAATCATCACAGGAGTTGATGTTGCAAAAATTAAGTGGCTTAAGGCGCTCCTGTGTAAAGAGTTTGAAGTTAAAGATCTAGGAAAGTTGAATTACTTCCTGGGAATAGAAGTTGCAAGCTCTGACCGTGGAATTTTCATTTCTCAGAGGAAATATGTCCTAGATCTTTTAGAAGAAACAAGGATGTTTGTTTGTGCTCCTGCTAATTCTCCCATGGAAGTAAATTGTAAGATTGATGAAGACAAGGATGTTGAGAAGGTGAACTCCTCTAGCTACAAAAGAATGGCGGGACGGCTGATCTATTTCTCACATACTCGTCTAGATATCACACATGTTGTTGGGATCCTTAGCAGATACATGCATTCTCCCAGATTGCAACATCATGAAGTTGTCATGCGTATGCTACGGTATTTGACGAACTCTCCCGGACGTGGAACTCTATTCTCCAGGAATAAACAGTTGGATGTTGAAGTTTATACATATGTTGTTGGGCTGGAAGTCAAGATGATAGAAAGTCCACCACCGAATATTGCTCCTTTGTTGGAGGGAATCTAGTGACCTGACGAAGTAAGAAACAAAATGTCGTAGCAAGATCCAGCGTAGAGGCGGAGTATAGGGTTATGTCACAAAGAATATGTGAGGGGCTCTGGCTTAACTCGATAATGCGAAATTTGGGACTACAAACTGGAAAGTTTGTCTGATTATGTTGCGACAACAAAGCTACTATAAATATTGCTCATAGCCATGTTCAACATGATTGAACAAAACATGTCAAAATTGATAGACACTTTATCAAGGATCACCTTGAAAAAGGCAATGTTTGCACTCCGTTCGTTCAATCCCAAGATCAGCTAGCAGACATCATCACCAAGTGCCTGAGTTGTGATATTTTGAAGGACAAACTCATCAAGCTAGGAATGTTCGACATATACTCTCATCTTGAGGGGGAGAGTTGAATTAAATCTTTGTAACATATTATAAAAAGCCCATTATAAAAGTCCCATGTATTTCTTGTCTTGTTTGGGTCCACTCTCCTTGTGTATATATAGGGGAGGAAGCTCATGAAATGTAATTAATCCAGTATCTCCGCCTTACTACTATATATTATCTTCAAATAGCATAAAACATATCAATCTCAATGTATTTTCAAAGCAGCTCCACTACCTTATTGTCTACATGTTCTTCCATTTAACTTCTCACTTCATAAACAAGGTCTTACGTATTAGTGACTCAAAAAAACAATGAACAAAACACCTCATCTTCAATATTATCCTAAGAATCACCATCACCAATTCAAAAAGGTCTACCCTTAATGTAACCTTAGGAAAATTAGAAAACATTTATAATGGTAGTAACAAATAAATTGAAATACATTATTCTTTATTGTCCTCAAACAAATTCTCATAGTAGATTAAATACCTTTTCAAAATCAACAATAATCATATAAAGAAACTTCTTGATGCTCTACATTCTTTTTATTAACTCCCGGTACAAAATCAACTTCGTAGATCCTCCTGGCATGAAATCATACTTATTCCACATAATGACATGATTTACTTCAAAATTTAGAACAATACAATCATGGGTAACTTCATTGCACAACTCAAAAGATGGATACCATACAGTTACCAAAACTGACGCAGGGTAGGCCGTGTAACAAGGGTGTGCCGACGCTAATGTAACCCTAAATGATTGTGATGCAAGATGGACTAAAAAAATAATACAATCGAAATGAAATGCAAATGATTTATAGCTTTAACCAGGAAATAGAATTTGCAATAATAAATTTTACAAGCGAAGCAAATTAACCCAAGATGGCTTAGTAATTTTCCGGCGCATAAACAAGTCACGCTAACACTAGCACAAAGTGCTATCAGCTACAAATTCCACGAATTAAGTTTATAAGATAGAGAAAATAACGGCACAATTACATTAATGCATCGAAGCATCCAAACAAATATGTAATGTTTTCCAATATACAATAACGGAGGAAATAAGCGCAATACTCACAAAGCACTGGAGATCCGACGGGGGTGGTGGAATGGAATCCCAGGAATTTGGCTGCAACTTTTCCTGATTTTGGAGGTGAACGGCTTGTGGAGTATGGAAAGTAGGGGCGGATGGAGGTTGGAGTGCAAGAGGATTGTTGTTGGATAGTTGTAGGTCTGGAATTGCTGTAGAGGTTGAGTGGTTGTGGGGGCTGGTTGACTTGGATACAAAGGAGCAGCAGACAACACAGGTGGGCTAGAAGAGGAAGATGAGGGCAATTTGTTAGGGCTCTGATTGGTAGGGGTGATGCGAGATTTGCGTCTTCGATGGTGTTACGGGAGAGTTGTGGAAGTTGGCGTTGATGTCGATCGAGGGAACAGAGATCCAGCGACTCTACTGGTGTGGCAGACGAGGAAGATGAATAGGGGGAGGGGTTTCCTGCGAGCGTGAGGCAGAGTCGAGCGGTTGCGGGCGCTGGGAAGGATGAATAGGGCGGGATTTGGCAATGAACTGTCGTCGAATAGGACTGACGACGGGAACTGGGGGTGTCGCGCTGCTCTTCGTTGGCGGGGGAGGGTTGATCCGACGGGATCGAACGGCAGTTTCTCGTTTCCGTCCAGGAAGAAGGGAGTGAATCAAGGTAGGGGCGGCGGTTTTCTCCTTTCGTGAATGGAGAACGTGGGATGGGGGTGTTTCACGGGAGAAGGAAAAAGAGAACAGTGAAATAAAATGAATAAATAAATAACTTAATTCGAGAGTAGAAGACTGAGACGTCGCACCCCTGGTTTCGTGGCGTCGCACCACGAATTGACTGCGGATTCTGGAATCTCTCACAAAATACACAATAATTCTAAACTGCAGCACCCGCACCTATTTATAACAAGAAGGGGGCGGTTGGCCACCGAGCGTGTGCGGCTATGATTGATCGTTACGCCCGAGGCCCTAAAACACCAAAAACAAATCCAAAAAACTAAAATAAAATACATAAAAATAAAATAAAAAACATAAAAATAAAATAAAATACATAAAAATAATAGCGCGACGAGCCGGACGTGCTCGCAGTCTCGGATCACCAATTCGATCATCGCCTCCTGCGTGAATATACAAAAGTAGGCCCTGCCGACTGGCGACCCGTAGTCTGATGACGATCCCCATCAAAAACTCTAGGCATCTAATTTATTCCAAAGTACGAGTAAACAATATGTATTACCCAATTACTTCATATCATCTTAGTCTTAGGATTACATCAAAAAAAATCCCTAAATCATACAACTCCAATATCTCCCAATTATTAAGTGCAGCCCAACAAAATAAATTGTAGAAATTATGGTTTAAGTAACATGCCCATTGCCCAAGTGTTTATATTTTCTCAATAAAAAAAAAGGAAAATTTGAAAAAAGAAAAACAAAAAATAGCAGAAATGCAAAACATGTCCCAAGTTTCTTACCTTCTCGACCTGTTATTTAAAAACACTAAGGATCCATTTGTTTGGATGGAATTGGGGCCCAGGAATTAGAATTGGAGGTCCATTTAAATTGCAATTGGACCTCCAACTCAAATCCCGAAGACCAAATTCCGTCTAACCAAACAGTCCCTGACAGAAATTGGAAGCCAATCTAGCACTCCTGTGCGGGTTTAGGGTTTAGGGGTGATACCTGTGTGTTTGTCTGAGGACTTGGGGGCTCAAAAAGATCACTATCACCACCGGGAGGTCCTGGTTCTGGATTTCTTCCTTCTTTCAAAGCTTTCCTTATATCTGCAGCTTTCCAAATAGCGTACTTCAGCTTTTGCTCAATCTGCAAAATAGAGATTATATAGAAACATTGACGCAAGTCACCTAAGTTAATCATAATATTCTTAATCCCAAATTTTAGAAAGGAAAACCAAAAGAAAATTGTAATGAATGCTACATGAACTCACATCAGGAGCAAGTTCACCGAACTGATTCAGAACTTCAAAGAAAATGCTTGCAGCATAGAAAGTTTTTGCAGTGTTCCTGTATCATACAGATAAAAGAGCTACTATGAATGTCAACTAAAAATAATTTGATTATTATCAACATGATATTTAAAACTTAAGGGATTAAAAGATCAGAGGGGTCAAAGAATACAAGTCAGCTCGCCCGGCCCGATCTTGCTTGTCTGCCTTTGCAAAGACATTTGAAGCAAAACCCTCTACATATAAATTGTCTTCAGGTCCTAATTTAAGTGATTTTTTATCCTGGCAAAAGTTACAAAATAAACACAAATTGAGATACATAAACAGTTATGTTAGAAAAAAGGATAATTATTTGACTTCTTAATCAAAATAGCTGATGAAATACAAGTTACCGGCCAGGTCTATTTCTGATATTAATGTACTAAAAAGAAAAGGAAGGTTCACTACCATTTCCAACGGTACAGACATCAAGTAGTAGTACGAATAAATTTCAATAAAAGAGTTGAGATGATGCTCTTACATTTTTCTAAATTATTTACTTTTAAACAACATGAATTCGTTGAAACTTGATTGCCAATGATGGCTGACTCCATTAGAACACCAAGAGTAATACCAACGAGAAAGCAATGACAGAACAATGTCAAATTCAATACAAAGGTCAGAAAATCACAGTACTGTTATCGCTGCACACCACGCATGCACAACACAACGCACGGAAGACTTCGTGAATGATTAATAGTTTAACATACTATGTTAATTATATTAAATGAATTATAAAATGTATTTGAAATATTTAAATTATACTTTTTTAATATTTAAATTATTAAAAAAAACGAATGAATCGGGGTTGAACCGTAATAACTAACGGAACTAGATATTTAATCTTTTATATATATATATAACATAGTTTCATAAATATAAAAATTTAAACTAAAATTAAAAATTATATATATATGGCATATCCTTATATTTTATAAAAAAAAAAATATGGTATATATATATACACGTTTAAAAAAAATAAATTTATTATACTAATTCTATGAATAACGTTATATTATATAAAATATATTTCAGTTGTGTTCAACTAAGACAAGCTGGTGCAATGCATGACTTGTTTGGGATCTAACTTTGAGGTTGCATGCTCGAATCCTGTCGCCTTCAATTTTTAAAAATATTTTATTTAGACCCGTCATGTGTTAATTCGACCCACGCGGTTAAGGGGAACCGGCCACGGTTCCCGGTTTTCCAGTCAACCCGCCCGGTTTCCCGGTTTCCGGGCGGTCCATAGATGAAGCGGTCCTTATACCTATGTCGGACTGGCTGGGGTCCGGTCCGCGATCGGACCGGTCAGTCCGGTCCGGTTTTCAAAACCTTGAATAATTATATAATTATAGCACTAGTAAAATTGCTTTGTTTACATTTATTTTAACGAATGACAGTACACGGGGGGCTCCCATGCGGCCGCAACAGTACCCCGGTCACGACAATGCCACGGCGCGACAAAATTCACGCAGCTCGCAGCCTTACGCATGACCCCCCCCCCCCCCCCCCCCCCGCCTCTCTCTCACTCTTCTCTTTTTTTCCTCTTCTTTCAAAGTCACGTTTATTTATATGATTTGACAATCACGATTAGAGAATATAATAATTACGACAACTTGAAACTTGTTTTTGACAACTTGATTTCAAGAACTTGCTTTTTTACTTTTCTGAATGCATAATTACGTAGATAAACATTATAATTTAAATTATTTTGAAATGAATAAAAGAATTATATTAAAAAAACAAGGGTTGTATTGGCATTATGAATGCTTCACCAAATGGGACTTTTCCCTTTTAATATAGTATAGATATGTATTATACATAAGGAGAAGATATCCTTTGGATAAACATTTCTCTTTCCAAGTTTAACCATCATTATTACAAATTTTCCAATTTTTCATAAATGAATTTAATTTGTATTTTTTATTTAATTTTAAAAGTGTGCCCGCATTCCCTCTGTTGAGTTTTGTATTCGGCGTGACAAATTTTTATGGGCACGATGAATGAATGATGTGATGTCGCACCAGGGCACATGGGAACCCTATGCATGACTCATGTATCGTATATTTATAATTAATGGCTCTAATTAAATGATAAAATTACGATCTGTCGTCGAGCTGTTGTCCCACCGTCCATCACTGTCCATCGAGTTTCCATCCCACTGTCCGACGAGTTGTCGTCCCACTGTCCGACGAGCTGGCGTCTATGCTGTTAAAGGCGCGCCTCAGGCGCGCCTCAGGCGCGCCTAAGGCTCAAGGCTCACCAGGCTCAGAGGTTTGCGCTTTTGTGCGCCTTATTTGCGCCTTTAGAACATACTTGAGTGAGATTTTTGTTTAATTTTTTTTTTTTCAAAAATAAAGAAAAAAATAATGTAAGAAACTAAGAACTCAATAATTTTTGATTGATTTGGTATTTATGAAAGATAATTTTGCGTTGGGACTTAGATATGATGCAAGTGACCACATTAATTCTATTTTTTAAGAGATATAAACGATAGTAATGAATGATTAATTAGTAGAATAGATGAAGAATTTAATCGAGAAGATGAAATGATGTTTGATGCTGATTATTTAAAATGGATGTGGTTGCGCCTTGCCTTCATCAGGCGCGCGCCTGCGCCTTGAGTCTTGCGCCTAGGCTCCAAGACCCCTTTGCGCCTTGGCGCGCCTTGCGCCTTTAATAACTAAGGCTGGCGTCCCACTATCCGACGAGCTGCCGTCCCACCGTCCGACGAGTTGTCGTCCCAATGTCTGACGAGTTGTCGTCCCACTGTCCGACGAGCTGTCGGCCCACTATCCGACGACCTGTCGTCCCAATGACCGACGAGTTGTCGTCCCACTGTCCGACGACCTGTCGTCCCACTGCGGACAAGTTGTCATCATACTGTCTAACGAGCTGCTGTCTCACTGTTCGACGACCTGCCATCCCACTGTCTGACGACCTGCCGTCTCACATTTCAATGACCTACCGTCCCTCTGTCAGATGACCTACTGTCCCGTAGTCCGACGACCTGTTGTCCCACTGTCCGACGAGGTGTGGTCCCACTATCCGACGAGCTGCCATCCCACTATCCGACGAGCTGCCATCCCACTATCAGACGAGGTGTCGTCCCACTGACCGACGAGGTGCCGGATTCGGCCCCCTTTGTTATGGTTATTACTTATGGTGAATCGAATGTTTGTTTGATATAGGTTAAGGTGAATGAAATGTTTGCTTGATATAGGTTAAGGTGAATGAAATGTTTGCTTGATATAGGTTAAGGTGAATGAAATGTTTGCTTGATATATTTCTTAACCAGATTCAGTCCCCTTTGTTACTTATGGTGGTGAATGGAATGATTGACCACGACTGTTACGGACGGCGACGGGGACGGCGAAGGAGAGGGGCGGCCGCCGGGGTGGCGGGTCTATCGAAGGAGGGAACACGGCACGCGCGCCGAAGCATGAGGGCGGCGCTGTATCAGTCTTTTATTCTCGCACCGTACTATTGTATTTTTCCTTTTATGCACCGGGTAGTATATAAGCCCGAGGAACCCTTGTCTGAGATTATGCTGAATTATCATTGAGTCTTGGAATTTCCTCATCTTCCCTCCCCTTTTCTTCTCTCCCTCCATCCCCTAAACTCTCTTCTTAGAACCCTAGCCTAACAAGTGGTCTGACCTGCCCTCTTCCGACCGCGGTTTCCGCCGCCCGAAGTCGATCCAGTGCCTCCTTCCCCGATCTCGTGCCACTCTTGTACGCGCTTCCGTTCCGCGATCCAGATCCCGTCCGGTTCCGCTACCGATTCTGCTCCCGCTACTGTACACGGTTCCGCTCCCCGATTCCGCTACTGTAGTTCCATCCCCGATCCAGATCCTGCGCCTGGTGCTGCTGTTTTTTCCGATTCCGCGCCCCGGCCTTCTTCCCCGCTCCAGTTTTCCTCTGTCGGCGCCCTGCTGCCGATCCAGCGGACCCCTCCAGCCCGGCTTCCTTCCCCACCCTATTTCGGTTTCTTGTGTGCATGTCACGCCGTTCCAGCCATCTCATGGGCAACCCAGATTCCACGCCTTCTCTTCCGGCCTCCGATCCGGCCGTTCTTCGCTGATTGGAAGACCATGATGCCTCCATCGCCTCCCTCCAAGCACTCGTCCTCTGCACGGACTCCAAACTCGACGCCATTCTCGCCAGCCGCCCCTCTCCATCCGCCACCTCCAACGCCGATTCCCCTTCTATCTTGGGCACCCCTCCGAACATTTCTCCGCCTGTTAATTCCCCTCCCCACCATTGCCGGCAGCCCCCGGTCCCTCGAGGTGCCCTCTTTCACTGACACCGATCCGTTAGGGTGGATCACTCGCGCGGAGCAATTCTTCAAACTCCAACAAACGCCCGACAATCTTAAAGTCAGCACAGTCATAATCGGAATGGAAGGCTCCGCCCTCCACTGGGTCTGATGGCTCCGTTAAACCAACCCGACATTGCAATGGTCGGCCCTCCAACAAAACCTCATCAGCCGCTACGACTCTCGTTACTCCGGCACCGTCGTGGAGCGGCTCGGCGGCATCCGCCAGACGGGCACCCTTGACGACTACTCCGATGAGTTCATCGCCCTCGCCACCCACGTTCTTGGCCTTCCGCCGAACCATTACCTCGGTTTCTTTATGCATGGGTTGCGCCCTCACATCCGGGCACGGGTCCGTATCCATCACCCCCCCCCCCCCTCCTTGACGGAGGCCATGGATCTTGCCCGCTTGGTTGAAGCGGAATTCCTCTCTCGGCCGCCCGAGCCGGGCCGACAACCCCCCCGCCGCCGCGCCGCGACCGACACCTCGGCCTCCAACTTTCCCTCGTCCTCCGCCGCTCGAACCCCCACCCAGACCGGGACGGGCAGCACCACCGTCGCGCGCCCCCCGGCCCTCAACCCATCCATGGCTCTCCAACCAAGAATACAACGACCTACGATCTAAGGGTCTCTGCTTCCGATGCAAGCAGCCGTATACACCCACACATGAATGCCCGCTCAAAACCCTTCGGGTCCTCATCAGCGAGGAGGAACCAGAGGAGACTTTAGCAGATTTTGAGGCTCTGGAGGCCGACACCACCACCGAAGATCCACCTGAGGCCACTTTTCACCGTCTGGACCTTCCGTTCTTTGCGGTCGGCGGGATTTCGGGTCCTCAGACGATGAAGATGCGGGGACTTCTCCAAGGGACCTCGGTAGTCGTTATGATCGACAGTGGCGCCAGCCACAATTTCATTTCTCAGCTTCTTGTGGATCGCTTGGCTCTTCCGGTGCAAGCCGCCGATCGCTTTACAGTCTGCCTGGGGGACGGCCACCGGCAAGCTACGGGAGGACTCTGTGCGGGCCTTACACTCATGATTGGTTAGAGTCCCTTCCAGGCCGATTTTTACGCTTTTCCTCTGGGCGGAGTCGATATCATCCTTGGCGTGGCGTGGCTAAGGACTCTCAGATACTTCAACATCAATTGGAACCGCATGACGATGCGCTTCTCCTGTGGAGGCACGCCCTGCCTCCTGCAAGGCGAGGCATCCCTTCTCCGTCGAGCCATCTCTCTTCAGTCTCTGCAGAAGTCCTCCGAGGTGGAGTGGGCGGCCGCCTTATGGCACATAGCGAACACGGTCGGCCCACCACCTCCACCCGCTCCAGCACTACAAGACATCATGGACGGCTTTCCGGATGTTTTTGCCGACGGGACACGCTTCCCTCCTCCTCGACCTACAGATCATCATATTCCGCTACGAGAGGGGTGACCGCCATCTCAGTCCGCCCGTACAGTTACGGCCACGCCCAAAAGGGCGAGATCGAGGCGTTAGTCCGCGACATGCTCTCCACAGGCATCATCTGCCCCAGCACCAGCCCGTTCTCGAGCCCCGTCATACTGGTCCGCAAAAAGGACGGGAGTTGGCGTTTTTGTGTGGATTACCGTGAGCTAAACAAGGCCACGATCCCAGACAAGTACCTGATCCCCGTCATTCAGGAGCTTTTGGATGAGCTGCGGGGCGCGGTCTTCTTTTCTAAGCTGGACCTTCGGGCCGGCTACCAAAGGGCCGGCTACCACCAGATACGGGTTCGCGAGGAGGATGAGCCCAAGACGGCGTTCCGCACCCACGACGGCCACTACGAGTTTTCATTCATGCCTTTTGGCCTTACGAATGCTCCCGCCACCTTCCAGGCTACCATGAACGACTTGTTCCGCCCGGCTCTGCGCAGGTGCATATTGGTATTCTTCGATGATATTCTTGTGTACAGCTCAGCTTGGCAGGCTCACTTGGATCACCTTCGCGCCACCCTCACCGCCCTCTGGGAGAACGCTTTCTGCGTGAATCCCAAGAAGTGTGTTTTCGGCCAGATGGAGGTCAGCTACTTGGGTCATACTATTTCGGCCAACGGGTGGCCATGGATCCGGAGAAGGTGCAGGTTGTCCTTCAGTGGCCCACTCCCCACTCCCTTCGCGACGTCTGCGGGTTCTTGGGCCTCACCGGCTATTATCGTCGGTTCATCCGGGATTACGGCAAGCTCACGAAGCCACTATCCGAGTTGTTGAAAAAGGAAGAGGCTGGAATATTTCAGTGGACATCCCTAGCCGACGGTGCCTTTCGAGCCCTTCAGCGAGCTTTGAGTACCGACCCCGTTCTCGCCACGGCAGACTTTTCGCAGCCATTTGTGGTGGAATGCGACTCCGAAGTCGGCGCAGTGTTGATGCAAGTCGGGCAGCCTATAGCCTACTTCAGTCGGACGTTCGCCTCCACCGTTCGTCCCTGCTCCGCCTACGAGGCAGAGTTGATGTCCTTGGTCCTCGCTGTCCAGCACTGGCGCCCATACCTGCTGGGCCGCCACTTCACCGTCCGGACAGATCATCATAGCCTTCGCTACCTGCTCCATCAGAAGATCGCCACCCCGGTGCAACAGATCTGGGTGGCCATGCTCCTCGGATATGATTTTGACATTGAGTTTCGGGCCGACGCGTCCAACCGTGCAGCCGACGCTCTGTCCCGCCAACCGCGGACAGCCCACCTGGCGGCCATTTCGCGTCCTTATTGGGAGGATGCCGACCTAATGCAGCGAGAGGTGGCCGCCGACCCCACCCTTCAGACGATCGGGCGGGCTCTCTGGGCCAACCCGTCGTTCTGCCCACCATACCACATTGTGGGGGACCGTCTCCACTACCAGCAGCGCCTCGTGATTCCCAACTCGTCCCAGCTGATCCCACGCCTACTCGTCGAGTTTCACGCCACTCCTGAGGGAGGACACGCAGGCGCCTTCCGGACGTACCACCGCCTCGCGGCCTCGCTTTACTGGCCCGGCATGTTTCAGAAGGTCAAGGCCTTCGTCGCAGCGTGCCTCCCGTGTCAGCGGGACAAGTACGAGGACACCTTTCTTGGGGGTCTCCTTCAGCCCCTAGCCACCCCCACTCAGATTTGCGAAGACATTTCCATGGATTTCAGCTCTAGCCTGCCCCGTTCCAAGACTTGGGATTGTATTCTGGTGGTGGTGGACCGCTTGTCCAAGTACGCACACTTCATTCCGCTCTGCCACCCTTTCACAGCCCCTCTTGTCGCCGCAGCTTTCGTCGATGGCATCGTCTGCCTGCATGGGATACCGCGCTCCATTGTCAGCGACTGCGACCCGCTTTTTCTCAGCGCCCTCTGGTAGGCTCTCTTCAGGATGTAGGCCACACAGTTACGCATGAGCACAGCGTACCACCCGCAAACAGATGGCCAGTCTGAGGTCATGAACCGGTGCCTCGAAACCTACATGCGGTGCTTCGTGTGCGACCACCCACGGGCGTGGGCGGAATGGCTATCTTGGGCAGAATACTCCTTCAACACCTCCTTCCACTCTGGTACCGGCACTACTCCGTTTGAAGCCGTCTACGGGCGAACCCCCCCCCCCCCCCCGGTCTTGAGCCGCACCCTTCCGGGGGAGTGCGCGGTGGCCGCGGTGAACAGTCTACTTCGAGATCGGGATTCCATACTCCAGCAGCTACGCCAGCACCTTCAGCGCGCCCAGGACCGGATGACGGTCGCGGCCAACTGCCATCGCCGCGACGTTCAGTTCAGCGAGGGGGACTCCGTCTTCCTCAAGTTGCGCCCGCACCGCCAAGTCTCGACTGCTTCGCGGACCCATTCCAAGTTGGCGGCCAAATTATATGGCCCCTTCGAGATCCTTGCCCGAGTAGGCACTCAGGCCTACTGCCTCCGCCTTCCGCCCGAGAGCCGCATCCACACGGTATTCCACGTATCACAACTCAAGCGGGTGATTGGCGATCATCCGATCGAGGGGGCGCTTCCACCACCGGATCCAGGCACTATTCCGCCAGCAGTTCGCCCCCAGCGCATCATTAACACTCGCACAATACAGCGAGTGGACCAGGCAGTGGAGCAGGTTTTGGTACTATGGCATGGCCTCCCTGACTCAGAGGCGACATGGGTCGACCGTGCCGAGCTGCAGCAGCAATTTCCAGATTTTTGTCTTGGGGACAAGGCAAATTTCCCAGCGGGCGGCATTGTTACGGACGGCGACGGGGACGGTGAAGGCGAGGGGCGGCCGCCGGTGTGGCAGGTCTATCGAAGGAGGGAACACGGCACGCGCGCCGAAGCATGATGGAGGCGTTGTATCAGTCTTTTATTCTCGCACCGTACTATTGTATTTTTCCTTTTATGCACCGGGTAGTATATAATCCCGGGGAACCCTTGTCTTGAGATTATGCAGAATTATTATTGAGTCTTGGAATTTCCTCATCTTCCCTCCCCTTTTCTTCTCTCCCTCCCTCCCCTAAGCTCTCTTCTTGAAATCCTAGCCTAACAACGACATATTACGCAAGACTAAAGAATCACTTATGTTCTTCACTTATGGTGATTTGATTTGAAAATTGTAGAGTAAGATTTGAAAATCACGTATGATCTTCATTAGTATCTTTAACACTTATCATTATTGAAATTAGTCAATTGATTGGTTGTATACTTTGATAGTTTCGTGTAATGTGTATATTTGTAGCTAGTAAATGGGTAAAATAAGAGATGGAGGAATCACTGCGACCTGGGAGGGAGTCAACCGACGTTATGTTTTTTTGTGAATTTTGTATTAAAGAAGTTGGATTAGGAAATAGACCAAAGACACATTTTAGTAAAGAGGGGTCGAACAATATTAAAGTAAATTTTCAAGAACACGCAGAAAAATTATATGAACGAGCTCAAATGAAGAACAAATGGGATCAATTAAAGAAGAATAGAAATTATGGAGGGAGTTAAAACGGGGAGAGACGGGTTTAGGGTGGAATGCAGCTAGGAGAACTATTTATGCTTCAGATGTCATCTGACTGTCCAACGAGCAGTCGTCCGACTGTCCGGCGAGCAGTCGTCCGACTGTTCGGCGAGCCGTCGTCCGACTGTCCGGCGAGCCGCCGTCCGACTGTCCGGCTGTCCGGCTGTCCGGCGAGCCGCTGTCCGACTGTACGGCGAGCCGCCGTCCGACTGTCCGGCGAGCCGCCGTCCGACTGTCCGGCGAGCCGCCGTCCGACTGTCCGGCGAGCCGCCGTCCGACTGTCCGGCGAGCCGCCGTCCGACTGTCCGGCGAGCCGCCGTCCGACTGTCCGGCGAGCCGCCGTCCGACTGTCCGGCGAGCCGCCGCCCGACTGTCCGCCGAGCCGCCGCCCGACTGTCCGCCGAGCCGCCGCCCGACTGTCCGCCGAGCCGCCGCCCGACTGTCCGCCGAGCCGCCGCCCGACTGTCCGCCGAGCCGCCGCCCGACTGTCCGCCGAGCCGCCGCCCGACTGTCCGCCGAGCCGCCGCCCGACTGTCCGCCGAGCCGCCGCCCGACTGTCCGCCGAGCCGCCGCCCGACTGTCCGCCGAGCCGCAGTCGGGCCCGACTGTCCGCCGAGCCGCCGCCCGACTGTCCGCCGAGCCGCCGCCCGACTGTCCGCCGAGCCGCCGCCCGACTGTCCGCCGAGCTGCCGCCCGAATGTCCGCCGAGCTGTCGTCCGACTGTCCGCCGAGCTGCCGTCCCACTGTCCGCCGAGCTGACGTCCGACTGTCCGCCGAGCTGACGTCCGACTGTCCGCCGAGCTGCCGTCCGACTGTCCGCCGAGCTGTCGTCCGACTGTCCGGCGAGCTGTCGTCCGACTGTCCGGCGAGCTGCCGTCCGACTGTCCGGCGAGCTGCCGTCCGACTGTTTGAGGTGTCCTCCCACTGTTCGACGAGTTGTCGTTCCGCTGTCCTACAACCTGTTGTCCTGTTGTGTTGTTCGACGAGTTGTAGTCCCGATGTCTAACGAGTTGTCGTCTCGCTGTCCGTCGAGTTGTCGCCCCGGTCTAGCGACATGTCGACCCGCAGTCCAACGACGTGTCGTCCCTCTGTCCAACGACGTATCGATCTGCTGTCTGATGACGTGTCGTCCCGCTGTCCGACGACGTGTCGTGCGACTGTCCGACGACGTGTCGTCCGAATGTCTGACAACGTGTCGTCCGACTATCCCACAACATGTGATCCTTCCGATGACAAGATGTCTAACATCTCCGACGAGATGCCATCCGAGTGCCCGACAAGATGTCATTTGACTGTCTGGCGACATGTCGTCCGATTGTCTGACGACGATATGTCGGGATGTCGCCCAACTGTCCGACGGCGATATGACGGGATGTCACCCAACTATCTGATGTTGTCGCCCAACTGTCTGATGTTGTCTCCCAACTGTCTGACGGTGTGCTGCTCGAGGCCGTGCCTCCCGAAGACGTGTGTGTCGCCCGAATTTTCGGCACCGTGTCTCCTGACTATCCGACGTCGTATCGCTAGACTGTAGATGTTGTGCCGCCCGACTGTCCGACGTCGTGCCGCCCGACTGTCCGACGTCGTGCCGCCCGACTGTCCGACGTCGTGCCGCCCGACTGTCCGACGTCGTGCCGCCCGACTGTCCGACGTCGTGCCGCCCGACTGTCCGACATCATGCCGCCCGACTGTCCGACGTCGTGCCGCCTGACTGTCTGACGCCGTGTCGCCCTACTGTCTGACGTCGTGCCCCCTGACTGTACGATGTCGTGCCCCCTGACTGTACGATGTCGTGCCGCCCGACTGTACGACACAGTGACGCCCGACTGTCCGACTGTGCGACGACCGACGACATGTCGTTCGACTGTCCATCAGACTGTCGAAGACATGTTGTCCGACAGTATGTTGTACAACTACCCAACGACATGCCATCTGACTGTCCATTGACATGTCGGCCGACGGACGGCCGACGACGTGACTTCCAATTGTCTGATGAGATGTCGTTCGACTATCAGACCAGATGTCGTCTGATTGTTTGATAACATGTCGTCTGATCTCCGACGACAGACGGATAGTATAGATACAAAAGGTTCTGCCTCCCAACAACATTGTTACTCATAGACCGTACGGTAATGGTGTGGCTAAGGAGATGTTGTATGTAACAGAGCTTTGGGAGGAGAATCAATGTGTCTTGGCCTTGCGGGCCAAATAAGGAGTCGTGAATCAATGTGTCTTGGCCTTGCGGGCCAAATAAGGAGTCGTCTCATCAGTAATGGTCCTCTAATAAGCATCAAGCAGAAAAGGAACGGGAAACTCCATAACAAAGCTGGCAAAATCAGCTGAGTGCATGACGTTATCTAGTATAATCCAAGAAAAGTGGAGAACTCTCCCAAACTTAGGCTATATGGGACACCCATGATAAGGAAAGTGAGTTTCATAAGTTGTGGATAGTCCAAAGTGACCTTATCAAAATCGAAAGTAGACAAAAACTCTACGGAAAACTGAGTATTCAATTTCTCCAATGTTAAGCAAGCCATCCTAACAACCATGCATGACCAACTCCTCACCGGCTTATAAAGATGCAGCTCGCGAAGGACATCCTAACTAATATATTGATAATCCATGAATTTCTCTACCGCAGCCGTGGGAATCACTCAATGTGGGTTGGGTGAGAGAAAGTCCTCATTAACTCCCGAACTACCACCTTCCTCCACTCGCCTCCTCTTGAAGGCAGTTTCTTCTTTTTCGAGTAAAAAGGTGAAGTCATGGTGAGATTTAAGAAAGAAGAGAGAAGGTTACGTAGTTTCTATTTCACCGGGCTGAAGATGTTCAAGTGGTAAATTGTTCTTAATGTTTTAAAAAAATTTACCACTTTAAAGATATTTATCGTTGCTGGGTATCCCAAAAAACTTAAAAGTGACAAGATCGGACACGTACTAACACTAGCATGACCAGCTCGACAAAACGATTCCTAAAACACAAAAGATGGGCAATTAAGGTTGGGCCCACCAAAGACCCACAACCCTGACCGGTCCAATGCACCCTCTCATTAGGATCGAAAATGATCGACCACCCCAACCGTGATTCAGGAGGCCGCCACTAGCCTCCCTGGGCCATTTCAAGCCCACCAAATGACTTCACCTTCTTCCTCCAAAGCTTTCCACGATCATTAATGTAGGTCGGATCAGAGAGCTTCCATAGTTGATTTCTCCTCAGCTACTTAACAGAATTCAAATATGAAGGCATTGGACTCCTCTCAGAAAAAAGGCACAATATAGACCCTTCAGTTGAAGAAATTCATGGAATGAGATTATACTTCTCCAAAAATTTCTACTCGATCAAAGAACTAATTTTCCAACAAGGAGGTTGTCATCCCCTCCAGTTGTACAGGTCAAATCAGCCTACATTTGTACAGGGGCATTTTTGACCATCCACACAAAATGCAGATCTAGGGGACCTAAAATGAATGATTCTATTCATCAGTACAAGAAATACACTAGCAAAATTATGAACATGCCCCTTCAAAAATATATAAAAAGGGGACTCTGCCTCCATTATTCAGACTATAGACATCAAAACTTTGAAGTTACTACGCTAGTGGTTGTCAACCCACCGAAAAAGTTCAAGCCTACAAAGCACTCCCTCTGGTGTGTTGTCTCGAGTGCACAAAAAATATCCTGCAAAAAGAAAGCTCCCTCGATAGCCAAAAAAACGCTCCCTAAAGCACACAAAAAGAGCAATCTCTTGAGCTCCTGACGTAAAAAGTGTGCTCTCATGAAAGCTCTCAAAGACAGCACTAGAAGGCCTCCCAATTTGAAATACACCCAAGATAGTGCATTCATATGCCGATGAATGGCGTACCTTCACGTTGACGGAGAGCATGCCCTCATACGCTACAAAAGAGTGTCTTCACATGTTGCTATAGATCGGAAACTCGACTGCTACTAAAGAGCACACCGTTGAAGTACAAACCACTTGCAGCTTTTATTTTTACACGTATAAATAGAGAGTAGTTTGTCATCCCCTCATTTCAACAATGATGCAATCAACCAATCACTAATGGATTATCCAAAAGCCTGACCACGTTTTTTTTTTCATTTTCCAGGTATTTCGCATACAAATATTATTATTGGCTCTCTTTTGATTGTGTTGATACAAAGATAAAGGTTGGTGTTGTCTTGACTAAAGTAGAGGATTGGTCCATAATTCTCTAAACACTTAAGTTCTATCTAAATGTTTGCATATGTTGAGCTATTTAGTACATTTGCTTAGATTTTTAATCATTTTATTTTGTTTGACTTAAGTGGAGGCTAAATAGATGTATATTTCATCGTGTTTAATTTTGAATAGCGGAAGCCTTGAGCTGAATCGTGGCTTACGATATTTTCCTTTCCCTCTTAAGTTATGTAACTCCTCCCCTACTCCTCTATCATTTTATTGGAAGTGATATAATTGTATGTAAGTCATACATGAACTGAGGCCTAAGTTAATTAAAATATTACATCCATTAGCCTCTACATTAAAAACAAAACTAAAACCCAAGCTTGACTAAATACAACTTCATGCATGCACCTTTTCGTAATTTGCACATTTGTGTTCACAAATCACAATTCCTTCTAGTTTCGTCTTTATAACTTTTGAATATTCTTCATAAGAGAAAACATGTATCTTGTCCCAAAAATTGTAACCAAACTTTTGCACCCTACCTATATGACATCCATCTCATCCTTGATGTCAATTAAAATTTCCACATCACCAAGCCATATGAGTTCTCCCTTACATATTACCAACCTTTGGATACCATTTATTAGTCAAAAAGACATAATTTTAATCTCCACCACAATCAAGACACAACACGACATTTACCCTTGTGTCTTGACCTTACACCTTCCAAAAACCAACCATCATTTAAAACCCTGCTCTAAACTTTCTTCTTCCACCAAAAAACCAAACCCCCTCCATCCATTGTGAACGCATGCTAGACTATGAATAAGAGAGATATATGTGTGAAAAAGGGTCATGCGTGAAATGCTCTATGTACAAAATTAAGTTATACTTCCCACATGTGTGTGTGAGAGAGAGAAAGAGAGAGAGATTTTGCAAATTTCTTTCTCCAATAAAGGACTTTACAGTTAATGTGAGATCAGACATTGATAAAGGAAGGAGCAAAATCATCATAATAAAGGAATATCTATGATGATTGAGTTCAATTGGAAGGACGAAGCGTCAAAGGACTGCTCGTAAAATCCAACCTTATGTCACGATAACTTTGACAGCTTGTTTTGTTTGTTAAGGTGTTTCTCATAGGATTTTAATCATTTCAAACCATATAATTTAGTGTATTAATTTGTTAAATTGCTTTAAAATTTAAACGAAAGAACAAATTACTTAACCATTTCATTGAAGACTAGTTCTTTCATTTTTTATGTTATCTTCTTCAAATAGAACTTGGTTAAATTACACTTCTGCATCCAACGAAATTGGTAGACTTTTTCGTTAGATATTCAAGACAGAATCCTTTGATTTTGCCATACATCAGAGATCTTCTTCCTGGCCTTCACATTTCTTTTATTTTTAAGCATGTCTTATCTACGAAGATTCTTTGAATATCTCTAGATTCATCAGGAAGGACGAAGTGTCAAAGGACTGCTCGTAAAATCCAACCTTATGTCACGATAATTTTGACAGTTTGTTTTGTTTGTTAAGGCATTTCTCATAGGATTTTAATCATTTCAAACCATATAATTTAGCATATTAATTCGTTTGCTTACTTTAAAGTTTAAACGAAAGATCAAATTACTTTTCCTTAACTATTTCATTGAAGACAAGTGAATATGAAGGGTTGTTGGCAATAAAGGACTCTTATTGAAATAAACCTTTTAAAGAATCAATTGAATTGAATTTTTTTTCCAATGTGCCCTCAATATAAACAACAACTTCCTACAGTAACCTGGAATTGTTACACAGACCAAGTCAGGTAATTTTCAGAGCTCATAGTTAGGGATTTATCATGCAAACGATAGACACTATTAAGTGTTGCCAAATGAACCCTAAAAAATTACAGGAGCAAGAGGAGGAAAATATTTAAATTCTCTGATTAGGGCTAAGTTTGGCGTGGTGGTGGCGGTCGTGAACGCGGTGGTCATGAACCGTCGTTCTTGAACGCCCGACCTCATCTAAAACAATTCATGCATTTTATGCTCAAAACTAGTTTATTTTCTTGGTAGCAGTCATAACCTTTGTTTTGCCAAACATACATTCTATGATAATGGCGTTTTTGATCAAACTCACCGGAGCAAATAAGCTGCGCCAAACGAAGCCTAGAATTCTAAAAGCATTTAAACCGCCTACTAAACTACACGAGCAAGGGAGGGAAACATTTTTTTAAATCAATTAAAAAAATTTCAACCCTAAAAATGCCCCAACGGACACTATAAAATGTCCCACTATGAACCCTAAGAAACTAAACCAAGAAATTTAAATTGGATCAAAGTCTCACGTCCAATTACATGCCAAAGAAAAATTTGGCTCAATACAAGTCAATAGGAGAATTTGAACCAGAAAAAAAATCAGACAGTCACGACAACAACAAGTATAAGTGGATAGGAAGAACAGAAACAGACTTGAGATTGCTGCAATAAACCTTTTCGAGCTGATTCATGAGGGAAACCAGTATGGAGTTGGTGGTCTTGGTGCGCTCCTTCTGTGGGATCCTGAGACCTCTCTCCATCGCAAACAATCGGCCTGCAATTGAAAACGGGGAATCAATAGAACACCACACAGAAGTGGACTGGAAGAAGAGAAATAAACGGTTAGGGTTTAGCGATCTCTTTACAATAGTATGCCACGAGGGGCTCGTGCTTTTGGAGCTCATCCGCCCTCTGTAGAAACGGGAGAAGAAGCTTCGCCGGCTCTGCATCGCTCGACATGGACGATCTATGCCTCCTCTCGAAGCTTCTACACTGAAGATCGACGCGCGGTGGCGGAAGAGAGAAAGGAGAGACGGAAGAAAGCACTCCTCTTTTAAGTTTTTAATTGTTAACCAAAATATTTAAATTTGATTTTTTACGTCTTCAAAGTTTTTAATATTGATCATTTTATACGCTCCTGATCCTGAATTCCTGATAAAGTATTTAAAACGCAAATATCAGTATTAAAACTTTTGAAATCCAAAATATCAAAATTAAATATTTACGATGTAATCTCTATATCAAAATTTTGAAGTGCAATATATTTATGAATTTTAAACTCATTGAAATGATTACGGCTGTCTGATCTGGCATGATATTTCATCAGCCGTCGGATTAAACTGCTCTCTCTTTCTCCACTTTTTCGTAGATCTTCTAAACCTACTAGGTGGCGACCTAAACCTACTAGGGGCAACCTACAACTATGTTAAAATATTTGAATTTGAATCAGGTATCGCCAAAAATGCACGACGCAGCGTTAGCATATAGGCCGCCCGATGAAGCCTCGCAAGCTGTGTAGCCCGCACAGAATACGTCATTTTTCAAATATTGAATGCTATTTTTTTAATTTACACTAGAATAGATAATTTAATCTCACAATGTGGGGCTAAATTTCAGCAAGATTTTAATAAAATAAAATAAAAAACAAACCGACCTCCATCTTTAAAGTCACGCGCCTTATCAATTAAGTCATGAACACTTTCACGTTATATTATAGGCACAGTTTTTATAGGCACTCGTGTATAAAAAAAATGTTTAGTGCCAAAGTCCATAACATGTAAATAATACTTATGCTAATCATATTAGGTGGAACTAATTCTAATCAAATTGATTTAATAAAAACATTTGTATAGCCCGGCGGACTCCCTCCCATGCAACACGGAGTTCCACAGTCGGCAAAGGCATCTGAGTTGAACATTACCCGCAATTAGGACAGCCCCGCGATGGTCGCGAACCACCCAACCAGCACCAGCCCGACCTGAGCGAAGTTTAACGACTCCAACGAAATTTAGCTTTTGTTACGGCTCCTCAACGCCCTCGGTAGACCGGTTTCAATTCGGTCCGTCTTAGCCCGGGCGGTCGAGTGCGCACACAGTCAGAATGTTGCAGAGAGAAAATGCTGAAAATGGTACACACAGATCTTTAGCGTGGAAAACCCTCCAAAGGGTGAAAAACCACGTGGCCGGGACGGTGCTGGCCGAAATCCATTATGTTGTGCTGTTACAGGGCTTTCTTGGAGAATGTGAGGGCGACAGGCCGCGCCTCGTTACAGTTGTGAGAGAGAGAGAGAGAACTCCGTGGGTGACAGGCCACCACTTAGGAGTTGATTGCCTTGCTGTGCGTCTGGTGCGGCTGCGCTTGCTGGGTGAGCACTTCACGGAGCGCCTTGACTTCGCTGCTCTGGTTCGGGGTGCTCGTCTCGAACGGCGTAGCACTGCTTCCTCGGTAAGAGGCGCTCGCAGGAAGAATCTGTCAGTTAGTAAAAAGGGATGGCGGAGTGTAGAGAGAGAAACTCTGAGGGAAGGAGGAAATGAAGAGAGAGAGAGTCTGGGAGAGAATGAGAGATCCGATCCAAATGAAGACCCTTGAGGGTCTATTTATAGGCTTGGGAAGTGGAAGTTACGGTGGTTACGGTGGTTATCGCGGATAACCACCAAATGGAGGGCCGAGATCGTTGGCGACGATCGAAGGGTCGCGATCGCGCGAGACGATCGAAGGACCGCGGGGGCCTTGGAGAGATCCGACGGTGGAGAATGAAGGCCGGCGACGGCGGTGGCCGGCCATGGGTGGCCGGCCATGGCCGCCGGCCATGAAGGGGGCGGCGGCCGGCGGCCGGCCGGCGGCCGGCCGGCGGTGGTGGCCGGCAGGAGGTTGGCGGCGGTTGCGATCCCGCGCGGGGCGGTTGGGATCCCGCGCGAGGCGGTTTGGATCGGTGCGTGGTGGTTTGGATCCGCCGCGCGGGAGTGGGATCCGGTGTGCGAAGGTGGGATTCGGTGTGCGGCGGTTTTCGGGATCCGGTGTGCGAAGGTGGGATTCGGTGTGCGGGAATGGGATCCGGTGTGCGGTGGTTATCATTTTTTCAATAAATAGGGGGAACCCATCAGCTTTAGCCCAATCTAAGAATAAGGATGTTATGGAAGGGTGTCGGACAAGACGTCCTCGGGCTCCTCATTTAGATCGATAGCGAAGCACCCTCTGAAGATCACTGCCACAAACAGCTCCTGAGCACAAGACATCCCACGGTGGATGACCTATTCTTGGGTGGGAGAGGTACAATTAAACTTGTGATTATTTCTCCTCAAAATAATTTTGGAATTTATAAACTTAATTGTGCACCACCATCTCTCTTTTTCTCCACTTTGTTCTCGGAAGGCGAGTAGAGGCAAACACTGGAGACGCCGGCGGAAACACAAGAGCTAGGGTTTGTGTTGTGCGATGTGGAGCGTGTGCCCGGTCTTTTATTAGAGAAGCTTTTTAGGCATAATTTTTAGGCAATTGTTATTAGCACACCAGTTTTGGCTATCCGCACACCAATTTCTATGAGTTATTACGCGCCTTTTGAAAATATTTATAGTACATGCATTTTTAGGAAAAGTGTACAACACAAAAATTGTAGATCTCATCGAGATCTACAACTTTCGTGTTGAACACTTTTTCCTAAAAATGCATGTACAAAACGTATTTTCAAAAATTCGCAAAAATTTGATATAGATACGATCAGGGCGGCAATATGTTTTGTGCGTGTATTTTTAGGAAAAGTGTTCAACACGAAAGTTGTAGACCTCGACGAGATCTACAATTTTTGTGTTGAACACTTTTCCTAAGAATACATGTACAAGACGTAGTTTCAAAAGGCGCGTAATAACTCATAGAAATTGGTGTGCGAATAGCCAAAATTGGTGTGCTAATAACAATTACCAATTTTTTAAGGGACTTGATGTACACGTAGCAAAAAATGCGGTGCGCTTTACAATGCTGTATATTATTTGTATTATAAAGTGTTGCGGCCCTAAAAAGGAGATACAACGCTGCAGCTATTCCTGTTGCGGGTCAATGCCTGTAGTAGGAAAATGCGCTGTGAGCGCCTTTTGCATGGTGGCGACAGTCAACCCAATAGGGCGTTCAAGCTTGTTTGGCGGGGCGACATCGTATTCCGCAGGACACGGGCGCTCTCCTAGACCGGTCGAGTTGTGAAAAATGAAAGCTACAAAAAGAGGGGGAGGGAGATACTTGGTACTACTGATTTTTCATTAATCAGATCAAGAATGCATATGTATACCATAGTTGATATACAGGGTCAGCCATATAGAACGCTGAGAACAGGAATAAACAAAATTAAAATATGAATATTGTTGCGGGTCATTCAACGCTCTCCTAGACCGGTCGAGTTGAACCGTCTTAGCTCGAGAGTGAGCCGAATACGCAACAGTCAAAAGAGAGAACCAACAGTAGACAACGAGATTTTTACGTGGAAAACCCGGAAAGGGAAAAACCACGGGGCATCGCCCAGTTCTGAACGATCCACTAGTTTTGTGAGTTACAGAGAGTTGTTTCTCGATGGTGACAGGTTATCACTCGTTACAGAGATTCTACTAAGTCCTCCAAACCTTTAGGAGCCGAGTGCGGTGATGCGTGCACGTGGACAACCTTGAGCATAGAACTTGGTAGAGCAATCTCAAGCAAAGCACTACGGAGCAGCCTGGAGCAGAACGATGTGGAGCAGCCCGGAGCAGAATGCTATGGAGCAGCCCGGAGCAGAACGCTTTGGAGCAGCCCGGAGCAGAACGCTAAGGAGCAGCCTCGAGCGGAACGCTCTGGAGCAGTCCGGAGCAGAACGCTGCTGAGCAGCCTGGAGCAGAACGCTCTGGAGCAGTCCGGAGCAAAATGTTGCGGAACTGCCTGGAGCAGAACGCTTTGGAGTAGCCGGGAGCAGAACTTTGCAGAGCAGCCTGGAGCAGAACACCATGGAGCAGCTTGGAGCGGAACACTCTGGAGCAGTCCGGAGCAGAACGTTGTGGAGCAGCCTAGAGCAGAACGCTCTAGAGCAGTCCGGATTCAAGACGCGAGGGGGTCTGCCCTGGAGAGTTTGGAGCCCAACCGAGATTCTCTAAAAATTCTTGAAATAAAACTGAAAGGTTGAGGGAGATCTTCAAGGGGAGCCTGAAGGCCGATGAAGATCTTCCAAGAGTCCTCGCCAGAAAACTTAAGAGCCCCTTCTTGGCTCAATGCTCAAAAGTCCCTTCAAATGAATGTCTGACCCCTCTTTTATAGTTTTTGAGGAGGGCATTCTGGTAATTATGTCATACTGATTCCTGGACGAGTGAATGAGAACGTTTGATTCGGGGCACACAGATTGCACATTTCGAGGTTATGACGAGTTTGTCCCCCGGCACCTTGGGCAACCTGGGCAGCCTCCCTGGGGTGGGTGGGGGGGTTGGGTGGCCGACTATTGCCGTCGCCGATGGATGATGGTGGCTCGCCCCGCGGAACAGGGATGAGCAGGAGTGCCTCCTGCGGAGCAAGGATGAGTGGGAGCAATCCCCGCGGAACAGGCGAGAGCGGGAGCGCTCCCCGCGGAACAGGCGAGAGCGGGAGCGCTCCCCGCGGTACAGGCGAGAGCGGGAGCGCTCCCCGCGGAACAGGCGAGAGCGGGAGCGCTCCCCGCGGTACAGGCGAGAGCGGGAGCGTTCCCCGCGGAACAGGCGAGAGTGGGAGCAATTCTTGCGGAACAAGCGGGAGCGATAGCGCTCTCTGCGGAGCAGGCGCGAGCTGGAGCGCTTCGTGCAAAACAGGCGAGAGCAGGAGGGCTCCCTGCGGAACCGGTGAGAGCGGGAGCGTTCCCTGCGGGGCGGGAGCGCTCCCTGCGGGGCGGGAGCGAGCGAGAGCGCTTCCCACGGCGCATGAGCGAGCGGGAGCGCTTCCCGCGGCCCAGGAGCGAGCGGGAGCGCTTCCCGCGGCGCAGGAGCGAGCGGGAGCGCTTCCCGCGGAGCAGGAGCGAGCGGGAGCGCTTCCCGCGGAGCAGGAGTGAGCATGAGCGCTTCCCGTGGAACAGGCGGGAGCGGTAGCGCGAATGTGCTTAGCAGTGGGATTAAGACCAACCATAAATGTTGGTGCCGCTCTGCGGGTCCGGGCGAGGCCGCGATGAGAAACACTAGTTCCGGCTCAATTCGAACCTTTTTAGGGGAACCCCATCAAATATATTTCTTAACTAATATATTTATATATGGTTACAACTTGCATAAAAAGTTGGTAGTGCCTTGATCGACACTCAAAACATCTTCTTTCTATGGTCAGATATGAGGTGTGCTTCTTCCTTGTGGAAAAAGAATTGGGTAATCATTCGAGACATGTCGCAATACGCATTCTCGAAATAATGTGATTGTGGCTAGTACAATGACTACTTAATTACATTCAAAGACATCCAACACGCGTTGATCTAGAGTTCGATGCATGTGATGAGATGAAGCTTTTGTGTACCCGAATGCTTACAAGCATAGAGCACGACAATCAAAACAATACAGACCCTAATATAGATCCTATTACAACTGAAGGATCTGACTCAACTGAAATGACTCTATTGAGAGATTTCATAACCGAGTAATAAAAAATGCTTATAGGTGCCGTGAATTCTACTACAAAGAAAATGTTTCGAATATCCATCACCTTTCCTATTGATCCCATTTTTCATTTTGCAGTTGAATTTTCACAAATTTAAAAGAATGATCAAATCATCTTTACTTTGTTTAAACTTATTAGATAATATTTGTATTTCTCTATAATATTACTTTAGTGCAAACTGATTTATGAGTAACAACTTTTCACATTTTGCATCTGGCTCCACATAATTATTCTTTCAAACGGGTAAAATATTTTTGAATTCCTAAACAACACTGCAAACGCTATTCTTCTAAATAGTTTCAAAGTTTTCTCGCCATTCTGTCTGCAAACGCTATTCTTCTAAATAGTTTCAAAGTTTTCTCACCATTCTGTCACACAACTCATATTTCCACCTCAGATTCTTCTTGGGAGCTAAAACCATTCCATAAACTTTAAAGACTTCAAATCAAATCTACTCAATTACACATTAAAATTTCTACGGAATCTATTAAAGGCTTTGATTCAACCTAATCATAATGGTGAGTGTGTAACTTTTAGAAATATTTTGTGAAGTTCGGATCTCATGTACCCATAAGAAGGTAGAGATCAACGCGGTGATTAGAATATCGTTCGTGAATGCACAACCTCCCCAAGGAAATACATCCATTTTATGTTCAAAATAAGGTCTATTTGTATGCTAGTCCGAGCAATTCGCCGGATAATGAATATTAAAAATCGAAGGGCTACAATTATTTCGATGGCTGAGATTGTTCTTATGGTCACTACTTTTCTTTATAATACAAATAAAACTTCGGCAGAATTTCGATGCAAACAATGCACATTTGGCAATAATGCATGAAAGAATGGATCCAGCTCAAGCGCTGACCGTGAAAATTTTTGAGACCTAAAATTAGTAGAAACAGGTATATTCTGGAGCTCAGGCATATAATATATATAAATATAAATATATATCCAAACACATCTTCAGATCCGTTTACATGCAGAATAATGGAGAGAAATGCATTAGGAGATTCTACAGGGCCCGCATTAAACATTTTAAGTCCTGAACGACAATATATATAGTAAAATACATTCGAACACAGGCAAATTAGATTTTTACTAATAGTTGAGCTGAAATGTGACTTCAAAAATATACCTCATATGAATGCAACTCAAATAAAGTATAGAAAAATACAGAACATTTGTTAAAAACTAAACAACCATAGGATTCAAATGGAATCAACTTGCAATCAAATGCATTTTCAAGGTAAAACTATTCAAAGTAGGAAAAATCAACAAAACATTCATGAAATCCTCACAATTCCATCAGCAACAGCACCATGCGTGTGTAACCAGATGTTCGCTGATTAGTACTGCATCTTATGCAAAACTGTAACCTTCCCATGACGTATAAGCTACTAAGACAATTTTATTCCCTAAAGTGAGTTCCCCACCAGCTGAAGCCCACTAGAATTTGTCCTTCATAATGTATTTTCCCCGAAGGGGGCTTGGCAACAAAAATAACAGTTAATTCGATGGGATGAACTACAACCCTACAGGATTGCATGAACATTGGGAAAAGGTTGTGTTCTTGACTTCTTTCCCAACATTGACACTATAACAGACCCAGATAAAAGCAAAACAAAAATAAGTTAGAAAGATAACATCCATCTCTATGCAGGGCAGGAACTGTCAGAATTTTGCTAACAATATCAGAATGCTAAAATTACACGGACGAATGCAACATTAAAAAAGAATGAATAATAAAAAAGAATTCAAAAGCGCTGCTCAAAATAGTTGAACTAGGACTATCGATGATGATAATCAGTATGAATTGTAAATCTTAGGAGACATAAAAATTATTAAGTATTCATAAGCAGGCATTTAAAGAAACCATAATCAGACCCAGAGAGATGATGGATTAAGCAATTTTCTACACAACAGACAGTGTGGAAGGAAACATTGAACTCAGATCATAAGACAATAATAATCATAAGACAATAATAATCTAGCAAAAGTGATAAAGTTCTGCAAAATACAACAATATGGGGGGAGTAAAGTACTTAGATCCAGCAAATGACACAGCACGCTTCTAAAAAAAAGCAAATAGGAACTATAGTAAAAATAGAAGAACAGAGCTCCGACGAGTTTCCTGGTTAGCAGAATTGATCGAAAAAATAACAACGGAGCAAAACACTTTGGCCGACGATGAACACATTAGTCGACTTCCTCCATCTTGCTCTCCTCCGCGTCTCCTTCCTCCAGAGAAGGCATCTCAGCATCCCCGTCGGCCGCCACTTCATCATCATCAATGCTCAGGCCCAACTTCAGCATCCTGTGAATCCTGGTGCCAAACGTGTTCGGGTCGTCGAGGCTGAACCCGGATGTGAGCAGCGCGGTCTCGAAGAGGAGGAGGACGAGATCCTTCACAGACTTGTCGTTCTTATCCGCGTCGGCCCTCTTCCTCAGCTCCTCCATTATCGGGTTCTCGGGATTGATCTCCATCGTCTTCTTGCTGGACATGTAGCTCGACATGCTCGAATCCCTCAGTGCCTGCGCTTTCATTATGCGCTCCATGTTCGCAGTCCACCCATACTCGCCGGTGACCAAACAGCAAGGCGAGTCGACGACTCGGTCGGACACCACAACCTTCTCTACCTTGTCGCCCAGCACGTCCTTAATCACCTTGCACAAGCCCTCAAACTTCTGCTTCAACGCTTCCTGCCTCTTCTTCTCGTCCTCAGACTCATCAATCTTCAGCCCCTCCTTCGTCGCAGACACCAGCTTCTTGCCCTCGAATTCCTTCAGCTGCCCAACGGCGTACTCGTCAATGGCATCGACCATGTAGAGGACCTCGATTCCTTTCCTCTTCAGCTTCTCGAGGAATGGGGAGTTCTCGACGGCCTTCTTGCTTTCTCCAGTGATGTAGTAGATGTCGTTCTGCCCCTCCTTCATTCTAGTGACGTAATCCTTGAGACTAGTGAGCTCGTCGCCGCTCTTGGTTGAGTGGTACCTCAGGAGTTCGGCAAACTTCGCCCTGTTTTGCGTGTCCTCGTGGATGCCGAGCTTAAGGTTCTTGGAGAACGACTCATAGAACTTGTTGTAGTCCTCCTTGTTCTCGGCGATCTCGAAGAAGAGCTCGATGCATTTCTTGACGAGGTTCTTCCGGATGACCTTGAGGATCTTGTTCTGCTGGAGGGTTTCGCGGGAGATGTTGAGGGGGAGGTCCTCGGAATCGACGATGCCTTTTACGAAACTCAGGTATTCAGGAATGAGTTCTTCGCAGTTGTCCATAATGAAGACGCGGCGAACATAGAGCTTGATGTTGTTGGGTTTCTTCTTCGTGTCGAAGAGATCGAATGGAGCTCTCTTCGGGACGAAGAGGACGGCCTTGAATTCAAGCTGGCCCTCCACGGAGAAGTGCTTGACGGCAAGGTGTTCTTCCCAGTCATTTGTGAGGCTCTTGTAGAAAGCTGCATACTCCTCCTTGGTTATCTCCTCAGGTTTCCTCATCCAGATTGGTTTTTGTTTGTTGACTAGAGACCATTCGTGAGAAACCTCCTTGATTTTCTTCTTTTTCTTTTCCTTCTCTTCCTTCTCTTCATCAACATCCTCTACCTTGCCTTCCTCGGCATCCTTCTTTTCATCCTCATCCTCATCATCAGAAATTTCCTTCTCGGTGGTCTTCTCGGTCCATAGGGAGATGGGGTAGCTGATGAATTCAGAGTGCTTCTTGACCAAGTCTTTCAGGCGACGCTCCTCAAGATACTCCAACTGTAACCAACCAAAGTTTGTAAAATAATTAAAGCTACCTGGAAACTTTCAATAACATGCTTGAAAACAAAGTATGCTTAACAGAATGAAGGTAATCTCAACAGGAAAAAAAAACTTGCAATGCATAGATTAGCACCGACACTAGAGCAGATTTTCATGGCAGCTTACCGCCTACAGTAGGAGATGATTATTGGTCATAGCTTAAGGTACAGTGATCCAAAAGAAAATACACACTTTTGGATGGAAGCACATACAAGGCATGACTTTTACGCACAAACTTACGACTTAAACTTGAACAAAGTGAGAAAATTTAATAAGAATACCTTGTTCAAAAATACATGGGTATTTAATTCAATTATCGAAAGACTTGTGATTAAAATTACATTGGGGTATTCGTATATAATTAGATAAGAGAGCCATAAATTCAACTTGAAAGCTAAAACAGTTTAATCAACATTAGATGTTTTGCGCTCAGGATGATGCTCAAGGAACAAGAGAGAGCTCTAAAATGTTCAAGAAAAAGTGAATTGAAAGAATGATAAAATGAAAATCAAACATAATATGGAATGATACAGGCATACTAAAATTATGGGAATTATAGCTGTTTGAAGCACAAACTAAAATGGAGAGAAGGGGATGAAGAATGATGTTATAAGGGCACTAGCTATTCACAACTAAATTATACGCGAAGCTCAAATACTTATATATGCACAACGACATAACTAAATTATACTTCAAGCCCAAATATTTATATTAGTACACCGACATGCTATTGGAACAAACTAAATTATTTTCAAGAAATTGCATTGAAGGATCCCAAATCTTAATTTTTAAACCCAAATATCTGCGAATCAAAAAGCCCTTCAACTCAAAAAAAAGACCAAAATGTATGCGTCGTATGATGGAAGAGCTTGTTCATCTTAGCTCAAAAGAATTTTGAATCATCTCGTAAATAAGAGGGAAATGTAATCAACTCAAAACATCTAATAAATAAGAGAGAAATGTAATCCAAACATCATCCGAATGATCATAAAAATTATCTCAAGCGGACGAGAGAATGGATATGGATCAGAACAATCCTTATTTTGCAAACAAAGAAATTGCCTCAAAACATAGATTGTGTTTGGGACAGAGTGAGTTTGCTCCATTGTTATACCAATTAAAGATTATACACTGATTCAAACAGAAAATTTTAAATAAATATTGAATTATGGGGATATGCTACTATAAAGGGCTCAGGTTATCACATTGCTCTAGTAACAAAGTTGGTCAGATCCAAGGAGTGAAGGCGGCTTAAATTCCATTTTTAGCATTGGTATGATAGCTATGTTTGTGTTGGATTGATTTCAACATGAAAACAAAGGCTAGAACGGTTTCTTTAGATGTAGGCAATGATTAAACGTCGAATTCTATGTGATAAAGCAGATCATGAGAAAGAAATAAAACAGAGGTTAATAAAAATGCGAAAAATAACAAAATTTATGGATATTATAAGATCAGCTTAGCCCCAGTAATTAAAAGAGGCAAAAGAGAATGGAGAAAAATAAACTGGTTTAATACCAGCAAGTCTGTGGAACAGGGACTTTGGAAGGTTCAGGCTGCTGTGGGACAGGAATATAATGATATTTATAGTGGGCGTCCCATTAAATGACTGCCCTTGATAAGCTCTGGATGGAGAGATTAGCTCTGGATGGAGAGAATAGCTCTGGATGGGGAGAACCCGCAACAGAAACAGCTTGGGAACCCACAGCAGGAGGATCTCTGCACAACAATGACCGGCGGAGAGAACTAAAAGATAGATGGGACAAAGTGATTGGCGGCAGAAAGAAAAGGCGGGCAGCAGCGAGAACCAGGAGGGCAGTCACAGGCAATCGGGCTGGGGTGCAGGTAGTGGATTTAGGTAGAGTTCTGGTGTTTAATTGATCATTTTAAGCGAGGAAATAGCCCCATATTGGTATGCTCATGAGTGACACCACTCAAAATGAATTACCAAAACAAACAATAAGTAACATGAGGATTAAAATGTCAACAAATTTTTTATGTTCATTTTCTTGAAAATAAACCAAGTGGATATTAAATGAAGAATATAATCTAGCTTCTGAACTTACTCATAAAATCAATTTAGAAGATTGGGTATGATAATAAAAAGAAAATAGTGAATATTTTAGATCCAACACAGAGACCCTAACTATTGAGAGTCAACCAAAGAAATTAGTTACTAAAGCTAGAATTCAATTAAGGCTCAGTTTGGAGCGGCATTTTTGATCCGGTGAGTTTGGAGAAAAACACCACCGCCATAGAATACATGTTTGGCATGACAACAGTTATGACCGCCGCCAAGAAAAGATTACTAGTTTTGAACATAAAAGTGGATGAAATTTCTTAGGTGAGGTCGGGCGTTCACGAATGAAGGTTCATAACAACCAAGTCAAATGAGCCTAAGACATCGTCATTGAATAATAATGATAATTACTGTAACAGAATGAAAACTAAAACAGCACAACTGCTACTGTGATTGGAACGGTAAGAAACATTACAAATCTGTGATAATATTAGGATCAGTGATGTGCTCTTTACATAATCCATAATCCCAATCACTTCTTATTACAGAAGATTACAAATCAGGCAAGGGGAGTATAAGTGTTCATTCGGGTACAGACAATTGAACGATTAGATTCGAATAAAGTTGGATGTAAGAAAATAACGTGAAAATTTCAATGAATTCCATCTCAAATCATTCTAGCTATATACAATAACAATCTAATTAATGAGAATTAGTTTTTCTTAGTGTTATTCGACTGATTTTTCCATATGAACTGAAAATTACAACAAAAATAAGGTATAAGCAAACTAGTTACCTGATCCTCCTTGAGGAAGAGAACGATCTTGGTTCCCCTGCCAAGATTTTCACCCGACGAATCCCTTGTCACAGTGAAAGACCCTCCAGCCTGTGATTCCCACACATACTGCTCGTCATCGTTATGTTTGGTTGTCACTATGACTCTCTCCGCAACTAGATAAGCCGAGTAAAACCCAACACCGAACTGACCGATCATACTGACATCGGCCCCTGCAGCAATGGCCTCCATGAACTCCTTGGTGCCGGACCTAGCGATGGTACCGAGATTGTTGACGAGATCGGATTTGGTCATCCCGATCCCACTGTCGATGATGGTCAGCGTGTTGGTCGATTTGTCCGGCACGATGTGGATGAAGAGCTCCGGCTGGCTTTCAAGTTTACTCTTATCCGTCAAACTTTCGAACCGGATCTTGTCCAGAGCCTGTGAGAAACAATTCCAAAAGTAAACCAGATGCACGAAACAGGGAAAAGGGGGGAAGAATTTCATTCGTTTTAGAGATCGAAAAAGATACTCACATCGGAAGCGTTGCTGATGAGCTCGCGGAGGAAGATCTCCTTGTTGGAGTAGAATGTGTTGATGATCAGACTGAGAAGTTGGTTGATCTCCGCCTGGAAGGCGAAGGTCTCTGTGTCGGAGGCCATCTCTGGTGCAAGAAGGACGAAGGCTGCGAAGAAATGGAGAGCGGCGAAGCGGGGAAAACCTAGGGTTTGCTCCGTTTCATGGGCAGTGGGCTATTAATAGGGCAGAGGCGAGGGATTCTAGAACTTTCGCCCGTGGAAAAATCGAGAAGAACTGGCCGTCGATATGTGATTCCTGATCCGGTCAATGGTCCATAATTAACCGCTGTTAAATTTTATGAATAATGAAATTTTAACTTAGATCTAATTTTCTGGTTTCTCAAATCATTGGACTCAAATTTATTCATTTATTACCTTAAGCTAATTAAATAAAATTAAGTTAGTTACACACTTTAGGCTACCTTTGGCGCGGCGTTTTGCCCCACTATGAGTTTGGACAAAAATGCTATCGTCATAGAATGTATGTTTGGCATGATAACGGTTATGACTGGATCCAAGAAAAAAACTAGTTTTGAACATAAAAGTGAATAAAGTTTCTTATTTGAGATTTGGAGTTCACAAACGACGGTTTATAACAACCGTGTTCACGATTGCTGCCTTTGTGTCAAACGAAGCCTTAGACGTTAGTACTATTTATTTAAAAATCGTGTTAGGTATGTTTGATGGGGTTCGCCCAAAATTTATCTGAGTCAGACCAGCATTTCGAGATCGCAACCCCGAGTGAATCGCTCGAGGGGTTCGCCTCTCCCGAGCATCCCTACACACACGGGCCTGCGCACGCAAGTCTAAATGCACTCACGCTGGCAATGCGCCGCGCGCGTGCCCGCGTGCCCATTTGACCCGCGTACCCGTGTGGGGTGTCGCACACGGTCGTGCAGTGCGCGCCCCCACGCGTGCCAAATGGGTGACCGAAATCGTGCATTCATATTTGCCCCGTTCAGAATTCAGAAGGGCGCAATTACCAGTGCGCCCCCAGAAGAACTATAAAAGGCGCTCAGACATTCATTTTCAAGGACATTAAAACGGGAGGAGAGAACAGAGTTCTGAGGTTTTCGACGAATACTCGATTCCCTGTTGGCTTCCCTGCTCAACAATCTCTCTGCTCACAGCGGAGACCGCTTACAACAGAGCCCGCTACACCGAAGGCTGCTACAGAGACTGTTATGGAGACCGCTCCTCCAAGCGCTGCTAAAACTTTATTTTTTTTCTCAAGATACTTGTAGAATGAGCGGTGGTATATTACTCTCCTGAAAACTCTAACCCTTGTAACCTCTTGCACTTAATGGATTTTGTCTGGGCATCCCGCCCCATGGTTTTTTCTTTCCGATTTTTCACGTAAAACGTCTTGTTGTCGGTTATCTATTTGATTGTTTGTGTGTTTGACTCGCTCTCGAGCTAAGACGGTATGATTTGTCCGATAAGTGAGAGCGCTAAGTAACGTGCAACGATGCCAAATTTTGTTGCTATAGCATTTGTGAGTATAAGCAATTCATATTTATATAAAAATGAGTGACTAAGCACGGGGATCCCCCCATGCGGGCAACGACATTATCTCGACTGCCACAATGCCCCGACGTGACGACAATTTCTCCACTCGCTATCCTCAGAACGCACGATTGCAATCTCAATGGCATCGCGAGGAGGGAGAGGTTTTTATTTAATGGGAAAAATTATAAGATGAGAAGATAATCGAATGGAAGATTAGAATTACTTTGATGCATCACTCCATTATACTATTACAAAAATAATTGAATATATTTATATAATAGTATAGATATATAATAATATAGATTGTGCAAAAAAAGGCTTAATTTTTCTGGTATTTTGTTGGCTTGTATGATTTTTTTTTTCAATACATATAATTACATTATTTCTCATTTATACATGATTTACATTTCACGATCGTGATAAAAGATAATTGATGAGGCAATTGATGAGAAAATCTCGTTATTTTATGATATAAATACAAATTTATTTAATACTGTATTTTTGTTAAGCAATTAAAGAGTTACCTATTATATTTAAAAATATTATTAATAAGGGAAGTCAATATTACATCATCAAACTCATGAGAGCCACTCCATAATTTGTATTGTTTTAACTAATTATCATTTATAATTTTATATTAAATAAAATACAGTAAAATAAATACTGAAATAAAATAATATAATATGAGAGAGAAAATGTAAAATGTATGGGATAAAGTAATAAATAAAATAAAGAAAACAAATTTGACAAATATAAAATGAGAGAAAAATAATATATCACATAATAAAAATTTACGAGGCTATAAGTATTCTTGATTCAAATAGTGGGCATTGGAAATTTCTAAGCCAATCATAGCACTGAGATTAACAAGGCCTTCGTGTTTTTGAGTTGGACTTATGTCTGCAATTATTCGCCAGAAAATCTTTGAATTATTTCCTTCTCTTTTTTCTGTCTCATTCAAATAATTGGGTCGTCCGACAAGAGAGCTTGCGAGTGAGCTTGGAACGAGCTCACAAGCAGGCTAGTGAACTGGAATGCTAAGCTACGTCGGTCCACGTGGCTAGGAAGAAAACTCGCGGTCAAGTTTGAGGTCAACGGGCGATGTGAGCCGGAGAGCAAGGGTGAGCTAAATTTCTGAAGATTGGCGGGCTCCGAATGAACTCCACTCGTCTTTGATGACATCCCCTCTTATGATCAACGGTCAACCTTCTGTGGTCTGAGGGCTTATAGTTTGGAATGGGTCCCCCTCATCGAATACGGGTTGCACACCATCCATACCACCTAAATAAAAAAAACATATTAGTGGTGAAGAGTTTCAGCCAAAAATATGAAGTTGATTTCGACGAGATTTTTTCTCCAGGTATGAAGATGTAGTTTATTCGAGTTGTTCTTTGCCTTGATGTAAGGCTAGACCTAGAAGAAGTTGAGCAGATGGATGTTAAGACCACCTTTTTGCATGACAATCTTGATAAAGAATTGTCTATGGAGCAACCTGAGGTGTTCAAGGTCAAGGGGAAGGAGAGTCTGGTATGTTGCATGCATAAGAGCTTGTATGGTTTGAAGCAGACCTCGCAAAAGTGGTGCAAGAAGTTCGATGGTTTTATGAGGGAGGGCGATCGATTTCAGGAGGACCGCCCTTGATCACTACGTGTTTGTGAAGCGGTATACTCTAGATGATTTTATCATTTTACTCAAGTATGTAGACGACATGTTGATAATCAGGAGGAACACTGCACGTATTATTGAGCTAAAGCGGCAGTTGAGCTTCATATTTGATGTACAACCCTGTATTCGCCGAGTAGGCCCCCGGAACCCAAGGGGTATTTTAAGACACTATTTTTCAGCACGGCCCAGGGCAGGAAGAGAGGGGGGCGAGCGGTGGAGGCGGGAGCTTCCCGCTCTCCCAACCAGCTAGGGGGCGAGAGGAGGAGGGGCGGCCAACCCCCCTCTCGCCCCCACCCTAGCAAGGGTGAAAAGAGGCTAACTGATATTTGATCGTAAGTGTGAAAAGAGGCTAGCCATCTTTTGAACATGCTTTCAAGCACGTGTCTCTTGCCTTGATGATGAAAATCAACCTTCACCAACCTATTGTCTCCCACCAAACCATCATCCCCACCTACCACATTTATTGAGCTTCAAGAATTTGACTATATAAATAGCCATAATTGAGGATGGTGAGAGCATTCACTTATCTTCAAACACAGATAATGAAAGATTTTCTCTTAATAGTCATAATGGAGGATGGTGAGATCATTCACTTATCTCCAAACACAGGTATTGGAAGATTTTCTCTTGGGAGGTCTTTGTGCAATCGATCTTAGTTTAGGTGAGCTTTCAGATGTCATTCTGCGACATTGACGCAGAATACTTTGCTACACCGATTGTATCTAGAGCAGATTTGAGCAAGGATTCAAAGAGGCATATTGAAGAGGATTTGTGTAATTTGTCTCGTCCGTCACTGTTAGTAACTTGCAATTTTTTTGCTAGAAGAATTACTAACTCATCTGTATTATTGCTAAGTCACTAAATCTAACTCCACATACTTGTCCCAGCTTTTCTGGAATCCTCTGATCAAGATGCTCTATCTGAGGGGGAGGAACCAGATAATGCTGATGCTGATATTGATGATCGATGAGGATAATGAGTGAGACCACCCTGATCATATTGATGATCATGCATCCTTTGCTGAAAAGGTGGATGATCCTGACCAAAGGAACAACATTCATCCAGATCAGGCGATGCATGCAGCTGAAGTGCACATTATACCTCAAGTGGTCCCTCCTCCAAGTCCAAAAAGGCTCCCAGACCCAATTATTACTGATCAGCAAGCCTCAACCTCTACTTCCTCACAGTCCAATGAGAGCATTCTAAATGCTATTTAAATCATGTTAGAGACTCATCTAACATCTATGAAGAACTATGTAGACCAGTCAGTTTCAACAGTCAAAGCATATATAGATTAGTCCATCCTCAATGTTAAAACTGAAGTAATGGCTGAGGTCAAGGAGATCAAGGAAGACACTGGAATCCTGAACAAACAAATGCCAAAATGGTTTGATCTGGCAGAAAAGACAGTGATCTCTCAGAATACTATTCTCAGATCAATGGACAAACACCTTGAACTCTCTGAACAGGATATGCCATATGTCAAAAATTATGTCAGCAAGACAAATGAAGTGATTGAAAAATCCTCAAATCATATCCAAGAATATGTATACTCCACTGCTCTGTAGTTGAATGGTGAGGCTGACAGAAACAAGGATGAGCTTAAGGCTGATATTGAGAGGAACAAGGAGGAGCTAAAATCTAATATGGAAAATATTTTCCAAAGAATTTCTGGCACAATAATTGCTGCTCAGCAGGAGATAAGTCAAAGAATATTTGAAGAAGCCAAAAAGGGGGAGGATAACAATGCTGTAACAAATTCTGAGCTAGCCCTCAAGGTTCTGCAAGGAACTAGGCTTGCCTTAAACCTTCCCTAAACATGAAGAGATTGCTCAAAATGTCAGACTGGCAAAAAGAAGAGAAAGAGAGCACATAATGCAAGTGGAAGAATTTATGGCAAAACAAAGAGATGAGCAGTCTAAGGATCCAGATTTTGAGTATTGGAGTGAAAACTCCAAAAGTATAATATTAAATGCCTGGCTAAGCCATGATCAAATCTGCAAAGATATTTATAAGGTATATCCATCTGAAGAGTGGATAAAGCACTTAGAAAGAAACACTAAAAAGAGAGAGGATATTCAAAGTCAATCTGGTAAGAAAGGACAACCCAAGAAGGATGCCTTCAAAGTATATTCCTAAGTCATTCCTATATTTCAAAAGACAAGAAAATAGGAGGAAGATAGCAGAAATAGAGGCAGCTAATGCTGAAAATGTGGTTGTTGCTGCAGACCAAGAGGCCTCAGTTAAAGGAAAAGAAGTTGCTGCGGACATTGCTGAGTGCTCAACTTCTTCTAAGAAAAGAAAAATTTAAATGAATGTATTTAAGTGTTATGAATTTCTAAATGTATATTGAACAATGTCTCATTTCTTTATCTGAAATGAAAATGAATGAATTGTTGAATTAATTACTTTATGTTGTAAGCTAATCTGAGCCATAGCTTAATTTTACTCTGTGTCACTGTTTAAATTAATCTGTGAAGCAATGAAATGATTATCTAATCATATTATTGGGTTCTCGCAGAGGCGGGCTGAGAAGTAACCGAAGGCGGAGGAGGTAGACTGCTCGCCGAAGGACCCCCTTGATCGCTCACAGGAGGCCGCGAGGACCCTTCCACAGAAAGCGTCTTGCCTGCCAACGCCGACAATGAGCCATGGTGGATCCGTACGAATCGACCAACTCGCACCCTCGGCTGAGCTCCCAGTGCGACTATTGGACTTGACCGCAAGGGAGGAACGGCCAGAGGCTCGCTAGGAATCCCAGAAGTTGACGGATCTACGAATAAAGAAAACGTCGTCATCATCGCAGAAAACAGAAACAGTGTGGCGATAATCTAGCCGGCGAGTATGAAATCTCTACCTCGCGAGGAAGCGAATTCCGGGCGCGACCGAGTCTGGGACCCTGAAAGGTACACCATAGGAGCAGAGTACTCAGGAGCTCGGTGCTCGACATCATCTGCGAGGCCCAACTCGCTGAGTAACCATTCGGTACTCGCGGGAACCCCCTGTTGGTCGGCGGGAGGATGGCGACGTTCTCCGTCGGAGCGGGTTGCGGCTTCTTCTACTTCTTTCCAAGCTTCTTCTTCTTCTTAGGAGCGAGGATCTCCTCGACGTCGTCGCCCTCACGAGCACGCTTGCGAGTAGGAGTCCCCAGCAAACTCTCCAACGCAGCGACATCCGCCATAAATTGTTCCTCGGCAGCGAGCGACATCTTGTGCTAGTTGAGACAGAGCGTCCAATAAAAGAGCCCCCCTTATATATAGAGTCCCAGAGCCAGCCAGGCTGATGCCGAGTAGGACCAATACTCGTCAGGAGAAACTCGCAGAATAAGGGTTGGATGTTTCTTTCTAAAATTGCAGACAAACATCAGCAACGACAAATGATATTGCCACTGCAAGATGTCATGATAAAATTAGTGCAACTAAACCAACATATGATTAGACATTTATAAATACTAGTTGTGTGATAAAGAGAAATAAATAGTATTCATGTATGCCGATGCAAGAACAAAGAGAAACATGGATGCAGGAAGATGATGAATTCAACATTTCCAAAAACAAAATAACCAAATTCGATTATCCCATTAAAAAAATGAAAATGAAATTATAGATACCAAACGAACATTAACAAAAACAAATGATCTTGTTGCTACAATATATTATTGATGGGGTTTCCCAAAAGCGGTTCGGACGAATTAGAGTTTTCATCGTGTCTTTAACCGGCTCGCTGACACAATTTCAGCAGAATTATTCTCGCGTGATCTCGAGTCCGTTTAGCCTGCCAAACGAGCGTCGGTGCGCAACCGCGGGAGGCACGCGCAAGCCGCCTCCACGACGCACGCACACGCCCAATGCACGCCTACACTCACAACATGGCCACACAAGCTCAGCACACATGCGCTCAACGCGAGCACATGAAGCACGCTTGCACGCACCCAGCCCGCTAGCGCAACGCGCGCTCCTCGCGCTCTTCGTGTGCGCCGGCAGCGCGCCGCCGGTCGTCGCCGCCTCCACCGCCACCGACGAACCTTCACGGGCCGCCCAAGGGAGCATGCCCGCCATTTTCCGAAAATTGGTGACCCTGGTGACCGGGATCACCATACCTCATTTGTCGGCTCAAACTTCAAGACAAATAACCAAGAAGAGAGAAAAGAGCAATGAAGGTTTTCCGACGAAGACTTGGAGCTCTGAAGGTTTTCTGACGAAGACTTGAAGTTCCATTACTCTGTGGCTCGAGTGCTCGCTTTGCTCATGTGTTCACTCCGCTCGCACCCTCGCCCTCTTGCTCAAGCGTGGACTTAGCTTTCCACAGTGCCTTCTCCAGTGCCTTCTCAAACGTGGACTTAGCTTTCCACAATGCCTTCTCTAGTGTCTCCTCAAGATTGGACTTATCTTTCCACATTGTCTTCTCCAGTGCCTTCTCAAGTGTGAACTTAGCTCTCCATAGTGCCTACTTCAACACCTTCTCCAATGACTGCTCCAGAGCCTACTCTCAAAGCCGCTTCTGCTAGCGCCAAGAAAGATTTTATTTCCTTTTCACCTTCAGATACTTGTAATCAGAGCGGTGACCTGTCACCCTCTCGAATATTCTAACACTTATAACCTCAAGCAAACTAGCGGATGTGGTTGGCACCGAACCGACCCCTTGGTTTTTTCCCTTTTCGGGTTTTTTCACGTAAAAAATCTTGATGTCTCTGCTGTTGATTCTCTTTTAACTGTTTGCACGCTTGTCTCACTCTCGAGCTAAGGCGGTTCGATTCTCCGGACCGGGAGAGCGTTAAGCCACCCCCAATAATTGGGTGCCATCTGTGGGAAGGTGTTCCCTAAAGCTTTGAAGAATTTTAAAGACATTAATTATTCCGCTCAAGCACTCATGACTAACAACAATGACAAGAAGGAGTACTCGCACAGCAAACGGGGTAACTCACAAGGAGGGGCGAGCAAAGAGATCGGCATATAATGTGTATATGGGAGAAGTCTGAGCCCCTTGGAATAGAGAGCAAAAAGTCGAGTCCATGCAGTATTAACAGTCTCATCACGACGAATGATGGGCAGACATTCATCAGATAGACTATTCGCAAGTCATGTTCGAACAAGAGCATCACTGACACCCAGTCATCAAAGGTAGCAGAACCTCTTGGATGAGGTTCATTAGTGAGGTGATGACGTTTGCACTGAGATCTTAACATAAATGTGAAGGAGACAATCCAGTCTGGATAGTTTGGTCATGTCAGCTTTGAGGTGGTACCTAGATTTCTTGAAGCAGTGGAGGCTGGGGAGGGGGGGGGGGGGGGGGGGGGGGGGGGGGCAGAACAGGTGGAGCGATCAGGGTAGTAGAAAAAGAGTTATCTGGAGTACCCATAGAGAGAAAGGAGGGCGTGTGGTAAGGGAGAGGAGACCGCTCAAGTTGCAGAGATCGCTAGAGAGCAGGCTGACAGTCAGAGAGAGGAGACTGTGCAAGCTGCAAAGATCGGAAGAGAGATCGGCGAAGAAGGTTGAGACCGCTCAGGATGCCAAGAAAATAGGAAGAGGAGAGCAGGCAGTTAGGAAATCAAAATACGCTTAAGAGGAGAACCGGGTGACGAAACAGAGAGTTCACAACCGAAGGATTGGTGTTCCCTCTGATTCCATGTGAGAACTTGGTAATATCTTAAAAGAAATTAACAAAGACATGTGACAATTGAAAATAACTAAATATTTTATTTCTAAAAAATCTGAATATTACAAAGGTATAACCTCTTTTATATAGAATGGAGGAGGTGAGAGAGATTATAAATTGGAGACGTGAAACTAATATTATACAAAGCTATACGTGCAGTCACAGATATCCTGACAACAGAAGTTGTGCGGTTAGACAAGCTAACAAAGTAGACCGCAAGGTGCGGTCACATGATTAGACCGCGCGATCACATTCCGCCGATCTTCATCACACAAAAGGCAGTCAGTCAAAAGCTAAACGATCAGACCGCAAGGTGCGGTCACAGACAGAGACCGCGCGATCACATTCATTTTCTAATACCCCCTTCAGGCTTATTCTGGATTGGCTGATCAGAAGCTCGCGTTTTGCAGAAATTTCCCAAGGAGCCCTAGATGAACGAACTGTTTGATTTCTACGTTTAGTCGTGTATAATTTTCTGTGCTTTGCCCGGGACCTCGCTGACAGTCGCGGTACTTAAATTGGTCCCCTGAGTTCGGGGTGAGATCCCACGGCCTCTAAAGAGAGACGTGATAACATATGACGAGTACAATTCTCTGTGTTATGCCCGGGATTATTTCGGCTCCGTTTCGCCTCCATTATGCCTCTGTTTTGCCTCTGTTTCGCAAGCAGAGGAGTGTCAAACATGGGCTCCATTTCGGATATGTTTTTGAAAACTATTGGTAGCAATTATGAAAGCATATTAATTTTTTCAAAACAATATTTTAGGCTAAAACACCGGCACAAGCTCCATTTCGGCTCCGTTTCGACTCAGTTTCGGCTCCGTTTCGGCTTCGTTACGCCTCCGCTTCGCCTCCGTTACACCTCCGTTTCACCTCCGTTCGCCTCCGTTACGCATCCGTTTCGACACCAGTTCAACTCCGTTTCGCTTCCGTTTCGACACCGGTTCAGCTCCGGTTCGCCTCCGTTTCGACTCCGGTTCGCCTTCATTTTGGCTCCGGTCTCGATATTCAACAGCTTGAATCTGTGCGGAATGAGGTGCGCTGGAACTTGCGCAATTAGTAGGGAGTTGTGGCGAAAGGGTCGTCGTGGATACACGATCCATTGCCCGCTGCGCATGTACTCCTCTTCAATCATATTGCACACTTCCTCGTGGGTAATCCTTTTGTCAGGCTATTCGACGTCTCCCCCGGGAGGGGATTGTGATGCGCACATTCAGGTATCCCACTGGGCGGCGCTGGGGGCGCAGAGCTAACGACGTCGAGTAACTTATCCGCTGCAGGATTTTCGAAGCGAGCGACTCTTTGAGGCAAAGTGTGATTTGAAAACAAAGGTGGTCGATCGCCTGGAGCCAACAACGAAATTTTTGTCATAGTTAAAATAATATTTTAAATGCAGCTCATAGTTAAGTGTGATAGAGATTTTGACAATTTGGCTTTGATGTTAGTGAGGTGGAGGCATACAAAAGAAGCGTGCATGCACTACAAGAAAACAGTCTTTTGGTCATCGCAATTTGCCCTAGCAAAAAGTCTAAAACCGTGGTTAAAAATCTTTTGTCAAGGTCTAGCCACGGTAAGAGAGCATGACTAAAGGTCGTGTGGAGAAAAAATTTTAGCCCCGAACTGGCCGCGACAAAAAGTATTTGCTAGGGTAGAAAGAAAGTGTTGATATAAGAAATGAAACTTGTTACCAATTACATAAAGCAGAATCACACTTGCACAAATTTAAATTCCATGGAAAGAGGAGATAACAATCATGGATCAACGCATCACGACGCCTTGCATTGGAGGCAGCTAAATCGTCCCGACTCTTTGCATTTTCTCCATGTTTACACACCATCCTGCAAAATTACAGCCCGCGTTCAGTTAAAATCCATCCCGCTGTTGAGAGAATTTTAATAAAATTTGTTTTGTTTGTTGGAGTTAAGAAAGAGAGATTCTACAAAACTTCCCTTGATCAAAATCCTGTCAAGCATGTGATTTAACATGCTTTTAGATTTGTTTAGGCTACTGTTTAATGTCAAAATAAAGAAAAAAAGTTGCAATAAATGTAAACTACATGGACATGTGAAGCACTTTCTAACAACAGTAATTGAAAAGAGTGTCTATCAATGGAACATGTTTAACAAAACTATATAAATTCTCTTACTTGAAAAATGAGTTGAAAATGATTATATCAGCATGTCATAATAAAGTGATCTGACCAATGTGTCATAATTAAATGAAATCACTTACAACAACAACAACACTCAAGCCTTTATCCCAATATAGTGGGGTCGGCTATTCCATATTCATAAGGGTGACTGTCTACCTAACACAACCCTCATCATTTTTCATTCGGGCTTGGGACCGGCATAGGCTGGTTTAGGGTTTTAACTCAATAAATTCATCCGGCAAAGTTTTGATCTTCAAGATGCATTTGTGGCTCCCTAATTTCTCTTGAACGGGTAAAGTTACAAAATTGAAGTATATATACTTTATAATTCATGCAGTTCCTATTTGTGTTGCGGACAAAATGGGGGCAAGGAGCACATGTTGTAATATATAATTGTATGCTAATATATAAAGCCCGTGGAAGCCCTAATCGAAAATAAGAGAGCATTTTACGCAACTGCACTAAATTGAATATAAATAGGTTTATAAAGTTGATTGCGAATTTTGAGTAACTGGCCAAGCTGCTAAAGCAGCTAAAAAGTAGCAAAGGATCTCCATTTCTTCTCAATATAGATAACATAGAGAACAACTATAATAATATTATCTCTTATAAATCATGCTGCATCATTGCATTATGAAATAAATTTCATCATATCTAATGGTCGAAATTATCCCTTCGCTCTTTGAACATCTATGATAATCATCTCTGAATTGTGTAATTATTTATAACAAAAGAATATTGATTCTGTTAATCATTCAAGAATAATATTTAGTATGAACTCCTTGTATGAACATCTGTCAATGAGGATAATAATAACTGATGAAAGAATATTGATTCTGTTAATCATTCAAGAAGAATGAACTCAAGTGATTCGCACTCAAAAGTTTTAACCCATAATTCCATGCAAATAAACAATAAATGAAAAGAACATAATATGAGCTCTCACCTCTTTTAACTCCTTCAAATTAGATGATGCATCCAGATGTGCCCTCTTCAACTCCCCCTAACAGGTTTATTGAGAGGAAGATATCAAATAAGAACATGCAGAAGCCAAATAATATGAAATAAAAAAATTAAGCCCGAGTATGAGTAAACCTCTGCAACTACAAGAGCACGTTCTGTTTTCTGAATTGTTTGCTTCTGCTCAACATTCACTTTCTCAAGATGGGAGGATGGGCAGAGGGTCATTATTAGAATAACTATAATTTGTAATGTTAGCAGTACAATTAGCAAGCAAGCCAACGGGAAATCAAAAGTACGCGAATTTATAGGTGCAGTCTACAACGAATATTTAGTGACATGTTGACTAATAGTCTTTGCATTCCCAAATGCCTCAAGAGCAGGATTTGATTGCAAAAGGATGAATGAAGATATAACAATATGAGAACTTTTTGCAGCACAATGAAGACGAAACATTATGAAATCATTAACTTAATATCAACTATTGTGCCAACATCAACAAATAAATGCGTGGGCATCTGACCTCAACACTTTTTGCTTTATACTCCTCCCTTCAGCTACTACTTTCCCTCCCATGTAAGCAAGGTACCTCCTCATAAGCATCATCGTGCTTTCTGTTTTACCTGCACCGCTTTCACCACTAACACGAATAATTGAAACACCACATGTGTGCAATCTAAAGATGGGGAAGTCTTCGAAATAGATTCACAACAATCAATATGCTGCCAGTATAAGTTTACATTGAAAATTAGCTAGTCAAAAAGTAAGTATGATCTAAAAGTGATCATAAGCAGGCTACATTTGGGAATAATTGAAATACTACATGTCCATTCGATTCAACATAAGTCAATCTCAGAAAGTAGGCTAAATAATTTCTAACCTGTCTTAAACAATCGAATAATTGAAAGACTACATGTCCATACGATTCAACATAATAAGAATATACTTAGCCCCCTTTGCCGTGTGACCTTGAGGTCATGGGTTCGATTCCTGGAAGCAGCCTCTTGCAAAAATGTTGGGTTAGGTTTGCCAACATTTCACCCTTGTGGTGGGTCCCTTCCCCAGACCCTCAACGCGCGGGGATTCTTCAAGGTTGGAGGATGAGAAGTCTGCCCGCCATCTAAAAATAGCCGCATGGGTTTGTTCACCTGTATTTTTGTTATTATTTTCTTTGTTACTCACAATGATAAAAAGTATATATGTAGGAAAGGAAACACCTATGCTATCATTTCCTAAAAAAATCCTAAATCATTAACTATCCCTCAAATGTAAGGGAGATCATCTGAAAACACCCCAAGTATCAAGACTTAGGTTTTGAAAAAGTGCACTTCCATGGAAAAGCAATACAGAAGAATATTCAGTACCACTGAAATAAGAGGCAAGATAAGTTGTCGAGCATTTAATTTTTATCAGGAAAATAGTCGTATTGTAACATCCCTGGTCTGCAAATAGAATATAACATGGGTCCGGCTGAGACCCCACGACATATAATATCCACAAAGTCTAAAATGTTAATAATAGTTACAAGAAAACATACTAAAAGATCTCAGGGTAAACATAAACGGAAGCTAACTTAAAACCCAAAATAAAGGGGCCTGAATGTCCACATCCAATAGGAATACAATATTGAAAAGACGCGGCCTTAAGGCCTTACATGGCTTTCAAAAAGAGATATAAAACAACAAAAGGGAGAAGCGAAACAACAGCTCCTCCGCAGCTCTTGGGCTCCAGCCCACTACACACCGCTACGAGCTACGCCACCTGAAACCAATAACAAATGGGCGGCAAACGAAGGTCAGTATGGGGCTGACCAATACAACGTAACGACTCTTCCCCCGGCCATCATAGCAGACTCCGGGGCGAGTACATCACTCTCCTGCAAGTACGCACGCAAACCAAAATATGCAAGCAAGGAGTAGAGGACAAAGAGCCAGGGGACACGCTAAGCGTCACCTTTCAAACTACCAAGCACGTGTCATGAATACACCAGAAACACACGATCTAAGTCTCAATGCTAAGTATAACAGTACGAGTGTGACTCGGTGAATCGTAGCAACAGGAGGGACGAAACCTACAACTGTCCTATAGCATGGACAAAGGATTGGTTTGGGATAAACGACCTACAACTACCCCTTTTCGAGGCGGCATAGGGATGGTTAGGAGATACACAACCTATAACTGCCTTTTTGACGCGATAGAGGACTGGTTAGAAGACAACCTACAACTGCCCTTTTCAAAGTGACAGAGGACTGGTTTGGACGAATGCGACCAACAACTGCCATTTCGAAGTGGCAGAGGACTGATCTAGGGAAGCGCAATCTACGCAGGGATGGAGATCCACCCGTCCAACAAAAGTCCACAAAACGTCGTTCTACCGGGCCCAACACAGGCCCGCCTAGGAACGGGGCATTCATGAATAAAGCCCACAAATTCCTGCAATACTACGACGAATAGCACGGGATATTCCCGTTCGCGTACCTAGGGCTAATCGCAATGCACATCACAGAAACATCATCGATCCGGGCTTACCGTCACGGGTAGGTTTCAAACAACATGCCTAAATACAGATTCGCGCGTCGGATCACTAATGTACATTTATATCGGGGACGGACACACTCGACCCCGGGGTTCGCAATGAACCGAGGGAAACACACACTGCGTCCAATTGGAGGCGGGTGGCCCTCCTAAGCAAAGTAAAAGCTGAAAAACTACACTGGGGTCTCAATCCCATGCCCTGGCGGAGTCCCCGCTCTCCACTGCGCAGTGGGATAGAGACTCTACGTGCATCTCATACAAACATACATCGGGGTCGCAATCCCACACCATGGCGGAGTCCCCGTCCTAAACCGAAACGGTGTGAGGGGACTCTCATTGCACATAAATCATCACAAGCATACAAAAATACCAAATTACGGTCCTAAGACCGGGGAAAGGAATCGTTACCCATAAAGTGAGTCCCGAGGGCATTAGATTTGCACGAATGCAATAAAGCAACTGTATTGGCTCCCTCTTTACGGATCCAGACACCCTTAGACGATTTAAGCTCTGATTCGTGCTTCCACAATAGATCTTGGCAAGGTATCCTCTCGGGTCAACTTCTCCACTACTTGATCAATCAACCACAACCACAAAATTTACTCAGGGAGCGGATCCTTCACAACAAGGGAGGCCGGCCAAGGAACTCATCACATAGAAGAGGGTCGACATCTCTTGCAGAAATCGACAACACCCTAGCAGGGATCTCGGCAGAGGGGTCAGCTACTCCAAGAGGAAGGAAAGAAACCTCCAACAAGCTCGACAAGAGGAACCCCGATGGAGCTCCCGCACTACAACATTTTTGGTCTTTAGCAACACTTACTCTGCAACATTTATAAAAATGTTGTCTAAACCTTAAATAGAGAACAGTTTGTAAGTGTTGCAATACGTTAGCATCTTTAGACAACAATTTCTATGCAACATTCAATAAATGTTCTTTAATCCATCATAGGAAACATTTTTGAAATGTTGCACTTGACAATTCACTTTAGACAACAATTATGATATGTTGCATTTAAAAAAAAATAATTTGCAACACGTTAAAGATGTTGCCTAACCCTTTTCAACTCAATCATAACTATTATTCGCACACCTAAACTATTATTTAAAAATTAAATTTATAAAACTCAACTCAAACCCTCCGCACTTTCCCTACGACACTTTCCCGATACCCTTCGTCTTCCTCTTGTGCGCGACTTCTTTTCCATTCCTCACATCGGCCTTTCGCGACCTGCAGATCCTCCTTGCGGGCGTCTGTCTGCCTCTCTTTCCTGATAGAGGGAAGTATCACCCCTCTTCCTGTTCGCGTGTGGAGTGATGCAAGCCCTTTGTGTGGAGTGTTTCAAGCCCTTCGGTGGAGTATCCTGAGCAAGCCCGGCTAGCGACCCGCTGGAGCATCTTGATCACTGGACGCATCTTCCTCCCGTCGTCGAGCGCTGGATGCGTCATCCTCCTCTCAAGCCCTAGTCGCATCTTCCTCCTCTCGAGCCCTAGTCTTTGCTGGACACAACTTCTTCCTCGAGAGCCCTGGCGGCATTGTCTTCCGTGTGAGCCCTAGCCACTGATTCTTCCTCGCTAGTCCTAGACGCATCTTGATGAAGGTAATTCTTCCTCGCTAGTCCTAGACGCAGATTCTTCCTGCACTCAACACCTTGCACAAATGTGTGATCATTAAGTATTTTAGGGTTTTTTAATTAGCCAGGCTATTAATTTAGGGATTTATGCATTTTTAAATTTATTATATGCATCTTCTTATGGACAAGTTGTCTTCGTTGGTTTCCTATATTATGAAATGTGTTTGCTGCCCATTACACAAATGTGTGATCCTGTGCAAAGTTGATTCAGTTGTGCACACACAAGGTGTTTGATAGATTGCTTGTGTGTGCGCTAATTGTTTTTGAAGGAGGGATGTGGTTTAGGGGGCTTATCTCTCTCTCTCTCTCTCTCTTCATTTGATTTAGGAATTCCTACTATTCTATGTCCAAGAATGACAATTAAAAAAGACATTGTAATTATTGATGAAGAAAAATGGCTTTGATATTAATATCTTTCTTAGGAAGGGAGGCTTGAACCACTCACATTCTCATGTTTTAGCCAAAATAACACTTAGCAAACCAAGTTGTTTACTGGTGTTTGGTATATCTTGACACATCAAACTATTTCATTGGCTCTATTGGAAAAATATAATTCTTCCATACATTCAGTTGATACTTCAGTATATTTTCATTAAATTATCCTAACTAAACTTAAATGTTAACCCTATGTCGTGATTTCCACTTTGGGACCTTTTGTCATGTTTTATTTTATTTCGATTCTCTGGATGAAATTTTGTTCACATTTGTGAACATCCATTATAGGGATTTGATTTTTGTTGTAGCTAGTTTTGTATATGCACTAAGTGTTTTGCTTTTTTTACTTTTAAGGTTTTACCTCTTCATCTTCTTCAAGTGCAGTGAATGTATTTTTCGTTCAGATATTAAGCATTACCATGTATTTTTTTGGACTACGTGAAGTCTAGTATAAATTAGAGTTTGGTTTCAAATTATGCAAGGCTTTGTTTATTTTTCTTGATGTTTTTGGATAAATTTTGCAAATAATCCTCTTTTGATGGAGTGCTTTTTAAAAAAAATAAAAAGCAATTTATTGGCAACGTTTGAAATATGAAACCGCCGCAAAATATTATGTGTCATTTGTTGTAGGATTATTAAACATTCATTATTACTTTTAACATCACTTTGTTTCAATCAGGGGAGTGGAATTGATCTTGAGAGCAGAAGATTCGAAGGACTGGTATCTCATTCCTTTCTAGGCATGAAATTCTTCTTTGGAGAGACATTGGAGAAAATGTGGAGTCAACATCAAAAGAAGTTGTTGGGCAACTTTTCATAATGAATGTTATGGGTCCTTTGTTAGATCCTAAGCATGTTGATGGAGGGGTATGCAGTTTTTTTTGAAAAATCCCTTTTTTATTTACTTAACATTTCCTTTGACTTTTGTATGGATGAACTTTTTCATTCTTTACTACATTATGCTCTTAGTCATCTCTCGTTGGGTAAAATCAGAAATTGAAGTGCTATAATGTGCATAAGTAAATAATGACATAAAACCTAGAGATTGTTAGTAGTAACTTGGAGTAATTTGTCATATGAATTTACTCAAGTGTCTTTCTAGCGTGGTGGCCGAACGAGACTTATTTGTCTGGTTTTACACTTGTAGCAATGCTTACAGGATACCACGACGCTTTTCTAGAAAAGCGCCGCAATCCTCTACCGCTACGCTCGCAATGACGACGCTTTAGCGGCATTTTTTAAAACGTCGCGGAAGCTTTCGCGACGCTTGAAAAGCATTGCCGAAAGCCAACAAAAGCGTGGTGGTAAACCTATTTTGTTGTAGTGCTAATTCAACATGGCTCTGTTGTAAGTTATACCTTATTTTCATTCTTTCTTTTTATCAATTTTGACTTCAGATTCAATATCAAGCGTTTGTAGCTAATGATTTTAATTAAAAGACCAATTTTTTCTCTCAACAATCTTCCTTAGATTCTTACATGGAAAGTAGCTTACAAAAGTAAGATTCTGATTCAGCATTCTGGTTCTTGGTGATTTTATTTAAGAATTTTTTACTAGTATACCATTATAAACCTTAACATTAGCTTTAATTTTAGACAATTTGTCATTTTGCGTGCAATTGTGGATGCCATTATTAATGTAGATGATACTAGCGGTGTTAATTGCATATCTACTTCTTCAAGTGACGAAGGATCTGAAATAGAGGCACCTTCAATGAATGCTATATTATTTGATTTGTACTCTGGTTGTGGGGCAATGTCCACTGGTTTATGTCATGGTGCTCAACTTGCGGGTTTGAGTCTTCACACTGTGAGCTACATTTTAAATTATACAAAATTTCGATATTTTGTGTTAATTTTAGTTGTGATGATTTTTGTTTGAATTACGTTGTTTGGTATCTTATGTATTTATTATTGAGGCATGGGCTGTAGATATTAATCCTTTTGCCTGTGAAAGCTTGCGGCTTAACCATCCTAAAATCAAGGTATGCATTAAGTATATATGGTTTATGATTTGTATTAAAGTTATTTCTTTGCTTTAACAATGTGAACCATTTTGTCATTCTGACCTTTCTTAGTTTGCTCCTATTTCAATGCTCTAATTTCGTCTAGAAGTTTGTTATACCCGGCCGTGCTAATTTTGGCGGGGAAGTTGAACGAGTCGTTGGAATGGTCGAAGATGCTTTGTTAGTTGTTGATGCTGGAGAGGGTCCACTCGCGCAGACGAAATTTGTTTTAGCAAAAGCTTTGAAGTATGGACTGCACCCTATTCTTCTTCTAAACAAAGTTGGCCGGCCATCTGTTTCTGAGGAGAAGTGCAATGAGGTCGAGAGCTTGGTATTTGATCTTTTTGCGAATCTTGGTGCTACAGGTACAATTGTGATTTGCATATTGCTGTCTACATAGGAACAACTGGATTTTCATGTTCTTTATGCTTCTGCCAAAGAGGGATGGGCTTCTTTGACATATACTAAAACTCCTGCTGATGATGCTCAAAATATGTCCCCTTTGCTGGATGCCATTGCACAACATGTCCCTTCTCCCTCAGCTAGTTTGGATGATCCTTTCTGGATGCTGGTCTCAATGATGGAGCGTGACTTTTATCTGGGCTGAATAGTAACTGGACGTATATTCTCAGGAGTAATACATGTTGGAGATAGGATACATGGGCTCCGTGGTACGTGTAATGGAGTTCAGCAAATTGAAGAAGACAAGGTGGTGAACATAGTCTTTTATCACTTGCTGTGAAAAACTTTATGTTCAAGTGTAATGCAAGCTTTTAACTTCTGATTCAGTTGTATGGTACAGCTTTCCACAGAATGGCCCATTCATGTACTCACAAAAAAGAAAGTCATTTCATTGATGGCATGTTGCTTTAGAAACTTGGTTTTTAAAGCCAATTTTTCGCACATTGAAATCACTTTAGCTCTATTATGCATTGGTCTTAAATCTGTGATACACTTCTTTCTTTACAGCATAATAAGTTTTCAATTTATCATGTACATTGAAACTTTGGTTAATACATCAAGAACAACCGCTTAAAATTAAGCACCTTTTGGTATATGGAGTAATAAGGGTTAAGTTCCAATGTATTACCCATTTGCTGAAGCTTTTCGTTGACGTGTGTCCAGTTACTGTGATTTAGGATGTCAGATCCCTTCCCCCGCTCCCGGGGCCAAGCGGACCTTATGCCCAGAACCGACGCATTGCGGTGACTTCCAACACACGGGTTGGGCTACACCACGCAACGTTGACCCTGCCGGCTACGATCATAGTGCGAGCAATAGCAAAAGTGAGTACAAGAGAGAGAGTACAAACTAAATGAAAGGAGTCCACAAATCACATTCCAGAATATATCAAAAGCTAATCAAGCGATACATATAACAGTCCGAGCATGAAAATGAGAGTACATAAATGAAAGGGCTTAAAGCCCGGTACATCATGGAACAAAACTCTCTCATCTCACATCCTCTCTACATGCGGAAGCTATCTCATCATCACACTTCACTAATACTCAAAAAGTAATCCACCTGATGTCTCGTGGCCGCTACCCGCTGCGTCGCTGGCTGCTCAGGTCCTGCCCTCGTCTCCTGCGGTGCGTGCGACAACTCCGTCTCCTCGGAATCCTAGATTGTTTTTTGGCCCCAATGCAAACCGTCAGTCAAAGAATGACCGAGCTCGCTAGGTCCCCTCCTCCTCCTGCGACTCCTAGGTACCGCGCGGGAGGAAGAAGCGGGGGACGAGAAAAGAACAAGCAAGTGACAGGGAAAGTAAACTAGTATATATGTACGCAAGTAAAAGAAAAGGGCTAATCTAAACATGTACAAGCAGGAGTATAAGCAGGAGTAAAGCATGAGTATAATAAAGGAGTGCAGTAATAAATGAACAACAAGTAGAGCAAGTAAAGTGAAGCAGTAAAAACGGTAGCGACAAGTAATCAATCTCGTACCCTAACTTATATGAATGCCCATACAAACTTATAAGTTAGGATTTCCAGGAATTATAACTCATCATATAAAAGAGCCCATACTAATTTATATGATGAGGATCTGCAAGTGCGTATGCTATGCTTATGCTATGAATGATTATGCATTGAACTCACCCACACGACTCTGTGCACACAGACCTTTGTAGTTCCCTCTGTTTGAAAGGAAGCCAACCTCTCGGGTACCAACCGTTGTGACACACGGTGGTAGCGGACCGGGCTGTCCACTCCTAGGCGGGTATACACTCTACCAGGCCTAGACCGCACGTACGCCTCGACGCTAAACAACCGCGGAGCTCTGCGTACTCTTTGCTGGAGTCCACCAGACTGTGAGCCAAGTGAGACGTGTCTTCGGGGAACTGTCGTCCCGACACGCAGCCAAGCTGGCCCCTTAGACCCCTACACACCCGCTAAGTCAACGTACCGCGGTCGGAGTGACGACCTGCCTAGTACCGAAGACCTGCCACATTTCTGAGAAAGTTACCGGGATAATCATCCCCTCGAGGTTCCCGCTCGTCTAACCGAGCACCACAATACTGCCACTCCCGCAACTGGGAGGGTTACATAAATCCAATCTTACCCTACTATGGCTACTCTTGCCTACTTTAAATGTTATTGCAGTTTAGGGTTAATCTTGGACTTCCCGAGGGTTACCCTGCAAGGGGCTCGCTACGGTACTAGGAACTACAGTGGGATGACACCCCAAAGTTCCCTTTCTCAAGACACTTAGTATTATTGGTCGTGTTTCCTTAATTATTTCTTAGGTTACTTCTTTGGTGATTTAAGGTAAGTCCTGGGCTTCCCGCGGTCCACCCGATGAAGGGTTCCCGGCGGTACTAGGGAACGCAATGGGCTCAACCCCCACCATCCTCCTCAAGACATTTACTTTAGTTGGTAGATAACAATTGGTTCACCCTTCCTCGTTTCCTATAGTTAAAACGATTTAGCTCATCTCCCGTCCCACCCAAATGGGTTGGACGTACCTCTATTCCTCCTACGTTGATTCCAGCACAACCGCACAACTAACCCTAGGATTGACCCTCCCTGAATCCTTGTGTGCTATAACTCAATTACTGATTGTATACAACTTTTAAACACTACTTAGTGGTCTGAATTATCTAAAACTCAAAATTCTGTTTTTACTATACGCAGACTACCAATTTGAACTAACCATCAACCCCATAAGTGAACCCTTCTAAAAACTCATCACCAAGGTCTCCAGTAATTATCCTAGGCTCCCACTGACCCTCGTAAGGTATATTCCAATTTCCATAATTTTCCATATTAAATTGGTATTTAATATAATTTTAAGTAGTTAAGGCCCTAAGTCACATTACACATGAACCACCCACAAAATGATTCTACATGCTTCATGAGAATTATCAGTAAGATAATATTCCATATCATGATGGTGCACTGAATATCATGGCCCTAGGGTGTCATTTGACCTACTGAATCATCATAATTATATAATTACCAAAATGCCACTATAATTAGGAAAAATAGTAATTACCTTCTGAAAATTCTACAAAAATTACCAAGTGTCCATATGGGGACCTATAGTCCCCTGCCAAATTATTGAGTCATTACCATGTGATTTGATATTTTAAACTGGTTAAACATCCAAAGGTGGCAATCATCAATTTCTACATGAAGTACAAGAAATACAAATCAACATGCTTCCAAACAATTATCATGGCCTCATCTTAACCTAAGACTACAGATAACCAAGTATCATCTCATTGCCCCATGATTTGATATTTTTAAAGGATTAAATACACAAGGGTTGAATAATCCGATTTCTTCATGAAGTACAGGAAATATAATTCAACATACTTCCAAACAATTATCATGAGTGTATACTGAATTCAAATGCATAACCCCAAAGGATGAAGGATCATAATTACTGTTTTGCCCTTGAATTAAATAATTGAAGTTAAGTACAAAATCACCAAATTAATTAAATAAATACCAAAAACTGCATTTAAAATTCCAAAAAAAATTCCCATAAGATATAGACATTGGTGTAATCATCATCTGAAAGTTTCATATAGTTACAAGGTGATTTGCTTATGTTTTTGCATAATTCATCAAAAGGGCATAAGTGGTAATATTCCTATGAGTACAATATTTCTCACTATAAGTGCACCAATTAAAATTTCAGAGGCCACATATCATCATAAGTAGACATACTACAGAGTTTGGGGACCTTAGGTATGGTTTTGCTATGCAACATAATTAAATCCCCAAAACCTAGGTTTTTCACAAAAATCACAAAGTGGATAAATTCTCAAGTAAAGGACACCCCAAATGATTCCAATGCTTTAGAGTATGAATATCAATGTCAGGCCAAAATCTCAGAATTTTGCAAGGACAAATGCCATTATTTATTAATTTATTTTAAAAAGGGGCATATGTGTAAATTCAACCAAGTAAGCATGAAAAGATCTTCAAGGGTCACAAGATTAAATCCAGTGGTCATTAACATATCAATTGACATCCTTGTTCAGTTTGGTAAGGAAAAGATAAACCTAAGTTCTTAATTTGGCATAAACCCTCTATTAAGCTATTTTTTCCATAAATTAAAATAAATACTAATTAAATAGTAAAAAATCCAAGATAATTATTCTAGTCCTAAAACACCATTCTCAGCCTAAGGTTGAAGATTGGTTGTCTAAAAATGTGTTTAGGTTCTAATTGCTTCATTAAGGCCCATAAGGGCAATTAAGTAATTTTGAGGTTTGGGCTAGGGTTTTTGGTCTTCATCGCTCCAATCACCCCTTGGTGATGAGCAAGACCCTACACCATCCCTAGGCTCCATCACCACTGAATTTTGATAAGCCCTTAAGGCTAAGCTCCAAAATCCACAAGCCACCAAGGTTAAGAGACTTCCAAACCTAGGGCAAAAATATGCCCTTTGGGGGTTCACCATTAAGATGAACTCCAATTGGCCTCAAATTTCGAACAGAGGTTACACATACAGACCCACATGCCACCAAAATTTGAGGGTCATTAGGGGTGATTTCACCCACTAATTCCTCTTAGATCCAAAATCCTAAGATGTGATTAAAAGTATAACATAAAGTGCCCAATCTACACCAATTTTTGGCACAAGGTGGGCCTAGGGTGGACACTCATGTGGCCAAAATCTCAGCTCCATAGGCCCACCCAATCAAAAGTTATTAAGGTTTTGGTGGGCTAACCCCAACTAGGACCAGCCCTAGGGAAAAGGCTCCTCTGGGGTCTACTGACCTCCAAATGCCAAGATCTTAGTTTCTAATGAAACTAGACATCCAAGGCTACAATAGGGTGTCTCACATCATTTTCATGAATTGGCCATAGGGGCCTCAATTTGGCTCCTCAAGCTAAGTGAAATTCCTGGCCCAACAAACACAAACCCTTAAGCCATCCTCACTCCAAAGAGGGTTCACCCACAAGGAGTGGTCCAATGGACCCAATATTTTTAACAGTGTGTGGACATAGACTAGGCTTCACCCTACCCTAACATGGGGGCCCCACAAGGGGTTTTGGCCACCTAATTATCAGAAATTTACTATTCAATGTTTAGACAAAAACTATAGGAAAAAAGTACCCCACAAATCCTGATTTTTGGGCTCAAGATAGGTCTAGTATAGTTACACTAGGGTTTAAAATCTCAGCCCTAAACTCCAAGCCAAATGGGAGTTATAACCCTTTTAGTGCTAGGAATTTATTTGGACCAGTCTCAGAAGAATGGCTCTACAGGAGTCAAATCAACACCAAATGGTTTGATCTAAGTCCCAAATGAAAGTAGACTTCTAGATCTATAATAGTTGTTTCAGGAAACTTTTTGATTTATGGCCTCTAAGGACCTTAAAATTAAACTACAAAAATAGCTACCAATCTGCTAACAGCACACCGAGTCATGTATAAATTAAAGCACTGATCTTGCACAGATCCTAAAGCAGATCGGGCGGCGCTCCTTCATCGTCTTCCTCGAGCCAACGGCCCAGATCGTCCCGTCCTGGAGCCGCTTGGAACCAGAAATCCCGGCCATCCTTCCTTCTCCCTGGCCAGCCACCGCCACCACCACCTCCGTAGAGGTGGTGCCGATCGATTGGCGGTGGATTGGTCGCCGGAGGAGGCGGTTTCCGGCGGTTCTACTAAGAAACCCAAACGGCGAAAACCATGGAAAATCCGAATTGAACTCGGCTCAATTGAGCTCGAACTCGACTCCTAACGATCCTAGATGCTAGCACAGTCAGAGGGGGGGGGGGGGGGGGGGGGAAGCGAACCTGGAAGCGAGCTGGGTGGCGAGCATTCCGGCGGTTTGCCATCTTCTTCTCCGTCTCCGGCGAGCTTGCTACATCACTCGTTCCTCCACCGAATTGAATGATCCAAGGCTCTAACCCGACTGTAAAGGCCCTTCCGAAGCTGCTGGTGATGTTTATATAGGCGAAGGAGGGCTTCCTTGGGGGATTTGAATGGGTGGCTCACGGGCTTGGCTTGGCCGACCATCACATGTTGCAGCCCAGCTTTCCTGCTCCACCACAGCAATCAACACCCTTCAGGGAAGAGCCCAAGGCTGATTGGGAGGAGAGAGAGGGGGAGATTGGGTCTTTTTTTTTGCTTTTTGCTTTATCAAGCCACTTTTTGTCCCCTCCTTTAACCCAACCCCTCACTTGGGTTAGCTTGGGTTAGCCCAAACCCCTTATCCACATCCCACCAGAACCTAGGAGCCTATTTAATTCTTCACCTTAGACTTAAGCTCTAATTAAAAGGGGGAAAAAGGTTTGGGCACTCAATTTGGGATTAAGCCCAATTGGGTTGACTTTGACTTTGACCAATTGGGTTGACTGGTCCCCCATGTAGGTCAAGGGTCCCATGTCATCACCCAATGGAGCTTGGCCCATGGTGGGGCCCTATTTGGCCCAATTTGATCCAAAGGTGTGAAATTACCCAAAATACCCTTCCTTGGGACTTTGGCCAAATTGGGGGAAATTGTCCATTCCATGATGGGGCTTTTGGGTCTCTTAGATCCCTAATGATGTTTAAAGACTAGATGTGGAGTCAATTTTAAGGTTTGAAAGCAAATTGACCACATTTGGGTTGAGTTGACCTTTTTGCCCTAATTTGGATTTTGACCAAATTGGAGAGGGTTGACCATCCTATGATGGGGCTTTTGGGTCCAAGGGGTCCCTAATCATGTTTATAAAGTAGGGGGAGGGTCAATTTGAGCATTGGAAGGTTAATTGGTCCTCCATTGATTGATTTGGGTTTTTGGCCTTAAGGTGCCCTAATTAGGGCATTGGCCCAATTAAGGGCAATTGGGTACCCCTTGATGGGGCTTTTGGGACCTTTAAGTTCAAAATTATATTTAGAATATAGGTGTGAGATCAATTTGGTCATTGGGTGGCCAATTGGTTACAAGATGGTGGATTTGACCATTTTGCCCCTTGTCACCCTTTGGCCCAATTGAGGAGGATGGGTCACCTCATGATGGGGCCTCTGGGTCTAATAGGTCTCTTTTGGTGCTAGGTGTATAATGGGGAAGTCAATTTGGCCACTTGGGGGTCAATTGCCCCTTAGTTGATTGGTTTGGTCCATGTTCACCTAAGGTGATTTTGGGCTAATCCTATGGAATTGAGCCCCACTAAGGGGTGATGCTCACCCCATCACCCTTCTGTACAACCCGTATTTGGCGAGTGGGTCCCTCGAGTCAGTTGATGGGACAGGGGTCATCCAGACCATTCGCCCGTACCAAGATAGGAAAAAGGATCTCCAGATTAGTGGGGGTAGGCTGCAGGCGAGAGGGAGCCTGACGAGTGGTGCCTCCACGGACCATTCGTTCAGGGGCTTGAGCATTCGCCCAGTCAAGCGGGAACCTGACGAGTGGTGCCTCCACGGACCATTCGCTCAGGGCTTGAGCATTCGCCCAGTCAAGCGGGAACTCGGCGAGTGGTTCCCTCACGGACCACTCGCCCAGAAGGCAGTGAGGAGGAAATGACCATAATATCCCTTGTGGTCTGCATATAGCCCTTCAGAACAGCGGAGTTAGGCTATTCATAGACCAATTTGGGGTGTGTTTAGTAAAATTAAAAGGCGGATTCATGCTATTTGCAGGCCAGCCTAAGAAAAACTATAAATAGACCCTTAAGGGCACCTTGGAGGAGACCCGATTTTAGAGAATCCTCTCCTCTAGGCTAGTTTTGGTTGGCAGCCAGTGCCCTCCAAGGTGCCCGGTTGAGCTTTGGCTTGGGAGGGGAAGCTCTCTAAGATCTTCCGGGTGTGTGGCGGGACCTCCTCGCTTCAGCCTTGGGTCTATTCCTATTCTAACATCCACCGTCAAGAGAGTCTAGTGAGGGAGAAATAAGCATCGGCTGCACCCCCAGTGGGTCCGAACTCAAGAGACCAGTTGCTGGTTTCAACATTTTTGGTGCGGTGAGCGTGGACCGTAGCCGGTGAAAGAAAATCCCAAGCTGGTTTCGATGACAGGAGATGGAGGAAATGGTTCTGACTCGGGTCACTCGCAGCCACCCGCGGCGGGCGAGTGGCTGGAGATGTTTGAGAAGTTTAAGCGAGAGGTCCTGCAGACGGTTCTCGCGTCGAGGACCGAGTGCGAGACCCCGGTGGTTCCAGTGGTCCCGCCTTTGCAGATTGGCGAGAACGCCCCGGGGCAGCGACCGGGAAAGGAGGTGCCAGCAGAAGGCAGTGCGCGAGACCTCCCCGGACGGCAGTTGTTCAACAGTCCGGCGAGTGCCGAGGTGTGTGAGTTGGTCCCGCGCGAGAGGACCACTCGCCGAGCAGGGGAAGGGAGCCCCTTTTGCGAGATGATCCTCTCAGCCCCAGTGCCAGAAGGGTTTCGTGGGCCGGAGATGTCCTACTACACCGGCAAGGAGGACCCAGTTGTGCACCTGCAGTGGTTCGAGGACATGACTTCAATCCTTCCCATGTCAGATTCTTTCCAATGCCGACTCTTCGCAACCACCCTGAAGGAAAAAGCAAGGGACTGGTTCCACCAACTTCCCACAGGTTCCATCTATGCGTTCGATGATCTGCGCCGAAGCTTCCGACTACGTTTCTCGACGTCAAAGAAGAGGAAGAAGGATGCGGAGGCTCTCTTCAAGATCCGGCAGAGGGAGGGAGAATCCCTGGCTAAGTACGTGGACAGGTTCCAGGAGGAGATACACCTAGTGCAGGAGGTGCCGGGATTCGCCCTCCAGATGGCATTCATAGTAGGGCTGCGAGAAGGATTCTTCAAGATGGACCTGAAGAGAAGACCTCCCGTATCCTTCGAGGAGTTGATGGAAAGAGCCGCGGAGGAGATCGAAGGGGAGGCGGCCAACCCCGAATTCTATAAAAGGTTGGCAAAGATGAGCGAGCCCGAGGCAAGGCCGCCAGAAGGAAGAAGGCGAGAGGAGCCCAGGGGCCAGGGGTTCGAAAGACCACCTCGGGTTTGGAGGAACCAGGAACCCAACAACAGGTTGGGCTGGAGGAACCAAGAAGGACCAGCGCGAGGTCAGGATGAAAGGTACCCAGGAAGGGAGGCAGGAGGAGTGAATCAGGGGTGGAGGCAGGGTCCCAGACCCCCTAACCCCCCGAGGGAGCAAGCCATGGCGGTAGGCCGAGGAAGAAGAGGTAGAGGAGCAAGAGGAGGAAGAGGAAGAGCTGGAAGAGAGGACAGGGTGGCGTTGCCTTACTGTGATTTTCATCAGGAGGAAGGTCACGCGACCGCCACCTGCCCAGAGTTCTTGGAAATGAGGGAAAGAGGACGGCCACGGCGGCCGCATGCCAGAATTGAGGAAGTACTTCCAGAGGCAGAAGAGGACCGGTGTGAGGATAGGGCGGATACAGGAACCAGGGGGGGAATCGGGGTGATTCACGGTGGGGTTGGGATAGAGGCCTCTCGCAAGAGGAGCTTCCAGGCCATGTTCCGAAGGGATGTCGCGTCAACTTCCCAGACCCCACCCCCCTCCGAGAAGCTCACCTTCTCCTCAGAGGATATGCCAGACTACGAAGACCCATTCTGCGACGCCCTGGTGATCCAGACGGCGATAGAAAACTTCACGGTCTCTCGGATCCTGGTGGACAACGGGAGCTCGGTGAATGTGATCTTCAAAAAAGCTTTCGACGCGATGGAGGTAGAGAAGAAGAGGGTGCAGGCCTCCGACGGGCCACTGTTTGGTTTCTCGGGAGAGAGGAAGGAGGTCGAGGGAGGCGTAGGTCTCCAGGTGACGCTAGGAGGAGTCCCGAGAAACTGCCGGTTCGTCATCGTGGACGCCCCGAGCAGCTATAACGCCATCTTTGGAAGACCCCTCATCAGTGCCTTTCGGTGCGTGCCCTCATCGTACCATCAGTGCCTAAAACTTCATAGTGGAGGAGTCCAGATCCGCGTCCGAGGAGATGCTAAGGTGGCGAGGCAATGCTACGTAACTGCCGTCAACACCATCTCATGGATGGCGGATGCCGAAAAGATGGATGAAGAGATGGAGAGGCCGGAGGGGCCAGGAGAGGAAGGGGAGAAGGAAGGAGAAGGGGGAGAGGGCGCTGCCCGAAAGGAAGTGTTGAAGGTCGCTCGCGAGGAGCAGGAGGTCGAGCCGATGAAGGCGGAAAGAGCTGCAGGGGAGAAGGCCCGGGAGGAGGGGCGAGAAGCGAAGGGCCAGTGGGACGAGCCAGCCCGGCTCGAGCCAGCAGAAGAGGTGATAGAGATGGAGGTTACCACCCAGGCAGGAAGAGTGGAGAAGGTGCGGATCAGCGGGGGCCTCGGCCCGGGGGACCAGAAAAGGATGTTGGAATGCATCCAAAAGAACATGGACATCTTCGCGTGGAGCGCAGCGGACATGCCGGGCATCGAGGCGGACGTGGCTTGCCATCGTCTCAACCTCGATCCAGAAGCCCGCCCCATCCGGCAGAAGAGAAGGGCTATAGCTGACAAGCTCGAAGGTCCAATCCGCGAGGAGGTGACGAAACTCCTCGAGGCAGGTTTTGTAACAGAGATCCAGTATCCAGGCTGGGTCTCCAATGTCGTAATGGTAAAAAAGGCCGATGGCCGCTGGCGTATGTGTGTGGACTTTTCATTGTTAAATAAGGCCTGTCCTAAGGATTGTTATCCCTTGCCTCGGATCGACGCGCTGGTTGACTCAGCCGTCGGTTTTTCTGTGATGAGTTTTTTGGATGCTTTTTCAGGTTATCACCAAATAAGAATGCACCCACCAGACGTCAGAGATGTCTCGTTCATCACCAGGGAGGGATGCTACTGCTATAAAATGATGCCCTTCGGGCTGAAAAATGCAGGAGCAACCTACCAGAAGATGATGGATCGGGTATTCAAAAAGCAAAGGGGAAGGAACCTGGAGGTCTACGTGGATGACCTTATGATAAAAAGCAAGTGCGTGAGCTCCCACATCCAGGACCTCGAGGAGACCTTCGCCACCCTACGCAAGTACAAGATGCGCCTGAACCCCCTGAAGTGTGTGTTCGGGGCCAGCAAAGGGAAGTTCCTCGGGCACCTTCTCACCCCCTGGGGGGTAGAGCCTAACCCGGACAAGGTTAGGGCTATAATGGAGCTGGGGTCGCCTCGGAGCGCCAAAGAGGTTCAGCGCTTGACCGGAAGACTCGCCGGGCTGAACAGGTTTCTATCCCGGGCAGGGGAAAAATGCTCTCCCTTCTTTAAGGCGCTAAGAGGCAATCAGAAGTTTGAATGGACGAGAGAATGCGAGGAAGCCTTTCAGGCCTTGAAGAGCCAACTCACCAAGGCTCCGCTACTACAAAGTCCCAAAGAAGGGGAGGTCCTACATTTATATCTCGGGGTCGGGGCGGAGGCCGTAAGCTCCGTCCTGGTTCGAGAGGAAGGAAAGAAGCAGCTACCAGTCTACTACGTAAGCAGGGTCCTGAGGGAAGCGGAGCTCAGGTACCCAATTTTAGAAAAGTTGGCTTTTGCCCTGGTCATCGCAGCCAGGAAGCTCAGGCCATACTTCCAGGCCCATTCGATCCAAGTAGTGACGGACCATCCACTCCGCCAGATCTTCGAAGGAGTGGAGCACTCAGGAAGACTCGCAAAATGGTCAATCGAGCTAAGTGAATTCAACATTACCTTTGTCCCTCGATTATCTATGAAGGCGCAGGTGGTGGCTGATTTCATGACAGATTTCGTGGCCGAGATGAAAGAAGACGGAGCCCCTCGTCACATCCCGTGGAAGCTACTGGTGGACGGGGCTTCGGGCAAGAACTCCCTCGGAGGAGGGGTGGTGCTGGAGAGTCCCCACGGAGTGAAGATAGAACAAACGCTAGTGATACACTTCCCAATCACCAACAACCAGGCGGAGTATGAGGCTGTGATCGCCGGCCTGCGGTTGGCCCGGGAGCTCGGGGTCCATGACGTGGAGGTACTCACGGATTCTATGATAATAGCTTCTCAGATAAGGGGAGAGTTCGAAACAAGGGAGCCTGTGCTCATGAAGTATTTGGCAAAAGTCAAAGGTCTCGTGGGGACGTTCAAAACTTTCTCCATCCAGCATGTCCCACGAGAAGAGAGCACTCCGGCAGATCGGTTGGCAAAATCTGGTCCTCGAGCCGGGGGAACCCTGACGGACCTATTCCGTCCTTCGATTGAAGAAGGAGAGCTCATGGAAGTAGAACAACGGCCCTCCTGGAAGGATCCCTTCGTCACCTTCCTTGCAACGGGAAAATTTCCAAAAGAAGTTCCGGACCAGAGGCGCTTCCGGTATAAGTCTGCCTACTATGTGCTCCATGAGGGTGACTTGTATCGGAAGACCCTCTCGGGCCTCCTGGCCCGATGCATCTCGGAGGAAGAGGTCCCAAGGATCTTGGAGGAAGTCCACTCCGGCGAATGCGGCAGCCACTCGGGGAGCAGGATGTTGGAGGCAAGAGTCGTGAGGCAGGGGTACTTCTGGCCAACCCTAAGCAAAGACGCGGCAGCCTTTGCAAAGAGATGCCAGAAGTGTCAAATGTTCGCCCCGCTTCAGCTCGTGCCAGCCCAGAGGCTGAAGAGTATCACGGCGCCCTGGCCATTCGCCATATGGGGAATGGATCTGGTAGGACCCTTCCCCCAGGCTAGCGGGCAGAGGAGATTTCTCCTAGTCATGATTGACTACTTCACAAAGTGGCTGGAGGTCAAGGCGTTGGCTAAGGTAACCTCCCAGGTAATCCGCAACTTCGTATGGGGGGAGATCATTTGTCGACATGGGCTTCCGCAGGCCATAGTCACGGATAATGGACCGCAGTTCGCAAGCGAGGAATTCATCAGCTTCTGTGGCCAGCTGGGGATAGACCTTAGGTTTGCGTCCGTCCACCATCCCAGGAGCAACGGGCAGGTAGAGGCGGCGAACAAAGTCATCGTGAACTTGCTCAAGAAAAAGGTGGAAAATCTCAAAGGCAATTGGGTGGAACAGCTCCCCTCGGTCCTATGGGCTTTAAGAACCACCCCCAACACCGCCACGGGGGAGACCCCTTTCAAGCTCTCTCACGGCTGCGAGGCGGTCATCCCCATAGAGTTCGAGATTACAACACCACGGGTAAAGGTCGCCGCAAAGGGAGAGAAAGATTGGAGAGCCGAGAACGAGGAAGAGTTACGGCTCTCCCTCGACCTCATCGAAGAAACCCGGGACCGAGCAGCCATCCATCAAGAAGAGGTCAAGCGGCGAATGGCCAAGTATTTCGATAAACACGTCAGGATCAAGCAGTTCGAGAAGGGAGATCTGGTACTCAAGAAGGTCGACGCAGCCGGGAGGTCCGCCGCGGTGGGAAAGCTTAATCCTAACTGGGAAGGCCCCTATGTTGTGGAAGAAGCACTGAAATCTGGGGGGTATCGCCTTCAGAATGTGGAGGGCCAACCCCTCAGCCACACATGGAGTGGCGACGACCTTAAACGCTTTTATCCTTAGTACCATGTAATAATAATACTCTTTTCGAATGAAAGCATTTTGTCTAAACTATGTATATGAAAATAATGCTACAGCTCGCAGGAGAGACCCTGGATGTTCCAGAGGTTGGCCCCGAGCAGACCCGCTGTCCAGGCTCTCATCTAGCTGGCAGGTCCGAAGGCTCACTCGGTGGCAGGTTCTATGTTCCAGAGGTTGGCCCCGAGCAGACCCGCTGTCCAGGCTCTCACCTAGCTGGCAGGTCCGAAGGCTCACTCGGTGGCAGGTTCTATGTCCCAGAGGTTGGCCCCGAGCAGACCCGCTGTCCAGGCTCTCACCTAGCTGGCAGGTCCGAAGGCTCACTCGGTGGCAGGTTCTATGTCCCAGAGGTTGGCCCCGAGCAGACCCGCTGTCCAGGCTCTCACCTAGCTGGCAGGTCCGAAGGCTCACTCGGTGGCAGGTTCTATGTTCCAGAGGTTGGCCCCGAGCAGACCCGCTGTCCAGGCTCTCACCTAGCTGGCAGGTCCGAAGGCTCACTCGGTGGCAGGTTCTATGTCCCAGAGGTTGGCCCCGAGCAGACCCGCTGTCCAGGCTCTCACCTAGCTGGCAGGTCCGAAGGCTCACTCGGTGGCAGGTTCTATGTTCCAGAGGTTGGCCCCGAGCAGACCCGCTGTCCAGGCTCTCATCTAGCTGGCAGGTCCGAAGGCTCACTCGGTGGCAGGTTCTATGTTCCAGAGGTTGGCCCCGAGCAGACCCGCTGTCCAGGCTCTCATCTAGCTGGCAGGTCCGAAGGCTCACTCGGTGGCAGGTTCTATGTTCCAGAGGTTGGCCCCGAGCAGACCCGCTGTCCAGGCTCTCATCTAGCTGGCAGGTCCGAAGGCTCACTCGGTGGCAGGTTCTATGTTCCAGAGGTTGGCCCCGAGCAGACCCGCTGTCCAGGCTCTCATCTAGCTGGCAGGTCCGAAGGCTCACTCGGTGGCAGGTTCTATGTTCCAGAGGTTGGCCCCGAGCAGACCCGCTGTCCAGGCTCTCATCTAGCTGGCAGGTCCGAAGGCTCACTCGGTGGCAGGTTCTATGTTCCAGAGGTTGGCCCCGAGCAGACCCGCTGTCCAGGCTCTCATCTAGCTGGCAGGTCCGAAGGCTCACTCGGTGGCAGGTTCTATGTTCCAGAGGTTGGCCCCGAGCAGACCCGCTGTCCAGGCTCTCATCTAGCTGGCAGGTCCGAAGGCTCACTCGGTGGCAGGTTCTATGTTCCAGAGGTTGGCCCCGAGCAGACCCGCTGTCCAGGCTCTCATCTAGCTGGCAGGTCCGAAGGCTCACTCGGTGGCAGGGTCCAAGGTAATGGCCCCGAGCAGACCCGCCGTCCGGGCTCTCATCCAGCTGGCAGGTTGGAGGGTCCACTTGGTGGCAGGATCCAAATTCTCTAAGGTAGATCCAGGAGCATTCGCAGGAATCACCCAAGCGAGTGATAATCCTACCTCTCTTCCTGACTGCCCCGGCGAAATCCCAGTCCGAGCGGATGGTGAGGGTACGCGAGTGTTTCGGGTAGCGGGAAGTCGAAGAGGGGCAACCGACCTAAGTCATCTTCGAACATTTGCGGGGTGGCCAAGACAGTCGCGTCACGACCCGACGTCCTAATAAGCCTAGCGAGATGTGGCAGCGAATAAAAAGAATCGACGTCCTAATGAGCCTAGCGAGATGTGGCAGCGAATAAAAAGAATCGACGTCCTGATGAGCCTAGCGAGATGTGGCAGCGAATAAAAAGAATCGACGTCCTAATGAGCCTAACGAGGTATGGCGGCGATTGAGAAAAAAAAAAAGAGCTGAGAATAATACAAATTGTAATCAATGAAGTACATCCTTTACAAGCACTCGCCGGTTCAAGATTACAATCAAGAGTATAAACGCAAAAAGAGGGAATACAGAGGGCCCCCCTCAAGGGTCACCAGACTCCTCCGAAGAATCTTCGCTCTCATCCTGGTCGGGAGCGTCTTCTCGCGGCGCGACGCCATCGTCCTCCGGGAAAGGAATCGGAATGTAAAGCTCCGGGACTACTTGGCGAGTGGTGAGGCATTCGGCCTCCGGCTTCAAATACCCAGCCCGCCGCAGCACCTGCAACGAATGCTTGACGGCGCGTTGCGCATTCTCCTGAAGCAGTTGCTCCAGCTCGTGATGGGGGTAAAAGTGCCCCCCATCACCCGGGGCGAGTGCTGTCATCCCAGCTTCTCGCAGTAGCTGGGTCTCGGCCTGGGCGAGACGGACTTTCTCCTCGAGGTCGGCCACCCGCGCTCGGAGCATCCCAGCACTTGTAGCATCCTGAAAAAATAAAGTGATCATAATGAGAGGACTATGGGACGGTCAGTGATAACCATTCGCGGGAGTAAAAGTAAATGTACCTCTACGACCGGGCGGCTGGCGAGAAGAGCTTCCGCGGCCTTTAGTTTTTCCCTGAGATCGCTCGCCTCCTGGGACAGAAGAGCCCTGGTCTCCTCGACCTTGGCCAGGTTCCGCGAAACCTCAAGGCTTCGGCGAGAGGACATATGCGAGAGCTCGAGAGCGCGCAGCATAGCCCGGGCGGCTTCGTGGGCGAGAACCTGAGTCTTCTCCAGATCGAAGACCTCGGCGTCCTCCCGGCCATAAAGAGCGTACGCCAGGGCATAGGCCTCGCCGCTGGCAATGTTGGTCTCCACCCAAGAGGGATGGAGAGTGGACAGCGAAACCCGGTTCGCGTTCCTGTCCCACTTCAGCAAAGGAGCCCCGGAAGGATCCACGTACCTCTCGCCGTTCGCAAAGTTACGATGGTCCCGGGGCAACGGAGGTGGCGGCAGCGCCAATTTGTCCGGAGGAGCATTCGCGCCAGGCGCGTCGGCCCCCAGGGTTGAGGGTGGAGCACCCGCCCCAGAGGATTCGTCCAGAACCCCCTTGCCCTTCGCCGCGGGAGGACAGGGCAACTTCGAGGGGGGAGGGGAAGAAGCCTTCGCCGACTTTCGCTTCCGGCTACTAGGTTTGGAGGAGGACGGCTCCTCCCGGCAAGCATCCGCGGCGGCTTGCGCGAGAGGTAGGCAAAACCCAGGAGGGCGAGGCGGATGAACGGGAAGATTACGCACACCTGCGTGATGTTGCGAGTGGTTTAAGCGAATGGAGTAAGAATCACAACCAAAATGAATTCAAAAGTCTTGGAATCTTACCCTCGCCCTGCGGAATGAACGGGAGCGTGTTGACGTTTCGCCGGAGATAGACGAGGTCCATCCCGTACTGAAGAATGTATTGATGGAGTTTCGCCTCATGCCCCCCTAGGGTCGGGGGGCGGAAGGTCGACTCCTCCTCCTGCACCGGGGCGAGAAGGGTGTTACCTAGGCTCCCGCTGACGAAGATGAAGCGGCGAACCCATTCGTGGTTCTTGTTCGGGAGCCCGTAGTGTTTGAGAGGGCTTAAACCCGAGAAGAAGGAGATGCCGCCGGAGCAGCGGAAGGTGTAGAGTTTGCGGAAGACAGGCAGCGAGAACTCGATCCCTTCTTCTCGCAAGTAGCTCGCGTACCCGACCAGCATGGCTATGGAGTTGGGGTTGAGCTGGGCGGGCACGACCCCATAGTACCTGAAAGTCTGGCGCAACTCCGGCCAGATGGGGAGGCGAAAGCCCACCTCGAAGTGCTCTAGCGGGATCGCGAGAGCACAAGGCGAGATAGAGTTCAGGCGCTCCTCAGGCCTGGGCTTTCGCCCCTCGAACCCCCCGGGGACGTAGTCAGCAACCGCCGTCAAGTAGGCTTCTTCGGAAAGGTCGCAGGAATCGAACACATGATTGACGAATGCGCTCGCACACTTGCCCCTTCCTTCGGCATCGGCACCCATCTCGCGAATGAGGGAAAGGAAAGGAGCAGCAAAGAAGGGAGAGGTGCGAATGCTAGGAGCAAGGAAAGAGAGGGAGCGAATGGTGATGTATTTATTACGGTAGTTGAGGGGCCTATTTATAGAGGCGTTAAACGGCGTTTGGGCTTTCGAGGCAACGGGGGGTGCGGATAGCAATCTGCGGCAGTCCGGCGCCTCGAAACCCGGTCCAAGTCTCTCTCGCCCATTAATGGCGAGTGACCTATAACTATTCGCTCAACGGCTTTGCGAAAAGGGTTAGGTAAGCATTCGCAAAGCATTTCATTCGGCAGTACCAAGGCAGGTTATGAAAGAAGCAAAAATGGTTAGGTAAGCATTCGCAAAGCATATCATTCGGCGACAATCAGACAGGCGGAGGAAAGTAAATAGCGATAAATAGAGCATTCTCAGAATCATAATATACAAAGTTATTACAGACAAATATTAATGTTCGACACTCGCGGCGAGGCGGGTAGGAAAAGAAAGAGACTATGGCGTCTGGGTCAGTACTCCACCCAAACCCATCGACCTCGCTTTCGCGACCCTGCTTCTGGGGGCATTCGCTGACGGTAGTATGTCATCATGTTGGTGATCTCGTGGGAAGCCAGTTGGAGCTGGTCCCGGGCTCTCGCCGCGTGCCTTTCAGGCGACAGCTCCCCACCTTCGCCCCCCAGTCGCTCCACTGTCGCGAGAAGCCGCGAGTAGTCCCTCCGGAGTTCCTTCAGCTCGCGCTTGATCTCCAGCTTCTCCTCATCCACCTGGCCGGCAGCATTTCGCTGAAGATATATAAGTTTCCCAAAGATCTCCGTGATTCGCTCCTTCAGGGTCACGTGGTCAGATGAGTCACCCAAGAAGTCGGCGAGATCACCTGGGGAGGGAAGGGGCGAGAGCACCCCGTCTTCCCCCTCATAGTAGGACTCAGGGGGGGAGACCTCCCGATACCCTACGAGATTATAAAAGGATCAATACGATGAAGTTAGATAATGCGGCGAGGACAAGATAGAAGCCTCACCTGGGGCAGGTACCCTGTGGCCTGAGGGGCGAGAAGTATGGGGGTGTACTTCGGGCAAACCGGCGAAAGGGGGGAAAACCTTCCCTTTTCCGGGGCGGAAAGGCGGGGGAGGAGGAGCCTGATCATCCGCCGGAGGATTCGCGTTATCTTCAGCACGGAGGTGCTGACCCGGCTCCCGCTCGGGGTAGACCCTCCGTTCATTCGCTGTAACCGAAGGGTTCCGCTGGGTTGGGGAAGGTGGAAGAATAGAGTCCCGTAGCGAGACGTCTGGGTTGAGGGCTGCAAAAAGTTGAGGGTCAGAAACAAGCCGTCTCAAAGGTAAATCGGAAGGGTTCCAAAACTCACTGGACTGAAGTACGGTCTCGCCCGGAGGAGGGAGATGAGCCAGGTCCGGGTTAGGGAGAAGAGCCAGGGCCAGATCTGGAGGAGGTCCCTCAGACTCGGGGGGTGGCGCCGCGACTCTATTCAAGACGACCGCGTGGTTGTCCTCTGTCACCGAGGTCCCCTGCGAGTGGTCAAAACAACTTTGGAGTAAGGGTCCGAACTAAAAGGTAAGGTGGGATGAATTCCCATACCTGGATCCCGAGGTCAACAGGAGTACGCGCCGGAGATTCGGACACGGCCTCGCCTTTCTGACGATTCAAACGAATCGTCTTGGCTCGCCGCGAGACGTACGGGACGCTTGGGTCTCGCTTGGATGTCAGCCAGGGAGCAAATCTCGCAGTTTTCGGGGCGGTTGCAACCTGGGCCGCGGCCAGGCGCTCGATCATCTCTTGCGAAAGGGGTTTCGCGGAAGGCTTATGAGAAGACATTGGATGTGGCGAAGGGTCAAGAGAGAGAAGAAATCCTGAGCCGAAATGGGTAAGTGGTCCAGAAAGAGCCGGACACGGGATGTATATATATATAGGATAACGGTGGGACCCACGGAATCTTGCGGGGCCCACTCAACAAGCACTCACCAAATAAGGGATTGGACTGTTCTTTCCGAGTGGGCGAGCCACTCGCAAAGAGCGGGGATTGTGTACAACCCGTATTTGGCGAGTGGGTCCCTCGAGTCAGTTGATGGGACAGGGGTCATCCAGACCATTCGCCCGTACCAAGATAGGAAAAAGGATCTCCAGATTAGTGGGGGTAGGCTGCAGGCGAGAGGGAGCCTGACGAGTGGTGCCTCCACGGACCATTCGTTCAGGGGCTTGAGCATTCGCCCAGTCAAGCGGGAACCTGACGAGTGGTGCCTCCACGGACCATTCGCTCAGGGGCTTGAGCATTCGCCCAGTCAAGCGGGAACCTGACGAGTGGTGCCTCCACGGACCATTCGCTCAGGGCTTGAGCATTCGCCCAGTCAAGCGGGAACTCGGCGAGTGGTTCCCTCACGGACCACTCGCCCAGAAGGCAGTGAGGAGGAAATGACCATAATATCCCTTGTGGTCTGCATATAGCCCTTCAGAACAGCGGAGTTAGGCTATTCATAGACCAATTTGGGGTGTGTTTAGTAAAATTAAAAGGCGGATTCATGCTATTTGCAGGCCAGCCTAAGAAAAACTATAAATAGACCCTTAAGGGCACCTTGGAGGAGACCCGATTTTAGAGAATCCTCTCCTCTAGGCTAGTTTTGGTTGGCAGCCAGTGCCCTCCAAGGTGCCCGGTTGAGCTTTGGCTTGGGAGGGGAAGCTCTCTAAGATCTTCCGGGTGTGTGGCGGGACCTCCTCGCTTCAGCCTTGGGTCTATTCCTATTCTAACATCCACCGTCAAGAGAGTCTAGTGAGGGAGAAATAAGCATCGGCTGCACCCCCAGTGGGTCCGAACTCAAGAGACCAGTTGCTGGTTTCAACACCTTCCTTAATGTTTAGGGGACTAAGGGTGGTCTCATTTTGGGGAAATTGGTATTCAATTGGCCTTCCTTAGTAGCTTGGGTCCTATTTGATTAGGACTTTAGGTGTGCACTTAGCAAAATTCCTATCCTAAGGGGCCCTCAAGGCCCCTCATCCCACCCCTTGAGCTCACCATTCTCACACTAGGGGTCTAGTAGGATTGGGGATGTTACAAATCCCAATAAACAATAAAATAATTTCGTCCTCGAAATTCTAGTTTGGGTCTACGGGATGCAAGCAAAGCACATAAAGGAACGTAACTTACAATATTAAACTGTACCTGAAGCGAAGAGTCCCGGGTAGCGCTCCTGCATGAGGTCCAATGGCTCCCAAGTGTGCTCCTCTCGCCCATGGTTGGACCACAATACTTTCACCAGCGGGACCTTCTTTCGCCGCAAAACGCGGACCTCCGAGTCGTCGATCCGGATAGGCTCTAGCATGACTGAACGGTCGGGTGCCACCGGGCCTGAAGTAGACTCCACAAGCTGCTCGGGCCGAAGGAGAGCTCTCCGGAGGGAGGAAACGTGGAAGACGTCGTGCACGTTCGCCAGCTCGGGCGGCAGCTCCAGCCTGTACGCCAAAGGACCGATCCTCTCCAGGACCGGATACGGCCCCATGTACCGAGGACTGAGCTTCTTCCGCCCTTTCATCCGAGTAACTCCGTGCATCGGGCGTATATTCAAGAAGACACGATCCCCCACCTGGAACTCTACCATACGGTACCGGGCATCATAGTACTTTGCCTGCCTGCTCTGCGCCTCCAGCATCCGATCCCGGATCAGTCGAACTATAGCATCCGTCTCCTCTATATAATCTGACCCCAAGGCCCGCGGGTCCTCGTCCTGTACCCAAGAAAGAGGGGTGCGGCACTTTCTCCCGTAAAGAGCCTCATACGGTGCCATCCCAATGCTAGCCTGGTGACTGTTGTTGTATGAGAACTCAATCAGCGGCAACAGTTGCTCCCAAGGCTTGCCCGTATCCAGAATGCACAGTCGCAGTAAATCCTCCATCGTCCGGTTGGTACGCTCCGTCTGTCCGTCGGTCTGAGGGTGGAACGCAGTGCTGAAAGTCAACCGGGATCCCAAGTAGGCCTGGACCGCTCTCCAATCCCTGGAGGTGAAGCGTCCATCTCGATCTGAAACTATCGTCTTGGGCATCCCATGATACCTCACTACCTTCTCCACAAACAAACGAACTAGGGCGCTGACCGGACCCCCTTTCTGAACCGGGATGAATCGTGCCACCTTGGTCAACCTGTCGACTATCACCCAAACGGAGTCGTTCCCCGAGCGAGAACGCGGCAGGCCGTGCACAAAATCCATAGATATATCTTCGAATTTCCACTCCGGCACCGGGAATGGCTGCAATAGACCTCCTGGAGCCTTGCACTCCGCCTTCACCCTCTGACAACTCTCACAATGGGTCACAAATCGAATGATATCCTTCTTCATTCCTGGCCAAAACACGACCTTCCGCAGGTCCGCCGCCATCTTGGTAATGCCGGGGTGTACCGAATACTGGGAGCAATGAGCCTCCCGAAGAACCTCCTCTCGAATCCCCCTCCCGGCGGGGATGTAAACTCTGCCGCGGTGGTGAACGAGGTCCTCCTTCAAGGAGTAATCTCCAGCAGCGTCATCTGCCAATGACCTGAATACCGGCTCCAAAGCCGGATCCTGCTGCTGTCCCTCCCGGATTCGGTCCCGAATATCGCAGATCATACTCATCGAAGCTAAGTACTCAGCATATACTCCTGGGTCAGCTCTGCTCACTAGAGTAATCCGCATATCCCGCAGCGTCTGCACCAACTCCATGGTCATTACCCTGCTCTCTGCCTCTGAGGTACTGCCCCTCCTGCTCAGTGCGTCCGCTACTGTGTTGGCCTTGCCCGGATGATAATGCATGGTGTAGTCGTAGTCGCGCAAGAACTCCAACCATCGCCGCTGTCGTAGGTTGAGGTCCTTCTGAGTGTCGATGTACTTGAGGTTCTTGTGATCCGAGAAGATCTCACAATGAACCCCGTACAAATAATGTCTCCACACCTTCAAAGCAAATACGACCGCTCCAAGCTCTAGGTTGTGCACTGGGTAGTTCATCTCATGCTTCTTCAGCTGACGGGAGGCATGGGCGATCACGTGCCCATGCTGCATAAGCACCGCTCCCATCCCTTGATATGACGCGTCGGTGTAGATCTGGAATCCTTCCTTCCCAGATGGAAGTGCAAGGATAGGGGCTGGGATAAGTCTGTCCTTCAGCTCTGCATAGGCCGCCTCACACCGCGGCGTCCAGTCAAAGGCAGCATCCTTCTTTGTCAATGAAGTGAGGGGAAGGGCAATCTTGGAGAACCCCGCTACGAATTTGCGGTAATACCCCGCTAACCCCAAGAAACTCCGGATATCTGCTGCGGTCTTCGGCCTAGGCCAATCTCTGACAGCTTGCACCTTAGCCGGATCTACTGCTAGACCGGCTCCGCTGATGGTGTGTCCCAAGAAAGCCACCTCCCTCAACCAGAACTGGCACTTTGAGAACTTGGCAAACATCCGGTGCTCCCTCAACTTCCTCAGCACCGCTGCTAGATGGCTGGCGTGCTCCTCCTCGGTCCTCGAGTAGACCAAAATATCATCGATGAATACTATCACAAATATATCAAGGAAAGGCTCGAAGATCCGGTTCATCATACTCATGAATGCTGATGGGGCGTTGGTGAGCCCAAACGGCATCACCGTAAACTCGTACAAACCATACCTCGAGCTGAATGCGGTCTTCGGAATATCTTCCTCCCGTATCCTCAACTGATAGTAGCCCGACCGCAAATCCAGCTTGGAGAACCAGTGGGCACCCTGCAACTGATCAAACAGCTCATCAATCCTCGGTAGCGGATAAGTGTTCCGCACCGTCAATCTATTGAGCTCCCGATAGTCGATACACACCCGGAGAGTCCCATCCTTCTTCTTTACGAACAAGACCGGAGCTCCCCTTGGGGAAGAGCTCGGCCTCACAAACCCGACATCGACTAGCTCCTTCAACTGCACTCTGAACTCTGCCAACTCCTTGGGTGCCATGCGGTACGGTGCCCGAGACACTGGCCTCGCCCCGGGTACTAGCTGAATCTGGAAGTCTATGTCTCTATGCGGCGGCAAGCTGGGTAACTTCTCCGGGAATACGTCGGAGAAGTCCCGGACTATCGGTACCTCGTCCGCCGATATCTTCAACTCTGCCATCTCGAAGCAAATGAGGTATACCTCCTCCCCCTGCTCATGGACCTTCACGACCTGTGTAGAAGATAGAGGGGTACGAGGGATAGATCTAATACCTTCGACGGTGACCCAGGTGGTCCCGTAATCCAGTAGCTCGATCCTCTTCGTCGCACAATCGATCTTGGCATGGTGGTAGTGCAACCATGACATGCCCAAAATCAGATCGTAATCTGGTAGCTTCAGGATCGATGCCCATGATTCAAAGATCTCTCCCTCGATTTCAAGGTCCATGGTGCACTTGGCCGTGGTGCGCATCTCTGAACCGTCTGGAAGTCGCACCCTCCTTACTATGCCATCGATCCTCTGGATCCCTTCCAAGCCTACGAGGAAATCTTCCGAGATAAAGGAGTGCGATGTGTAAGACCCCCCCTCCAGAATCAACGGTCCGACCGGGGGATCTTATCGCACACCACCCTTTAGCACGACGCCGAAGCGACCCCGAAGGGTGAAGGCACTAGCTTCTCCAACCCTTTTCCTTGAACACTCCGAAGTCACGCCTAGGGGTGGTGTTAAGCGAAAGTCACTACACACCAACAGAGTAAGGAAGCAGTATTTTAGCGGAAGACATTATTAAAGAGTGCGCTTTGTTACCCTTAGCGGAAGACATTATTAAAGAGTGCGCTTTGTTACCCTTAGCGGAAGACATTATTTATAGCGGAAGATTAAATATCACAGAAACCATAATTTCAAAACCTGTATGAGTAATATTGATTTCGCCGCCGCAATGAATCCTATCCATCAAGGCTTCATTGCATCATATATGTATACCCTGAGATAGGGCGCAACAAAAGGAGATGCGGCTTAATGAAACTTTATACCTGACGTAGCCTGATCCGTGGCTTCATCCACACATAGGTGCTGTCACTCATCCGCACCTGTCACCTGTGCTAAAGACAAGTTATTAGAACTACAAGCAGAATCCAACTCCTACTAACATCCAAACATAATACAACAATTATAAGGAAGGGGATATCTGGACTCTTATTGGGCCGAGGCAGTCTCCCCACGACCACCGCCTACGTACTCCGTATCATCCTGCATACGGTCTCAGACCCACGTAGTTCTATTAGTTTCGCACGGGTTGCCCTCCCAGACCGTCCGTCGTGCGGGTTGCCTTAGAGTAAAACTCATAGGCCATCCGATTTTTTCCCTTGGCACATTTTATACTCCCGGAGGAATAATTCTCGAAGGCAACGTTTCATTCCCGTAGGAATCATTTCCCGAAGGCAACATTTCATTCCCGTAGGAATTATTTCTCGAAGGCAACGTTTCATTCCCGTAGGAATTATTTCTTGAAGGCAACATTTCATCCCCGTAGGAATTATTTCTCGAAGGCAACGTATTCATTCCCGTAGGAATTATTTCTTGAAGGCAACATTTCATCCCCGTAGGAATTATTTCTCGAAGGCAACGTTTCATTCCCGTAGGAATTATTTCTCGAAGGCAACATTTCATTCCCGTAGGAATTACTTTCTCGAAGGCAACATTTCATTCCCGTAGGAATTACTTTCTCGAAGGCAACATTTCATTCCCGTAGGAATTACTTTCTCGAAGGCAACATTTCATTCCCGTAGGAATTACTTTCTCGAAGGCAACATTTCATTCCCGTAGGAAGTACTTTCTCGAAGGCAACATTTCATTCCCGTAGGAATTACTTTCTCGAAGGCAACATTTCATTCCCGTAGGAAGTACTTTCTCGAAGGCAACATTTCATTCCCGTAGGAATTACTTTCTCGAAGGCAACATTTCATTCCCGTAGGAATTACTTTCTCGAAGGCAACATTTCATTCCCGTAGGAATTACTTTCTCGAAGGCAACATTTCATTCCCGTAGGAATTACTTTCTCGAAGGCAACATTTCATTCCCGTAGGAAGTACTTTCTCGAAGGCAACATTTCATTCCCGTAGGAATTACTTTCTCGAAGGCAACATTTCATTCCCGTAGGAATGTAGAAGGAGAGAAGACGAACTCTTTATAAGCTTAGCATATCTCCATCCGAGAAGGTACTACTAATTTAACTCGGCTGGCAATCAAATCCAACCTGCCTACATAGGGCACAACTGCATTCATGTAGACCTTCGTCGATCATTTCGGTGCTTGGCGATCAATCCCAAGTCATCCACATAAGACCCGCTTGTATTTATGTAAACTTCCGTCAATCACTTGAATGCTTGGTAATCAAGCCCAAGACACCCATAAGCTTTATAGGCACAAGAAGTAGCACAGTAGTGTGAAAGGGAGAAATAAGATGAAGAGTAGACGAAAATAGATAAGGTTTAGAGTCTACCATTTGTCGGAGGAGGAAGAGATGAAGCTCCCTCAATCGGATACCAAACCAGATGAAGATAGGCTCAAGTAAGAGGCGGAGAAGGGGTTCCTCTTGGGTGATGCTTATGGTGTGAGAGTCCCCCATAAATTTCATGCCTAGGCATATGATCGCATTCCTAATCTCCTACCAATTCGGAGTAGCACGACTCCATTCCTCACCAACTCGAAACGACAAGGAAAACTAATAAGTGGCAGATTCCTGCCATGGGAGGGAGAATTGAGGTAGGAGGAGGAGGAAGAGAGAGTGAAGCTATCATACCTTGTCGTGAGCTATGAAGGGCAACCCCCTTATTAAAAATACAGCAGCAGCCCCCATTAGACCAAGAGGGGACAAGAGCAGCCCCAAATCAATAAGGTAAAGGGGCAGCTCAAAGCAAACAGCCCCAAATCATCAAGGTAAAGAGCAGTTCAAAGCAAACAGCCCCAAATCAACAAGGTAAAGAGCAGCTCAACTTAACAAGGAGCAGCCCCCAAAATCAGCTCACAAGGCAGCCCCCAATTCAACAAGGAGCAGCCCCCAAAACAACAACCTGCAGTCCAACTTAACAAGGAGCAGCCCCCAAAATCAGCAAGGAAAGGAGCAGCCCTATTTCAACAAACCTGCAGTCCAAGTTAACAAGAAGCAGCCCCCAAACCAACAAGGAAAGGAGCAGCCCCAACAATTAAACCTGCAGTCCAAGTTAACAAGAAGCAGCCCCCAAACCAACAAGGAAAGGAGCAGCCCCAACAATTAAACCTGCAGTCCAAGTTAACAAGAAGCAGCCCCCAAACCAACAAGGAAAGGAGCAGCCCCAACAATTAAACCTGCAGTCCAAGTTAACAAGAAGCAGCCCCCAAACCAACAAGGAAAGGAGCAGCCCCAACAATTAAACCTGCAGTCCAAGTTAACAAGAAGCAGCCCCCCAAACCAACAAGGAAAGGAGCAGCCCCAACAATTAAACCTGCAGTCCAAGTTAACAAGAAGCAGCCCCCAAACCAACAAGGAAAGGAGCAGCCCCAACAATTAAATCTGCAGTCCAAGTTAACAAGAAGCAGCCCCCAAACCAACAAGGAAAGGAGCAGCCCCATTTCATCAAACCTGCAGTCCAAGTTAGCAAGGAGCAGCCCCCAAACCAGGTATTGCAAAGGCAGCCCCCAACAATAAGGTATGAAAACAACCCCCAATTAACAGGTATTATAAGAGCAGCCCCCCAACATGATAGCATGAATAGGAAGCATAATTTATCCATCCGAATTTCTAGGGGAAAGGCACAGAGTATGCAAAAATGTACATATATATCATCCAACCAGATTTTTATAATTGAAATGCAGAATTACCCCAACTGATTAGGATTAGGGACTAGCCTAATATACCGAGCAGGTATACCCAATGAGCCAAGCATGTATATTCACGAAATTCATCTAGGTTTTCTAATGAATTGAAAGGTTAACCAGCTGGCAGGTATCACCAAGAGAAAAACCACCCCGATGTTAAATAAAATGCGACCCTAACCACAGATTGAGATTAGGAATTTCAAGATTTAACCAGCTAGCAGGTATCACCAAGAAACAAATCCAGGAAATCCCAGCATAGCAACCAAGTAATAGCTAGCATAAATCCAGGTAAGAACCGAGCATCAAGAGGGGCTTGCCGTGAAACCCTCTGCCAGGACCGAGCTTCGGGGAGGGGAAGAGGAGGGGGAGAGAAGTTCTTACCGTCCACCACTGCCCTCGAAGAGGAGAAGAAGCCTCCCTATGTAGCCGACGAGGCCCAATCCCGTGCCCCCACGAGCTCGCCTTTCGCCCACGGTTTCTCCGCCCTGGTTTCATCGCTGAAGTTGGTTTTGGAACAGGGCATCTCACTCCTTTGTTTATATATATAAGCTTATATATGTATATACATATACCCATTACACACACACATATTTATACACATTTATATATATCAAAGTATGCAAAGTGCTTACGAAATAAATGCGCAGAGGGTGTCGCTGTGTTCGTAATAATCACATGAAGTTAACGAAATTATTTGAAGTTGATTCCGAGTCCGTTATTCATAATTACTCGCTCAAACCAGTACGCAACTCAAAATAGATTATTTTGGCTACCTTTCGCAAATCTCATCGAATTTGAACGAAACGAATTGCATTGTGCTAGAATTGATCACGCGAGTCTGTTGCAACTGACTAGGGTGAAATTGGGGCTTGTTTTACCCAATATTCTAAAATGGCGTTGTTGCGGCGCTTGGTATTACTCAAAATAGTCATTTTCTCCAAACGACCTCGGATCGGGACGAAACGAATTCCGTTGCACTCATATTGACCATACGAGTCTAACGTAACTGACGGAAGTCGATTCGGAGCACGTATGCTCCATATTCTAAAATTGCATCGTCGTGACGCGCTACTATACTCAAAATGGTCATATACACCAAATGACCTCGGATCGAAACGAAACGAGTTCCGTTGCACTCGTATCAACTATACGAGTCTAATGCAACTGACGGAAGTCGATTCGGAGCACGTACGCTCCATATTCTAAGACTGCATCGTCGTGACGCGCTGCGATACTCAAAACGGTCACTTTTACCAAATGACCTCTGATCGAAACGAAACGAGTTCCGTTGCACTCGTGTTAACTATACGAGTTTAACGTAACTGACGGAAGTCGATTCAGAGCACGTATGCTCAATATACCACTTCAGTGTTATGGCGAGGCACAATGCTACCTAAAACAGTCATTTCTCTAAATGACCACCTCTATGTGGTGAAGGTCGGGTCGTGATTGCCTTATGACCCGGCCTAGTTTCCTCCAAGGGTTCAACTGAACCGGCTAGACCCCTTTTCAGAGTCGGGATGTTACAATCCAATAAAACAAAGAAAATTTTCGTCCCTGAAAATACGAGTGGGTCATGGGGATTCAAAACGGGACGTACTGTAGACCACTAGAGGTGTCGCACGATCCCAACTTTTAAGGATTCTCTAGGTTTGGTTTTTACCTAACGAGCTACGTTGATGGCTCCTGCCATGTAATATACAAGTAGCTTACGTGAACTACGGGGTTGCTGTCAGTGGAACATATAAAAGTTTTAACTTGCATAAGCTTTTGTAACACCTATCAACATATGACCGACTCCCATACGAAGGTTATATGTTGGTAGAACAGATGAAAATTGTAAATAAGCAGTAAAAATCCATAAACATATAACCAACTCCCATACGAAGGTTATATGTTAATGGTACAGATAAAATTGCAAATAGGCAGTAAAGATCCATAAACATATAACCAACTCCCATACGAAGGTTATATGTTAATGGTATATGCAGATATGTATGTTTTGATGCAAATGATGCATATGCAAATATGTATAATGAGTACTCATGACTCAATCACAACACACAATGTTGAAACAGTTTGACCGCTTTTCTTCCAGCAGGGTTGCGACCCCCACGGGCCTCACCGATGTGGCCGTCGGTGACAGTGGCCGGTCCTGCCACTTCTGGGTGTGGACGTACCGCACTACCCAGACCCTAATGTACAACCCAGTGTACTCCTGGATGTGAGCAACATCCGTCAATTACAAAATTCGGCTATCCAGCAGAGGGACCCTGCGGGGAAATAATAAATAACCTCCCGGGGTTCACACACTCCCTAGTACCTCATGAGTCGTCAACCTTCCCATTCCTGTATGAACGGTCCTTGGGCATGACTGACCCGCCACGGTAATCACATAAAATGTTTTACCAGTTTGCTCTTTACGTTGAAATATTTTGACCGCTTCTTTTTGCAGGGTAGCGAACCCCGCGGGCCTCACCGATGTGGCCGTCGGTGACAGTGGCCGGTCCTGCCACTTCTGGGTGTGGATGTACCGCACTACCCAGGCCCCAACGTACAACCCCGTGTACCCTCGGACGTAGGAGACATCCGGTAATAACTGAATTTGGTCAACCAGCGGAGGGACCCAACGGGGCATGTAAGATACAACCGAGCTCCCGGGGTGCACACCTCCCTGTCGCCTAGAGTCGTCACCTTCCCGCACCGGTACGTACGGTCTACGGGCATGACCGACCCACCACGTTTCCCAAAGCAAGCAAGCAATAAAATAGGTAACCATCACCTTCGGGTCCTCAGTGGCTTACCCTTTTTAACGAGGCTTCCCGGCTGGCTGAGTATGCAACCATCGCAAGTCCTGAGAATGTTAACAATGTACTTTTTGGATTGTTTGTATACAAGCTTTTATAAATTTGCCACACATTTACTTCATTCCAGCACGTCGCCTCAGTAGTCATTTCCTGACGTATTAACGTTATTGAAAAGACTAACATTTTATCATAGCTCTTTTACGATTGCACGACTTTATTTTCAACAGATCGTTAAATTGATCAAGTCAAATCATACTTCATATTTGCAATTGTTAGAGCAATTCTCCATATACACGCAAAATTTCATTTGATTAGCTCACCTCAAATGAAATTTTGAAAACGAGAATTTTAATCCCAATAAAACAAATAGGCTTAAACTTGGGATTGAAATTCGTAATAGAATCCTTACATTGCACACATAATTTCATACGATTAGTTTACCTCGAATGGAATTTTGAAAACGAAAATTTAACCCCAATAAAACAAAGAGGCTTAAACCCGGGGTTCAAAATTTGAAATGGATGTTTGTAGGGTTTTACGGGAGTGTTTTATGGAAATAAGATAGATGATTGTTCGAGATCAGATGTAGTAAAAGACATTTAAGTGTCGATCTGAGTTATCAAAAATATTTTGCATGACCAAAACTGAATTTGATAAGTTCGAGTGAAAATGTTCATATATATGCTAAGTTTGTTGCCAACTTTTATCTTTTAGGTCCACCACCGCTTCCGCTGCAGTGGTTCGTCCCGAACCACGCTACAGCGATTAGCGGAACAATAGGTGTTTCTGTGATCATGAATAGGTCGAAAGATCGGTTACGCTCTGATCCATTTGTAAGACCCCCCCTCCAGAATCAACGGTCCGACCGGGGGATCTTATCGCACACCACCCTTTAGCACGACGCCGAAGCGACCCCGAAGGGTGAAGGCACTAGCTTCTCCAACCCTTTTCCTTGAACACTCCGAAGTCACGCCTAGGGGTGGTGTTAAGCGAAAGTCACTACACACCAACAGAGTAAGGAAGCAGTATTTTAGCGGAAGACATTATTAAAGAGTGCGCTTTGTTACCCTTAGCGGAAGACATTATTAAAGAGTGCGCTTTGTTACCCTTAGCGGAAGACATTATTTATAGCGGAAGATTAAATATCACAGAAACCATAATTTCAAAACCTGTATGAGTAATATTGATTTCGCCGCCGCAATGAATCCTATCCATCAAGGCTTCATTGCATCATATATGTATACCCTGAGATAGGGCGCAACAAAAGGAGATGCGGCTTAATGAAACTTTATACCTGACGTAGCCTGATCCGTGGCTTCATCCACACATAGGTGCTGTCACTCATCCGCACCTGTCACCTGTGCTAAAGACAAGTTATTAGAACTACAAGCAGAATCCAACTCCTACTAACATCCAAACATAATACAACAATTATAAGGAAGGGGATATCTGGACTCTTATTGGGCCGAGGCAGTCTCCCCACGACCACCGCCTACGTACTCCGTATCATCCTGCATACGGTCTCAGACCCACGTAGTTCTATTAGTTTCGCACGGGTTGCCCTCCCAGACCGTCCGTCGTGCGGGTTGCCTTAGAGTAAAACTCATAGGCCATCCGATTTTTTCCCTTGGCACATTTTATACTCCCGGAGGAATAATTCTCGAAGGCAACGTTTCATTCCCGTAGGAATCATTTCCCGAAGGCAACATTTCATTCCCGTAGGAATTATTTCTCGAAGGCAACGTTTCATTCCCGTAGGAATTATTTCTTGAAGGCAACATTTCATCCCCGTAGGAATTATTTCTCGAAGGCAACGTATTCATTCCCGTAGGAATTATTTCTTGAAGGCAACATTTCATCCCCGTAGGAATTATTTCTCGAAGGCAACGTTTCATTCCCGTAGGAATTATTTCTCGAAGGCAACATTTCATTCCCGTAGGAATTACTTTCTCGAAGGCAACATTTCATTCCCGTAGGAATTACTTTCTCGAAGGCAACATTTCATTCCCGTAGGAATTACTTTCTCGAAGGCAACATTTCATTCCCGTAGGAATTACTTTCTCGAAGGCAACATTTCATTCCCGTAGGAAGTACTTTCTCGAAGGCAACATTTCATTCCCGTAGGAATTACTTTCTCGAAGGCAACATTTCATTCCCGTAGGAAGTACTTTCTCGAAGGCAACATTTCATTCCCGTAGGAATTACTTTCTCGAAGGCAACATTTCATTCCCGTAGGAATTACTTTCTCGAAGGCAACATTTCATTCCCGTAGGAATTACTTTCTCGAAGGCAACATTTCATTCCCGTAGGAATTACTTTCTCGAAGGCAACATTTCATTCCCGTAGGAAGTACTTTCTCGAAGGCAACATTTCATTCCCGTAGGAATTACTTTCTCGAAGGCAACATTTCATTCCCGTAGGAATGTAGAAGGAGAGAAGACGAACTCTTTATAAGCTTAGCATATCTCCATCCGAGAAGGTACTACTAATTTAACTCGGCTGGCAATCAAATCCAACCTGCCTACATAGGGCACAACTGCATTCATGTAGACCTTCGTCGATCATTTCGGTGCTTGGCGATCAATCCCAAGTCATCCACATAAGACCCGCTTGTATTTATGTAAACTTCCGTCAATCACTTGAATGCTTGGTAATCAAGCCCAAGACACCCATAAGCTTTATAGGCACAAGAAGTAGCACAGTAGTGTGAAAGGGAGAAATAAGATGAAGAGTAGACGAAAATAGATAAGGTTTAGAGTCTACCATTTGTCGGAGGAGGAAGAGATGAAGCTCCCTCAATCGGATACCAAACCAGATGAAGATAGGCTCAAGTAAGAGGCGGAGAAGGGGTTCCTCTTGGGTGATGCTTATGGTGTGAGAGTCCCCCATAAATTTCATGCCTAGGCATATGATCGCATTCCTAATCTCCTACCAATTCGGAGTAGCACGACTCCATTCCTCACCAACTCGAAACGACAAGGAAAACTAATAAGTGGCAGATTCCTGCCATGGGAGGGAGAATTGAGGTAGGAGGAGGAGGAAGAGAGAGTGAAGCTATCATACCTTGTCGTGAGCTATGAAGGGCAACCCCCTTATTAAAAATACAGCAGCAGCCCCCATTAGACCAAGAGGGGACAAGAGCAGCCCCAAATCAATAAGGTAAAGGGGCAGCTCAAAGCAAACAGCCCCAAATCATCAAGGTAAAGAGCAGTTCAAAGCAAACAGCCCCAAATCAACAAGGTAAAGAGCAGCTCAACTTAACAAGGAGCAGCCCCCAAAATCAGCTCACAAGGCAGCCCCCAATTCAACAAGGAGCAGCCCCCAAAACAACAACCTGCAGTCCAACTTAACAAGGAGCAGCCCCCAAAATCAGCAAGGAAAGGAGCAGCCCTATTTCAACAAACCTGCAGTCCAAGTTAACAAGAAGCAGCCCCCAAACCAACAAGGAAAGGAGCAGCCCCAACAATTAAACCTGCAGTCCAAGTTAACAAGAAGCAGCCCCCAAACCAACAAGGAAAGGAGCAGCCCCAACAATTAAACCTGCAGTCCAAGTTAACAAGAAGCAGCCCCCAAACCAACAAGGAAAGGAGCAGCCCCAACAATTAAACCTGCAGTCCAAGTTAACAAGAAGCAGCCCCCAAACCAACAAGGAAAGGAGCAGCCCCAACAATTAAACCTGCAGTCCAAGTTAACAAGAAGCAGCCCCCCAAACCAACAAGGAAAGGAGCAGCCCCAACAATTAAACCTGCAGTCCAAGTTAACAAGAAGCAGCCCCCAAACCAACAAGGAAAGGAGCAGCCCCAACAATTAAATCTGCAGTCCAAGTTAACAAGAAGCAGCCCCCAAACCAACAAGGAAAGGAGCAGCCCCATTTCATCAAACCTGCAGTCCAAGTTAGCAAGGAGCAGCCCCCAAACCAGGTATTGCAAAGGCAGCCCCCAACAATAAGGTATGAAAACAACCCCCAATTAACAGGTATTATAAGAGCAGCCCCCCAACATGATAGCATGAATAGGAAGCATAATTTATCCATCCGAATTTCTAGGGGAAAGGCACAGAGTATGCAAAAATGTACATATATATCATCCAACCAGATTTTTATAATTGAAATGCAGAATTACCCCAACTGATTAGGATTAGGGACTAGCCTAATATACCGAGCAGGTATACCCAATGAGCCAAGCATGTATATTCACGAAATTCATCTAGGTTTTCTAATGAATTGAAAGGTTAACCAGCTGGCAGGTATCACCAAGAGAAAAACCACCCCGATGTTAAATAAAATGCGACCCTAACCACAGATTGAGATTAGGAATTTCAAGATTTAACCAGCTAGCAGGTATCACCAAGAAACAAATCCAGGAAATCCCAGCATAGCAACCAAGTAATAGCTAGCATAAATCCAGGTAAGAACCGAGCATCAAGAGGGGCTTGCCGTGAAACCCTCTGCCAGGACCGAGCTTCGGGGAGGGGAAGAGGAGGGGGAGAGAAGTTCTTACCGTCCACCACTGCCCTCGAAGAGGAGAAGAAGCCTCCCTATGTAGCCGACGAGGCCCAATCCCGTGCCCCCACGAGCTCGCCTTTCGCCCACGGTTTCTCCGCCCTGGTTTCATCGCTGAAGTTGGTTTTGGAACAGGGCATCTCACTCCTTTGTTTATATATATAAGCTTATATATGTATATACATATACCCATTACACACACACATATTTATACACATTTATATATATCAAAGTATGCAAAGTGCTTACGAAATAAATGCGCAGAGGGTGTCGCTGTGTTCGTAATAATCACATGAAGTTAACGAAATTATTTGAAGTTGATTCCGAGTCCGTTATTCATAATTACTCGCTCAAACCAGTACGCAACTCAAAATAGATTATTTTGGCTACCTTTCGCAAATCTCATCGAATTTGAACGAAACGAATTGCATTGTGCTAGAATTGATCACGCGAGTCTGTTGCAACTGACTAGGGTGAAATTGGGGCTTGTTTTACCCAATATTCTAAAATGGCGTTGTTGCGGCGCTTGGTATTACTCAAAATAGTCATTTTCTCCAAACGACCTCGGATCGGGACGAAACGAATTCCGTTGCACTCATATTGACCATACGAGTCTAACGTAACTGACGGAAGTCGATTCGGAGCACGTATGCTCCATATTCTAAAATTGCATCGTCGTGACGCGCTACTATACTCAAAATGGTCATATACACCAAATGACCTCGGATCGAAACGAAACGAGTTCCGTTGCACTCGTATCAACTATACGAGTCTAATGCAACTGACGGAAGTCGATTCGGAGCACGTACGCTCCATATTCTAAGACTGCATCGTCGTGACGCGCTGCGATACTCAAAACGGTCACTTTTACCAAATGACCTCTGATCGAAACGAAACGAGTTCCGTTGCACTCGTGTTAACTATACGAGTTTAACGTAACTGACGGAAGTCGATTCAGAGCACGTATGCTCAATATACCACTTCAGTGTTATGGCGAGGCACAATGCTACCTAAAACAGTCATTTCTCTAAATGACCACCTCTATGTGGTGAAGGTCGGGTCGTGATTGCCTTATGACCCGGCCTAGTTTCCTCCAAGGGTTCAACTGAACCGGCTAGACCCCTTTTCAGAGTCGGGATGTTACAATCCAATAAAACAAAGAAAATTTTCGTCCCTGAAAATACGAGTGGGTCATGGGGATTCAAAACGGGACGTACTGTAGACCACTAGAGGTGTCGCACGATCCCAACTTTTAAGGATTCTCTAGGTTTGGTTTTTACCTAACGAGCTACGTTGATGGCTCCTGCCATGTAATATACAAGTAGCTTACGTGAACTACGGGGTTGCTGTCAGTGGAACATATAAAAGTTTTAACTTGCATAAGCTTTTGTAACACCTATCAACATATGACCGACTCCCATACGAAGGTTATATGTTGGTAGAACAGATGAAAATTGTAAATAAGCAGTAAAAATCCATAAACATATAACCAACTCCCATACGAAGGTTATATGTTAATGGTACAGATAAAATTGCAAATAGGCAGTAAAGATCCATAAACATATAACCAACTCCCATACGAAGGTTATATGTTAATGGTATATGCAGATATGTATGTTTTGATGCAAATGATGCATATGCAAATATGTATAATGAGTACTCATGACTCAATCACAACACACAATGTTGAAACAGTTTGACCGCTTTTCTTCCAGCAGGGTTGCGACCCCCACGGGCCTCACCGATGTGGCCGTCGGTGACAGTGGCCGGTCCTGCCACTTCTGGGTGTGGACGTACCGCACTACCCAGACCCTAATGTACAACCCAGTGTACTCCTGGATGTGAGCAACATCCGTCAATTACAAAATTCGGCTATCCAGCAGAGGGACCCTGCGGGGAAATAATAAATAACCTCCCGGGGTTCACACACTCCCTAGTACCTCATGAGTCGTCAACCTTCCCATTCCTGTATGAACGGTCCTTGGGCATGACTGACCCGCCACGGTAATCACATAAAATGTTTTACCAGTTTGCTCTTTACGTTGAAATATTTTGACCGCTTCTTTTTGCAGGGTAGCGAACCCCGCGGGCCTCACCGATGTGGCCGTCGGTGACAGTGGCCGGTCCTGCCACTTCTGGGTGTGGATGTACCGCACTACCCAGGCCCCAACGTACAACCCCGTGTACCCTCGGACGTAGGAGACATCCGGTAATAACTGAATTTGGTCAACCAGCGGAGGGACCCAACGGGGCATGTAAGATACAACCGAGCTCCCGGGGTGCACACCTCCCTGTCGCCTAGAGTCGTCACCTTCCCGCACCGGTACGTACGGTCTACGGGCATGACCGACCCACCACGTTTCCCAAAGCAAGCAAGCAATAAAATAGGTAACCATCACCTTCGGGTCCTCAGTGGCTTACCCTTTTTAACGAGGCTTCCCGGCTGGCTGAGTATGCAACCATCGCAAGTCCTGAGAATGTTAACAATGTACTTTTTGGATTGTTTGTATACAAGCTTTTATAAATTTGCCACACATTTACTTCATTCCAGCACGTCGCCTCAGTAGTCATTTCCTGACGTATTAACGTTATTGAAAAGACTAACATTTTATCATAGCTCTTTTACGATTGCACGACTTTATTTTCAACAGATCGTTAAATTGATCAAGTCAAATCATACTTCATATTTGCAATTGTTAGAGCAATTCTCCATATACACGCAAAATTTCATTTGATTAGCTCACCTCAAATGAAATTTTGAAAACGAGAATTTTAATCCCAATAAAACAAATAGGCTTAAACTTGGGATTGAAATTCGTAATAGAATCCTTACATTGCACACATAATTTCATACGATTAGTTTACCTCGAATGGAATTTTGAAAACGAAAATTTAACCCCAATAAAACAAAGAGGCTTAAACCCGGGGTTCAAAATTTGAAATGGATGTTTGTAGGGTTTTACGGGAGTGTTTTATGGAAATAAGATAGATGATTGTTCGAGATCAGATGTAGTAAAAGACATTTAAGTGTCGATCTGAGTTATCAAAAATATTTTGCATGACCAAAACTGAATTTGATAAGTTCGAGTGAAAATGTTCATATATATGCTAAGTTTGTTGCCAACTTTTATCTTTTAGGTCCACCACCGCTTCCGCTGCAGTGGTTCGTCCCGAACCACGCTACAGCGATTAGCGGAACAATAGGTGTTTCTGTGATCATGAATAGGTCGAAAGATCGGTTACGCTCTGATCCATTTGTAAGACCCCCCCTCCAGAATCAACGGTCCGACCGGGGGATCTTATCGCACACCACCCTTTAGCACGACGCCGAAGCGACCCCGAAGGGTGAAGGCACTAGCTTCTCCAACCCTTTTCCTTGAACACTCCGAAGTCACGCCTAGGGGTGGTGTTAAGCGAAAGTCACTACACACCAACAGAGTAAGGAAGCAGTATTTTAGCGGAAGACATTATTAAAGAGTGCGCTTTGTTACCCTTAGCGGAAGACATTATTAAAGAGTGCGCTTTGTTACCCTTAGCGGAAGACATTATTTATAGCGGAAGATTAAATATCACAGAAACCATAATTTCAAAACCTGTATGAGTAATATTGATTTCGCCGCCGCAATGAATCCTATCCATCAAGGCTTCATTGCATCATATATGTATACCCTGAGATAGGGCGCAACAAAAGGAGATGCGGCTTAATGAAACTTTATACCTGACGTAGCCTGATCCGTGGCTTCATCCACACATAGGTGCTGTCACTCATCCGCACCTGTCACCTGTGCTAAAGACAAGTTATTAGAACTACAAGCAGAATCCAACTCCTACTAACATCCAAACATAATACAACAATTATAAGGAAGGGGATATCTGGACTCTTATTGGGCCGAGGCAGTCTCCCCACGACCACCGCCTACGTACTCCGTATCATCCTGCATACGGTCTCAGACCCACGTAGTTCTATTAGTTTCGCACGGGTTGCCCTCCCAGACCGTCCGTCGTGCGGGTTGCCTTAGAGTAAAACTCATAGGCCATCCGATTTTTTCCCTTGGCACATTTTATACTCCCGGAGGAATAATTCTCGAAGGCAACGTTTCATTCCCGTAGGAATCATTTCCCGAAGGCAACATTTCATTCCCGTAGGAATTATTTCTCGAAGGCAACGTTTCATTCCCGTAGGAATTATTTCTTGAAGGCAACATTTCATCCCCGTAGGAATTATTTCTCGAAGGCAACGTATTCATTCCCGTAGGAATTATTTCTTGAAGGCAACATTTCATCCCCGTAGGAATTATTTCTCGAAGGCAACATTTCATTCCCGTAGGAATTATTTCTCGAAGGCAACATTTCATTCCCGTAGGAATTACTTTCTCGAAGGCAACATTTCATTCCCGTAGGAATTACTTTCTCGAAGGCAACATTTCATTCCCGTAGGAATTACTTTCTCGAAGGCAACATTTCATTCCCGTAGGAATTACTTTCTCGAAGGCAACATTTCATTCCCGTAGGAAGTACTTTCTCGAAGGCAACATTTCATTCCCGTAGGAATTACTTTCTCGAAGGCAACATTTCATTCCCGTAGGAAGTACTTTCTCGAAGGCAACATTTCATTCCCGTAGGAATTACTTTCTCGAAGGCAACATTTCATTCCCGTAGGAATTACTTTCTCGAAGGCAACATTTCATTCCCGTAGGAATTACTTTCTCGAAGGCAACATTTCATTCCCGTAGGAATTACTTTCTCGAAGGCAACATTTCATTCCCGTAGGAAGTACTTTCTCGAAGGCAACATTTCATTCCCGTAGGAATTACTTTCTCGAAGGCAACATTTCATTCCCGTAGGAATGTAGAAGGAGAGAAGACGAACTCTTTATAAGCTTAGCATATCTCCATCCGAGAAGGTACTACTAATTTAACTCGGCTGGCAATCAAATCCAACCTGCCTACATAGGGCACAACTGCATTCATGTAGACCTTCGTCGATCATTTCGGTGCTTGGCGATCAATCCCAAGTCATCCACATAAGACCCGCTTGTATTTATGTAAACTTCCGTCAATCACTTGAATGCTTGGTAATCAAGCCCAAGACACCCATAAGCTTTATAGGCACAAGAAGTAGCACAGTAGTGTGAAAGGGAGAAATAAGATGAAGAGTAGACGAAAATAGATAAGGTTTAGAGTCTACCATTTGTCGGAGGAGGAAGAGATGAAGCTCCCTCAATCGGATACCAAACCAGATGAAGATAGGCTCAAGTAAGAGGCGGAGAAGGGGTTCCTCTTGGGTGATGCTTATGGTGTGAGAGTCCCCCATAAATTTCATGCCTAGGCATATGATCACATTCCTAATCTCCTACCAATTCGGAGTAGCACGACTCCATTCCTCACCAACTCGAAACGACAAGGAAAACTAATAAGTGGCAGATTCCTGCCATGGGAGGGAGAATTGAGGTAGGAGGAGGAGGAAGAGAGAGTGAAGCTATCATACCTTGTCGTGAGCTATGAAGGGCAACCCCCTTATTAAAAATACAGCAGCAGCCCCCATTAGACCAAGAGGGGACAAGAGCAGCCCCAAATCAATAAGGTAAAGGGGCAGCTCAAAGCAAACAGCCCCAAATCATCAAGGTAAAGAGCAGTTCAAAGCAAACAGCCCCAAATCAACAAGGTAAAGAGCAGCTCAACTTAACAAGGAGCAGCCCCCAAAATCAGCTCACAAGGCAGCCCCCAATTCAACAAGGAGCAGCCCCCAAAACAACAACCTGCAGTCCAACTTAACAAGGAGCAGCCCCCAAAATCAGCAAGGAAAGGAGCAGCCCTATTTCAACAAACCTGCAGTCCAAGTTAACAAGAAGCAGCCCCCAAACCAACAAGGAAAGGAGCAGCCCCAACAATTAAACCTGCAGTCCAAGTTAACAAGAAGCAGCCCCCAAACCAACAAGGAAAGGAGCAGCCCCAACAATTAAACCTGCAGTCCAAGTTAACAAGAAGCAGCCCCCAAACCAACAAGGAAAGGAGCAGCCCCAACAATTAAACCTGCAGTCCAAGTTAACAAGAAGCAGCCCCCAAACCAACAAGGAAAGGAGCAGCCCCAACAATTAAACCTGCAGTCCAAGTTAACAAGAAGCAGCCCCCCAAACCAACAAGGAAAGGAGCAGCCCCAACAATTAAACCTGCAGTCCAAGTTAACAAGAAGCAGCCCCCAAACCAACAAGGAAAGGAGCAGCCCCAACAATTAAATCTGCAGTCCAAGTTAACAAGAAGCAGCCCCCAAACCAACAAGGAAAGGAGCAGCCCCATTTCATCAAACCTGCAGTCCAAGTTAGCAAGGAGCAGCCCCCAAACCAGGTATTGCAAAGGCAGCCCCCAACAATAAGGTATGAAAACAACCCCCAATTAACAGGTATTATAAGAGCAGCCCCCCAACATGATAGCATGAATAGGAAGCATAATTTATCCATCCGAATTTCTAGGGGAAAGGCACAGAGTATGCAAAAATGTACATATATATCATCCAACCAGATTTTTATAATTGAAATGCAGAATTACCCCAACTGATTAGGATTAGGGACTAGCCTAATATACCGAGCAGGTATACCCAATGAGCCAAGCATGTATATTCACGAAATTCATCTAGGTTTTCTAATGAATTGAAAGGTTAACCAGCTGGCAGGTATCACCAAGAGAAAAACCACCCCGATGTTAAATAAAATGCGACCCTAACCACAGATTGAGATTAGGAATTTCAAGATTTAACCAGCTAGCAGGTATCACCAAGAAACAAATCCAGGAAATCCCAGCATAGCAACCAAGTAATAGCTAGCATAAATCCAGGTAAGAACCGAGCATCAAGAGGGGCTTGCCGTGAAACCCTCTGCCAGGACCGAGCTTCGGGGAGGGGAAGAGGAGGGGGAGAGAAGTTCTTACCGTCCACCACTGCCCTCGAAGAGGAGAAGAAGCCTCCCTATGTAGCCGACGAGGCCCAATCCCGTGCCCCCACGAGCTCGCCTTTCGCCCACGGTTTCTCCGCCCTGGTTTCATCGCTGAAGTTGGTTTTGGAACAGGGCATCTCACTCCTTTGTTTATATATATAAGCTTATATATGTATATACATATACCCATTACACACACACACATATTTATACACATTTATATATATCAAAGTATGCAAAGTGCTCACGAAATAAATGCGCAGAGGGTGTCGCTGTGTTCGTAATAATCACATGAAGTTAACGAAATTATTTGAAGTTGATTCCGAGTCCGTTATTCATAATTACTCGCTCAAACCAGTACGCAACTCAAAATAGATTATTTTGGCTACCTTTCGCAAATCTCATCGAATTTGAACGAAACGAATTGCATTGTGCTAGAATTGATCACGCGAGTCTGTTGCAACTGACTAGGGTGAAATTGGGGCTTGTTTTACCCAATATTCTAAAATGGCGTTGTTGCGGCGCTCGGTATTACTCAAAATAGTCATTTTCTCCAAACGACCTCGGATCGGGACGAAACGAATTCCGTTGCACTCATATTGACCATACGAGTCTAACGTAACTGACGGAAGTCGATTCGGAGCACGTATGCTCCATATTCTAAAATTGCATCGTCGTGACGCGCTACTATACTCAAAATGGTCATATACACCAAATGACCTCGGATCGAAACGAAACGAGTTCCGTTGCACTCGTATCAACTATACGAGTCTAATGCAACTGACGGAAGTCGATTCGGAGCACGTACGCTCCATATTCTAAGACTGCATCGTCGTGACGCGCTGCGATACTCAAAACGGTCACTTTTACCAAATGACCTCTGATCGAAACGAAACGAGTTCCGTTGCACTCGTGTTAACTATACGAGTTTAACGTAACTGACGGAAGTCGATTCAGAGCACGTATGCTCAATATACCACTTCAGTGTTATGGCGAGGCACAATGCTACCTAAAACAGTCATTTCTCTAAATGACCACCTCTATGTGGTGAAGGTCGGGTCGTGATTGCCTTATGACCCGGCCTAGTTTCCTCCAAGGGTTCAACTGAACCGGCTAGACCCCTTTTCAGAGTCGGGATGTTACAATCCAATAAAACAAAGAAAATTTTCGTCCCTGAAAATACGAATGGGTCATGGGGATTCAAAACGGGACGTACTGTAGACCACTAGAGGTGTCGCACGATCCCAACTTTTAAGGATTCTCTAGGTTTGGTTTTTACCTAACGAGCTACGTTGATGGCTCCTGCCATGTAATATACAAGTAGCTTACGTGAACTACGGGGTTGCTGTCAGTGGAACATATAAAAGTTTTAACTTGCATAAGCTTTTGTAACACCTATCAACATATGACCGACTCCCATACGAAGGTTATATGTTGGTAGAACAGATGAAAATTGTAAATAAGCAGTAAAAATCCATAAACATATAACCAACTCCCATACGAAGGTTATATGTTAATGGTACAGATAAAATTGCAAATAGGCAGTAAAGATCCATAAACATATAACCAACTCCCATACGAAGGTTATATGTTAATGGTATATGCAGATATGTATGTTTTGATGCAAATGATGCATATGCAAATATGTATAATGAGTACTTATGACTCAATCACAACACACAATGTTGAAACAGTTTGACCGCTTTTCTTCCAGCAGGGTTGCGACCCCCACGGGCCTCACCGATGTGGCCGTCGGTGACAGTGGCCGGTCCTGCCACTTCTGGGTGTGGACGTACCGCACTACCCAGACCCTAATGTACAACCCAGTGTACTCCTGGATGTGAGCAACATCCGTCAATTACAAAATTCGGCTATCCAGCAGAGGGACCCTGCGGGGAAATAATAAATAACCTCCCGGGGTTCACACACTCCCTAGTACCTCATGAGTCGTCAACCTTCCCATTCCTGTATGAACGGTCCTTGGGCATGACTGACCCGCCACGGTAATCACATAAAATGTTTTACCAGTTTGCTCTTTACGTTGAAATATTTTGACCGCTTCTTTTTGCAGGGTAGCGAACCCCGCGGGCCTCACCGATGTGGCCGTCGGTGACAGTGGCCGGTCCTGCCACTTCTGGGTGTGGATGTACCGCACTACCCAGGCCCCAACGTACAACCCCGTGTACCCTCGGACGTAGGAGACATCCGGTAATAACTGAATTTGGTCAACCAGCGGAGGGACCCAACGGGGCATGTAAGATACAACCGAGCTCCCGGGGTGCACACCTCCCTGTCGCCTAGAGTCGTCAACCTTCCCGCACCGGTACGTACGGTCTACGGGCATGACCGACCCACCACGTTTCCCAAAGCAAGCAAGCAATAAAATAGGTAACCATCACCTTCGGGTCCTCAGTGGCTTACCCTTTTTAACGAGGCTTCCCGGCTGGCTGAGTATGCAACCATCGCAAGTCCTGAGAATGTTAACAATGTACTTTTTGGATTGTTTGTATACAAGCTTTTATAAATTTGCCACACATTTACTTCATTCCAGCACGTCGCCTCAGTAGTCATTTCCTGACGTATTAACGTTATTGAAAAGACTAACATTTTATCATAGCTCTTTTACGATTGCACGACTTTATTTTCAACAGATCGTTAAATTGATCAAGTCAAATCATACTTCATATTTGCAATTGTTAGAGCAATTCTCCATATACACGCAAAATTTCATTTGATTAGCTCACCTCAAATGAAATTTTGAAAACGAGAATTTTAATCCCAATAAAACAAATAGGCTTAAACTTGGGATTGAAATTCGTAATAGAATCCTTACATTGCACACATAATTTCATACGATTAGTTTACCTCGAATGGAATTTTGAAAACGAAAATTTAACCCCAATAAAACAAAGAGGCTTAAACCCGGGGTTCAAAATTTGAAATGGATGTTTGTAGGGTTTTACGGGAGTGTTTTATGGAAATAAGATAGATGATTGTTCGAGATCAGATGTAGTAAAAGACATTTAAGTGTCGATCTGAGTTATCAAAAATATTTTGCATGACCAAAACTGAATTTGATAAGTTCGAGTGAAAATGTTCATATATATGCTAAGTTTGTTGCCAACTTTTATCTTTTAGGTCCACCACCGCTTCCGCTGCAGTGGTTCGTCCCGAACCACGCTACAGCGATTAGCGGAACAATAGGTGTTTCTGTGATCATGAATAGGTCGAAAGATCGGTTACGCTCTGATCCATTTGTAAGACCCCCCCTCCAGAATCAACGGTCCGACCGGGGGATCTTATCGCACACCACCCTTTAGCACGACGCCGAAGCGACCCCGAAGGGTGAAGGCACTAGCTTCTCCAACCCTTTTCCTTGAACACTCCGAAGTCACGCCTAGGGGTGGTGTTAAGCGAAAGTCACTACACACCAACAGAGTAAGGAAGCAGTATTTTAGCGGAAGACATTATTAAAGAGTGCGCTTTGTTACCCTTAGCGGAAGACATTATTAAAGAGTGCGCTTTGTTACCCTTAGCGGAAGACATTATTTATAGCGGAAGATTAAATATCACAGAAACCATAATTTCAAAACCTGTATGAGTAATATTGATTTCGCCGCCGCAATGAATCCTATCCATCAAGGCTTCATTGCATCATATATGTATACCCTGAGATAGGGCGCAACAAAAGGAGATGCGGCTTAATGAAACTTTATACCTGACGTAGCCTGATCCGTGGCTTCATCCACACATAGGTGCTGTCACTCATCCGCACCTGTCACCTGTGCTAAAGACAAGTTATTAGAACTACAAGCAGAATCCAACTCCTACTAACATCCAAACATAATACAACAATTATAAGGAAGGGGATATCTGGACTCTTATTGGGCCGAGGCAGTCTCCCCACGACCACCGCCTACGTACTCCGTATCATCCTGCATACGGTCTCAGACCCACGTAGTTCTATTAGTTTCGCACGGGTTGCCCTCCCAGACCGTCCGTCGTGCGGGTTGCCTTAGAGTAAAACTCATAGGCCATCCGATTTTTTCCCTTGGCACATTTTATACTCCCGGAGGAATAATTCTCGAAGGCAACGTTTCATTCCCGTAGGAATCATTTCCCGAAGGCAACATTTCATTCCCGTAGGAATTATTTCTCGAAGGCAACGTTTCATTCCCGTAGGAATTATTTCTTGAAGGCAACATTTCATCCCCGTAGGAATTATTTCTCGAAGGCAACGTATTCATTCCCGTAGGAATTATTTCTTGAAGGCAACATTTCATCCCCGTAGGAATTATTTCTCGAAGGCAACGTTTCATTCCCGTAGGAATTATTTCTCGAAGGCAACATTTCATTCCCGTAGGAATTACTTTCTCGAAGGCAACATTTCATTCCCGTAGGAATTACTTTCTCGAAGGCAACATTTCATTCCCGTAGGAATTACTTTCTCGAAGGCAACATTTCATTCCCGTAGGAATTACTTTCTCGAAGGCAACATTTCATTCCCGTAGGAAGTACTTTCTCGAAGGCAACATTTCATTCCCGTAGGAATTACTTTCTCGAAGGCAACATTTCATTCCCGTAGGAAGTACTTTCTCGAAGGCAACATTTCATTCCCGTAGGAATTACTTTCTCGAAGGCAACATTTCATTCCCGTAGGAATTACTTTCTCGAAGGCAACATTTCATTCCCGTAGGAATTACTTTCTCGAAGGCAACATTTCATTCCCGTAGGAATTACTTTCTCGAAGGCAACATTTCATTCCCGTAGGAAGTACTTTCTCGAAGGCAACATTTCATTCCCGTAGGAATTACTTTCTCGAAGGCAACATTTCATTCCCGTAGGAATGTAGAAGGAGAGAAGACGAACTCTTTATAAGCTTAGCATATCTCCATCCGAGAAGGTACTACTAATTTAACTCGGCTGGCAATCAAATCCAACCTGCCTACATAGGGCACAACTGCATTCATGTAGACCTTCGTCGATCATTTCGGTGCTTGGCGATCAATCCCAAGTCATCCACATAAGACCCGCTTGTATTTATGTAAACTTCCGTCAATCACTTGAATGCTTGGTAATCAAGCCCAAGACACCCATAAGCTTTATAGGCACAAGAAGTAGCACAGTAGTGTGAAAGGGAGAAATAAGATGAAGAGTAGACGAAAATAGATAAGGTTTAGAGTCTACCATTTGTCGGAGGAGGAAGAGATGAAGCTCCCTCAATCGGATACCAAACCAGATGAAGATAGGCTCAAGTAAGAGGCGGAGAAGGGGTTCCTCTTGGGTGATGCTTATGGTGTGAGAGTCCCCCATAAATTTCATGCCTAGGCATATGATCGCATTCCTAATCTCCTACCAATTCGGAGTAGCACGACTCCATTCCTCACCAACTCGAAACGACAAGGAAAACTAATAAGTGGCAGATTCCTGCCATGGGAGGGAGAATTGAGGTAGGAGGAGGAGGAAGAGAGAGTGAAGCTATCATACCTTGTCGTGAGCTATGAAGGGCAACCCCCTTATTAAAAATACAGCAGCAGCCCCCATTAGACCAAGAGGGGACAAGAGCAGCCCCAAATCAATAAGGTAAAGGGGCAGCTCAAAGCAAAAAGCCCCAAATCATCAAGGTAAAGAGCAGTTCAAAGCAAACAGCCCCAAATCAACAAGGTAAAGAGCAGCTCAACTTAACAAGGAGCAGCCCCCAAAATCAGCTCACAAGGCAGCCCCCAATTCAACAAGGAGCAGCCCCCAAAACAACAACCTGCAGTCCAACTTAACAAGGAGCAGCCCCCAAAATCAGCAAGGAAAGGAGCAGCCCTATTTCAACAAACCTGCAGTCCAAGTTAACAAGAAGCAGCCCCCCAAACCAACAAGGAAAGGAGCAGCCCCAACAATTAAACCTGCAGTCCAAGTTAACAAGAAGCAGCCCCCCAAACCAACAAGGAAAGGAGCAGCCCCAACAATTAAACCTGCAGTCCAAGTTAACAAGAAGCAGCCCCCAAACCAACAAGGAAAGGAGCAGCCCCAACAATTAAACCTGCAGTCCAAGTTAACAAGAAGCAGCCCCCAAACCAACAAGGAAAGGAGCAGCCCCAACAATTAAACCTGCAGTCCAAGTTAACAAGAAGCAGCCCCCAAACCAACAAGGAAAGGAGCAGCCCCAACAATTAAACCTGCAGTCCAAGTTAACAAGAAGCAGCCCCCCAAACCAACAAGGAAAGGAGCAGCCCCAACAATTAAACCTGCAGTCCAAGTTAACAAGAAGCAGCCCCCAAACCAACAAGGAAAGGAGCAGCCCCAACAATTAAATCTGCAGTCCAAGTTAACAAGAAGCAGCCCCCAAACCAACAAGGAAAGGAGCAGCCCCATTTCATCAAACCTGCAGTCCAAGTTAGCAAGGAGCAGCCCCCAAACCAGGTATTGCAAAGGCAGCCCCCAACAATAAGGTATGAAAACAACCCCCAATTAACAGGTATTATAAGAGCAGCCCCCCAACATGATAGCATGAATAGGAAGCATAATTTATCCATCCGAATTTCTAGGGGAAAGGCACAGAGTATGCAAAAATGTACATATATATCATCCAACCAGATTTTTATAATTGAAATGCAGAATTACCCCAACTGATTAGGATTAGGGACTAGCCTAATATACCGAGCAGGTATACCCAATGAGCCAAGCATGTATATTCACGAAATTCATCTAGGTTTTCTAATGAATTGAAAGGTTAACCAGCTGGCAGGTATCACCAAGAGAAAAACCACCCCGATGTTAAATAAAATGCGACCCTAACCACAGATTGAGATTAGGAATTTCAAGATTTAACCAGCTAGCAGGTATCACCAAGAAACAAATCCAGGAAATCCCAGCATAGCAACCAAGTAATAGCTAGCATAAATCCAGGTAAGAACCGAGCATCAAGAGGGGCTTGCCGTGAAACCCTCTGCCAGGACCGAGCTTCGGGGAGGGGAAGAGGAGGGGGAGAGAAGTTCTTACCGTCCACCACTGCCCTCGAAGAGGAGAAGAAGCCTCCCTATGTAGCCGACGAGGCCCAATCCCGTGCCCCCACGAGCTCGCCTTTCGCCCACGGTTTCTCCGCCCTGGTTTCATCGCTGAAGTTGGTTTTGGAACAGGGCATCTCACTCCTTTGTTTATATATATAAGCTTATATATGTATATACATATACCCATTACACACACACATATTTATACACATTTATATATATCAAAGTATGCAAAGTGCTCACGAAATAAATGCGCAGAGGGTGTCGCTGTGTTCGTAATAATCACATGAAGTTAACGAAATTATTTGAAGTTGATTCCGAGTCCGTTATTCATAATTACTCGCTCAAACCAGTACGCAACTCAAAATAGATTATTTTGGCTACCTTTCGCAAATCTCATCGAATTTGAACGAAACGAATTGCATTGTGCTAGAATTGATCACGCGAGTCTGTTGCAACTGACTAGGGTGAAATTGGGGCTTGTTTTACCCAATATTCTAAAATGGCGTTGTTGCGGCGCTCGGTATTACTCAAAATAGTCATTTTCTCCAAACGACCTCGGATCGGGACGAAACGAATTCCGTTGCACTCATATTGACCATACGAGTCTAACGTAACTGGCGGAAGTCGATTCGGAGCACGTATGCTCCATATTCTAAAATTGCATCGTCGTGACGCGCTACTATACTCAAAATGGTCATATACACCAAATGACCTCGGATCGAAACGAAACGAGTTCCGTTGCACTCGTATCAACTATACGAGTCTAATGCAACTGACGGAAGTCGATTCGGAGCACGTACGCTCCATATTCTAAGACTGCATCGTCGTGACGCGCTGCTATACTCAAAACGGTCACTTTTACCAAATGACCTCTGATCGAAACGAAACGAGTTCCGTTGCACTCGTGTTAACTATACGAGTCTAACGTAACTGACGGAAGTCGATTCAGAGCACGTATGCTCAATATACCACTTCAGTGTTATGGCGAGGCACAATGCTACCTAAAACAGTCATTTCTCTAAATGACCACCTCTATGTGGTGAAGGTCGGGTCGTGATTGCCTTATGACCCGGCCTAGTTTCCTCCAAGGGTTCAACTGAACCGGCTAGACCCCTTTTCAGAGTCGGGATGTTACACGATGCACCCGTGTCAAACAAGGTGTGTGCGGGTTTTCCGTTGATGAGCACAACACCTATGGGTTGTTGGTTGGTTTTATTGTATAAGGTTAAGCTACTACTAAAGATAAGGGAATTTAAGAAACTGCAAGTACATAATTGAAAATATACCTGCGATGACCTCCTCGGGGTTCCTCGGCTGGGCGAGGTCCAATGCAAAAGCCTGCTCCGGCTGCCTGTTCCTCCCATGAAATCCTCGGCCACGACCACGTCCACCTCCCCGGCCCTGGTGTGCTGGAGGTGCTGGAGGGGCTGCCGAAGGGGCCGCTAGAGGGGGTGGTGGAGGTGGAGGGAAACGTCGCGGGCAATGGATCCTGATGTGCCCCGGCTGGTTGCACTCAAAACAGATCACCGGGGGTCGTCCACGACCGTCTGCTCTCTCTGGCTCTAGAGCTCGTAGTGGCTGAGGGGCCAACACCGTCTGAGGCTGCTGCACTGGTGCCTCCAAAGGACGAGGACGTCCTCCACCCCTCCTGGGCCTCATAACTCTATCCTGTTGTCGGTCACTGCCACCCTCTCCATGATACATCCTGTCCGCTGATCTCTTTCCCTTGACCTGCTCTGACAACTGGTCTGCTTCACACTTCTTTGCCACCTCTATAATCTGAGTCAGGGTGCCCTCTGATATGAACATGAGTGCCTGCCTGAGAGGGGCCCTCAATCCCTTGTAGAACTTCTTCGCCAAGCCTCGATCATCCACAAACTGTGCCCCTGCGAACCTGGCCAAATGAGAGAACTCCCTCTGGTACTCGATCACTGAATGGGTCCCCTGAGTCAGGTGCAGAAATCTCTCTTCCAACGTGTCCCTATCCGTAGCTGATACGAAGTGGTCCAGGAATACCGTGCTGAACTCATCCCAGGTAATCCCCGAGTAATCTCTGTCGCGGAAGGTGGAATCTGCCAGTGACTTCCACCACCTCTTCGCATGGGCATCCAATGCTGAAACTGCTAAGGATACGACCTTGCTGACCGGGCAACTAATGCCTGCCAGCATCTCTTGAATGGTATCCAGCCACTCCTCCGTCTTCACCGCATCCTCTGTCCCTCTATACATCGGTGGGGACAGACCCTTGAACGTGCTCAACCAATTCGATCCTGGGTTCGGCTGAGGTGCTGGGATCACCTGAGCCCGAAACGCATCCAAGATCGCTGTCAATGTCTGCCCTAACTCCGTCTGCTGGAAGGGAGTGGCAGTCGGAGGAGGGGGAATAGTGTTCTGAGGCTCCTCGTCTCTAGCAGCCTGACACGAATATAAGAAGTTTTAGAAGATTGAAGAATCTAAATCATGCTTAAAGGACTTAGGAATGTGGTTTTACACATGGGCACACCACTGCTTCTGCTGCGTAGTTTGTCCCCAAACTACACTCGTGCGGGGTGGCCCAAGTTGTTATAGACTAATTGCTCGTACGCATGATCGTTCGTGTCGCTCTGATACCATTTGTAAGATCCCTTCCCCCGCTCCCGGGGCCAAGCGGACCTTATGCCCAGAACCGACGCATTGCGGTGACTTCCAACACACGGGTTGGGCTACACCACGCAACGTCGACCCTGCCGGCTACGATCATAGTGCGAGCAATAGCAAAAGTGAGTACAAGAGAGAGAGAGAGTACAAACTAAATGAAAGGAGTCCACAAATCACATTCCAGAATATATCAAAAGCTAATCAAGCGATACATATAACAGTCCGAGCATGAAAATGAGAGTACATAAATGAAAGGGCTTAAAGCCCGGTACATCATGGAACAAAACTCTCTCATCTCACATCCTCTCTACATGCGGAAGCTATCTCATCATCACACTTCACTAATACTCAAAAAGTAATCCACCTGATGTCTCGTGGCCGCTACCCGCTGCGTCGCTGGCTGCTCAGGTCCTGCCCTCGTCTCCTGCGGTGCGTGCGACAACTCCGTCTCCTCGGTATCCTAGATTATTTTTCGGCCCCAATGCAAATCGTCAGTCAAAGAATGACCGAGCTCGCTAGGTCCCCTCCTCCTCATGCGACTCCTAGGTATCACGCGGGAGGAAGAAGCGGGGGACGAGCAAGGAACAAGCAAGTGACAGAGAAAGTAAACTAGTATATATGTACGCAACTAAAAGAAAATGGCTAATCTAAACATGTACAAGCAGGAGTATAAGCAGGAGTATAAGCAGGAGTAAAGCGGGAGTATAATAAAGGAGTGCAGTAATAAATGAACAGCAAGTAGAGCAAGTAAAGTGAAGCAATAAAAACGGTAGCGACAAGTAATCAATCTCGTACCCTAACTTATATGAATGCCCATACAAACTTATAAGTTATGATTTCCAGGAATTATAACTCATCATATAAAAGAGCCCATACTAATTTATATGATGAGGATCTGCAAGTGCGTATGCTATGCTTATGCTATGAATGATTATGCATTGAACTCACCCACACGACTCTGTGCACACAGACCTTTGTAGTTCCCTCTGTTTGAAAGGAAACCAACCTCTCGGGTACCAACCGCTGTGACACACGGTGATAGCGGACCGGGCTGTCCACTCCTAGGCGGGTATACACTCTACCAGGCCTAGACCGCACGTACGCCTCGACGCTAAACAACCGCGGAGCTCTGCGTACTCTTTGCTGGAGTCCACCAGACTGTGAGCCAAGTGAGAGGTGTCTTCGGGGAACTGTCGTCCCGACACGCAGCCAAGCTGGCCCCTTAGACCCCTACACACCCGCTAAGTCAACGTACCGCGGTCGGAGTGACGACCTGCCTAGTACCGAAGACCTGCCACATTTCTGAGAAAGTTACCGGGATAATCATCCCCTCGAGGTTCCCGCTCATCTAACCGAGCACCACAATACTTCCACTCCCGCAACTGGGAGGGTTACATAAATCCAATCTTACCCTACTATGGCTACTCTTGCCTACTTTAAATGTTATTGCAGTTTAGTGTTAATCTTGGATTTCCCGAGGGTTACCCTGCAAGGGGCTCGCTACGGTACTAGGAACTACAGTGGGATGACACCCCAAAGTTCCCTTTCTCAAGACACTTAGTATTATTGGTCGTGTTTCCTTAATTATTTCTTAGGTTACTTCTTTGGTGATTTAAGGTAAGTCCTGGGCTTCCCGCGGTCCACCCGGTGAAGGGTTCCCAGCGGTACTAGGGAACGCAATGGGCTCAACCCCCACCATCCTCCTCAAGACATTTACTTTAGTTGGTGGTTAACAATTGGTTCACCCTTCCTCGTTTCCTATAGTTAAAACGACTTAGCTCATCTCCCGTCCCACCCAAAATGGGTTGGACGTACCTCCATTCCTCCTACGTTGATTCTAGCACAACCGCACAACTAACCCTAAGATTGACCCTCCCTGAATCCTTGTGTGCTATAACTCAATTACTGATTGTATACAACTTTTAAACACTACTTAGTGGTCTGAATTATCTAAAACTCAAAATTCTGCTTTTTACTATACGCAGACTACCAATTTGAACTAACCATCAACCCCATAAGTGAACCCTTCTAAAAACTCATCACCAAGGTCTCCAGTAATTATCCTAGTCTTCCACTGACCCTAGTAAGGTATATTCCAATTTCCATAATTTTCCATATTAAATTGGTATTTAATATAATTTTAAGTAGTTAAGGCCCTAAGTCACATTACACATGAACCACCCACAAAATGATTCTACATGCTTCATGAGAATTATCAGTAAGATAATATTCCATATCATGATGGTGCACTGAATATCATGGCCCTAGGGTGTCATTTGACCTACTGAATCATCATAATTGTATAATTACCAAAATGCCACTATAATTAGGAAAAATAGTAATTCCCTTTTGAAAATTCTACAAAAATTACCAAGTGTCCATATGGGGACCTATAGTCCCCTGCCAAATTATTGAGTCATTACCATGTGATTTGATATTTTAAACTGGTTAAACATCCAAAGGTGGCAATCATCAATTTCTACATGAAGTACATGAAATACAATTCAACATGCTTCCAAACAATTATCATGGGCTCATCTTAACCTAAGACTACAGATAACCAAGTATCATCTCATTGCCCCATGATTTGATATTTTTAAAGGATTAAATACACAAGGGTTGAATAATCCGATTTCTTCATGAAGTACAAGAAATATAATTCAACATACTTCCAAACAATTATCATGAGTGTATACTGAATTCAAATGCATAACCCCAAAGGATGAGGGATCATAATTACTGTTTTGCCCTTGAATTAAATAATTAAAGTTAAGTACAAAATCACCAAATTAATTAAATAAATACCAAAAACTGCATTTAAAATTCCAAAAAAAATCCCATAAGATATAAACATTGGTGTAATCATCATCTGAAAGTTTCATATAGTTACAAGGTGATTTGCTTATGTTTTTGCATAATTCATCAAAAGGGCATAAGTGGTAATATTCCTATGAGTACAATATTTCTCACTATAAGTGCACCAATTAAAATTTCAGAGGCCGCATATCATCATAAGTAGACATCCTACAGAGTTTGGGGACCTTAGGTATGGTTTTGCTATGCAACATAATTAAATCCCCAAAACTTAGGTTTTTCACAAAAATCACAAAGTGGATAAATTCTCAAGTAAAGGACACCCCAAATGATTCCAATGCTTTAGAGTATGAATATCAATGTCAGGCCAAAATCTCAGAATTTTGCAAGGACAAATGACATTATTTATTAATTTATTTTAAAAAGGGGCATATGTGTAAATTCAACCAAGTAAGCATGAAAAGATCTTCAAGGGTCACAAGATTAAATCCAGTGGTCATTAACATATCAATTGACATCCTTGTTCAGTTTGGTAAGGAAAAGATAAATCTAAGTTCTTAATTTGGCATAAACCCTCTATTAAGCTATTTTTTCCATAAATTAAAATAAATACTAATTAAATAGTAAAAAATCCAAGATAATTATTCTAGTACTAAAACACCATTATAAGCTTAAGGTTGAAGATTGGTTGTCTAAAAATGTGTTTAGGTTCTAATTGCTTCATTAAGGCCCAAAAGGGCAATTAAGTAATTTTGAGGTTTGGGCTAGGGTTTTTGGTCTTCATCCCTCCAATCACCCCTTGGTGATGAGCAAGACCCTACACCATCCCTAGGCCCCATCACCACTGAATTTTGATAAGCCCTTAAGGCTAAGCTCCAAAATCCACAAGCCACCAAGGTTGAGACTTCCAAACCGAGGGCAAAAATATGCCCTTTGGGGGTTCACCATTAAGATGAACTCCAATTGGCCTCAAATTTGGAAAAGAGGTTACACATATACAGACCCACATGCCAGCAAAATTTGAGGGTCATTAGGGGTGATTTCACCCACTAATTCCTCTTAGATCCAAAATCCTAAGATGTGATTAAAAGTATAACATAAAGTGCCCAATCTACACCAATTTTTGGCATAAGGTGGGCCTAGGGTGGACACTCATGTGGCCAAAATCTCAGCCCCATAGGCCCACCCAATCAAAAGTTATTAAGGTTTTGGTGGGCTAACCCCAACTAGGACCAGCCCTAGGGAAAAGGATCCTCTGGGGTCTACTGACCTCCAAATGCCAAGATCTTAGTTTCTAATGAAACTAGACATCCAAGGCTACAATAGGGTGTCTCACATCATTTTCATGAATTGGTCATTAGGGGCCTCAATTTGGCTCCTCAAGCTAAGTGAAATTCCTGGCCCAACAAACACAAACCCTTAAGCCATCCTCACTCCAAAGAGGGTTCACCCACAAGGAGTGGTCCAATGGACCCAATATTTTTAACAGTGTGTGGACATAGCCTAGGCTTCACCCTACCCTAACATGGGGGCCCCACAAGGGGTTTTGGCCACCTAATTATCAGAAATTTACTATTCAATGTTTAGACAAAAACTATAGAAAAAAAGTACCCCAAAATCCTGATTTTTGGGCTCAAGATATGTATAGTATAGTTACACTAGGGTTTAAAATCTCAGCCCTAAACTCCAAGCCAAATGGGAGTTATAACCCTTTTAGTGCCAGGAATTTATTTGGACCAGTCTCAGAAGAATGGCTCTACAGGAGTCAAATCAACACCAAATGGTTTGATCTAAGTCCCAAATGAAAGTAGACTTCTAGATCTACAGTAGTTGTCTCAGGCAACTTTTTGATTTATGGCCTCTAAGGACCTTAAAATTAAACTACAAAAATAGCTACCAATCTGCTAACAACACACCATGTCATGTATAAATTAAAGCACTGATCTTGCACAGATCCTAAAGCAGATCGGGCGGCGCTCCTTCATCGTCTTCCTCGAGCCAACGGCCCAGATCGTCCCGTACTGGAGCTGCTTGGAACCAGAAATCCCGGCCATCCTTCCTTCTCCCTGGCCAGCCACCGCTACCACCACCTCCGTTGAGGTGGTGCCGATCGATTGGCGGTGGATTGGTCGCCGGAGGAGGCGGTTTCCGGCGGTTCTACTAAGAAACCCAAACGGCAAAAACCATGGAAAATCCGAATTGAACTCGGCTCAATTGAGCTCGAACTCGACTCCTAACGATCCTAGATGCTAGCACAGTCAGAGGGGGGGGGGGGGGAAGCGAACCTGGAAGCGAGCTGGGCGGCGAGCATTCCGGCGGTTTGCCATCTTCTTCTCCGTCTCCGGCGAGCTTGCTACAACACTCGTTCCTCCACCGAATTGAATGATCCAAGGCTCTAACCCGACTGTAAAGGCCCTTCCGAAGCTGCTGGTGATGTTTATATAGGCGGAGGAGGGCTGCCTTGGGGGATTTGAATGGATGGCTCACGGGCTTGGCTTGGCCGACCATCACATGTTGCAGCCCAGCTTTCCAGCTCCACCACAACAATCAACACCCTTCAGGGAAGAGCCCAAGGCTGATTGGGAGGAGAGAGAGGGGGAGATTGGGTCTTTTTTTTTTTGCTTTTTGCTTTATCAAGCCACCTTTTGTCCCCTCCTTTAACCCAACCCCTCACTTGGGTTAGCTTGGGTTAGCCCAAACCCCTTATCCACATCCCACCAGAACCTATTAGCCTATTTAATTCTTCACCTTAGACTTAGGCTCTAATTAAAAGGGGGAAAAAGGTTTGGGCACTCAATTTGGGATTAAGCCCAATTGGGTTGACTTTGACTTTGACCAATTGGGTTGACTGGTCCCCCATGTAGGTCATGGGTCCCATGTCATCACCCAATGGAGCTTGGCCCATGGTGGGGCCCTATTTGGCCCAATTTGATCCAAAGGTGTGAAATTACCCAAAATACCCTGCCTTGGGACTTTGGCCAAATTGGGGGAAATTGTCCCTTCCATGATGGGGCTTTTGGGTCTCTTAGATCCCTAATGATGTTTAAAGACTATATGTGGAGTCAAGTTTAAGGTTTGAAAGCAAATTGACCACATTTGGGTTGAGTTGACCTTTTTGCCCTAATTTGGATTTTGACCAAATTGGAGATGGTTGACCATCCTATGGGGAGGGTCAATTTGAGCATTGGAAGGTTAATTGGTCCTCCATTGATTGATTTGGGTTTTTGGCCTTAAGGTGCCCTAATTAGGGCATTGTCCCAATTAAGGGCAATTGGGTACCCCATGATGGGGCTTTTGGGACCTTTAAGTTCAAAATTATATTTAGAATATAGGTGTGAGATCAATTTGGTCATTGGGTGGCCAATTGGTTACAAGATGGTGGATTTGACCATTTTGCCCCTTGTCACCCTTTGGCCCAATTGAGGAGGATGGGTCACCTCATGATGGGGCCTCTGGGTCTAATAGGTCTCTTTTGGTGCTAGGTGTATAATGGGGAAGTCAATTTGGCCACTTGGGGGTCAATTGCCCCTTAGTTGATTGGTTTGGTCCATGTTCACCTAAGGTGATTTTGGGCTAATCCTATGGAATTGAGCCACACTAAGGGGTGATGCTCACCCCATCACCCTTCCTTAATGTTTAGGGGACTAAGGGTGGTCTCATTTTGGGGAAATTGGTATTCAATTGGCCTTCCTTAGTAGCTTGGGTCCTATTTGATTAGAACTTTAGGTGTGCACTTAGCAAAATTCCCATCCTAAGGGGTCCTCGAGGCCCCTCATCCCACCCCTTGAGCTCACCATTCTCACACTAGGGGTCTAGTAGGATTGGGGATGTTACATAGGATTACCTCCATCTCCTATTGAGAAATTTACTTTATATATTTACTTTTAAATAGTGGATATCATAATGCCCAATAAGCATGTTTTACAAGTGATATATGATGTATTCTATACTTACAGGTGACTAAACTTATGAAAAAGATGGGCACAAATATTGTTCCCATTGACACTGCTAGTGCTGGTGATATAATTTTGATTGCTGGCCTCGTAAATCCATCAATTGGCTACACAGTGGCAAATGTTGTGTTTGATCCACCAACTATTTCCATGACATTTGGCGTCAATGATTCTCCATTAGCTGGCCATGATGGGGTTCATGTTAGTAGAGCAGTTTCTTTACTTCTTTTTTTGATATATTTAAATATCATTATGTTTGTCCATTCTGCTTATATTTAAATATCACTATTAATGGTATGAGTGGTTGCAAGACATGTTTGTGTGTTGAGATTTGTGTTGTCCCTGCTAATTTATATTGTGGCTGACCTTGAAAAGTCGACACAGTATTATATGTGATGCCGTACACACCCCTAAAATGTCGCGGCATTGGCGGATGTTTTTTTTAAATGTCTCCGCTTTTTGGCAACATTTTTTAAGTGTTGCCTTCGTGATTTTTGACAACAGTTTTTAAATGTAACAATAGAGGTCAACATTTTTAAAATGTTGCAATAGGTCCACCAAATAACTGTTGCCTATTCTAAGGGTTTAGACAACAGTTTTTGTATAGTGCTGTCTAAAGGTATTAAAACTGTTGCCTTAGACCTTTGGTAACATGAGTATAGGCAGCACCCCTATGACAATAGTTTTCAATGTTTTGGCAACACTTTACAGTTTTAGGCAACAGTTTTCAAGTGTTGTTAAAAGCCAAAAATGTTGTAGTGCCGACGATGGCAAGGTCAGCAAGCGCAGTAACATGTCAGGAAGGCTCGACAAGGGGCTCTCGGTCGGCGCATGGAATCACACCAGAGGTCGTCTTCTTCCTCTTGACCGACAACAATGGAGGCTCGGCGGCAAGGGTTCCTCCCTTACACCTTCTCGATGGCGAGACCAAGAGAGGGAAGGAAGTTGGACAAGAGCTCCAGGCGAGAGGGATCGAGAGAGAGAGAGTCTCGCGGCTTCTAGGCGGCTACTCGGTGCGAGAGAAAGAGGAAAGGGAGGGAGTCAACTGAGTAGGGTTTGGAGAGGGTTTTTTATTTTATTTTAAACCTAAATCCAAACCTGCTAACCGCACCCCCACTCCGCTATTCGCATACCACCAATTTAATTTAAAATATTTGGGGCGTTACAATTCTCCCTGCCTTAAAGAAATTTCATCCCGAAATTTATACTCGGCCTCCGCTACAAGGGATACACAAGTCAAATTACAAAACGGTCTGTGGGTTATGGACCCACCACGCTTCCGCTGCGCTACTCTGATTTGCACATTCATGAGGAAAACAACGCGATCTTAAACGCGGTGAGATACACACCTAAGAGGTCACAGATAACATTCGTACGACTTTTCAAAGCTCGGGAATCATCCTAGATTCGGACATACAAACGTCGACGAATTTTTACATACATTACATCACCAAGATTCACCCGTCATATATGTTATAGCCACAAAGCCTTGCGAACTCTCATTTCTATCACTCCTTAGTCAGTCTATCATGTCAGGAAGGGTTACACTCTTTACAAAACGAGAAGCTTCAACCTCTCATAGGAGAATCAATTCATTACATTGATTCCAATTCATTGTGAGTTCACTTACAACTCCAAACACAACAAGACTACGATAGTCTTGGAAGCCTTCAGCCGACGGTAATCAAACTTGAACAATACCTCTATTCAACATGTAAAAACACAACACAATCACTACCATTCACATTTTGTGTAAGTCACACAAAAAAGAGAAATTTATGCATGAGATATCACAATCTCAACAAGGTGCTTTCACTTGGATTTTCTCTACACTTTCATTCAAGCAAAAAACAAGCTCAATCAATTAAACCTTTCTAGATGTTTCACTATATAGGTCATCACAACCATAGAGGTTCACCTATACGATGATCAATTTCAACTAAATTGAACATTTCAAGGATTATGTCCTCAAACCATCAATCTCCAACTCACGACATATATTCTCGTATTATCGTGCCAACAATTCGGTCGAACGAATTACCTGTTGAAATTGTTGAAGTGGAAGTGAAGGGGGCTGTTGGACCTGGGCGGTCAGGAGGAGGTCGGGCGGTCTGGTGTGACCGCACGACCTGGCGGTCTGCATTCGCGGTCTGGCTGATCTTAGCCTAGCTGCGGTCTCCCGGGTTGACCGCTGGTCTTGTCCAAAGTCTGCTGAAGGAGCCACGCGGTCTGTGCGTGACCGCGTGGCGTGCTGTCCTCTTCAAGGCTGTAGCGGTCTGGTGTGACCGCACAGTTTGATCCAGGTTCTCTCCGGAATGCGGTCTGGTAGCTGACCGGGTTTTCTGGGGGTATTCGCGGACTAAGGGTCTTAGTCGCGCGGTCTCTGTTCGCGGTCTCAGGAGGAGACTGGTATGCGAGCTGGTTGCTGTTCGCGGTCTCAGAAGGAGATCGGCATGCGGGCAGGAGTTCGCGGTCTGATGGCGAACTGACTGTGTTCGCGGTCTCGTGCGAACACAGGTGGTGAATAGCTTCGGGCGGTCTGGCGAGCTCTTTGTGGAGTCGCGGTCTGCTGTGAGAGTGGCGGTCTCTCATGGCGACATTGAAGCTGGCGGGTTCACCAAAAATGAAGCAGAAGTAATGTTGCTGATCGCGCCGTGTGACCGGTCAGGTCGCGCGGTCTGGGGGGTGGTGATCCTATCTCATAGGGTGGTGACTGGATCAGGTCCCACGCCTATAAATAGGAGGCCACTGTAGCAGCAATTAACACACACCAAGCGTAAGCTAAACTTTTCTCTTTCCTGCGGTCTGTGTTTATGTGATCGGGCGGTCTCCTGATTGAACTTCTGTTGTGCAGCTTCTGCGGATAGTGTGGGCAGCAGCGATCACCTCTTCCTCTGAAAGTGTTCGGGCGGTCTGCGGCTTGGAGTTGTGGTGCTGGAGTTTGGGAGTATCAGGCGGTCTAGAGAAGTAAGCGGCTGGGAGCAGGTGGTGTTCTGTGATCGTCGAGTAGCAACGGTCTGCCAGCTATCGAGATCGCAGTGAGGTCGCGCGGTCTGGGCGGTCTCAAGTTGTCTTCAACATTGTATCTTTCCTTTGTGTTTGTGTTGACGAAATCATGTCTCGTCAAGCATGCCTCGCCTTGTAATTTTTTGAAGTTCTGCTATCAATAAAGATCAGTTGTTTGCCTTCATTCGTTTCTGGTTGTTTTTGGTTTTTTATCTCTAAGTTGACTAGCTCCTGCTTGCTCCATAAAGATTCGAAAAATTTCACATGGTATCAGAGGGAGGTTGGAGTGGTTAAGCAGTGAGTAACTTAGAGTAGCCATCGCCTTTGTGAAGAAGGAACCAGTGGAAGAACAATGGAAGGCGGATTTGCAAAGGGTCTTGGGATTGAGGTGCTTACATCGACTAACTTCAAGAAGTGGAAGTCGTGTATGCAAAGCTATCTTGTCGGTGAGGATCTTTGGGAAGTTGTTGGGGGAGATCAGACGCAAGAAATTGTCCCGGCAGGGGATAATGGAGCTGAGGTGAGAACTTGGAGGAGGACGAATGCGAAGGCAGAGTTCACTCTGAAGAGGGCAATCTCACCTGACCTATTTGATCACATCTTGGGGTGTGGATCAGCTGCGGAGATCTGGAGAGCCCTGGATGGGCTGTTTAACAAGAAGAATGTAGCAAGGCTGCAGTTCTTGGAGAATGATCTGGCAAGGTCGGCTCAGGGTGATCTTTCTATCTCCACTTTCTTTCTGAAGCTGAAGAACTTGTGCGCTGAAATCTCAGCATTGGATCCGGATGAGCCTATCTCTGAGGCGAAACTGAAGAGGCACATCATCCGCGGCTTGCGGAAGGAATATGTTGCCTTCGTGACGTCGGTGCAGGGATGGGCAAATCAGCCGTCTCTGTTGGAGCTGGAGAACTTGCTTGCATCACAAGAAAGTTTGGCAAGACAGATGGCGGGGGTGTCGGTGGCTGGGGGAGGTGGCGAAGTTCTCTTCTCGGGGAAGAAAAAGAAGTGGGACAAGAAGAAGAAGACCGCTGGAGGTGGCTATGGGCCTTCAACTTCTGGGCAGCAGGAAAGGGGGTATGCTCCCAAGGCTGACGGGAAGAAGAAGGGAGAAGGTCCAAAGTGCTACAAGTGTGGCAAGTTTGGCCATATCAGGAAGGATTGCAAGGTGGTCACCCAAGCTGGGCATGCTGCGGAGAAGGAGGAAGCTGAGGCCAGGAACATTCAAGGAGGTTGGGGAGGAGCCTTTTCGGCTTCTGTTGGAGCTTCTGCTCCTATCAACTATCTGGAGGATTGGATCGTGGACTCAGGGTGTGGTCATCACCTCACCGGAGACGGGACCAAGCTTTCTTCTGCACAGCCATATACAGGTAACAATGCAATCATTACTGCTGATAATACTGTGCATCCAGTAGAGAAGGTTGGGGTTGTTTCCTTGGGCAGTGATAGAGGGCCACTTACTTTGAAGAGTGTCTATCACGTGCCCGGTATGAAGAAAAACCTCTTCTCCGTGACCAACGCTGTAGACGCTGGGTATCACGTTTTGTTCGGCCCAACAGAAGTGAAGTTTCTACGCAACGTTGAGGCCGTAAAGGCGGAAGTCGTCCATGTTGGGAGACGGGCAAAGGACTTGTTTGTTTTATCAACAAGTTCCTACGTCGACAAGATGAAGATGAATGATGGTGCCGTTATATGGCATGAGAGGTTGGGGCACGTAGGAATGGACAAGCTGAAAGCAATGGCGGTGAGAGGTCTGGTCAAGGGCCTGCCAAGTCTATCCTCCTACGGAGAAGGTCATGTGTGCGAGGGATGTCAGTTCGGCAAGTCTCATCGACTACCGTTTGACAAGTCGCAGACAAGAAGTAGTGTGCCGTTGGAGTGCATCCACGGTGACTTGATGGGACCTACTGCTACCCCAAGCCTCGGAGGCAGCAGATATATGCTGGTGTTAATCGATGATTACACCAGATATGTCTGGGTTTATTTTCTGAAGGAGAAGGCGGAGGCATTTGCCAAGTTTGTGGAGTTCAAGGAGCTCGTGGAAGGTCGGTTGAGACTGCGGGTGAAGAAGCTGAGGACTGACAACGGAGGGGAGTTCACCTCTAGTGAGTTCTCTAGTTTCTGCAGGAAGGCGGGCATCCGGAGAGAGCTCACTTGTGCTCATACTCCACAACAGAACGGAGTTGCAGAGCGGAAGATCCGTCATCTGACGGAGACCTGCAAGTGTTGGCTGCATGCCAAGAGTATCCCAAAGTCCTTTTGGGCGGAGGGAATGTCTTGTGCCGCTTACGTCATCAACAGGATGCCTTTGAGCCCCATCAACATGCTGACCCCACATGAGATGATGTTCAAAGAGAAGCCCAGCGTGACACACCTTCGGGTATTTGGTTCCACCTGCTACGTGCATGTTCCAGATGCTCTTCGGACGAAGCTAGATGCGAAAGCAAGGAAGCTAGTCTTTGTGGGATACGATGAGAGGAAGAAAGGCTGGAAGTGCATGGATCCAGAGACGCGGAGATTTGTTGTATCTCGCGACGTCGTGTTCGATGAGGTGACATCGTACAAGGGGTCTTCTGATGTGGAGTTACCAGAGAGCAGGGTGGAGGTGCCGGAGAAAGCTGTGGAAAATCTTCAAGTGGTGCTACCTGTGTCGCCAGGTGGACCATCTCCTTCTAGTTCTGAGACGGAGGCTTCTGGTTCAGGGAGCAGGGGGAGCGATGCTCCTAGCACGTCTGGAAAAGGAGCTAGGGAAGAAGCAGCTGAAGATAATGCGGTTCAGGGGAAGGAGCTTAGGAGATCGAAGCGAGCGATCGTCGCCCCTGATCGCTATACAGGAGGAAATGCAGTGAGTTTCGTCTCATGTTTCTTTGCTGGTCCCTTGGATGAGAGGGAGCCGTCGAGCTTTGAGAAGGCCAGAGGTGTGAAGGAGTGGGATGTTGCAATGCAAGAAGAGATGGCAGCTCTTGAGAAGAATGAGACCTGGTTTCTTGTGCCCAAGCCCAAGGGCACTACTCCTGTAACATGCAAATGGGTCTACAAATTGAAGAAGAAAGTTGTCGGCAGCATCGAGCGGTACAAGGCTCGTCTTGTAGCTCGGGGGTTCTCGCATCAATACGGTGAAGATTACGATGAGACATTTAGTCCGGTGGCAAAAATGACTTCAGTTCGGTTCATCATTGCCTTGACAGCGTTCAGTGGATGGGAGATTTGGCAGCTCGACGTCAAGAACGCCTTCTTGTACAGCGAGATTGACAAGGACATCTTCATGGTCCAACCACCAGGTTTTGTGTCTGAAGATTTTCCGGAGCATGTCTGCAAGCTGAAGAAGGCCCTGTACGGGTTGAAGCAAGCGCCGAGGGCGTGGTACGGGAAGATCGCAGAATATCTCCTATTCTGTGGATTCGTTGCTTCAGACTCTGACTCAAGCTTGTTCGTCAAGAAGAGCGGGGAGCTTCAGGTCATCGTGCTGTTATACGTCGACGATATGATCGTGACGGGGAACTCGAAGGAGGAGGTAGCGCAGCTTCAGGCTGAGCTGTCTATCAGGTTCGAGATGAAGGACTTAGGTGAGCTTCACCATTTCCTTGGACTTGAGGTGCAGAGGAAGGAAGGTGGAGTGATGGTGACCCAAGCCGGATATGCAGAGCGGATCGTGGTTCGGTTCGGCATGAAGGAAGGGAAGTGCACTTCCACACCTCTGGACAAGGCTATGAAGCTTCGAAAAGATGAGGGGAGGATTATGCAAGATCCGTTGGTGTTCCGAGCTCTAGTAGGGAGCTTGATTTATCTAACGATCACGAGGCCGGATATTGCATATGCAGTTGGCAGAGTGAGTCGATATATGGCGGAGCCACGGGTACCTCATCTGCTAGCGGCCAAGAACATTCTGAAGTATGTCAAGGCGACCTCGGACATGGGTCTCCTATACAGGAGGGATGCGGACTTCGAGGTGCACGGGTACATGGATGCTGACTACGGGGGAGATTCGGATGATCGGAAGTCGACGTCTGGATTCGTCTTCATGGCGGGCCCTACGGCTATATCATGGTGCAGCAAGAAGCAGGATTCTGTATCGGTCTCTACCACGGAAGCGGAATACAAGGCTTCGGCCTTGGCAGCTCAGGAAGCCATCTGGCTTAGGAGGTTGGTGGGAGACGTCCACAAAGAGGTTCGGGAGCCGACTCTGCTACGCGGTAACAACGAGAGTGCTCTCAAACTGGTAACCAATCCAGTTTGTCACGCGAGGACCAAGCATATCGAGATTGAGCATCACTTCATACGGGAGAAGGTGCTGGAGGGATCTCTTTCGGTTGGGCATGTGCGGAGTACGGACAACGTGGCGGACATCTTCACAAAGGCGCTGGCAAAGGGGCCGTTCACACGGCTAAGGGAGCTACTTGGGCTGGTTTCCACTTCCCACTTCAAGGGGGAGTGTTGAAATTGTTGAAGTGGAAGTGAAGGGGGCTGTTGGACCTGGGCGGTCAGGAGGAGGTCGGGCGGTCTGGTGTGACCGCACGACCTGGCGGTCTGCATCCGCGGTCTGGCTGATCTTAGCCTAGCTGCGGTCTCCCGGGTTGACCGCTGGTCTTGTCCAAAGTCTGCTGAAGGAGCCACGCGGTCTGTGCGTGACCGCGTGGCGTGCTGTCCTCTTCAAGGCTGTAGCGGTCTGGTGTGACCGCACAGTTTGATCCAGGTTCTCTCCGGAATGCGGTCTGGTAGCTGACCGGGTTTTCTGGGGGTATTCGCGGACTAAGGGTCTTAGTCGCGCGGTCTCTGTTCGCGGTCTCAGAAGGAGACTGGTATGCGAGCTGGTTGCTGTTCGCGGTCTCAGAAGGAGATCGGCATGCGGACAGGAGTTCGCGGTCTGATGGCGAACTGACTGTGTTCGCGGTCTCGTGCGAACACAGGTGGTGAATAGCTTTGGGCGGTCTGGCGAGCTCTTTGTGGAGTCGCGGTCTGCTGTGAGAGTGGCGGTCTCTCATGGCGACATTGAAGCTGGCGGGTTCACCAAAAATGAAGCAGAAGTAATGTTGCTGATCGCGCCGTGTGACCGGTCAGGTCGCGCGGTCTGGGGGGTGGTGATCTTATCTCATAGGGTGGTGACTGGATCAGGTCCCACGCCTATAAATAGGAGGCCACTGTAGCAGCAATTAACACACACCAAGCGTAAGCTAAACTTTTCTCTTTCCTGCGGTCTGTGTTTATGTGACCGGGCGGTCTCCTGATTGAACTTCTGTTGTGCAGCTTCTGCGGATAGTGTGGGCAGCAGCGATCACCTCTTCCTCTGAAAGTGTTCGGGCGGTCTGCGGCTTGGAGTTGTGGTGCTGGAGTTTGGGAGTATCAGGCGGTCTGGAGAAGTAAGCGGCTGGGAGCAGGTGGTGTTCTGTGATCGTCGAGTAGCAGCGGTCTGGCAGCTATCGAGATCGCAGTGAGGTCGCGCGGTCTGGGCGGTCTCAAGTTGTCTTCAACATTGTATCTTTCCTTTGTGTTTGTGTTGACGAAATCATGTCTCGTCAAGCATGCCTCGCCTTGTAATTTTTTGAAGTTCTGCTATCAATAAAGATCAGTTGTTTGCCTTCATTCGTTTCTGGTTGTTTTTGGTTTTTTATCTCTAAGTTGACTAGCTCATGCTTGCTCCATAAAGATTCGAAAAATTTCACATTACCTTCAACCCATCATATGATAGACTAACAACGCTTCACGAGTGTTATTTACCAAGTGACACAGATACCAATTTCCATTCATCAACATGTTGGGAAATCAAACTCATCTATGGTCATCACTACATAGCCATGCAATAAGAAAATGCGACTAAACCGCTAGAATCATCTTTCACGCTATGTCCGGATTCTTGCACGAATCAAAGCATTGCACATGATAAACACACATTTTGCTACCAACAATTTCAATTCTCGCTTATCAACTCAAAACCTCAAATGATGGATGTCAATATTTCGTCATGACTCTTTTATAGGTAGAGCAATACCCTTAACATGCTCACATTCATCACGATTTATTACGGCCAATCCATCTCATACATATGCAAATCACCAAACTGACACGGGTCTTAACCCATGCTAGCAAACTATAAGTAGCACTTACATGTTGCACTCTTTCTAGTGCCAATCACCGCTTAAATGTTGCCGCTATCCCAAACAAAGTCTTAAACCTGAAGAATGCCTTTGTTAAAGTGGTCTTTAATTAAATGCAGTGAATGATATAACACATTAGCATTTTTTTTGTACTTCAATTTGACAATTTTCTTAATAAATCGGAACGTGTTGTCAACCTATAGGGATTCTGACGCAGGACGAATCTATAGGCGGCGGAAAATCCGCGACATAACCCTACATGCTATGCAAATCCGACGGCGTGAACCCAAATTAGATAATAAATTTAAACATCTCACGCGCAATTAGTTAGTTGTAGTAGTTTTATCTCAGACCAAATGTATGATTCAACAACGCTGTCAGAGATGATTTCAGCCTTCGTCCCATTTATGATTACAGGTGTTACCTGGCGAAAATCTCCGCCCATGATTATAACCTTGCCACCAAATGGTCTATGTCTAGAATGTCTCTGAATGTACGGTCAACAGATTCAAATGCTTTTTTGTTTGTCATGGGTGCTTCATCCCAAATGATCGCAGATGTTTGTCTGATTAATTTGCACAAATCTGACTGTTTCTTAATGTTGCACATGCACATAGGTGTAAACGGTATAGGAATTCTAAGCTTAGAGTGTGTTGTGCTGCCCCCCGGAAGTAGAGTTGTGGCAATGCCTGAAGATGCAGTTGCAAGTATTATGCGTCCCTCTGTTCTAAATGAGGCAAGCAGGGCTCGATAAACGAAAGTTTTGCCAGTACCTCCTAGACCATCCAAGAAGAAAATATCTCCATTTTTTCGCCGTATAGATTCACTAATTTTCGTGAAAGCAGATAGCTGACCCACATTTAGAGTTGCTATTGTACTTAAATCTGTAGCCGAAACTGAAATCGACAATTCGTGCTCTTCGAAACGCTCGGAGTGGTGGCGACGTGGCATGACTTGCTGTTCTAATTCGAAACGCTTGGAGTTCACGCCTTCGTGCATTCCGTGCATCACGTTGTTCTTGGGTTGGTGGTTGTCGTGATCGTCTAGCACACGGTTGTTCCATTATTTTGTGTTGTAGTCGAACCTTGAAAGAGGTCTGAAGAAGTTATGAAAGTTTAATTTCAAAGAACCTTGTTGTGAAGCGTTGCGTTCTGTGTAGGTGCGATTTTGAGTGTAAAGAGACGTCATTTTATAGTAAGTTGCAAGCTAAGGAATGTGTGACATAAATTTAAGCTGGTGTATCTCATGAGCAATAGTAAAAAAATTCTAAGTAGTTCTTTTTTTTAATGAACCTTGAGTAGTGAGAACCCTAAAGATTGGGAGCTTGATATGGGATAATTAGCTTTGCTAAGCATTGTAATTTTTGAAGAGTAAAAGTATAAAAAATTATAAGTAGTTATTTTTTTTAAAGAACCTTCAACAGTAAAACCCCTTAAGATTTGGAGTTTGATATGGGATAATTAGCTTTGGTAAGCATTGTAATTCAGGAAGAGCAAAAGCAGAAATGAGCAAAAGTATAAAAAAAAAACAATAGAAAAGGAAGGAAGGTGGAGCCGTGGATGAGCATATTTGTAGATCACCTTGGGTTAAGTGACTAAAAAATTGCACATGTATGTGTAGAGCCTTGTCCTGAAATCGGTGGATGCACCTCAAAAGTTCATGTATTCCTACGTTCAGAAAATAGGAAGGAGAAGGGGTTGGCTAGAGCAAATTGCTATAATAAATTAATTGTGAAATATTTAGAAGTCGGAAGAACACGTCAACCAACCGGAGAATAAGGACACCAAAGATGAACACAAGCTTTCACAATACTAATTTTGGTAGCTAGTTACAACTGAACACGGCTGAATACAAGTTGCATCCAACTTGAATCACAACAGCCAATCGAAGGTAAGAACTTGGTCACGGACAAGGTCCGCTTCTCCTCCGGAGCACACCGCGCAGGTGATACTCGCTCCTCGCTACAGAAGCTCGCTCCTCGCTACCGCCGGCGGTATCGCTAGCGCCGGGCGTTAGCTCTGCTACTCGCAAGCTCGCTGCTCGCACTCCAAGCTTCTCGCGTACTCGCCATGCGTCGCTTCCTCCAATACTCGCTAGCGCGAGCGCTATCACTAGCGCCGGGCGCTATCTCCCGAGTAGATACTCGCAAGCTCGCTGCTCGCCTCTTCGCCTCTTGTCGCTACCGCGCGCGCTAGCACTAGCGCCGGCGGTATCTTCACTACTCGCTACTCGCTCAAGGGAGCTGGCCGAACTTACTCCAAGTCCGATGCTCGCCTGCCGAACTTACTCCAAGTCCGATGCTCACCTGGTGGCGCTCTGGTATCTCTAACTCGCTCAAAGTTGATGATACTCGCCAGATCCAGAATCTATTTCTTTAGAGGGTGGTACCCCTCTATTTATAGGCAAAACAAGGGGGGGTGGCAAGTAGGAGCTAGCGCTGGCGCTAGCTCACTTCAATTCTAACACTCCCCCTTGAAGTGAGCTCCAGGAACAACTCCAAGCAATGTACGAAGCCTCTGGAACGGCCCCGCAGATAGGGGCTTCATGAATATATCCGCAAGGTTCTCTTCACTCCGCACATGCTCCACAGCGATCAAGCCACCCAGCACCTTCTCTCTGATGAAGTGATGCTCGATCTCTATGTGCTTGGTCCTTGCATGACAAACTGGATTGGTTACCAGTTTCAATGCACTCTCATTGTCCCCGCGTAGCACAGTAGGTCCGCTGACCTCCTCGTCCACATCCTCCACTAGTCTCCTTAGCCAGACACACTCCTGAGCTGCTAAGGACGACGCCTTGTACTCGGCCTCCGTGGTAGAAAGGGAAATAGAGTCCTGCTTCTTGCTACACCACGAGATAGCAGCTGCTCCACACAAGAACACGTAACCTGCTGTTGACTTGCGATCATCAGCGTCACCTCCGTAATCTGCATCCGTGTACCCGTGCAGCTTGAAGTCGGACTTCTCTTCATAGGACAACCCCATCTCAAGGGTGCCCTTCACGTACTTCAGTATCCCTTTGGCTGCCTCCAGATGAGGCTTCCGTGGCTCCTGCATATACCGACTAACTCGGCCGACAACAAAGGCGATGCCCGACCTCGTGATAGTCAGGTAGATAAGACTCCCCATCAGTGCCCGAAAGATCTTCGGATCAGGAAGAATCCTCCCTTCTTCCTTCCGAAGCTTCAGCCCAGCCTCCAGAGGAACGGAGCTGCTCTTCCCCTCCTTCATGCCGAATCTTTCGACGATCCTCTCGGCATATGCCCTCTGGGAAACATACAGTCCGCTTCTTCTCTTCTCTAATTGGAGGCCAAGGAAATGGTGCAGTTCACCAAGATCCTTCATCTCGAAGCGTATGGAAAGCTGCTGCCTCAGCGCCGCGACCTCCTCAGGGTTGTTCCCTGTTACGATCATGTCGTCGACGTATAGCAGCACCAGCACGTGAAGACCTCCACTCTTCTTCACGAACATGCTGGAGTCCGAGTCTGAGGCATCGTAGCCGCAGAACTGCAAGTACTCCGCAATCTTCTCATACCAGGCTCTCGGCGCCTGTTTCAGACCATAGAGGACCTTCTTCAGCTTGCAGACGTGACACGGCTGGGACTTGGACACGTATCCAGGTGGTTGCACCATGAATATGTCTTTGTCGATCTCTCCGTATAAGAACGCGTTCTTCACATCCAGCTGCCATAGCTTCCAACCTCGGCACGCCGCCAAAGCGATGATCGTCCTCACCGACGTTATCTTCGCTACAGGACTGAAGGTCTCCTCGTAGTCCTCTCCGTAGGTCTGTGAGAAGCCTCGAGCGATAAGCCTCGCCTTGTACCGCTCCACTTCTCCATCAGCTCTCTTCTTAACCTTGTACACCCATTTGCAGGTGACAGGTTTGATGCCCTCCACCATGGGAACCAGGTCCCATGTCTCATTTTTCTCAAGGGCCTCCATCTCCTCGATCATGGCCGCGTCCCACTCCTTGATGCCAGCTGCATCCTCAAAGCAGGCAGGTTCCCTCTCATCGAGTGGTCCTGCGAAGAAGCAGGAAACCAAACTCACGAAGTTCCCCTCCTTATAGCGAGCAGGCGGGACGATGGTCCTCTTCGACCTCCTCAAGGCTTGGCCACTATCTACCACTCTGGTAGACTCCTCTGCTTGAGCTCCTCTCTGAGCTCCTCTCTGAACTCCTCCTGAAGCGGTGCTCTCCCTGCTTCTTGAGTTCGTAGCTCCCCCTGAGCCAGAAGCTCCTCCTGAGCCAGATGGCGATGGAGCACTTGGAGATAACTCCAACTCCACAGTAGGGTCCTCAGTGACCCACTCCTCTTCCCTGCTAGCTTCTTCACTCTCCGGCAGCTCCACTGAAGAGACTCCCTGTTATGAGACCAGTTCGTCAAACACTACGTCACGCGAGACGACGAACTTGTGGGTCTGCGGATCCATGCACTTCCACCCCTTCTTCCGCTCATCGTAGCCGATGAAGATACACTTCCTCGCTTTCGACTCCAACTTTGTTCTCTGAGCGTCCGGGACGTGCACGAAGCAGGTAGAACCGAACACCTTCATGTGACTCACATTGGGCTTCTCCCCGAACATGAGCTGGTGTGGAGACACCATCCTGTTAGGACTCAGAGGTAGCCTGTTGATCACATGAGTAGCGCACGCCATTCCCTCCGCCCATAAGGCCTTGGGAATGCTCTTGGCATGTAGCCAACTCCTGGTAGTCTCCACCAGATGGCAGATCTTCCTCTCTGCCACCCCATTCTGCTGCGGGGTGTGAGCGCAGGAGAGCTCCCGCCGAATGTCAAACCTCCTGCAGAAAGAAGCAAACTCATTGGAGGTAAACTCCCCTCCATTGTCGCTTCTCAGCTTCTTCACTCTGCGGTTCAGCCTCCCCTCCACAAGCTCCTTCCACTCGAGGAACTTGCTGAATACTTCTGATTTCTCTCTCAGAAAGTATACCCACGTATAGCGGGTGTAGTCATCCACCAGAACCAGCGCATACTTATTGCCTCCATAAGTAAGGGTGGCGCACGGCCCCATAACATCAGCATGTACGCACTCAAGAGGTGCCTTACACCTGGTCTCCGACTTGTCAAATGGAAGTCGATGTGACTTTCCATATTGGCATCCGTCGCACACATGGCCGTCGCCGTAGGAAGAGAGATGAGGCAGGCCACTCACTAGGCCCTTTGCCGTCATCATCTTCAGCTTGTCCATCCCCACATGACCCAGCCTCTCATGCCAGATCACAGCGCTGTCGCTTGTCTTCAGCTTGTCCACGTAGGCATTTGCAGACAAAACATACAAATCCTTCACCCTTCTCCCGGTGAGCGTGACGCCAGCATCGACAGACGAAAGGTTCTTCAAGAACTTCACCTCCTTTGGTCCAAACAGCACGTGGTATCCAGCATCCACGACGTTCTCCACTGAGAAGAGGTTCTTCTTCATGCCAGACACGTGATACACACTCTTCAGTGTCACTGGCTTCTCTCTACTTCCAAGGGACACCTTCCCTTCTCGCTCCATAGGATGTACCTTATCATCCGCAGTGATGATAGCATCCGTCCCTTCATACGCTTCCAAGGAGTCGAACTTGGACATATCTCCTGTGAGATGATGCCCGCAACCAGAATCCACTATCCAGTCGTTCTCGAGGTTGATGGAGGCTAAGACATCGACTGACGTTGCCGTCATCTCTGCCAGGAAACAATTGTCCCCCCTCTCACCGCCCTGGTGACCTCCACCTCTTCCTCCACCTCTCTGGTGATCTCCCTCCTTGTTAGCAGCATGACCGGCCTTCAGATTAGACCGACAGTCCTTTGCCATATGCCCATACTTCTTACAAGCAAAGCAAAGGGTTCTCCCCTTCTCATCGCGCGCAGGGAGGAACTTCCCCCCATCTCCCTGAGAGGACGTTGAAGGTCCATCTCCGGAGTTCTTCTTTCTCTTGTCCCAGGATCTCCTCTTTCCTGAGAACAAGGCCTCGCCATCTCCTCTTGAGATGGATACTCCCGCCAGCTGCTTCGCCAAGCTCTCCTGTGACGATAGCAGGTTCTCTAGCTCCAGAAGGGAGGGCTGAGTAGCCCATCCTTGCACGGAAGTAACGAAGGGGACATACTCCCTCCTCAAGCCTCTGAGTATGTGCCGCTTCAACTTCGCCTCTGAGATTGGCTCTTCAGGATCCAAGGCCGAGATCTCCCCACATAGGTTCTTCACCTTCAGGAAGAAGGTGGATATCGCCATCTCGCCTTGAGTCAACTTCGCCAACTCATTCTCCAGGAATTGTAGCCGTGTCACATTCTTCTTGTTGAATAACCCATCGAGGGCTATCCAGATCGCAGACGCTGACTTGCAACCTATGATGTGGTCGAACAAGTCAGGTGATATGGCTCTCTTCAAGGTGAACTCCGTCTTGGCGTTGGTCTTCCTCCAAGCTCTCACAGCTGGACCATTATCACCGGCAGCTACTACTTCCTCTTGCTCCCCACCACCAACAACCTCCCAGAGATCCTCTCCAAGAAGGTAGCTCTCCATACAAGACATCCACTTCTTGTAGTTGGTTTGAGTAAACATCTCAATGCCAAGTCCCCTAGCATACCCTCCTCCGCCGTCCATCTTGGTTGCTTCGTCATTGTTCCCACTATCCCTCTGATACCATGTGAAATATTTAGAAGTCGGAAGAACACGTCAACCAACCGGAGAATAAGGACACCAAAGATGAACACAAGCTTTCACAATACTAATTTTGGTAGCTAGTTACAACTGAACACGGCTGAATACAAGTTGCATCCAACTTGAATCACAACAGCCAATCGAAGGTAAGAACTTGGTCACGGACAAGGTCCGCTTCTCCTCCGGAGCACACCACGCAGGTGATACTCGCTCCTCGCAGAAGCTCGCTCCTCGCTACCCGCCGGCGGTATCGCTAGCGCCGGGCGTTAGCTCTGCTACTCGCAAGCTCGCTGCTCGCACTCCAAGCTTCTCGCGTACTCTCCACGCGCCGCTTCCTCCAATACTCGCTAGCGCGAGCGCTATCACTAGCGCCGAGCGCTATCTCCCGAGTAGATACTCGCAAGCTCGCTGCTCGCCTCTTCGCCTCTTGTCGCTACCGCGCGCGCTAGCACTAGCGCCGGCGGTATCTCCACTACTCGCTACTCGCTCAAGGGAGCTGGCCGAACTTACTCCAAGTCCGATGCTCGCCTGCCGAACTTACTCCAAGTCCGATGCTCGCCTGCCGAACTTACTCCAAGTCCGATGCTCGCCTGGTGGCACTCTGGTATCTCTAACTCGCTCAAAGTTGATGATACTCGCCAGATCCAGAATCTATTTCTTTAGAGGGTGGTACCCCTCTATTTATAGGCAAAACAAGGGGGGGGGGGGGTGGCGAGTAGGAGCTAGCGCTGACGCTAGCGCTAGCGCTGACGCTTACTCACTTCAATTCTAACATTAATAAATAAAATTTAAAAACTGAAATCTGCCCAAACATGAAAGAACGTTGCCGTTGAATCTTCAAGTAAAAGAAATTGGAATAAGGTAAGATCAATTTATGTGAAATGAAGAAAACGTCAATAAGGGAGAGCAGAAATATGTAAAATCTTGAAGAAGATTATTTGTTCTCAGCTTTGTCATTGGTCAGTTTTGACCTGCAGCTTTGACCTGGAGGGACATTGTATATAGAGTGTAGATGATGTGGGACAGGTGAGTTAAAAAAGAAAATAGGAATTTATGTAAAATGCAGAAAAAAAGAATTGAGGGAGCATCATTTTTCGATCTAAAGTAAGAAACACAATGTAAAATTGAAATGCAAAAGTAGATATGATGATACCTGCTGGAGAAACCCAAAGAAGTGGTGGATGTTGAATCCCCAAAAAAATTTGAAGCCAAAATGTTTGAGTAAATCAGAACATTGAATATGAAGTCTTGCTGGAGGGCATATTTTTGGAATGGCGCAGTTAGGGTCGGAGGATGGGAGGCATGTCAATCATCTTTAGTTGGAATGGAGGATCATTGTTGGGGTCGTCGAGAGCAGGACGGAAGAGGAGTGTCAGCGTTGTTCGACTGTGTATCTTGAGGACAGGCGACGCGTGCTTCAGTCGCCGAGGGAAGAGGAGGCAGGCGGCGTGTGCTCCAGTTGCCGAGGGAAGAGGAGGCATGCGGCGTGTGCTCCAGTTGCCGAGGGAGTCGGGAAGAGGTGGTAGTCGTCGTGTGCCTCAGTCGCCGAGGGAAGAGGAGGCAGTCGGCGTGTGCTTCAGTCGCCGAGGGAGTAGGCGTGTGCTTTAGTCACCGAGGGTGTTAGGACTCCACCGGCTAGTGGTGGTTTGCTGGGAGACGAAAGGCCTAGGAGGGTGGCCGGAGGATAGAGAGACGAGAAGAGAGAGAGAGATTAGAAGCAAAAACACTTTCATTAACCTTCGTGCCTTTACAATAAGATAACCTGGGTATTAATAACCCAGTGGTTTAAAAACTAGCCGTTACATTCTTTTATTACTAATTAATGAATATCCGTTGTTGATCTTTTCTCGGGCCCCGGGACTTTAGCTGGTTCGTCGAACGGAATGATTGGCTTCGTTCGACGTTCGTCGAGCTGCTCGTTCGTCGAACTGCTTGATTGGCTTCCCGCCGTTGGATGATCCTGTGATGATAATCCCTTTATTATGTTATCGCCTGACTGATGTGATGGCTGGCAGTTTACGGGCTGGACTAGGACAGTTGGATGAAAAGGTGGTTTCTCTGCCGCTGGATCAACGTGATGGCTGGATATTTCTGGACTGTTGGATCGTGATGGGATATCTGAGGCCATTGGATCATTAAACCCTAACATTTCCTTCCCCTTTTTAAAAACGCTGTCCTCCGTGTTGTAATCATTCTTCGTTTGTGTTTCTCTTTCTTCCGCTGTTGCTGGTGTATGCGTGGTCGGCGATGGTGGGTGGACCTCTGCGAGGGGTGGTGCCGCGGTCGTCGAGGAGCCTGGTTGGAATACTGTAGATGGTGGTTGCTGGGATGACTGGGTCTCGTTTGCTGAACAGATGGCTTCCACCCGCTGAGAACTGCAACTCGTTGATTCCTCCATGGTTCTTCCGGCCGTCTGGTACTGCTCGCTCCTTGCTGGTTGTAGCTTTGTTGATGTTGGTGTTTGCCGTCCCTTTTGTGTTCTCTTTTTCTTCGCACCCCAGTTTGTGAGAACGCCCTTTTTTTGCTTTGTGGTTTGCTCCTTCCTGGATCTCGTGGTTTGCGATCTCCGCTCTTGTTGTTCTGTAGTATATGATTCAGCTTGGTGTTGTGGTAGTAGGGATTGTAGATCTGGTAGGAGATGAGCATGCTCGGTTAGGGAGGACATGTCCTCCCACGTGCTGTCTTCAAGGGGTAAACCTTGCCACTGAATGAGAGCCTGTTGCGTTTCTCTTCCTTGTCGGATGATCTGGCGTGTGCTGATGACGGCAAGTGGTTGGTGTAGGGGATTATTCTTCCAACTGAGATCTGGTAGATCGATGACTTGTTGATTAGGTTCACCGATGTAAGGTTTGAGAAGAGATACATGGAACACAGGATGTATCTTTGATTTCGGGGGAAGGAGGAGGCGGTAGGCCGTCTCTCCGATGACTTCTGTGACCTGGAATGGGCCATAATATTTGAGGTTGAGCTTCCTCCCTGCGGGACGTTTTAAGGATAGTTGTCGGAAAGGGTGCAATTTCAGTAGCACCCAGTCGTCTTTTTCTAGTTTTAATTCTGTCCTCTTCTTATCTGCTTGGCCTTTCATTCTGTGCTGAGATTTGGATAGGTTTTCCTTCAAGGTGTGTATCATCTCGTCTTGGGTCTTTAATGTCGTATCTGCAACTTCATTCTTTGTTTTCCCTGCATAGTAAGAGAGTAAACCGGGGGGGGGGGGGGGCGACCATACATGACCTCTTAAGGGGTCATGTTGGTCGATGTGTTAAACGTGGTGTTATAATGATATTCTGCTAAATTTAGGTATTCTGACCATAGTGAAGGGTTTTCATGGGTGAATATTCTCAAATATTGCTCGATACAGCGGTTAACCCTTTCGGTTAATCCGTCTGTTTGGGGGTGGTATGAAGAGTTGTATTTGAGTTTGTTCCCTGCAATCGGAATAGTTCAGTCTAGAAATCACTTAGAAAAAGTGGATCTCTGTCGGATATGATTGATTCTGGAATCCCGTGGAGTTTTCCCACGCTATTCCAGAATGCCTTTGCCACTTTAGGGCCGGAAATTGGTGGTTGCAGTGGGGTAAGATGGATTGCCTTTGAAAATCTGTCTACTACTACAAATATAATAGTGAATTTATTAGATGCTGGTAGAAAAGTAATGAAATTCATGGTTAGGTCACTCCATAACTTACTGGGTGTTGGTAGAGGTTGGAGCAGACCATAGGGGGCATGGTTGGCTGGTTTAGCTTTTTGGCAGATATCACATTTGCTTATATACTTTGTGATATCTGCCTTCATGTTCTGCCAATAGAAATGTGTTTTTATTTTATGGTTGGTCCCTCTTATTCCAGAGTGCCCCCCTATTGTGCTAGAGCGTGTTTCCTGCATTATTCTGTTTATTATTTGTGAAGTTCTGGGAATGTAGATGCGCTGCTTGTAAATGATGTAATTTTCTTGTTTTTTCCATTGAGGGAAAGCCTGTGGGTTTTGGTTGAATTGTCTGGCTAGCTCATCCCCCTCATAATCCTTTTCCAGTCCCTCCAGTAATGGGGATGATGGAATGGTGATCATGTTGAGACTCATTTGGGGGTGTTTCTCTGGAATATCAGGGATCCTAGACAGGGTGTCTGCTGCTTGGTTATTTTTCCCTGGTTTATATTTAATTTCAAAGTCATACCCTAATAATTTAGCTAGGAATGTTTGCTGCTCAGGTGTTTGAAGATTTTGTTTAAGTAGGTAGTGAAGGCTTTGATGATCTGTTAGTATTGTGAATTTATGGCCCAGCAGGTATTGCCTCCATTTCGTGATTGCGGCTGTTATCGCAAATAGTTCACGAAAATATGTTGATTTTTTTTGGATCATGGGTGCTAGTTTCTTGCTGAAGTAAGCTATGGTTTTTTTTTCTTGCTTAAGTACGACACCTATTCCTGTGCCCGATGTGTCGGTCTCAATGATAAACGGCTCGTTAAAATTTGGGAGGGATAATATGGGGTAGGAAGTTAATTTTATTTTTAGTATATCAAAAGCTTCTTGCGTTTTTGCATTCCATTGAAATGAATTTTTTTTTAAATTTCAGTAATTGGATGGGCTAACTTGGCATAATCCTTGATAAACTTTCTATAGTAACCTGTGATTCCTAAGAAAGCTCTAACGCCCTTTTGATTGGTAGGTATTGGGAAACTGGCTATGGCTTCAATATTTGTTTTATTTGGTGATACCTCACCGGCTTTAATTGTGTGTCCTAAAAATTCCATTTCAGTAGTTAAGAAATTACATTTGGATAGCTTTACCAATAATTGATGATTTTCCAAAGTTCTCAAGGTCACCCGTAAATGTTCTAAATGCTCAGTCTCATTACTATTGAAAATCAGGATATCATCAAAAAATATTACTATAAATTTTCTCATGAAAGGCTGAAAGATGGTGTTCATTACTGACTGAAAAGTTGACGGCGCATTTGATAAGCCAAAGGGTAATACTACGAATTCGTAGTGTCCTTGGTGTGTGCGGAACGCTGTCTTATGTATGTCTCTTTCTGCCATTAGAATTTGATGATAACCAGACCTTAAATCAATTTTTGAAAAGTATCTTACCGAGTAAAGCTAGTCTAGAAGCTCTTCGATGATTGGGATAGGAAATTTATCCTTGATCGTTATTTTATTGAGCGCCCAATAATCTACGCAAAACCGCCATGTTCCATCTTTTTTTTAACCAAGAGAACTGGGGAACTAAAGGCTGAGGTGCTTGGTCTAATTAGTCCTTTGTTAAGCATTTCTTCAACCAATCTCTCAATCTCATTTTTCTGATGGTAAGGATAGCGGAATGGTTTTAAATTTGGTGTGTTCGCGTTTGGGACTAGATTGATCTCGTGGTCAATGTTCCTTTTTGGTGGTAGGTTTGTAGGTTCCTGAAATCGGTCTGAGTATTGTGTTAGCAGGTTTTGAAATTTATCGGGTAGTTGTTTAATTGTTTCACTCCACAAGTTGTCAGTGTTAGTGTTTTTCTTGTTCTCCTTTGTCATTAGTAGGCATACGGTAGATGGTTTTAGGGCTAGCATTCTTTTTAACTGCGATGATATAATCTCCCCAACTTGGGTCACATTTTTGTGTCCTATAAGCTTCACTTGTCCTTGGGTTCCATTGTATGAGATGGTTAAGTTATTATAATCCGTGGTCACTGGCCCTAATGTTCTAAGCCATTGTTGCCCTATGATTAAGTCGGCTCCCTCGATGTCCAGGACATATAAGTGAATAGTGTAAATGTTGGATTGAATGAGCAGTTTTGTATCCTTGCACTTTCCTTTGCAATGTTCTATTGAGCTGTTTCCCATGTAAACTGGGAATTCAGTAATTCTATGGATAGGTATTTTGAGAAAGGCTGCCATTCTGTGGGATATAAAGTTATGGGAACTTCCCCCATCTATAAAGATTTCTAGTGGATGTCTATTGATGTATCCTGTTACTCTTAACCCGTGGTCCGGTATGGTTCCTGTTAGTGCTTGTAGACACACTGTTGATTTCGGGTCCTCCTCCTCTTGGTTCATGTTGCCGTGGTCGTCGATGATTTCATCCGTGCAGTCTTCTTCTTCTGTCCCACCTAGATATAGTAAGGCACCTCTTCCCTTACACTTATGCCCCGCGTGGTATTTTTCGTCGCAGTTGTAACAGAGCCCTTTCTCTCGTTTGGCTTGGAGTTCTGCTGGGGACAGTCTTTTAATGGGTGGTAATCTTGATCTGTTTTGCGGTGGAAACGTTCTGTGTGTATCATGGGTTATGGTTGTATGATTAGTGTTGTAGGAATTTCTGTTTCTGCCTCCTAGTTGTTGTTGGTCTTCATGCATTCTAGCGATTATATATGCGTCGTGTATTTCCGTGGGGCGGGCTAATAATACGGGCCCTCTAATATGTTCCTTGAGTCCTGATACAAACATATCGCAGACAAATTCTGGCGCTAATCCCGGAACTCTTGTTATGAGATCTTCGAATTCTTTCTTATATGAAAGAACCGAGGATGACTGCTGTAATTTGGTTACCAGGCCAGCAGGTTTGAGAAATAAGGATGGTCCAAATCTTTTGGTTATAGCGTCAACGAACAATGTAAACGTTAATGCTGGATGGTTTTCTAATGTAGCGTGGTACCATTTAGAGGCTGGTTTGTCTAAGTGGAACGAGGCTATAGTTAAGAAATCTTGGGGTCGTATATTGTTATGTTCGAAATGTCTTTTTAATTCGTACAGCCAATCTGTGGGATCTCCTTCAGAAAAACGAGGGCAGGGAAATTCGAAAGCAGTAGTGGGGTGGTAAGAAACTACCTGGTTTATGTTGGGAATCGGTGGTGATCCCATAATTCCTTCCATGGGTTGTGCTTCCGTGGGCCGGTGATGATTAATCTGAGATCCTCCTGGGACTATGGGTGTTTGTGGTCCCTGAAGGGAATTTGCGCCCATAGTTTTATGGAGATTCTCGAACTGGTTCATCATCTCCCGTCACAATGCTGCAATTTGCTCCGTCAGTTGTTTTGATGAATGGTCCCGTGTCTCCAAGATTTGGCGAGACAGAAGGTTTTCTTTCTTCTGCATTTCTGTTGTGAATTGCTGCGAGAGCTGTGTGGACTGTTGTTCCATCAACCTTGCGAACTGCCCCTGTAGCTCGTCCATTTGCTATGTTCTGGCTGTTTGATCTGCCAGAAATGCGTTCTTGAGTTCTGCTAGTGTGCGTAATCCGTCGCCCAATGTGATAACGGCGGAAAGTATCTCAACGAGAGCACCAAATGTTAAGACTCCACTGGCTAGTGGTGGTTTGCTGGGAGACGAAAGACCTAGGAGGGTGGCCGGAGGATAGAGAGACGAGGAGAGAGAGAGAGATTAGAAGCAAAAACACTTTCATTAACCTTCATGCCTTTACAATAACATAACCTGGGTATTAATAACCACGTGGTTTAAAAACTAGCCGTTACATTCTTTTATTACTAATTAATGAATATCCGCTGTTGATCTTTTCTCGGGCCCCGGGACTTTAGCTGGTTCGTCGAACGGAATGATTGGCTTCGTTCGACGTTCGTCGAGCTGCTCGTTCGTCGAACTGCTTGATTGGCTTCCCGCCGTTGGATGAGCCTCTGATGATAATCCCTTTATTAATGTTATCGCCTGACTGATGTGATGGCTGGCAGTTTACGGGCTGCACTAGGACCGTTGGATGATAAGGTGGTTTCTCTGCCGCTGGATCAGCGTGATGGCTGGATATTTCTGGACTGTTGGATCGTGATGGGATATCTGAGGCCATTGGATCATTAAACCCTAACAGAGGGAGTGTGCTTCAGTCGCCGAGGGAGTAGGCGTGTGCTTTCAGTCACCGAGGGAGTCAGTGTTTGTTCCGTGAGGGAGGAGGATGGCCTGCAGGGCGATGGAGAGGAAAAAGGCGGAACCGTAGGAATTTGGAGGTGATTAGGTTTTGGGCAATTTTATTTGGAGGCAATTTTGATCGGATGTTGGAGAGATATCTCTTAGACGATCGAACGGTGTAAATTTGATGGCGGACCGGGTTACACCATAACTCAATATCTTTATATAATAGTATAGATAGATATATCAACTAGGGTATATTAATTTATTACTAGCCAATACTAACTAATATATATTAATTAATACACCTTCTAACTAATGCTATGCTTAGAAAGTCTTAAATTTATATTTATATATCGATCTTCACAACATGACAAACAACGACGCTCGTGAAACGGTAACGCCCTCTCGCATTAACACTTCGTAACGATAGACTTAATATTCAGACCATTATAATTCCCATATGCCCGCTCAAAATAATTATAAGAAAAACCTGGGGCGTTACAGCCACCCCTCCTAACAAAAAGTTTCGCCCCGAAACTCTGCAACAACAATTCAAAACAAGAAAAAGCACAAGAAATGAAAGCTTACCGGGGAAAACTAGCCGAAAAGGTGAGGATAAGACTCCTTCATCACTGATTCCAGCTCCCAGGTTGCGCCCCGAACATCCTGATTACCCCAGAGAACTTTCACCATAGGGATCGACTTCCTTCGCAACACCTGATCTTGCTTCTCCGCCTGCGTATCAAGATGGCGGGGAACATCATGCCGATTCGTAGTTCCTCAACCCTTTCCACCCACTCCTCCGCCTGCGTAGCGGATTCAGTGCCTCGGAAGATAGGAGGACTTAGACCCCGGAAGGTCGTCAGAAAGTCCGTGGGCACGATAGGCTGCTGGGGTGGCCATAGGATGGCTGTCTGGAAGGTGCCCAACAGTGCTGTAAACGTCCGCCCCAGGTCGATCTCGGTGAATGGGACTGCATCTGGAGCAACAGGGTCTGGTGGTGGAATAGTAGGGTGGTACTGGTCCCTAGAGGATGGATGATCTCCTGTTTCTGGACTCCGGTATCTGGAGAAGTAACAGAAGAAGATCAGTACTTGTAAAAGTAAGGGAATTTTGTGAAAAACTGATTGAAACGGAAGCGATATGTGAATGGGTGTGCTACTATGCAGTCTAGAATCCTTAAATTTCTAACATAAGGGTCCACCAAGCTTCCGCTGCGTGGTTCGTCCCGAACCAGGAAACTGAACATGGGAAGGAAGGATCCAACGAGTGCCCCATGTGGTCGTATCGTGATCGCTCTAATCCATTTGTAAGACCCCCCTCCCCCACAGACACACACACAACTGAACCTAGGTCGGGAGAGGAGGGTCTTACTGCCCAAGACGGCCACTCAGTGCTTCCCGGGTGGTAACTGTACAACCCCGTATTCGCCGAGTGTTTTTTCGAGACCCAGGGGTCCTTTAGAACATTGTGTGATAGCATAGTCCCAGGCAGGAAGAGTAGGGGCAAAGGGGCGAGCGGTGGAGGCGGAGGCCTCCCGCTCGCCCAGCTTATGTAGAGGGGGGAGAGGTAGAGGGGCGAGCCCTCCCTCTTGCCCCCGCCCCCAACGTAGGGGGGCGAGAGGTGGAGGGACGAGCCCTCCCTCTCTCCCCCGCCCCCAGCAAAGGGGGGGCGAGAGGTAGAGGGGCGAGCCCTCCCTCTCCCCCCCGCCCCCAGCGTAGGGGGCGAGAGGTGGAGGGGCGAGCCCTCCCTCTCGCCCTCTCGCCCCCACCCCCAGCGTAGGGGGGCGAGAGGTGGAGGGGCGAGCCCTCCCTCTCGCCCCCGCCCCAGCAGCAGGGGGGCGAGACCAGCAGGGGAGCCGACCCCCGGGTCTCGCCCGCCCAAGCAGGGGGGCGAGGGGAGGAGGCCTTCAGCCCCCCCTCGCCCCCGCCCCAGCAGGGGGGCCGACCCCCGGGTCTCGCCCGCCCCAGCAGGGGGCGAGGGGTGGTGGTCTTCGGCCCCCCTCGCCCCCGCCCCAGCAGTAAGGGGGCGAGACCAGTAGGGGCCGGCCCCTAGGTTCACCCGCCCCAGTTAGGGGGTTCGCCCAGCCCCCGCGGGAGGTCCTCCCTCTTGCCCAGTTCCGGGGGGAGGGATCGGTCTGCGTTTAGTTCCTCAGAACAACGGGATTTGGCTATCCGCAGCCATTTCCGAGGGTATTTTGGTAATTTCAGGGACCAGTTTTTGGCTATTTGCAGCCCAAGTCCAAAAATCCTATAAATAGGACAAGGGGGCACCATTTGGAGGCAAGCTTGTTCTATGCTAGCTCTCTCTCTCTTTCTCTCTCCCTCCCCAAATCTCTCTCTAGTGGAGTGAGGAGAGCCTCCAGTGGTGCCCAAGCCCGTCGCTGGCTTGGGAGGGGAAGCGCTCTAAAGATCTTCCGGGTATGTGGTGGGACCTCCTCGACGAGCCCTTAGTCCAGTTCATAGTTCCAACACCTTCAACCTAGAGCTCTCCCTGGGGGGGGAGTAAGAGTTGGCCACCCCTCAACTTGTTGGGGGCCCCGAACTCCACAGAGTCCGAGAAATCGGTTTCAACAGTAACGACCCACACTCTCAAGCGCTGGGTGGTCGCTTTGTTTGGTAAGAGAATCAATACATCACATCAGAACACAGTGCGGAAGCAATCATACTAACAAGACATATGTATATACATAAGCAAAAAGGTCGTAGTCAACTGTTTACATGGGTGCCCTTGTGGGCTAAGGATAACTACTACAACCCCTATTTTCCTTACATAGTCCTATACCCTATGACTCACGTCAAGGAAGACCGGAGGTGAGGTCGGTGTATCTGATCGGGCAATCTCTAAAGCTTGTATGTTGTTATGCGGTATGGGGGCTTCACGCTGTCCCATCTCATGTGAATGGTTATATAAACAACCGTTAGTCACAGAGCTAAGTGATAAACACATCTCCTCCCTGGATATGTATCCTGGGGACGAGCTTAAGCACCCAAACAGTAAATAGATAGCTGAAGCAAAAAGGGGTTAGCAACATGTAAATATCAGGAAGCCCTATTAATATCATCTGTTGCTTAAAAGAATAGCTCAACTAATAACAGTAATAACACAAGTGACCACAATTTGCAAACACGCCACAGGTGTTCAAACTTGCTCACACACCCTGTGCCCACACAGTATGGACCGTTTTTCTTCCAGCAGGGTAGTGAACCCCGAGGACCTCACCGATGTGGTCGTCGGTGACAGTGGCCAGTCCCGCCACTTCTGAGTGTGGTCGTACCGCACCACCCAGGCCCTACCGTACAACTTAGTGTGATCCTTGGATGTGAGTGACATCCGGCGATTTCAAAATTTAGGCCGACCAGTGGACGCAAATCAACGGGTACGGAATGGTGATCACCCGCGGTACACATCTCCCTATCGCCATGAGTCGTCAACCCTCCCGCACCGGTACGAACGGTCTGCGGGCGTGACCGACCCGCCACTTTTTCCGCAAGCATTTCACAAATAGTTAATTAAATAGTACAAATGCACTTTGGGTCATCCACAACCTTTCTAATTCGACCGGCTACTCAATTTTTGGTCGGGAGGCGCAACGGGCGTAAGGGCACATTATTTGGGGCTAACCCTAGAGGAGATACTCAACTCACGGTTAACCTCAACTAAGGCTCTACTAAAAAGAAATGGCCGCTCATCAGAGAATAACCCATGCTAGAACTGTAGATATGATAAATTACCGTTATTGAGTGCAGTAAAATAGTGCTATAAATAAGCCGCAGAAATGAAATGCTGAACGGTAAAAGTACTAAATGAAAGAACGGAAGTAAAGAGCTAAGATGACCGGACCAGTACGAGACTGGAGTAGTACTGAAAAGAAAGTGGAGTGAAAAGCTGAAATAACCGGACCAGTATGACTGTATGAGCTGGAGGTAAAAGAAATTGCAATAGAATGAAAAGGGTTAGTAGTCCTTCACTCGATATATAGGAGGCTTTGGTTCTATCTCCGTTCATAGGAGGCAAGTTTTGTTCTATCTTCGTTTATAGGAGTTTCTTCCAAATTCTACCTTTTATGATAGTCCGATCATGGGTTTTAATTGCACCTTTTAAGCATGGCTTAAGCAGACTTGAGGAACGATGTTATGAGTTCCTTAAATTCTTCAAAGAGGCAATTTCCAATGTCTGAGCATTATTCTAATCGCAGCTCGTTGAGTTGTAAAAAACGCACATTGCCTCGAGCTTGAGTTTTCGTTTTTATTCATCGGGTCATCTTTTATTCGTAACATCATCCGACGATTATAACACGATTGCGTGCTACGATCCGTTCACCCAATTATTGCGTGATTATAATTTTTAAAGCACACTGCTTATTTCGATAATACGAGAATTATTACAATTTTTCATCTAAAGGACCCCAAATTTTGATAGCACATCCAAGAGGTCCCATTAGGGGTCTAGGAATTTTACCAAAATTTCCAAGTTATTGAGACATTAATTTTTTTTGGCCAAACAATCTTATATAAGGCAATAAAAATATCAAATCACTTTATAAAAATCCTATAATTTGATAGAACATCCAGGAGATCTTATTAGGGGTCTGGAAATTTTCCCAAACTTTTCCAAGTTGCTGAGACATTTATTTTTGGCTAGACAAACATTATTTAAGCCCTTAAAATATCAAATCACCTCAAAAAATTCCAAAACATTATGGGAGATAGCCCTCTTAGTGGGTGACAAATTTCATGTTCAAACATTTTCCCCTAGGAGCCTACAATTGACTCGGAAAAAAAATTAGGAAGAGAAACAGGGGGTTGGGGTGCGGATAGGCAAATCCCAGCGCTGGGATTTGGGATAACCGCGCGCGTTGGTATTCGGCCTCCACAGCGGATCTGGGGCCGATCCGCTGTGGGGGGCACGAATGCGGAGGCAGATGAGATTTAAGGATCCCGCTGCCGTCCAATCTCATCATGGAGATCGGACGGCAGCTGCTGCTCCCTGACGATGCAGAGGGTGGCGGCCTCTACCATCGCCGGCCAGCAGCCGCCCGCCGCCGGCTCTGCCCCCGGTCAACTCGTCGGGGGCAGGCGAACTATCTGGCGGTGGTCCGGCGGCCTGCCGCCGCCGGCCACCGCCAGATTTCTCTAAAATGAGGGGGCGGGTGGCGTGGCTTGCATGCTCCGTTCCAGCTGGTGTCGCGTCGCCCCTCCCTCCCTGATGGCCACCTTAATGACCCTGATCGGCTCGCTGGGGGTTGGGCCTCCTTCCGGCGGTGGCCCGACGGCTTGGTGCCGCCGGGAGGGGTAAAATAATAGAAATAGGAGGCGTACGGGTGCAGTCGGAGATGCGATTTCCAGCGGCACCGTCGCCTCCCGCCGCCGGGGGGGGGGGGGGGGGGGGTGGGTCCCCTAGAGGAGTGCTACTCCCCCAGCGCCACCACCGACGCTGGGTGAGGATCGCTCCGCATGGCCAGGCTCGGGTGGTGCTGACGGCGCTCCGACAGAGGAGGAGTGCATACAACACGTCAGGGGAGTGGGGAAGGGGGAGGAGGAGGGTTCCACCTTATGGGGGGGGGTCCGGGTGGTGTTGGGTTGGGCTGCAATGGGAGGTGGCGGAGGTGCCGTGAGCTTGGGTGGGGTTTTCCGGCGAGGCAGCTCCGTCCAAGGGGGGCTATGGTAGGGTGGTGTGTGTGCCAGTAGAGGGGGAACGGGTTGCCTTTATATGAAGGGAGGAGGGACTCCCTTCCTTTCTCCCGGACGTGGGACTAAGGGAGGGGAGGGGGGATACTTCTCCCCCTCCAGCTATCCATGACAGCTGGCCACTCCCCTTTGTGTAGTGGGCATCCCCTCCTAATGGTATATGGAGGGGAGGAGGTCATCCCTTTAGTGGGGTGGTGGTTTTGGGAGAAGAGGAGGGAAGGTCGTCACCCCATGGGCTCTTGCCAATGCCCAAAAAATGCCTTGGCTGATTTTTGAGGCCCAGGGAATGGAGGGGTGGGGCCCAAATGTTGGTGTGGGGGGGGGGGGGGGGGGGGGGTGAAGTCGCTTTTGGGAAAATGATTCCAAAAATAGAGATTTTTAAGGGTTTGACTAAAGTCAACCCTAGGGTGGGTCCCTCATGTCGGTCAAAGTCCAAGTGTGTCCAAATCGTCGGGTGATTGGTCAATGTTGGGGTATTAAATTATCATGGGTGTGCCCACGCTTTTCAGTGTGCTATAAAGCTTGATTTGACCGCAGTTTGACTTTCTGACGTCGAAATCGGTTATAACGGACTTCGTTGGTCTTGTTCTGACCTTAGGAGTCCACTGAAACCGACCGCGACTGATTCTGCGTTTATTCACTTAATATTTTAAAATTATGTCGTGGCGGGCTACAAAACCTAAAACGGTCATATTTCTCATACGACCTCCGATTGAAATGAAATGAGTCTTGTTGCACTCTTATTGACTAGACGAGTCTAACACAATTGACGGAAGTCAATTCGGAGTACGTATGGTCATTATATCAAAACATTGTTGTCGTGACGCGTTACGATACTCAAAATGGTCGTTTTTTCTAGACGACCTCGGATTGGAATGGAACGAGTTCTGTTGCACTCGTATTGATTATACTAGTTTAACGCAACTGACGGAAGTCAATTCGGGGTTTGTATGGTCACTATACCACAGCAGTGTTGTCGTGACGCGCTACGATACTCAAAATGATCGTTTTCTCTAAACGACCTCGGATTGGAATGGAACGAGTTCCATTGCACTCTTATCGATCATACAAAGTTATTAGAACTGACAGGACTCAAATCAGGGTTCCTTAGCACAATATCCTAAAATCGGGTTATTTTATATCCTTTGGGTTACTTTTATTGGGTCCACTAGGGTCTAAAGTCGGGATGTTACAGTTACACCCTAGGCTCCACCTTCTTTCCCTGCACCGGGAACTTCTCCTCTTCCTTGTCTTCCACCCTGGTTATCTTGGTGAGCCTTGTCAGCAATCCTCGGTTTGTCGAGTCCCCCTAAACGAATTTATTGGCTCTCTCAATAAGTTCTTCGTAGGATAGGGGAGGATCCCTGATAATTTCGAGCTTGAAGAGGCTCTCCCTCAGACCGAAAGTGAGGGCCAGTTGAAGGGTGAAGTCATCCACCTTTTGGATGCCTAGGACTTCCTCCTGGAAGCGGTCGATGTACTGACCCAACGTCTCGTGCACTCCTTGCACTAGATAGAAGAGGTCAGTTGCCTCCTTCATCTTCTTGGACGTGGCAAACCTCATCATCAACCCTCTCCACATGTCCTCAAAATAGTAGATGAAATTGGCCGGCAGCTGGTGGAACCAGTCTCTTGCCTTTCCCTGGAAGGTGATCGCAAAGAACCGACATTTGAAGGCGTCCATCATGTTCCGGATGGAAACCACATCCTCGAACCATTGAAGATGACAGATCAGATCATCCCTCCCGGAGTAGTAGCTGAGGGCAGACTCTCTGAACCCTTCTGGGACTGGGGCGGCCAGTACCTCACAACAGAAAGGGCTCCTTACACCCTGGCGATGATCTTCTATGTGGCGAGTAACAATACTATAATTGCCACCTGCGCGAGTATCTGGAAACCTCGCCAGGTTCTCCATTTCTCGAAACCCGATCCCCTGGAAACTCGTCGGGAAATACTGTAATTGCCCTGGTCGCTCTGGCTCCACCGCTATCACTTCCTTCCCTACTCGCATGGACGACACACCTTATTCTGACGGGGTCTCGCCTGGATGGGAGTGGGTTGATCTCTGATTTTTCAAGTGTCATTCCTGGTACCCCCTGGGGGTCTATTTATTAAAAAAAATTCCAAAAGGGGGGATGAAGGCGACTATACCTGGCCCCCGACAAAATTGTCTAGTTGAGCTTGGTGAACGAGAGACTACCGAAGGATCTCTCCCACGCCTGGCAAGATGTTTTTGAAAGTCGTTGCTTTATCTCGTCTACGCTTGGCGAAATGCTGTTGATAGTCGCTACTCATGTGGATCTCTCCTATGCCTGACGAGATGTTGTTGATAGTCGTCGCTTAGGGGCGAGTAATCCTGATACTCGCATCTTACATTGAATTCCCCTTTGAATTGTTAGCTATCTTTGACTTGACCTCTGGCTTTGACTTTTTTCCCACGTGGCCTGAATGGTTTCTTCCATCGAAGAATATGGGTTGTACAAGTACGAATAGGGGTTCTGGGCTATTTTCAACTGTTTGGGCGAGTACCGGGCAACTCGCCTAATAGGGGTTGTACATAATCCCCATTTTTTACGAGCTCACCAGAGGTCGGAAAGAAAAAGTCCAACCCCTATTCGGCGAGCTCATCCTTAGGGGAGAGGATGCTTACCGGTCTGTCGTTCTTCCTTCTCTATAAATAGGGGGTAGTACCACAACCCCTTCATGCTGAGAGTTGACTTCGGGGGAGGGGGGGGGGGGGGGGGGGGGGGGGGTCATCCATGAGCGGTAACCAGCTTCCCGTCGACATTGATCTTGAGGAAGCCGTCGTCCTTAGATTGATCGGGGAATTCTCCACTCACCGCATTTCTGATCTCGAGAGTGAGCCTAGAGCGCAATCAGTCACAGGGAGAACCGACGACTGACAAATAATCCTTTTTACGTGGAAAAACCCCGAAAAGAAAAAAAAACACGGGTTCGGGACTGTGTTGGCCAAGTTCCACTATTTTTTGAGATGTTACAAAAGTTATCTCTCGATGGTGACAGACCATCGCTCGTTACAATGATTTTTCTTGACCGCTGAGGTCGCTTGGAGTGGGATGGTGACAAGCGTGCTCAGGAGCAATATGGAATGTTGAATGTAGCAATGGAGGCTCTGAGCTCAAAGAACGGAGCTGACGATTACTTCGAGCAATCTTTAGAGGGTCCTTCGAGGAGCAATGGAGATCTTTGAGGCTTCGAAGGGATCTTCGAAGGCCAAAGGAGATCTTCCAACTGTCTTTCGGGAATCTTCTATAAGACCCCACCCCCGAATTTTTACGATGAGACATCTGACGTGGTTTTATGCTTAGAACCGCCGCCTTACGGTGACACCAACACACGGGTTAGTCACCACCGCAAGACGCTGATCCTGCCGACAAGAATGATCAACCATACCAACATAAGAAAAGAAGCAAGTTGTAAAGATAAGTCCACAATCACGCATTTGTAAATATCAAAAGAGATAACAAGAGTCCATCAATGAATACTAAAATAAAGAGTAAGAGCTTATGCCTAGTACATGTCCAAAAGTAAGTACAACACTCTCTCACTCTACATCAATGCGTAAGCTAAACAAAACTCTCATCAACCTGTGGTAAAATGCGCGACAACGGCTCCTCGAGTCCTGCCACCCGTCCTGCTGGTCGTGTTTCTGCTCTGACTCCTCGTGCACCTTGTTGTTATGCCACATCCGGCCATTAGTCAAAAATACTAAGTCATTTTATCCTTGCCCCCCCCCCCCCCCCCCCCCCCCCCCCGCGACACTTAAGCACCGGGCGGGAGGACGAAAAGGAGGATAACAAAGCAGTATAGCAAAGGGGGTGACGTGGCTCTAACTAGCAAGTATGCATATATATAAACTATGACAGTGTAATAAAGTTATGCTAGCAATTCTATATAAACTAAAGCAATAGTAAAAAGCAGTAATAAAAAAAGTGCAGCGCAGTAGGTAAAGTAAGTAAAGAAGGTAAAGAACAACTACACTATCATCACAGAAGCGTACCTTAACTTATATAAATGCTCATACAAACTTATAAGATAAGATTTTCGGTAATTTACTTATCATATAAAAAAGCTCATACTAATTTATATGATGAGGATATGCAAATATGTATGTTGCATGAATGTTATGTTATGCAATGTAATGTATTATATTATTGTTCATGCAAGTACAACTCACCAACATTATTCTGTGCACATAGACATTTCGTTCCCGCTTTTCAGAGATAGTTAGTCTCTCAGGTACTATCGTTGTGGCTACAAAAGCTGTGGATCGGGTCCTCCACTCATAGATGGTATGCACACTATCAAACCTAGACCTTACGTACCCTTCTGTACACGTCCTAGGTGCACCTCTTGAGTTTCTGCGTACTCTTGCTGAAATCCACCAGTTTTTTATGATCAGGTGTGGGTTATTAGAGATTGTTCTCCAGACCGCAGTAAAAACAACCTACTGGCCCTCTAAACTACTACACCTCATCAGAGTCAACGTACCTCCATCGGTGTGCCGACTGGACCAGTACCGAAGTCCCGCCACTAATATGCACATGCAAAGTACAACTTCAACCAGTCGAGCCTCTAGCTCGCAGGACTAACTAGTCCTCCATAACCAACTGCATCCCTTAACATGGGACGAGGTTTACTAGTATCGGTATTCACCTACTTAATCTAATCTTGCTTAGTATTTAGTTATACATAGAGATTTGAGGTGAATCTTGGATTTCTCGAGGACTACCCGGTGAAGGGCTCGCAACGGTACTAGGAGGTATGATGTCTGACACCCCAAACCTCTCTTTCTCAAGATATTTAAATCTTGTTGGTGGCTACTGATACGCGAAAAGTGTATATATACGCAAGTGCACGTGTCGGTTCAAGTAATAAAGTGTAAGTAAAGATCGTTCCCACGAGGAAGTGTTAAATCTAACGCTCGCAATTACTAGCTTAACCTTTTCATTAAATTCAAGTTGATTGATTAAGGTAATTTTTGTTGAAAACTAATAAAATTACAACAAATTAGAACAAAGAATACTTAAAAATACTTTTGAACAATTTGGACAAATAGTCTTGTACACTGCTTTCCTTTGTTCTTTGTGATATGTTCTCAAGGTGACTCTTTTATGAATGATTAATCATCTATCTTGCAACGATTTGAAAGTGGAAAACATGATCTCTCGATCTATGAAATCCGTTTACCCCTTATTTCCCTAGTTATCTCTAACTTAGGTAACAATAAAGAATAACATCAAGTACACAAATCAATGTTGCTACCGAGAAGGCGAAATCTCTTTCTCCCTTCTTCAATATATTAAATTTATGATGCACTTACGTTACTCCTCTCTCGAATCTCGCAACGTAGTATAAAGACGGAATTTTTGGTGAAATACTTACGCAACTCCTCTCTCGAATCTCGCCGCGCAGAATAAAATATTCATCTAGCCTGACTCCTCTCTCGAATCTTGCCAAGCAAATTTTAAAGATGAAAACTTAATCCAAAATTTCCAAGAACAACTTCATAAATTCAATAAAGATAAAATCTCAAACATTCATAATAAAAATTAAAGTTCAAACATCACAATAAAGCAAAATACTCGCAACATACAAGACTTAGAAAATTAGTTCATAACGGAAAAAGGAGAACACGCAATTGTCAAGGTCTTACTAGACATGATTAAAAAGAAGAAGAAAGATGCAAGAGTTTCTTCCCCAAAACGCTGCAGGAAAATCAACCTCCTTCTTCCCTTGGCCGAAAATCTGTCTCTTCCTCCTTCCGTGAACAGTAAAAACCGTCCGGAATAAAATCTATCCCGAATTTCTCTTTGGCGTGAAAGATAACTCCCCACTTTTTCTCCCTCCTCTTCCAATAACTACCTTAAGTGTTTTCCCACTTATATTTCGAAAATCCTCTGAAAAAGACGCACTCTCTCCATGTTTGTAACCGCCGCAATCATAAAATGCGGAATTAAAATCTGTAATTTCGGATCCAGACTTGTTGCAACAACTTTTTTAACTCAGTAAAAGTTGTTGCAACAATTTTACTTGGACAGAAATACTGTTTTTTTTTCTTCATTTCTTCGGGATGAATCCTTCAGCATTTTTCTTATGGATGATACCTCCATCATTTCTACAATGAAAACATAGCAACATAATGAATATATCCATACTTAAATTAATAATGAAAATATCAAAGTATTAAGCTTTTTAAATACATGATCCAGGAATAAATGTGTTATAAAATTATATTTAATAGTGATAATAACTTCTTTTCAAGAAGTTATCACACCCCCACACTTAAGACTTTGCTAGTCCCTAGCGAAGATAATCAACAATAGTTTAATTGGGTGATCAACTATATAATACAACTTCGATAGACCCTTATCACTGATATAAGAACAGTTATCACAAGAAATTTCTTTTAACAATTGAAAGACTTATCAATCTTCAGGATTTCACAATTACAAAAGAAAATTCATTAGATTGATCGAGGATAACATTCAGTTAAGCTTTCTAGTGCAGTGTGTGTCAATTCTCAAAATTCATTAATCCTACACAAGTTTATAATCTTGAACTTTCATACTAATGAGGATGAAAAAGAATAAGTTGAATCATGATTTGGTCTTCACATAAGTTTGGTAGTTCGATTGAAAGAGAATTTACAAGGACATCATAAACGTGGCTAGAACTATAAACTTTTGATAACGAGATAAAAAAAACTTCTCCTTAATAATCTTAATGATGGTATATTATATGGGGTTTAACTATACAACATTTCTTGAAGTCATAGTTGGGATCATTCCAAGCATGTGTGAACATACTTAGGCCGCATATCACTATGAACTATTTTTCTCTTTTGCACATTGTTTTTATAAATCTCATAGTTGGGATCATTCCAAGCATGTGTGAACATACTTAGGCCGCATATCACTATGAGATGTTCTTTTTTTCACTTTTTTTTCTAAATTTCATAGTTGGGATCATTCCAAGCATGTGTGAACATACTTAGGCCGCATATCACTATGAGATGTTCTTTTTTTACGGAAAATTAAACACCCATAAATATAGACATTCATTAAAATATATTAAGAAAGATTATAAGATAATTCATTTCAAAAGGGGGTTTAGGAAAGCTTCTTCACATGTCTTCTCTTTACGTATTCAGGAGGCAAAATAAGATCAAAGATTCTGCTGCTAAGTCCAAATGAAGTTTACCTGCAGCGGTGAGCTCCAACAAACAAGGGAAAATAGAAAATAACAAAAATTAAACTAATTAAATTAGACTTGGAAAAATAAAAATGCAGGAAAAATAAGATAACTACTGGGTTTATTGTCTCCCCAGCATGACTTATTCAGGCCTCAAAAATATTCTAGATTATTGGCCTGTGAAAGATAAAGTGAACAGGTAACTGCGTTAATATCCGTTGCGATAACGGGTACCGATACGGAGATAACACAGTTACTCCCTCTCCTGAATAATAATACCTGATCTTCACAGGTAGGGGAAATAGAAAATAAGAGGAGGAGGAGGTCTGCTCCTCACTCATTTCATCAAAATATATATCCTTGTCTAGCAAGGTGTCATCGTCCTCAGGGACAATACATGGGGAGAAAGCAACAAGTAGAGCCGCCTCGATGAAGGAGGGATAAACCTCCTCACAAAAGAGGATGCTCACCGCATCAAATTGAGCTTGTTGCTCCTTATCCTCATGATGCATCTGCGACTCATCAACTTGCATAAACTTAGATGGAGAAGGGGGTTTAGGAAATAAATTAGAAGAAAGACTTAAATAATTGAAAATCAGGGGAGTGATCCCGGTCTCACTCCCAACAGGCTCCAAAACTCGTACACTACTGTCGACATCCAAAGCAGGGCAAGAGATATCAGAAGGTATAGGAGTCACACAAGCAACATGGACATCGTCAACAAGTGAGGAAGTGGATACTTCCTCAACCGGTGAGATGGCCTCGTCGAACTTTTGCGGCTCGACTACAATCTCTGTAACCTCGCCATGCTGGATGGCTAAAGCAGGATCAACGGAAATGAGTGTAGAAAGTTTATGCAAAGGAGGAACTGCGTTAACCGCAATATCAGAGAACATGTGGATTGGTTCCTCGTGGGGTGAATCCAAAAGAGATGATGAATGCGTGTGTAGAGGAGGCACAACTATGTCATTGCACAAATCATCAGAAAATATAATAGAAAAATCCGCAATACTCCCCCGTAGACAAGGTGGTACTGCGTATGGATCATCAGTGGTAGAAGGAACGTCATGTGTGTGGAGAGAATCCGCAATAGCCCTCCGTAGACAAGGTGGATAATCAGATATACTAATTTCAATATAAGACCCCTTCTCCTCCTCCCTTTTACGTTGTAATGCAACACACTCTTTTAATACGTGGTCGGTGCTATGACAGAATATGCATTGTTCCTCACTTCTTTGCGACCTTTGAGGGGTCGTGCTGAAATAAGGGAATGATACTTGTTTTGGAGGTGCGTAATTATAAAAATTAGGCTCGTCATATGACATATCATATGATAATGTGCTCCGTAAGGTGAGTCATATGACGTATAACCATGGTCTCCTATATAACAATCATTACTATTATGAGTATAAAACCCGCACCATCGACATCGAGAGTAAGAAAACATGATGCTGCAGAGGTGGATTCACAAATTGAAATTATGCATAAACTAGTTGTACAAATACAAAACTATTATGGAGGCCCGCTTAGAAAATTTAAAATAACAATGAAAAAAGAATTAAAAAGAAGACTACTTCACAATTAATTTCTCAAATAAAACTACAAAAACTTGAGCTCTAAATACTCAGGGTTTACTAATATTGCAAGAAAACATTAAATTAGTGTATACTTCCCCGGCAACGGCGCCAAAAACTTGATACGCGAAAAGTGTATATATACGCAAGTGCACGTGTCGGTTCAAGTAATAAAGTGTAAGTAAAGATCATTCCCACGAGGAAGTGTTAAATCTAACGCTCGCAATTACTATCTTAACCTTTTCATTAAATTCAAGTTGATTGATTAAGGTAATTTTTGTTGAAAACTAATAAAATTACAACAAATTAGAACTAAGAATACTTAAAAATACTTTTGAACAATTTGGACAAATAGTCTTGTACACTACTTTCCTTTATTCTTTGTGATATGTTCTCAAGGTGACTCTTTTATGAATGATTAATCATCTATCTTGCAACGATTTGAAAGTGGAAAACATGATCTCTCGATCTATGAAATCCGTTTACCCCTTATTTTCCTAGTTATCTCTAACTTAGGTAACAATAAAGAATAACATCAAGTACACAAATCAATGTTGCTACCGAGAAGGCGAAATCTCTTTCTCCCTTCTTCAATATATTAAATTTATGATGCACTTACGTTACTCCTCTCTCGAATCTCGCAACGTAGTATAAAGACGGAATTTTTGGTGAAATACTTACGCAACTCCTCTCTCGAATCTCGCCGCGCAGAATAAAATATTCATCTAGCCTAACTCCTCTCTCGAATCTTGCAAACAAATTTTAAAGATGAAAACTTAACCCAAAATTTCCAAGAACAACTTCATAAATTCAATAAAGATAAAATCTCAAACATTCATAATAAAAATTAAAGTTCAAACATCACAATAAAGCAAAGTACTCGCAACATACAAGACTTAGAAAATTAGTTCATAACGGAAAAAGGAGAACACGCAATTGTCAAGGTCTTACTAGACATGATTAAAAAGAAGAAGAAAGATGCAAGAGTTTCTTTCCCAAAACGCTGCAGGAAAATCCACCTCCTTCTTCCCTTGGCCGAAAATCTGTCTCTTCCTCCTTCCGTGAACAGTAAAAACCGTCTGGAATAAAATCTGTCCCGAATTTCTCTTTGGCGTGAAAGATAACTCCCCACTTTTTCTCCATCCTCTTCCAATAACTACCTTAAGGGCCCGTTCGTTTGGACCGGAATTGGAATTAGATATTGAAATTCGATGACGAATATCAATTATGTTGTTCGTTTCCTAAGTAATTTTAAGAAATGGAGTTTGGGTTGAATATCTGGAGATTGGGTTTAGCCTTCCCTTAAAATCGACCCAGCGATATCGGAATTGGCGTCTCGGCTCGCTCCCGATAAAAATAAAAAGACTCGCTCCTGCGCTCGCTCGGCCTAACCGCTCTCTCCTCTTCCTCGATGTTCCAGCAGCGACTCGTTAGGGCAGCGACTCAACGACGCTCTCCTCTTCCTCGGCATTCCAGCGACTCAACTGCGATGGCTGAGCCCTAATTCCGCCTCTCACTCTTTCGATCGTTCTCCTCCCTCCTCGACAGGTGACAACAGAGAAGGTTTCGCCTCCTCCCTCACAGATCCCGTGGTCTTGCCTCCCTCAACGACGGAAGAAGCTTTTCTGGCTCCAGATCTGCTCGCCAATCGGCCTCCTCCTTTCTTTTGCAAGGTGAGTTTCTTCCTCCACTTCCTTCTCTTCTATGGTGTTTCGTGTGGCCCTGAGTGACCCGTGATGGTTTCATCGGAGTAGGATATGCGTGCCAGGGCATTCCAGGAGGCGGCGGGATCCTGACCACCTCATCTTTTCCTATGTTTTGCCATTTCGGCAGAGATGGTCCAGATCTGCTCGCCAATCGCCTCCTAGATATTTGGCCGCTGAGTAATCACCTTCGTTGAGCAACCTGTTACCATTTCTTAGGGTCCTTCTTGTTTGCTGTATGTCCTAAACTTCATTTGAGATTTTGGTTTATCCTTACATTACAAACAGTGGTACAGTAAGCCTAAACACATTTCAAATCCAATTGCAAAATAAAATTTGCTCAAATTTATCTCCATCTCACTCTCCCTGGCCTCATGTGGATGGCTAAGAAAGAAAATCATTTTCCCTTTTGCTGGAGCCAACGAGCATTTCTACCATAAACTACATTTTTTCCTTAAATTAATTTCACCCCAAGATCCTAATGCATTTCAACTAAAATAATATCTATTTACTTATGAATTTTGGTATGATGTTCCCTACCCTTCAGCTTTGGGAATGGTTTTCCAAAAAATAACTAAAATCTTTGGCTCACTGAGAATTCACATTGATAGAATGAGCACTGTTACAGAAGAGAATAGGATTACGCATATGATGAATGATATTAAGCTATTAATTTGTATAACAATGAGGACAATTAATTTGATTAGTTCATAAGAGTTGAAATAAATAAAGCTTTTCTCTTTAATTTCTAATTTGGTTACAATGTTACATTGCATTTTCTGGTAGAGAAGCATTGCATGGCATTTTAATTAGCATACATTATTCTGTCGAGAACTTAATGCAATTTGGTGGCTTACATGTTGCATAGTTTTATTTTGATTAGTTGATACAATATAATTGATACAATATTTGTTATATATCATCAATGTAGATTTGGATTAATATTAATGGACGAGATGTTAGTGGAAAACTTGTCAAGTGTTGATGCTTTAAGAAAAAAACGAAAGAGGATTATTGAAGAGACAGTTATTGTAACAGTGGTTGTTGTAGCTATAATGCATATGCAAGAAAATATTCCCCGACAACCTATGGAGGTCAAATTTAATGATTCGTTAAGAAGAACACTTTTAAGAAATTTATATGGTGGTACAGAAATAAATTGTTTTAATTAATTGCGCATGAGTAATCAGTCATTTCTCGAGCTACATAATATATTGATTGAGAAAAATTTGCTACATGATACTCGACATATTTCAATTAGCGAGTCACTTGCGTTGTTTTTATATATATTGGGTCATAACAAGAAATTTCGTGATGTGGGAGGGACATATTTGAGGTCCAATGATACTATATGTAGACACTTCAGTTTAGTGATGAGGGCAATTCTAAAATTGACTAAAGATTACATCAAACTACCAGAAGCTAGGCAAGAGCAAAGGTGGAGATGGTTCGAGGTGAGAAAACTATTTAGAAAAGCTTAATACATTATGATATTCATTTACGTAAACATTTAAATTGAATGTTTTCTTTGCTAATAGAATTGTATTGGAGCATTAGATGGCACACATATTGAAGTCATCGTCCCAGTAAAAGATCAAGGTCGATATAGGAATCGAAAACAAGCTATCACAACTAATGTATTGGGAGTTTGTGATCGTAATATGAAGTTTGTGTATGTTTTACCTGGATGGGAGGGTTCATCGTCAGATTCTAGGGTGTTGCGTAGTGCATTGGAAAGATCAGATCGCTTTGAAGTACCAACAGGTATAATTTATTTAGTACAACATAACCAATACATATAGATGCATCTTTATAAATATGTAAATAATAGATATATTTTGTATAGGGAAGTATTATCTTGTCGATGCGGGGTACACTAATGGTCCGGGATATCTTGCTCCATATCGATCTACACGCTATCATCTTAAGGAATGGTCCGCACAAGGAAATAATCCCACAAATTACAAGGAATTATTCAATCTTCGTCATTCTAAGGAAAGAAATGTAATTGAAAGAACTTTTGGCTTGTTGAAGAAGCGGTGGGCAATTTTGCGTCAACCTTCTTTTTTTAATATCAAAATTCAGGTATTAAATTAAAATGTATTCTTGTACATCCATTTTAAGGTTGATAATGAGTTTGAAATATCTAATATTTGAGTGTTGTTAAATTGCAGGTTCAAATCATAAATGTTTGTTGTATTTTACATAATTTTTTAGTTGAAAAGAGATTGGAGAATGATTTTGGATTGTTGGAAGAGGTTGATGCAGAACTATCAACTCAAGTTGTTGGTGGGGATAGCTATGAATATGATAATATTCGTGGACCAGTGCAGGCAACAACTGAATGGTCAAATTTTAGGGATACTTTGGCAATTAATATGTTCAATGATTATCAAGCTCGACGAAATTAGTCGATTGCAATTATGAGACTTTATTTTTAATATTCAATTATGAAACTTTATTGCTTATTTTGTATTGCAAGTAGTATGTTCAATGATTATTCTCAATTTATTCTGCATCTTTATTAGTATGTTCAATTTTACATAATCAACAATATATATGAAATATGTGTTATTTCTTTTTTCTAAACAATGAAGATAATCTATTAGTATGTTCAATGTTATTATTTCTTTAAATACAGAGCGATAAGCATGGACAGATATTCCAAATTTACTGCTAAAGCGAAAGAGAAAGAAAGAGAAATAGAAAGAAATAGAGAGAAAGAAAGAGAAGCAGAAAGGGAGAAAGAAAAAGAGAAAACTTATGTTCATTGGACAATGGATATGGATCGTTGTCTGACAGGTGCTCTATTAGAGCAACAATGCTTGGGAAATAAAGCTGTGAATGGATGGAAAGGAATTGCATTCACAGCTGCTATCAATGCGTTGAAGGATGATTGCAATGTAACTGTTAATAAAGAAAAAGTGTTATCTCGGTTAAAAACATGGAATAAATATTATCAGGAGGTTTCTGCAATGCTAAACACTAGCGGGTTCGGATGGGATTGGGATCGTAATATTGTTAAAGTTGATAGCGAAGATGTTTGGGCAAATTACGTTAAGGTAATTAAATATTTTCATAGTTGTAGATAATTATTTATTTATTTATCATTATGAACATCATAATTTGTGAATATGCAGGCTCATCCAACAATAAAACATTATCGAGACAAGGTGATAGTAAACTGGGCTGACTTGGGTACCATATGTGGTTGTGATAAGGCAATTGGATCTAATGCAGCAACTGGGAACGAAGCAACTAATGCGGTTGATTTAGATGACTCTGGTGGTGAGGAAAGCTATTCATGCGGGAAACGTGTTAAATATTCCACTGGTAGTGAGCCTTCAAGGAAAAAAAATCCAACTTCAGCTGATATACTTGCAGATGCTGTTTCTTCAATAGCTAGAAGTCTTAGTAAAGCATATGAATCCAACTCAACTAACTCAATCTCAACACACGCATCAACTGCACCAACCCCAACTCCAACTACAACTCCAATTACAACTCCAACTTCAACTACCATGGAGACCACTACAAAAATATGGGATGAACTGGTGATGATGTCAGAGCTTTCAATTACTGAGAAGCTTAAAGCTATGGATCTTTTATTCAACGATCCGCTAAAATATGTTGTTTTTATGACAATTCCTAGTGACGTGCGGAAAATATGGTTACTTATGCAATTCAAGGATTGATATGCATGTGTTTGTAAACACATCTTCTAATTTTGCTACTTCACTCGCATAGTAAACTTTGTTATTTCAACTTTTAAGTACTATGTATGTTTTTCATTATTTAGTCTTGTATTAACTTTTAAATGTTGTGTTCTTTACCTTCAAACATGATTAATGTTGTGTCCTTCTTGTTTTGCTCTTCTTGATTGAATTCCAATGTGTGTGTGTATAATTACATATACCTGTGCTTATGTGGGTGTGTATAATTACATATACTTGTGCTTATGTGCACAGGTATATGTGTGTGTGTGTATAATTACATATAACTTAGTTTGGATGTTGATGTTGGAGAATATGCTATTTTGATGAGAGGATCTGGGGAGCTCTTCTTGGTTCATGTAGAGTCAAAAAAATAATATTACCGTAATGCTGTACTGATTTTCCTGTGTGAACTGTTCTAGAATCTATTGAAAGGGGTGATGTAGATGCGTGCAGATGTTTAATAAATAAAAATATAACTTTGTTTTGGTGACACTCCCATCCAGGTAAAAACTTAGTTTGGAGTTTTGTTCTCCTTGTTTGAATCTCCATGCGTGTGCGTGTATAATTACATATACATGTGCTTATGTGTGTGTGCGTGTGTGTATAATTACATGTACCTGTGCTTATGTGCATACCATGCTATGGTTTTCGCCCACTTCACCTGCATGGTGGACATCCTCGCTCGATCTGGGAAGATTACTGAATCTTATTCATTCTATGGTTGTTGATGTTGGAGAATATGCTATTCTGATGGGAGGATCTTCAGTTTTCAGGTATTTTTTGATTGATCTTCAATTTTCAGGTAGAAACTTCTTAATTTTCCTCTTTTTTGCAATAATTTATTTTTATGCTTGGCAAGTCAGTTAAACTCTTCAATTCTCTCGAAGATTGGCTCATTTTTTTCTTCTTCAAATACTTATTTTAGAGCACTTTGGCAATGAGAGCAAAAGATTAGAAGGTATTGGCATTGGTGCACTTGAAGGTATTACATATCATATATATATATGATATTTATCATTGTAAATTTTTTTAACATTCTGTATTTTTTATCAGTCATTGAGAATGATATTTCATGTAGTAATAGAGTATTTGATTATCTGTAGGTTTTGGTAGCCTACATATGAGGATTCTCTGAATTTAATCGCTGATTGTGAATAATTTTATCATATAAACCATTGCAAACTGCATACTATTTTGCTGTTGTAAGAAAAATGGTACTTGATTCCATAGAATCCCTTCCAGCATTCTAAATATCAATGTCTAATAGACTACTCAGCTCCGTGTTGTTTCATTCGCCAGGATGCGAGAACCGCCGCGGAAAGCGCGTACAATGTGCCGAGGGTGGATGACAGGGTGAACAAGGCTGTTTTTGCGGCGGATAATGCAGCGAAAACGGCGGCGGCGGCAGGTTCGGAGGCCGTCCAGACTGAGGGGAGAGACCGCGGGGTCGAGTACGTGCACGACTTCCCCATGCAAATGGTCTGACGGCGGCCATCCTTCCGGTGTGGCCACTGAGAATTTGCTGACAATTGATGGGAGTTGTTAGGAAGGATTGAACACACCTGTGCATTCTGTATAGGAAGGATTGAACACACCTGTGCATTCTTATTTCCATGGGAGTATTTATATGTATCATTGGACTTACCGCTTGAGAGAATTTGCTGACAATTGTTCTTACCGCTTGTATAAATAAATTTTATTTGAATATTGCATGTTGATTCTGGCCTTGTTATGTTCTGTTGCTACATGTTTTATTTGAATTTTTGCCAGAATATTGAAGTCATCTCCCATTTTGGTTCTATATTATGTATCATTTGGTCTTATCATTGGACCTTATGGATATATTATTTTCTGTTGCAAAACTTTTACTACTCTTAGCTCAGCTGGTTTTAAATTGAAGCAGCTAAGGTTTCAGCTCTATTATCGCATCGCAGATACTTCTCGTTCGATGCTTTTTAGAACGAATATCCTTGGTACATGATGAATGTTAGGTTTTTATAATATATGTGATATAATGTTAGTTTCTTCGTAATATTTTTCAATTCATAGATTGAATTTTATTTAACAAACGAACAAAAGAATTGATCAATTCCACAATATTCATCAATATTGTTTATTAGGCGAACGCTGGAATTGGAATTAGACCAATTCCAATTCTGAATATCGAATCCCAATATAGAATTCCAATATCAAATTCCAATTCCGTCCAAACGAACGGGGCCTAAGTGTTTTCCCACTTATATTTCGAAAATTCTCTGAAAAAGACGCACTCTCTCCATGTTTGTAACCGCCGCAATCATAAAATGCGGAATTAAAATCTGTAATTTCGGATCCAGACTTGTTGCAACAACTTTTTTAACTCAGTAAAAGTTGTTGCAACAATTTTACTTGGACAGAAAAATTTCTTTTTTTTTCTTCATTTCTTCGGGATGACTCCAGCATTTTTCTTAGGGATGATACCTTCATCATTTCTACAATGAAAACATAACAACATAATGAATATATCCATACTTAAATTAATAATGGAAATATCAAAGTATTAAACTTTTTAAATACATGATCCAGAAAATAAATGTGTTATAAAATTATATTTAATAGTGATCCCTAAATCCCTCTCTCGATGTTACTTTTATTAATCTAGGATAGACTTATAACTCTTTATACACTTTATGTGGTGCAACCTCAAGTTATACTAATCTAAATGCTCCAAGATTACTTCCAAAGATGCACATGATCGTGTTAATGTCCTACAATCATAGTCCTAGTTTTATTAAAAATCCAAGTGTGATGGTCAAATCCATTGTTCTCATTTTTACTAAATGCAGATCAATTTCAAGTATTGCACAAAATATATCTCCTATGAATCAACTATCAAAAATATGATGCTAATTAATCTCTAATTTATTCCAAAGGTTCATCATGTTATTAAAATTGATTTACCAGATTATCATATATTTATAATTTAATTTGGCCGTAAAGTAATATTTGATAATATATAACAACTTCCAAGTTTACACATGAAGTACTAAATTGTGATATCCAAATGTTCCAAGAAAATTACCAGATGTTTATTATGAAATAAAAATAAGCCTAACAGAGAATCATAATTTTCCATAATAGTATGACCATTAAAATCCCATAAATACATTTATGGGGAAATTGCAATAATCAGTGAAAATGTTGTTGAAAAATTCTCAATAAATTTTCAGAGATACATATTACTCTTGCAAGTGACTTTCCAGAATATTAAAAATTTTCAGGTTAATTTAATCGTGATTATTTCCTAAATTCACAAATGAAGTAAATCCAAATGAATACAATGATCACAGAGAATGATGTTTAATAATTTTCAATAAATTTCCAGAGGTGTGTTATGACCTAATAATACATGTGACAGAGATTTGGATTTTTCCTAACTGATTTGATCATAAATATTTCACTAATTTAAATGTGTGGTAAATGAAATATTTACTTAAACTATAGGAAATCATATTCTAAAAATCCCCATTAATTTTCTAGAGGTTCATCTTGTTCTAAAAAGTGTCTAGTCAGTGTTTTAGAATTTTCTAAGTTGTTATTTTAATCAAAAATATCTCACATATATTTAAATGTGACAAATGCTTTTAATAACATATCACCAGAAAAATCATACTAAAAAATTTCTATTAAATTCACAGAGGAGTATTTTGAACTAACTAACCAAGTGACAGAGAATTGGATTTTTCCTAAATAATTTAGTCATATTTATTTCGTTCATTTAAAAGTATGATAAACACATTATAAATAAAATACTTAGGGAATTTAAGTCCATAAATCTCAAATTCTCCAAGGGTGATACATTCCACATAATACATGCATGGTCAAAATCTTGGTGACATGCAACAAGCCATTTAAGAAAAATACACCAAATATACATTTGTGCTAAATGCACCTCATTTCCAAACAAGTGGAATCCACCCACATGCAACAAGCATATGATTCTTGATGAACGGTTGTGATTGGATGAAATGTAAAGTAAAGCCTAGTTGTATCAAATCTTTGATAAATTAATAAAAGTTCCTATTAAGATGATTACATTGCATGATATAAGATTTGTGCGAGGTCGCATGGTGAGGAGCCCTCGTCGTTATTTTGCCGCTAGATTCGAATGTTATGCGCTTGAATGATGACAATGTAGGATAGCGTGTTTTAGACTATTATAGCGAGATTTGAGGCATACTTGCTTTCATTCTAATCCTACCTCTGATTGTTAGATTGGGCGCCCCATGACTGTCTGCATCGGCACCATGGCTTCGAGGTAATTTATTGATTATTTCATTTATTTATTTCTTGTCACACTAGTATATTTCACCATAAACTATAGAGATAATCATTCCAAAAAATCCCAATTTTTACTATAGATTTTAAATGATATTAAAAGCCTATGTATAAAATTTCAGCACAAAATATTGATTTTTGAGAGAGATACACACTCTCTCTAAATGCAACACAAAGTTTAACTTGCTCTCTCTAAAATGGACTTTCAAGGAATTGTTTTTTAATTGCCTAACAATTTAATCCACTACCTTCTTGTAGTCCCTATGATTTAGATCATTTCAATTTAAGGCTCTATTTGGGAGGGCGGTATTAGGGTCGTAGAGATTGTGAATGCAGTTACAAAATTCTCGAGCAATATTTTGGTAAGTGCAGCCACAAAAAGTAGAATTTGGGTCAAAACATTGCCGCAATCATGCATATGCATGTGGCGAGCATTAGGGATCATGAACGCTGTGAAAAATAGAATTTGGGCCAAAAACATTGTCATAAAAGTTTCAAACGCATTTAAACTGCATCACTACGTTAGCTATCATAAATTCACACCGTCACCGCTTAAATGTTGCCGAATCCCAAACAAAGTCTTAAACATGAAGAATGTCTTTGTTAGGGTGCTCTTTAATTAAATGCAATGAATGATATGAACTTTAGCATTTTTTTTTGTACTTAAATTTGACAATTTTCTTAATAAACCGAAACGTGTTGTGAACCTATAGGGATTCATGGTAGCGGAGTGTCACGGACATGAGGTTAACTTGATGGACCGCTCTAGATTTGTCTAGATAAGTTAAGAATGTTCCGGAATATTGCAGAAGCTAACAGTGTAGAATAGTGTGGAAGGATCCAGAAGAATATGGAGTCATCCAACCCCTTCTTTATGTGGAGAACTCTAGAACCTTCCGTTTTGGAGGGAAATGGTGGAGGAGGCCTATATAAGAGAAAGACCTCCTCATTTGCATTCATTGAGGATTTTGGAGCTTCTTTTGGGGTGTTGTTTGGAGAGTCTCTTGTGCGCTTGTGAGCTTTACGCTTGTTGAGTCTCCTCTTGCGAGAGTTGAGAGTTTGTGGGGATTAAGCACTGTTGTGTGCCTTGTTTGTTGTATGTCTCGCTCTTTCGTATGTCTCGCTCAACTGTCTACCTAATTGTCTTGTAACTTTGTTGAGAGTTATAATAGGAGTTGTTCTCTTTATTTCATTGCTTTGTTTGAGGAAGGCTTACTTGGTTAGCCTAAGTTTGTTGGAATTCTAGCCAAGTGCCGCACGTACTTAGTGTCAAAGTGCTAAGTCCGTGACAGTTGGTATCAGAGGGAGGTTGTGCGCATCGTGCTGCAACAAGACCAAGTATGGCAGGAGAAGATTACATTACGGAGGAGGAACGGGGTAGAGATGTTACCCTACAAGCTAGCAAGAAGAAGCGTGACCAAAGCCGTGCTCGAGAAGAGAAACACTTGGAACTGGCCATGGAAGACTGGGAGAAACGCATGGAGGTAATGGAAATCAATAATCGTTCCATGCGCAAAGAATGGGAAGCCTCTCGTGCGGAGCTAGAGAACAAACTCCACTACGTATTTGAGGAGAATATCACACTACTTGCACGCATCAATGAGTTGGAGGAAGAATCTGGCGAACTAAAGGGAAGGATCGATCGCCTGGAGGAAGACCTAGCCATTTGCAAGAAGGCCATCGCTAGTGGAAGTGTCGACACCAATGCTTCTATGGCTAGAGTGGACATACCCAGACCCGAGCCATTCTTGGGCAAGCGAGATGCTAAGGAAGTTGAGAACTTCCTATGGAAGATGGAAAACTACTTCGAAGGCTGTCATCTACAAGATGGTAAGACCAAGGTACATACCGCGGCACAGTTCCTTGATGATAACACCGCTCTATGGTGGCGAAGGAAACAAACTGATGTCGCAAAAGGTTTGTGTCGATTGGACACATGGGAGGAGTTCAAAATGGAACTCAAGCGACATTTTTACCCGGAGAACGTGTCATACCAAGCTCGAAAAAAATTGAGAGAGCTAAAGCAAAGGAGAACAATAACCGAGTATGTAAATGAGTTCACAACGCTCATGCTACAAATCCCCGATATGGCCGAGGAAGATCGGCAATTCTACTTTGTGGATGGGCTACAAGCATGGGCAAAACAGGAGGTACAACGATGAGGACCCCGTACGGTCGATGATGCGATTGCAGCAGCCGAATCACTATGTGAGTTCCACCAGGAGGAGGAAATGCACTACCAAAAGGATGTCGGAGATGCTGAAGTTGAGCCCAAAGATGATGCCCCTCGACAAAGGAGATTCGAAGAAAGAAAGAGGGCCCTCACTTGCTTTGTATGCAAGGGGCCTCACCATATGAAGAATTGCCCAAAGCTTGGCACCCTATCATCAATGAAAAAGAAAGATGACCCTACGAGCGGGGATGAGGAGGAGCCACAAGACATGGCAAGGCTAAGTATCATGCGGCGTCTTAATGCCATGACTACTCGGGGATCCTATATAAGACACCAACATTTGCAAAGTTTCTGCTGTCAAGGACCGCACAAGGTATGTGATTGCCCTACTTTGGAGTCCATAAGAATTGTTGTTGATAAAATGGAAACTAAGGGCAACTACAAGTTGGGAAGTGTGAGTTTAACCCATGGAAGAAGGATGGAAAACAAAGGACAAATGATGGTGGATGTGAAGATCGAGGGCACAAAGATGAGAGCCTTGGTGGACACGGGAGCAACAGACTTCTTCATGTCCAAGACTGCTGCAGAGAGAATCGGGCTACCAATCAGGTTTGGACCAGCACGCCTCAAATTTGCTAATTCTCAAGAGGTGCGAACTATTGGTCTTGCTCCGGATGTGAATGTTTGTCTTGGAGGATGGAAAGGGAAGGTACCCATCGAAGTTATCCCCTATGATGACTACGATGTTGTCGTTGGGATGAACTTTCTTGATAAGTTTGAAGGACTTCTTATTTTTTCAACATCGGAGATTCACCTAATTGATGGTCCAAATACTTACCCGGTGCCGATAAGGAGGACTCATGGACGAGAAGAGAAGTTCATGTCCGCAATGAGGACGGTACAAAGATTTCGACAAGCTTGATGCATCGAGGGCGATGCATGAATTCAGTGGGGGAGAATGTCACGGACATGAGGTTAACTTGATGGACCGCTCTAGATTTGTCTAGATAAGTTAAGAATGTTCCGGAATATTGCAGAAGCTAACCGTGTAGAATAGTGTGGAAGCATCCAGAAGAATATGGAGTCATCCAACCCCTTCTTTATGTGGAGAACTCTAGAACCTTCCGTTTTGGAGGGAAATGGTGGAGGAGGCCTATATAAGAGAAAGACCTCCTCATTTGCATCCATTGAGGATTTTGGAGCTTCTTTGGGGGTGTTGTTTGGAGAGTCTCTTGTGCGCTTGTGAGCTTTACGCTTGTTGAGTCTCCTCTTGCGAGAGTTGAGAGTTTGTGGGGATTAAGCACTGTTGTGTGCCTTGTTTGTTGTATGTCTCGCTCTTTCGTATGTCTCGCTCAACTGTCTACCTAATTGTCTTGTAACTTTGTTGAGAGTTATAATAGGAGTTGTTCTCTTTATTCCATTGCTTTGTTTGAGGAAGGCTTACTTGGTTAGCCTAAGTTTGTTGGAATTCTAGCCAAGTGCTGCACGTACTTAGTGTCAAAGTGCTAAGTCCGTGACAGGAGGCCGGAATGATCTCAATCTTAAATGTGAGTGCCCCGTTGCCTAAGTGGGAGAGCGCTTTCAAATACTTAACCCTAGATAAGAGAACTCGAGAGAGGGGAAAGGTGAAACTTTATTTCCTTTCATCGCAGCCCAAAGAGTTTTAAGTAGACTTACAATACAAGCATACTCTCGAGTTTGCCTCAATCGAGACCCAGCACAACCGTAGAAGGGTCGGGCTTTAAATATATTTACAAGAAATGACAGATTGCTGTTGGTCAAATAATGGTATAGACTTTGTGAATTTCTTAACCATGATTAGCTCTGAGCTATATCGGCTAAATGTGCGAAGGAAAAGCAAATAAAGAAGCTAACGGAGGCGCCAGAGATGAAAATAGGGCTTGGAAAGATTACGAGACATTTACACCACCATTCCTTCAATTCGAGCTCTCCTAAAGCTCGGGGGGGGGGGGGGGGGGGGGGGGGGCATTTTGGTTGCGTGCTTTTAATTTCGTGTTCTTTTGTCCCATGCTAGAAAAGCGCCTTATAACAAGTCACCACAATAGGGGCAACGTTCCACGGGGGACCCACTCACGCGCATTGATGGAGTGAAAGAGGACTATATTGTAGGGAGTTTGTTGTTGACGCCCGGCAAGACCTATGGTTAGTGTGCTTTTAATTTCTTGTTCTTTTGTCCCATACTAGAAAAGCGCCTTATAACAAGTCACCACAATAGGGGCAACGTTCCACGGGGGACCCACTCACGCGCATTGATGGAGAGAAAGAGGACTATATTGTAGGGAGTTTGTTGTTGACGCCCGGCAAGACCTATGGTTAGTGTCGGCGGACTATGCATCTTGATGAAAGAAGTCAACGTGGATGGAACCGCCGTATGCAGACCTCGGGGTTAGATAGTGGGGGTCCATTGGATGGTAGTAGTCGGGCATTTTTGTGTAGCTACCTCTTGAGGAGGGACAATGGGTTTGTTGTGTTTGTGTGGGGGGCGATGAATGTCGGCGAAGCTGTCGGATTTTACGACTCAAGACGGAGCTGCTGGATGGGCATGGCCTGGACCGGCGCTGGTGCCACTTGACTCAAGAGGGAGCTGCTTGGAGGACTATTGTTGCACGTTGCGCCTTCGCAATTGTGTTCCAATAATAATACAAATTAAGATTGTGAGATGATGGGTAAAAATAGAATATGATGTTCACAATAAATGAGTTACAATAAAACAAATGTATACAACACCTACAAGTAATTGCAATGGGTTTAAACTTGAACATGAAAAATTTAATCAATTTTCATTTCTTTATAATACCAATTTTCATTTCAATGGGGGAGCAAACTAAGAGACCGTTTGACACAACGGTTGCGATCGTGCTCACAAAGTGATTATGAACTGTGAATCGTGAATGCCCGACCTCCTCACCAGATCAGGCGCGCGCCCATGAAAAAAAAAGAGACTAGTTTTGAATGTAAAATTGAATGGAATTTCTAAAGCGAGGTTAGTCGGGGACTAAATTTTCTCTCTTTTTTTTCCATCTCATCCATTGCATTTACTAACTAGTAAACAGATTCAATAATAATAACTAAGAAACTGCAGCATATATAATTCACGTGATTATTAAAGCGTGTATAAAAATGATGGATTATCATCTATTATGTAGAGAGATCTGGGCTACGATTGGCCAAAAACCCAACTCCCCCACTAAGATGATGGGGTCATGGGGAGGAAAGTGGGTCAAACTCAATATCTCCTCGTACAACCACAATCGCAGCCCCTCAACAGCAATTGCAACCGCAACCCCGCAATCGCGCGCGGCCGCCCGGTCGCGCGGCACCGCGCGCGGTATCGCGCGCTACCGTGCGCATGGTACCGCGCAGTACCACCCGCGCGGTACCGCGCCGTACCGCCTGCGCGCTACCGCGCGCTACCGCGCGCGCGCCGCCCCGCACGGCACCGCGCGGCATGCGCGGTGCCGGCCGGCCTACCTTCGCCGCCGGGCTCGCTCGCCGCCCCCTCGCGTCTTCCTCGCACGGCTCCGACCGCACCTTTGCGGCGCTCCCGCTTGACGCTCGACGCGCGCTTGACGTCGTCAAGTCCATATCATGTCTTTGATCCGCGCGCACTTGAACGCTTCAAAGTTCATAGTGCGCGCAGTTGCTAACTCTACTTTCCTTCTTAAGATTACAGGACTTAGACATTGCAATCGGAAATTGTCAAGGAAGCTGCCCGAAGTGCCCGAACTGCCTAGGGGCAAAATCATCATATTCGGAAAATGGTGATCCGTGTGCTCTCGATCGGCGATCAAGATCGGCCCGTCAGGTGGTTACGGTGGTTACAACGGCAAAATTACCAGGTCTCCCCCGACCAAGTCTATAAAAGGGACCGTGAATCCTCATTTGAAAGGATCTGACACTTTGCATCTGAGAGATCTCCTTGAAGAATTCCTTCGAAGATCTCCTTCGCGGTTCGAAGATCTCCTTCGTCACTTGAAGATCTTCTCCGGACCTTGAAGACCTCCTGCAACACCAAGACACTTAGTTTTTCTGAGAGGTGGTCTGTCACCATCGGAGAATTCTCTTCAACTGCAACTGTAACGAGAAGCGGTCTGTCGCTCTCTGTTCTTGTAACTTCGCTTGTAACACTCTAACACTTAGTGAAATTTGGCTGGCACAGATCCACCCACGTGGTTTTTCACCCTTTCCGGGGTTTCCACACTAAAAACGTTCTCTTGTCACCTGTCTGTTCTCTCTGTGACTGTTTGCGCATTCGGCCCACTCTCGGGCTAAGACGGTTCAATTCGCCCGGTCTGGAAGAGCGCCGAGTGACCCGCAACAGTTTGGCGTCGTATATGGGAAAGGTGTTCCCCAAACCCTGCAAAGAATTTTCGAAGACAGTATTCGCTTCATAGCAATACTCGTGACTAACAGCGATGGCAAGAAGAAGTGCTCGCACCACCGATGGTTCCATCCCGGAAGGGCGCGTTGATCCCGCTCCCTCTCATTACCTCATCAACGCACCTCCCGACGAAGAGGGCGCATTAGCACCTGTCGCCGCGTTAGAGGGGCGCATGCGCTAGATGGAAGAACAACAAGCTAAAATGCTGGCTCTCCTCAGAAACCTCGGAGCCCCGCAAGCTCCCGTTTCACCTACCGCACCAGTCATCCAACCCCCTTTGATCCCAAACCAGGCTCCATTGGGGGAGTCTGCTCAAGAGGAAGAAATGTACGAAGAAGAATACTCAGATGCTGCCAGCTCCGCGCATCCGATCCGCCCCGCCAAGGGTGCTAGAGGAGAACCCCTTCACCATCAGCAAGGAGGGGTAGGAGTCGATCAAGCCATTGGAAGGCCAACTCGCGAGGAGATCCGCGATGTGATTGCCGAAGAGTACGGACAGGCCGGACGCCGGGGCATCTTCGCCCGCCGCCCCAACGTCGCGGCTCCCCGCTGATACAACAAATCTTGGACCATCCAATTCCGCACGGTTTCAAGCTTCCCAACATCGAGACATTTGATGAGATGGATGATCCGCTGGAGCACATCAACCATTTTACCACCATTATAAGGATCTACAACGCCACTGATCAGCTCCTCTGCCAAGTGTTTCCGGCAACGCTCAAGGGGCAGACACGCACTTGGTTTCATTCCTTGCGGGATGGATCTGTCAACAACTTCACCGAGCTCGCCCAGCAGTTTACGGACCAGTTCGTTGCTAACTGGAGAATCGTTCGGGATCCCTCGCATCTTTCAGGGATTCGCCAGAGCGAGGGAAAGACCCTCAAGGACTTTTTCCGTCGCTTCACGGCTGAGGCACGACAAATCCCAGGGGTTAATCCTGAGCTTCCGCGCGGTGTTTTCCTATGGGGACTCCGCCCAAATGGCTTTTACTCCGCTCTGATGAGGGAGACAGTACCAAGCTATCCAGATCTTGTGCACCGAGTGGAGGCACAGATAGCGGCGGATGAGGCGATTGAGGCACATCGCCAGCAGTTCGAAGGAAGTCAGAAGAGAAGGAAGGGGCAGGAGCAGGCCCCCAGAAGGCAGGAGGAACGAGACGTATGGAGGAGCGCTGGAATGATTAATATCGCCGAGACCCCCGAAGGGATCAGGGTCCCCGACCACCGCGGATTTATACTCCCCTCAACACGTCGAGAGCCAACGTGTTGTATGCCATTCAAGATAACCCGACGTTCTATATGCCGAGTCCGCCTATCCCAAACGAAATAACCGACCAATCAAAGTATTGCGAATTTCATAGAGGAGTTGGTCATACGACTGAAGAATGCTCCAGGTTGAAGGTAGAGATTGAGCGCCTTGTCGGGCAAGGGCTCCTCGGAAGATTCTTGCAAGGTCAGCAATCGAACCCGGCGCAGCAACCCAGGCAACCAAGAGATCAACCCCTCGCACCTCACGGCGCAGCGGGGGGAAGGCCGATGGTAGGAGAAGTAGAGACTATAGTCGGGTCTCCCAACCTCTCCGCTCAGATTCTTTCCATTACTAGGCCCGAGAGGGGGCACGAGGATAAAAAGCTAAAGCAAGACGCCACTATCACCTTCGGAAATGAAGATCTAGAGGGGTTGCGGCTGCCTCACCAAGACCCGCTCGTAATCAGCGGTGGGATTGGGAATCCATGTTTCAATGTTAAGAGGATACTAGTCGACAACGGGAGCTCGGTCGACGTTTTGTTTCTCTCCACTCTACAAAGCATGAAAATCACCAAGGTGAATCTCAGCCCAGCAGCAGGGCCCATCTACGGCTTTGACAACCGCCCCGTCCAGGTCCAGGGCATGATCACCCTTCCGGTAACTCTCGACGAGTTTCCAAGACAGACAACTCACAACATTCAGTTCGTAGTCGTGGAATCAAGCTCCGCCTACAACGCAATCTTCGGAAGACCACTCCAATTTATTTTCGGAGCCATCCCAACAATCCCGCACCTAACTATGAAATTTCCGTCTGCCGCTGGAGTAGGAGTCGTTCGTGGAAATCAAGAGGCAGCCAGAACCTGCTACCTGAAGCAAGCTCAACCAGCGAAGGCGACTGCCCTCAACATCGACAACTTCGACCTGCGGGATGAGGCTACTCTGCAGTGGGGGGCGCCCGTTGAAGGATTGGTGGAAGTGCCGCTCTCCTAGCGGGATCCGACCCGGACAATCCAGGTCGGATCCCTCTTATCGCCAGAAGAACGAGAAGAGTTCACAACCTTCCTATAGAAGAACGAGGACATTTTCGCTTGGAGCCCGGAGGATATGCCTGGGGTAGATCCTGAAGTCATTTTTCACTCTTTGAACGTTAACCCTGCCTGCAGGCCCGTGATTCAAAAGAAGAGGAACTTCGCCCCGGAGTGGTTGAAGGCGATCGAAGAAGAAGTAGCTAAGCTTCTGGAGGCACGGTTCATCCGCGAAGCAGAATATCTCACGTGTCTTGCTAACGTGGTCATGGTGAAGAAGGCCTCGGGAAAGTGGCGAATGTGCGTCGACTACAGCAACCTAAACCAGGCGTGCCCAAAAGACAGTTTCCCACTCCCGCGAATTGACCAGCTCGTCGAAGCGATGGCCAGCCATGAGCTACTCAGCTTCATGGACGCTTATTCCGGCTACAACCAGATAAGGATGAATCCCGCAGACGAGGAGCACACCGCCTTCCGCACCGACAAAGGAGTCTACTGCTATAAGGTGACGTCGTTCGGCCTTAAAAACGCCGCAGGGCCTCATCGGAGAAACGATGGAAGTTCATGTGGACGACATGCTGGTGAAGAGCGTCCACCGTCGCGACCACTTGAGAGACTTGGGAAAGTGCTTTCAGCTTGTTCGTCGCTTCCAGATGCGGCTCAATCCCAGCAAATGCGCATTTGGTGTGACGGCGGGGAAGTTCCTGGGTTTCATGGTAACCCATCGGGGAATTGAGGCCAACCCCGAGAAGATCAAGGCGTTGGAGGACATGTCGCCACCTCGTTCAATCAAGGAAGTGCAACGCCTAAACGGGAGGATCGTTGTGTTATCTCGTTTTTTATCACGGACGGGAGACAAGTACCTCCCTTTCTTCAAGATTCTCTGAGGAGCGCGCCACACCGGGTTCCAGTGGACGGACGAGTGTCAGGCGGCTTTCGAACTCCTCAATCAATACCTGGCCTCACCGCCGCTCCTGTCTAAACCCATCCCCAGAGAAACTTTGTTCTTATACTTGGCAGTCTCGCCAACAGCCCTCAGTTCAGTGCTCGTGAAAGATGAAGGAGGGGTACAACAGCCAATCTACTACCTAAGCAAAGTCCTCACCGATACCGAAACCAGGTATCCGGCGGCGGAGAAAACGGCCTTAGCTCTCGTCTTCTCGGCAAGGAAGCTTCGGCTCTACTTCTAGGCTCACACAGTAAAACTATTAACTCAGCTCCTGCTACGAACAATCCTCCAGAAACCAGAAGTCTCAGGGAGACTAGTGAAGTGGGCGGTGGAGCTTGGCGATTTCGACATCCAATTCTTACCTCGGGCCAGACATCAAGTCGCAAGTGCTCGCTGACTTTGTTGCAGAGTACACCATTCCACCAGAAACGACTCCCGTCAATGATATCACCGCCCCCGTTGGACTCTCTACGTAGACAGTGCTTCAGGGGCTGAGAGAGCCGGAGCAGGATTGCTTCTCATAAGCCCCGATGAGATTACCTTGGAGTATGGCCTTAGATTGAAGTTCCCAGCAACCAACAATATCGCGGAGTATGAGGCTCTGATCGTCGGCCTCCGGCTCGCCATCGATTGCAAAGCTGGGAGCCTGACAATTCACGCAGACTCCCAACTTGTGGTCTCACAAGTTGAGGGAGATTACGAGGCCAAGAATGACCAAATTGCGCAGTACCTCACGTTCGTGAAATCGCTCCTTCAGAAGATACCGTCGTACCAAATTCTGCACATCCCACGGGAACAGAATTCTAGAGCGGACGCGCTCTCTAAGTTGGCAATTTCACCCACCAGCTATCAATCACGAAGACGCCGAGTGGAAGAAATTGTGGCTCCGAGTATTCCATGCCATGGGAAATTGCAACCATTAATGAAGATGAGTCATTTTGGATGACCCCCTACGGGCCTACCTCGAGCCTGGGTACCTTCCCGAGGACCGCCTAGAAGCGCGTAAATTACGAATGCGAGCGACATCGTTCGCTATCATAGATGGGAGATCTACAAGAGGGCGTTCTCATGGCCCTATCTAAAGTGTTTACCGGCAGGTGAAGCGGACAACGCCCTAAGAGAGGTGCATGGAGGAGTCTGTGGAGAGCATCTAGATGGAAAAGCGCTGGCCCAAAAGATCTTGCGCCAAGGCTTCTATTGACCAACGATGAAAAAAGACACGACTGAGCTTGTCCAGAAATGCAGGAGCTGTCAGCTTCACGCAAACGTACCTCACCAGCCCCCGGTCGCGCTCACCACGCTTCAGAGTGCATGGTCATTCGCACAGTGGGGAATTGATCTCCTCGGTCCCCTACCTCTGGCATCCGGACAGAGAAAATTCATCATTCTAGCCATTGATTACTTCACCAAGTGGGTGGAAGTTGAGCCCTTAGCCAAGATCACAGAGGAGAATGCCAAACAGTTCATCTGGAGGAACATTATCTGCTGCTTCGGTATTCCAGCAACAATCATTGCTGACAACGGCACCCAGTTTACCGGGAAATCGTTCACCAAGATGTGCGAAGACCTGAAGATCAATCTCCGCCACACCGTTGTAGCACATCCACAAACAAATGGGCAGGTGGAGGTCACCAACCGCACCATCCTCAAAGGGTTAAATACACACCTCGAAGAAGCTGGGGGGCAATGAGTGGATGCGCTCCCGAATGTACTATGGGCCTACCGCACGACAGAGAGGACTCCAACGGGAGAGACGCCATATAACCTCTGCTGCGGAACCGAAGCTGTCATCCCCGTCGACATCGGAGTACCAAACATCCGGGTGCAGACTTTCGATCCCAGCAAGAACGATGGACTGCTTCGCGAAAACCTCGACTTAATCTCCGAAACTCGAGACAACGCCGCCCAGCGCGTCGCTACCTACCAAAGGCGCATGGCCCGGCTCTACGACAGAAGGGTGAAGCCCAGGCCAATCAACGTCGGAGATCTCATCCTACGCAACATCGAAGCAGACGAGAAGGGTCCGTAGAAAGACAAACTCTCACCAGCCTGGGAAGGACCTTATGTGGTCACCGCGACAATAAAGCCTGGAACATTCAAACTCAGAACGGCGGAAGGAAAAACCCTCTCACGCACTTGGAATGCGCAGAACCTGCGCCGCTTCTATCAGTAATCTTTTTACCCCGCTATGTAAAAGCTGTGAGCCTCGACTCGCGCAAACTATTTTTCTGCAATTTTTACATTGTGTAAAAGTCGTGAGCCTCGACTCGCGCAAACTATCTTTCTGCAATTTTTACATTGTGTAAAAGTCGTGAGTCTCGACTCACGCAAACTATCTTTCTGCAATTTTTTACGTAAAAGCTGTGAGCCTCGACTCGCGCAAACTATCTTTCTGCAATTTTTACACTGTTTAAAAGTCGTGAGCCTCGACTCATGCAAACTATCTTTCTGCACTTTTTTACGAAAAAGTCGTGAGCCTCGACTCGTGCAAACTGTCCATCTATTATAGTATGAAAAAGCCGCGAGCCTCGACTCACGCAATGTATCCTTCTACAATTACTCATCGCTACTCGGGGCCAGCTCACCAGTGATCTCGCACTGCTCAGTTCGAAGCGTCCGCCCTTCACCCCGGTAGTAAGATCACGGCGCCGCCAGGGCCTACCCCCCTCACGGTCGCCCACGGTTAGAAGCGTCCGCCCTTCACTGATACTCGGGGCCAGTTCCCCAGTGATCTCGCGCTACCCGGTTCGAAGCGTCCGCCCTTCACCCCGGTAGTAAGATCACGGCGCCGGCAGGTCCTTCCCCCCTCACGGTCGCCCATGGTTCGAAGCGCCCGCCCTTCACCGATACTCAGGGCCAGTTCCCCAGTGATCTCGCGTTACCCAGTTCGAAGCTTCCGCCCTTCACCCCGGTAGTAAGATCACGACGCCGCCAGGGCCTGCCCCCCACACGGTCGCCCACGGTTCGAAGCGTCCGCCCTTCACCGATACTCGAAGTCAGTTCCCCTGTGATTTCGCGCTACTCGGTTCGAAGCATCCTCCCTTCACCCCGGTAGTAAGATCACGACGCCGCCAGGTCCTGCCCCCCTCACGGTCGTCCACGGTTCGAACCGTCCGCCCTTCACCGATACTCAGGGCCAGTTCCCCTTCTACCCAGCTCCTAACGCACGCTCACCACCGCTATCCAGAGTCAAAAATTTGACAAGCACAAGAACGAGAAAAGCAAAAAGCAAACATCGATGGTGAACAAAGGAACAATCATCAAGCAATATGACCAAGTAAAGAGTTGCACAACTCCACTGCAAGACATGCAAATACGAACACGACAAAGTACGATACATAACAACGGAAAGCAAAACATACAGACAAATGAAAGCAGAGCAATCAGCCTTCGATATCTACATCAGAACAATCGTCCTCAGAAAGGTCGCCAACACCAAGCCCGGTCGTGCTGCATCCGAGCTTTCTCTCCACCATACGAAGGGTCTTCCCAATCCCCCTCATGAAAAAGATCTCGCACTCATCTTCCAGCAGGGGGTCCACCTCCTTGGTCATAATCTCCGCTCGAAGCTCTTCAGAGATCCTAGAGCGCTCCTCCACAAACTCCAGGCAATCCTTGTACTCAGTAACTCCTTCAGCTTTGATAGCCTTGGTATCCGGCTCAAGAGAAGAAAGCCTCTCCACCTCGCCTCTCAGAAATGCCAACTCGCCATCCTGACGGAACATGTCTCCCTGTAAATCTTTGACCAGTCGAGCAGCATCGTCAGCAGCAACTTTCTCCGCGCTAAGCTCCCTCTGCAGACGCTCTATCTCGGAGTGGGTCAGGGCAAGATCAGACTCCAATTGGAGCACGCGCGATATCTCACGCTCCATCTTCTTCTTGAAATCCTCCAAAGAGCTCTTCGCAACACGCAGCTCCTCCTGAAGCACGAAGTACCCATCCTTCAGCCCAACATAGCAATCGTTCCAAGTAAGAGCAACGTTATTCCTAACGACGGCCTGCAAAGAAAGAACGGGATACGAATCATTAAATAAAATAGCATAAAAATTGTTGCGATTGGAAAATATGACTTACCGCTGAAGTCATCGCTCGTAACGAAGACGATACTCTCTTCGCCGTCATCAATAGAGGATGAGGGAGGTCGCTCAGAGGAAGAACTTCCGCTGCAGGAGAAGTCACAATCTCAACATCAAGATCGATAGGAGTCGCATCTGGAACAACTCCACTGGGACCCGCCTCGTCAGGACGGCTCTTCGGTGAAGGAGGGGAAGACACCGCTTCTGGGCCTCCGCACTTGATAACAAACTTTCTCTTCCTATCATGCGATAAAGGTACGGCGACGCCGCGCTCCTCATCTGATGAAAGCCCGGCTAGCAACAACCTCTTCTCCTCGGCAAAAAGAGCCACGCCATGCAAAGCTTTCGATAAATCGATACGATCTGGAAAGCTGGGAAGGGACTGGAACTCGTTTTCTCGTCCCACTTGACGACGGCAGCCACCAGGGAGATCTCTCCAAAGCTCCGACAAATCCCAGTGATTGCGAACATACCCGCAGAGAGTATTTCCGTGGCGGTAGTCATTCTTCTCCCCGAACCGAAACCACTTTTTGTTGCTGCAAATCTCGATCCGGCCTCCCGGATCCGTAAAGACCTCACACAAATCCTTCAAAATCTCCAAAGAAAGTCGCGAACCATGCTCCCGAAAAAACATGATCAGCCCCATAATCCTCGTCATGCCAGCTGGGGTAAACTGCGAGATAGGCACCCCGCATAACCTAAAAATCTCGATTGCCTCCTCCGACGGGGGAAAGCGGAACCCCGATTTTAAACAGCTCTCAGACACAGTAATAAAGCCGGTCGACGGATTCTGAGCACGTTCCTCAAGAAATTGTATCTTCACTTCTACGGACGATGGGAGTCTAAGCCGCTTAGGCCAAGCCTCAACACGCTCAACATTAAGCGTATAACGCAACCGCATCGACTTCGACCATGCGTCGTTCCTCGACGTCTGAAAAGGAAAAAAGGAAAGAGAACAACAAATGATAAGTCTCAAAACCCCCCCACACAATACTATAATCATTACGAAAGATTCGCGGGATAAAAGCAGCATGATAAGAGAAGGACATATTGCAAAAAGTACCTCTGTCATAGCTCCGTCGCAGCACCTGAATCGCACCAGAAGATGACAAAATCCTCGCACTTCTCTTAGAAATAGGAATGAACTCCGAGGATTTGGGGGGCAATTGATGGGTTATCATCTATTATGTAGAGAGATCCGGGCTACGATTAGCCAAAAACCCAACTCCTCCACTAAGATGATGAGGCCATGGGTAGGAAAGTGGGTCAAACCCACTATCTCCTCGTACAACCGCAACCGCAACCACGCAACCGCAACCAAGCGGCCGCAACCGCGACCGCGCGACACCGCGAGGCCGCGCGGTCCGTGCGCGGCCGCGCGGCACCGCGAGGCCGCGCGACACCGCGCAGTCCGTGCGCGGCCGCGCGGCACCGCGAGGCCGCGCGGTTCGTGCGCGACCACGCGGCACCGCGCACGGCCGCAAGGCCGCGCGGCACGTCCTCGGCCGCACGGCACGTCCTCGGCCGCACGGCACCGCGCACGGTCGCAAGGCCGCGCGGCACCGCGCGCGGCCGCGAGGCCGCACGGCCCGGGCGCGGCCGCGCAACACCGCGCGACACCACGCGCGGCCCATGCGCGGCTGCACGGCACCACGCCCGGCCGCGAGGCCGCGCGGCGCCACGGACGACCGCGAGGCTGTGCGGCCCGTGCGCGCCCGCGCGCTACCGTGCGCACGGTACCGCGCAGTACCGCCCGCACGCCGCCCCGCACGGCACCGCGCGACATGCGCGGTGCCGGCTGGCCTACCTTCGCCGTCAGGCTCGCTCGCCGCCCCCCTCGTGTCTTCCTCGCAAGGCTCCGAACGCGCCTTTGCAGCGCTCCCGCTTGACGCTCGGCGCGCGCTTGACGCCGTCAAGTCCATATCATGTCTTTGATCATCGCGCACTTGAACGCTTCAAAGTTCATAGTGCGCGCGGTTGCTAACTCTACTTTCCTTCTTAAGATTAACGGACTTAGACATTGCAATCAGAAATTGTCAAGGAAGCTGCCCGAAGTGCCCGAACTGCCCAGGGGCAAAATCGTCATATTCGAAAAATGGTGATCCGTGTGCTCTCGATCGGCGGTCAAGATCGGTCATTCAGGTGGTTACGATGGTTACAACGGCAAAATTACCAGGTCGCCCCCGGCCAAGTCTATAAAAGGGACCCTGGATCCTCATTTGAAAGGATCTGACACTTTGCATCTGAGAGAGCTCCTTGAAAAATTCCTTCGAAGATCTCCTTCGTGGTTCGAAGATCTCCTTCGCGGTTCGAAGTTCTCCTTCGCGGTTTGAAGATCTCCTTCGCCACTTGAAGATCTTCCCCGAACCTTGAAGTCCTTCAGCAACACCAAGACACTTAGTTTTTCTGAGAGGTGGCCTGTCACCCTCTGAGAATTCTCTTCAACTGCAACTGTAACGAGAAGCGGTCTGTCTCTCTCTGTTCTTGTAACTTCGCTTGTAACACTCTGACACTTAGTGAAATTTGGCTGGCACAGATCCGCCCACGTGGTTTTTCACCCTTTCTGGGTTTTCCACGCTAAAAACGTTCTCTTGTCACTTGTATGTTCTCTCTGTGACTGTTTGCGCATTCGGCCCACTCTCGGGCTAAGACGGTTCAATTCGCCCGGTCTGAAAGAGCGTCGAGTGACCCGTGTTGAAACCGACTACTCGGTCTCCGTGGAGTTCGGGGTCCCAAAAAAGGGGTGGTCTCACACCTACTTCTCTCGAGCCAACTCTCTAGGCAAGAGCACTTGGACTTGGAAACGAACCCTAGGTTACAGCGACGAGGTCCCACCTCACACCCGGAAGACCTGAGAGATCTTCCCCTCCCTAGCCAATGCTGAACCAGAAGCACCAAAGGAGAGCTCTAAGGGAAGAAGAAGATCCGAAATTTGGAAATCTCGAAGTCCCCTCCTTTGGTGCCCCTTAGGGTCTATTTATAGGTTTTCCAAATTGAGCTGCAAATAGCCAAAAACTGATCTGCCAGATTACCAAAATACCCTCGGATTTGGACTGCGAATAGCCAAAACTGGACTGCAAATAGCCAAATCCCGCTGTTCTGGGATACTAAACGCAGACCAACCCCCCCCCCCTCCTTTGGAACTGAGCGAGAGGGGTTACCTCGCGGAGCTCGGCGAGCCTCCTCGCTGGGGTGGGGCGAGACCAAGGGTCTTCCCCCTTACCAGGGTCGGGGGCGAGAGAGGGGGTCGACCCCCTCCTCCACTCGCCCCTGGCCTGGCGAGGGCGAGAGGGGGGGCACCCGCCCTCCTCCTCTCGCCCCTGGCTGGGCGAGGGCGAGAGGGGGGCACCCGCCCTCCTCCTCTCGCCCCTGGCTGGGCGCGGGCGAGAGGGGGGGCACCCGCCCCTCCTCCTCTCGCCCCTCGCTGGGCGCGGGCGAGAGGGGGGCACCCGCCCGTCCTCCTCTCGCCCCTAGCTGGGCGCGGGCGAGAGGGGGGCACCCGCCCCTCCTCCTCTCGCCCCTAGCTGGGCGCGGGCGAGAGGGGGGGCACCCGCCCCTCCTCCTCTCGCCCCCTCACTTGCCTCTTACTCCAGCTGGGAGAGCAGGAGGTTTCTGTCTCTACTGCTCTCCCTCCTTTCTCTCTGTCTTGGATCATACTACAAACTTGGCCCTGATGCACTCTTGGGTCCTGGCAACCTACTCGGCGGATATAGGGTTGTACAGACACGTCTCGGCGGCCCTCCACGCTGGGCCTCACTCGATGGATATGGGGGTTGTACACAATCCACGCTCTTTGCGAGGTTGGCACAACCTCGGAAAGAAAAGTCCAAGCCCAAATATCCATCGAGGGGGGCAGAACCTCGCCCCCGAGGCACGTTTGACCCATCCAGCTGGTGAGAGCCTGGAGTGAGGAGGACATCTCAGCGTTGAACTTACCCATCTGAGGATCATTCGACCCACCCAGCTAGTGAGAGCCTGGAGTGAGGAGGACATCTCGATGGCAAGCTCTTCCTTCCGAGGATCATTCGACCCACCCAGCTAGTGAGAGCCTAGAGTGAGGAGGACATCTCGGCGTTGAACTTACCCATCCGAGGATCATTCGACCCACCCAGCTAGTGAGAGCCTGGAGTGAGGAGGACATCTCGATGGCAAGCTCTTCCTTCCGAGGATCATTCGACCCACCCAGCTAGTGAGAGCCTGGAGTGAGGAGGACATCTCGATGGCAAGCTCTTCCTTTCGAGGATCATTCGACCCACCCAGCTAGTGAGAGCCTGGAGTGAGGAGGACATCTCGGCGTTGAACTTACCCATCCGAGGATCATTCGACCCACCCAGCTAGTGAGAGCCTGAAGTGAGGAGGACATCTCGATGGCAAGCTCTTCCTTCCGAGGATCATTCGACCCACCCAGCTAGTGAGAGCCTGGAGTGAGGAGGACATCTCGGCGTTGAACTTACCCATCCGAGGATCATTCGACCCACCCAGCTAGTGAGAGCCTGGAGTGAGGAGGACATCTCGATGGCAAGCTACTAATCATATAAGCAAAATAACTTCATCCATCTAACCGGGGGATTTCCCTTGTCAAAACCTCCTGGCCCAACCAGCGAGGGGTAGAACTTGCCACAAAGGAAAACAACAAAAAACAAAAAATTAACACAACATACCCCCCCATGACACTCGCCTCTCAGGCTGCTTGCGCGAGATGATCATTCCTCTGCTTCTCCTGCCACTCCCATCTGGCTCATGCTCTCCATGATCTTCTCCATCTCCTCCGCCCCCGCTTGCCAAGAGATGTTGTTGACGGTTCGGAGCCGAGATGATCAGTTCGCTAAAGGGTGACCCCCCACTCGCCGGCTTCGCGAGCTCCACTTGCGCGACTCCGGCTCCGAGCGAGACCTCACTCACCGGGCTAGGAAAAAGCACTCGCCCGGCGAGGTCCCGCTCGCCACTCTCAGTCACTGGTTCCTTGCCTGGCCGACCCCCTGGGGCAACCTCTCCTGACCCCCCTGGCCGAGCACTCCTTGCGACCCAGAAGGCGGTGTCTGGGGGGAGGGAGCCGAGCAGTCACCTCCCCTGGTGATGCCTTGGAGCAGCTCCATGATTCAATTGATGGCCGTCATGAACTCTCCCCTTCCTACCACCTCACTTGGGATGTGAGACCCCTCATCGTCTCCTCCTCCGAGGTCTCCTGCCATGAGATTTGGTTCAAGAACTTCTGTGCTGACCACTCTCCACGCTCACCGCACCAAAAATGTTGAAACCGACTACTCGGTCTCCGTGGAGTTCGGGGTCCCAAAAAAGGGGTGGTCTCACACCTACTTCTCTCGAGCCAACTCTCTAGGCAAGAGCACTTGGACTTGGAAACGGACCCTAGGCTACAGCGAGGAGGTCCCACCTCACACCCGGAAGACCTGAGAGATCTTCCCCTCCCTAGCCAATGCTGAACCAGAAGCACCAAAGGAGAGCTCTAAGGGAAGAAGAAGATCCGAAATTTGGAAATCTCGAAGTCCCCTCCTTTGGTGCCCCTTAGGGTCTATTTATACGTGTTCCAAGTTGGGCTGCAAATAGCCAAAAATTGATCTGCCAGATTACCAAAATACCCTCGGATCTGGACTGCGAATAGCCAAAACTGGACTGCAAATAGCCAAATCCCGCTGTTCTGGGATACTAAACGCAGACCCCCCCCCCCCTCCTCTGGAACTGAGCGAGAGGGGTTACCTCGCGGAGCTCGGCGAGCCTCCTCGCTGGGGTGGGGCGAGACCAAGGGTCTTCCCCCTTACCAGGGTCGGGGGCGAGAGAGGGGGTCGGCCCCCCTCCTCCACTCGCCCCTGGCCTGGCGAGGGCGAGGGGGGGGGGGGGGGGGGGGGCACCCGCCCTCCTCCTCTCGCCCCTGGCTGGGCGAGGGCGAGAGGGGGGCACCCGCCCTCCTCCTCTCGCCCCTGGCTGGGCGCGGGCGAGAGGGGGGCACCCGCCCCTCCTCCTCTCGCCCCTCGCTGGGCGCGGGCGAGAGGGGGGGCACCCGCCCCTCCTCCTCTCGCCCCTAGCTGGGCGCGGGCGAGAGGGGGGGCACCCGCCCCTCCTCCTTTCGCCCCCTCACTTGCCTCTTACTCCAGCTGGGTGAGCAGGAGGTTTCTGCCTCTACTGCTCTCCCTCCTTTCTCTCTGTCTTGGATCATACTACAAATTTGGCCCTGATGCACTCTTGGGTCCTGGCAACCTACTCGACGGATATAAGGTTGTACAAACACGTCTCGGCGGCCCTCCACGCTGGGCCTCACTCGATGGATATGGGGGTTGTACAACCCGCAACAAAAAAAAATATGTGGTGCCATTAAATTTAATCATGATGTTCTAATAATGTTTTTAGAATATGTAGCCATCGACGCCGCCGTCAAGACTTGCATCGACTCCATCGGTGGTGACGCTTGCAGCCTTGCATCTTGAGCTCCTTGTCTGTCGTAGCACCGTTTGTTTCTGCATTTTCTTCATTGACCAGTGGGGAATAACGCTGACTTTGCAAAAATTTGTTTGATAAAACTGCTTTCTCCATTCCCATCACCCCAAAATGTCATTTTTAGTCTTCAACGCCAAAGCAGCCCCCTTCCTCCATTCTCACCAATCTATTCCCACCGCTCTTATTCCCAACGCTCTAAAACCCCGCAGTCGAAACAAACGGAGCCATAGTCTCCTTGAACGACGAAGTCTAGTTTATAAAGTCGGGGAAGGCTCTCCACCACCTCGTAGGTTATGAGAGCCAATATTCGGCTTTCCCGTCTCAGTTTATTATAGCAATAATGACTTTGTTTGGCGTGGTGGGCGATCGTGAACACGATGGTCATGAACCGTGGTTCGTGAACGCCCGATCTCATTTACAAAAATTCATACATTTTATGCTCAAAACTACTTTATTTTCTCGGTAGCAGCCATAACCTTTATCTTGCCAAACATACAATCTATGATAACAGCGTTTTTGACCCAACTCAACCGAGCAAATAAGCGGCCCCAAACGAAGCCAATAATGATATTTTTAGGCCCTTTGCGTTAAAATATATTTTTAGACCCTTTAATCTCAAGTTCCAACGGCTATTTCTGCAACCCTTCCTTCCCTTCTTTAAATTTTACTTCCTACCCTTATTTACCCAACGGTCATCTCATTCCCTCAGAAAGCCCACAACGGCGTTGCCGAAATTTTTAGGCATTCTTTGATGGGGAAGAAGGCGACGGAGAGGCGGAGTTGGAGCAAGTGGAAGGGGGGGGAGGAGGGAGAGGCCGGCGCCATCCTCGTCGTAGGTTCGGAGGAGGCCGGAAAATGTGAGGCCGGCGGAAGAGTAGATGGAGTCGGCGTAGGTTCGGAAGACTTCGTTTAGGATGGAGGAGAATTTCACGCGCCGGTTCAGGACCGCCGTCTTAGCGTCGAATCTGTGAAGACTTGGCAGATTTTCAACGACCGGAGATTCGCCGTCGGCGTCATCGTTGGCGACGCCCCGCTCGATCTTCTACCGTCGGAAAAAAGGTTCGATTGATTTCCGCTTCTTTTTCTTCTTCTTCTCACGGTAAAAATGTCATTTTTTGGTAAAAAAAACCCCGCTGGACATTAAGAAAAAACCCCCTTCCATCGGCTGCAGTTTTCCTGTTTATGTGAAACGTGACTGACTATCACGCACTGAATGCGAAGGCAGGTTTTGGAACACAATTTAAGTGAAGTCTTTATTCTTATGTCTGAGATATTTCTGAAGAAGATATTGTAGAAAAAAATAAAACATGAAGACAAATTTTACTGGTCATCACTTCGGCTCCGTTTTGCACGGCATTTGTTTTTTTGCTTCCGTCATAGAATGTACTTTAGGCATGACAACGGTTATGACCACCACCAAGAACATAAAATTAGTTTAGAATATTTGACGCGCGTTCATGACCGCCACCGCGTTCATGACCGTCACCGCCTTGCCAAACGTGTTGAGGCTCCGCTCAAGATAGTCCACTAAGGCTCATCAGATGTGGAATGGCCTTATATAGTATCTCCAGCGTAGAGCCCTTAACCCTAGTGACACGGAACCCATTGGGTCGTTCCGAGTCGGTCCTGACACGCGCGGATATATTAATAATAATAGAACTAACAATCTCCTCCTATGTCCGCGGTATACCGACGTTGGAAAAGGGTTGGTGTGTGTAGTGTTCAACCAGTTCGACTCATTACACAACCGTGTCCACGAGTACCTGTTATAATATATTGGACTGAAAGAAACAGGAGTATGTATGCACGCATAAGCATAGAACATAGACTAAGCAGCATCACATCAGAATCCAAGTACAGTCAAAGAGATAGGTACCAGAAGACCTAATGTCTCATGACTAACAAGGAGTAGGAAATAGTCCAAACAAAACAGGTAAAGAGAGTTAAACAGTGCTCTAAGTCAGAGAAAGAAAACCAAACAGATACTCTAGAAACCATCATCCAGCAGATCATCCTTTTCAGGATCCCAGTCTGCATTTGCTCCTCCTGCATCAGCATTTTCTGTAATTTCCAACTGAGAACTTCATTTAGAATGAATTCAACAATGGAAAATATACATGTATCTAGTTCTGTATATAAGAACGTAGTACTTTAATTATGCTCAGAGGATATAGGTAGAGTATTTCAGGTTTAACCGCAGAATCTAATGACTGTTTCCAAACGAAATGATTTCAGACTTCTGGACAACGCAGCTATATCTGTGTTCCTATGTGTGATATCCTGGTTACTGTTCTTCTAGGGTTGATTGGAACTCATCAAATGTGGAATGGAACCAATCAACAGGAGAAGGTCCAAAACAAGTCAGATCGTGTTATCAAATGTGGAATAACACTCTCCTCCAAGTTAAGGAAGACGAATCCGGATGAGGTTGTTAACATCAAATGTGGAATGAAACAACCAACCAGATTCGTGCTCAGCAACCAAAGTACCAACGGAGCACAACATGCTAGATTTGACAAAGGAAGGAATCAAAACATTCGGACTAAAACTGGTGTCAAACCGCTTTGAGTCTCATTTCCCCCACTGTTTTGATTGAACGGTCTCGGGGCATTCCTTTTGTCAGTGGATCAGCTAGATTATCCTTTGATCGCACATCGACCAAAGTAATAATGTCTTGTTCTTTAAGATAATTCAAAAGAGCGTGTCTCAGTCGTACATGTCGTCTCTTAGTGTTAAAGAGGACATTCTTAACAATTTGGACTGCTGCCTGATTATCACAGTACAAGCTTAAAGAGTTGATTTGAAGTTTAGACAAGGGAATGTCTAAGATCAAATTCCTGATCCAGTCTGCCTCTTCACCAGCTGAAGCTAAGGCAAATAACTCGGCTTCCATAGACGACAAAGCTATGCAAGTCTGTCTCTTGGACTTCCAAGTAACTGCAGCGCTACACAATGTGAATATAAATCCACTTGTGGACTTGCTGTTTGAAACTTCTGAACACCAGGAGGCAACAGAGTAACCTTCCAAAGTAGGAGGGTGACCAGTGTAGCACAGAGCGTGGTCTTTAGTACCTTTTAGATACTTCATCGGCCTATCTAGGGCATCCCAATGCTCTTTGTCTGGACTACTGGTAAAGCGACTTAGCATGCTTACGGAGAAAGCAATGTCAGGTCTAGTGCAGCTTGTGACGTACATGAGACTTCCAATGATCTTTGAGTACTTGACTTGATCAACGCTTATCCCTTCATTCGGACTCAGCTTGACGTTCAGATCAATGGGTGTTTCAACAGGCCTACAATCTTTATAACCCCAGGTATCAAGAATCTGCTTATTGTAGTGAGCTTGACTCAGAGTGACACATCCCTTGTCTACTCTTACTTTCATACCTAGTATGGTATCGACGGGACCAAGGTCCTTCATATCAAATGTTTTGACGAGAGCGGACTTAATATCCCTCACAACAGCTATGTCTGACCCCAGGATCAACATGTCATCCACATATAGGCATATGATAACTGTCTGGTTTGACATCGAGCGGTAATAGAGACACTTGTCTGAGAGACTGGACTGAAATCCAAAGCTCTTTACCACTTGATCAAACTTCATGTGCCACATCTTAGGTGCTTGTTTAAGCCCATAGATAGATTTATCAAGTTTGCACACTTTATCCTTTAGATCTGTATGGACATAACTTTCAGGTTGTGCCATGTAGATCTCTTCATTTAGTTCTCCATTCAAAAAAGCTGTTTTCACGTCCATCTGATGGACGATGAAATTCTCGATGGAGGCTAAGGCTAGAAGAATTCTAATGGTAGATAGATGACACACAGGTGAATAAACATCAAAATAGTCGATTCCCCCTTGTTGTTTATAACCATTAGCGACTAGACGTGCTTTGTATCTGGCTATAGACTCATCACTATGTAACTTCTTCTTCAGTACCCACTTGCATCCCAGGACTTTAGCTCCTTTCGGTAGGTCCACTAGATGCCAGATATTATTTTATAGCAGCGAGTTCATCTCATCGTCGATGGCTTCTGCCCACATTAACGCATCTCTCGATCTCATCGCTTCCTGATAGGAAAATGGATCATCCTCTAAGTGGTAGGTGACCAAGTTCTCACCAAAATCCTTAGGGATTCTATCTCTTGTAGATACTCTAAGAGGAATAGGTTCGACCTCTAGAGGTTGGGGAGCAGTGCCAGAGGGGCCAGCTTCGGGTTCTACCGTAGACTCTGAGATCATGTCAGTAGATCCAGGAACGGTCAGGCCATGATCTTTGATAAATTTATGCTCAAAGAAGATAGCATCTCTAGACTCTATCACTGAATTAATGGATAGATCCAGAAATCGGTCAGCTGCACTGTCTTCTGCACTACCTAGATAGACACAGGTTGTCGTTCTAGGTCCCACCTTAGGTCTTTTAAGGTCTTGTATACGCACATAGGCGATACAGCCCCAAGTCTTAAGAGTGTCATATCTACAAGGATGACCGTGCCACAACTCATAAGGAGTAGAACTGAGCTTTGAGTGAAGCACTCTATTCAGAATGTGATTTGCAGTAAAGACTGCTTCCCCCCAGAAGGAATTGGGCATGCCAGCGGTCAGGAGCATAGAGTTTAACATCTCTGTCAAAGTTCTATTCTTACGCTCAGCAACTCCATTTGATTGGGGTGAGTAAGGAGCTGTAGTTTCAAGGATTATGCCCTCAGTGGCACAAAACTCCCTAAACACAGTTGCAGTGTATTCTCCTCCTCGATCACTTCTAAGTCTCTTAATCTTCAGATTTAACTGATTTTCTACCCGAGATTTGAAGATTTTGAAGGTCTCGAATGTCTCATCTTTCTATTTCAATAGGTAGACATGACAAAATCTGGAGAAATCGTCAATGAAGGTAATTAGATACTTTCTTCCCCCTCTAGTGGCATGACTCCGAAAGTCACAGAGGTCGGAATGAATCAATTCCAAAAGTTGTGTGCTCCTAGAAACGGTCTTGTAAGGGTTTCTAGTTATTTTGATTTGGGCACAAACCTCGCACCTATCAAATCGAATAGAGAAATCTAACGGAATATTGTGACTTTTAGCGAGATCGCGCATCTTTTTATAGTGAACGTGTCCAAGTCTATTGTGAAGTAGCTTTGGATCTAACAGAGACGAACTCACTTGATTTATGCACTCGTTTTCTATGCTAAGTCTATACATTCCATTGATTAAGTAAGCGCAACCAAAATAATGTGAATTAACAGATAGTGTTATTCTACCGCTAATGGTTGTGAAGGACATTCCGGACTTATCTAACAAGCTCATAGAAATTAAATTTTTGGTTAAATTAGGAACTAATTTAACATTCTGTAAAATTAAAATTTTACCTGAAGAGATGACTAGCTTTGCCGTACCAGCATGAGTGACGACTGTCTCTCCTCCATTGCAATTCTCTACTCTGTCTCGGACTGCTCTGACCTCTGAGAGAAGACCTCTGTCATTTGTGACATGACAGGTAGCACCGCTGTCCAGCCACCACTCAGAAGATGCACTGCGGTGATTGCTCCCGATCATAGCCACAAAGGACTTGGGATCAGAAGTATCGACCACCATGTTTGCAGTATTCTGTTTGGGAGGCAGCTTGCTCAAAATTAGACTCGCAAATTGATTATCGACCGTTTCAGAGTGTTCGTCTTTTAGCTTGTGACGCATAATTTCAAGTTCTAGGAACTGAAAGTGAGCGTTCACACGGTCCCAAATCTCTTTCGCGGTCTTACATGCTCTGTAGGTTAAGGCAAGGCGAGAATTTAGGGAATTTAGAAGGTAATTCCTGCAGAAATTCTCGTCTTTGCTCCACTGATATTCATCCACATCCCCACGGGTAGTGGCAAAATCACTAAGAACAGTGTAGAAAATTCCACGTTCTATCATTCCTAATTGAGGAAATCAGTGGCGTCGAAAGACTGCAATTTAGCAACGTCGAGCATGCTTTTCATCGTCATTGCACTAGATTTAAAACAAAAATAAATTCTAGAACAAGAGAAAATGAAACAAAACACCTGATTCGTGCGAAGATGACCGGGAAACTTCGGATCCAATATAGTAGATGTTTGCTCCTCCTCCGGCTGAGTACAGTCACCGAAAACTTCCCTTTTGAGAGAATGCTGCAGATCTTCCTTGTCAAGCAATAGGAAACTCCGTGTTCTGATCTGAAGCAGAGAACCCCTAGATTTCCTGTACTCAAATCTGAATGGGCTTGTAGTAGAACACAAAAAATTGGGATGAGAGATCAGCCCCTCAAAATAAGGAACAGATCTGCTGGATCTTCTCTATAACAGAGCAGATCTACAGGAGTGAGAATCAGCTTGTCCGGATCTACCCGATCTACACGATCTGGAACAGAAAATCCTTCCTGGATACGATCTGGAGACTTCCCGATCTTGAAGGCAGCGACCGGAGAAGGTAGCAGAGGTCGAGAATCGCAATCCTGCTCTTAGATCTGGAGAAGATCGGCTTCTGGAAGACACGGCAACGGCATAAGCGGCCGCCGCACGAAGCTTTTCTCCTCAAATATCTAGAGTGCAGGGAAGAACTGTATCGACAGGGAAGAGCTCGATCAACGCTTTCCTTCTTCACGTGACTTCCTGTGTCTTCTTCTCGATCGAGCGACCAGACTACGGATCCAGGCGATGCCGACGGAATTTTTCCAGATCCAGACGGGAAAGCAAAAGTCTGGAGAGTGTTATTCGATCGGTGTCGCACAGCGGAAAGGAACGAGGACGGCGAATCTGGAATAGCGATTTCTGAAACAAGGAAGACAACTCACGCGATTTCTTCTCACGCGATTTCCAGAAACGAGAAGAACGGCGCAGATCGATTTAGATCCAGAAAAATGATCGCAAAAGATCTGCAATGTGCGATATTGGATCTGGAAAGACGAAAGCAACGGATCTGCAGGCAGCGTACTCCGATCGAGCGGCGAACTGCGACGGGAAGACCAAATCCTTTCGATCTGCGATCTAGGCGACGGAAGCGGGCGATCTCCTTGCGATCTGGAAGAAGAAACCCTCCTTTGCGATCGGCGACAGGGAGACTTGCGATTTCTGCAGGGATCACCTTTTCCGATCGAGAGCGGCGCAGGAACGAGAGAGCGGACGGAAAAGCGTATCTTGAGAATGTTGAGGCGCCGCTCAAGATAGTCCACTAAGGCTCATCAGATGTGGAATGGTCTTATATAGTATCTCCAGCGTATAGCCCTTAACCCTAGTGACACGGAACCCATTAGGTCGTTCCGAGTCGGTCCTGATACGCGCGGACATATTAATAATAATAGAACTAACAAAACGGAGCCTTCGTATTGAATATGCCCAAAGGATAGGGCATAAGCAAGAAAGCTTTCAGGTCTTCTCTAAGGAAAAAAAATACTTTTGTTGCAATAATAACAGTGAATGAATATACCAAGTCAAATGATGGGTTTAACATCATCAAATTTCCTGTGTACCAAGAAATACACAGCTAGTAAATTTCGTAATTTGGGGTATGGACATTGATTGTCTAGAACTCTGAAAATGAAGTATGGAGTTAAGACATTTCTGTTTAGTTAGAAAAAGAAATGCACAAATTCATACACATTTTTTTCTAAAAAATAAAGCATGTGGGGGTGAAATATGATTCATACAAGAATCCCTGCATCCAAAATTGTGCTTCTAAGAATTAGAATTTAAAATTTACTCATAAATTGACGCAAAAAGAATGGTTAATTGACACTTTGCACCCAAAAAATTTAGGCATTTTGCAGCTTCGAATTTCTTTTTAAGTTCACACTTTGCACCACAGGCTTAAATTTTAGAGGTATTTTGGTCCTGGCAGCCAATCTTCTTGGTCTCCACTGCCTCCACCACTCTCTTCATCTTACTCTCCGCAGATTCGGAAGTGGAACCACTTTGTTTCTCGCCGTTTGAAGGCCCAGGTGACGATAGATGAAGAGGGTTGCGGGGTTTAAACCTTAAAATCTATTTTTTTAATGTTTCGGACCAAAATAACTCCATTATTTGATCTTTAGGGTGCATAATGCCAGGTTTCATTTAATTGGTGGGTGAGGGTGAGGTGCAAAGTATCAGATTTAAATTTTTGGGTTGCAAAGTGCAAAAATAATGATTTTTAAGGGTGCAAAGTGCAAAAATAATGATTTTTAAGGGTGCAAAGTGTCAATTATCTACAATTTTATAACAAATAACAGAATTGCATATAAGTTCAGGAAGAGATAAAAGTTTATATTGAATTATTAATTTTTACATAATGTTTATATTGTTTAGTAGCACAATTGCCCCCGCCCGCGCGCGCCCCCCGGCGCCACTGCAAGCGCGCGCGACCCCGTGGGCGCTGCCCCCCCCCCCCCCCCCCCCCCCTCCCCTCCCCCCGGCCCGCGCGCCTACATTCCATTAATTTCTAATGTTTTCAAGCATTTTATCTTTCGACGAAGCAATATTGTCGTTTAACGATGATCAAAGATTTAAAAAAACATAGAATGAAAGATTAAAAAACAGAGGATGAAAGATAAAACAGAGGATAAAAAAACAGAAGCTTCAATGGCCGCTGGACGATGTCGAGGCACCATCTGAGATCCGCAATCCCATGCGACCCGGCGGGGGCGGTTTATAAATCTTATTTCCATTAGTTTCTATTTTACAAGAGTTTGTTACCTTTCGATCAAACTACAACAAACAAAGGATCAAATATTAAAAAAAATAATAGAGTCAATAAAAAAGCTGGAGGAATTCAAAACAAAAGCTTCAATGCCGTCGGGACTGATGTCGGGGCACCGTTTGAAATCCTCCACCTACAATCTCGACCGGCAACACGCGAGTATCCAAACCATTGGCCTTGGCAGCTTGATCTTGTCGTTCTCCGAGTGTTGGATTCAAGAAAAGAAACGTGTTGCCTTCTCGTCTGGATGCTGACACATCTTGAACATCCTTGCAGAAGGAGAATATCATGTCTACCCTTCCAACTCCTAAATCTGTCGGTGGTATCTTTTCTTCTTTTCCTTCGACTCAGCCAGGTCCTGTTCATCGCCTGAAACCCTCTACCTCTTACAAAGAATAAAAACTGCTACTTTTTCGGTAGAAAGACAAACATCGAACCGCCGTCACATCACTCCGACTTTTATCTTTCGACGAAGCAACATTGTCGTTTAACGAGGATCAAAGATTAAAACAGAGGTTAAAAAAAACAGAAGCTTCAATGGCCGCTGCACGATGCTGAGGCACCATCTGAGATCCGCAACCCCGTGCGGCCCGGCGGGGCGGTTTATAAATCTTATTTCCATCAGTTTCTGTTTTACAAGAGTTTGTTATTTTTCGATCAAGTTACAACAGACAAAGGATCAAAGATTCAAAAAAAAGAGTCAATAAAAAAGCTGCAGGAATTCAGAACAAAAGCTTAAATGGCGTCAGGACTGATGCCGGGGCACCGTCTGAAATCCTCCACCTGCAATCTCGACCAGCAACACGCGAGCATCCAAATCAGCCTTGGCAGCTTGATCTTGTCGTTCTCCGAGTGCTGGATTCAAGAAAAAAAGCGTGTTACCTTCTCGTCTGGATGCTGACACATCTTGAACATCCTGGCAGAAGGAGAAGATCATGTCTACCATTCCAGCTCCTAATTCTGTCGGTGGCATCTTCAATGGCCGCTGGACAATGTCGAGGCACCATCTGAGATCCGCAACCCCGTGCGGCCCGGCGGGGGCGGTTATAAATCTTATTTCCATTAGTTTCTATTTTACAAGAGTTTGTTATCTTTCGATCAAGCTACAACAGACAAAGAATCAAAGATTCAAAAAAAAAAAAATAGAGTCAATAAAAAAGCTGCAGGAATTCAGAACAAAAGCTTCAATGGCGATGGGACTGATGTCGGGGCACCGTCTGAAATCCTCCACCTGCAATCTCGACCGGCAACACGCGAGCATCCAAACCATTGGCCTTGGCAGCTTGATCTTGTCGTTCTCCGAGTGTTGGATTCAAGAAAAGAAATGTGTTGCCTTCTCGTCTGGATGCTGAAACATCTTGAACATCCTGGCAGAAGGAGAAGATCATGTCTACCCTTCCAGCTCCTAAATCTGTCGGTGGTATCTTTTCTTTTGACTTATCCAGGTCCTGCTCATCGCCTGAAACCCTCTTCCTCTTACAAAAAATAAAAACTGTTACTTTTCCGGCAGAAAGACAAACATCGGACCGCTGTCACACCACTCCGCCTTTTATCTTTCGACAAAGCAACATTGTCATTTAACGAGGATCAAAGATTTAAAAAAACAGAGAATAAAAAAAACAGAAGCTTCAATGGCCGTTGGACAATGCTGAGGCACCATCTGAGATCCGCAACCCGTGCGGCCCGACGGAGGCGATTTTATAAATCTTATTTCCATTAGTTTTAATTTTACAAGAGTTTGTTATCTTTCGATCAAGCTATAACAGACAAAGGATCAAAGATTCAAAAAAAAAATAGAGTCAATAAAAAAGCTGCAGGAATTCAGAACAAAAGCTTCAATGGCGTCGGGACTGATGTCGGGGCACCGTCTGAAATCCTCCACCTGCAATCTCGATCGGCAACACGCGAGCATCCAAACCATTAACATTGGCAGCTTGATCTTGTCGTTCTCCGAGTGTTGGATTCAAGAAAAGAAACGTGTTGCCTTCTCGTCTGGATGCTGACACATCTTGAACATCCTGGCAGAAGGAGAAGTTCCTGTCTACCCTTCCAGCTCCTAAATCTGTCGGTGGTATCTTTTCTTCTTTTACTTCGACTCAGCCAAGTCCTGCTCATCGCCTGAAACCCTCTTCCTCTTACAAAAAATAAAAACTTCGACTCAGCCAGGTCCTGCTCATCGCCTGCTACTTTTTCAGCAGAAAGACAAACATCGGACCGCCGCCACATAACTTCGTCTTTTATCTTTCGACGAAGCAACATTGTCGTTTAACGAGGATCAAAGATTTAAAAAAATAGAAGATGAAAGATTAAAAAGTAGAGGATAAAAAAAAAGGTTCAATGGCCGTTGGACGATGGCGAGACACCATCTGAGATCCGCAACCCCGTGCGGCCCGGCGGGGGCGGTTATAAATCTTATTTCCATTAGTTTCTGTTTTACAAGAGTTTGTTATCTTTCGATCAAGCTACAACAGACAAAGGATCAAATATTCAAAAAAAATAGAGTCAATAAAAAAGCTGCAGGAATTCAGAACAAAAGCAATGGCGTTGGGACTGATGCCAGGGCACCGTCTGAAATCCTCCACCTGCAATCTCGACCGGCAACACGCGAGCATCCAACCCATTGGCCTTGGCAGCTTGATCTTGTCGTTCTCCGAGTGTTGGATTCAAGAAAAGAAATGTGTTGGGTATTGTGTCCACAATCACCTAGATTTGAAGATGTCCCCTAGTGAACTAAAATGAATTGAGTATGTATTTGATGATTTCTGTTTAGATGTGTTATGACAGGTCTTAATGCTAAGTGCACACCAAAGTCAGGTTGCAATGGATCACCAAACACAGTTCTAGACAATGTAATCTCTCATTGTATAGAGCAAAGTGTTGGTCCATGTGTAATCTCTCTTTTCGGGTGCACTTCATATACTCATAACTGAAGGCTTTCGAGGTTGAGGAGTGGAGCAGGTTTTCAGAAGAAAAGAAAAATTCTGCTGAGTCAATTCGTCGAGATGACTCGGGTCATTCCGACGAATCCCGACGAATCCAGACAGAAGACCTTTGTCTTGGTTTAGAAGAAAAATCTGCAGCTAAGTCCATTCGTCGAGATGACTCGGGTCATTCCGACGAATCCCGACGAATGCTGACAGAGGTCATTTTGGCTGGGTTGTGAAGAAAATTCTGCAGCTAAGTCAATTCGTCGGATGTTCTCGTGAACTCCCGACGAATCCCGACGAATGGTAACAGAAAGTGTTTTTCACGGGTTGTTCAGTGTTTCCCTGTGGCCAAGTCAATTCGTCGGATGTTCACGTGAAGTCTCGACGAATGACGGACAGACGGATTTCAAATCTTCGTTTCGTTTTCGAAAATTAGGGTTAGCCACCATGAACAGTACACGTGTCGCCTCTTCCTTCATTGTCGCACGAGCCGTTGAAGTCCTCCCTATAAATAATTCCTTATTTTAGGGCAAGGGCATCAATCTTAAAAAATCGATCTAAAATCTCTCTTCAGCCGACAGTTCAGAAAAGAAAAAGGTAAAGGTCGATCTCCTTTCTCTTTTGCTGAACAAGAATTCTGAGACCTAACATTTGCTGCTCAAGATCCTTTCTCTATTGTTGTTAGAGATTTCTCAGAAGAAGGCCTTTGATCTTATTGTTGCTCTCATTATTGAAGTTTCTTTCAAGTAAGTCAAATGGCCTATTCAGATCTGGTTAGCCAAGTCTTCTCTCTTCCACATCTTTCAAGTGCCAAGCTTTCTTTCAAGGTTGAGAAGAAGACTCAGTTTTCAAGATCTGAAGTTAATCTCTTTAGAGGTTAAGAAGAAGTATTTTATTTCAATATCTTTTCTTTTGTAGGAGTTTTCACTCCGAGATTATTTGTAGGAGTTGTTTACTCCGAGGTGTAGGAGTTGTTATACTCCGAGTTGTAGGAGTGGTATACTCCGAGTTGTAGGAGTTTTGACTCCGAGGTGTAAGATTAGTCATAATCTGAGATTGGTGAAGTAGCCGAGTCTAGCCTCGAAGTGCTAGATAGGCGAGGCGGGAAAGAGGACTACCCACATCGGGGAACCTTTATAAAATCCTTGTGTCTGTGCTGTGTTTGATTGTTTGTTTTTCTGTGTTAAATTTTTAATTCCGAATAAAGACATATAATCCACCTATTCACCCCCATCTAGGTGATTTAGGCCGCAACTAGATACTTTCAATTGGTATCAGAGGTAGGTTGTTCGCTATAAGGCTAACACCTTGAACAATATCTCCTCATCTAGTTGTTAAAGCAAATATGTCTGGAATGGATAAGGCCAAGGATTCCGTCAAGTTGCCAGTCTGCACCAAAGAGAACTTTCCTATGTGGAAGGAAAGAGTAAGATTCTACATGGAAGCTGCTGACCCAAGAATCTTTCAGATCGTGGAAGAAGGTCCCCATATTCCGATGAAACCATCTTCAATAAACTCCACCATCATGATCCCGAAGAAGATGTTGGAACTGAACAAAGATGAGATCGCTCTAGTGGCCCTAAACAAGAAATCAAAGAATATCATAGCAGGTGCAGTTGATGATTCCATGTTACAAAATCTGCTTCACTGCAAGTCTGCTAAAGAAATGTGGGATTCTCTAGTTGTTCTGATGGAAGGGACCGAAGAAGTGAGGGATGACCGAAGATCGTTGCTGAACCAAGAATACGAAGCATTCAAGCAAGATCCAAGAGACTCCATTTCTGACACCTACGAGAAGTTCTTCAAGATCGTAAATGGTCTTAGGAACTATGATCGAGAATTCACAACTGGCGAACTAAATGACAAATTCCTGAGATCCCTGACGAAAGAATGGGACACCAAGGTTATAGCCATCAGAGAATTCAGAAAGCTAGGAACCACGGAGCCACAAATGCTGTTTGGTAAGCTCTTGTCCCATGAGTTGAAGTTGAACTCCCGCAAAGCTGAAGAAGAGGGGATCAAGGCCTCTGGAAGGGAGAAGTCCTCCGCTCTGAAAGCTGAAAGCTCAAGAAAGAGCAAGACTCTCCCACCTGTCAGGAGATCATCTTCTGATGAGGATGAATCTGATGCCAGCCCCTCTGGTTCAGAGTTGTCTGATGGAGAATTTTCTCTGCTCTCCAAGCAATTCAAAAGACTTCTGAATAAAAGAAAGCAGAAGAGAGGCCAATCCACTGCATTTGATCACAGAAGATCAAGACGTGATGGTGATCATCACAAGAAGGACTACAATAATGACAGGTATAAATCTAAACCGAACAAATATGATTCCACTGACATTATTTGTTATTGCTGCAATAAGCCAGGACACGTGATAGCCGAGTGTCCATACAAAAAGAAAGAAGGATCAAAGAAGGAAGAAAAGAGAACCTTTAAAGGAAAGAAGAAGGAAAAGAGCCTCCTCGCCAAAAAGGCCAAGACTCTGAGCGACAGTGACTCTGATGCGTCAAGCTCAGATGAAGAAGCCTACTTTGGGCTAATGGCACATCTAGACGAAGAAATAGGCGACTCCTCTTATAAGGGGAAGGTAAACTCACATACCCCTCTGTCTGCTTCTGAAGATGAGACTGCATCCGTAGCAAATGAAGGCTACTCCTCAGAGGAGGACTCTAAGTTAATAACTCAGTATGAAGCCCTTGTGAAAGGATTTGACAAGTGCCGCAAGGTCGTCAAATCCAAGTCAAAAGAAATTGAATCTCTCAAGACAGTGGAATTAGCTTTGAGGGAGGAAGTTGATCAATTAACTCCTCTCAAAGATGAAATCCAACTCTTGAAAGACGAACTGAAAAGCTCCACTGAGTTGTTGAATCTAAAGGAGAAAACCATAAATGAACTAGAAGATAAGTTGAAGGCGGAAAGGAAGCTCGTAGAAAGTTTCTCGAAGCCTAAGACTATTCTTCCACTCATTGATAGGTTTTCTGCTTTTGCGAAGGGTAGTGGAATTGGTCATAAGGCCGAAAGTAGTAAGGCTGCTGAGAAAAGAGCCGTGAAAGGGAAGGGAACTGCTAATCAAAGTCAACCTTCATTCAGGAAGGTCATTTTTCCATCAAACCCGTTTGACTTTGATTCATCCTACGGTCATTTTGCTAGACCAACACGCGTTGAACCTAGTAATAAATATCAAGGATGGAGCTTTCCCCGAAACTTTGACGTCTCTCCATTCAAAGCTCCTCATGAAGAAATAATTCTCAAAGATCATGGTCCGTTTGTTCACGGATCAGCTCATAAGAAGGCACCAAAACTTAAAACGATTGCACCCAAATCTGTTGAGAAGAAGTTGGAGCCATGTGTGTGCTGTCACCATGAGGCCCCCACTTCTAAGAAAGCTCCTACTAAGAAAGTCACTCTTGTTGCACCTCACGTTCAAAAAGTGAAACAGGAGACAAAGAGAAGGTACAATCGGTTCGATTGTTGGTGTTGTGGCAAGGTTGGTCACTTTGCCATAGATTGTTGGTTTAATCCGAGAAATGTCACGACTCCACGGATTAACAATGCAAGAATGACCCCTCGCAATGTTAACATTCCAAGTGGCGGTCATCTAACAAGAAGCCAAGGACCCAAATCGGTTTGGGTTCCTAAGGGCAATTGATTGTTGATTGCAGGTATGTCCAAAGGCCAATACAAATCCAATATGGTACTTGGACAGTGGTTGTTCACGGCACATGACCGGAACAAGAAGCCTACTACAAGAGTATACCCCGGTGAAAGATGGTCCCAAAGTTATTTTTGGCGGATCTGATCGGGGAATCACAAAAGGCTACGGTATGATCACAAATGATATAGTCTCTTTCACAGACGTGGCTTATGTTAAAGGATTACAACATAATCTTATCAGCATAAGTCAACTTTGTGACAAAGGCTATATGGTAGAATTCTACAAGGACAAGTGCTTGATAAAGTCGTCTGATACGTCAGAAACTATTTTAACAGGCACTCGGAGTAGAAATATTTTTTGCTTAAATTTTCTATGTTTAGATACTTCTACACCAGTGTGCTTTTTGGCAAAAGATAGTGCATCTCTCTGTGACCAATGGCACAAGAGACTAGCACATATTAATTTCAAAACTATAAATATGTTATTTTCTCACAACTTAGTTCGTGATGCTCCTGATGTTAAGTGCATTAAAGAGAGACCGTGTCATGCATGCCAAATGGGTAAGCAGACTCGGGCAACCTTTAAAAGCATTATTGGCAAAGACTCTAACAGATGTTTATATCTGCTCCATATGGACTTGTTTGGTCCCATGCCAATCAGAAGTTTAGGAGGTAAGTCTTATACGTTGGTTGTTGTTGATGACTACTCACGCTTTGCTTGGGTATTCTTTCTGAAACACAAGTCAGACACCTTTGCTTCTTTCACCACATTCGTCAAGCAAATCCAGAATGAATTAGAATGTTCTGTGGTCAAAATCAGAAGTGATCATGGTACAGAGTTCAAGTCTGGAGCTATGACTGAATTTTGTGAAAGCCTAGGTATCTTTCATGAGTTTTCCTCTCCCCGTACTCCACAACAGAATGGAGTAGCTGAAAGAAAGAATAGAATGCTCATAGAGGCCTGCAGAACAATGTTGAGTGATTCTTCACTACCAGAGTACTTCTGGGCTGAAGGCATCAACATTGCTTGCCACGTGCAAAACAGAGCACTAATCAACAAGAACCATCATAAGACTCCTTATGAACTCTTGAAGGGCAAGAAACCAACCCTGTCTTATTTTAGAATCTTTGGCAGTAAATGCTTCGTGCTTAACAATGGAAAATATTATAAAACTAAGTTTAGTGAAAAATGTTTTGAAGGTATTTTTGTAGGTTACAGTAGTCATAGTAAGGCATATAGGATTTTCAACAAGAAAATCATGGTTGTAGAAGAAACTTACAATGTCATATTTGATGAGACGAGTATGCTTCAAAGCAACTCTTCTAGTGTTTTTGTTGAAGATGTAGATGCAAGGTTCAAGGAACTACACCTAGAAGAAACTGTAAAGGAAGACACTTCAAAAGCTATTGAAGTAAATGCTCCTTATACATGTGAGGATGATGACCCTCAGGAAGATGAAGATGTACCTGAAGTGCAGGAACCTCATGGTCATCTAAATGTTGGAATGATCAGACATTTGAGAGATCATCCAGCTGATCAAATCATCGGAGATCCTTCAAGCAGAGTTTTAACTAGAAGAGGTACAACTAACGAAGTTTTACATTTAAGTTTTCTTTCACAGATTGAGCCGAAGAAGTTTGAAGAAGCAAACACCGATCCCTCTTGGATCCTTGCTATGCAAGAGGAGCTCAACCAATTCAAGAGATGTAAAGTTTGGAAGTTGGTACCTAGACCCAAAGGACAGAATGTGATTGGAACCAAATGGATTTACCGGAACAAGCTTGATGAAAAGGGCATCATCACCAAGAACAAAGCAAGACTGGTTGCTCAAGGGTACAAGCAAGAAGAAGGGATTGACTTTGATCAGACCTTCGCACCAGTAGCAAGACTTGAAGCCATCAGATTATTTCTGGCTTATGCTGCATATAAGGGCTTTAAGGTTTTCCAGATGGATGTAAAGTCCGCATTTCTGAATGGAGACCTTAAAGAGGAAGTTTATGTAGCTCAGCCTCCAGGTTTTGTAGATCCTAACTTTTCTGATCATGTATATTATTTACATAAAGCCTTGTATGGTCTCAAACAGGCACCTCGTGCCTGGTATGAGACATTGTCTAAGTTTCTCCTTGAGAACAAATTCACAAGAGGAACAATAGACAAGACATTGTTTTTTAGGGAAGTAAAAGGCGAGATTTTACTAGTGCAAATCTATGTCGACGATATTATATTTGGCTCTACTGATGACAAACTCTGCAAAAAGTTTTCTAACTTGATGCAAGGTAAGTTTGAAATGAGCAGTATGAGAGAGCTGAAATATTTCTTAGGACTCCAGGTGCACCAATCTGAAGATGGAATTTTCATCTCTCAGACGAAGTTCACCAAAGAGCTTCTTAAGAAATTTGGAATGGAGAGTGCAACCTCAATGAGGACTCCAATGGGCTCAAGTATGTCTCTGGACAAGGATGAGAAAGGGAAACCTTTTTATGAAACCAAGTACAGAAGCATAATTGGGTCCTTGCTCTATCTCACTGCTACTAGGCCTGATATAATGTTCTCAACATGTGTTTGTGCCAGGTATCAGGTAAACTGTAAGGAATCTCATTATGCCGCTGCAAAGAGGATTTTGAGATACCTTAAGGGCACACCGAATCTCGGCTTATGGTACCCAAGAAGCAATGATTTTGAACTAATTGGTTTTTCAGACGCTGATTTTGCAGGAAGCAAAGATGATAGGAAGAGCACTTCGGGAACTTGCCAGTTCTTAGGAAAACGACTCGTCTCCTGGAGCAGCAAGAAGCAAAATTGCGTTGCAATATCGACTGCTGAATCGGAGTATATCTCTGCCGGCAGTTGCTGTGCACAACTTTTGTGGATGAAAAATCAGCTTGAGGACTATAATTTAAAGCTCTCAGAAATCCCCATGTTCTGTGACTCCTCAAGTGATATTGCCATAGCAAATAATCCCGTCTCTCACAGCAGAACGAAGCATATTGAGCTTCGCTACCACTTCATCCGGGAACATGTTGAGAGTAAGGACATAAATTTGTTATATGTTAATACTGACAAACAAATTGCAGATATTTTTACGAAGCCTCTGGACGAAACCAAATTCAATTTCTTCAAAATGGAACTTGGAATGCTTAACAAGGAATCTTGAAGTTGGGACTGTTGAGATTTCACGAAATTGCACGAGATTTCACTTGTTAACTCAGAAAATTTCATGAAGTTTCACGGGTTTTCACGGGACAAATATTACTCTTCTCAATTCATCTCCCGTGGAATCATCTCCCTATTAAATACGGTTTTATCGTCCTACAGGTACGCACTCTACTTCAATTTATATATATATAAAAATCAAAGAAAACATCACGATTTCACGAGAACTTCCGTGAAACCCTACCCGACCGTTCGTCTCCTTCTATCGCGATTCCTCTGTTTCTCTTCCGCGGCTTCGACGACATCAATGGCGCCCAAAGCTTCTGGAGGTTTGCATTCAGGGGGAGAGTTGGTGAGAGGCGCCTTCCGCTTAGCTTCAGATGAGTTTCGGAACGTGATTATGATGCTCGATGTCGCCGGGCTCAGTTTTGTCTTAGAAGAGCCGGCTAAAATCCTAGAACAGGACATTCTGGAGTTCTATCGCAATGCCAAAATCTCAAGTCAAGGTAAGAAGATCAAAAGCTCTATTAGGTCTTGCAAAATCATTTTGAAGGCTAGTGGTATCAACCGATTGTTGAGGATGCCTGAAGTTGAATCAGAAGAGTTGTTTGTTGAAGATATTTTAAGAGCCAGAAGATTCTGTGGCATTCTTGATCAAAGCTCCAAAATCAGAAGAAAGTTCATGAATGAAGGAGGTAAGCTTCTGTGTGATATTCTAGGAAAAGTATTATTATGCAAGGTAGGCTCTCATGACTACCTCTCTGAAGAAGCTTTCAAAATTCACACCGCTATAATATGTCGGAAGAATTTCAATTTTGGTGAAGAAATCTTTGAGAAGATTAAAGAAAGTTTTCTTGCTCCAAATTTTGGAAGAATTATCAGTCTGCTTCTGAATAGTAGTAATCCAGATTTTTTCAATCTTGGAAGAGGCATCCCCATCCACCACACAAAGAATATCAACTCAACCATTTTCTCCAAATGGGAAAGGGTAATTCCCAAGGGCTTAGGGAATGCTGGAGTTAGGGCTGCTGTAAGTGATGATGAGGCCCCTCTGCTTGATGAGCATAGGTCTATTGAAGCAGGGCAATCCTCCAGGGGGAGTGGACTTAGTCCAGCTCCTGCACAAGGCAGAGATGCACATGTTGAGGGGGAGTTTCCAACCCCAAGAGATATTGGTGCAGGAAGTGGTGCTGCAGAAGATGTTCCTCCAAGTGATGCTGATCAAGTACCTCTTGATCCTGTTGATATTGTTGTCCCTGATGCTGATCTTGACATGGATGGCCCAGAGGATGCTGCTGATTTTGATGAGGCTCCTCAGCTGGAAGATTCAAGGAGATCACCTGCAATGGTTGATTCTCATTCTGAAGATCATGAAATCTTGCCAGACTCTCCTAATGAGCAATCTGAATCTGTGGAGAGGGGCAGCTTTGGTGCCAGGCTGGAGTTGGCTAAGGAGATGTCTCTACTTGAGGGGGAGAAAGACCAGGAAGATATCTTCTTGGCTGAATCTGTTCTTCCTGAAGTCTTTCCTTCTATGCTGCTTTTGCCTCCTCCAGAAGTTCTTGTGGCTAGGAGCACTTCTCCAAGGGCAACTGTGCTTGACAAACAAGCACAGTCCTCAAGTTTTGTAGCTGATAGAAATTCTCCTGAAGAGGTTGAGACTAGTGATAGCTCTCACTCTTCTTTGCTGAAGTCCATAGCAGGGCTGCTAAAGGTTCAGACTGATCACTTTGATCAGTCTATCAAGCAAGTCTATAAGAAGATTGACTCTGTTGATAGTTCTCTGAAGCAGGAAATGGCTGAGATCAAGCAAATGGGAAGATTCAAGAGTGATCAAGAAGCCTGGATGCTAACTGCAGGGAAAGCTTTGAATCATACAAATAAAGCAGTTGGGCATGCTCTTACCAACTTGCATCAGGTCAGTGAAGATGTTCTTCATCTCACCTATGTTCATAAAGTTCTTAATTCTGCTCATGATCAAGGGATCTCTTACTTGGATGATCAAGTTGAAACTCAGCTGAAGAAATTATATACCCTCCTGCATGAAGATGTCATAAAGGGGGAGGAGAGTGTGGTATCCAGGTTAAAAGAAAGTGCAAGCAAAATGAATGATTTGAATGAAAGTGTAGCTACTCAAATGCAAGATCTCAAGGAAAACATCTTACAAAATGTTAAGGATGTGAATTGGTATACTCATGAAGCCCAAAGCTGGCTGTTCAAGGAAGTAGCTGGAATGCTTGGGTTTGCTGTTGTGGATAAAGGGTCAGATTTTCCCTCATCAAGTGCTCCAGGACCCAGGGCTCCTAGTTTCTCTCCAAATCCTGTTGAGGATTCTGTTTTTGCTGATGAAGTCATCCCTGCTTCAACTTATTAAGAATTTTGGGATGATCCATTCCCTGTTCAAGATCCTGACAGCTCCTATTTTGCTGAACCCTCTGAGAAGTCATTAAAAAGGAAGCTATTTGCTGATAAGCCATCTGCTAAGAGGTCTAATCCACATAAGAAGTTCAGAGAATTTTATGATAGGCCTCCTCCTAGAAACTTCTAAGAAAGTTGGAGCCCCATCTCCAAAAGTTTTGTTCTCTCTGCTTTTGATAGAGTCAGCAATCAGAATGAAAAAGTCAGTGACCATTATAGTTCAGAAGAATGGAGCAAGTTTGAGATGAGGACAACTGAAAGAAGAATTCACTTCAAGAATGGTGGATCTAAAGAGTCTGCTCCTGATAAATATTGGCCTAAGCCAAAGGCATTCTTTGAGAGAATGGATTCAGAACTGAAGAAGAAAGCTGAGGCAGTGGACAGAATGTTTGCAAAGAAGAAAGGCAAAGGTCATGAATAAGCTGTGCTTATCTGGAATCATGATGTTTTCTTTGCTTATATATATATATACACATTTCTTTTGTGTTAAGTTAAAACATTCAGTCCTATTCTGTTTTTCCTTATATATTACTGCCTGGGTTGTGCATTCTTATTTAGTATACTTTCTGTGCAATTCAAGTTAGTGCCTAGGGTTATGACATGTTCAAATAGGGGGAGATTGTTGGGTATTGTGTCCACAATCACCTAGATTTGAAGATGTCCCCTAGTGAACTAAAATGAATTGAGTATGTATTTGATGATTTCTGTTTAGATGTGTTATGACAGGTCTTAATGCTAAGTGCACACCAAAGTCAGGTTGCAATGGATCACCAAACACAGTTCTAGACAATGTAATCCCTCATTGTATAGAACAAAGTGTTGGTCCATGTGTAATCTCTCTTTTGGGGTGCACTTCATATACTCATAACTGAAGGCTTTCGAGGTTGAGGAGTGGAGCAGGTTTTCAGAAGAAAAGAAAAATTCTGCTGAGTCAATTCGTCGAGATGACTCGGGTCATTCCGACGAATCCAGATAGAAGACCTTTGTCTTGGTTTAGAAGAAAAATCTGCAGCTAAGTCCATTCGTCGAGATGACTCGGGTCATTCCGACGAATCCCGACGAATGCTGACAGAGGTCATTTTGGCTGGGTTGTGAAGAAAATTCTGCAGCTAAGTCAATTCGTCGGATGTTCTCGTGAACTCCCGACGAATCCCGACGAATGGTAATAGAAAGTGTTTTTCACGGGTTGTTCAGTGTTTCCCTGTGGCCAAGTCAATTCGTCGGATGTTCACGTGAAGTCTCGACGAATGACGGACAGACGGATTTCAAATCTTCGTTTCGTTTTCGAAAATTAGGGTTAGCCACCACCATGAACAGTACACGTGTCGCCTCTTCCTTCATTGTCGCACGAGCCGTTGAAGTCCTCCCTATAAATAATTCCTTATTTTAGGGCAAGGGCATCAATCTTAAAAAATCGATCTAAATCTCTCTTCAGCCGACAGTTCAGAAAAGAAAAAGCTAAAGGTCGATCTCCTTTCTCTTTTGCTGAACAAGAATTCTGAGACCTAACATTTGCTGCTCAAGATCCTTTATTTATTGTTGTTAGAGATTTCTCAGAAGAAGCCCTTTGATCTTATTGTTGCTCTCATTATTGAAGTTTATTTCAAGTAAGTCAAAGGGCCTATTCAGATCTGGTTAGCCAAGTCTTCTCTCTTCCACATCTTTCAAGTGCCAAGCTTTCTTTCAAGGTTGAGAAGAAGACTCAGTTTTCAAGATCTGGAGTTAATCTCTTTAGAGGTTAAGAAGAAGTATTTTGTTTCAATATCTTTTCTTTTGTAGGAGTTTTCACTCCGAGATTATTTGTAGGAGTTGTTTACTCCGAGGTGTAGGAGTTGTTATACTCCGAGTTGTAGGAGTGGTATACTCCGAGTTGTAGGAGTTTTGACTCCGAGGTGTAAGATTAGTTATAATCTGAGATTGGTGAAGTAGCCGAGTCTAGCCTCGAAGTGCTAGATAGGCGAGGCGGGAAAGAGGACTACCCACATCGGGGAACCTTTATAAAATCCTTGTGTCTGTGCTGTGTTTGATTGTTTGTTTTTCTGTGTTAAATTTTTAATTCCGCATAAAGACATAGAATCCACCTATTCACCCCCCTCTAGGTGATTTAGGCCGCAACTAGATACTTTCAAAATGTGTTGCCTTCTCGTCTGGATGCTGAAACATCTTGAACATCCTGGTAGAAGGAGAAGATCATGTCTACCCTTCCAGCTCCTAAATCTGTCGGTGGTATTGGTACGCCCGCGAAAGGTGTATATAAATACGCAAGTGCACGTGTCGTACAAGTAATAAAATGATGAGAAAGTGATCGTTCCCACGAGGAAGTGCTTAACTTAGCGCTCACAAATATTAATTCTGCCTTTTCTCTAAATTCAAGCAAGTAATAATGATTGGTAGATAAACTTAAATAGTGCAAAATAAAACAACTACAATTCTAGTTACGGTTACTTAAATTACTTTTACTTCACTTGGAAAGATAGTCTCACATGTGATTTTCCCTTGCTATGAAGATAACTAATAAAAATGATAATTCATGAAGTATTAACGATTCTCTTGCAACGATTCTAAATTGGATAACTTTATCTCTCGATCTCCATTATCCGTTTATTTCAAATCCTCTAGTCGTCTCCAACTTAGATGAAATTAAAATAACATAAAGTGCTAGAATCACGGTTGCTAATTCAAGAGGAGATCTCTCTCTCTCTCTCTCTTGGAATTATATTAAGATTTATGATGCACTTTCAACGCTCCTCTCTCGAATCTCGCGATGAAGTATAAATACGGAAGTTTGGTTAAAAACTACACGACTCCTCTCTCGAATATCGCCGTGCGAATAAACGTTCATCTAGCCCGACTCATCTCTCGAATTTTTGCCAAGCACTTTAAAGATGAAACTTAAACCAAAATCCCAAGAAAAGATCATAAATTTAATAAAAATCAACGTCAATAAATTCACAAATTATAAATGAAAATCAAGTCATCATCGCAACTAAGGTACTTCACACATGCAAGACTTAGAAAATTAGTTCATGAAGGAAGAGAGGAGTAGCAAATCAAAGTAGATCTTACTAGACATGATTAAGGAAATCAAAAACGCTGTAGGAATGTTACTAGACTCAGATCCTTCTCCTTCGTGATGATCCACACTCCCTTCCCCAAGCCCTAGCCGAAATCCTTAAGAGGAAGAAGACCTCCAAAGTTCTCCCCTTTCGTTTCCAAGTTCTCTCCAAGAATAATCGCCCCTTAGTGCTGTAATTTCGTGCTATTAACTTCCATTCCAAATCTGAAGGGATGTCTCCTTTGGAAATACAAGTAGGCGCCTCTTTTTAAAATTCAAAATCTGAATTTCGCCGCCACGTTGCAACCTGCTAATTTTTAGCGTTGCAACCTAATTTCTGCATCAGCAATAAATGATCCATTGCTTCCCCAACTTGAATCCTTTGACCAATCTTAGATAGAAAACCATGGAAAATGACCGAAATCAGTCCAATATTATTGATTAATAAGATATTTGAACATATTTTCTATAATTGGGGATTATTTTCCTCTTTTTAATGAAAATTAGAATAAAATAAGTAGTGAAATAACTTCCTTTTGGGAAGTTATCAGGTATCTTTTCTTTCGACTTAGCCAGGTCCTGCTCATCGCTTGAACCCCTCTTCCTCTTACAAAAAATAAAAACTGCTACTTTTCCGGCAGAAAGACAAACATCGGACCGTCGTCACACCACTCCGCCTTTTATCTTTCGACAAAGCAACATTGTCGTTTAACGAGGATCAAAGATTTAAAAAAACAGAGGATAAAAAAAACAGAAGCTTCAATGGCCGCTGGACGATGCTGAGGCACCATCTGAGATCCGCAACCCGTGCGGCCCGGCGGAGGCGATTTATAAATCATATTTCCATTAGTTCTTATTTTACAAGAGTTTGTTATCTTTCGATCAAGCTACAACAGACAAAGGATCAAAGATTAAAAAAAATAGAGTCAATAAAAAAGATGAAGGAATTCTGAACAAAAGCTTCAATGGAGTCGGTACTGATGCCGGGGCACCGTCTGAAATCCTCCACCTGCAATCTCGCCCGGCAACATGCGAGCATCCAAACCATTAACATTGGCAGCTTGATCTTGTCGTTCCCCGAGTGCTGGATTCAAGAAAAGAAACGTGTTGCCTTCTCGTCTGGATGCTGACACATCTTGAACATCCTGGCAGAAGGAGAAGATCCTGTCTACCCTTCCAACTCCTAAATCTGTCGGTGGTATCTTTTCTTCTTTTACTTCGACTCAGTCAGGTCATGCTCATCGCCTGGAACCCTCTTCCTCTTGCAAAAAATAAAAACTTCGACTCAGCCAGGTCCTGCTCATCGCCTACTACTTTTTCGGCAGAAAGACAAACATCGGACCACCGTCACACCACTCTGCCTTTTATCTTTCGACGAAGCAACATTGTCGTTTAATGAGGATCAAAGATTTACAAAAACAGAGGACGAAAAATTAAAAAACAGAGGATAAAAAAAAAAGCTTCAATGGCCGCTGGACGATGTCGAGGCACCATCTGAGATCCGCAACCCCGTGCGGCCCGGCGGGGGCGGTTTATAAATCTTATTTCCATTAGTTTCTATTTTACAAGGGTTTGTTATCTTTCGATCAAAGATTAAAAAAAAATAGAGTTAATAAAAAAGTTGCAGGAATTCAGAACAAAAGCTTCAATGGCGTCAGGACTGATGCTGGGGCACCGTCTGAAGTCCTCCACCTGCAATCTCGACCGGCAACGCGCAAGCATCCAAACCATTGGCCTTGGCAGCTTGATCTTGTCGTTCTCCGAGTGCTGGATTCAAGAAAAGAAACGTGTTGCCTTCTCGTCTGGATGCTGACACATCTTGAACATCCTGGCAGAAGGAGAAGATCATGTCTTCCCTTCCAGCTCCTAAATCTGTCGGTGGTATCTTTTCTTCTTTTCATTCGACTCAGTCAGGTCCTGCTCATCGCCTGAAACCCTCTTCCTCTTACAAAAAATAAAAACTGCTACTTTTCCAGCAGAAAGACAAACATCGGACCTCTGTTACACCACTCTGTCTTTTATCTTTCGACGAAGCAACATTTTCGTTTAACGAGGATCAAAGATTTAAAAAAAATAGAGGATGAAAGATTAAAAAACAGAGGATAAAAAAACAGAAGCTTCAATGGCTGCTGGACGATGCCGAGGCACCATCTGAGATCCGCAACCCTATGCGGCCCGGCGGTGGTGGTTTATAAATCTTATTTCCATTAGTTTCTATTTTAGAAGAGTTTGTTATCTTTCGATCAAGCTACAACAGACAAAGGATCAAAGATAAAAAAAAATATAGTCAATAAAAAAGCTGCAATAATTCAGAACAAAAGCTTCAATGGCGTCGGGACTGATGCCGGGGCACCATCTGAAATCCTCAACCTGCAATCTCGACCGGCAACACGCGAGCATCCAAACCATTAACATTGGCAGCTTGATCTTGTTGTTCTCCGGGTGCTGGATTCAAGAAAAGAAACGTGTTGCCTTCTCGTCTGGATGCTGACACATCTTGAACATCCTGACAGAAGGAGAAGATCCTGTCTACCCTTCTAGCTCCTAAATCTGTCGGTGATATCTTTTCTTCTTTTCCTTCGACTCAGCCAGGTCCGCTCATCGCCTGAAACCCTCTTCCTCTTACAAAAAATAAAAAACGCGGACCACCGTCACACCACTCCGCCTCTTCTCACAGGCCCTTTCTCGTTTCCTCTTATGGCAAGAGACCGTACGGAGGCGGGGAATCAATGGCTTTCCCAGCGGCAGCATGCGCCACCGTACGGATACCGTCTCCAGGGCAGCAACTCTGAAGCCCGAGATTGCAAAGGCGATGGAAAGGCGGAGATGGATGGTATGCATACCGTCGGCGCGCAGAGTAACGAAGCGGTGGAGGGCTTCGCTGTCGCCGCCATCGTGGAGGAGGAGTCCACATCTTCATCGGCCAGATCGTTGGTCGCCGGCTTGGAGTCCGCATCTTCATCGGTTGAAGAACGAAAGTTGGCGAGCAATGCAGTCTTTGAGGCGTGTCAGCGTTGATTCCACTGGACCGAGAGTGTCATTGTACCCGTTGCAATGCTGAAAATATGATGGAAAATTAGGGAACACTGTCGGATCCTGCTGCGATGACGTTTGCCCGAGTGCTGCATCCCATAAGCGCATATCCAAATACCACGACACGTGATCACGATATAGTGTGGCTTGACGCATGTATCGAGTCGTTCGTGCACAACGAATCACCTTGGCGGCATCAACAATGTCGGAACGGGACGTGTACAAGTCGTAAGCCATTTGAACAAGACCGACGTCGTGCGCGCTCTGTTCGAACAGTTGCACAGGATAGTTAAGGACGATGGGTGTCGGGATCAACTTCTAGGTTTTGGCCTCGTCCATGACATGGAACGTGGCACCACAGCCGTCGGAGGTGTTCGACTTCTTGCACACGTATCGAGCACTGATAGAAAATGCAGTGGTGTCGATGCAATCTACAACTCACGGGGCACTGAATTGCTTGCGGGAAAGAAAGCCGACTTTGTTGCAAGATGGGCATGCACCCGCTGCCACATTGACGATGTACTGTCGTTCCGGATCGATCACGAGCAACGGTTTCAACAGATACGCATTCATGCCAGGACGCTTGTTCCACAGTGGCACGGACGGATCGATTCAGATAGGAGGGCGCATGTCATCTTCCATCGTTTTCAGTTGTATTTTGATCCAATCCTCCTGATTTTTGTTCAACATGTCAGATTGTTTGCCACAAATGCACGGCTCACTAGTGGGGCGGTCAAATGTTGACGAATAGAATGGAGGTGTTTGCGTCGGAATCGATTCAGGTGGAATTTCAGGGCAGCGATGAACGAGGGTCTCTACTGATCGTTGTGTTTTCACAATGTCCCGCAGCAGAAGGTATTGCCATTCATTGCAATCAATGACGAACAGACAGACAATCTAGTAATTATAACCGAGAGATGAGTCTCGGTTATGGCGCCTTCCATTCGGTTGAAGAACGAAAGTTGGCGAGCAATGCAGTCTTTGACTAGGCGTGTCTGCGTTGATTCCACTGGACCGAGAGTGTCATTTTACTCGTTGCAATGCTGAAAAAACGATGGAAAATCAGGGAACACTGTCGGATCCTCCTGCGATGACGTTTGCCCGAGTGCTGCATCCCATAAACGCATATTCAAATACCACGACACGTGATCACGATATAGTGCGGCTTGACGCATGTATCGAGTCATTCGGGCACAACGAATCACCTTGGAGGCATCGGCAATGCCGGAACGGGACGTGTACAAGTCGTAAGCCATTTGAACAAGACCAACATCGTGCGCGCTCTGTTCGAACAGTTGCACATGAGAGTTAAGGACGATGGGTGCCGGGATCAACTTCTCAGTTTTGGCCTCGTCCATGACATGGAACGTGGCACCACAGCCGTCAGAGGTGTTCGACTTCTTGCACACGTATCGAGCACTGATAGAAAATACAGTGGTGTCGATGCAATCTACAACTCGCAGGGCACTGAATTGTTTGCGGGAAAGAAAGCCGACTTTATTGCAAGATGGGCATGCACCCGCTGCCACATTGACGTCGTACTACCGTTCCGGATCGATCACGAGCAACAGTTTCAACAGATACGCATTCATGTCAGGACGCTTGTTCCACAGTGGCACGGGCGGATCGATTCAGATGGGCGCATGCATCCTCCATCATTTTCAGTTGTATCTTGATCCAACTGGCGGAGATCCAAGGGTTCTCCGCAAAGGAGGTATACACTCTCCTTCCTTGGACAACAATGGCGGAGAAGATGGAAACTCTAAAAAGAGATAATGGCGGAGAAGAAGTACCAAACAGAGATGAATCTCGAGCATAGGATCTCTTGTGTCGTGAGTCGGGGAACGCGCGCCGGAGAGTCGTTGGAATCTAGCCGAAGTCGATGGGGGAGGCGGCGCCGGAGAGCAATAACGGGGAGCGCTGCGAGAGAGAGAGAGCGAGTGAGTGCGAAACAGAGTGACGGGAGAGAAGCTGAACAGGCGCGGGATTGATGGGAGAGGGAGAGATGGTGTTTTATATTTTTAATGTTTATTATGAATATTAAGTCGGATTCAGTCTACCAGAGTGAGGCCCAACGGGGGGGGGGGGGGGGGGCGTGCGCGCCGGGGGTGACGCGCGCGCCGCGGGGGCCGTGGGGCGGGGGAACATTGCTTTCTCCAATTTCTTCAAATAGGAATTCTTCTCGTTGCCAAGGAACCAGGTAAAAAAAATCCCATTGACATCTCATTCCATGTCTCCGGACAGCCGCCGCAGTAGACCTGCCGCATTAGCAGCGCCACCGCCTACCACCATGAGAAGTTCAAAGTCGTGGCGGTATCGGCGGGGTTATGGTCGCCGCGTATCACGTTCACTGAGTTCGTCGTTAGCTGGCACTGTAGTAATCGTTGTAGCGGTAAGACGATGAAGACGGCGGGTATGAACCAAACCAACACAATCCCCGCCTGCGCTGCTCCGGCGGTTGACCAGTCAGTTCTAGTATCGGCGCCGCGAAGAAGTATGTAGGTCCATGAACGCTGCAATCTGCCCAGCTCCCAACTGGCTTATAAAAATTTCAGCATTTCTCCCCTCTTTCTCTGTTTATTATTAAAATTTAAATTTATTCATAATATGGCTCTAATTTTAATAATTTATTTAATTTACATGAACATTTGAAAAAAAGATTTAATTATTACGAAGATTTAAACTCAAAGAAGATTTAAAAAAATGAGGCACTGCACTTTTTTTAATAAATAATTTATATAATTTACTAAGACATTTTAAATAAAGATTTAATTAAACAAATAAGCAAGGGAGCTTTCATTTAATTGCTCAAAAAATTAAAATTCGGCAACTTTCAAGAAACCTAAAATTCGAAATTACTATAATTCACATAAAAATTGAAGAATAATACATAATAATAATAACAATAATAATTGTGATTTTGTTTAAAAGCTGGCAAACCAAATACTGTGCTACTACATTATGTAAGATTTCATTAATTCATATAAACTTTTATTTGTTATAAAATTGTAGATAATTGACACTTTACTTCCTTCGTATAAAGTGTTTTTGTCCCTAAAATTTTAAGTCTGCCACCCCCACCCCCCCCCCCCCCCCCCAATTATATGAAACCTTACATTTTTTTGCATCCTAAGGATCAAATAATGAGGGTATTTTGGTCTGAAACAAAAAAAAAAAGGTTTAAACCCCACAACCCTCTTCTTCTATCGTCGCCTGGACCTTCAAACGGCGAGAAACAAAGCGGTTCCACTTCCGAATCTGCGCAGAGGAGTAAGATGTCCATCGAGGAAGATGAAGAAGAGTGTGGTGGTGGAGTGGAGACCAAGAAGATTGGCTGCCCATGACCTAAATGCCCCTAAAATTTTTGGGATGCAAAGTGCCAAAACAATGCAATTCGAAGGTGCAAAGTGTCAACCGTTCTTTTTGTTGGAAGCGACACGTGCACGCGAGTTCACTCCCTTCTCTACTTCTCGCAGCGATCTCAACTTGCCGAACCCCACTTCGCCGAACACACTACTCGCGACACACACTCCAGGCGAGCACTCTCCTACTCACGCGAGCACAACCACGACCTTCACTCACACCTCACTTCCGGCGAGATCTCCCACTACTCAGCGAGAAAGGTTGGCTGCGAGTTCTCCTTCAGGCGAGTGGGCTGCTCCACCCCACGTCCAAAAGCTGGCGAGATCCTCCTCCAACCCCGGCGAGATGGGCTGCAGCGAGACTTGCTCAGGCGAGATGGGTTCCGGCGAGATGTACAGCTCCGGCGAGATGTACAGACCCTTCCAGGCGAGATCTGGGCGGTTCCTCCTTCTACTCCACGTCCGGGCGAGACAAACTCCAGGCGAGAACAAACAATTATTCCTGCGGGAATAATTCCTATCCTTCTCTCTCTCTACACTCTCTCTCGCCACTCTAAAAATTTCTGCCAAAATTCACCAACCCCTCTCTCTCTATGTCTCGCCACTTTAACTTTCCTCTCTCTCTCTAGCTCCTATTGCCAGGAAACAAAAACTAAAACAAAAGTTTTTTCAACTATTCAACTGCATATAATTACAAGGGGGGCCTATTTATAGGCAAATAAAAATTCCAACAATCTCTTTCCGCAATAAATGCGGGACACATTCTCTCCTCCACCTATACATTTAATACTCATAATAATAAACCTTTATTAAAATACTTGTTGACCAAGTCAACAAAGCTCAAAACCAACACTTTTTGCTCAATTTTGATTCTTAGAAGCACAATTTTGGGTGCATGGAAGAGTTGTGTGTGGTTCTAAAACACAAAATTCCCCCCTACAATACTTGTTTGCTTAATGTTGCTCTTATTATGCTTCTTCGTGTGGACATATGAATCATATTTTACCTTCACATGCTTTATTTTCCACACAAAAAAATTGTATGAATTTGTGCGTTTCTTTTTCTAACTAAACAAAAATGTGTAACTCCATGCTTCATTTTCAGAGTTCTAGAAAATGTCTAACTAGAGTTACCTTTTAAAATTTGCTCTGTAATCCTATACCTATACTCAAGAGTTGACTACAATGCAAAGAATAATTTGTTTTTCACCTTGCGATTGGGAAACTTTTTTAAAAGTTAAATTAAGAAATTTACTAGCTGCGTATTTTGTGGTACATAGGAAATTTCGCGGTATATTCATTCACTCTTATTATTGCTTTTCAGAATCATAGCAACAAAGTATTTTTTTTTTTCAATATGAAGAAGGCTCCGTTTATCACGACGGTGGCAGTCATGAACATAGTGGTTATGAACTGTCGAAACTCACCGGAGCAAAACAAAAGCCGCGAAAAACGGAACCGACGGGATGACTGGTAAAATCTACATGTAAGTTCTAAACTAGTTTTATTTTTACTACAATATCTTCTTCAAAAATACATTAAAAAAAACTTCACTTAAATTGGGTTCTAAACCTGCCTTCGCATTCTGTGGTGATAGTCAGTCACGTTTCACAAAAACAGCAAACTTTTTCTGGAATTTTAAGAATGCGGCTCTTCTGCTTCTGTCGTGGAGAAAGGAGAAAAATAGAAACCGGAAAACAGCAGCCGATGGAAGGTTTTTTTTTTAATGTCCAGCTGGGTTTTTTATACCAAAAAATGACATTTTAACCGTAAGAAGAAGAAGAAGAAGCGGGGGCGAAGTAGAAATCAATCGAACCTTTCTTTTCCGACGGTAGAAGATCGATGGCGGGGCGTCGCCAACGATGACGCCGACGGCGAATCTCCGGTTGTGGAAAATCCGCAGAATCATCATCCGATTCGACGCTAACTGAGACGGCGGCCCTGAACCGGCGCTTGAAATTCTCCTCCATCCTAAACGAAGTCTTTCGAACTGTTGGAAGCGACACTAGCACGCGAGTTCACTCCCTTCTCTACTTCTCGCAGCGATCTCAACTTGCCGAACCCCACTTCGCCGAACACACTACTCGCGACACACACTCCAGGCAAGCACTCTCCTACTCACGCGAGCACAACCACGACCTTCACTCACACCTTACTTCCTGCGAGATCTCCCACTACTCAGCGTGAAAGGTTGGCTGCGAGTTCTCCTTCAAGTGAGTGGGCTGCTACACTCCTCCACGTCCAAAAAGCTGGCGAGATGTACAGCTCCGGCGAGATGTACAGCTCCGGCGAGATGTACAGCTCCGGCGAGATGTACAGCTCCGGCGAGATGTACAGACCCTTCCAGGCGAGATCTGGCGGTTCCTCCTACTCCACGTCCGGGCGAGACAAACTTCAGGCGAGATCTGCTAACATGCAAGAACCTGCTCCTCACTTCCACGTCCAAAGGCTGGCGCGATTTCCCCAGGCGAGATGAGCCGGCGGTGAGAAGCACCTGCGAGTTGCGGGTGTGAGCTTGCTGCGAGCTCTCCACTTCAGGCGAGATAATATATCTCCGGCGAGTCAGCACTCCGGCGACAAGTTGGCGGCGACCTACCCTGACGAGAGAACTTGGCGAGACGGGCTTGCAACTCCTGCGGGAGGTGGCAGCTGCGCGAGAACTATTCCTAGGCGAGAGCTCAATTAATCCTGCGGGAATAATAATGCTCACCCTCTCTCTCTACACTCTCTCTCTCTCTCTCTCTACAGCTCTGCCAAAACAAGACAAAAGAAAACTTCAAAAGTTTTCTATTCTCAAAACCGCAAACTTTACAAACATATCACTCCTATATATAGGAGGTGTAGACCAACCAAACGCTGCCACTTGGCACCCTCATAAATGCACATTCTCTCCCCTCAACAACATTAAAAACATATATATAAAACAAATAAAAACTGTTGACCTGGTCAACCATCTTAAACCAACAAACTCCCCCTCAAGCTTGGCAGCATATGCCGAGCTTGCCTTTGAGCTTCGCGAACGTCTCTACCTTCAAAGTCTTAGTGAAAATATCCGCGACCTGCTCTCCGGTAGGACAATACACGACCTCCACGGTCTTCTGCTCCACTTGCTCCCGAAGAAAATGATATCGAGTCTCGATATGCTTGCTCCTCCCATGCAGCACTGGGTTCTTCGCGAGCTGGATGGCCGACATGTTATCCACTAACACTGTCGTTGGCCAGTCCTGCACATGATGTAGCTCCTCCAATAACTTCATGAGCCAGATGGCTTGGCAGGCGCATGTCGCCGCTGCAATGTACTCTGTTTCGCATGATGACAAGGCTATAGTAGCCTGCTTCTTCGAGCTCCATGAGAACGTCGTCGTCCCCATGTGAAAACAGTATCCGGAAGTGTTCTTCCGATTATTGATATCTCCACCATAGTCGCTATCTGAGTAGCCGACTAGCTTCAACTCTCCTCCTGATGAGTACTTCAGGCCATGGTCCCTTGTTCCGTTCACATATCTTAGGATTCGCTTCGCTGCGGTGAAGTGATCCTGCTTGGGCTCCTCCATGTACTTGCTTACTACCCCGACCGTATACATGATGTCCGGCCTAGTGAAGGTCAAGTACCTTAGACTCCCGACTAGGCTCTTGAACATCGTCGGGTCCACACCTTCCTCCTCAGAGTCCTTCCTCAACTTTGTCCCTGGGTCCGCTGGAGTGGAGATAGCCTTGCTACCCTCCATCCTGAACTTCTTCAGAATTTCTTCAGCATACTTCTTCTGGGATATGAAGATCCCGTCTTCCTCCTGCTTCACCTCAACCCCCAGGAAATAACTCAGCTCTCCCAAGTCCGTCATTTCGAACTCCTTCTTCATCAGCCTCTTGAACTCCTCAAGCATCGTTGGGTTGTTCCCGGTGAATATCATGTCGTCCACGTATAGACACAAGACCATGATATCCCCGTTCTCCTCTGCCTTCACATACATGGCATACTCGTACGGGCACTTCACATATCCATGCTTCTGGAGGAAGGCATCTATCCTTCCATTCCACGCCCTTGCTCCTTGCTTCAGCCTGTACAAGGCTCTGTCTAGCTTGCAGACTTTTCTCTCCTGGCCCTTCACCACATACCCTGGAGGCTGCTCGATGTACACATCCTCCTCCAGGTACCCATTCAAGTACGCCGCCACAACATCCATTTGCAAGATGGTCCACCCATAATGAGCTGCCAGTGTGATGATCAACCGAATGGTGTCAATCCTCGCCACTGGGGCATAGACCTCGTCATAGTCCACTCCTTGGACTTGCCTGTAGCCCTTCACGACGAGCCTAGCCTTGTGCTTCTCCATAGCTCCATCTTTGTTCTTCTTCACCTTATAGACTCACTTCACCCCGAGGGGTTTTTGGCCTGCCGGTGGATCCACTAGCCTCCAGGTATCGTTCTTCTTGATAGAAGCCATCTCGGCATCCATCGCCGTCCTCCAAGATTTCTCCTGGGCAGCTTCTTCATAGGACCTTGGCTCACAATCTGCTAAGAGGCAATACAATGAATAGTTAGTATGGATTGGGGTCGTCTCCTCATAGAGCTCCCCCACCCTCTTCATCCTGGGTGGTGGACTCTCGGAGTCACTCCGACTCCCGCTGCCTCCTGCAGAATTTTCTCCACCTGAGCTTTCCCCTCTTGAGTGGGAGGTGGAAGCTCCCCCTGAATTCCTGCTCGGTGGTGATGGTGGCTCCACTCCACCATCCTCGGCTCCAGCCTCGTGACCACCTTCATCTTCATCCTCGAAGAACATTCCCTTCATGCTCCTCGTCTTCTCATCCCAGCTCCAGCTGCTGCCTTCTTCAAACACCACGTCTCTCGAGACTATGACCTTCTCTGTCACCGGGTTGTAAAGCTTGTAAGCCTTGCTCTCCAGAGCGTAGCCAACAAAGATACACTTCTCGCTCCTATCGTCAAGCTTCTTCCTTCTCTGTTCTGGGATGTGAGCATGAGCTACACACCCGAAGACCCTTAGGTGCTTCACGCTTGGCTTCCAGCCACTCCATGCTTCAAACGACGTCATGAACTTCACGCTCTTTGTGGGGCATCTGTTCAGTAGATACACCGCACATTGTATTCCTTCCGCCCAGAAACTCTTCGGTAGCCCCTTCTCCTTCACCATGCTCCTCGCCATGTTCATGATGGTGAGGTTCTTCCTCTCTGTCACTCCGTTCTGCTGCGGTGAGTACGCCGTCGTCAGCTGGTGTGAGATCCCATTCTCCTTGCAGAAAATATCAAACAGCCTCGAGGTGTACTCCCCACCCCGATCTGTCCTCAGCACCTTCAGTGGCTGACCACTCTCCTTCTCTGCCATCGCCTTGAACTCCTTGAACTTGTCAAGTGCCTCAGCCTTCTCCTTCAAGAAATACACTCATCACTTCCGACTGAAGTCATCAGTGAAGGTGATATAGTATCTGCTTCCGCCCACTGAGGTGGTCTCAAACGGACCCGCAATGTCCGAGTGAACCAGTTCAAGATGCCTCCTTGCTCTCCAGGACTTCCCTCCTTCAAAACTCTGCCTCTTCTGCTTCCCCTTAGTGCAAGCTTCACACACCTTCTGAGGTGGTGAGATCATTGGCAGATCTGTCACCATCCTTGAGTTAGATAACAGCTTCAACCCCGTGAAACCCAAATGGCCCATCCTATGGTGCCATAGCCATGCTTCTTCCCCTTCCTCCGTTCTCGCGAGACAAGCTGTCTCTTGAGCATCCATCTTCAGAGTGAAGAGACGGTTCGTCGTCATCTCCACCTTCACTACTTCCTTCCCTTGACCATTCTTCATTGTTAGAGACCCATCCTTCATCTGGACGCAATAGCCTCTCTCCACTAACTGCCCAATGCTCAAGATGTTGGTCTTCAACCCTGACACATAGTACACGTCGTTCAGGTGCATTCTCTCCCCATTCAGCTTCGTCTCCACCAAACCCTTTCCTTCCAAGGAGATCTTTGACGCATCCCCGAAACTAACCTCACCCCCAATGGGTTCAAGGTTTGTGAACATCTCTCTATCTCCACACATGTGGTTGCTCGCCCCTGTGTCCAGGTATCACACTTCATTTTTCCCTTCTTCCGCACCTCGGTAGGTTAGGAACATCATCGGGTTTCCACCTCCAGCATTGTTCCCATTGTTCCTAGCCTCCGCATAGTGGTTAGCTTCTTCTCTCTTCCTCGGACTCCAGCAGTCGTAGCTCATATGCCCGTACTTGTTACAGTTGTAACATTGTATCTGGGACATATCTCCTCGGCCTCTTCCTCGGCCTCTTCCTCTTCCTCTTCCATCTTGCCAACCTCCTTGAGGTCGCTCCCCCTCTTTCTGGTAGTTCTGATTTCTCCCTTGATCTCTACCTCCTCTCCTTCCTCTACCTCTTCCTTGGTGACCTCGGCCACGCTGGCCGCCTCCTCTTCCTGAACTTTCCCCAAAGTTCAACTGGGTCTGGAGTGCTTTTCCCAAACCACTCGCTTCCTCGTCATCCTGCAGCATCCTGTACTCATGAGCTTGCAAAGAGCCTACAAGCTCGTCAACGGCCATCACGCTGAGGTCCTTCGATTCTTCGATCGCCACCACTATATGGCGGAACTCCTTGACCATAGATCTCAGCAACTTCTCCATGAAGCTCACATCTTCGATCGTCTCCCCATTTCTCTTCATCTCGTTTGTGAGCGTCCGCAGACGGGTCACATAGTCACCGACCTTCTCGGTGCTCTGCATCTTCGTCACTTCATACTCCGCACGGAGTGACTGTAGCTTCACCTTCTTTGCCTTCTCAACCCCTTGCATGGAGCGTTGCAACACCTCCCATGCCTCCTTAGAGGTTCTCGCATCTGAGATCTTCTCGAAGGTCGCCTCGTCAACCCCTTGGTATAACAAGAACAAAGCCTTCTTGTCCGCCTTCCTTGCTTCTCTCAATGCCGTCTTTTGGGCATTAGTCAACGTCGCCTCTACCGCAGCAGTGCGCTCCTCATACCCATTCTCCACTACATCCCACAACTCCTTGGATGTGAGTAGTACTTTCATCTGGATGCTCCAGTTCCCATAGTTGGTCTTTGTCAACTTGGGGACTTGCCCCGGCATGGCTCCGCTTGTCTCCATCACTTCTACTCCTCAAACCTTCCGAGTCACCGGCAAAGTTCTGAACCTAGCTCTGATACCACTTGTTGGAAGCGACACTAGCACGCGAGTTCACTCCGTTCTCTACTTCTAGCAGCGATCTCAACTTGCCGAACCCCACTTCGCCGAACACACTACTCGCGACACACACTCCAGGCGAGCACTCTCCTACTCACGCGAGCACAACCACGACCTTCACTCACACCTTACTTCCGGCGAGATCTCCCACTACTCAGCGAGAAAGGTTGGCTGCGAGTTCTCCTTCAAGAGAGTGGGCTGCTATGTAACATCCCCCAGACAGCTAGACCCCTAAGTTGGTTTTGCCATGACAAAACCATAGGAAGAGCCCAAGGCCATATGAATTGAGGTGAGAAGAAGAAAACCACCTTGGTCTGCAAATAGCAATTTCCAGTAACCAAGCTTAGGGTTGGACTTTAGGACCTCATCTTGACCATTTGACACCACCTTAGTATCCCTAACCCTTTAGGGGTCCCCTTAGGGCACCAAGGACACATTGGGGTCAACCCAAGAGGCCAAATTGACCAAAGTCAACCCTAACCCTAAATTGGTCAAAGTAGCCTAATTAGAGTCAATTAACCCTCACCATGACAAATTGATCACTCACCTAGGTCTAGAATATCATAAGAGACCTAGTAGACCTAAAAGCCCCATCATGGGACCCCCAATAGTGCAAATTGACCAAAATACCCCCTTTAGGTCAAAAATGGCAATTCTTCACAAAGTGCCCTAATTGACCATCACCATATTAAATTGACCCTACCCATAGTGCTACCATGTCATAGGGGACCCAGTGGACCAAAAAGCCCCTTGGCTGGGTCAACCCTAGGGCTCAATTTGACCAAAGTCAACTTAGCCTGTTTTGGTCAAATCAGCTTAAATTGGGTCAACCAAGACTCATGTGACCAAATTGACCCCACCAATAGTTTCTAAACTTAATTTGGAGTCCAATGGACCCAAAAGCCCCATCCTAGGGTCACCCAATTGGTCAATTGGACCAAAAGTCAAATTTGCCCAAATTAGGTCAAACCTCTTGAACCTAGCCCAATCCATTTGGGCTAAGCCCAAATTAACCATTGTCACCAGCCGGGACATACTCGAGTCAGATGCCCCTTGATGTGTGGAACCCCTCCAATACAGCGACCAGGAGGCCAATGGCGAAGACGTAAACGTGGACTGCGAGGAAGCAACCGCAGGTCAAAAGAGAAGAAGCATCCAGTGTTGCAGCACTATTGGAGCCCGGAGTCTGCGGGGATGGGTCAGTCAGGTCAGAGTGCTCCGGTTTCAGTGTCGGTGACGATTAGCTTTAGTTTTGCTTAAGAGTTAGCTTCCGCGAGAGATCTTGTAGTGAGGAAATGATGTACAGGGCAAGAGCCCTTTTATTATTTGTAACCCTTGTCTCTTTATTCAGTTAATATATGTGGACATTTATAATTCATGTGATTCTGTGGACTTGTCTTACTCTTTATTGTACTTTTCTTCGTGATCGATTTGGCCGGCAGGATCGGCGTTTTGTGGTGGCGACCTTCCCGAGCGAAGGTGTCACCGCAAAACGGCGGTTCTGGGCCTAAGACCCGGTGATTTTTGCAAAAAAAAAAATGGGGTCTTACATGCTACACTCCTCCACGTCCAAAAAGCTGGCGAGATGTACAGCTCCGGCGAGATGTACAGACCCTTCCAGGCGAGATCTGGCGGTTCCTCCTTCTACTCCACGTCCGGGCGAGACAAACTTCAGGCGAGATCTGCCAACATGCAAGAACCTGCTCCTCACTTCCACGTCCAAAGGCTGGCGCGATTTCCCCAGGCGAGATGAGCTGGCGGTGAGAAGCTCCTGCGAGTTGCGGGTGTGAGCTTGCTGCGAGCTCTCCACTTCAGGCGAGATAATATATCTCCGGCGAGTCAGCACTCCGGCGACAAGTTGGCGGCGACCTACCCTGACGAGAGAACTTGGCGAGACGGGCTTGCAACTCCTGCGGGAGGTGGCAGCTGCGCGAGAACTATTCCTAGGCGAGAGCTCAATTAATCCTGCGGGAATAATAATGCTCACCCTCTCTCTCTACACTCTCTCTCTCTCTCTCTCTCTCTACAGCTCTGCCAAAACAAGACAAAAGAAAACTTCAAGAGTCCGTTCGGCGCGCAGGTAATGGCTTTCTGGAATCGGCTTTGGCCAGAAAACCAATATCTGCAGGAATTGGTTTTGTGCATAAAACCAATTCTGCTGTTCGGTTGCAGCCAAAACAAGACAAAAGAAAACTTCAAGAGTCCGTTCGGCGCGCAGGTAATGGCTTTCTGGAATCGGCTTTGGCCAGAAAACCAATATCTGCAGGAATTGGTTTTGTGCATAAAACCAATTCTGCTGTTCGGTTGCAGGATGGAATTCAGTGAACAGAATTGGAATTGAAATCTGTAAGTTGTTCGACTGCACAATGGAATTTGCTTTCTGGAATTTAAATTTTTAAAATTCAAATTTTTAAAAGCGCGCGCTCGGGCGAAAAGCGCACGCCCGGGCAAAAAACGGGCACCCGGGCTAAAATATCGCGCCAGGGCGAAAAAATCGCGGCCGGCGAAAAAATTGCGCACGGGCGAAAAAATTGAGCCCAGCCGAAATAAATGCGCCTGGGCGAAAAAATCATGCCCGGGCGAAAAAATCGTGCCTAGCCGAAATAAAATGCGCCCGGGCGAAATAAACGCGCAAGGGCGAAAAAGTCGCGCCCGGGCGAAAAAATCGCGCCCGGGCGAAAATATGCGCCCGGGTGATATTAACGCGCCCGGACGAAAAAATCGCTCCCCGGGCGAAAAAATCCCTCACTGGCGAAAAAATCGGGCCCGGGCGAAAAAATCGGGCCCGACCGAAATAAACGCGCTTGGGAGAAATAAAACGCGTTCGGGCGAAATAAACGCGCCTGGGTGAAAAAATCGCTCCCAGGCGAAAAAATCGCGTCAGGGCGAAAATATGCGCCCGGGTGAAAAATGCCCGCCTGGGAGAAAAATGAAAATCCGGTCGAAAAGCACGCGCCCGACCGAAAAACTCGTGCCCGACTGAATAACACACCCTGCAGGAAAACGCACACTCGGACGAAAAACCCACGCGTAGGTCGAAAAACTAGCGTAAACATTTGATTATGCGGAAAACCTATGAGCGGAGGTAAGAAGTGCTATTTGATTTTTTAGTTCATAGTAAAAGCCATGGGTTTTCATATGAAAGCCAATATCCGCTTAAATTTCGTTGCGCCGAACACTAGAATTGGATTTCTAATCTCCAATGCCAATTCCAGAAAGCCAATTCCGTCCAAACGAACGGACCCCAAAAGTTTTCTATTCTCAAAACCGCAAACTTTACAAACATATCACTCCTATATATAGGAGGTGTAGACCAACCAAACGCTGCCACTTGGCACCCTCATAAATGCACATTCTCTCCCTCAACAACATTAAAAACATATATAAAAAACAAATAAAAACTGTTGACCTGGTCAACCATCTCAAACCAACACGAACAACCTACGCCGACTCCATCGACTCCTCCGCCGGCATCACATTTTCCGACCTCCTCCGAACCTACGACGAGGATGGCGCCGGCCACTCCCTCCTCCCCCCACTTGCTCCAACTCCGCCTCTCCGTCGTCGCCTTTCCCCATCAAAGAATGCCTTAAATTTTCCGCAACGCCGTTGTGGGCTTTCTGAGGGAATGAGATGACCGTTGGGTAAATAAGGGTAGGAAGTAAAATTTAAAGAAGGGAAGGAAGGAAGGGTTGGGGAAATAGCCGTTGTCCGTTGACTTTCTTTGGTGCGATTAAAAATATATTTTAACACAAAATTAAAGTGTCTAAAAATATCCATCCCAGGTTGAGATTAAAAATATATTTTAACACAAAATTAAAGTGTCTAGAAATACATTTTAACACACAAAAATATTATTATTGACTTTCTTTGATGCGGCTTATGATAAAAGTTGTGACCGCAATCAAGAAAATAAATTAGTTTTGAGCATAAAATGTATGAATTTTTTAGGTGAGGTCGGGTGTTCACGAACTACGGTTCATGACCACCGTGTTCACGACCGCCGCCACCGCGCCAAACGAATTCATTATTGTTATAATAAACTGAGACGGGAAAGCCCAATATTGGCTCTCATAACCTACGAGGTGGTGGAGAGCTTTCCCCGACTTTAGAAACTCGACTTTGTCCTTCAACGTGACTTTGTCCTTCAACGTGAATGGATTGGTGAGAATGAAGGAAGGGGGCTGCTTTGACGTCGAAGATTAAAAATATTAAAAATGACATTTTGGAGGCGTTGAGAATGGAGAAAGTAGTTTTACCAAACAGACTTTTGCAACTTTGACATTTTTTCCCCCACTGTCAATGAAGAAAAAAACGAAGAACAAACGGTGCCTATGACAGACAAGGAGTTGGTGGCCATGCTGAGCTCCCCATCCCCGCCTCGAGATCAAGCTGCAAGCGTCGCCGATGTAGCCGATGTAAGTCTTGATGGCGGCGTCGATGGCTACGGTTAACCGCGACATATTCTAAACTTAAGATCATGCGCATGATGCATTCTAAAAACATTATTAGAACATCATGATTAATTTAATGGCACCACATAAATTTTTTTTATATAATCTTTAATAATCACGTGAATTATATGCTGCAGTTTCTTAGTTATTACTGTTGAATCTGTTTACTAATTAGTAGATGCAATGGATGAGATGGAAAAGAAAAAAAAAAGTAAATTGATATAACACCTACTTACTTAAAATTTAGGCTTCATCTGACCGCACTTGAGAAATTCCATTCAATTTTACATTCAAAACTAGTTTTTTTTTCTTGGGCGCCTCCGGTGAGGTCGGACATTCACGTTTGGCAGTTCATAATCACTTTGTGAACATGACCGCAACCGTTGCGTCAAACGGTCTCTATTTGTCGAGTAGTACCATCGTCGATTCATGCCATGTCCATCCATCAGCTCCCTCTTGAGTCGTATAATCCGACAGCTTCGCCCCCGCAGGACATTCATCCCCCCCCCGGTCGGGTCTCACTCTGGTAGACTGAATATGACTGAATAATATTAAAAAAACGCAAAAAATTTCACCCAGCTGGCCAGCTCTCTCTCTCCCCGCTCTCTCTCTCTCTCTCCCGCTCCCCTCTCTCTCTCTCTCTCCCCGCTCTCTCTCTCTCCCCGCTCTCTCTCTCTCTCTCCTCTCTCTCTCTCTCTCTCTCTCTCTCTCTCTCCCCGCTCAAACGTCGGCGACCCCTCCAAACTCCGGCGGCCTCGACCTCCAACAGCACGCCATCAGCTCTCCTCTGCTCTCCTTATAACGACGATCCAAGGCCGACCCAACTCCTCCCACCTAGAGATCTCTCCATCATGTCTGAGCTTCTCCTCCCCAGATCTGACCGCCCCTTTCATGGCCGAAACTTCCGGCGAGCTCCAAGCCTCACTTTCGGCGAGATCCCTTCTTCTCCGGAGTGATCCACTCTTATTTCCACAATTTCAGTCCGTCATTCCCTCTTGACTTTATTCAGTCCGCTGAATTGGATCTCTTGACGACGTCTTCAATTCAGATCTCTCTCAGCGACGTCTTTCTCCTCTCTCGGCCGTTGGATCTCCGGGGAGAACCTCTTGGATCTCCACGGAGATTCAAAAAGAACTCCGCGGAGAGCCAAAAGGATCTTCGCGGTTCTCCGGATCTCCGGGGAGAGCCTTTTGGCTCTCCGGGGAGAGCCATTTGGCTCTCCGGGGAGAGCCTTTTGGCTCTCCGGGGAGACCCTTTTGGCTCTCCGGGGAGACCCTTTTGGCTCTCCGGGGAGACCCTTTTGGCTCTCCGGGGAGACCTTTATAATGATATAATTTCATATAATTTTTTTATGAAATATGAAACCTTGAATTTCTACCTATCATTTTAAATGCAATATTTAACATAATCCAATTGAATTGGAATTTTTTTTTGATCAGAATTACTATAAATTAACATATATATATATACTGTTCGGCCTCACTTCAGTCCAACTACATTGGTTCAGCTTATCAAAACTGCACCCATGTAGTTTATCAAAAATGCATGGGTGCAGTGATTCAAAACTGCACCCTTGCAGTTCTTATAAATTGCTTTGGTGCAGTTCTGACAAATTTCATAGGGATAGTTTATTAAAAGGGTAAGCCTAACTTTTTTTCATGATGCTCTTTTGTATATATAATATTTCATATTTTTTCCACCACGGCGGTTTGTAGATTTCCCTGTTAAATTCAATTGAGAAACATGTATTAGGCAACATTATTCAATTGGGCATTCCTGAATGATCCTCTTGGGAACAAGGAGCAATTGAGCATTCCTGAATGAACCTTCGGTGAAGGCCACAGAAGGACCTGCTTACAAATACGCCGCGCAGTATCATGTTGCAGATCTGGGCAAAGTGAAAACTGAGAGTGGCACAGAAATGTTAGCTACTGAAGAAAGAGATTAAAAAGTAAAGTAATGGGGATGAATATTGATGAGACTATAACATATATAAAGCTCTTTTGGTCAAACATAAGTCCGTCTGGCTTATATATGATGTGTCTGTGCATCAAATAGTTGTATATCTGAACAGAACTTTATTAATTTGTTGTTGTGCGTCAGTATGGTGTGGTGTGGTGTGTTGTGGCTAACGTCTTTTAAATCAATATAATATATATGCAAATATAGATTTTCAGACTACAATAAATTGAGGCGTTCATCTTTAAGATTTATTAAATGCATGTTTGTGAAATTATCGGTTCAGTGTTGTGGCTAACGTCTTTTTTCTTCGATAAATCTTCCTCCGCAGGAAAAAAATGCTTAGTTGAAAAAATTCATAATACTCTTTCCTAGGATCAATGGTGGGTATTAAGAGGATGGTGATGCAGTTGATTAGTTAATAAAATGTTTTTGAAAATTAATTGAAATAAATTGTGTTGAAATCAACTCAAAAACTAGCAGGTTTATACAATGAATGTTCATGTTGGTTCAACATTTATATGATACAGCTGTGGTCTTCTCCTGTGTTGATCTTCAACTGATTTTGAAAAAAATTTAATAATGAATATTTGATTTTGAAAAAAAATAACTTTTAATTAAAACTTAAATGTATTATTTTATTCAAAAAAAAAAGATAAAAGACAACAGATGAGAAGACCACAGCTTCAATAAGGGATGTTAGATTTTTTTCTACAAATTAGATGCATTTTCATCTTTTGATGAAAACTATGAGGTTATTTTTCAACAAATTCATATTGAGAATACAAACTATAGAAAACATATTTGGATCTACACAATGTAATTTTACCATTTATTATACTAGCATCTTCGAACGGGCTACGCCCGTTCTCGATGCGTCGCTGCGGGCTTCGCCCGTAACCAAGCGGGCTTCGCCCGCTTGACATTTAAGCGGGCTGCACCTGCATTCGTGCGGGCTGCGCCCGCATTCGTGCGGGCTGCGCCCGCATTCGTGCGGGCTGCGCCCGCATTCGTGCGGGCTGCGCCCGCATTCGTGCGGGCTGCGCCCGCATTCGTGCGGGCTACGCCCGCATCTGTCGTGGGCGGTGTCATTTGTCGTGGGGGGTGATATTGGTCGTGGATGCGACATTCGTCGTGGGGGAGACATTCGTCGTGGGGGCGACATTCGTCGTGGGGGCGACATTCGTTTTGCGGGCGACATTCGTTGTGCGGGCGACATTCATCGTGGGGCGACATTCATCGTGCGGGCGACATTCATCGTGACAGGCACAGGGCTCCGCCCCTATCGAAGATGACATTTATCATGGGGAAAACATTTTGTCGTGGGACGACATTTATTTTGGGGCGGCATTTGTCATGGGGTGTCATTTGTCGTGAGGGGAGACATTGGTCATGAGGGGGCAACATTGGTCATGGGGTCGACATTGGTCGGGGGGGGGGGGGGACATTGGTCGGGGGGGACATTGGTCGTGGGGGCGGCATTGGCCGCTAGCGGCAACATTGGTCGGAGGCAGCGACATTGGTAGGGGGCGATGACCTTTATCCGGGGCAACAACATTTGTCGGGGGCGGCGACATTCGTCGAGGGGGGGGGGGGGGGGGGGGGGGGGGGCTTCATTTGTATCTTGGCGGCGATTTTTGTCGTAGGTGGCGTTATTTGGCGCGGGGGTAGGGGGGCATTTGTATATGTTTTCCACTTTAAAATATAGATGCTTGAAGTTTAGCAACTACAAAAGTTCAACCATAAAATCTTAACACTCGGTACATATTAATGGAGGTGGAAATTAAGGCTAATGTCATCAAAGGCCTCAAATTGCCATGTAACGACATTTAACCTAAAACTCAAAATAACTCGAAGTATAAATACTAAAACATAAAAATCTTGAAAATCACTCTGAATGTAATGACTGGCTTCGATTGTCCAAATGGATATCCTATAATTGGCTACGAAGAGTAGATCCCGAAGAACTTCTAAGGTGCATGTTCTGCTTGATGTGTTTGATTCCCATCAGCCATCTTTAAATTTTAGACTTTAACGTGAATATTTTAATGTTTGCTATTCATAGTATGTGATGAAATTATTTAATATGAACTGAAGCTCAAAACAGAAAATGGGGGTTATGACTTCATATGAAATGAAGCTTTGCCTGCAAAATAAAAAAATAGAGAAGAGGTGTGGAGTGTATTCTGAAGAGATAAGTCAGTGAAATCAATGCTAAAGCAACACCTTTGAGCTTCATAATAGTATAGGCTTGATGAAATCTAAAAAGGAAATTGAAATTCTGCACATAAACAAAGCAACAAATCCATTGGTAACAAACATCAACAAAAAATAGAAAGCATTTGTTTGAATTAGCTAATCGAAGCAAGAATGCATTTGATTTACTAAAGTAATTTAACATTTCTTATTAAAGCAAATGAATATTTGTTACTTGGGTTTTTACACTAATCTTACAATGATGTAGTTGTAGAATGTGTTTTATTGGCTGAAGTAAATAAACAATTAAATTGGACAATTTGACAAAATATTGAAAGCTAACTATAAGAATCAATGGATAATAAAGCCTACGTAGAAGAAGTGAATGAAAAATTAAATTGAACAATATGACCAAATATTGAGAACTGTTGGATCTTACGGCGCCCTTAGAGGGGGGGTGAATAAGGGAATAAAATTCTTTCTATAATTTTCTAGATAATTACTAAATTGTTTTATAATGAAGGAGATTGAAATAAACAATTTAGATTAAGAATTGAAAACTTAGAACACAATATAATAGAGATTACGCCAAATGATAGAAATCAAGTAAACACAAAAGAGACATGATTATATTATATGAAAAAGTGTTTACATAAATTTGATTTCTATATCGCTAGAAATCGGAGGCGTACAAATGTAAATTTCTTTTTGTTTACCAATCCTTCTCCCAAGGATCGGAAGGCTATCGCTTGTCTCTCCCTAGACCAAGCCCAAGCCTATCCTCTAGAACTTCCCAAGATCTAGACGTAGCACACAAGGCCACGATTTCCCACCAAGCCACACAAGGACTTGGACGCTCCGCACAAGGAAGCGATTTTCCCCTAAGCCACGCAAGGACTTAGACGCTCCGCACAAGGAAGCGATTTTCCCTACCAATACAAAGTAAAATGTATATAAATGAAAATACAAGATAAAATAAGAACTCCCTAGAAATTCAGATCTCTGAAAGGAAGGTTGAAGCCTCGAGATGATCCTTGATGTAGAAGCGCGTCCGATCTCATCTTCAATTTCAAACCTTCTCAGCATAAATGGGAGTTCATGAGGTTCTGGAGCTCTCTGGATGGAATGCACTCAGGAAAGGACTTAGAATCTTCAATGGTTGAAATGCACGAACAGAAGGTGTCAATTTATAGAAAATCGCTGTCGGAATTTCCGACAGTGACTGTCGGAATTTTCCGACAGCGCTAAACTGCCGCTGGAGTGCCGTCGTGGGTGGAGTCGTGGGCAGTTGGTGTAACCGTCGAGCTGTCGCCTGGGCGACATCGATGTCGGATTTCCGACATCTCAAAACTGCTTTTCGTCGTGCTGCCGTGGAGGGAAGTAGTTGTAACTTCTCTGCTGTCGCCTGGGCGACAGTGGCTGTCGGAATTTTCCGACAGTGAAATTTCCCACATTCAAATTTAGCTCCAGCATGTAGATTGAGTCGTTCTCATCTCTGAAATGGGGTGGCACGTTCTGTAACTCTTCCTGGATTGAAAGTTATGGCCATTTTAAGATCAGCACACAAAACTCATCCAACCTGAGACTTGTCGTTCTCGGATCATGCCCATGAACGAGGAATTGTCTCCTCATTGAACCTATACAACCTGGCCACTATAAACACACAAAAGACTAGATCAAATACAACACGGTATTTGTTATTCTCAAACCAAGAGATGCGGAAAGCAAGCTCCAACAAGAACTTAACTAATAATCAATCTAAAAGCTGAAATTAAATTGAAGAGCATACGAAGAGAGAGAAGCATCTACCTGGAGCTTCTTATGATATTGATAAAACAATATGATTTTTCAATCCATAATAGATTCATTCACTTTTTGAAACATCGGCAATAGATACCCTGGGGTCATGGCCATATAGGAGGGCATATTTGCTTTTGCTGAACATAAATTCAATTTAGGAAGAAGTTCATGGGAAATGTATAAGATGAAGAGAAAACTACGTAAGAATAATGATAATTAATCTCAACAAATCAATAGTTTCACAAATATACTTGATTACCTTAGATGTTTCATAAACATATAATCTTATTTATGCATTAGTAATTATTAATCAAACAATGTATTAGCTCCAGAACATATCATGTGAGATTAGATGGCATATAGTAAAATGATTAAATGAAGGTATTACCAAATTAGGAGAAACCTTGGTTTGTAGTACGAACATATCAGGGTACGGGGCTCCGCCCCTATCCCAGGCGACATCCGGCGGGGGCGGCGACATCCGGCGGTGGAGGCGACATCCGGCGGGGGCGGCGACATCCGGCTGGGGCGGCGACTTCCGGCGGCGGCGGCGACATCCGGCGGGGGAGGCGACATCCGGCGGGGGAGGCGACTTCTGGCGGTGGAGGCAACATTCTTCCTATCGCTAACCTCTAAATAAGGCAAGTTCTAAGAATATAACCCAAAATAAGTTAGAAATGTAGATTATAAAATAATCTGAGTATTCGCTATGTATTATATTAGATTAGATTTTGTGGAGGCAATTCATCAAACATGTGGCATGCAATTATAAAAAACATGATTCAATGAGTGAGAGGAAATGAGGGAGGAAGAAACAAAATTCTGCTTTTTTATATCTAATAGTTAAAGCTCTACAAAAAATCAACAGAACTGTTTCTATAAAAAAAATATGTGCAACATTTTGTTAATAGAACTTACTTTTGTTTCTTCAAAGGCATGATCTCTTTCTCAGGATTTAGTCCATTTTTCCTTCTCAAAGTCTGCAGATGATTGATGAGTCTGTGATGATTGATTTATCATGAAGTGAATTTAATTGTATCCAAATTTTTTAAAGAAATTGTGTCTGAAAAAATAACATTAAAATGGAAGAAATTTGTACAAAATATGTAAGAATCTAAAAAAAGGAAATGAGGAAAAATAAAACTCTGCATTTCGGAGTGAGAAGAAATGAGGGAGGAAAAACAAAACTCTGCATTTCTTTATTAAATAGTTAAAAGCTTTATGAAGAATCAATTACTTTATTAGTGTAAAAAATAGAACTTACTTTTGTTTCTTGGAAGGCATGTCCGTCACCGGTAGGGGGAAATCCTGCACTATATTCCTTCAGGAAAATCCTGCAACTGAACTTCCATTTTTTTCGTTTTTAATATAATTTACTTCTATTTCTCCAAAAGCGTGTCAATCAGTCGTCTATAAATCTTGCAACTGCACTTCCATTTCTTCGGAGAAATCTTGCGGCTAGAAAGAGACAATCTTGAAGAAGGCACGAAGGCTGGGAGATAATGAAGAGGAAGAGCTCGATACAGTATAAAGTAGACATGATTCAACATTCGCGAAGGAGAACGAAGCAGCGTACCGCATCACCATCGCGTGCAAGCAGTGCCGGTTTGCCGTCGGGAGCATTTGTCATCATTTTGCTCGAAGCGCCTACAACTGTGTGAGAATAGTATCTGACAATGATAGATCACAGGGAGGCATGGGATTGGGTAGGGAGTAGGCTTTGAAATGAAGCCCTAAACTGCCGAGGAGGTCGTGCAGGAATTCGAAAAGACAGAGCCTCGATAATAATGAAAAAAAATTGAGCGGGATTTGATATATTACGCAAATGTACATAGTTTTTTGAATTATTTTGAATTTTATTGTTCATGAAATGAGGGTAGAATGGGTATATTGAATGTTGCACCAAAGGATACTTTTCGTTTATAGAATATTATAGATATAGATATATTAGAAAATTATAAACCACAAGAATGTTTTGCGTGGAGTTCAAGCTAATGGAGAATTTCAGATAATTTAATGAAAATGGTCATCTCAGATATACATAATTACTTGGAAAAAAGTTGAATATTAAAAAAAATGAATAAATGACTGTTATCAACTTCAACTATATATACCATATCATGGTATGCTTCCGCGAACAATTGATCATAAAAGAAAAGAAATGATTTGTAAAAATTAAAATAATAACCATATCACTCTAGGAAATGTTTTATATAAGTGTTTAATGAAGCAACATTTTCAAGGATCCAGAAGGTTCTCCGCGGAGAGCAAATGATTCTCCGCGGAGATCCAAAAGGTTCTCCGCGGAAAACCATTTGGATCTCCGCGGAGAGCCATTTGGATCTCCGCGAAGATCCAAATAACTCTCCGCGGAGATCCAAATTGTCATCTCGGTGATATGAATAATCACTGCAAATAGCATTCATCTCTCCCTCCCTCCATTTTTTTCTTCCTTTCCCTCTTTTTTCTTCCTCCCTCCCCCTTTCCCTCTCCTCCCCCTCTTTTTTCTCGTCCCCCTCTTTTTCTTTTTTCTCCCCCCCCCCTCCCCCCCTTTTTCCCCCTCATACCAGAGTGGAACCCGGCGGCCCCCCGGTCGGGTCTCACTCTGGTAGACTGAATATGACTGAATAATATTAAAAAAATGCAAAAAATTTCACCCAGCTGGCCAGCTCTCTCTCTCTCTCCCCGCTCTCTCTCTCTCTCCCGCTCCCCTCTCTCTCTCTCCCCCCGCTCTCTCTCTCTCTCCCCGCTCTCTCTCTTTCTCTCTCTCTCTCTCTCCTCTCTCTCTCTCTCTCTCTCTCTCTCTCTCCCCCCGCTCAAACGTCGGCGACCCCTCCAAACTCCGGCGGCCTCGACCTCCAACAACAGGCCATCAGCTCTCCTCTGCTCTCCTTATAACGACGATCCAAGGCCGACCCAACTCCTCTCACCTAGAGATCTCTCCATCATGTCCGAGCTTCTCCTCCCCAGATCTGACCGCCCCTTTCATGGCCGAAACTTCCGGCGAGCTCCAAGCCTCACTTTCGGCGAGATCCCTTCTTCTCCGGCGTGATCCACTCTTATTTCCACAATTTCAGTTCGTCATTCCCTCTTGACTTTATTCAGTCCGCTGAATTGGATCTCTTGACGACGTCTTCAATTCAGATCTCTCTCGGCGACGTCTTTCTCCTCTCTCGGCCGTTGGATCTCCGGGGAGAACCTCTTGGATCTCCACGGAGAGCCAAAAGGAACTCCGCGGAGAGCCAAAAGGATCTTCGCGGTTCTCCGGATCTCCGGGGAGAGCCTTTTGGCTCTCCGGGGAGAGCCATTTGGCTCTCCGGGGAGAGCCATTTGGCTCTCCGTGGAGAGCCATTTGGCTCTCCGGGGAGACCCTTTTGGCTCTCCGGGGAGACCTTTATAATGATATAATTTCATATAATTTTTTTATGAAATATGAAACCTTGAATTTCTACCTATCATTTTAAATGCAATATTTAACATAATCCAATTGAATTGGAATTTTTTTTATCAGAATTACTATAAGTTAACATATATATATATATAATGTTCGGCCTCACTTCAGTCCAACTACATTGGTTCAGCTTATCAAAACTGCACCCATGTAGTTTATCAAAAATGCATGGGTGCAGTGATTCAAAACTGCACCCTTGCAGTTCTTATAAATTGTTTTGGTGCAGTTCTGACAAATTTCATAGGGATAGTTTATTAAAAGGGTAAGCCCAACTTTTTTTCATGATGCTCTTTTGTATATATAATATTTCATATTTTTTCCACCACAGCGGTTTGTATATTTCCCTGTTAAATTCAATTGAGAAACATGTATTAGGCAACATTATTCAATTGGGCATTCCTGAATGATCCTCTTGGGAACAAGGAGCAATTGAGCATTCCTGAATGAACCTTCGGTGAAGGCCACAGAAGGACCTGCTTACAAATACGCCGCGCAGTATCATGTTGCAGATCTGGGCAAAGTGAAAACTGAGAGTGGCACAGAAATGTTAGCTACTGAAGAAAGAGATTAAAAAGTAAAGTAATGGGGATGAATATTGATGAGACTATAGCATATATAAAGCTCTTTTGGTCAAACATAAGTCCGTCTGGCTTATATATGATGTGTCTGTGCATCAAATAGTTGTATATCTGAACAGAACTTTATTAATTTGTTGTTGTGCGTCAGTATGGTGTGGTGTGGTGTGTTGTGGCTAACGTCTTTTAAATCAATATAATATATATGCAAATATAGATTTTCAGACTACAATAAATTGAGGCGTTCATCTTTAAGATTTATTAAATGCATGTTTGTGAAATTATCGGTTCAGTGTTGTGACTGACGTCTTTTTTCTTCGATAAATGTTCCTCCTCAGGAAAAAAATGCTTAGTTGAAAAAATTCATAATACTCTTTCCTAGGATCAATGGTGGGTATTAAGAGGCTGGTGATGCAGTTGATTAGTTAATAAAATATTTTTGAAAATTAATTGGAATAAATTGTGTTGAAATCAACTCAAAAACTAGCAGGTTTATACAATGAATGTTCATGTTGGTTCAACATTTATATGATACAGCTGTGGTCTTCTCCTGTGTTGATCTTCAACTGATTTTGACAAAATATTAATAATGAATATTTGATTTTGACAAAAAATAACTTTTAATTAAAACTTAAATGATTATTTTGAAATATAAATGTATTATTTTATTCAAAAAAAAAAGATAAAAGACAACATATGAGAAGACCACAGCTTCAATAAGGGATGATAGATTTTTTTTCTGCAAATTAGATGCATTTTCATCTTTTGATGAAAACTATGAGGTTGTTTTTCAACAAATTCATATTGAGAATACAAACTATAGAAAATATATTTGGATCTACACAATGTAATTTTACCATTTATTATATATATTAGAAAGTTATAAACCACAAGAATGTTTTGCGTGGAGTTCAAGCTAATGGAGAATTTCAGATAATTTAATGAAAATGGTCATCTCAGATGTACATAATTACTTGGAAAAAAGTTGAATATTAAAAAAAATGAATAAATGACTGCTATCAACTTCAACTATATATACCATATCATGGTATGCTTCCGTGAACAATTGATCATCGTAAAAGAAAAAAAATGATTTGTAAAAATTAAAATAATAACCATATCACTCTAGGAAATGTTTTATATAAGTGTTTAATGAAGCAACATTTTCAAGGATCCAGAAGGTTCTCCGCGGAGAGCAAATGATTCTCCGCGGAGATCCAAAAGGTTCTCCGCGGAAAACCATTTGGATCTCCGCGGAGAGCCATTTGGATCTCCGCGAAGATCCAAATTGTCATCTCGGTGATATGAATAATCACTGCAAAAAGCATTCATCTCTCCCTCCCTCCATTTTTTTCTTCTTTTCCCTCTTTTTTCTTCCTCCCTCCCCCTTTCCCTCTCCTCCCCCTCTTTTTTCTCGTCCCCCTCTTTTTCTTTTTTCTCCCCCCCCCCCCTCCCCCCTTTTTTCCCCCTCATACCAGAGTGGAACCCGGCGGCCCCCCCTCCCCCTACACAAACCACTGTCCCTCCTCAAAAGGTAGCTACACAAAAATGCCCGACTACTACCATCCAATGGACCCCACTATCTAACCCCGAGGTCTGCATACGGTGATTCCATCCACGTTGACTTCCTTCATCAAGATGCACAGTCCGCCGACACTAACCACAGGTTCTGCCTACAATATAGTCCTCTTTCACTCCATCAATGCGCATGAGTGGGTCCCCCGTGGAACGTTGCCCCTATTGTGGTGATTTGTTATAAGACGCTTTTCTAGCATGGGATAAAAGCACAACCAAAATGCCCTCGAGCTTGAGGAGAGCTCGAATTGAAGGAATGGTGTAAATGTGTCATAATCTTCCCAGACCCTGTTTTCATCTCCGCCTCCGTTGGCTTCTTTATTTGCTCTTCCTTCGCACATTTAGACGATATAGCTCAGAGCTAATCATGGTTAAGGAATTCACAAAGTCATTACTCACTTCACATAGTGACCATTATTTGACCAACCGCGCGCCATCTGGCATTTCTTGTAAATCTATTTAAAGCACGACCCTTCTACGCTCGTGCTGGGTCTCGATTGTGGCGAACTCGGGAGTATTGTAAGTTCATTTAAAGAACTCTTTGGGCTCTGATGAAAGGAAATAAAATTTCACCTTTCCCCTCTCTCGAGTTCTCTTATCTAGGGTTAAGTATTTGAAAGCTCTCTCCCACTAAGGCAACGGGGCGCTCCCATTTAGGATTGAGATCATCCCGGCCTCCTCTAGGTTCACAACACGTTCCGACTTATTAAGAAATTGTCAAATTGAAGTACCAAAAAATGTTAATGTTTTACATCATTCACTGCATTTAATTAAAGAGCACCCTAACAAAGACATTCTTCAGGTGTATGACTTCGTTTGGGATAGCGACAGCATTAGAGCAGTGATAGTGTGAACGTATGGTGCAGTTTACATGCGTTTGAAACTTTTATGACCATTTTTTTTGCCCAAATTCTACTTTTTGGGGTCTGAGCTTTCATGACCACTAAAGCGCAGCTCTCCAAATCTGCATGAGTGCCGCTGCGTTATTTGTGCTTAAAACGTTATGTTTGGAAAATAATCTGTGGCTTCGCTTACTGAAATGTTGCTGGTGTATTTCATACGTAACTGCATTGACAATCGCTATAACCCTAGCTCCCATCGCCCTCCCAAAAAACCCTTAAATTGAAATGATCTAAATCACAGGACTACAATAAGGTTATGGATAATCAATAGCAAATTACCCTGATGCCCAGCGGGGCAGACAATCATGGTCTCAAATCTCGCAATAATTGTCTAAAACACGCTATCCATTCACTCACATAACCTTCGAATCTAGCGGCAAAATAACGACGAAGGCTAACACGCTCGAGTGGCGGGGTTTCTCAAAGGAATTTTTATTAATTTATCAAAGATTTGATACAATTGGGCTTTATTTTACATGATTATTATGCATTTCCTCTTCTTAATTTCCCCTCCAATCACAACCGTTCATCAAGAATCATATGCTATCTACCACAATATCTTACACCCGACCCTTGTAATTTAGCTGCATCCATTTGCCCCAAACCCAATCTTTAAATTGGCCACGTCATAGACCACGCCGAGCCTGCGCTGCTGCACGTTTCCAATGATCCCCACATCGCCGGGATCACCATTTCCGGCGAACGCCAAACACGCCTGAGACACGCTTGCGACATACAGTATCCCCGTGAAGTCTACGTTCACCGTCAGTCCGCCGTCAAACAGTAGACCGATCGTCGGCACCTTAACCGTCGTGTACCCGGTGAAGTCGTAGCACGTGTCGAGTATGGAGAGCGCCGGCGCCTTCGGGTATCCGGTCATGAGTTGCGAGAACCTGCTGCGGAGCGCGGAGTAGGCGGCGGGCGGCAGCCTGCTGATCACCGTGCCGGAGTCCAGCAAAGTTCCCGGCGCGGTGAACGCCGCCGGCTGAATCTGCAATCTCTGCGCGCCGACGGAAATCCCGACCAGCTTGAGGAAGTAGAAGGTCGGCGCGTTCGGGTTGGTCAGTAACGGCGTGTATTGAACACCCGCGGCGGCGGCGGCGCTGCCGAGCTGAAGGTATCCGGCATAGCTGGACTTGGATGGGAGGCAGTATGAGAACAGTCTGTTATACCTTTGAGCTGTCTGTGACACGATTGACACGGAATCTCGGCCAAGACCCAGTAACCCATCGGACTTCCCGAACAACCCGCTGTTATCGTGTCCGCACCCGAACCGGAAGTTGGGGATAGAATCCGCGGCGAAAGTGAGGGTGTCGCCGACAAGGGAGCCCTGAGTTTGAGAATTGTCGCCGTACAGAACCTGGTACAGACACGTGGAAGAAGAAGAGCAGCTGGATTGATCCAGCTCGTTGCAGTAGTCGGAGCTGCAAGAAATGTTGGTGTAGGTGGATGATTGGGTCGGATCGTATATCGGGTCGTGTTGGGCGTAGCAGGTGCCGCAGGGGACACATTGGGTCCAGGTGAGATCGCTACCTGTGTCGAACACGAGCGAGAAGTCCTTTTTTGGGGTGCCGAGCCCGACGGTGATGACGTAGTTACCGGTTCCGAGAGCGCTGCCGGTGTTTGCCGGGACGGTGGAGGAGAGCGAGCCGGCGGCGGGTTTGGGGCGGTGGGCGGCGGCGGTGGAGATGGCACGGTGGTGGATGGAGTCGACGCGGGATTGGTCCTGGCGGAGGAAGTCCACGTGGGATGGTTTGGACTGGTGCGGCGTCAGTGGTGAGCACGGGCCATGCCGATGGACCACCTTAAGCTTGGAAGTGCTCGCGGCTGTCATAGTGGGGACAAGCTGTCAGTCAGTCTCTGATTGGACTACGGAAATATCATTGCTGGCTTCACATGATTCATCCTTCAATTTGAAATAGATTTCTAAAAAAAATAAAGATAATCAAATATCTTATTTGGTTATTACTACTAGTACATCTTTTATTTCAAAAAATAAGATATTATTAAAATCTCTAAAATATTTATTTGTAACCCCTCTTCTTTCTATCGCCCACGCTCGAAAGCCGCCGCTCCTGTTTCACGTATATGAAGCCCTCGCCCGACCTCCCCATGGCGCTGCCCCCTGTGTGATCTCCGGTAAGCGAGATCATTTTTCGGCCCATTTCGACTCCTTGATCTCCGGTGAGTTCTTTTTCGCTTTCTCTCAATTTGATATTATAGATTGGAATTATGTTAGATCGAAAAATATGCATTTCAATATTTTTTTGAAACAACTTTACTTTTTGGGGGAGATATTCAATATATATGTCTAGTTCTGTCTATAAAATTAATTTAAGAAAAAATAATTTTTGAGTACGAATAGTAATGTTTGGTATAATTATAATTCTGTGTGCTATGAATAATGAGGGTTACAAAAAGATATATGATAAAATCAATCGCCAAAAAAATCTATTAATTTTCTAAAATTTTCTTAAAAATTTAGGTAATATTTGAAATAAATCTAGATTAATTATAAATATTGAGTATCATTATTTAATATAAAAATGATTTAATATTTCTTAAACTTATGATATGTATAGTCTTTCGGTTCAATCTATTTTCTTATTTATTATCATAAAAATGTTTAAAAAATACTTATAGCTGGAATATAAAATAAGCTTAATTAGTATGAACATAATTGGAATTAATTGCCATCTAATTACCTATGGTATCAGGAACGGAGCAGGAGCTGGCCGGCAGCAGGGACTCGACGTCGACGACGTGGTGTTTTCCGGCGGGGTCTCTGGACGATACTAGAGAAGGCTTCTCTACCAGAAGGAAGGAGAAGAGCAGGAAGACGTGAGCGCAGCGGGAGAACGAAGAAGAAGAAGAAGAAGCCATGAAAATACTGGTCTGGAGCTTTAACTGTGATAGCTAGGGTGAGCAGAGGCGGGGTTTTTTATAGCCGCGGCTTATTGCGGAAAACGCGGTTGGCGAGTTCTGAGGGGAAGACGACGACTACGGTTTACTAATTATTTGAGTAAACGCTCGAAGAACAAACAAACAGGGTTGGGTTGCGGTGGTGGGGCCCAGGCATGCTCGAGAATATGTGTCACTTCACACTGCAGATTGCAACTGATAATGGGAAATTTTTTACCTAGGTCCGTACGGGTACCTAATGAATTTGAAAATTTAATTTTTATTATAAAATAATTATTTTTTATTAAAATTATTTATAAAGTATTAATTTAAATTTTTTTACAAATATTTTTGATGGGTACTCATGATAAGAGTCTAGTATTTATAAAAGTATCTGGCGTGGATGTTCGTAAAAGGCAGCAAGATATTTCCAAAGGCGGATCATTTCCAAAGACGGATCGTTTCCAAAGGCGGATATTTCCAAGAACGGGTGTTTCCAAAAACTCTTCCCCTCCTAATTCGGCAGGAGGAATAAAACGCGCAAAACCGTCGCGAGCACCGCCGAGACTCCCCCTCGCGTCACGAGAAAGATCCTCGCCGCCGCGCCGCGTCTCAAGGGGGCGCGGCCTCAGGACGCGAGCTTGGCCATACCCCCTTGGGGTGCGGCCGAACCGCACCCCACGCACATGGGGTGCGGCCCAGCCGCACCCCACGAGGGGGGCGGCCCAGCCGCACCCCGCACGGGGTGCGGCCTCGACCGCGTCCCACCCGGGGTGCGGCCAAGCCGCACCCCACGAATGGGGTGCGGCCTAGCCGCACCCCACGGTGCGGCCTAGCCGCACCCCGCGCGGGGTGCGGCCAAGCCGCACCCCACGCATGGGGTGCGGCCTAGCCGCACCCCGCGCATGGGGTGCGGCCTAGCCGCACCCCGCGCATGGGGTGCGGCCTAGCCGCACCCCACAGGGTGCGGCCTAACCGCACCCCGCGCATGGGGTGCGGCCTAGCCGCACCCAGCAGGGTGCGGCCTTGGCCGCGCCCCCTTGGGGAGCGGCCAAGCCGCCTTTCCTCGAGGCGCGCTCGGCCCGCACCTCCTCTAGGGCGCGCCCATGCCGCGCCCCCTCGAGGAGCGGTCGCGTTGCGCACCCTCGAGGCGCGGTCGCCCGCCCCTCTCTCCGCGCAGGGTGCAGCCGCCCGCCTATCCGTCTTCCCCAATAGGGGGGGAGCTCGCGAGAAACCCTCGCGGGCGCACATGTCGCCGGAACGCCTCCGCAATTCGTCACGCACTTAGAACATTTTAGCACTAGCGCGCGCTCAGAACGTCTCTGAGCGCGGTCGGGAAGTCTTCTCACTTTTTGTCTTTCCGGCTTCTCACTTTTTGTCTTTCCGGCTTCTCACATTTTGGGTTTCAGGCTTCTCACTTTTCAGGAACAGTTAGTCGCCTTTTTCACCTCCAACAGGACTGCCCGAACTGCCCAATCTGCCCAAGCTGCCCGAGGGGCAAGGTGGTCATTTACGAAAAATAGTGATCCGAGGGCCCCAAACCGGAGAATATGATTCGTCCACCGAGCATTTATGGAAACTGCCAACGGCAAAATTACCGGGCCGCCCCCGACAAAAACTATAAAAGGAGCCCCATGGCTTCATTTGAAGAGGACCTTGACTTCTGGACTGGGGAGAGCTCCTTGCAGACTTTTGCGGAATTCTCCTTCGGCACTTGAAGATCTCCTTCGGGACTTGAAGATCTCCTTCGGGACTTGAAGATCTTCATCTTCCAGAAAGACGACTAGCCTTCTCGATTCCGAAAGGCGACAAGCAGTTCTCAGAAGAGGAAGACGACTAGCCTTCTCGATTCCGAAAGGCGACAAGCAGTTCTCAGAAGAGGAAGACGACTAGCCTTCTCGATTCCGAAAGGCGACAAGCAGTTCTAGAAGAGAAAGACGACGAGCCTTCTCGATTCCGAAAGGCGACAAGCAGTTCTCAGAAGAGAAAGAGGACGAGCCTTCTCGATTCCGAAAGGCGACGAGCAGTTCTCAGAAGAGAAAGGCGGATAGCCTTCCCGCTTCCGAAAGGCGATTAGCAGTCTTTGAGGGGAAAAGGACTTAGTTTTTTCGTGAGGTGGCCTGTCACCCTCGAAGCTCTCTTTCTCCAAATATTGTAACGAGCAGCGGTCTGTCGCGCTCGAGTTCTAGCTTCCAAGTTGTAACTCCTCCAGAAGATAGTGAAGTTTGGTCGGCACAGCTCCGGCCGCGTGGTTTTTTACCCTTTCCGGGTTTTCCACGTTAAAAAGTCTCTGCGTACTCAACGAACCTCTAATTGACTGTTTGCGCGCTTAGCTTGCTCACGAGCTAAGGCGGTTCAAGTGAACCGGTCTACCAAGAGCCCTAAGCGTTCCGCAACAGTTTGGCGCCGCCTGTGGGAATGGATTCCCAAATCCGAAGCAAAGGATTTCCGAGCGCAATCCCCCCTTCGCCGAAATCCTCGAAGCCAGCAAGAGTGGACATCTCCCCTGAACTGTCCGACGCATACAGCTCCTCGATTCCAGAAAGCCAGGCGAAGAGAGCGCTCACTGCCGCACCCATCCGGCCCCCTTGGCCGGAGTCAGCAGGCAAACCGGCCCCGCCGGCAGGAGGGCATGATTCGAGCAATGACCAATGCCAACAAAGGCGATCACCCCTCTCGAAGTCAATTTTGGAGTACCCAGTTCCATCATGGCTAAAGCTCCCTTACAACAAGGAATTCCACGGGGCAGAAGATCCATATGAGCACGTTAATCGTTTTCTGATAATAACACGGGAGCTCGGACTTCCCGACCCAGCTAGCTGCAAAATCTTCACCAAAACGCTGCGTGGAGACGCTCTCCACTGGTATCAATCCCAGCCTAGCGGAGCGATCCATAGTTTCTCCGAGTTGTCCCGACTGTTCATCAAGCAACACGAGTCCTACTCAGCAAAGATCCAGGAAGGCGATAAGCCCGGTGCGAGCAAACAACCCCACCTAGAAGAAGGGGAACGGAGCGTGCAATCAGAGAAAGTCGGCCCAAATTTTCACCAAGAACGCCCCTGCGCATGGATGGATTTCATCTTGGATGCCAGCATAGGGAGTCCTCCCTGTGAGCTGAGGAAGGCGCTGATAACCCACCGCATCTCCTTCAACGTCCTGTTCTTGGCAGCAATAGTTCGGCTCAAGCTCCTAAGCGGAAACCTCAAGCTTAGGGCTAGCAAAGCAGAGCTCCCAGATGGAACCACGGTACCCACTGTAGGCGTCATCACCCTCCCCGTCCAAGTAGGAGCACATGCTGAACCGATCCAGTACGACGTACAATTCATTGTCGCCAAAGCGGACTCCCCCTACGACGCAATATTCGGGAGCCTCCTACTAGACGCCATGGACCACGACGTCTCAATGTCAGGACGCATGGCTAGCAAAGGAAATACCATCAAGAGCGCAATGCATAGTCTCAGCACGACCGCCCCTTGGCCCTCCTGGATCAGCAGCAACCCGTCGCCAAAATCAAGGGCCGAGATACAGGGTTCACGAGAAGGCCAAACAGCTCCTGCGATAGCTGGAAAAGAAAAACTTCAGGCACTAACAGACTCGCCGCCCCTCGATTCAGTCCGCAAGAGAAAGGGACAGCAACAGCAGCCTGAGGGAGCCGAAATGCCCACTCGGAACCAAGCAGACCGCTCCCGAGAGCTAGCAAGTCAAGGCCTTCAGAACTTCACCCCGCTAAACACACCACGCGAGCATATATTGTCCGTAATCTGTCATAGCGAACTCATCCACTGGCCTAGGAAGCTCTCCTTGCACAAGGGAGCCTCGTCTCAATTCTGCCACTTCCACAAGGGCCGAGGGCACCAAACGGAGCAATGCGCCCGATTGAAAGAAGAAATCGAACGCCTTATCCAGCTAGGATACCTGGAGGCCTTCCGCAAAAAGACGCCGGCCAGCGAAGGCCAATCTCCGGGCCGCCGTTGCCCACCAAGCTGAACAACTACGAAGATTCGGACAAACGCAACGCAAGCAAGGCTCGACGCCATCTTCTCGAAAGCCTGTATCAAAAACTTATCCCAAGATTGCATTTGCGAATGTATCAGTGTTAATTTTCTAATAAAATCCTACTTGCTCCAATCCATTCTACTGCAGGTACCGCTTCGGGGCCCTGCCCCGGGGACTCTGCACCGCCGTCGATTGAAGGTTCGCCCTTCTCCTCCGCCGTCGAGTCCCGGTGTCGTAGGGGCCTGCCCCCCCTGCGTTCACCCCCGGTTTGAATACCCCCGCTATTCACCGGCCAAAGCCGCGAGCGCAGACTCGTGCACCAAAGCCGCGGGCACAGAACCGTGCAAAAAGTCGCGAGCAAAGGCTCGTGCACTAAAGCCGCGAGCACAGACTCGTGCACCAAAGCCGCGGGCGCAGAACCGTGCAAAAAGTCGCGAGCAAAGGCTCGCGCACTAAAGCCGCGAGCACAGACTCGTGCACCAAAGCCGCGAGCGCAGACTCGTGCACTAAAGCCGCGAGCGCAGACTCGTGCAAGAAAGCCGCAGGCACAGACTTGCGCAAACTAACTCGTTATATATGTATTCATTTGAAAGCCGCGGGCTCCGTCTCGTGCAAAACTCATCTTGAAAACAACCAAAACTATGCAGGTGCTAACAATCAGATAAGCAGAATCGTACGAAGAAGTAAACACGACAAACTCAATAAGAGGATACAACCGCGTCAGCTCAACGCTGCGTGCAAAGCAGACAACCATACAAACAAAACTCAGAACGAAACTCAGAACGACACACGAGCAAACAACAGCACGGAGGTCAAGAAAATAGTGGGCGATCGGCATCAATCCTCGGCCGCGTCCGAGCACTCATCCTCCGAAAGATCTCCCGCTCCAAGACCAGCAGTGTCACACCCGAACTTCTTCCCCACCAAGCGAAGGGTCTTCTGAATACCGCGCTGGAAGGCGACCTCACGCTCGTCCTCCAACAGGGGCTCGACCTCCTTCGTCATGACCTCGGCGCGGATCTCCTCCGCCATCTGGAACCGCTCCTCGACGAAAGCAAGAGAGTCTCGGAACTCGGCAACTCCGGCCACCTTAGCGTCCTCAAGGCTGCGCTCGACCGACGACAGCCGCTCCACCTCGCTCCGAAGAAAGCCCAGCTCCCCCTCCATGCGAAACATCTCCCCCTGGGCCTCAGATAGCTGGCGAAGCGCGTCCTGGGCAAGCGCCTTATCTCCACCATACGCCTCCTGCAGCTTCTCAACCTCGGACTGGGAAGAAGAAAGGTCCGCCTCCAGCTGCTTAATGCGGGACAGATCGCGATCCCTCCTCTTCTGTAAAGCAGATATGTCCCTCTTCATCACGCTCAGCTCCTCCTGGAGAGAGATGTAACTGTCCTTAAGGCCCACATAGCAGTCGTTCCACGTGAGGGCAACGTTGGTCAGAGCTTTCGCCTGCCAACACGAAGGAAACAATCAGGAAACACGAACAACAATGGCAGAGACAAGTCAAGACCCAGACAAGGAAAGATTGACTTACCGCAGAAGTCATCGCCTGGAGGGACGAGGAAACTCGCCGCGACGGCGGATGAGGGGGAGGTGGCGGCAAGTCTCCCTGCGCAACCTGCTCGGCAGTTGGGGACGCCAGAATCTCGACCTCCGGGTCGGGAGCAATCGGCTCCCCCCGACGGCGGCTCGGACCAGCTTCATGATCGTGGCTCCTGGGCTCCGGCGGAGCAGAGCCCGAACTAGGAGTTCCATTCCTGAAAACAATCTTTCTCCTTTTCCCACGCTCCAGGGGAACCGCAGCCTCCCGCTCAGGATCCCAAGAAAGCCCCACCGCAAGCAACCGACTCTCCTCCACACAGTTGTACACACTGAACAAAGCTTTTGACAGCCCATCTCGGCCAGGGAAGCCGGGGAGAGGAAGGAACTCGTCCTCCCGACCGGTCAGTCGGCGGCAGCGTCCAGGAAGCGACCTCCAAAGCTCGGGTAGCTCCCAACGATTCCGAACATATCCATAAAGAGTATTCCCGTGGCGGTAATCCGCCTTCTCGCCAAAGTGGAACCAACTTTTGTTGCTCCGCACCTCAATCCGTCCGCCCAAGTCGGTTGTAGCCTCACACCAATCCTTGAAAAGTTCAAGTGAAAAGCGCGTACTGTGTTCCCGAAAAAGCACCACCAGCCCCATGATGTTCGCCATTCCAGCAGGCGTGAACTGGGTGATCGGGACGCCGCAGAACCGGAATATTTCAATAGCCTCCTCCGGTGGAGGAATTCGGAATCCAGACTTCAGGCAGCTCTCGGAGAGTGTTATGTAACCCGTAGGCGGATTTTGAACACGCTCCTCCGCCCCTGGAATCTTAATCTCGACACTCGGAGGCAATCCAAACCGCTTGCGCCACACCTCGATTCGCGCGCTATCTAGAGAGGAGCGTAAACGCATCGGCCTTGATTGGCCGCCCCGCTTCGAAGCCTGCAAGGAAGAGCAAACACATAAAAACGAGCCGTACTAGAAAATCCAAAAGACCACGAGTCATCTCACCGCACACCATGCACGCAAGCACCAGAGGTCCGCACCGCCAACCTCACCCGCACGCAAGGAGCAGCCGCGCGCAAAGGCACAGTCCGCACGCAGGGGCCCACGCGCACCGACCGCACGAATGCGCCCGCGCGCGGGAGCGCGCAGCGCGGCACCTGCGCACGGGCCCGTGCGCGCAGCGCCTGCGCGCGGGAGCGCGCGACGCGGCACCGCGCGCTCGGGCGGGCAGCGCGGCACCCGCGCGCACGGGCGCGCGGGCGCGCGGCACCCGCGCGCGGGAGCACACAACGCGGCGCCCGCACGCAAGGGGCCGCACGCGCCCGGGCGCGCGGCACCCGCGCACAGGAGCGCGCACCGCGGCACCCGCGCGCATGGGGCCGCGCGCGTGCGCAGGGGCACGCTCGCGCCAGCCGGGCGCCCCGCCGCCGGCTCCGCCCGCGCGCGGTCACCCCTGGGCATCGCCTTTTCGACCGCTCCGGCCGCGCGCAAGGGTGCCCGGGCACCGGCCGCTCGCACACCGCTCACCGCGCCCCCTCGTCCGCCGCTGGCCGTTTGATTTCCCCGCTCCTTTTTTCAAAAAGTTAAAGGCAAAAATCTACTTACCCCAACCATTGTTCAACGCCAAACCGGTTCCAACACGCAAACGTTCAAAAAACCCTCGCACTCCTTCTCAAGTTCTGGACTCCGACGGTTTTGGGGGGCTTATGATGGGTACTCATGATAAGATTCTAGTATTTATAAAAGTATCTGGCGTGGATGTTCGTAAAAGGCAGCAAGATATTTCCAAAGGCGGATCATTTCCAAAGACGGATCGTTTCCAAAGGCGGATATTTCCAAGAACGGGTGTTTCCAAAAACTCTTCCCCTCCTAATTCGGCAGGAGGAATAAAACGCGCAAAACCGTCGCGAGCACCGCCGAGACTCCCCCTCGCGTCACGAGAAAGATCCTCGCCGCCGCGCCGCGTCTCAAGGGGGCGCGGCCTCAGGACGCGAGCTTGGCCATACCCCCTTGGGGTGCGGCCGAACCGCACCCCACGCACATGGGGTGCGGCCCAGCCGCACCCCACGAGGGGGGCGGCCCAGCCGCACCCCGCACGGGGTGCGGCCTCGGCCGCGTCCCACCCGGGGTGCGGCCAAGCCGCACCCCACGAATGGGGTGCGGCCTAGCCGCACCCCGCGCGGGGTGCGGCCAAGCCGCACCCCACGCATGGGGTGCGGCCTAGCCGCACCCCGCGCATGGGGTGCGGCCTAGCCGCACCCCACAGGGTGCGGCCTAACCGCACCCCGCGCGGGGTGCGGCCTAGCCGCACCCCACGCGTGGGGTGCGGCCTAGCCGCACCCCACGCATGGGGTGCGGCCTAGCCGCACCCCGCAGGGTGCGGCCTTGGCCGCGCCCCCTTGGGGAGCAGCCAAGCCGCCTTTCCTCGATGCGCGCTCGGCCCGCACCTCCTCTAGGGCGCGCCCATGCCGCGCCCCCTCGAGGAGCGGTCGCGTTGCGCACCCTCGAGGCGCGGTCGCCCGCCCCTCTCTCCGCGCAGGGTGCAGCCGCCCGCCTATCCGTCTTCCCCAATAGGGGGGGGGGGGAGCTCGCGAGAAACCCTCGCGGGCGCACATGTCGCCGGAACGCCTCCGCAATTCGTCACGCACTTAGAACATTTTAGCACTAGCGCGCGCTCAGAACGTCTCTGAGCGCGGTCAGGAAGTCTTCTCACTTTTTGTCTTTCCGGCTTCTCACTTTTTGTCTTTCCGGCTTCTCACATTTTGGGTTTCAGGCTTCTCACTTTTCAGGAACAGTTAGTCGCCTTTTTCACCTCCAACAGGACTGCCCGAACTGCCCAATCTGCCCAAGCTGCCCGAGGGGCAAGGTGGTCATTTACGAAAAATAGTGATCCGAGGGCCCCAAACCGGAGAATATGATTCGTCCACCGAGCATTTATGGAAACTGCCAACGGCAAAATTACCGGGCCGCCCCCGACAAAAACTATAAAAGGAGCCCCATGGCTTCATTTGAAGAGGACCTTGACTTCTGGACTGGGGAGAGCTCCTTGCAGACTTTTGCGGAATTCTCCTTCGGCACTTGAAGATCTCCTTCGGGACTTGAAGATCTCCTTCGGGACTTGAAGATCTTCATCTTCCAGAAAGACGACTAGCCTTCTCGATTCCGAAAGGCGACAAGCAGTTCTCAGAAGAGGAAGACGACTAGCCCTCTCGATTCCGAAAGGCGACAAGCAGTTCTCAGAAGAGGAAGACGACTAGCCTTCTCGATTCCGAAAGGCGACAAGCAGTTCTCAGAAGAGAAAGACGACGAGCCTTCTCGATTCCGAAAGGAGACAAGCAGTTCTCAGAAGAGAAAGAGGACGAGCCTTCTCGATTCCGAAAGGCGACGAGCAGTTCTCAGAAGAGAAAGGCGGCTAGCCTTCCCGCTTCCGAAAGGCGATTAGCAGTCTTTGAGGGGAAAAGGACTTAGTTTTTTCGTGAGGTGGCCTGTCACCCTCGAAGCTCTCTTTCTCCAAATATTGTAACGAGCAGCGGTCTGTCGCGCTCGAGTTCTAGCTTCCAAGTTGTAACTCCTCCAGAAGATAGTGAAGTTTGGTCGGCACAGCTCCGGCCGCGTGGTTTTTTACCCTTTCCGGGTTTTCCACGTTAAAAAGTCTCTGCGTACTCAACGAACCTCTAATTGACTGTTTGCGCACTTAGCTTGCTCACGAGCTAAGGCGGTTCAAGTGAACCGGTCTACCAAGAGCCCTAAGCGTTCCGCAACAATTTTTTAAGATTCTAATTATGCATAAAAAAAAATATTTTAAAAATAATATATCCGGACAGACTTTGTTGATAACTGGGTCTCCCTTTCTTTTCTTCTGCCCACTTGCCACATATTTTTTTTAGGGTGCTGTTGCAAGCAAACCTCATTTGACTGCTAGCAAACCCAAATTTCGCCCCTAACACAATTTTTCTGCTTATTTTGAAATCTCTATTTCTTCTACTAGCAAACCAAAACCCTAACTCACGCCCCGGTTCATTTCCGCCTCATCCCTCCCGCTCGACAGCAGCGTTCCCGTCCAAACAGCGAAGTCAGAGCGATCCACCAGTTCGGTCGTCGGCGGCCTTCCATTTCCCGTCCAAACAGCGAAGTCGGAGCGATCCTTCTCCAGGTTCACTTCGCCGGCGGCCTTCCATTTCCCGTCCAAACAGCGAAGTCGGAGCGATCCTTCTCCAGGTTCACTTCGCCGGCGGTTACCATTTCCAAGTGCATTTCCTTCGCCGGTTCGTTCGCCGGTGGATAGCACCTTCATCGATCTAGGGTTTATGTCAACTTACTATGTCTCCTACTCCTACTCCTACTCCTTCTCCAGGTTCATTACTTCGCTTCTTCATCCACCTACGAAGCAGCTCAGTGTCGGTGGTTACTCCTTCTCCAGGTTCGTTCGCCGGTGGTTACCCTTTGCATTTACCACCGATCCTTTCCTTTTTATATTTTGAAAAGGGCCAAAATACTATGGAGATAGTTTGTGCTAACTATGTGATTGAACACTAATTTTTCAGATTTACTAGCATACATTATGTCTGAAAATGCTGTCTTGAAGGATATTGTTATGTGGATGCCTTCCGTTCAAAGGTACTCTACACTCCTAAGTACTTGATATAATGTAATGAATTAGTGTTTAATTTGACTAGTGTTTTTTCCAATTTATTTTATATAGTGACTCTGATATGAAGTTGGATGTTGGTAGTCACTTTGAAACCAATATTCAGTTTCCGTCCCGGGAAGTATTGGTTGATTGGGCTCGCACTATTGGCAAATCCCTTAGTTTTGCAGTGACTGTTAAAGGTTCGGATAAATTAGATGGTGTTAGAGCACGACCGCAGATATTTCTTGGATGTGATAGAGGTGGATACTACCGTGAAAAGCAATGTAAAAAGGGTTGGGTTAAACAGAATCTACGAAAAACTACTAGTAAGCATTGTGGTTGCCCAGTCACTTTGATCGGAAAAAAAAATTCTTACTCACCCGAATGGACACTAGAAGTTAAATGCGGGACGCATAATCACAAACCCCGACGTTGTCTCTTATATATGTGCAACGTGGATTGAACCTTTAAAAGAATATTTTGTATGTGCTTGAATTGATAAATACTTACATCTTGGCAACTCAACAACAAATCGGGTTGAAGGGAGTCATAGTAAGTTGAAGAAATTTTTAGAAGTCTCTATTGGAAATTTGGCAACCGTTTGGAAGGCATTTGATCAAATGTTATCTCTCCAACATACAGAAATAAAACGATCGTTCGGTCATAGCTCTATTCAAGTTGGTAAAGAGTTCAAAGGTTCGTTGTACTCCGACCCTGTTGGACGAGTCTCATTACATGCATTGCAATTGATTAAAGTAGAGGAAGATAAGCGTCGTAACTCAAAGTTTGATGTTGGTTTGGCAAATTGTCCACATACAAATCGTTACACACTTGGGTTACCGTGTGCTCATGAGTTAGCACCTTATATCAACACAAACAAGGCTTGTCCGATATGGTTAGTTCATAAACATTGGAAGCAACTATCTTTTCTTTTGGAGAATGATGAAGTGCCAACTACACAAGAATCCATAAACACGGGAGAAATTGATATAGCCATTGAGTTGGAGGGGATCATACAAAGGTATACAAACACAAATGAGCATCAATAAAAAGAGATTAGAAACAAATTGCGTGAGATCATGGATCCAACATGTAGTCACACAAAAGAACCTAAGTTGTCAACTTCTCTTAAAGGTAGGCCAAAAGGGAGTTTAAAGAGGTTCAAAGATGATTATAAAGGTACAAAACGCAATCCATCATTTTTTGAGCATATCATGAAAGAATCCAAAACTACACATACAAAAATGTCAAAATCATCAAGGGAACAAAGTGTGCGTAGAAATAGACTTCATGATAGTGTTCGCCGACAACTACCAACTTGTATTGCAAATTACTTCGTTGATGTTTTTAATGTCGTCGCGGATGGCCATTGTGGATTTCGAGTTATTAGTGAATCACTACAGATGAGTGATAATTGGCAACAAGTTAGAGTCGATCTACTGAATGAATTGGAGAAGAGAACTATTTTGTATGATTCAATGTTTGGAAGCACGAGAAAGCAAGCCTTATTCAACTCTCTTGATTGCAAAAGCACGCCGACACCATATGATAAGTGGATGTCGATGCCAGATGTGGGTTTAGTGATTTCAAGTTGCTACAATATTTGCGTTGCTCTAATTTCAAAAAATCAAAGTTTAACATTCTTACCATTGGACGCACCACTTCCCCACGTACCAAATACTATTTGGAATGGATTCATCAATGGTAATCATTTCGTGAGATTATGCATGAAAGAAGGAACGCCACTTCCACCATTATACTCTCCTTGGAGGAGATATCACACACAAGTTGCAAGTTCATGGGAGTGCATCGTCAACAAAAAGGAATGACATGTAAGTGAATAGTTGTTCATTCAATTTTTGATTCAATTTTAAAGCTAATGGTCATGCATAATTAAAGCTAATAGTTATTTTTTTTTTGCAGATTTTAGTTTTGAGATTTTGGGGCGCATGATGATTCTTTGTGGAATATGAACGAATTTTGGAACTACCAACACAATTTTGTGGCATTTTGAATGATTTCTAATGCTAACATATGTAATCGTTTGAAAAGTTAACATGTGCACTTGGTTATTTTGAATTAAAAAAAATAGTTTTTTTTATGGTGGTTTGCTAGTAACAAAAAGGTTTTCAAATAGCCATTCTGAAAAATGAAGGTTTGCTAATAGTAATGGTTTGCTAGAAACCAAAATGGGTTTGCTTATAACAACACCCTTTTTTTATGGTTTATAACTTTTTATGGTTTTCAATCATACTATATCTACATTAAGCATATGATTTAGTTATTTTTCCGTAATAATTATTAAGAATATATTTATATATATATAATTGTAATAATAATAATAAAGGAGTTGTGGGATTACTTTTCACGCGCTTCCGTTACTCTAATGAGAAAATTGCTTTTCCTACCGCGTAGTCGCGTATGGACGAACGTTGCTATTCGTTACGCCGGTTGGTCACTGATCACCCTCCCGATCACATGGAGGCCTAAGGCACCGCCAGACCTGTTGAGGTATATTGAATATAATGGGTTAACGAATGCTTAGCGGTAGGTTAGGACCCGTTAGGGATCCACGCACCCGACGGGGAATTATGGTTTGGCTATAAATACCATGCTAGGGGCAACGAGTAGAGTGTTCTAAACTAGACACTCACGCAGATGCTTCGAGCACCATTCTAACATTCTCGAAGTTTCTCGCGTTCCCCGTAATCGCTCTTCTCCTCTCCCGTGTGTTTCCCTGTAACCACCCCTGTTCATTGTCGTCCCCGTCGATCGAAGGAGAGGAACTCCTGTAACCGTTCTTCTCCATTGCTAGCGTCGCTGCAAGGAGGAAGAAAGCGGCCTCCTGTCGCTCCCTCTCGCTAACCTCCTCCCGCCGATCCTCGTTCGCGTCTTCTGACGGACCTACTTCGTCGATCGAAGGAAGAAGGATTTCGTCGATACCTGCTCACGCGATCTTGCGAGAAGCTGTCAAGTGTTCGCCAGTTATCGCAAGGCGGAAGGAGTTCGTGCGAGAAGCAGCAAGTGGCCTGTCCTGCGTCGTATCGCCTCCCGATCACTGCTCCAGACGGGCGCCTCCCGATAGCAGTTTTTTGCATCTCTTCCCCGTCGTCGGGTACGTGGAGGAATAGCGATCCAGATCTAGTAGATCAAGGTCATAGATCGAGAAGAAGAAGAGGTCCGCCGTCGTTGATTCAATGATCCACTATTGCAGTGTCGATCAAGTGCAGTGAATTGCAGTGAAGTGCAGTGCCGGTCCAGTGCAGTATTTTCTTCCAATTTTTCTGTCGCTTGTGGAGATCTGATTTACAGATTCTGTTGCTAAGTGAAGGAAGAACTGAACTCAATTGTCCGTAGAAGTGCAACATTCTCTAGATTGGATCCGAAGATTTTCTCGACTCTACGCGTCTCAGGTGGTCTCTTTCTAGTTTTTCTGCTCGTAGTTCGTTTGCTAGTGGAATTCACGTATTTGGCAAGAGACACACGATGTCGAAAGGGACTACTCCCGTTCCGATGATCAAGTTGGAGAAATTCTCCAACTCTGAGTTCTGTGCTTGGAAGCGGAACACGCAGTTCGGCATGAAGTACCTGAACGTGTTCTACACCATTCAGTCTGTACTTGCTGAGGTTCTTGGGACAGATGGCGAGGCATAGTGGATTGAAGATGAAGATTTCTGCCGCGACTACCTGCTGAACTACCTCTCCAACAGGCTTGCTGAGACGTACAACAAAATGAAGACCGCCAATGAAATCTGGGATGCTCTGGAGGAGCAGTTAAAGGAAGAGGAGAACATGTCCAAGACGCACCTCGTGGATAAGTTTATGGCTTTCACCTTCACTGAGGAAAGGGAAATCCTACCACAGGTCGCCGATTTTGAGAATCTGGTGGACAAGCTGAACAGTGAGAACATCTCACTGCCAGATGGATTTGTTGCAGGAGCTATTATCTTCAAGCTCCCGTCGGCGTGGTACTCCTTTAAACGGAGATGTATCGGAAGAAAACGCAGGTCAGTCTTAAAGACCTTAAGCGCTTCATTTGCATTGAGGATGAGAACAGGATTAGACACGCTAGGGAGACTATTAGCAAGCAGTCCTCTGCTGCCAACATGGTCACGCATCCTAAGCGGAAGTTTAAGCTCGACAAGACTAGATTGTTACCCAGTGCACCCGCAGTTGTGGACACGAGCAAGAAGGCGAAGAAATTCAAAGGCAAGTACCACAAATGTAACAAGTGGGGTCACTGTGCTTCCGAGTGCAAGCAGTCCAAGAGAGGAGATCCTAGTACACCGAAGCCTGATAATAGGGCCAATATGGTCCATCAGACTGCGCCCACCGACTTTGTTGCCATGATCGGTAACGGACAGGCCAGTACAGAGTGGTACCTAGACTCAGGTGCTACATATCACGTCTGCAATAATTCTGCGCTTTTGGAGGATATCACTGCAGTCCGAGAGACTGTTACTTTTGCTGATGGAGGAGTTGCTGACATGCTAAAGGTCGGCAATGCTACCTTGACGCTCTCCTCAGGTAAAATTCTTAATTTGAAAAATGTTAAATTTATACCATCATTAGCTGCTAATTTAATTTCGATTAGTTTGTTATGCGATGCGGGTATGTCATTTAACATTAGTGGTGGTCGAGTAACGCTAATGGTTCACTCGCACTACTTTGGTTGTGCGTATGCCGTCAACGGAATGTATAGGTTGAGTCTAGCAAATGAGGTTGTAAATCAGGTTAGTTCTAATTTAATCGATCCTAAGACTTTACATGTAAGACTAGACCACGTCAATTATAAAAAACTACTCCTGCCAGCTAGAACTCAACATTCCCTTAGACACAAAAACCAGATTTGACAAATCTGAAATTTGTGCTCAAACTAAGATAACTAGAACACCTTTTAGTCAGGTTTCTAGGAGCACACAATTGCTAGAGTTAATACACTCCGACATATGTGACTACAAAAGTTTTGTCACACCTGGAGGTCGGAAGTATCTGATAACCTTTATCGACGACTACTCTAGATTCAGTCATATTTTCCTACTTAAATCCAAAGATGAAGCTTTTGAAAAATTTCGTATATTCAAAACTAGGGTTGAAAATCAACTTGACATGAAAATCAAACGGCTGAGGAGTGATAGAGGAGGAGAATACGTCTCCGGGGAGTTCAGAGATTTCCTTGCCAGCAATGGCATCATCCCTGAAACGACTGCTCCTTATTCCCCCCAATTTGAACGGTATTGCTGAGCGGAAAAATAAGACTTTAACAAAAATGTTGAATTCCATGTTGTTGACTACTGACATGTCTGTGACTTATTGGGGTGAAGCTGCCCTCACGTCTAATCACATTCTTAATAAAGTTTCACATGCCAAGTTGACTAAGACACCCTATGAGCTTTGGTTTAAGAGACCTCCTAGATTTGATAATCTTAAGACCTGGGGTTGTATCCCTTATGTTAGGATACCTGGCCTTTGAAGAGCTAAGATTGGACCTAGGACAAATACGTGTGTCTATTTAGGATGTGCAGAGGATAATACAGCAGACAGATTTCTAGATTTCAACAAACTCTGTAATCAAATCTAGAGACGCTGTCTTCTTTGAGGATAAGTTCTTTAAGGATAAGAACCTAATGCTTCCAGGTTTGCCAGTCACTAGTCTTGAGCCTCCAGCTGAGCCAAGCCAACGTAACTCTGACACTGAGCCTGTAGACACGAGTGGTTTAGATACCAGACGGCTATCTACTAGAGAGAAATTGCCTAAAAGCTTCGGTACAGACTTCGTGACTTACCACGTTGAAGCTGATCCATCTACCTATAAGGAAGCGATGCGATCCCGTGACTCTCTATTATGGAAAGAAGCCATCGATGAAGAGTTAAACTCTCTCATGCAGAACAACACGTGGACATTGGTTGACTTGCCCAAAGGGGCTAAGACCATTGGAAACAAATGGGTTCTGAAAAAGAAGTTTAATCCTGATGGGAGTATTGCCAAATACAAAGCACGTCTTGTGAGGACCCTGACCACAGCCTGGCGCACCAGCGCTGCCTTTCGTCCCAGGCCCCCACATGGGCCGCAGCCCATGCCACCCCAACCCCTCTCCGCGCCCCTTCGGCCACGGCGGGTTGTTGGAGACCGCAGCCTCCCTTTGACGAGAAGTGATCCAGTTAAGCGCCTCTACGTGGACTTCCCAGGAGGTCACCCATCCCAGAATTGCTCCCGTCTGAGCACGCTTAACTATGGAGTTCTTTCACTTCTCATCACCAATTGAGCTGCAGCTCAAATGGTGATGAGAAGTGAAAGAACTCCATAGTTAAGCGTGCTCAGACGGGAGCAATTCTGGGATGGGTGACCTCCTGGGAAGTCCACGTAGAGGCGCTTAACTGGATCACTTCTCGTCAAAGGGAGGCTGCGGTCTCCAACAACCCGCCGTGGCCTAAGGGGCGCGGAGAGGGGTTGGGGTGGCATGGGCTGCGGCCCATGTGGGGGCCTGGGACGAAAGGCAGCGCTGGTGCGCCAGGCTGTGGTCAGGGTCCTCACATAAAAAGTGCAGCTCAATTGGTGATGAGAAGTGAAAGAACTCTATAGTTAAGCGTGCTCAGACGGGAGTAGTTCTGGGATGGGTGACCTCCTGGGAAGTCCACGTAGAGGCGCTTAACTGGATCACTTCTCGTCAAAGGGAGGCTGCGGTCTCCAACAACCCTGCGTGGCCGAAGGGGCGCGGAGAGGGGTTGGGGTGGCATGGGCTGCGGCCCATGTGGGGGCCTGGGACGAATGGCAGCGCTGGTGCGCCAGGCTGTGGTCAGGGTCCTCACATAAAAAGTGCACTTTTTATGTGAGGACCCTGACCACAGCCTGGCGCACCAGCGCTGCCATTCGTCCCAGGCCCCCACATGGGCCGCAGCCCATGCCACCCCAACCCCTCTCCGCGCCCCTTCGGCCACGCAGGGTTGTTGGAGACCGCAGCCTCCCTTTGACGAGAAGTGATCCAGTTAAGCGCCTCTACGTGGACTTCCCAGGAGGTCACCCATCCCAGAACTACTCCCGTCCAAGCACGCTTAACTATGGAGTTCTTTCACTTCTCATCACCAATTGAGCTGCAGCTCAAATGGTGATGAGAAGTGAAAGAACTCTATAGTTAAGCGTGCTCGGACGGGAGTAGTTCTGGGATGGGTGACCTCCTGGGAAGTCCACGTAGAGGCGCTTAACTGGATCACTTCTCGTCAAAGGGAGGCTGCGGTCTCCAACAACCCGCCGTGGCCGAAGGGGCGCGGAGAGGGGTTGGGGTGGCATGGGCTGCGACCCATGTGGGGGCCTGGGACGAAAGGCAGCGCTGGTGCGCCAGGCTGTGGTCAGGGTCCTCACACGTCTAGTTGCAAAAGGCTTCACTCAAGTGAGTGGAATAGACTACTTTGATATATACTCACCTGTTTGTCACTATGCGACAATTAGGATACTTCTCGTTATAGCATCTATTGAACACTTTACAGTTCATCAGATGGACGTCAATACTGCATTTCTTAATGGAGATCTGACCGAAGAGATCTACATGCACCAACCTGAAGGTTTGTGGTAGAAGGTCTAGAAAATAAGGTATGTAAGTTGATTAAGTCAATATACGGATTGAAGCAAGCACCTAAATTGTGGCACAAAAAATTTGACACTTGTGTTAAAGCCTTGAGTTTTAAATCCAGCTTTTCAGATAAATGTCTGTACGTTCGTACAAGTTCAAATAAAGTTGCAATTATATGCTTGTATGTTGATGACATGCTAATTCTAGGCACTGATCAGTCTGAGGTGAAAGACGTGAAAGCTGCCTTGACGACACAATTTAGCATGACTGACTTAGGCGTGGTGAAAACCATCCTAGGAATGGAAATGACCTTCACTGACAAGGGTATTACCCTCAGTCAGAGTCACTATATTAGAAATCTACATGAGAAGTGAGGTTACGTTAATAACAAAGGTAGTGAGACTCCATATGATTATAACAATAGACTGAAACTGAATGAAGGTTCATGTATAAGACAGTTGGATTACTCCAAACTCATAGGTAGTCTCATGTATGCTACAACCTGCACTAGACCTGACATAGCCTTTATGGTCGGCATGTTAAGTAGATTTACGAGTAACCCTGGGCAGGACCACTGGAATGCCTTAGAAAGGCCCATGCGATACTTAAAGCACACTGAAAAGTATGCTTTATATTACAGTGGACATCCTCCTGTACTTGAGCGGTATTATGACGCCTTCTGGTGTTCAGAAATTGCTGACAGTAGATCCACTAGCGGTTTTGTATTTACCCTATGAGGAGCAGTAGTAGCTTGGAAGTCAAAGAGGCTGTCATGCATTGCACTTTTCTCTATGAAATCGGAACTCTATGCCCTCGCTTCAGCAGGAGAAGAAGCTGAGTGGATAAGAGATTTGATCATCGACATTCCAATGATGAGTCTAAAAATGAACTCTATTTCGCTATATTGTGACAATCAAGCCACAAAGACCGTTGCAACAAATACATTGTTCAATGGAAAGCGAAGGCAACTAAGGATGAAACAGGCCTGGTTGACCCATCTCACCAGTCAGGGGATAATCTCCCTATTGGACGTGAGATCGAAGGATAATGTAGCAGATGTCCTTACCAAGGGCTTATGTAAGGTTCTAACACATAAAACATCGGAGGAGATGGGATTAAGGTTTATTTAGTATGACTTAATATCCTGCTTATGTTTTAAATCTTAGAACCGTATGTACAACCCGTATTCGCCGAGTGGGCCCCTCAAGCCAAATGGCGAGACCTGGGTCAGCCCGATCATTCGCCTCGGCTAGGAGGTGGAAGTATCCCCGGTTTGGTGGGGGTCAGGTGCGGAAGAGAAGGGGTTAGGCGAGTGGTGCTCTCACGGACCACTCGCCCGGAAGCGTGGGCATTCGCCCAGCTGGCCGGGTGCCCAGCGAGTGGTGCCCTCACGGACCACTCGCCCAGGATGATTTGAGGGGGAAATGACCCTAAAACCCCTGGTGGGCTGCAAATAGCCCTTCGGAACAGCAGAGTTAGGCTGTTAGCAGACCAATTTGGGGTGTTGTTAGTAAAATTAAAAGGCGGATTCATGTTATTTGCAGACCACCCTAGGAAAAACTATAAATAGACCCTTAAGGGCACCTTGGAGGAGATCCGATTTTAGAGAATCCTCTCCTCCATGCTAGTTTTTGGTCGGCTGCCAACGCCCTCCAAGGTGCCCGGTTGAGCTCTGGTTTGGGAGGGGAAGCTCTCTAAGATCTTCCGGGTGTGTGGCGGGACCTCCTCGCTTCAGCCTTGGGTCTATTCATATTCTCACATCCACCTGTCCCGAGAGTCTAGTGAGGGAGAAGTAAGCATCGGCTACACCCCCAGTGGGTCCGAACTCAAGAGACCTGTTGCAGGTTTCAACATTTTTGGTGCGGTGAGCGTGGACCGTAGCCGGTGAAGGAAAATCTCAAATTAGGTTCGATGACAGGAGATGGGGGGAATGGTTCTGACTCAGGTCACTCGCAGCCACCCGCGACAGGAAAGTGGCTGGAGATGTTCGAGAGGTTCAAGCGAGAAGTCCTGCAGACGGTTCTCGCAGCAAGGAGCGAGTGCGAAACCCCGGCAATCCCCGTGGTTCCACCCCTGCAGATCGGCGAGAACGCACCAGGGCAGCGACCGGGGAAGGAGGTGCCAGCAGAAGGAAGTGCGCGAGATCTCCCGGGGCGGCAGCTGTTCCGCAGTCCGGCGAGTGCTAAGGTGTGCGAGTTGGGTCCGCGCGAGAAGACCATTCGCCGGGCAGGGGAAGGGAGCCCCTTTTGCGAGATGATCCTCTCGGCCCCAGTGCCAGATGGGTTTCGTGGGCCGGAGATGTCCTACTATACCGGCATGGAGGATCCAGTCGTGCACCTGCAGTGGTTTGAGGACATGACATCGATCCTTCCCATGTCGGATGTTTTTCAATGCCGACTCTTCGCAACCACCCTGAAGGAGAAAGCAAGGGACTGGTTCCACCAGCTTTCCGCGGGTTCCATCTACACGTTTGATGATCTGCGCCGAGGCTTTCAGCTGCGCTTCTCGACGTCAAAAAAGAGGAAGAAGGATGCGGAGGCTCTCTTCAAGATCAGGCAGAGTGAGGGAGAGTCCCTGGCACATTACGTGGATAGGTTCCAGGAGGAGATACACCTCGTGCAGGAAGTGTCGGGATTCGCCCTCCAGATGGCGTTCATCGTAGGGTTGCGAGATGGGTTCTTCAAGATGGACCTAAAAAGAAGGTCTCCTTCGTCCTTTGAGGAATTGATGGAGCGAGCAGCGGAAGAGATTGAAGGGGAGGCGGCCAACCCAGAGTTCTACAGGAGGTTGGCAAAAATGAGCGAGCCCGAGGTGAGGCAGCAAGAAGGAAGAAGGCGAGATGAACCCAGGGGTCAAGGGTTCGAAAGACCGCCTCGGAATTGGAGGAATCAGGAGCCCAACAACAGGTTGGGCTGGAGGCTCCAGGAAGGACCGGCAAGAGGTCAGGAAGAGGGGTACCAAAGAAGAGAGGCAGGAGGAATGAATCCGGGGTGGAGGCAGGGTCCCAGACCCCCTCACCCCCCAAGGGAGCAAGCTATGGCAGTAGGCCGAGGAAGAGGAGGCGGAAGGAGTCGTAGAGGAAAAGGCCCGGGTAGAAGGGCAAAAAGCAAAGGGCCAATGGGAAGATCCAGCCCGGCTCGAGGCAGCAGAAGAGGTGGTGGAGATGGAGGTCCTCACCCAGGAAGGGAGGGTGAAAGAGGTGCGGATCAGCGGGGGCCTCGGCCCGGAGGGCAGGGTGAAGATGCTGGAGTGCATTCAGAGGAACGTGGATGTCTTCGCATGGAGCGCAGCTGATATGCCAGGCGTCGAGGTGGACGTGGCTTGCCATCGTCTCAACCTCGATCCAGAAGCCCGTCCCATCCGGCAGAAGAGAAGGACCTTCGCCAGCAAGCTCGAAGGACCCATCCGCGAGGAGGTGGCAAAACTCCTTGAAGCAGGTTTTGTATCGGAGATCCAGTAGCCAGGCTGGGTCTCCAACGTCGTAATGGTGAAAAAGGCCGATGGCCGCAGGGCGTATGTGTGTAGATTTTTCATTGCTAAATAAGGCCTGCCCTAAGGATTGTTATCCCTTGCCTCGGATCGACGCGCTGGTTGACTCAGCCGTCGGTTTTTCTGTGATGAGTTTTTTGGATGCTTTTTCAGGTTATCACCAGATCAGAATGCACCCCCCGGATGTCAAAGACGTCTCGTTCATCACCAGGGAGGGATGCTACTACTATAAGATGATGCCCTTCGGGCTGAAAAATGCAGGAGCAACCTACCAGAAGATGATGGACCGGGTATTTAGGGAGCAAAGGGGAAGGAACCTGGAGGTCTACGTGGATGACCTTATGGTGAAGAGCAAGTGCGTGAACTCTCACATCCAGGACCTCGAGGAGACCTTCCCCACCCTACGCAAGTATAAGATGCGCCTGAACCCCCTGAAGTGTGTGTTCGGGGCCAGTAAGGGGAAATTCCTAGGGCATCTTCTCACCCCTTGGGGGGTAGAACCTAACCCGGACAAGGTTAAGGCCATAGTGGAGCTGGGGTCGCCGCGGAACGCCATGGAAGTTCAGCGCTTGACCGGAAGACTCGCGGGGCTGAGCAGGTTCCTCTCCCGAGCCGGGGAGAAGTGCTCCCCCTTTTTCAAAACATTACGAGGTAACCAGAAGTTTGAATGGACAAAAGAATGCGAGAAGGCCTTCCAGGCCTTGAAGAGTCAACTCACCAAGGCTCCACTGCTCCAAGGTCCCAAAGAGGGGGAGGATCTATATCTATATCTCGGGGTCGGGACAGAGGCCGTAAGCTCCATCCTGGTTCGGGAGGAAGGCAAGAAGCAGCTGCCCGTCTACTACGTGAGCAGGGTCCTGAGGGAAGCAGAGCTCAGATACCCGATTTTGGAGAAGTTGGCCTTTGCTCTGGTCGTCGCAGCAAGGAAGCTCAGGCCATACTTCCAGGCCCATTCAATTCAAGTAGTGACGGACCACCCTCTTCGCCAGATCTTCGAAGGAGTGGAGCACTCGGGAAGGCTCGCCAAGTGGTCGATAGAGCTAAGTGAGTTCAACATTACCTTCGTCCCTCGACTATCCCTGAAGGCGCAGGTGGTGACCGATTTCATGGCAGATTATGTGGCAGAGATGGAGGAAGATGGAGCCCCTCGTCATGTTCCATGGAAGTTGCTGGTGGATGGGGCTTCAGGCAAGAATTCTCTCGGAGGAGGGGTGGTGCTGGAGAGTCCCCAAGGGGTAAAGATCGAGCAGACACTAGTGATACACTTCCCAATCACCAACAACCAGGCAGAGTATGAGGCGATGATCGCCGGTCTACGGTTGGCCCGGGAGCTCGGAGTCCATGACGTGGAGGTCCTTACCGACTCGATGGTAATAGCCTCTCAGATCAGGGGAGAGTTCGAGACGAGAGAGCCCGCGCTCATAAGGTACTTAGCCAAAGTGAGGGGTCTCGTAGGAACATTCAAGACTTTCTCCATCTGTCACGTCCCTTGGGAGGAGAGCACCCCGGCGGATCGGTTGGCCAAATCCGGTCCTCGAGCCGGGGGGACCCTGACGGACCTATTCCGCCCTTCGATTGAGGAAGGAGAACTCATGGAAGTGGAGAAGCGGCCCTCCTGGAAGGATCCCTTCATCACCTTCCTTGCAACGGGAAAGTTTCCGGAGGAGGTTCCGGATCAGAGGCGCTTCCGATATAAGTCCGCCTACTACGTGCTCCACGAGGGGGACTTGTATCGGAAGACCCTCTCGGGCCTCCTGGCCCGATGCGTTTCAGAGGAGGAGTTCCCAAGGATCTTGGAAGAAGTCCACTCTGGCGAGTGCGGCAGCCACTCGGGGAGCAGGATGTTGGAGGCAAGAATAACGAGGCAGGGGTACTTCTGGCCAACCCTAAGTAAAGACGCGGCAGCCTTCGTCAAGAGGTGCCAGAAGTGCCAAATGTTCGCCCCACTTCAGCTCATGCCAGCTCAGAGGCTAAAGAGTATCACGACGCCCTGGCCATTCGCCATATGGGGGATGGATCTGGTAGGACCCTTCCCCCAGGCTAGTGGGCAGAGGAGGTTTCTCCTAGTAATGATTGACTACTTCTCAAAGTGATTGGAGGTCAAGGTGTTGGCTAAGGTCACCTCCCAGGTAATTCGCAACTTCGTATGGGGGGAAATCATTTGTCGACATGGGCTCCCACAAGCCATAGTCACGGATAATGGTCCGCAGTTCGCAAGCGAGGAATTCATCAGCTTCTGTGGCCAGCTGGGGATAGACCTCAGGTTTGCATCCGTTCACCATCCCAGGAGCAACGGGCAGGTGGAGGCGGCAAACAAGGTCATCGTGAACCTGCTCAAGAAGAAGGTGGAAAATCTGAAGGGCAATTGGGTGGAGCAGCTTCCATCGGTCTTGTGGGCCCTAAGAACTACCCCCAACACTGCCACGGGAGAGACCCCTTTCAAGCTCTCTCACGGCTGCGAGGTCGTCATCCCCATAGAGTTCGAAGTTATGACACCACGGGTAAAGGCCGCCGCAAGCGGAGAGGAAGAGTGGAGAGCCGAAAACGAGGTGGAGTTGCGGCTCTCCCTCGACCTCATCGAAGAAGCTCGAGACCTGGCAGCCATTCGTCAAGAAGAGGTCAAGCGGCGGATGGCCAAATATTTCGATAAACACGTCAGGGTCAAGCAGTTCGAGAAGGGAGATCTGGTGCTCAAGAAGGTCGACGCGGCCGGAAGATCCGCCGCGGTGGGAAAACTCAACCCCAACTGGGAAGGCCCCTATGTCGTGGAAGAGGCATTAAAGTCTGGGGGGTATCGCCTTCAGAATGTGGAAGGCCAACCCCTCAGCCACACATGGAGTGGTGACGATCTTAAACGTTTCTATCCCTGAAACTATGTAATGAAAATGCTTTGAAATAAGAATATTTTGTTTAACATAAGTGTTTGAGATTGATACTGCAGCTTGTAGGAAAAATCCCGAACGCTCCAAAAGTGGCCCCGAGCAGACCCGCTGTCCAGGCTCTCATCTAGCTGGCAGGTCCGAAGGCTCACTCGGAGGCAGGTTCTACGTTAAAGAAAAGAAGGCCCCGAGCAGACCCGCTGTCCAGGCTCTCATCTAGCTGGCAGGTCCGAAGGCTCACTCGGAGGCAGGTTCTACGTTAAAGAAAAGAAGGCCCCGAGCAGACCCACTGTCCAGGCTCTCATCTAGCTGGCAGGTCCGAAGGCTCACTCGGAGGCAGGTTCTACGTTAAAGAAAAGAAGGCCCCGAGCAGACCCGCTGTCCAGGCTCTCATCTAGCTGGCAGGTCCGAAGGCTCACTCGGAGGCAGGTTCTACGTTAAAGAAAAGAAGGCCCCGAGCAGACCCGCTGTCCAGGCTCTCATCTAGCTGGCAGGTCCGAAGGCTCACTCGGAGGCAGGTTCTACGTTAAAGAAAAGAAGGCCCCGAGCAGACCCGCTGTCCAGGCTCTCATCTAGCTGGCAGGTCCGAAGGCTCACTCGGAGGCAGGTTCTACGTTAAAGAAAAGAAGGCCCCGAGCAGACCCGCTGTCCAGGCTCTCATCTAGCTGGCAGGTCCGAAGGCTCACTCGGAGGCAGGTTCTATGTGGAAGACAAGAAGGCCCCGAGCAGACCCGCTGTCCAGGCTCTCATCTAGCTGGCAGGTCCGAAGGCTCACTCGGAGGCAGGTTCTATGTGAAAGAGAAAAGGCCCCGAGCAGACCCGCTGTCCAGGCTCTCATCTAGCTGGCAGGTCCGAAGGCTCACTCGGAGGCAGGTTCTATGTGAAAGAGAAAAGGCCCCGAGCAGACCCGCTGTCCAGGCTCTCATCTAGCTGGCAGTTTCGAAGGCTCACTCAGGGGCAGGTTCTATGTGAAAGAAGAAAAGGCCCCGAGCAGACCCGCTGTCCAGGCTCTCATCTAGCTGGCAGGTCCGAAGGCTCACTCGGTGTCAGGATCAAAATTCTCAAAGGGTGACCTCAAGAGCACTCGCATTGACCACGCACAGGAGAGATGACCTCACTTCACTTTCAGGACTACCTAAGCGAAACCCCGGTTTGGGCGAATGGTAAGAAAGTGTGAGTGGGGCAGGCAGCGGGAAGCGAAGGGGAGGCGACACGCCCAGGTCACCCTCGAGCATTCGCTAGGTGGACGAGACAGTCGCACTACAGTTTAAACGTCCTAATGAGCCTAGCGAGATATAGCGGCGAATGAGAAAGAATTAACGTCCTAGCGAGCCTAGCGAGATATAGCGGCGAATGAGAAAGAATTAACGTCCTAATGAGCCTAGCGAGATATAGCGGCAAATGAGAAAGAATTAACATCCTAGCGAGCCTAGCGAGATATAGCGGCGAATGAGAAAGAATTAACGTCCTAGCGAGCCTAGCGAGACATAACAGCAAATGAGAAAAAAGTGGAGATAGCACAAAAATGGAGAGCACAAAAATCGTGATCAATATACATATCTTTCAAGGGCATTCGCCCCGTTCATGATTACATTCAAAAGATTTTAAGTAAAAGACGGCAAAAAACACAGGGTCCATCTCAGGGGTCGGCAGGCTTCTCGCCAGAAGATCTATCGCTCTCGCCCGAATCCGATAGGAGGGCGTCTTCTCGCGACTCGCCATCCTCATCTTCCGGGAAGGGGATCGGGATGAAGAGCTCGGGGACGACCTGTCGGGCAGAGAGGCATTCGGCCTCTTCCTTCAGGTACCCAGCCTGCCGCAACACCTGCAGCGCATGCTTCACGGCGCTCTGGGCGTTCTCCTGCATCAATTGCTCCAGCTCATGGTGGGGGTAGAAGTGCCCCCCACTCCCCAAGGCGAGTGCCGAGACCTCGGCTTCTCGCGACCGCTGGGCCTCGGCCTTGGCCAGCCGGACTTCGTCTTCAAGGCCAGCCACCCGAGCACGAAGCATCTCGGCAACCGTGGTGTCCTAAAAATAATAACAAAGGTAGTAAGAAGATAGTACATCAATCGGCAACAAGCCACTCGCGGGAAAGGAGAAAATATATACCTCTGCAACAGGACGGCTGGCGAGAAGAGCTTCCGCAGCTGCCAACTTCGTCCTGAGTTCCTGCGCCTCAGCAGAAACGATGGTCCTGGACTCCTCAACCTCCGCCAAGCTCCGCGCCAGTTTGATGCTCCGGCGCGAAGACATATGCGCGAGCTCGAGCGCCCGCAGCATGGCCCTGGCGGTCTCATGGGCGAGAACCTGAGTCGTCTCGGCATCATAGACTTCAGCATCCTCCTGGCCGTAGAGGGCATACGCGATGGCATAGGCCTCACCACTGGCGAGGTCGCTCTCTATCCACGATGGGTGAAGGGTGGAGAGCGAGACCCTGTTGGCGTTCCTGTCCCACTTTACCAGGGGGGCCCCTGAGGGGTCCACGTACTTCTCGCCGTTGGGGAAGTTCCGGTGGTCCCTGGGCAATGGAGGCGGCGGCAACGACGATCCCGCGCGAAGGGTGGTCTCGCCTGGCGCACCCGCTCCCAGGGTCTGAGTCTGAGCACTCGCCCCTAGGGTCTCGTCCAAGACCCCCTTCCCCTTGGCGGAGGGGGGATTCTTTGATTTCTTGGAAGAAGAGGAGGTCAGCGCCCCAGGTTTCCGCTTCTTTCCGCTAGGCTTGGAGGAGGAGGGTTCCTCCCGACAGGCATCCGCGGCAGCCTGTGCGAAGGACACGGAAGCCCCAGCGGGACGCGGCGGATGCAGGGGGAAGCTACGCACGCCTGTATAATATTGCGAATGATTTAGCGAATAATATAAGAGTCACAAGATCGAAACGAACGAAGTCCCAAAAACTTACCCTCGCCCTGCAGAATGAGCGGGAGCGAGTTGACGTTTCGCCGGAGATAGACGAGGTCCATCCCCTGCTCCAAGATGTATTGGTGGAGTTTGCCCTCGTGCCTCCCTAGGGTCGGGGGGCGGAAGGTTGACTCCTCCTCCTGCACCGGTGCGAGAAGTGTATTTCCCAGGTTCCCGCTGACGAAGAGGAAGCGCCGAACCCAGTCGTGGTTCTTATTCGGGAGCCCGTAATGCTTGAGCGGGTTCACACCCGAGAAGAATGAGATGTTGTTGGTGCAGCGAAAGGTGTAGAGCTTGCGGAAGACGGGGAGCGAGAACTCGATCCCCTCTTCTCGCAGATAGCTCGCGTACCCGACCAGCATGGCGATGGAGTTGGGGTTGAGCTGGCCGGGCACGACTCCATAATATCTGAAGGTCTGGCGGAGTTCCGGCCAGATGGGAAGGCGAAACCCCACCTCGAAGTGCTCTAGCGGGATCGCGAGAGCACATGGCGAGATGGAGTTTAGGCGCTAGTCCGGCCTGGGCTTTCGCGCCTCGAACCCAGGCGGGATGTAATCCGCGACCGCAGTCAGGTAAGCCTCGTCGGAGAGGTCGCATGAATCGAAGGTGTGGTTGACGAACGCGCTGGCGCACCTGGCTCTACCTTCCGCATCACCACCCATGACGCGAATGACGGAGGATAAGAAGGCAGCAGAGAAGAGAGAAGCGCGAGTGCTAGCGCGAGGAAAGAGAAGGAGCGGATGGTAAGGTATTTAATATGGTAGTTGAAAGGCCTATTTATAGAAGGGCTAAACGGCGTTTGGGCTTTCAAGGTAACGGGTGTGCAGATAGCAGTCGCGCCTTCCCGACGCCTCGGAACCCGGGCCGACCCCTCTCGCCCATTAATGACAAATGCCCTGTGGCTATTCGCTCATCGACTGAGGGACCTGAGGGACGAGATGAATGGGGGTGCGCTCCAAACAGCCCGGCGGGAGGTAGGACTTTTCCCTTTCCAGGACGGTAGGGCTGTGAGGTAGGAGCTGGAGCATCCGCAGGATCATCCGCGCGGCCCTGCTGACCGGATCCATTCTGAGGAGATACCCTCGGCTCATCCGCAAGAACGGAGGGGTTCCGCAGCGGAAGACTGGGGTCAAGGGCTACAAAAAACAGTGGTCAGCAGCGAGCAGCATGAAGGGTGAATCTAAAAGGGTTTACGACTTACCGGACTGCAATGAGGTCTCGCCCGGAGGAGGTGGTGGAGTAAGGTCCAGATCCGGAGGCCTCTCATCCGGGGGAGGTGGCACCGCGACACTGCTCGAGACGGCCCCGTGGCCGGTCTCGGGCATCGAAATCCCCTGCGAATGGTCAGAGCAGAGGCAAAGTAAGGGGAGGAACTAAACAGAGGGACGAGAGGAATCCTCATACCTGCATCCCGGGGTCCGGAGGATTCCTCGCCGGAAGAATATCCATCGGCGGAGTGTTCGCCGGTGGAGTACCCACAAGAGATTCCGAGGCAAGTCTCGCCTCTCTGGCGATTCAGTCGAATCGCCTTGGCTCGACGTGAGACGTATGGGGCACTCGGATCCCGCTTAGACAAAAGCCAGGGAGCAAATTTGGCTGTCTTGGGGGCAGTCACAGCTTGGGCCGCGGCCAGACGCTCGATCATCTCCCGCGAGAGGGGTCTCGCGGAAGGCTTATGAGAAGACATTAATGTCAGTGAAGGACTAGGAGAGGGAAGAAGCTCCGAATCAAAGGTTGTCAGCGCTCCAGGAAGCTCTGACAGGAAGAGATATATATAGGGCAACGGTGGGACCCACAGAATCTTGTGAGTCCGGTCAGCAAGCACTCACCGAATACAGGGTTGGACTGTTCTTTCCGAGCGTAGTAACCACTCGCAAAGAGCGGGGATTGTGTACAACCTGTATTCGCCGAGTGGGCCCCTCAAGCCAAATGGCGAGACCTGGGTCAGCCCGATCATTCGCCTCGGCTAGGAGGTGGAAGTATCCCCGGTTTGGTGGGGGTCAGGTGCGGAAGAGAAGGGGTTAGGCGAGTGGTGCTCTCACGGACCACTCGCCCGGAAGCGTGGGCATTCGCCCAGCTGGGCGGGTGCCCAGTGAGTGGTGCCCTCACGGACCACTCGCCCAGGATGATTTGAGGGGGAAATGACCCTAATACCCCTGGTGGGCTGCAAATAGCCCTTCGGAACAGCGGAGTTAGGCTGTTAGCAGACCAATTTGGGGTGCTGTTAGTAAAATTAAAAGGCGGATTCATGTTATTTGCAGACCAGCCTAGGAAAAACTATAAATAGACCCTTAAGGGCACCTTGGAGGAGATCCGATTTTAGAGAATCCTCTCCTCCAGGCTAGTTTTTGGTCGGCTGCCAACGCCCTCCAAGGTGCCCGGTTGAGCTCTGGTTTGGGAGGGGAAGCTCTCTAAGATCTTCCGGGTGTGTGGCGGGACCTCCTCGCTTCAGCCTTGGGTCAATTCATATTCTCATATCCACCTGTCCCGAGAGTCTAGTGAGGGAGAAGTAAGCATCGGCTACACCCCCAGTGAGTCCGAACTCAAGAGACCTGTTGCAGGTTTCAACACCGTAGTCTGCTTACATTCGAGCATCTAAAGTGAGCACACAGAAGTATTCCAGATGCTATCTGATGAAAGCCAGAGATGGATAGTTGTCAGTCATTCCAAACTTGATGACTTACGCAATTATTTTTAATTCAAAGGCTGATTTGAGTGTCATTCCAAAAACGAATACTTAAGTTATTGATATGCGTCCTGATATTATGATCATTACTTATATCATTCCAAACTTGACGATATATTGGTCACAGCTTGTTGTATCATTTCAAACTTGATGATATAATACAATTGTGAAACGTTTGATAATAATCTTAATAATCGAAGGAACATGGTTTGATTCTTTGAAATCAATTGTCTAATTTTGTGTAAATTGGATAGAGATGTTGATATGTGATTCTTTTCTTCCTGGTTAGAGTATTACGTTCTTTTACTGCTAGAACTATTCACTTTACTTTTGATTTGCAAATATTAGAATTCATAGAGATTTGTCTCATGACATTCTTATTGTGTCTGTTTGCAGATCACGTGGAGATTGGAGGAGAGAAAGTTGATTTTGACCCAGAGGATGATGATCAGTTGTTTGCATAGATTACTGTTCATTTATCTGTTTTGAGTTCTTTCCAGCCATGTGTTTGAGTTTAGATATTATGTATTCTAAAACTCATATTTATGTTTTCTGGAAAACTCATGTTTGTCGTTATTGAATCTTGTTTAAGTAATATGTGATGTTCCCCCTTTATTTACATTATAGGAGGAGATTGTTGAGGTATATTGAATATAACGGGTTAACGGATGCTTAGCGATAGGTTAGGACCTGTTAGGGATCCACGCACCCGCCGGGGAATTAGGGTTTGCCTATAAATACTCTGCTAGGGGCAACGAGTAGAGTGTTCCAAACTAGACACTCACGCGGATGCTTCGAGCGTCATTCTAACAAGACCCAATCTGCGATAGGTGCCCAAACTATTGTGAATTTTTTCAAAAAAAAAATTATGATAAAACTTTAGTGTCGTACTTTTTTATGGAAACTTTTTTTTTTGTAATAACATGGTCATCTTATACAAGTAATTAAGTCTAACACAGGACCCCACCGCCCTCTGCGCGACAAAGCTTCGGCCATGGCAGTACCATTGTATATGCTCGCCTGCTCTTAGGTGGTCGGTGGTGTGTAGGTGGTGTCGGTGCGTGCGTGAAACCTGCCAGCCCAGAAGCAGACGAGAACAAGCAGACTGACTTTTTTTTTTAAATTAGAAATAAAAGATAAGATACAAACAAAAGCTATTACAAGATGTCATCCATCCAAATCAGATTGAATCAACTCAGAGTGAAACTCAACATGGCTCTAGAACGCGAGCAGATTCACTGTCCTGATTGGAGTATTGTCGCGCCCGACACGGGGTTCCCCTCTTGCATTGTCGCTCGTTTGAATGGGCTCCGCCCATTTGTGGAATCTTTGAGGGCGCGCAAGCTGCTCAATGGCTTCGCCTAGGTGCGCTATTGAACTCCACGCATACGGCTAATTTGAAAATGAAGAAAAATACGCATTGAAACATCACTTTAGACAAAAAAATGAACAAATTTAAAGATGGAGAGAGGAACTCTGCAACTAGTTAAATAAAAATATACAATACTGAAGATAGAGAGATCATGAAATTTGTGATATACTACTCAAGTGTTAGTGAGATTAACAATTATCAATTAATCTTACTAGGTATAGAGAGATAAATATTATTTAGACTATGATGAATTATTCAAAAGAATTGGATTATCGGCTGCATAAATAAAAATAAAAAAAGGCTTGACATTATAAAGTTATACAAAATTAAGGGTTAGCACAAAATTGAGCTTGATCTTCGAATAGAAAAATATTGGCCTGCTTATAATAATTCGCAAAAAATAATTGAGGGGCAGTATCCCAAAAGCGTCCCCTCTGGATCTGCCCCTGTAAACCGGTTTCAGGGTCTAGAATTAAGAATTGTGGAAAATAAATAATGATGAAAGTTCAACGATTTCGCATCGACTTGTGTGAGATGAAAAAAAGATACATGTTTAAGTCGAGCATTGCAATTATGTTAAATAAAAGTAAATTTAAATGATTTGAATAAGCACAAATAGGCTAGGAAGAAACACATTAATTATATGATACAAACTTATTTTATATATGCAAAATTGATATTGTATAATTAAATAGAAGTAGTAGACACTAAGTAAAATAAAATTTCTCAAAATAATTGGGAAATAAAAATTCTCTCTGTTTTTTTAATCAACAATAATTTTATTTTATGTTAATTATTCTGAGAAATTTATTATTACTTTGTACTATTGTATTTGTATAGTTTTTTACTCTCTTTTTTCTCCTGATCGGATATATATTTTAAATAATAAAATAGTAGTCAGTTGTGAACAAAAAATATAATAAAGCAGAGTTGAGTGCACTGAGTAACAGAAATATATTTTTCCACCGAAGATCTTGCCATAAGGAAGCACTTATGGTCTGTTTGGGAGAGCGGTGGTGGTGGTAAATGGAGAATCGTAAATTTTAGGGTGATCCGGCGAAGGAGAGAACTCGGGCGAGCGCTAGTCGGAGACTTGTGCCGAGAGGGCGAGGCAGACCAGAATAGAGAAGGAGAAGACAGATTTGCGGACAGTGCAATCCGAAATAGAGAAAGAGAAGGAGAGGGTTGTCGTCGAGATCGAGCAGCCCGCCGAGATCTGCTTGCGCCTGCGCGATGGGAGAAACGGGAGAAAATGCTTGTGACGGGAGGTTGGGGTCATAGGCTGCTAACGAAAAAAAATTATGTAGGGATCGAAACGCTCGGGCTCGAAAAGGATGGCGCAAAAACAAACGGGAATAACAAGCTCCGCCATAAACTAGTTTTCTGTCGCGCGACACTTATGCTTCGTTTGGCGCGGCTTATTTGCTCCTATGAGTTGGGTCAAAAACGTCATTATCATAGATTCATTAGATTGTATGTTCGGCAAGACAAAGGTTAAGACCGCTACCAAGAAAATAAACTAGCTTTAAGCATAAAATGCGTGAATTTATTTAGGTGAGATCGGACGTTCACGAACAACGGTTCATAACCACCGTGTTCATGACCGCCACCACCGCGCCAAACGAATCCTTAGTTTGGACTATTTTTTGGTCCGGGTGCATAAGAAAATTATGCGCTAGAAGGTCAGTCTGTTTTGTCATCAAGATTCGTGCAAATTGTGATGCACTTTTGCGTATCTTGATGAATGTACGTATGGGCCAGATTAATCGTAGCGGCTATTAAAATTTTACTTTTGTTGTTTTTCTTGTATTTAATTTATGTTATTTTTGCATTCAAATTATTTATTTTATTTTTCTCTTTAAAAGTTTTACTTTATCGCAAGTTTTATGGTTGATGATGTAATTACAAAAATAAAATATAGTACATGATGTCATGATGATGTAGGAGATGATTCAGAACGCATCAACGTAAAAGTAAGCATCATCAACAATTTATGTTATATTTGACTACAGAGTGAGAAATCTCAATTAGTTATATTAAAATAAAATTATGTAAATTAATCATTGGATTATGATAAATTCAATTATGTCACCAAAAATAAATAAAAAATATCAATATATATATGTGCTTCTTTTTTTAATTAATAAATTATTGTTATTATCGAGCTTGAATATACTGATCACATTAACTTATTTAAATTCAATTGAGTTATTTTTTTAGCTTATCTTTTCTAACTTTAGTTTAGTTAAAATATATTGCAATTGAATTTAGCATACTTAATTAATATTATTTAATCGATCTATTTTTACGTTGTTTTTTTATTTAAATTAAATTTTATGTTAGTTTAAATTTCCACGTATTGAAATTGTATTTAGCATGCTAGCTTAATTAATATTATTTAATCAGTCTATTCTCTTACGTTATTTTTTATTTAATTAAATTTTATTTTACTTTAAATTTACTTATATATGAAATATAAATTTGATTAAATTAATATGTACCGTATAATTAAATCGGTGATTGGTTGTAATTATTATTTATGACAATTAATTGGCATGGAATTTATGATTTATATAGAACCATAGTTGGTTCAATCAATGATGTCACTCTTGGGGCCCACTCTGGTTGGTTGGTTCTCACATACATTTCTACTTTGCTTTGGTAGTTATTAAGGTTTATTTTGCACCGTCCTAATAATTAGGATCATCAAATTAATATTAAATTAAATCAAATTTGTTAAACTAAATGAAGATAAAGTTATATATATATAACTTTGAGAAAAATTATGATAAAAATATTAAAAATTAATTAAAATAAAATTACTTAAAATATAAATATTAGACTTGATGGGTTATCATCTATTATGTAGAGAAACTCAGGCTGCGTTTAGCCAAAAACCCAACTCCCCACTAAGATGGTGGAGGCATGGGCAAGAAGGAAGAGAAAAACCGCCCATAACCGCAACCGCAACCGCCGCAACCACCGCACGAAGCCACGCGCAGCACCACGCGCGGCCTCGAGGCCGCGCGGCCGCACGGCCTCGCGGCACCGCCCGGCCGCGCGGCACGGCGCGCGGCCGCACGGCCTCGCGGCACCGCCCGGCCGCGCGGCACGGCGCGCGGCCGCACGGCCTCGCGGCACCGCCCGGCCGCGCGACATCCCGCGACCGCGCGGCACCGCCCAGCCGCACGACACGCGCGACCGCGCGGCACCCCCGGCCGCGCGGCACCCCCGGCCGCGCGGCACCCCCGGCCGCGCGGCACCTCCGGCCGCGCGGCACCCCCGGCCGCGCGGCACCGCGCGCCCGGCACCACGCAGTACCGCGCGCCTAGCGTCGCGCGCCACCGCGCGCCCGGCACCGCGCGGGCGATAATCGCGTGCTAGCGCGCGCGCGGTCCCGCCCGGCACCGCTCACGGCCGTGCGGTGGGCGCAGTGCCGGCCGGCCTCCCTCGCCGCCGGGCGCATTCTCCGTCCCCTCTCCTCTCGTCCCCAGTCGGCCTCCCTTGACCAACGGACGCGCTCGTCCGACCTCTCTCGCCTCATTCGGCGGAGAAAATGAGGACGACCAAGCTAAACCTCCCTAAACCTGTAACCACATATCATGGAGTGCAAATAGTAAAACTCCACATCATGGGGTGCAAATAGTAAAACTCCACATCATGGGGTGTAAGTAGTAAAATTCCACATCATGGAGTGCAAATAGTAAAACTCCACATCATGGGGTGCAAGTAGTAAAATTCCACATCATGGGGTGCAAATAGTAAAACTCCACATCATGGGGTGCAAGTAGTAAAATTCCACATCATGGAGTGCAAATAGTAAAACTCCACATCATGGGGTGCAAGTAGTAAAATTCCACATCATGGGGTGCAAATAGTGAAAATCCTCCAACATGGGGGTGTAAATAGTAAAATCTTCCAATACGGTCTGCATATAGCAAATAATATGGTTATGGTGTGCGCATAACCATATCCATCATATGAATGCATATTATCCCAAAACTATACAAACTGGTGTGCACATAGTCGTATTCATAATAAGTGGGCATACGGTCTGCGACTAGCAAATAATATGGTTATGGTGCGCGCATAACCATATCCATCATATGAATGCATATTATCCCAAAATTATACAAACTGGTGTGCGCATAGCCATATTCATGATAAATGTGCATATAGCGCATAAATTAGTTATGGTGTGCGGATAGCCATCCTAACCACCATAACCACCCTAACCACCCTCAAAAGCTATAAAAGGAACCCCAGGGCTTCATTTCAAGGGACTTGGTTTTTCTAGACTGGAGAGAGCTCTCTGGAATTCCCTCGAAGATCTTCTTCAGCATTCGAAGATTTACTTCGGAACTCGAAGATCTCCTTCAGCATTCGAAGATCTCCTTCGGAACCCGTAGATCTCCTTCGGAACCCAAAGATCTCCTTCGGAACCCGAAGATCTCCTTCGGAACCCGAAAATCTCCTTCCGCATTCGAAGATCTCCTTCGGAACCCGAAGATCTCCTTCGGAACCTGAAGATCTCCTTCAGCATTCGAAGATCTCCTACGGAACCCGAAGATCTCCTTCAACCTTCGAAGACCTCCTTCGTCGCTTGAAGACCCCCATCGTCGCTTGAAGATCTCCTGCGGACTTTGAAGACTTCCTGGCCGAGAAAAATACTTAGTTTTTCTGAGAGGTGGCCTGTCACCCTCAGAGACCTTCATTCAACTGCAATTGTAACGGGAGCGGCCTGTCGCTTCCGATTCTCGCATCATTACTTGTAACACTCCACAACTTAGTGAAATTTGGTCGGCGCCGATCCGACCACGTGATTTTTCACCCTTTCCGGGTTTTCCACAGTAAAAACGTCTTCTTGCCACCTGTTCGTTCTCTCTGTGACTGCTTGCACGCTCGGTTCACTCTCGGGCTAAGACGGTTAGATTCGCCCGGTCTGAAAGAACGTTGAGCGACCCGCAACAGTTTGGCGCCGTCTGTGGGAAAAGTGTTCCCCAAACTCTGCAAAAGCTTTTCGAAGACAGTATTCGCCTCGTGGCAATACTCGTGACTGACAGCAATGGCAGGAAGAAGTGCTCGCACCACCGATGGTTCCATCCCAGAAGGACGCATTGATCCCGCTCCCTCTCATTCGCTCATCAACACACCTCACGCCGAAGAGGCCCCATTAGCACTCGTTGCCGCGCTAGAAGGGCACATGCGCCAAATGGAGGAGCATCAAACTGAGATGCTAACCCTGCTGAGAAATCTCGAGGTTCCTCGAGCTCCCGCTCCACCTCCATTGCTGAATGATCCACTCCCCCCAACCCCGAATCATGCTCCAATCGAGGCAGCGGTTCAGGAGGATAATGTCTCAGAAGAACTTTCAGACGCAGCAAGCTCCGCTCATCCCGCTCGGGGACCAGAAGGCGACCATCATCACCAACGCCAAGGAAGAGTCGACCCTCGACAAGCAGTAGGGAGGACCACTCGAGAAGAAATACGTAATATAGTAGCAGAGGAGTACGGTCAGGTTGGGCGCCGTGTTACTTCCGCTCGCCGTCCCTTGCACAATGGCTCCCCGTTAGCTCCTCACGTTATAGCTCACCCAGTACCTCACGGCTTCAAGCTCCCCAACATAGAAACGTTCGATGGGACGGACGACCTGTTGGAGCACGTGAACTATTGCACTACCATCATGAGAATTTACAACGCTCCAGATCAGCTCCTCTGTCAGGTGTTTCCAGCAACCTTAAAAGGTCAAGCACGCACTTGGTTCCACTCTCTGCAAGGAGTCATAGATAGCTTCGCAGAAATGGCCCGACAGTTCACCGACCAGTTCATCGCCAACCGCAGGATTGTTCGAGACCCCTCCCATCTTTCGGGGATCCGCCAGAGCGACGGAGAAACCCTTAGGCTCCGTTCGTTTCGCGGGTTTTACACGGAGGGTTTTGGTTTTGGTCAAAAACTAAAATTTTGTAGGTTTTGGTTTTGGTCCAAAACAAAAAAAATTTGTTCGTTTGCACCCATGGTTTTGCAAGAAGGTTTTGAAAAATAAATTTTGAAAAATAAATTTGCGGATAATCATTACTAGGGTCCAAAACATAATCATTACTACGGCCAAAATGATGATGATGAACTCTGGCCACAATGATGATGAACAGTGTCAAAACTATCCCAAAACCCATCTAAATAGGTAAGTTTTGGGTATAGAAGAATTTTTCAAAAAGCAAAACCCATGGGTTTTGGGCCAAAACCAATCCCCTCTTTTAAAATAAGCAAACGAACACTGGAATTGGTTTTGGTCAAACACCTTTCTCCAAAACCCATAGGTTTTCTGTAAATGCCAATTCCATCCTAAAAAATGTCAAACGAACAAAAAAATTAGTTTTGATATACCCAAAACCAAAACCTTCCTCTCAAAACTCGCGAAACGAACGGAGCCTTAAGGATTTCTTCCGCCGCTTCACTATTGAGGCACGTCAGATTCCAGGGGTGGACCCCGAGCTTCTGCGAGGAGTTTTTCTTGGAGGGCTCCGCCCCGGTGGCTTTTACTCCGCACTAATGCGAGAAACTGTACCCAGCTACCCAGACCTCGTTCACAGAGTCGAGGCCCAGATAGCAGCTGATGAAGCAATTGAAGCACACCGCCAGCAATTCGAGGGGAGCTCGAAGAGGAAGAAAGAGGTGTCGTTGCCGCAGACTGTTCCCAATAAGAACAACAAGCATCACGCCAACGCCAACCGAGATCGAGGATCCCAGCAGCATCAGGACTACACTCCCTTGAACACTACTAGAACTAACGTTCTTCTTGCCATCCGTGATAGCAACGCGCTTCGCCGGCCCGAGCCGCTTGCACCAAACAGAGGAAACCAGTCGCAATATTGTGACTTCCATCGCGGGCATGGACACAGTACTGAAGGCTGCAACCGGCTGAAGGAGGAAATCGAGCGTCTTATCCGGCAAGGCCTCCTCAGAAGGTTTTTACTAAACCAGGTCCCGAACCCGCACGGACCTCAGGCTGACAATCCAGTAGAGGACAACGTCATACCCCGCCGAGGCTGAGCCGAAGGAACCAGGTAGGGGAACTTCCCCCTAGTAGAGCGCATACATCCTGTGTTTCACATATCATCAATTTCCATTTTTACTTCTTCCAGTTCTTTGCTTCTAAAAACTGTAAGCCGCAAGATTGTACCTGCGCGCATGTACCAATTGTGTATTTAAAATTACTACTGCTACTCCCTTACTCCATTAACGATATGGATCGCCTGAAGTAAGGCAATGAACGTTAAAGCCATAACTTTCGGTACTAACACCAAACAGCTAACTCGCTAAACTTGGTGATAAGAAAAGGCCTCCTACGAGTAAAGGATTGACATCGAGGACAACAATCTTAATTAAGTTTGCCTAAAAAAGACAACCTCGCCTCCGCGCTGCTTGGGCAACTCGCCTCAGCGCCGCTTGGGCACCTCGCCTTCGCGCTGCTTGGGCACCGCACCTCAGCGCTGCTTGGGCACCTCGCCTCCGCGCTGCTTGGGCAACCCGCCTCAGCGCTGCTTGGGCACCTCGCCTCCGCGCTGCTTGGGCAACCCGCCTCAGCGCTGTTTGGGAACCTCGCCTCCGCGCTGCTTGGGCAACCCGCCTCAGCGCTGCTTGGGCACCTCGCCTCCGCGCTGCTTGGGCAACCCGCCTCAGCGCTGCTTGGGCACCTCGCCTCCGCGCTGCTTGGGCAACTCGCCTCAGCGCTGCTTGGGCTCCTCGCCTCCGCGCTTCTTAGGCGTCTCACCTCTGCGCTGCTTGGGCACCTCGCCTCCGCGCTGCTTGGGCAACTCGCCTCAGCGCTGCTTGGGCACCTCGCCTCCGCGCTGCTTGGGCAACCCGCCTCAGTGCTTCTTCGGCACCTCGCCTCCGCGCTGCTTGGGCAACCCGCCTCAGCGCTGCTTGGGCACCTCGCCTCCGCGCTGCTTGGGCAACTCGCCTCAGCGCTGCTTGGGCACCTCGCCTCCGCGCTGCTTGGGCAACTCGCCTCAGCGCTGCTTGGGCTCCTCGCCTCCGCGCTTCTTGGGCGTCTCTCCAACGCGCTGCTTGGGCACCTCTCCACCGCGCTTCTTAGGCACCTCGCCACCGCGCTGCTTGGGTATCTCGCCACCGCGCTGCATAGGCACCTCGCCGCCGCGCTGCTTGGGCAACTCGCCTCAGCGCTGTTTGGGCACCTCGCCACCGCGCTGCTTGGGTATCTCGCCACCGCGCCATGGGCACCTCGCCACCTCGCTACATGGGCACCTCGCCCCCGCGCTGCTTGGGCAACTCGCCTCTGCGCTGCTTGGGCACCTCGCCACCGCGCTGCTTGGGTATCTCGCCACCGCGCTGCATGGGCACCTCACTACCGCGCTGCTTGGGCATCTCACCTCCGCGCTGCTCAGGCACCACGCCTCCGCGCTGCTTGGTCATCTCACCTCTGCGCTGCTCAGGCACCACGCCTCCGCGCTGCTTGGGCCCCTCACCACCACGTTGCTTATCCACCTCGCCACTAAACTCATCAGGCCTCAACGCTAAACGACAAGCTCGTCATGATCTCCGACACTCAATCCGCACACATCGCAACCTCGTGTCCGCACGACCTGTAAGACCCCATTTTTTTTTTGCAAAAGCCACCGGGTCTTAGGCCCAGAACCGCCGCTTTGCGGTGACCCCTTCACTCGGGAAGATCGCCACCATAAATCACCGATTCTGCCGGCCAACTCGATCACAAGAAAAGTTCATAAAAGAGAAGACAAGTCCACATAATCACATGAATTAAAACCATAGAGGTAAATGTCCACTAACAATAACTGAATAAAAGATTGCAAAGGTTACAATAAAAAGGGCTCTTGCCCTATACATCATTTCCTCACTACAAGATCACTCGCGGAAGCTAACTCCTAAGTAAAACTAAAGCTAATCGTCACCGACATTGAAACCGGAGCACCCTGACCTGACTGACCCATCCCTGCAGACTCCGGGCTCCACTGGTGCTGCAACACTGGATGCTTCTTCTCTTTTGGCCTACGGTCACTGCCTCGCAACCCATGTCTACGTCTTCGACTTCGGCCTCCTGATCGCTGTGCTGGAGGGGTTCCATACTTAACCAAATAGCCTGATTTCACTCCCATTAAAAAGTAGACATCAAGGCCTACAAATGTTATCTCTGGGCATTTTTCGAATTATGGCCTCTAAGGGCCTTAAAATCGGGTCACAAAATCTGTCTATAAGTGTGACATATAATTAAATAATATGATTTAAATCATTTCATGGCTGCGTATAGCAAAAGGCGGCCAATCGGACGGCTCACAGCCATCGTCCCCGATCAGCCAACGGCCTGCGATGGCCCGTCCTGGGTGACTTTGCAGGGCGATTTCCCGGCCACCCTCACATCTCCCCGGCCAGCAAGTGCCACCACCACCTCCGTTGAGGTGGTGGCCGGCGATAGGGGGTCGTTTGCCGGCCGGTGGTGGCCGGAGTAGGGGTTTCGGGGAGGAGGAGAATGCTTGAAAACGAGCACCTTTGGGTGCACGATTTGAGCCCAATTGAACCCGAATCAAGCCCCAGTCAGATTATGATCTAACCACTGAGTGAGGGGAGGGGGATTGGACCTGATTTGGGGCTTGAATCCTTGCCGACTGGGTGATTGCCATGGCCGACCTCCATGGTTTCCGAGTTCTGCAACCACCACACCAAACTGCCCGATTCCTTTGGGTGAGTGGGGGAAAATGCTCCTCTCTGCCTGGTGAAGCTTTTAAAGGCTTCAATTTGAGGAGAGGAAGGGCCTCCCCTTGATTGCCACCATTAATGGCCATGAATGGAATTTCGGCCATCATGAAAATCCTCCCAATCCAGCCCCTTGTGGTCGGCCTTGGCTGTTAGACTTCTCCAAATTGAAGAGGGGAGATGCACCAATCCATTGGGAGAAGAAAGGGTGGCCCTTGGTCTCCTTTGGCCATTAATGGCCACCTTTCTCTCTCTTCCTCTTTCCTCCAAAACCCCCATTTCTCTCTCCTAATTACCATGGCCGAAATCTTTCTCTCTCTCATGCTTAATATCAGTCTACTAGGCTGGTCAAAAGGTCAATTTGGGCTTAGCCCAAATGGATTATGCTAGGTTCAAGAGGTTTGACCTAAATTGGGCAATTTTGACTTTTGGTCCAATTGGCCAATTGGGTGACCCTAGGATGGGGCTTTTGGGTCCATTGGATTCCCAATTAAGTTTAGAAACTATTGGTGGGGTCAATTTGGTCACATGAGTCTTAGTTGACCCAAATTGAGCTGATTTGACCAAAACAGGCTAAGTTGACTTTGGTCAAATTGAGCCCTAGGGTTGACCCAGTCAAGGGGCTTTTTGGTCCACTGGGTCCCCTATGATATGATAACACTATAGGTAAGGTTAATTTAATATGGTGATGGTCAATTAGGGCACTTAGTGAAGAATTGCCATTTTGACCTAACAAGGGCATTTTGGTCAATTTGCACCATTGGGGGTCCCATGATGGGGCTTTTAGGTCTACTAGGTCCCTTATGGTATTCTAGACCTAGGTGAGTGATCAATTTGGCAAGGTGAAAGTTAATTGACTATAATTAGGCTACTTTGACCACTTTAGGGTTAGGGTTGACTTTGGCCAATTTGGCCTCTTTGGTTGACCTCAATGTGCCCTTGGTGCCCTAAGGGGGCCCCTAAAGGGTTAGGGATACTATGGTGGGGTCAATTGATCAAGTTGAGGCCCTAAAGTCCAACCCTAAGCTTGGTAACTAGAAATTACTATTTGCAGTCCAAGGCACTTTCAACCCTAATCTTGCCTAAGTTAAAGGGGTTTCTACACTACCAAGGCCTTGTCATGACCTTGTCATGACACATTCACCTGGGGGGTCTAGCTGTCTGGGGGATGTTACACGACCAAGCGGAGAGCTTTCCCCATCCCGCGTGTGAAAGTCACCTCGCGCTCATCCTCAAGCTGGGGCTCCACCTCCTTGTTCCAGATCTCCTCGCGAACTTATTCCAAAATCCGAGAACAGTCCTACACATAAGCTATAAAAGCTTTATACTCGGCGACTCCAACAGCCTTCAACTCAGCAGTCCGCTCCAGTAAGGAGAGGCGATCCACCCCCATCTCGAAAGACAATAACTCGGCCCCCAGACAAGCCGTTGTAGCTCGCAAATCTTCCAAAAATGAGTTGAACCCTCCGCAATGGCCATCTCCGACCGGACTCCATCACGGGACTCCTCCAGCTCCACCACAACGCCCAGGCCACGCCGAAATATAACAAAATCCTCGCACTTCCTTTAGTAATAGTAAAGAACTCCGAGGATTTGGGGGGCAATTGATGGGTTATCATCTATTATGTATAGAAACTCAGGCTGCGTTTAGCCAAAACCCCAACTCCCCACTAAGATGGTGGAGGCATGGGCAAGAAGGAAGAGAAAAATCGCCCATAACCACAATCGCGCGGTACCGCCCGACACCGCGCACGGCCGTGCGGTGGGCGCAGTGCCGGTCGGCCTCCCTCGCCGCCGGGCGCATTCTCCGGCCCCTCTCGTCTCGTCCCCAGTCGGCCTCCCTTGACCAACGGACGCGCTCGTCCGACCTCTCTCGCCTCATTCGGCGGAGAAAATGAGGACGACCAAGCTAAACCTCCCTAAACCTGTAACCACTCATCATGGAGTGCAAATAGTAAAAATTCACATCATGTGGTGCAAATAGTAAAACTCCACATCATGGGGTGCAAGTAGTAAAATTCCACATCATGGAGTGCAAATAGTAAAACTTCACATCATGGGGTGCAAGTAGTAAAATTTCACATCATGGGGTGCAAATAGTAAAACTCCACATCATGGGGTGCAAGTAGTAAAATTCCACATCATAGAGTGCAAATAGTAAAACTCCACATCATGTGGTGCAAGTAGTAAAATTCCACATCATGGGGTGCAAATAGTGAAAATCCTCCAACATGGGGGTGTAAATAGTAAAATCTTCCAATACGGTCTGCATATAGCAAATAATATGGTTATGGTGTGCGCATAACCATATCCATCATATGAATGCATATTATCCCAAAACTATACAAACTGGTGTGCACATAGCCGTATTCATAATAAGTGGGCATACGGTCTGCGACTAGCAAATAATATGATTATGGTGTGTGCATAACCATATCCATCATATGAATGCATATTATCCCAAAACTATACAAACTGGTGTGCGCATAGCCATATTCATGATAAATGTGCATATAACGCATAAATTAGTTATGGTGTGCGGATAGCCGTCCTAACCACCATAACCAACCTAACCACCCTCAAAAGCTATAAAAGGAACCTCAGGGCTTCATTTCAAGGGACTTGGTTTTTCTGGACTGGAGAGAGCTCTCTGGAATTCCCTCGAAGATCTTCTTCAACATTCGAAGATCTCCTTCGGAACTCGAAGATCTCCTTCAGCATTCGAAGATCTCCTTCGGAACCCGAAGATCTCCTTCAGCATTCGAAGATCTCCTTCGGAACCCGAAGATCTCCTTCGGAACCCGAAGATCTCCTTCGGAATTCGAAGATCTCCTTCGGAACCCGAAGATCTCCTTCGGAACCTGAAGTTCTCCTTCCGCATTCGAAGATCTCCTACGGAACCCGAAGATCTCCTTCAACCTTCGAAGACCTCCTTCGTCGCTTGAAGACCCCCATCGTCGCTTGAAGATCTCCTGCGGACTTTGAAGACTTTCTGGCCGAGAAAAATACTTAGTTTTTCTGAGAGGTGGCTTGTCACCCTCAGAGACCTTCATTCAACTGCAATTGTAACGGGAGCGGCCTGTCGCTTCCGATTCTCGCATCATTACTTGTAACACTCCACAACTTAGTCAAATTTGGTCGGCGCCGATCCAACCACGTGGTTTTTCACCCTTTCCAGGTTTTCCACGATAAAAACGTCTTCTTGCCACCTGTTCGTTCTCTCTGTGACTGCTTGCGCGCTCGGTTCACTCTCGGGCTAAGACGGTTAAATTCGCCCGGTCTAAAAGAACGTTGAGCGACCCTAAAATAGACTGTCAAATTTAGGCACTCTCTAAATGATTATTGGATGTGTTGAACACCTAAGATAATTAAATTAGTTTCGTCTTAATCCAAATTTATCCACATGAGCCCATGAATTGGCCCCACTTCCGCAAATTTGATAAATAAATGAATAATTTTTTGTTGTGTTCCAATGATATGATCATATATATGATCAAAAAATGATCTCCTAAGACTCAAAAGATGGTCTTTTGCATGATCAAAAAAGCTCAAAAAGTCTTAAGTAAAAACAATAAGTAATCATACTACGACTTTTTAATCACATACGATTAATTTTGAATTTAAATCCAACCTTTTGACCAACAAATTCTCGTCTCACAAGACCCAAGTATTTAAAGTCAACCACATTGAGGCTGATAGGATATTTGTGAGTTATTTCAATAACCCGGTACCGCTCTGACACGAGTTGTGGCGAATAAATTTTGAAAAAAATTAAGTGGGGTTGAAAAAAAAAAGGAAATTGTTATTAGCACTACGTGGCTATTCGCCGGGCTCTCTCCGGCGGCTCGCCCCTCGCCGGACTGCTGGTTTTCTCGCCGGCACACCTAATAGGCTGGTTTTCTCGCCGGCGCACCATCTATTGGTAGAAAAGGAAGCCCGCAGTCCTATAGTATCACCTCCACCGATCGTCAAGGAAGCCCGCCTTCACCACCATCGATCGGTTTTTATATGAATGCCTTCTTTTCTACGGTTACCGCCATTAAAATACATATTTGTTAATTTAGCCTTAAGTCTTCCATGTTAGCCTTCATTTACCCTCTTGAGGATTCTATAAATATGTTTTGAGAAGTTTAATTATATCAATTTATTTGTAGTGATATTATTTACAATCATTTAGATTTTCATTTCTAAAAAACAAAGGTGATGTTATTTGTACATCATAAATGACTATTTGTAACCCATGGATATTCGTACCCCTCAAAATTATATTTGTATCCCGACAGGCTATTTATGCCCCAACGTTTAAAATTTTAAAACAAACATAGAATTATCCCTACAAAATATATTGTGACATAAGTACATAATTTTCAGAATATATTGTGACATAACACTAATTTCTTTAAAATGTAGTCACCATCCGTAAGCTTTCGCTCAAAATATATTATCCCTGCAAAATAGTTGCTACAAATTTAAAAACTAATATAAAAACAACATAGAATGATCCCTGTAAAGTATATTGTGACTTAAATACATCATTTTCAGAATATTTTGTGACATAACACTAATTTCTTCAAAATTTAGTCACCATTCGTAAGCTTCCGCTCCCCATATATTATCCCTGCAAAATAGTGGCTACAAATTAAAAAAATAATATAGAAATATAAAAACTATAATAGAAATGTGTTACATTTGTCTTACTTAATAAGTTGTGGTATATATGAAGAACCCAAATGATGAAATAACGTCATTATATATAATAAGAACTCTGGAAAATAACAATAATATTAGATTAAGACATTGCCAATTTTTAATATTTTAATGATAATATACAACATTTACATATCTTATCATCAAAAAAGTCGTGTGATATATGGAACTTCCCATTGTTCTGCCACTTGTTCATGATATCTTGTCCACACTGAAAATATTGGCGATTGCGGGCATTCTTCCTTCATCCGCAATAATAATTTTTCTGAACTCATTCCTATCACATAAACAAAAAAAAATTGAAGTTCTGAACTACCAAATTCTGAAATTGAATATAAAAAAGAAAATAAAAATCTCAAAATCTACTGTCCAGCAATTTTCAGCCCCAAATTTTTTTAGCAGTTATATGAAATTTCATATAAATTTTTGAGAATTTATAATACCCTAAATTAATAACTTATGTGCACAAGGCTGAATAATAAATTTCTAGCAGTTTTCCAAGCGTATATCTGTTCTAATTGCTAGTAGTCCCTCTGCAGCCCCCAAAAATGAAGTTCAGTGATTACCTTAATAAGGAGAAAGGGCGTTCTTCTTCGTCGTGGCGGTGTTCGAACGGGCGTCGTTCTGGACGGGGCAGCGTCGGGGAGGTGTTCTGGGCGGCGTCGGGCGGTGCTCTGTGTGGCTGGAGGAGGACGGGCGGCGTCGGGCTCAAGAGAAGAAGAAGACGACGACTTTCCTGGGCGGCGGCGGGCGGTGTTCAGGACGGCGTCGGGCGGTATTCTGGGCGGCGTCGGGCGGTGATCTGTGCGGCTGGAGGAGGGCTGGTTACGCAAATCACGGCTGGAGGAGGACGGGCGGCTGGAAGAAAGAGGGTACAAATATAAAGATTTAGGGTTATAAAAAGGGCTGTTTTAAAAGGAGTAATGGGGTATGAATAGATAAAAATGGTGTACAAATAACACCACCCAAAAACAATTGTTTGCAGATAACATTTATGTTTGCGAAAAGTCGTTTTCATAAATAGTTGTTTGCGGATATAAAATAATTGCAGATAGCCAAAAAAGTTGTTGCGATAATGACGCATCTTCCCTTTCTTGGTTGACGTCCTTTTTTGGAGACTGCTCAATTTGTGGCTCTTTCTTTTGGAATTCCCTGAATTCCAGCAATTATGGAGGAGCATTGATGACAAAATATTATTCCTTCCTCGCTGATGGAGGATGATTTCTTGGAAGGGATCTTTGATCTTCTTCCATTGTTGCTGACAGCCCGTTTTGGAGATGACTCCAAATTTGTCATCCTCATTATTCCGATATTGATGGAGGATTTTTTTTTGGGGAATGAATTGATCTCCTTCCATTATTGAGCCGACCCATCCTCCTTACCCTCTTAGGGTTTCCTCTTCCTTAAATAGGTGTGGTCGACCACCCTTAGGAGAGTGCAGTGCAACATAGTTTCTTCGGTGGTTCAGCGGATTTCGGCTGACATTCGGCCATCGCCTAGCCGGCTTCCTCTTTGGAGTTCTTCTTCCAGTCGGCTTCTTCTCTCGCCGTCGAAACTATTTTCTCGTCGCAACGTGTACGACCGGACCTTGGAGGATTCGAGATTTCCATCATTTTTCTCGGTCTATTCTTCTCCTCCATTTTTAGTCGTATTGTATGTTTGAGAAATAAATAGTAAATTTATTTCTGCCTGCACAATGGACGTATCCAATTTCGGGGAACCACTTTACATCTGGTGTTCTTGATTACGGTGCTTGCATTTATTATTTTTCTCTAATTTTTGTGCTTATCGCTCTTCGTTATTTTGACCGTTAGAAAAATTATTTGGAACAGAATTTTTCATCTGCACTCGGATCCGATTTTCATAACAAAATGTAACGCTAATAATAATTGCCAAAAAATTCATTTCTCCTGGTTATATTGTTTTCTGGAAAAATCGATTTATTTATGATCCTAAAAACGATGGAGCACCGGATGATTGAGTATAAAACATTATCAAGTAATAGGCCGCCAGATAAGGATGGGTGCTTGTCACCCACCTCTTATTTTCTTTTCATGCCACTATCTTTATAATAATAATAATAATAATAGTCACTTCTAAAAAGCCCTAAAAGTGAGGAATTAAGAATCATTATATTAGCTATATCCAAAATATCATTTGTAAGAAAAATCTAACACAAATTTCATGAATTATTATTTTATGGATTCTATGGTGCATATTTTGCTGCCTCTTCTTATCTGTCTGTTTATACCACTATATTTATAATAATAATAATAATCATTACTAAAAGCCTCAAAACGGGCTCTGAGGGCGTCGTGAATGTGGAGGCGATTTGAGCCTGCTGTGAATACGAAGGTGTTCGGACTGCGCCGTGGACTCGGAGATGTTCTAACGCGCCACGAATGTGGAAATGTTCTCGAAGGCGTTCTGAGCGCCACCAAGAAATTTTTTTATTTTCAAACATAAAAAATGGAGGCAACTCTTTAGGTAAGGCTGAGCGTTCACGAAAAATGATCTATAACGCCACCATCATGCCAAAAGGACCCTTAGTCATATTAGATTATGATATGATGTCTTAGACACATTGTAGTTGGGCTATTTATTTGGTGCATTTATAGCATTTTCATTTCAGCGACCTCCTCCTTGTTGGGAATACATCCACCTGCACAAATCAGGCACACGAGAAGAAAAATAATTGTAGCAATCACAAGAAAATAAAATGCACAGAGGACACCAATATTTTATGTGAAAAATCTTATCTAAAACAATGAGGAAAATGTCACGGGGTGGGGTACACAAATAATCAACTATTAAAATAAGAATTACAAGAAAAAGCTCTAGGTTTGCCCAACCTAGAAACCCCATTGGATTCACAAAATCGAACCTCTCTCAACCCACGACGAAAAGTTTCTTTTCAAGAAAGGAATACACACAAAAAACCAAATCTCCGGCAAACAAAGACAAGATTAAGCAAAAAAAAACTTTACAGTGAACACGAAGGCACCAATGGTGAGAAACTTGTTATTCCTTCTGAAAAATTAACACCTCCGACAACAATGGCAGCAACCTTTCTTCCCGAAACTGAGACTTCTCTGAATCTTCCAAATGACGACTGAAAAATTGGATTTAATCTTCTGTCAAAGCATCTCTGCCTATTTAGGACAAAATGGTGAACTCATCTTGGTAATTGAAACAAGTTCCAATGCGATCCGACGGCTCTCAATCATAGATTAACGAAACAGATTTCATCTGCTACCGCCCGGACGGCGGTTGCTAGTACTACCACACCGCGGTAGCCATCAAGACGACAAAGGCCGTCTCGACGATATCAGAGACTCGTCTCGACGATACGCAGCAAGCTTCAAGACGATATGTTGCCGCCCGACGGTAGTTACTACCGCGCCGCGGTAGCCATCAAGACGACAAAATGACCGTCTCGACGATATCGGAGACTCATCCTGACGATATACAACAAATTTCAAGACGATATGCTACCGCCGGCGGTAGAGTTACCTCCCGGCGATAGCAACGGTAGCAGAATCCACTGTTATACACAACCTACTTCATCTCCGACAGCAGCACAGCTCCAAACATGATCTGATGTTCTTCTCTTTAGGTGATGTACCCCAACACTTGTCAACGAGATGCGCATGCTAAGAAGAGGTAGAACGACGATGTCCCGCCGGCGGATTTTTGCTTTGCGCAAATTTTCTTATGATCTCGCAACATTCTCTACCACCTGCTTACACAATCTCCATTTGATGTCATTTTTAAAATGATTACTTGCGTATAGTTTTGTTAAGCACTGTGTATAATGATAAAATATCCCAATCATTGTCAAGTACAAGTTTACAACCTCTTCTCGTACGAAAGAAGCCTTATTTTTGTTAGTATTTTTAATTTATATTTTATATAATTAATTTAAAATAATAACCATAATAATTAAACATGTTAACTACATCAATAAATGCAAAGATTCTTTTTACACACGCGGACATCTTTGCATGAGCTTCACCCGTGTAGGACAGAACTGTCACCGCTGGTAGTCCCCCTGAGTGAATAGTGATTGAACGACAGATCAATAATATATATTAAGTATTGTCGTCACGCTACGCGCGGGCATCGTGGCGACCGATGTTAGGAAAAGAAATGACGTCCACAAAACACATAAGAATCGTAGAAAAATCAGACAAAAAGAGTACACAGAGATTTAACGTGGAAAACCCCCAAAGATTAGGAAAAAAATCACAACCACCCGCCCACAGAAAATCCACTATGAAGAAAAGATCAAAACGAAATACACTTCTCGATCCTCTTCCTCCGCTTCTCCTCAGGTTTCTCTCCACTACTAACCCTAGACCGTAAAGAAGGCTATTTATACCCAAAGTATAACAGTGAAAGAAAATTACATAAATGCCCCTGACCGACGAAATCGTGTTGAGTGTCCAGTACACCTAACGCAGCCGGGCTCCACAGACTAACAACCGAGTGATGAATAAAACACTTCCAATCATAGAGAGCGAATGCGTCTACTATTAAAATTAATATAAAATACTATAAAAAAGAAGACCTCCGGATTTGCCTCTTTATTGAAATGCTGTCATTATTAAAAAAAAAGGCAGACTATGATATTTTTGTTAGCTAGTAACAGCTAAATAATTAATAATTAGGAACCTTATAAAATATAATTTAACGAACAAGACATTACTTCTAGCAAGCTACTAGGAAGCTTCGTGCATGTCACCCAATTTTAAGATTAGAGCAATGTTAAAAGCACATTAATTTTCGCTATTGACAGCTAAATTATATTAATACATCAAAATATTTTATTTTGACACCAACGCATTATTGCAACACAAAATTCATAAATTAAGGGCGATGTTATTGACAGACAAACTTCAGCTATGGGCAGATCATTGTTAATGACAGACCAAACTAAAAAATCAGAGAGATCTAAAGGTGGTCTGCCAATAGTCATTCTTCCAATAGCACAGGTTGCCAATAGCCACATATGATCTGCCGTTAAATTTTTCCTAAATTAATTGAACAACAACCAGAGAGATTTTTCCTAAATTAATTTAACAGATATTCGACTACAAAAAACAAGATACAGCAAAAGGTTTAGCTCGGGTTGTTGGCGCCGACTTCCTCGCAGCCTTAGTGACAAGCTGCTTCCGAGGAGCCTTGCCGCCGGTAGACTTTCGGGCAGTTTGCTTCGTGCGGGCCATTGAAGTCTATCTAGTGCGGGGGTGCGGAACTTACATTGGGGATGAAGTGCGGGGGTGCGGCGTTCTTCTGGCGAAACTCGCAGTGTTCACCTCCAAGGGAGGTGACAGGCAACATGATGCGACAGAGGAAGAGGGGTGGGCGGCTCGGAATCGCGAAACGGCGGAAGAACCCGGCGGAAATAAGACGTACATGAGTCGGTGTGCGCTTAAAGCAGGTGGGGTTAAATTTTTTTGTGTTTTTTGAGACAATATTGGTGTGCTAACAACCAATATGTTATGAAATCGGATCGAGTACCGCGGTAGCGCAACTAAAATTGATCGAGCAAAACAATCGCGCAAAATAAACACAGAACGAGATTTCAGACACGCACAAATGACACAAGGATTTACGTGGTTCGGAGAGAAGCTCCTACGTCCACGGGGAGAGCGCGCCGGAAGAGATCCACTATTAAAATGAGGAGTTACAGAGAGGTTACACAGAGACCGAAATAAAACTGAGATGCCCCTATCAACGCCGGCGTCGCCAACCTCCACGAGACCTCCGCCTGAGATCCCGCCGCAGATCCGAGAGTCCGCCTCGACCCAAACACCAGAGTCGATGCTGCTAACTCGGACAGATGTCGATCCCGCCTGGACCGACCGGAGTTGCCGCCGCTAGCACGTACGACCAGATGCCGATCCCGCCTGGACCGACCGGAGTTGCGACCGCTAGCACGACCGGATGCCGATCCCACCTGGATCGACCGGAGTTGCCACCGCTAGCACGACCAGATGTCGATCCCGCCTGGATCGACCGGAGTTGCCGCCTTTAGCACGACCTGATGTCGATCCCGCCTGGATCGACCAGAGTTGCCGCCGCCGCACGCCGCCGAAACAAAGCTTCGCCGAGATCTCCGGATCAAACACCGCCGCCGGCCTCCTCCTCTCTCAATCCCTCTTTTGCATCTCACGTGAATAATAATATTCTATCTCCCTCACAGATTGATTCAAACATGAATGATCATGGCCTTTTATTTTATAGGCGTTAATCACATCTCCTATTTTAGGAGCCAAAAACTAAAGAAGGAAATAATCTCCTAAAATAGGAGATTGCCAAATCAATTTGGCCGGCTATCATAAAATCATCTAAAAATTCCATAAACGATTCCCTCAAAATAGGAATCACAAAGGCCCATGGATCGGTGACATGGCGCGATCCTAACGATCCGGGCGCAATGAGGTGTCATAATCTAACAATCTCCACATTGACGCCTCATGCGACAGACTCCACCTGAAACTTGGATCTCCTCCCTCCAGCGAACTACCCCCTCTCCCTGGGGTCATCACAATCAACATGCATCAGTCTGAGCCAAGTCAGGACCGCTCTTGAACTTGACTCCTCTCTTTGATTTCTCTCGCATGCTCGTAACATTTTCCTCCGTAGATATCTCCCGCAACTTCACGCCTCCACCTCCAGCGAACTCCCTCGACTCCTGGTGGCGCACACCGACGTGCTTTATTCTTGCACGATAGACCGGGTCTATTGCAAGACGACTCGCACTCGAATTCTCACTGTGCAACTCCACCTTCTCCTGAGTGATCCTAAGTTCCTTGGTGGGACCTTTGAGCCAGATGGCTCCCTTTGCGGTGTCTGGGCACTCCCGAGATGACTCTCTGCCCTTCTCCTCTATGGCTGCGAAGATTTTACCCTTGCCACGGTCCTTTCTCTACGCGTATTCCCTCGCCACGAGTCTTGCCCCGCTCCTCCGCTGATCCTTCCTTGCTTTCCACTGAGAGCGATCTTTGCCCTCTAAAGCTCTAACATAGGAACCAGGATCTGAGGAGATCGCATGGAAAGCATATGCTACAGAATCCTGTGACCTGAGAGGCAGTCTGTCCTCTCTCCTCGCCTTTCCTCTAGCAATCGTGGTGCCGATCAGTCTGTAGAGAGTGCCAGAGCGCTCTCCATTCATGACTATCTGCGCGCCTTTCCTGACCTTCAAATATCCGCCGTTGCCGGTATAAGAATACCCGACGGCCTCCAGAGTGCCTAGAGAAATCAAGCTCTTTCTCAACTTGGGCACATACCGAACGTTGATGAGTGTCCTGATCACTCCGTCGGACATCTCAATCTTGATGTTACCAACTCCCAACACCTCACACTCTGAGTCATTCCCCATACGAACACGACCACCCTCACACTGCCTAAAGCTGAAGAACCATTATATGTTCGGGCACATGTGGTACGAACATCCTGTATCCAAGATCCAGGAACCTGTGGTCTCAAGACTGGGTGAAACATGAAGAGCGTCGGCGTCGTTCTCATCCTCAGATGCTACCGCAGCCTGATGTGGCTCATGCGTCTGCTCCTTAGACTTCTTCTTCGGGCAATTATTCTTCCAGTGCCCCTCCTCCTTGCAGTAGTGGCACTTAGTATTCCTGCCTCCGGACTTAAACCTAGGTCGGTCTTCCTCGTTGCCTTTTCCTCTCGATCTACCCCGTACTGGGTCATTGCTCCTCACGAATAAGCCCACACCGTCACTAGGACTCGACTTGCTTCTCGTTTCGTTCGAGAGCAGCGTTGTCATCACTTCTTCCATCTTCAGGGTGTCCTTCCTATACAACCCTCATTCTCCGAGGTAGGCCCATTCAAAGCCACGTAGGCTGAAGTCAAGGTCAAAGGGTCAGCACAGGAGCCGGCAGTCCAAGACACAAGGCAACTTAGCCAGCATGAGCAAGAGGCGAGCTGGGCGAGCAAGGGGCGAGTATGGCGAGCAAGGGGCGAGTATGGCGAGCAAGGTGCGAGTATGGCGAGCAAGGGGCGAGTATGGCGAGCAAGGGGCGAGCAGAGGCGAGCTTGGGCGAGTATCTCGCGAGTATGGGCGAGTATCTCGCGAGTATGGGCGAGTAGCCCTTGTAACTCGCGAGCAGAGGCAGTATACTCGCCTGTACCCCCTAGGATTTCTCTATAAATAGACCCCCAGGGGTACTAGAAATGGCACTTTGGGAAGTGGTCGAGGTCCCCCCAAGTTGGATACTCGCCAAATCCATGCCCGTCTAGTACCTCGCTCAGCTTTTGGTTGCGGAGGGGAAGTTTCTCCCAAACTTCCGGGTACGTGGTGGGACCTCCCTGCTGGAGCACCTGGGGTGTGCTTAGTCATTTTCTCTCTCCTATTTTAGCTATCAGAGCCGTGGAGTTGGACCGCAGGATCAGTAACCTCGGGCTGCATTGATCCGAATCTTGAGGTCAGGATTTTCCTGACGTCAACACTTCCCATACAGAATAGTCGTGACCAGATGATCGAAGGACTTCGGCAATGAAGACAACAGGAGCAGAGCCTGGTCTTCCTCCTCGACCTTAACGTCCATGCTACGCAATTGGGAGATAAGTCTATTGAACACGTTCATGTGCTCCAGTAACTGATTGCTCTCGGACATCCTCAAGATGTACAACTGTCTCTTCACGTAGAGCTTATTCGTGAGAGACTTCGACATGTACAACTCCTCCAATTTCTTCCACGGATCCTCCGTTGTCTCAGCGTCGACTACGTTATACATCACCTCATCGGCCAAACACAGCTGAATCGTACTGATGGCGTTCAGATCTAGCTCCTCCCACTCATCGTCCTTCTTCAACCCGGCCTTCTCCTTCCCAAGGAGCGCCTTATGAAGACCCTGTTGGACGAGAACTGCCTTTATGCGCTTCTGCCAAAGGCCAAAATCAATCTTGCTGTTGTACTTCGGAATCTCGAATTTTGCCGCCATTGTTATTGCTCGCAGAGCTATTGGGCAATTTGAATAATGTTCACGGATCAGATCTGAGAAGATAGGGAGCGGACCGATGTCGTCACCTACCATTGACCCAAATCTAAAACCAGAACGTCCAGATGATCACCCCCGCAGAACCTCCCTCTGATACCAATTGTTATGCAATCGGATCGAGTACCGCGGTAGCGCAACGGAATTTAAATCAAGCACAAGCAATAACACAAAATAAAATAATTATGGAACGAGATTTCAGGCACGCACAGATGACACAAGGATTTACGTGGTTCGGAGAGAAGCTCTTATGTCCACAGGGAGAGCGCGCCGGAAGAGATCCACTATTAAAATGACGAGTTACAGAGAGGTTACACAGAGACCGAAATAAAACTGAGATGCGCCTATCAACGCCGGCGTCGCCAACCTCCACGAGACCTCCGCCTGAGATCCCGTCGCAGATCCGAGAGTCCGCCTCAACCCAAACACCAGAGTCGATGTTGCTAACTCGGCCAGATGCCGATCCCGCCTGGACCGACCGGAGTTGCCGCCGCTAGCACGACCGGATGCCGATCCCGCCTGGACCGACCGGAGTTGTCGCCGCTAGCACGACCGGATGCCGATCCCGCCTGGATCGACCGGAGTTGCCGCCTTTAGCACGACCTGATGTCGATCCCGCCTGGATCGACCGGAGTTGCCGCCGCCGCACGCCGCCGAAGCAAAGCTTCGCCGAGATCTCCGGATCAAACACCGCCGCCGGCCTCCTCCTCTCTCAATCCCCCTTTTGTATCTCACGTGAATAATAATATTCTATCTCCCTCACAGAAAAACATGAATGATCATGGCCTTTTATTTTATAGGCGTTAATCACATCTCCTATTTTAGGAGCCAAAAACTAAGAAGGAAATAATCTCCTAAAATAGGAGATTGCCAAATCAATTTGGCCGGCTATCATAAAATCATCCAAAAGATATTCCAATAAACGATTCCCCCAAAATAGGAATCACAAAGGCCCATGGATCGGTGACATGGCACGATCCTAACGATCCGGGCGCGATGAGGTGTCATAATCTAACACCAATATTGGTGTGCTTATAACATTGCTCTAAGATTAATGTGTTCATTTTGTGCTAATTTTGAATTAACGGCTGTACACACGAGGTTCTCTAATGATCAGTGCGATGTGCGCTGTGAATATAATGGCTTCGTTTGGTGCGGCTTATTTTCTCCGGTGAGTTTGATCAAAAAGCACAATTATCATAGAATGTATGTTTGCCAATGACAAGGGTCACGAGCGCTACCAAGAAAATAAACTAGTTTTGAGCATAAAATAATGCATGCAATTTTTTAGGTGAGGTCGGACGTTCACAAACGATAGTTCACGATCACCACGTTCACGACCGCCACCACCGTACCAAACTAAGCCAATATTTGGTTATATTTCGATGTACTCTTTAGTGTATGCGCCGAAAAATAATTTTACACCGATAAAATACTATTAATATCATATACTAATGCACTATTTATATGATTATAAGACACTAACAACTGAAACAGTTTGTTTAATCTTATAAAATTATGTTTTTTTGTCATCATTAATTATTTTGGTACACTTAATTAGAGAAACATATAGAATAAATGATAAATTTGTAAGCCCCAATATTACCCTAGTCCTTAGCATAAAATTTAGGGTGTTTATATTGGCAGCCCGCGAATGACTATTGGCAGCCAATGATAATAGCAGCCCCAATAAAATGATATTGGCAAACCGATGGATATTAGCAACCCAAAATATAAATAAAATTTAAGTCAAACAAATCATATTTAGTGAAAAAAATTCATCTATTTTCTCACTAATGGTAAAGTAAATGAAAAATATTATTTATGAGGTACAAAAAATCAACAGTAGGAGACAAACAGGAGAAAACATACCAGATTTTGGAAGTGTTCATCGGTGTAGCCAAAAAATATCCAGAGGAGTTCGACGGTGTCGAAGGGGTCTTCTCCGGCGGTTGTGGGCGACCGGTGGCGAGAAATCAAAAATTTTCAGGGGATTTCGACGAGAACAGGAAAAAACGGGCAGAAATGAAGAGTCTCTAAGTAGGGCTGCTATTAGAGAAGAGTAAAATTAGATTTTATGTGTTTTTGTAAGTTTATTGGGGCTGCCAATATAAACGCCCAAAATTTATTGAATTGCAACTCAACTTATGACAATATTACTTTAATCTTTAAAATTTATTTAAACAATCTTAACTTTTGATTCGATCATTAGATTTTGATTTATAATACCTTTTCGAGAAAGACCTTAAGAGCTTCATCCATTCACAAAAAATGATTTGCAGAAAGTTTGGCTTCGTGGGTGAAATTGGCTTTAAACTGCCAAAACTTTTTATCTGATCATCAGATTTTGGCCCATAATATCTTTTCGATCCGAACACTGACAATATATTAATAAATATTGTAAATGTGCCAAACGCAAAATTAAAATTAATATCAAGATTTTTAATTTGATAGAAGGGGCATATGAATATGAGAATATTGGTAGAGTCATTCAAAATAGTCAATAGTTTCATCATTAAATACATATGCATCATGATTGATATCTTTCAATTATTAAGTCAATGTTATCTAATGATGAGTAGTTAGTAGTTGTGCACAAGTATTAAATAGAGAGGATGATGAGGTTTTGGCTCCAAGCCAAAAAAAATATTGATTATTATTTTAATAATTATATCTTATTATTTAAGTGAAGATAAATAATCATTGTATGATAATATTAGAGCAAAATATAGAGAAGCCATTTGCAAGCTTGAGAAAATCATTCATCCATCCTTCTTTTGATGGAGAACTTATTCTATATAGTACATTTAGTATATATTTTATTTGCTTATAACCACAATTACTTATATATATATACTAATTAAAACTTATTTTCTCAATTTGACGGTTCTTATAGAAGATTATCAGATTAATCATAGCCCTAAATACAAAATCACAATCACGTATTTATAATCATGGTGCTACCTTATCTTAAATAAACATTTCTTTAAATCATGCAATCCCACTCTGAGTGCGCACAAACGAAACTCGTGCGCACCCAAAGCAACTCACAATTGAGAGCGCATCGCATTAGTTAAATAATTAATAGCTAAATATAAGATATAAAAATATATTATTCAAACTACTTTGTTATTAATTCTAACAACCACAGTATTAAATTGTTTTTTAGATTACATAAGTTGACTAATTAAGATTTATTATTTTAAATGAATGCTACTTAATATTGATTTCATAGTGAATGTGCTAAATAAATTTAAAAATATATATTAATATCTCCTATGAAATAGTGGATATACAAATAATTAGATTTCATGACAAAATTAGATGTCATTAACTAGTGGCAGGGACATCTTCACAATCTCCTCATTTTAAATATTTCAAATTTTAAATTGTATAGTTTCTTAATTTTATTTTAATTTAAATTCAAATTTGTAATAATAAAAATAATAAGGCGATTGTTATCCGCACTACAGTTTTGGCTAACCGCACTCTTTTTGTATGAGTTATTACGCGTCTTTTGGAAATACGCCTTGTACATGCATTTTTAGGAAAAGTGTTCAACATGAAAATTGTAAATCTTGTCGAGATCTACAACTTTAGTGTGAAACACTTTTCCTAAAAATGCATGTACAAGGCGTATTTCCAAAAATTTGTTATAGTAACGCACATGTTTCAATCTGGGCGGCAATACGTCTTGTGCTTGCATTTTAAAGAAAAGTGTTCAACACGAAAGTTGTAGATCTCGATGAGATCTACAACACGATCGAGATTTACAACTTCCGTGTTGATCACTTTTTCTAAAATTGCGTGTACATGACGTATTTTCAAAAGGCATGTAATAACTCATACAAAAAGAGTGCGGATAGTCAAAACTGTACTGCGGATAACAATCGCTAATAATAATTGAACGTCATCACGAAACAAATAGCAATGATAAAACAATTCTAAATGGGTCAAATTGAATTAACCCATCAATTAAGCCCATCATAAAATAATGGTAATTTAAGCCTTGGAGCCTTGAGGGCCCAGCGAGCCCAAAGTACCCATTTGACACCCTATAGGCCTAATCCTACAGGGGCATACAGGTCTTTTGACTCTTTGAAGTATTTATTAAGGGTTCATTTGGCGACGTTTGCGGCAAACGCCGCCGCAAGGCGGGTAATTAAACGCCCCAGCGGCGAAGTTTGTCGCGGCTCCACCCGACGCGCCTGAGGAAAGCGGCAAAAAGCCGCGGGAGGAACCGCCGCTCTCTCCCTCTAGTTCGACCGCCGTGATTTCTCCCGCCAGTTCAGCCCGCCACCGCCGCGCCAAATAAAGCTTAAATTTCTCTCGAACACTCACAACACTTAATTTTGAGGGAGAGTTCTTACACTATTGAGTATGCGTTGGGATCTCCGCAATGTAACACGAGTACACGACTATGGCTAAGTTCAAATAGTTCGAGCGACTTTGGTTTGACTTGAAATCGAAATTTTCAATTCTGAACTCGACTGGAAATCAAAATTATTTCGAGCCGAGTAAAAATTATTTCGAGCAAGTGAAATGGAACTCGGCTCGAAATCAACTCGCCTAGATATAAATCGATTGCGAGCAGGCTTGAAATGGAATCGAGTCAGCTCAGAATTAAATTGAGTTGGGCTCGAGATTGAGCAAATGAAGTCTTTTATACCTTAATCCTTTAGTTTTGGTTTAGGGTTTAAGGTTTAAATCTTAAAATAATAATATGTTAATAAGAACATTATATTTAATTAATTCTAGCTACTTGAAATCGACTCGAAATGTATTTGAGTCCAATTGAATCGACTCAAATGTAGTTGAATCAATTGTAACCGATTACGATTCAACTCAATATCCGAGCAATTTTTGAGTGACTTTCAAGTTTGGAATAATAGGTTCAGCCCTAAACGCGACCACCTCGTCATCAATAAAATATTCGTTTGTTCTCTTCTTCGTCTCTTACTTTGATGGTCACTCGTGAACTAGCAGGCGTTCGGTCATTCTATAGGCTTTCTAGCTATCTGCAAAGATCTTTTATTAAAAAAAATTCTAGAAATTTATTTATCACTTATTTTTTCTACCACACTTCATTATATTCTAATAGTTAATACAATTCACAACATTTTTTTAAGCAAAATTGTTGTTTCAGCCCCATATTTGTAGGCTCTTCAGGAAATCAGTTTAAATACAGTTTTTTTAAGGATTTCAGTCTCTGAGCTTCTTAAAGGGTGGTGTTACAAGCAAATCCATTTTGATTTTTAACAAACCATTACTACTAGCAAACCTTCTTTTTTAAGAATGACTAATTGAAAATCATTTTGTTACTAGCAAACCATCATGAAAATTAAAAAAAAAATACATTGTTGAATTGAAGATTGGCTTTCATTCAAAGTAAACAATAAACATGTTTTAGCATTACAAATGAATAAAAAGTTAATATTGAGCAATGCTACAAAAATTCTTCAAAATGTAGTGCCCAAATTAATATTCATATTTTTCCTGCAAAATTCAGGCACCCCAAAATTTGGTGACCATCATCTGCACACAAAAAAGTCAATCATTAGCAAATATATTGTCAATGAATTAAATAGAGATTTTAAAAAATTTATTAGTCACTTGCTATTCATTCCTTTTTGTTGATAATGCATTCCCATGAGCTTGCAACTTGTGTGTGATATCTCCTCCAAGGAGTGTAGATTGGTGGAAGTGGGCATCCTTCTTTCATGTGTAGTCTCACAAAGTGATTGCCATTAACGAATCCAATAAAAATAATACTTGGTACTTGAGGAAGTGGTGCGTCCAATGGTAAGAAAGTTAGACTCTGATTTTTTGAAATTAGAGCTACACCAACATTGTAGCAAGTTGAAATCACCAAACCCATATCCGGCATCGACATCCATTTATCAAAAGGCGCATGTGTGCTTTTGCAATCAAGACTCTTGAGTAGTTCTTCCTTTTTAGTGGTTCCAAAAATTGAGTCATACAAAATATTTTTTCTTTCCAACTCATTCATTAGATCAACTCTAACTTGTAGCCACTTATCACCCATCATTAATGATTCACTAATCACTCGGAATCCACAATGTCCATCCGATGGGACATTAAAAACATCAACTAATTGATCTGAAATACAAGTAGGTAGTTGTCGCCGAACGCTATCAAAGAATTTATTCATTCGCTTGCTTTGTTCTCTTGATGGTTTTGATAACTTCTTGAAATCTGTAATCTTTTCACCAATGACATGCTCGAAAAGGAAAGGAGCACGTTTTGTACTTTTATGATCATCTTTGAACCATTTGGTACTCCCTTTTGGCCGACCTCTTAGAGAAGTTGGCATAGTTGGTTCCTTTGTTTGAGTACTTGTTGGATCCATGATCTCACGCAATTTATTTCTAATCTCACTTTTTTTATGCTCGTTTGTGCTTGTATATCTTTGTATGATCCCTTCCAACTGAACTACTAAATCAACTTCCCCCGTATTAACTGTTTCTTGTGTATTTGATGTTTCAACGCCCTCCATCGGGATAGAAAGTTGCTTCCAATGTTTGTGAACTAACCATAGTGGACAAGGTTTATTTTGAGAGATAAACTGTGCTAACTCATGAGCACATGGTAACCCAAGCGTAGAGCGATTTGTATGCGGACAAATTGTACTAGCAACAAAATTTAACTTACGACACTTATCTTCCTCTATTTTAATCAACTGTAGTGCATGTTGTGATATGCGTCCAACAAGGTCGGTTTAGAAAGAACCTTTGAAATCTGTACTAACTTGAATAGTGCTTTGTCCAAAAGATCATTTTATTTCTGTATGTTGTAGACATAACATTTGATCAAATGCCTTCCAAACGGTTGACAAATTTCCAATTGAAACTTCTAAAAAAAAAATTAGCTTACTATGCCCCCCTTCAACCCGATTTGTTGTGGAGTTTCCAAGATGTAGATAGTTGTCAATCCATGCACATACAAAAATATTCTTTCCAAGGTTCAAGCCAAGTTGAACATACATAAGAAACAACATTGGGATATGATGTGGAGTATGTACTTAAAATAGCATTGTATCTCATATTGTACTCATTTTCATTTCTTGAATCAACTAATCATTGTCAAACACCAAGAAATATTTCAAACTGATTTTCATCCTTAGAATATTTTTTGCAGTTAGCCAAAATATTTCTATGCACATGTACTTGACATAAGATATGCTTCACATTTGGAAAAATATGCTTAATAGCGTTCATCAAAGTTAAATCTCTATAGGCGACGAGTACATTAGGCATGAATGCTTCACCTAAAAGACTTTTAAAATGCTCCAAAGCCCATGTATAACTTGTCTCTGATTCATTAGACATAAAATCAAATGCTAAGAAGAATGTCAACTGAGTCGATGTAACACCAACGATAGAAAGTAACGGCAACCGATATCTATTAGTCTTGTACGTGCAATCTAGTAAGAACACGGTAGTAAATGTTCTACTTAATTGGATTGCAACAGGATAGGCAAAAAACAAGTTAATCAAATTTTGTTTCCCTTCCATCACTCGATTATAACTCAAATAGTCACTCTCTTTTAAGCACTTGTACAAATATTGAATGAGAGTTGCACCATCTAATTCCTTTTTCTGTATCATATATCTCTCATTATAAATGGTTCGCATCACCGTATGATTTTCCGGATTCCTTTTTTTAAGGGTAGAGAGTATACATCGTGGTTTAACATTGGTGGCAAACATGTCATGAACAATTCTCTTCTCTACACAATCCAATTGACCCACTATGACGTGTGCTTCTAAATGTACCATCTCATGATTATGCGTACCGCATTTAACTTCAAGTGTCCATTCATCCGAGTGGGCATTTTTTCCCAATCAATGTAAATGGACAACCACAACGCTTACTAGTGGTCTTACGTATATTTTGTTTAACCCAACCCTTTTTTACGTTGCTTTTCCCGATAAAATCCTCCTCTATCACATCCAAGAAATACCTGTGGTTGCGCTCTTCCACCTTCCAATTTATCAGAACCTTTAACAGTTACTGCGAAACTAAGACCTTTGCCGACATTTCTAGCTCATTCAATTAACACTTCACGAAAAGGAAATTGATTTTTGGTTTGAAAATTAGAATCAACATCCACTTTAACCTCATATTCACTACAATATAAATGATAAACACATAACAAATTTCAAATCAATATCTAACTCATTACTTCATTGTATAGTATTAGGGTTTAGAGTACCTTTGAGATGATGCGTTCCTGAGTACCATTTCCATTTAGGAATCTGAAATCACAAATATTAGGGCAACATTAGATAGGTGTTGATAGGTTTGAGTGCTCTTAGATAGCACTCAAAAAATGGGAGTAAAAATCGAAGATGAAGAAACTCTTACCGGAGATGAAGAAACGCAACCGGGAGGAGAAAAATCGAGGTCTCTCTCTGCTCGCGAGAGAGAGCTACCAGATGGGGGGGTCTCCTGCGCCGGACGACCGCTAAGGCCGATGAGGGGGGGGGGGGACTTCTCCTGCACCGAACGGCGCCCTACCTGCTCGCGGGAGAGAGCTACCAGATGGGGGGGGGGGGGTCTCCTGCGTCGGACGACCGCTAATGCTGATGAGAGGGGGACTTCTCCTGCACCGAACGACGCCCTACCTGCTCTCGGGAGAAAGCGAAACCGACGAGAACGGTGGAGGGGGAGAACGATGCCCTAGCTGCTCGCGGAAGATAGCGAACCGTGAACCGGATGGGGGGTTTTATGGGGTGGTTTGCTAGTAGCCATTTTAGGGCTTTTAAAAAAATAGAAAATAATATCTTTAATGGTTTGCTAACAACTATATTAGGTTTGCTTATAACACCTTCTTAAAATCATTTCCTACATCCAATCCATCGGGATGACTTTGGCTCTTTTTGGGACAGTTTTTTCTATTTTAAGGGCGATGTTAAATGCAGGCCGGTTTTGGCTATATGCAGACTGCAAATATATGCAGGCCAAAAAATTATTTATGCAGGCCAAATTTCATATTTACCTATCATATTAAAAAATCAAATTATTATTTTCCTAAATAAATCACCAACCAAAATTACATTCATAAAATAAGTAAGTAAAATATCATGCGTGCGAGGTTACATTGAATGTCACTGTTTCGTCAGTAAATCTGGGAGAGCTATTGATGGAGTATCCCTAAAGGCGCTAACCGCACCCCATCCATGGGGGTGCGGTTATCCAAAGAACCCCCACTAGCGACGTAACTACTCGAAGTATAACCATCGTCGCCATCGTCGCCATCGCCGACGACGTCGCGATCGTCGCCATCGCCGTCATCGCCGACGACGTCGCCATCGCCGCCATCGCCGACGACGTCGCGATCGTCGCCATCGCCGCCGTCGCCATCGCCGTAGAAAATACCCATGAATAGCTTTAGGCCAGTTGTAATTTAAAAACACATCGTACTCGGACAAACGAGTAAACTCCTTGGGGACACGGTTGCATGGAAGGAAAAAACATATAATACATGAAGTATTAAACTACTCGAATCATTTTTCCTGAAGTTTTAAAAGGAAAAATGATATCTTTTTTTAACTGTGGTCTGCATATAGCTAAAATCGGTCTGCATTTAAAATCGCTCTTTTTTAAAAACTGTGGCCTGCATATAGCCAAAACTGGTCTGCGTTTAACATCTCTCAAAACTTATTAGAATAACAAAAGCTATTTTTTTGGTTGTTTGAATAAACAATTTTTTCAAAAGAGGTTATTCAAAAAAACTGTTATAGAGGTTTTTTGAGAAACCAGTCCAACACAGCTTTCTACAAACCACTTTTTCTGCTTTTAGTTTTTTCTCTTTTATTAACTTCATCTCGCTACATACCAATCGAGCATTTTTGTCCGAGCGCGCATTTTTGGTTGGGCACTCGTTTTCGGACGGACAGTCGTTTTTTCGCCCGAGAGGCCATTTTTCGCCAGGGCGCTCGTTATTTTCGCTCGGGCGCGCGTTTTTCGCCTGGGCACGTATTTTTCACCCGGTCGTGCGTATTTCGCCCGAGCAGCCATTTTTCGTCGGGGCGCGCGTTTATCGCCCGGGCGACCGTTTTTTCGCCTGGGCGCTTGTTTTCCGCCCGAGCGCGCTTTTTTCGCCTGGGCGGGCATTTTTCGGCCTGACACGCGTTTTTCGCGCTGACACGCATTTTTCCCGTGCGGTTGTTTTTCGCCCGGATGTGCGTTTTTCGCCCTGGCGACCGTTTTATGCTCGGTCGCGTGTTTTTTCACGGACGCACGTTTTTCGTCTGAGAGCGTGTTTTTCGCCTATGCGACCGTTTTTTGCCCGTGCGATCATTTTTCGACCGGACGACCATTTTTTGCCCGGACGCACGTATTTGCCCGGGCGCTAGTTATCACAAACATTACATTTCAATATTTTTATTTAAAAAACAACTTTCAAACTGTTTTTCTACCAAACAGTTTAAATAAAAAAGCTATATTCGATCAACACTTGAGAACAGACTCTTCAAATAGTCTACAACTTTCTCATCAACGATTTTCAAACAAATCTATTCTCAAAGCTGCATTCGATCAATAGCTTTCTCATTAGCTTAAATTGTACCAAAGAGAGCCTTATTGGAAAACATTCAAACTATGATTTTTTCTATAAATAACACACTATTTTGGAGAATTAACGACGGTACTGTTGAAAGGTTATGTATTTTTATATTCCTTTTTAAAATAACTATGAGAGCATTTATTTGTTCTCTAAGAAATTTAATTAAATATTTATTTACCAATGAATTATAAAACCTGTTATTTATCAATTATTGTGTACGTAAGTTATTTTGATTAACATGTTATTGTTCCCATGTTATTTTCTTAATCTACGAAAATATAAGAGAATATATCTGAATTAATTAGCTAATTAAATTTATAATATATTTAGTTGGGAGTTTTGAATAAGTTGTTGTGACCCTTCCAAGACCGGATCATATTCTTGCTCTTGAGATTGGTGCTATTCTTAAAAAAATATATGTTATTTCTAAATATTACTCTAAGGCTCTGTTTGAGGGGACTTATTTTCAACGGTCAAGCGGTTACGACCGCATGAATCGGACCTTAATTAAGGTCCGATTCATGCGGTCGTAACCGCTTGACCGGTGAAAATAAGTCCCCCCAAACAGACCCTAAGTTTGTCGCTTAAAATAGTGTGCTCTTTATCAAAATAATTCAAAATTTAACTATTTCAAATAAGTCATTTAATGAAATTTGGATGAAAAAGACTTAGGTTTCGTTTGGCGCGGCTTATTTGCTCCGTGTGAGTTTGGACAAAAACGTCATTGTCATATCAAACATTTTATGCTCAAAACTAGTATCTTTTCATGGTAATATTAGTAACATTTGTCATACCAAACATACATTCTATGACAATGATATTTTTGTCCAAAGTCACCGGAGCAAATAAGCTGAGCCAAATGAAGCCTTAGTTCATTGGTTTTAGGAAGAATATAGGGACCAATTTGTCAAATACTTTGGAGGTAAGAATTAAAGAATTGATTTTGCTACATCTTAATTCAAAAATATCTATGCAACCAATACACAATTGAAATTAGACACCTCCATTTGAATTACGGAGGCCAGCTCCGTTCAAAAGAACGAACCATAATTTATTTTCCTCCGATTCGATTGAGAAGTAAAGAATGTAATTTGAATTTGTTTTCATAATATTAAGGAAGTCTTTAGTTTTGAAAAGAACTTATCGTAGCGAATAATGCATTATTCAACTGCCGACAATTGCATGTGCGTTATTGCATGTGCTTCTTGTTGTAATGTTTGTTTATTCTTATGTGGAGTTTTTATATTCTATATATTTTATCTTTATTTTGCCCACTCGTTAGATAATTTAGGGTATTGCTACTAGCAAATAATGTTTGACTTTTAGCAAATCATTACTATTAACAAATCATGAAATCTGAAAATTGCAATTTGAAAACTATTTTGTCATTAGTAAACTGTCAGTTTTTTTAAAAAATTCTCTATCAAATAATGAGTTACATTCATTTATTCCAAATTAGCGTGTGTATTGAATTATATTTTTGTAAGATTACAAAATAGTTCTAGTAGTTCTCAAAACCAACAAATGCTAATAAAATTATCTTCAAAAACTTCCAAAAATCTCTTCAAAACTCCAATATTGATGTATCCTTTTCTTCAAAAAAAAAAAAAAAAAATTATTAGTAAACTTTGTTAGGTAAATGAATAAATAATAAAAATTGAAAATAAAATCTTACCTTTTATTTTCTGAAGTTGAGTATACGTTCCCATAAATTTATCAAATGTGTGTAATACCTCCTCCAAGGGGAGTAAAGTTGTGGTAGTGGACTTTATTGTTTCATGCATAATCCTACAAAATGATTACCGTTAACAAATTTGATGAATTTTTTTTCTGGGATGTGAGGTAGCGGTGAATCCATGATGACGTAAATTTTTCTGACTATTCCCCCTCCATAGGAGTATTTTCCCGACGCTCCGTCCACCAACATCTTCCATGCTTCTGGGGGGGGGGGGGGGGGGGGGTAGCTTGTGCTCCCCCACTTCGGCCGCATAGTCGGCCATGAAGTCTGCCACCGCTTGAGCCCTGATGGACGTCCTGGGCACGAATGGATTCTTGGGTCTGCCCTCTCTGATGTCTTTGGCTTTGATTTGAGGGCATGATTTCGCAGCAAACGCGACGGTATAGGGGGCCACTATTTCAGTGGTACTTTGTGAGCAGCCACTTTGTGCATTTATTGTCAAAGGTTAGGTCTTTCTCCTCTGAGAGAAGCCACTTTGTGCATAGTGCCAAAGGTTAGGTCAGTTTCCAATCTTCCCCCGCCCATACCCCCAATGATTGGGGACTATATGGGTTATGTTGTTGTTGTTGTTGTATTTGAAATTTGAGCCACACAGATATTGTAGTAAGATGAAATAGCTAGACATATATCAGACATGTACATCCATTTTTCGAATGATGCAAGCTAACTTTTGCAATTTAGAGTGTTGATTAATTCCTTTCTGAGGTAAAATTATTAAATTAGATACATTTTATAGAAAAGAGTAATTGCGTCTAGATCCTCGAAATTAGTTACACTTATGAACTACACACTATACATTATTAGATATACTACATGAGATGTCTGACAATACATTCATTTATCAAATAGTAGATGCAGCAAAAATGAATACTCCTTTCAGACATTTCATCAAATAGTAGATGCAAATGAATGAGAGGGTTCAAAATAATGGACCCGTCATCCTTCTTAAAAAGGCTGAAATAATCGAACATGGTTTCAACAATGGTGACCCGCATATGTTTCTACTATTGCAGAGCTCGAAAATGGCAGAGAAGAGGGGAAGATGAAGACCTTTAACTAGGGCTTCATATGCTTCACGACGGCCGCTGAGGTGAGGGAGCCGTTGACCTTCTTTGCAGTTTCGCCGAGCGTCGTGATGAGGCGCCGTGAAGAGGATGCGGGAAGAAGAGAGGTAGAAAGGTTAGGGCACGCGAGTGATGTGGTTTGGGTCGAATGATGTTGATGAAAAAATAGCTGATAGAAATGAAGTTTGAAAAATGAGATGTTTTTGAAAAACAGAGTTTTTGTATTAAATTGTTTGAATGAAATGAAGTTTGCGATGCTTTTTCAAAAATGAGTTTTCAAAAACTTGTTTGATAAAAATGTAGTTTATGTGACACTTATGAACTACACTTATACAGTATTAGATATACTACATGAGATGCCCGACAATACATTCATTTATCAAATAGTAGATGCAACAAAAATGAATACTCCTTTCAGACATTTTATCAAACAGTAGATGCAAATGAATGCAAGGGTTCAAAACAATGGACCCGTCATCCCTCTTAAAAAGGAGGAGATAATCGAACATGGTTTCAACAATGGTGACCCACATATGTTTCTACTATTGCAGAGCTAGAAAATGGCAGAGAAGAGGGGAAGATGAAGATCTTTAACTAGGGCTTCATATGCTTCACGACGACTGCTGAGGTGAGGGAGCCGTTGGCCTTCTTTGCAGTTTCGCCGAGCGTCGTGATTGTTAGAAATTTTAATTATAAAACATTATACTTTAAATGTTTTGTTTGGAGCTAAATGGTGTTTACTGTTTGGGCTCCTCATTATGATGGAAAAGCTCAAAACCAAACTTGGAGGGAATCCAAATATTTGGAGGGAAGCCTTTCATGATGAAAGGGTGTTCTTTAGTCACACCTTGCCATTCTACTTCTTCCCTTAAGTGTATATAAAGAAATTCACACATTCTTATTTGTTCAAAAGAACATAAGGAGAAACTATGAACCACACGCGCGCGCGCGCATGCACCGCACCGGACCGGATCCGGATCCGGATATGGATTTGGGGAATAATTGAATTGAATTGTATTTTTTGTACAAAATAGTTTCAGAGCCTTTTACTTGGAGTTGCGTCGAATAGAAATCGGAGCTGCGTCGAATAGATTTCGACGCAACGTCGACAAGCCCGCTGAAGTTGGAGGCGTCGATTGGAATTCGACACACCCGACTTTCGTCGATATGTTTTCGACGCTCGCGTCGATAGGACCTGCGTCGACTCGCGTCGATAAGATATCGACGCAACGTCGAATTGAATTCAACGCATTCTGTCGTTCTGCGCTCTCTCTCTCTGCAGTTTTACGCGTATTCTTAACCGCTCATTTACGCGTGTTTCTCGCCATTACTTACTTTGGAAATTTTCAACGTTATTATGTGCTTTCCAATTATAACTGTTAATATTTAGTACGGTTTTAATGTTGCCGTTTTTCGAGATTCCTTTTCCGGCGATTTACTGTCTTTATATATTGACGTTCTTCTCAGAAAGATAACAGCTAATATACGCTCTTCTGCTCTCATATGCGCTGCTGCTCTCTCCGTTTTTGACGATCTTCTACGTGATTCTTTTTCTTCACATTTGCTTCATCAATTGGTTTGTTCGGGTGTTCTGTGCTTCTTCGGTGTCTGCGCACATCGGAGTTTCGGGATCTAGCCGGATGTTGTACCTTGGAGGAGTGAGCATCGGTTGAAAGCCCTGCCGGAGGGTGGTGCAATTTCTTTAGGGCAGTGATCACACGCCTTACCCATACTCGATTCTAAACTATAAATTTCTCTTATTTATTTCTCACCTTCTTCATGCAATATTATTAATATTGTTGTTCATATAAATAGTTCTGCTGATTCTACAAAGTTTTTAAAACCGAAAATTATATTATTTTGTATATTAAAATAGGAATATAGAAAAATTATTCCAACAGTGATGAGGCGCCGTGAAGAGGATGCGGGAAGAAGAGAGGTGGAAAGGTTAGGGCACGCAAGTGATGTGGTTTGGGTCGGATGATGTTGATGAAAAATAGCTGATAGAAATGAAGTTTGAAAAATGAGATGTTTTTGAAAAACAGAGTTTTTGTATTAAATTGTTTGGATGAAATGAAGTTTGCGATGCTTTTTCAAAAATGAGTTTTGAAAAACTTGTTTGATAAAAATGTAGTTTCTGTGACAGTTTAACAAGTGCACTCCTTAAAAAAAATTAACAGAAGCTATGTTTAGACACAAATTTAACATTTTAACTATTATGGCTCGACGTAGGCAATGAATATTGGTAATGAACAAAATATTTCATATACAACAGAAAAATTTCAGATCGATGAACAAATTTCAGCTCTGTACCCAAAAAAATTCAGAAACCATGAAGATCTCAATCAAGGGAAGTAGGGGCAACTTCAAATTTCTCGCATACTCACGGAAGAAGATCTGGGTCATGAGCTTGAGGAAGAAGCTCAGGAAGAACATCTGGTTCACGAGCTCTGGGAAGAAGAAGATTGCTAGCTGCTCAAGGAAGAAGATCACAGCACGCTCACGAAAAAAGATTTGCTTCACGAGCTCGGGGAAGAAGCTTAAAGAAGACGACCTGGTTCACGAGGTCCTGAAAGAAGCCCAGGAAAGAAGACCTGGTTCACGAGCTTCCAGCGAGAAGATCGCCGCCCGATGGGGAAGAAGATTGAAGGAGTTTCCGATGAAGTCAAGGGAAACTACCAGTGGAAACAACCGGTACTTCGGCTCCTTTAGAGCGACTTTTTTGCTTGCGTGAGTTTGGACAAAAATGTCACCATCATAGAGCCTTAAAAATGAAATGATGTGTTTTTTTTATTTGCTAAAAGCCATTCCTGATTTGCTAATAAGAGATCTCATAATTTATCTCATTTATTTCACTTAGTTTAATTTATTTATTTTTTATTTAAAATTTTCTAATTTTAGTTTATATTTTAAAAAGTAAACTAAAATTCCCCAAATTGATACATAAGGACTAAAAAGGGAAGCTAAAATGTTGAATAGAGTTTCTCTGCCACCCTCCCCTCGCCTCCTCTTCTTTCTCCTCGCTTCCCTCGCATTTTACTCCTTTAAAACCCTACAGCCCGAGCGCGCCAACCCTTGGAACCCCTTCTCCTCCTATCTCAATCTCTTCAAAATCTCTTTAATGGCGTTCCTCGCTTCGGAAATTCTTAGCCCGCCAACTTCTTCATAGTCGCGCCCATGCCCTAATCGGTCCGCCCCTCCCGCAACTTTCCTAAATTGGACGAGAGAGCACTCCTTCGGGCCCGGAGAATTCATAATTCTGTTGCTATTTCTGAACCGTTAGAAATTTGAATATCAAACTCGTTTTTTGGCCTGCCTCGCCTTTTCTGTTGAATTGCATCTTCGGTTATCTCAGAAGACTCCGGTTTTTTTGATCTTGGTGGAGCTGAGTAGAAGTTATGAGCTTCGGAGCCATGTTTCTCTTAGCAGGTGGATGAATGAGGGCGCGGCAGTGGAGTGGTTTTTGAGCTTAGATTTTGTTTAACTCAGCTTGGCTGAGAGGTTTAGATCACCTAGCCAGCTTTGATTGTAGAGTTGGACTGTTTGTGTTCGTGTATGGGTGGCATGTGATCAGATATGAGTAGGCTTTCGTTCAGGCCTCGTCCTCTTGACATTCACAAGAAGCTTCCTATTGTGAAGTCTGTCAAGGAGTTTGATGATGACGATGTGTCTACTGCTGCTCTTGCCACTCGGAACTCACAGCTACTCCGGATTGCAGCCGAGGCTTACAATGAGGTAAGCTGGTGTTCTTGAATGTATTATACTAGTCTTTTGTAGTTGTCTTGCCTCTGTTGTAATGGCATTGTTGTGCCGGGATATGATGGTGTAAAACCGAACATTGATTAGACTATAAGACACATTGGAACATGCACGATGCATATGCCGGATTGAGTTCTCCATGTATAATCACTGATTTCTTGTGTTGAAACAAGAATTTTCCGTAGAGAAAATCAAGCAGATATTACTTTTCACCACCAAACACTATCCAATCAAAAAGAGGAAAGAAAAATGAGAATTTGGTGAAATGAAAGAAAATTCAAATTTTTTTTTGAGGTGGCCCTCCTTTAACAATGAAGACTGAATATCATCCCTTACAAACACAAAATAATTATTACAATTGAGATTACAGGATCAAGGAACCAGTATTTACCTTTCGAGAGAAAAATGATGAAACAATTCATTCAACTCTCTTTGATCTATATCAATATCTTTTGCTTCTTCGATGCTTGAATGAAACAATTAGGCAGATGCAATGTCTACTAATGATCCTTTCCCGATGAGTAAATTTGCTCACATTTTCTTTTATGGGAATGCAATCGATGGAGAAAGATATGCATATTTCTTCTTTAATTTTAAACAATTACTGCTTTAGGCCTGATTTCCTAGTTTCATATTCTCCACAAATTTGCATAAAGACTACTTGTGAATCGATACAGATATTGCAAATCTTTAACTACTAAGCCTTTAGCTAATCCAAGTCCAATGAGCATCACTTCATATTGACATTTGATTATTCATGGTTTGGAAGAAGAGCTTGATGGTTTGTTCTATAACAATCCTTGTAGGATTTTTCAAATTTATTATGAAGCCCATTGAATATCATCCCTTAAAAACACAAAATAATTATTACAATTGAGATTACAGGATCAAGGAACCAGTATTTACCTTTTGAGAAAAAAAATGATGAAACGATTCATTCAACTCTCTTTGATCTATATCCATGACTTTTGCTTCTTCGATGCTTGGATGAAACAATTAGGCGGACGCAGTGTCTACTGGTGATCCTTTTCCGATGAGTGAATTTGATTCACATTTTCTTTTATGGGAATGCAATCGATGGAGAAAGATATGCATATTTCTTCTTTAATTTTAAACAACTACTGCATTAGACCTGATTCCCTAGTTTCATATTGTCCACAAATTTGCATAAAGACTACTTGTGAACCCATACAGATATTGCAAATCTTGAACTACTAAGCCTTTAGCTAATCCAAGTCCAATGAGCATCACTTCATATTGACATTTGACTATTCATGGTTTGGAAGAAGAGCTTCATGGTTTGTTCTATAACAATCCTTGTAGGATTCTTCAAATTTATTATGAAGCCCATTGAATTTAACCTAGATGCTCCTTCCATTAACATTTCCCTTGTACTTGCGGATGTTAATTCTTTCTCAACTTCTTCATCAATAGTATAGTCGGCTAAAAATCGACTATAATTTTGTTCCTTATTCACTACTTGATGTGCGTATATGATAAATTGAACTCACTAAGCTCTATAGTCCATTTCATCAATCATTCAGAATGCCCTGCTTTTAATAGAATGAACTTGAGGAGATGACAATGGTTATTTGAATGGAATGCGCTTGAAAGTAAGATCTTAAGCTACTTGTTGAGATAACCAAAGTTAAGGCCACCTTCTCCATAATGAAATAGTTCGATTTGGAATAATCGCTCATAGTGCTTTATTGAAAGGAGAATATTTTTTTTCTTGACATTGAAATAAAGCTGCTTCATGTTGCTATACACATAGCTAGTCATCGAAGTTACTTTATATTGGCACGCGCAACCATCTCTAGAATCGCCTTCACCTTATCTTGATATGGTTCTATCCTACTTTGAGTTACATAATTCTCCAAGATTTTTTTTTCACTTTGGCGAATATGTATTTTTTCTAGATTGAGTTTCATGTTATATCTTCTCACTGTAGTGAATGCCTCCGCAAGACCCCCAATGTATTTAGTTAAGCTTTTATTTTTTATCACTAATCATCTCTGCACACTTCCAAATTGTCTCTTCTATTGCTTGAGACAAAGTTCATCATCCACTAATAAGTTGTGCATGTATTATTTAAATGAAAGACATTGATTTGTAGCAGTAACATTCATCATTAGTGATAAATGCAGCTTTCGATTGATTTGGAAGATGCATACAAATGTACTGATACTCTGACAAACTTCTAAGAAATTAATAACAGGATAACCAATCACATAGGTTACTAAATAATCTATTTTAAAACAATGGATAGTAGTCCTTGGGATAGTATTGATTCAAATTAGAAAAATCTACACCCTCCACTCATTTTTTGAATTTTTTTACCATTACAACTTGTGGTGGGACCCCTCCCCGGACCCTCGCTGCGTTGGGATACTTTATGCACTGGGCAACCTTTTTTTTAAAACATGGAAGATCTAGTTTGGATATTGAATCTTTAAAACTCTGCTTTTAAAAGTATATTGAGTTATTCTCTAATCATCTTGCAAGTTGGACATCAACACTCTTCTTTTTCCACTCAACTGGTTGAACAATGGATTTACGTTAAGTCGATCAAGAGACATTACATCAACTTCATACATTATCCCACAGACCATACATTTACATTAAATTGGAGTTCAAACACTTCTGTAACATCCGCTTATCCTTTGAAGGCGATCAACATTAACTTGAAGAGTTCCTCCTTATCTATCTCTATGGATAATGATTTCTTCAGTCTTATGTGATAGCTATAGACAAGATGAATCCTATTCTTTCTTCTGTTTTTCGTCCTCCACCGCATTCACAATGCGGGTGTAGCTGTGCAACCCCGTGTTCGCCGAGGAGTAAAATGGTGAATCAGGCTGTAGACGAAGCAAGCAAGGGCTCGCCGCACCGCGGCGAGCGAGCCGCGAGGTCGAGGGCGTGGCGAGCCGGTCCTATCACCCTGCGAGTGAGCGTTATCCGAGGGCGAAGAAAGCGTATACTCGCCACTTTGGGGCGCATTTAGCGATGGCGGGGCGAGTGAGGGCTCGCCGCCTCGAAGACGCGACCCAGGCTGGTATTTGCGTCACCAAGAGGAGAGCGAGTGGCGCTTTCATGGGCCGCTCGCATAGGGAGACCTCGCGAGGCCAGCTCGCGAGGGGACTGGCGAGTGGCGCCTTCATGGGCCACTCACCCAGCAAGGGTCCAGAGGTCAATTTACCAAAATACCTTTGGTGGGCTGTCAATAGCCCTTCAGAATAGCGGAGTTTGACTGTTAGCAGAACCGTTTGTGGTGCGATTAGTAAAACTAAAAGGCGGAGTTACGCTATTTGCAGACCAGAAGAGAAAAACTATATATAAACCCTGAAGGACACCTTTGGAAGGGACTCCACTTCTTTGGCTTCTTCCTCCTTAGGACATCTTTGGTTAGCTCCTCAGGCTCTCCAAGGTGCCCAACTTCAGCTTTGGCTTAGGAGGGGAAGCGCTCTAAAGATCTTCAGGGTGTGTGGTGAGACCTCCACGCTGCAGCCAAGAGTCGGTATTTGGTTCTAAGTCTCCTGTCAGTTTCCTCTGCGGGATCAGTAGGTGTTAGCTGCACTCTTTCAGGGGTCCGAACTCCTTGTTGGGCCAAATCTTGGTTCCAATATTTTTGGTGCGGGGAGCGTGGAGTCGGGCGACGGATTCGGGAGGGAGGACCCATCCTCCCCTGGATGTCGTTGGACCGTGTTCGCCTTCCTAATCTTGGGGAAGGCCGGGGGGACTCGTCGGGCGAGCTGGGCGGTGATCGAATGCTCATTCGCCCGCGAGGCGTTCAAGCGAGCCTGAGCTTCTTCCGAAAGAGGCATTTTGATGGTTACTGTAGCGGGTGGCGAGAGAAGACGAAAGATAACAGGGTTGCCCATCGCCCATGATTGGTGGTATTTATAGCACTGAGGATGGGGCCCACTAGTAGATTCCCGCCAGCTCAGCAGCGACCGGCGAACCCCCAGGGTTGGACGTTTCTTTACGAGCTTAGGATAATCTCGCAAAGAGCGGGGATTATGTACAACCCAGTGTTCGCCGAGTAAAATGGTGAATCAGGATGTAGACGAAGCAAACAAGGACTCGCCGCACCGCGGCGAGCGAGCCGCGAGGTCGAGGGCGAGACGACCCGTGCCTATCCCCCTGCGAGTGAGCGTTATCCGAGGGCGAAGAAAGTGTATACTCGCCACTTTGGGGCGCATTTAGCGATGGCGGGGCGAGTGAGGGTTCGCCGCCTCGAAGACGCGGCCCAGGCTGGTATTTGCGTCACCAAGAGGCGAGCGAAGTGGCGCTTTCATGGGCCGCTCGCATAGGGAGACCTCGCGAGGCCCGCTCGCGAGGGGACTTGTGAATGGCGCCTTCATGAGCCATTCACCCAACAAGGGTCCAAGGGTCAATTTACCAAAATATCCTCGGTGGGCTGCCAATAACCCATCAGAACGACGGAATTTGGCTGTTAGCAGACCCGTTTGGGGTGCGATTAGTAAAACTAAAATGCAGAGTTACGCTATTTGCAGACCAGAAGAGAAAAACTATATATAGACCCTGAAGTGCACATTTGGAAGGGACTCCACTTCTTTGGCTTCTTCCTCCTTAGGACATCTTTGATTAGCTCCTCAGGCTCTCCAAGGTGCCCGACTTCAGGTTTGGCTTAGGAGGGGAAGCGCTCTAAAGATCTTCCGGGTGTGTGGTGGGATCTCCACGCTGCAGCCAAGTGTCGGTATTTGGTTCTTAAGTCTCCGGTCAGTTTCCTCTGCGAGATCAGTAGGTGCTAGCTGCACCTTTTCAGGGGTTCGAACTCCTCGTTGGGCCAAATCTTGGTTCCAACAGTAACACTCCTTTGCAATTAGAGGATCACCACTAATAATGAACTATGTCATTTACACCTTTTGATGACAATGCAAAATGTAGATATCACGATTTGGAATGTTTTTAATAATGGGCTCCCGCAGATGACATTATAGTTTTTTGGTCCATTAACAACTCTAAAACTAACCATTTTATCACCTTGTCCATTATAATAGGCATCGTCACAACTATTTCGACATCTTGTTGGTATCCAACAAATCCAAACACAAGGACTTCATTTGACTTCAAATATTTTGAGTTCGACCCCCCCATCTTGTCGTATGCGCTTCTAAAGAAACTATACCGAGACAAAAAGATGGCCTGTCAAGAACGTAGAGGAGGTAGGATGAACATTTGGTCAGATCTAGTATGGATCGTACATGGACGATAGTTGGAGTCGGCGACTCTCCTGGGGTTCCCAGATGAGGGAACCCCAGGAAATCGGATCAAGTTGGCCCTTGCGAATAGCTTGATGCACTATCTCCCTTCAACCCTTTGAGCTAAATTGTTCTGTTCTACAATATTTGAGAATTACCATAAATACCTCGGCATAGATCCGAGATCATCCATTGTAAATAGCCAATTCATAATTCTCAGCAGTGCATCAAAGATGCAATCACCGATTCTCCCGATAGGCCATAATTATCGCGAGCAAACATATTCATATTAATGACGATGAACACATTTTTGCTATGCTATTCTACCCAAGCCCGGTTGAGGAAGAGTTACGGGGAGTCGAACACAAATATGCTGATTCCGGCCAGGTTTACTATATGTAATAGTACAGAACTTACGAATAAATAAAATAATGCAATTCCATTTCGGTAAAGGACCATACCTGAGTTCAATCGCTTTGCGGCAGCTATCCCGATCATTATTTTTCTACCCCCAAAGGGAAACGCTCAGTGAAGACTCCGTTTGGTTGGGCTGTTGCTGATGGAAAGTTGCTGATGAAAAGCTGCTGATAGGAAAATTGCTGATTCTGGAAAACAGAGTTTTGATAAAAAACTGTTTGGGTGAAATGAAGTTTGTAAAACAGAGTTTTGAAAAAGTTGTTTGGAAACAAAACGTAGTTTTGAGCGAAATTTTTTCCCCCACAAAATATACGAAAAAAATATTACCAAACAAAAAAATAATGTTTACTTGAACCAGTTACCCCCGACATCTCGTTCTACGATCTAAATTCATACAACTGATCCGATATAATATCACGTAGCGTGATCATCTCCTCTACACCACCTGCAGTGTCAGAGCATGTATCTTGTCGCCCTTGTGTGGCTACTCCATCATCTAGACCCCCCTGCTCGCACTCACTGAAATCAAAATCCACACGCGAAGGGTGCCGATGAATAAAATTATGCAAAGTCATCATGACCATCACAATATCTGTCTGTTTGTCAGCGATAGCTTGGCATGTCCCGTAGTATGACCCACTTCTTCTTCCAAACGCCGAACGATCGTTCTATCACACTTCTAAGCTATGAATGCGCATGATTGAACATCTCTCGACGTCCTTCTGCTCGACGACCACCATGTGCAAAGTCTGGCAGATAATACCTTGTATCTTAATATGGTTTCAAATATCCTTTTTATAGATGATAGCCAGAATCAACCAAATAATATTTTTCTGAAGAATATACAAAATGTTTAACAACGAAAAATATTTGAAGTAATAAATAGATGAACTGAATTTTTATTATTTACCTTGAGGTGGATGATGAAACTTGTAACGATGATCAGTTATGACATAATTGAAAATGCGACTATCGTGCGCAGATCCCTCCCAACCCACCATAACGAAAGTGAAACACATGTTGAAATCACAAGCCGCCATGACTTCCAACTGGTATGCACGCGTCAATATGTGTTCCATCTATAGCCCCAACACAATCTTTAAAAAAGGCATATAACGTCTGTCATACATAATCTCTGGCGGAGTGCAGCTGAAAGATCTATTTGATGGCTGAATCACTTCCTTGGTTGACTGCAACAAAGCGCGAACACCTCAAGCAAAAAATCTGCTAGTTGTCTCCGTTGAGTGCTGAAATCGCTCGTGTGTTTTTCTCATTGATTCATTATGCGACAATATGTACACTGTTAATGCTAGGATTTCTCTGGATGTAGTCCTTCTTGTTCCCTGAAAACCACACTTCTCTTCCAAAGAATGCAATAGATCCATAAATATTTCTTGACTCATCATGAATGAGTCATGAAATCTCACTCGAGTACCACGAAGTAGCTCTCCAACCCATTTATCACCTGTTTGCTTTGAAGTCATGGATGGAACTGGATGGTTTAACAGCGAGGTATGTTTGGAGATAAAACATATTGCTGCTACAAGATTTTGATGATGGGCGATAACATAATTTCTTCTAATAATCTCGTGCTCCTCGTGCTCTTCTCTGGTATTCTCAGTTTCATCACTAGACATTTTCTGTTAAAAAAATGCATTGCCAATAATTATAAATATAGTAGTAAACAATATCATTATCACCACAAAAGTAAATTTGAAAACAACAATTGTCCATAATGTTTGTATAACAGTAAAAAAACATAATTGTGTTCACATAATAATAAAGAACATAATACAAAACAACAAAATATAACATCCATAGTTCATAAAAGCAGATAATGCAAGTAAAAGTGATGTCTTCTACTACGCCCCACGAGTATAGCGGTTACAAAGCCACTTTATGTTCATGCCTTCCGGAAGGCACATGAAAGTCTCTCTATGTTTTGTTTCCATCAAATATGTGATGACAAAATCATAGAAGTCTTTATTAGACTGCACTTCTGAGTACGTGCTTAATTTTTCTAGTGTCTCTCCAATACTAAAAGGACAAGATGATCTCCTGGGTGGCTCCTGGATTTATCGACTTATGATCTTTGAGGACTCAACCAAATCTTCTAACACCGAGCTAGCAACTTTCTTCTTTCCTTTCTTCCTTTTTTTGCTTGTTTCTGATATATTTGTGGTCTCAGCTAAATGAGGAACTCTGCTAACCTCAATGTCATCATGTTCATCCTCTGACATTGCTCTTTCATCGATAGACTCCGTAGCAAGATTCCTGGAGTGAGGGGTGCAAGCATGATGTCCTGTAGCGACAACCGAACTGAATATCATGTTCAGTTTATCCTCTAACTCTGGGGGGATTCCTGCATACCGAAATTTCTTTCCCATCGGGACAACCTAAAAAATAAAGAGTTTTAAAATTAGACATTGAAAAATTTAAAAATACCAATAAGAAATACCAATGATTTTAATTAATAAATACCGTCAATCTTTCGTCCCACCACTCGTCTGAGGTGTCTATAGTCTTTCTTGATGGATTCCAACCCAAATCGGTCTCACTACGTTTCAACTGTGTCCATAATTTCCACACTTTCTTCAAATGATCTCATTTATTCTTAAGTTGGACTTTATCATATTTTTTTCCGGTCTGTTCTTCAAACTTTTTCATAACATTTGTCCACCCCTCTTTATTAAAATGTGTGGTTAGTCGATTCCCAAGCTCCATCTCTTTTATGCAGATATCACAGAAGAACATCACATCATTATTGTCCCACATAGCGGCCACCCCACCATCTTTTGTTTTGCCCATTCTTAGAAATTTAAACAAGATAAACATTCATACACATAACATATTCACAACACATATACACAAAACAACACGCACACACCACACACACATACACAACACACACACACCACACACACACCACACACACACCACACACACACCACACACACATACACAACACACATACACATACATACTCCTCATTTCACACACATACACACACATACACACACATACACACATACACACATACACACATACACACATACATATACACACATAAATTATTCACAACAACACACACACATACACAATTAAAAACACACACACACATACACACACACAATTAAAAACACACACACACACATACACACACAATAAAAAATAACACACACACACACACACCTACATACATACAAAATAACACACGCGCGCGCACACACACACCTACATACATACAAAATAACACACGCGCACACACACGTGCACACACACGCGCACACACACGCGCGCGCACACACACACACACACACGCACACACGCACACACGCACACACACACACAATAAAAAATAATAAACACACACACACGCGCGCGCACACACACACACATTCATTGATTTATAACATGGCGAACATTAATTCCTAAAGATAATTGATTTCTTATAGCAAGCAGTTAGAAATTAAAAAAAAAAGTTCTTAGAAAAATTTATTGAGGATGATTGCAGCCATGGAGAATGCCCTACAAAATGGATTTACTGGGGCAAGCAGAATTTTTTTTAGAATACCTACAGATAACCAAAGCTGAGGTGGGGGAAGAGATGTGGGCATTAAGGGCTACGGTACCTGTAAAATAATAAAGGATTGAAGGCGGGCAAGCTCAGAAGCTAGTCTGAAGGACGATGATGAGGAAGATCGGCGAGTTGAGAAGCCACTTCGGAGTGATCGACGTCGAGATTCGTAGCTCAGGCGGCAGTTTATCGCCGTCGACGACAACGAGGTGGGGGGATCGGGATATTGCCGCTCGCGAGTAGGGTTTCGGTAGGGAAGAAACACGAGAGCTTCTGCGGTTCACCGGCCCTATCAACTGCGTCTGGGAATATAACATAAAGGGCGGTTTTAAGTAACCGGCGTTTTAGATAAAAGCCGAACCAAACGCCGCTTATTATGAAAACCACGTTTTCGCCCAAACGCACCCCACCCTATCTGCCCAACCAAATGCCACTAAAGTCTCAATGTCAACAGAAATTAGATAGAAATTATAATTGACCTTCACTGTGCTGATGATTACTGCACTATTATTCAAACTTTTCCCATGAGACAAATCCTCACTAGAGAAAGTAGCCACACCGCGTGTGGTGGGCCAAAGGAGGTGGATGTAAGTGTTATCTCTCATGTTCGAAAATGTTTGAGGCTTGCCTTCTTCGCCAATTATTTCATTATATCCCCACCATGAATGATAATGATTTAGTCTTTTCTCCATACTTGGTTCCAGAGAGGTCTCCTTCACACACTTGATTGCTCCCTTCTTTTTGTTCCATCTTCACCGAGATGAGCTTATTCAATTTTCTTTGTCGAATAAATGATTCAATGGGATTGCACAACTGAAAAAGATCAATAGAGTGATTGTGGTCACAATGGAATTCGTAGTAGAAATTGGGAGTTTGAGTGCTTGCTAAGGATGTCATGGTTGAGGGCTTGCAGAAATACTACTCATTCTTTATTTCCTAGCCAATATCAATAAACGAAGTATTATGAGCAGTGTAGCGCTCCTGCTCCTGCTCCCTGGAATTTCATTGGGATTAGTAGCACTTGAATTTACCATATCCTGTAATATATCCAACAAATAGATTGAAAAACAAACCTAACGATGCATCCACAAGTGATAGACACTTGATATTTCCAGAGATATTGCAAAGTGAGATTGACGACTCACCCCGCCTCAAGTGGTGTGAAGGGAAATATCAAGTGTCTATCACTTGAGGCGGGGTGAGTCGTCAATCTCACTTTGCAATATCTCCGGAAATATCAAGTGTCTATCACTTGTGGATGCATCGTTGAGCACGTACATCTCAAGTACATCTCAACCTGGACATGGGTTTGTTTGCCAAACGGAGTATACTTGAGATGTCCAGGTTCATTTGTTCGTGACACTTTTCAATTTGAAGTTGGAGAGAATCTGTGATTTTTGCGTGATTCATGATGATTTCATGATGATTTGATCCAAGTTCTATATATTAGCATTGTTCAAAATATAGTCCTATTTGGTAAACTCACGTGGCCTTGTACACTTAATATAGATCATGTGCCTTTCCATATACAATCAATTGGCTTTAGGTTAGATGCATAGGTCCTAACATAATATTAGAGCAGACTAAGACCAAAAGCCCTGTCTTACATCACCCAATTAAAAAAAAGTTCATGTATTAGAGACCAATGAACTGACATATGTGGGTACTGTTAAGGGCTTCGCGCCTAGTTATTATCGAGCGGGCCTTTCTTATTGTTGTCCTTTATTAGTGTTTTTTATTATGTTGTCTTTTAGTGTTGTCTTTTATTAGTGGTTGGGGGTTAGAAGTTAGGAGCTATCATTTATGTTTTGTAAGCCTATTTAAAGACATGTGTTGTATGGAATGGATCATCCAAGAAGTTAATTTTATTCCCTTTGTCTTCAAGAGATTGCGGTACCCCTCTCTTTGAGCACACCCGCCGCGGTTCCGGCTCTACAGTATCCTTTGCCACTATCATTCCCTCCTCCGTCCATTGTCCGACAACTCTACCGACGTTATATGGCGAACCCATATCAACTTGATATTAGAGTTAGGTCTGCAACATTATTAATTAATTCATTTTCATTAATTAATTCATTTTTATTCAAAAAGGGGGGTTGAGGTATTTTATTATTAAGTGGCAACATAGGGAAGAGTCGTGGGTCTCGTGGCAACTCGAAGATTCCAGTCGCCTTAGCGGAATTGAGTTGTCCAGTCACTCGCTCCTTATCTCGTGCTACCTCCATTTCATCTTCGACAGTCATCCGCACTATGGGGGACTCGCCCAATCAAATGTATACAATAAGGGACATGATGTAAACATTCATGACATCCCTAAACGTACGTCGTCGGGCCGCCACCGCACGTCATCGGGACGCCGACGCACGTCATTAGGAAGACATCGCCACACTCACTGACAAGCTTAATGCTCCGACAACCTCCATTTTGGTCGTTACTACCCCAACTAATGACCAAGCCAGTAGCAGTCAGACACCTCCACCGCCACTTATACGCCACGAGCCACCGATCCTCATATGCCCTGAAGCTGTTATTTTTAAGTGGCAACATAGGGAAGAGTCGTGGGTCTCGTGGCAACTCGAAGATTCCAGTCGCCTTAGCGGAATTGAGTCGTCCAGTCACTCGCTCCTTATCTCGTGCTACCCCATTTCATCTTCGACAGTCATCCGCACTATGGGGGACTCGCCCAATCAAATGTATACAATAAGGGACATGATGTAAACATTCACGACATCCCTAAACGTACGTCGTCGGGCCGCCACCGCATGTCATCGGGACGCCGACGCACGTCATTAGGTAGACATCGCTACACCACTGACAAGCTTAATGCTCTGACAGCATCCATTTTGATCGTTACTACCCAACTAATGACCAAGCCAGTAGCAGTCAGACACCTCCACCATCACTTATACGCCACGAGCCACCGATCCTCGTATGCCCTGAAGCTGTTATTTTACCACGCTACACCAAATTGGAATTCCCAACTATGATGGGAAAACATATCCATTAAGTTGATTAACCCGGTGCGAGTAATTCTTCGGCCATCAACTGACCCTGGCAGTGGAATGGATTTGTCTGACATTCTTCCACCTTCTCGACTCAAATCAGCTTTGGCTTTGGTTCGCTCGTCTCTGTGACGAACAACCAGGGATGACGTGGGAGGCCTTCAAGAGGCTCTGCAACATGCGATTCGGTCCTCCCATCCACAACAACCCCATCGGTGCACTCATGACATTACGACAAAGAGAGTTTGTTGAAACTTATCTGGAACAATTTAGCTTCATCTGACGCACGTTATGATAATCCCAGATATGCAAGTCGCAATCTTCACAGACGGGTTTTACAAACGACTGTGACTAGACGTCGAATACGAGGCTCCTTGAGACTTGGTGACTGCCATGAGTTTAGCCAGATTGTTCAAATGTTGACTTCAGCTGGATCAAGGTACTTGTATACTTCCAGGCGCAAGGATTCAGGATGGACGACCTGAGGGTTCCCAAACCTTCCATATCTGTCGGCTGTCTCATGCGGAAATGTTTGAACGATACGCAAAGGGGTTATGCTTTAACTGTGATGAGCATTATACTGGCGGACATCGCTGCAAGAGGCTCTTTTATCTGGACGTTGAATACTCTGATGACGAGAGAATTGGGTGATGTAGGCACCAACTCCGATCTCCCTTGAGCTTGAGGTCAAACTCATTTTGAACGGCGGGAGTGATGTTACGGGCTTCATGCCCAGTTATTATCGAGTGAGCCTTTCTTATTATTGTCTTTATTATTGTTGTCCTTTATTAGTGTTGTCTTTTGTTATGTTGTATTTTAGTGTTGTCTTTTGTAAGTGGCTGAGGGTTAGAAGTTAGGAGCTATCATTTATGGGGTTTTGTAAGCCATTTAGAGGCATATGTTGTATGGAGTGGATCATTCAAGAAGTTAATTATATTCCCTTTGTCTTTAAGAGATTGTGGTAGCTCCCTCTCTCCGAGCACACCCCGGCTAGTCAGCCGCGTTTTCGGCTCCATTATATCCTTCACCACTTATCATCCTCACCTCCGGCCATCTTCCGTCAACTCTACCGACGTTATACGAAGAGCCCGTGTCAGGTACATGTTGGTACATGTTGAGAATATAGTTCCACATCTCTAAACTTATTTTGCCCCATGCATATAATATAAATTTTGGGCTTCTCCACCTACAACTAATTGGTTTTGGATGCATATGTTCTATACAAACATTTAAGTGTTCCTGTGTATCGCACAGGAACTACTGTTGGTATCACTGTATCTGTAATTTATCTTTGAGCTCCAACCCTTAACTTTAGTTGTCATGGTTTTCTAAGTTGGATAAACCTAGTGCAGCACTGCAGCTTTGCTTTTGCCAAATAAGGTGAGTATGACGTCACAATGTTGGTTCCTACGTTAACTTATTTCGAAAAACTTGAAATCATGTTCATTATTCATAGAACTGGTATATTTGTTTTGTGCAGCATAATAGTACTGAACCTTCTTTACTAATATCTACAGTTATCCGTTCTTGTATGATTAGCCTGATGTTGATGAAATATTCTAGGTTCAACAAATTACTGTAAAAAAAGTTTCATCTGAAATCCCTACACCACAATATGATGTCGTGGAAACATATGAAAGGGATTATTCCAGAACTTTTTCTCAACCTTCATCGTATTTACGTGGAAGAGGAGGTTTTGCTGCTAAGACCTTTATGTTTAACTCATACCCAGTTGTTCCTGAATGTATTGTTTTCTCCTAATTTGGCTGAAATTTTGTTTCTCGTTACAGCTCGGGCAGAGGTTTGTGATTTTGTAGAGTATGATCTTGATAATGAGGATGAAGACTGGCTTCAAGATTTGAACAATGAGAGAAAAATTCTTTCACCTGAGAAGTAACTGTTGTTTTCATATTAACCAATTTTCTGTTTTTATTTCGGAACTCTTTTTCTTATACTTTACACCTGAATGCTGGCATGACATTGTAACTGAAAGTTTTGATTACTTCAGTGTGGCATCAAAAATTATTCCATAGTTATCTCCATTGTCATGACCTATAATGTTTGCAATTGTTGGAGCTACGAAGTCTTGAAGGGTCTAGTGAAACAAATTGTGTTCACGATTATGTTTGGAATGTCTTATATATATATATATGTTACTGGTCAGGAAATTGTTGGGGGTTGGGAGAGGAATGAGGAGACATTGCTTAATAATGACATTGCATTACACAGAGTACGAGCAAGATGCAATTGGAAGACAAGCTCCCGCCAACTCTTGGAGGCTGAGTCCTCCAAAGAGCTGCTCTCTAATGATGTGGGAGGGCAAAAGATCCTCAAACACATACCCCTCTCCTATATTGATGTGGGAGGGCACACACAATTACAAAATATTTTAATTAATACAATTAATATTAATTAATCAATTCATTAATACTAATTAATTACAAAATATTATATGAAATTATCACCGCGGCTTCCTTATGCGCCCTCCGGTGGTTCTACGAGGACTCGTATACATGGGTGGAGCTGCCAATCCGTGAGTAGGTTTCACGGGTCTGAGTCCAGATCTCATATGCAGAGTTCATAAGCATATAGTTCCGATACACCTTCGGGGATATCAAATGTAGGAGCCATAAGACGGCAAGAGAATTTTTTGAATCCCAATGCTTTGAGGAAGAATAAGTTCTGGACGGCTTCACCACAGTCTCGTCGATGTATCCAAACATCTGGTGGCTATGAATCATATGTTGGGCTGCCCAGGACCATTCAAGGTAATTTGTCCAATCAAGTGGCACATTGGTGATCTTTAACGAGCCAGTATGGCCATGAGTCCTCTGAGGATCACTCATCTGTAGCATCAAAACACTAGGCGAAGAGGCAAAAGAGTTACCCCTGGTGGCACAACGTAGTGGGAATAAGAGTGACCAACCTAGTTCAAGAAAATAGAGCAAAAGGATAATCACTGAATCATGGGCATCCAAGCGAGATCTGAGAATCGTCTGCTTGGAATGGGTCCAGTTGGATCATTGGCGAGAAGCAACGACAAAAGTTTGAACGGGTCATGTGGGCTTCAAGAAGATCGACAAAAGTAGAAAGGGGCCAGCCGAATCATTGGCGAGGAGCATAGAAGAAGGAAGGGGCCAGTCGAGAAGAATTGACTTTAGCTAAGCGAGGAAGACCGGTTTCTAGTGGCTGGAATGAGACTGTCGAGAAGGAGCGTAGAAGAGCCGGCGCTCTGGTTCAATCGACATAGCATAGGCGCGGGAGGCTCGAATGGCTATGATTGATGACAACGAAGCAACAACTTCAGTCACAACTGGATCGAGCGGGAACGAGGTATCCTCCAGTGGCCGACAATGGGATACACCTGCCTATGGAACCCGCAGGCTTGGCATCAGTTCCGAGCTTGCAGAACACCACATGTGACTCGTGCTAGAGAGACGAGAGGTATTACCCTAAACCCTAAACCCTATACCCTAAACCCTAAAGACATATTCCAAATTACCCTTATCGGGTATTACACACATATGACATAAAACTACGAGTTGATAATATAACATAACAACAACTATATACCCAACTGATTTCTTCTTTCAATAATACATGATTATGAGATTCTCCAATAATGATGCTAGAGATTAATTGTAGATTAAGCATTCTGGTAAATGTATTTGTTTCTTAGCCTGGATTTTACTTATTTTGTGATGGTTGACAATAATCACTCCTACATACATCAACTGAGAGGAACAATAATCTATGTTGGTGTAAGTTCTAAAAGGGAATGTAATATGGGAACATTCAAATATTTTTTTGGATGTTTTAAAGAACTTCCCCCTTGTGCTATCTGTTGAAGCTTATTTTCTTCTTCCGATGGTAGAAAATATTGAGAGCTAATGTCTAGTGCCAAGTATACTAATGTACTCTACTAAATAGGTTAGGTTAGAAACCTAACTGAAGACTCTTAAGGTTGTGGCCTTAAGTACTTCATTAGGGAATAAGCTATATACAGGGAAATTTTTTTCCTTGTCCTTACTTTGGAGACAAGGTACCTCAACCTTCATAATGTCTAGATGAAAACCATATGTTATATCTCTAAAGGGTAACACTTTTGGTGTATTGTACTGTAATAGTAAAATTATGGAAGATCAGAGATGAAGTGGATAAAACTACCGCGTCTTGTTAATTTAAGAAAGTTGATGCACGTCCACAGATGAGTGCATAATAACTACTATGTAAAATACAAAAATCTAGTATCCCCCTGTTGCAAGCGCCAGTAGTGAAATGCAGAATAACTGCCATGAAAGATCGTTATTTTTTGTCCTTTGAGTTTGCACTTTTGTTTACTGATTCCCACTTTTCTAATTGATCAGAATTGCAAGCATCTTATGCAGAATTATGCAATAAAAAGGGTTTCTTGCTTAATTTGGCTTTTCTAGAAAAAAATGTTACTCTTGAATATTATTGGACGGAGAGTATATCATGCACAACTGTAGTGATTAGTTGTTATTCTAGATAATGACAATGTTTCGCACTGGAGTATTTATTTCCATGTCTGCATTGCAAAACACTTCAATGTGGAGTGGGATAAATAGTTGAAGCATATGAGTTATGTTACGAAGAGAATGAATGGCTTATCATTCAACCGGACTAAGGCATACATATTTATATAACATCTAACACTCCCCCTCAAGTTGGGTCGTGGGAACTTTCCAGACCTAACTTGTTACATATGAAATTCATTCTGACCCCAATAACTCCTTTCGTGAGAATATCAGCAACTTGGTCCCCAGTCTTCACATGGCTCAAGGAAATAAGACCTTCTTCATACTTCTCTCGTACGAAGTGACAGTCAACCTCGATGTGCTTTGTGCGTTCATGAAACACAGGATTGGTTGCTATCTGTATTGCAGCTTGATTATCACACCATAACAGAGTTGGGTCATGAACAGGGTATCCGATTTCACAAAGAGTTTGTCTGATCCACATGATCTCAGCAACAGTGTGCGACATAGCCCGATACTCTGCCTCGGCACTAGATCTGGCGACAGTGGTCTGTTTCTTGCTCTTCCAGGAGACAAGGTTTCCTCCCATAAATATAGTAAATCCTGTGGTAGACTTCCGAGTGGCTAAACAACCTGCCCAGTCGGAGTCACAGTAAGCCTCTATATTTGAATGACCACGATTCTTGTATGATATTCCTAGACCAGGATCCTTCTTTATGTACCTAACAATGCGGAGAACAGAGTCCCATTGAGAGATAGTTGGGGTGGCCATGAACTGACTGACCTTACTCACAGCACAGGCAATATCTGGGCGAGTCATAGTAAGGTAGTTAAGTTTTCCAACTACTCTACGATACTTCTCTGGCGAATCAAAAGATTTGCTCTCGGCATGAAGGCCCTTTTCTCCTGGTTCAAGGGGAGAATCCATAGGGCGGCAGTCAGACATTCCAAGATCAGATAACAGATCAAGGGCATATTTACGTTGAGAAACAAAGATAGAGTCGTCATGATCAGTAACTTCAATCCCAAGGAAGTATCGCAACAGCCCTAGATCTTTGGTTTGGAAGTTGGAGTGTAAGAACGCTTTGAGATCGGCTATCCCTTTAGGATCACTACCAGTGATGACGATATCATCAACATACACAATTAGGAGCACAGTACCAGCAGAGGAGTTCCGATAAAAGAGAGATGAGTCTTTGACACTTTTGGTAAGTCCGAATTTGGTGACAACAGACCGAAAGCGAGCAAACCACTGGCGCGGGGATTGTTTCAACCCATATAAGGAGGCAAGGAGACGACACACCTTGTCACGCTCCCCCTCAGCAACGAACCCAGGTGGTTGTTCCATATACACCTCTTCCTCCAAGGACCCATGAAGGAACGCATTCTTGATATCTAACTGATGGAGAGGCCACCGGTGAGTGGCTGCAAGAGAAATCACGATCCGAATAGAGGACATCTTGGCAACAGGTGCAAACGTTTCCTCATAATCCACGCCATAAGTTTGGGCATAGCCTTTGGCAACAAGGCGGGCTTTCAAGCGAGCAAGAGAGGCATCAGCATTGGCTTTAACAGAGTAGATCCATTTGCAACCAATAGCGCGCTTTCCAGGAGGCAAAGACACAAGTTCCCAAGTATTATTCAGTTGAAGTGCCGTCAATTCCTCTTGCATAGCAGCCATCCAGCCAGGATGAGTTTTGGCCTCCCCAACCGTTGAGGGAATGGTGTACTGATCCAACATCAAGTGAAGTGCGGTATGAGAAGCAGACAACCCCTGATAAGAGCTCACATAGAGAGATCTATTCTGGCAAGTCCGACTTCCCTTGCGGAGAGCAATAGGAAGCTCGGTACTAGCCAGAGGTGGAGCGGCAGGCACTTCAGTTTGGTTCTGGTCCTCACTAGCAGGAGCAATCTGAGGAACAGTAGTTGTGCCATCAATGGTTGAGGTAGGCTGAGATGGTCGTATTTCAGTTCTGTCAGAAGTGCGACGAGAGTAGACCTGTCCCCAAAGGGGGCACAATATGTCAGTCGGAGAGACGAGAGCAGAATCAGGACGAGGAACTAGCATCTCATCGAGAGAGAGATCAGAAGATGAAGTGGGAAGGGGAGGGCCAGTGGTACGATAAGAGACAGATTCGAGGAAGACAACATCTGAAGAAATGATGTATTTGTGGAGTTCTGGAGAATAACAGCGATATCCCTTGGTAGTCCGAGAGTATCCAAGGAAGATACACTTCAAAGAGCGAGGATCAAGTTTGGAAATGGAGGGACGAGCATCCCGGACATAGCAAACACACCCAAAGACCTTGAAGGGTAGAGGAGGTCCCGAGTGGTCGGGATAAAGGATGTGATAAGGTGTCTCCCCCTGAAGTATATGAGTAGGAAGATGATTAATGAGATGGGCAGCGGTAAGAACAACATCTCCCCAAAAGTGTTTGGGAACATGTGTATGATGAAGGATAGCCCGGGTTACCTCAAGAAGGTGGCGATTTTTTCTTTCGGCAACCCCGTTTTGTTGGGGGGGTATCAGGGCAACTGGTTTGGTGTATGATACCCTTGTCGGAAAGAAAGCTAGACATGGACTGGGACATGTATTCCCTCCCATTATCGGTACGAAGACATTTCAGACGAACAGAAAATTGAGTGAAAATTGGGAATTATTATTTTCAAACTGGTATCGACTTTCGAAAATTGGGAATTATTATGCCAAACCCTAGTAGGTTTTCATTCAATAGAAGTTCAATAATGTTTCTTAACACCGACCACCTTATAGTTATTGTTGACATGAGAAACAGATACAAACCCCCGTTGAGGCCTCGTATGCAGCCTAGCGAGTATTGAGTAGTGGAGGAGATTAGAGTTGCCCTTCTTTGAACCTTGAAAACTTATGACGCCGATAGAGAGAAAGAGGGAGAGAGAGGCACAGAAAGGAGCTCCGGCTTGAACGAGACTGACGGAGTTGTCGGGTGTGGAGGGGGGAGTCGCACGAGCTGGAGAGAGAGAATGAGTGTGATAAAATATTTTTGATAATAATTGCTTACCCTCCTTTTCCATTCCTTCATCCTTCATAACCCAAATTAAGTCAATTTGTCCCCTCACTAGGCTTAACATAAGTGATTTAAATAAACGTGCATAAATTGTAAAAACAACAATGATGACGCTATCAAAGTGTTCTCAGTCCTTGCGTATCCTCTATCACCGCTGGTACATGGCTCTTCATTGGGGACCCGTACCATCTCCTCCGTCGTTGAGATCAAGCTTGTCATTCACCTGCGGTGGTAGGTGCACCAACGGTAACAACTTCAACTTGGAGACATGGAAGACGTCATGAATCTGAGCCTCAGACGAAAGCTGGAAGCGTTAGGTCACTTAATCAATCCACTGCATCACCTCAAATGGCCCATAGTACTTAGGGCCCAATTTATGGTAAGGAGCCCTAATGGCGGGTGTCTGTCGATACGAGCAACGTTTCAGCCACACCCATTCCCCGGGTGTGAAGAAAAGCTCCTTGTGGACCCGGTTGTAAGCATTCTCTATGCGTGCCTAGGCCTGAAGAAGGCGCTACCGCGTGAGAGTGTGAATCTGGTCTTGAGTTTGGAGGTCAATGCCCACATTCTCCATGTGGGCAGTGCCGGCGCTATAAGTCAGTAGGCGAGGTAGATCCCTAACATAGATGAGTCGGAAGGGGGTGGTCTGTAGTGAAGTGTGGTATGAAGTATTGTAGCAGTACTCCACTGAGGCAGCCAACGGGCTTAGTCCTTGGGACGATCTCTTGTGGTTGACCATGTGGTTGACAACAAAAGTACATCTCGACTATGTGGTTGACCACCTTGGTCTGACTGTCCGACTGAGGATGGTAAGTGAAGGAAAAAGTTTGCTTGGTGCCGCATAATGTGAAGAGATCCTTCCAAAAATGAGAGGTGGAGATCTTATCCTAGTCAGATATGATATTCTCGGGGAGGCCGTGCAAGCGGAACACCCGCTCGAAGAAGGCTCGTGCAACACCTTCCACGGTGAGACGACGACTTAAGACTATGAAGTGTGCCTCCTTGTAGAACCTATCCACAATCATGAAGAGAATCGACTTGCCTTCGATATAGAAAATTCCTCCACAAAATCATAGAGATATCATTCCATATCTGTGTCAGAACAGGGAGCGGTCGTACTACGACCTGCTGGGAGAAGGTGATCGGTCTTGTTGCGCTGGTGCATGAAACAAGCTGCAATGAACTCTTGTCGCCGCGTTTAAGGCCCTTCATGAAGAATTCCACTTGAGTACATTAAAGAGTCTCGTGGACCCCTTCTTGGCCCGGGGTTGCCCTACAATATGTCGGTAATGAGGGTGGTGGTGGTGGTGGTGGATGCCTAGTATAGTCGTCCATTGTACGAAATGAAGTCTTCCCTCACGGTCCAACATGGAGGAAGCCGCTATTCCTTAACGCGGCGGCTGAACTCCAAGAGAGAAGATGAGCATTGCTTCTACTATCGAAGTCGAGTGAGAAGCTTGGAAGTGGGCTGGGAAATAGCTAAAGAGAGTTGCTTCCTGATGATCCTGTTAGGATAGTGCATTTGTTGCGCGGTTCAAGGTGTCGGCCTTGCATTTCTCTCGAAAATCAAATCCCAGCAGCTTGCTAACCTAACGCTGCTGAGGGACGACATTAAAGTGAAGAGATACTTCAAGCTGAAATGATCGCTCCGAATAAAAAATGTTAGGTACGACTACCAGTGTTGTACGACCTTGGTCAAGCCGATCAACTCCTGCTCATAAGTTGGGAGCTTCAAGTGGTGTATAGCCCGTCTTTCGATTGAAATAAGCAATTGGGTGTCCTCTCTGCTGTAGTACTGTGCCACATCCTTGTCCCGAGGTGTCACACTGCACCCGAAACTCAGTGAAATCAGGCAAAAGAAGCACACGAGCGGTGACCAAGGCGTGCTGGAGGGCCTTGAAAGCTCTCGCGGCCGCTTCCCCCATGTAAATGAGTTCTTCAATAATGCCACAGGAGGCTCCGTAATTGAGCTACAACCCTCATTGAAACGACGATAGTAGCATCTGTGAGGGAACAAGCCACGAAGCTTATATGGGGACTGAGGGACTGACCAAACAGTCAACCCTTAAATCTTCTCCGGGTTGGTCGAGACCCCTGTGCTGTATATGACATAGCCCAAATACGTCACCCATGTCGGTTCCTAAAGAGTATTTATCCCTCTTCAGAAACAATTGCTATTGCATTATGGGTTTAATAACACTGTGTAGATGCTCAGGATGTGTCTCCCAAGTCTTGCTATACACAAAAATGTCGTCAAAGAAAATAAGTACACAGCGGCGCAAAAGGTCTTGGAATAACTCGTTCATTAGCGCTTGGAGTGTTGAGGGTGCATTAGTGAGCCCGAAGGGCATTACGAGGAGCTCAAAATGCCCGTGATGGCTCCAGAAGGCAGTTTTCCAGCGCTCGCCTCTATTCTCTTGACAAGGCCGTCGCCTCCTTTCTTTATACTCTCCACGCTATCATGAGGACGAATGCTGTGTCCGCTTCCTCTACTCTTCCAGCACTCGCTCCGACCTCTATCCCTGATGTCCGGGACGAACTGCGAATTACTACTATCTTCCTCACTGCGAAGAAAAAATTTGGTGAGTGGGTATATTCCGTGTGCCGAGTCCTCCCAACCCAAAGGCCTTCTTCATCATGCGACTCGGGACACCCCTGTTGAGCCTTCCGAGCAATGGCTCAGGATGATGGTCGCGTACTGTCATGGATTCTCAACTATATGAAAAGTGAGCCATATCGCATAGCTATGCACCACGAAACCACGAAGGCTATGTGGGATGAACTGAAGTTCTTATACTTCGGGCAGAACAACCTTCAACATTTGTTCGATCTCTTTTGGGACCTCCAGACCATCGAACCTGATTCGGACGGTGACATGACATCATTTGTAGCCCAATACAGTACACTAATCGAGGCCTAGATTCAGCACCAGCTTTGTGTTGGATCTTGCTACCCAACAGGCTCAGAAGGAGATTGTTGGCATAGCACTGATGATGGCACGACTACCATCTCATATTTATAGTGTCCGTGCAGACATCTTATCCTCTCCCACTATTTCGTCTCTCTCAGATGTGTGCTCCTTGATCTTGAAGGTGACTCCCGCCCATCGATGTCTAACTCCCTCTCCTGTCCTACTCTAACACTCCGCTGACACTCATCCTTCACATACTAGGCAGCGTGGAGGTCACCATGGATCTCAGGGCGGTGGTCGCAATGGCCGCAATCGCTCCAAGGAAAAAAATACTCGCCTGTGTACCCATTGTGGCCAGACGAATCATACTGAGGCCACCTATTACCGAAAACATGCGTTCTTGCCGCATCCCTCCAACTCTCAGCACCACGCTTCTCCTGCGGTGGATGTTCCTAGCACCTCCCTCTCTGACATTGACACCTTGCGAGAGGAACTCCAACATTTCCAGGGGCTGGTTACTCGCACTTTCGGCTCCGCCGCCTCTATCTCTAGCGAAGGTATATCGTGTTTTTCCCATAGTTCCTCTTGGATAGTGAACTATGGGCAGCAAATCACATTACTCTGCAAAAGTCTTCTCAGTACATGAACTCTACTTGTCCTAAGTTTATCACGGTGGCCAATGGCGAAACCATCCTGGTCTGTAGCTCTGGATATGTGCTCTCACTCCGTCCCTCTCTCTCCGCTCTTTTCTTCATGTTCTTGGCTCTCAATTTAATCTCATTCCTGTTAGTCCCCTTACTAATGATCATGAGTATTCTATCACCTTTTCTCTTCTTCCTTTGCGTTGCAGGATCGACGGATGCGAAATATCATTGGTAGAGGACGACTGTCAAATGGGCTCTACACTCTGGACCTTCCCACCTCAGTTCTCTCCTCTGCCAGCTCTATTGATTGGCACCGATGTCCTGAGTCCTGACATTGCTCTTCCTATCCTGCAGAAAGCTCTTCCCGATTTTTTTGACTTTACATGTGAATCTTGTATCTACAGGAAACAACATCGCTCTACCTTCTACCCTCATTATACTAGGAGCTCTGCTCTCTTTGATTTAGTGCATTAAGACATTTGGACACGTATAAAACTATTAGTTTATCTGGATACAATTATTTTCTTACATTTATTGATGATTATTCTCGCATGACATGGTTGTATTTGTTGCGCGATCGCTCTAAATTACTACGTGTTTTTTGCTTCTTCATTGATGAGACCCGTACTCAATTCTCGCACTCAATTAAAATACTTCGAACCGATAATACACATGAATATACAAGTCACGGATTTCAGGAAACTTGCACTGCATTTGGTATTATCCACCAAACATTCTGCTCTTATACACCGCAACAAAATGGTATGACCGATCGGAAGAATCGTCTTCTTCTCAAGGTTTCTCACTCCCTTTTGTTTCAAATGCAGGTTTCCAAGATTTTTTGACACTTCACAGTCTCCACCGCATGCTATCTAATTAATCACATGCCCTTTTTCATTCTCAACTTTGAGACGCAGTTCTCCATCCTCTTTCCTTCAACACCCCTCTTCCCCTTGACTCCTCGTGTCTTCAGTAGTGTTTGCTTTGTCCATCTTAGCCCTGCCATGGACAAACTGACCCACGCGCTATCAAGTATTTATTTTTTGGGCACTCTCGCATACAAAAGGGCTATGTATGTTATTCTCTCATTGATCGAAAACTTGTTACATCCGTTGATGTCACTTTCATTGAGGATCAACCCTTCTACACCTCGACTCATAGTGATCACTTCTCACTTGATATACCCCGTCCTAACGTACCTATCAACAACATCACACCTCCCCTGCTTCCAACACCACCTCCCGTGCTCCCAACACCGCCACCTCCTCTTCTTCGTGTGCACTCGCCATCGTCTTTGGTCTGATGCTCTGAGACAGTTTCCCCTACTGATAACGCTCCACGACAAACTGATCCGACTACAACGTTTATCGCTCACCCTCTCTCTCATTATGTCTCCTTACACCACTTATCTCCCGACCTTCACAGGTTTGCGACTTCCTTGTCTTCTATTTCAACCCCTCTTCTGTGCTAGAAGCTCTTCAACATCCGAGGTGGCGGGCTGTGATAGATGAACAAATGGCTACCCTCCGAGCCAATCAGCGCCTCAAAGCTCGTCTTGTGGCTCGCAGTTTCATTCAACAATATGACATCGACTATGAAGAGACGTTCTCTCCCATCGCTAAGCTGAATACCATACGACCAAGGTTGCAGTTGTCTGATGTCGGGGACACGTCAGTTTGGGGTTTTCATGTCGGTTTTAATATGTCGGGAGATATATCGGAGATATTTCATATATCGGGGATATTTCATATATCGTGTTTCAATATTTAAATATTTGTATACATAATTATATACTTATAATCATTTTGTATATATATATATATTAATATATTAACAATTTAATATTGACTGAAATTATAAATCTACTAAATTAGTATAAACCTTTTTATGTTACACACGTAATAATTGTATAGCACAGGGAAGAGAACCCATAATTCGTCGACAACGATCGAAGATAAGGAATCCCTAGTCTAAAATACTACGACTAAGTAGAATTGACATCAACGATGTACTGGCACAAGTAAGAAAGCTAGATGAAGTAGGAAGAGAGTCGAAGGCTAGACTACAAAATACCCAAGACAACGAAATAATTTTGTTTTGTTGTTTATTAAACCATATAAGTTAAATAAAATAAATTAAAATAGTCAACTTATATACCATCGGGATATATCGGCCAATATATTGGCTCATATATCGGTCCGACCGATATATTCCAAAAGGATATTTTACAAAATAATGTCGGAAACGTGACGTTTTGTCCATGAAACATTTATGTCGGCCTACATGTCGTCCATGTCGGTCGATATCCACAACACTGCGTACGACTTTTGATCTCATTGGCCGTCCATCGTCATTGGTAGTTGCATCGTCATTGGTAGTTGCATCAACTCGACATCGAAAATGCCTTCCTTAATGGTAATCTCGTTGAGACTGTCTACATGCAGCATCGTCCTGGTTATGAAACCATGGGGGTGTCCCTTGTCTGTCACCTCAAGAGATCTCTCAATGGACTAAAGCAGTCTCCTCGGGCTTGGTTTAATAAGTTCAGTCAAATTGTTCTAGATTGAGCTTGACAGATTTCTCCCTATTTACTCATCGCCGTCCGGCAGACACTGTGACACTTCTTGTATATTTTGATGATATTCTCATCACGAGCGATGATCTGAATGGTATCTCTATGATAAAAAAACACTTGGCCTCACATTTTTAGACCAAAGATTTGGGCCGCCTCCTGACTCCTATATTTCTTGGGTATCGAGGTAGCTCGTTGACCCGATGAACTCGTCTTGTCTCAATGGAAGTACTGTCTCGACCTTCTTTATGATGCAGGCTATTCAGGATGCAAGCTTGCTAATACACCAATGGATGTCAACCACAAGCTCTGTGCTCATGCCTCTGACTCTGATCTGCTTCTCCCTAATCCGGAGTACTATCGTTGCTTTGTTGGCAAGCTCATCTATCTGATTGCACACGACCCGATATATCCTTTGCAATGAGGGTGGTCAGCCGCTTCATGCATGCTCCTTGGATTTCCCACCTCCAGGCCGTCGAGCGAATCCTTCAGTATCTGAAGAATGCTCCAGGATAAGGGCTTGCGCATAAGCCCTCCTCTTCTCTATCATTAATTGCCTACTATGATGCAGACTATGCCGGTTCTCTTTATGATCGTTGGTCTACGAGTGACTACTACACATATTTTGGAGGACACCTGGTGACCTGGCAAAGCAAGAAGAAAATGGTGGTGGCACGCTCTTCTGCGGAGGCCGAGTATCGTTCAATGGCGTCTGCTGTTTTTAAACTCACGTGGTTGGAAAGTCTTCTTACTAATCTTGGTGTGAAACTCCCCTCTCCGGCCGTTCTCTACTGCGATAGTCAAGCTGCTATCCATAGCACCGAGAATTTCGTTTTTCATGAACGTACCAAGCATATCGATGTTGATTGTCATTTCATCCGGAAAAAAGTTCAGCTTCACAAACTTGATTTGAGACATGTACCTAATGTCGAGCAGATTTATGATGGTCTCACCAAGGCCTTACTACGCTCACTATATCGACAGTTCGTTTCCAAGCTTGACGTCTACAATATGTATGCTCCAGTTTGCAGGGGAATGTAGAAGAATTGAATAAGCCCACGTAAAAACCCATGTAAAGGCTCGTTTTTCTCATGTATAATTTAGTCCCACATCTTGTTTTGGAGTTGAGTTATCACTCCTTCCTATATATATGTACAAAATGGATTGAATACGTGAAGAAATAAAATATTTTTCTGCTCCGCATTCCATTTTTCTACAAAGTCAATTTGTCCACAATGCCCACCACAAGGCTTAACATAAGTGAGATTAAATAAACGTGCATAAATACTAGAAAATAGTAAAAACAACGACGATGATGCTATTAAAGTGTGCTTAGTCCTTGCGCACCCTCAATCGCCGCTGGTATGTGACTCCCCTTCGTGGACCTGTAATGGAAAACCAGTTATTTAGAGCAATGTTATAAGCAATCCGAATTGTGCTATTCACAGTCCATTATATATGTAGTCCAAAAGAATTATTCGTAGTACAATTTTTTTATCCGCACCCCAATTTTTTTCATTAAACATAGTTAGCAAAATGCATTAACAATAGAAGCTGTATTGGAGTTAAAAAAATTTGCGAAAGAAAATGTTCATATTAATGTGATCTTCATATAAAAAAATATAACAACTTTCTGCTGGTCATGGGTTCTATCTCATTTAGCTTTTCTCCTATAAACCTTGTCAATTGTATATAGGGCAGCCCGGTGCACAAAGGATCCCCGCGCTGCGAGGCTTTGGGGAAGGGTCCCACCACAAGGGTGAAATGTAGGCAAACCCTACCATGCACCCAAAAGACATTGGATATTCCTACACAGATCAATACATGTATTTGTATAGACAGAATTACAGAGAAACAATCCATCATGATAACATTGTCTACAGAAACAAAAGAATTAAAACTCCCAACTTCAATTTCTAGATGCACAAATTTTAGACATGTGGTCCCAAGATTTTACATAACAATGGAGCAGATTGAATAGGAATCACAGTAAAAAAGAAGTCTAGTACATCAACGAACAAATCGTTATTTTCAGCATCAAATGCATCACCGGAATCGCCATTTCCGTCCTCAACCTTTGCTTCCGCCCCATCATGAGAAGAAGACAAGTCATGACTTTCTACTTCTTTATCCTTCTTTTCATATTCCTCGTCAGGCAAATCAACACACAAATCGCCCTTTTCACCAAGATCTGCATCAATAAAAAACACACATGTCAAGGGAAAAAACAGAAACAACTGTAGGAAACAAGAAGAGAAAACCTCAATGATTCAGAACTATTGTGCAAAATTACACCATTCTTATCGTCTTCCTTTTCTAGTTCATCCGCATCTACTCTACACAAAGCCCCCATTTTGTCGATAGTGGCCTTTGCTCTGCTGCTTCTTCTACTCTTGGATTGTATGGTGTCCGTCTCCTCCAAAGACTTCGTTGAAGACAATCGGGTGCTTCGACAAGTTATGACACCAATGTCCTTTCCGTTCCTTGATTCCATCGACTTTGGCGTTTCTGAATGACCTTCATCTTCTTCATTCTTAGCCGTCATCCTCGAGCTCTGAGTCTCTGCTGCTTTCCCAACCTTTCTCGTTTCAGTAGTTTTGGGGAAAACCCTGGTGAACTGTTTCTTTTTTCCTTCCTTCTCCAGAGCTTTAGCGGTCAACAAGCGCAGCCGGGGAAATTCTACGATTATAACCTTGGAGCAGAGTTCTTTCCTGGATCAGAGATTTGAAAGACTGAAACCATCAATGAACCAAAAAGTCAAGCCCATCACACCACAATGAGCAATATCCAACGACAAATCACCGATTCTAGGTCTTCAAGCATCGGAAGGCTATAATATTTTCCAAACTCACCGCCTCTGGGATCGCTAGCGGTGCCAGGATACCCTCGTACGAGTTCCTCGTAGCTCTCGATCATCCAAGAAGATAAGTTCTTAGATCATGCAGAGATGCAGAGGAAGTGGGGAAGAGATGTAGCCTTTTACCTTTGGTGGTGAAGCGGCGCTCGAATCAATCGGCGACGATGGCTGAGGAACAGACAGTGGCACGGTGGTTGACGGGGAAACGTCTGTCATGGAAATGGTGGGCAGTGTCCGGGGAATGTGGAGAGAGAGGAAATCTCCAGAAATGGGATTAGCGACGGAGACATAGAGATATAACTGCAGGCGGGTTTGGGGTGCGATTATATTGAGTTAAAAGAGATTTTAGGTTATTTTCAGGGTACGAATAGCAAATTTAGGACTGCGTATAACATTGCTCATTATTTATTGCATTACATGTCTGCAAGAGAAACCCCTTATTTCAATCATGCTTATATTCATTGCATATTCTAAATGTAGGTTTGAGAGTTTACTATTTAAGCTGGAGGTTCTGGATTATAAAACTCGAGAGAGAGCAGGAGTTCTACAACCTACTTTCTCTTCTCCTGTTCCAGTCCTTCTGCAGTTGGATGCTGCAGCTGAGGTGATTCTTAATCTTTCTTGTTTTAATATATATCAGGGAAATTGTTTTTTTTTTGTATATAGTTACCTTGAAATGACTGTTAAAGTTGCAGTTCATGAGCTTTCCGCCAATGCTAGGGCTAGGGAGATTGTCATTACTTTTGTTAGTACTTATACAAGACATTAATTTTGTCTTGTCATTTTTTCTATTTAACTTTTGTTAGTACTTATGAAGGGGAGCCTTGGTGCATCAGTTGAGGTATTGCGTGTGACTTTGAGGTCACGGGTTCGAGTCCTCGAAGCAGCCTCTTGCAAAAATGTAGGGTAAGGTTTGTCTATATTTCACCCTTGTGGTGGGACCCTTCCCCGGACCCTCGCTGCGCGGGGATGCTTTGTGCACCGGTCTGCCCTTTAACTTTTGTTATTACTTATACAAGACATTCTTTGTCATTTTTCTCTTTAACTTTGTAAAAAATACTGAATAATTAAAAGATGAAAATGTTATTTGGAGTTCAAGTTCTTTTGCTTAATGTCTTTAATTTTTGTTAAAACTTTAATTTTGTAATATAACATGTTCATTTTACATTTTTGGTAATCAGACTAAGGTCCCTTGTGCTTTTCCAAGTTTCGTATTCTTTTAAAGCCTCCATCTTGGTACCAAAGACACTTCTAAACTATAAGTTGTCTCTTGAGGTTAATTTTCCATCTTCCAGAGATCTTTGTTTGGCTAGTATTGTTAATATTTCTATTTATTTAGCTCCCATATTACTCATGAGACAATATAAAGATTTATTACTATAACGCCATTATTCATAGTTTAAGATTGACCTTTAAGATGAACACAGATCTTTGTAGATGTCTCTCTTATTAATTTTTAGCTCACTCTAAGTTTAGGGTTCTTCTCTGACGTCAGAGACATTTTTCTTGTCAGTGGCGGGGGCAAGTGGTTGAATGTTCTACGTATGCTCCCTCTCCTTTGCTGCTTCAATGTGGCCCTCCAAGTCTTGTTCGACCCTCCCTTCCCTTTTGATGGATTTGGCATTCTCATGTTGGTGAAGATTGCGAGTTTGGTTTTATTCCCGATGCCATTATGCTGAATCATAACAGAACTTCTGTTCTTGCTTTTGTTCCTAATTGAAAAAAATGTAGTTTATCCAACATATATACACACTGGAGATGATATCACACAAGACTAGAGATATCCAAAACTAATAGTCCTACACAACCTCCATAATCCTATCCCAAAAGACTCTCCTCACCACTAGTCCATCTAACTCAGAAGCAAACTAATGCTATCGTGCGGGCAGTTCTCGTCCTGACAGGTCCTCCTATGACGCTTCATAACTTCAGTCACGACAACAATTATTTTAAGCCACAACTGATACTTCTCTTATCGCAGCAACTTCTTTCCTTCCTCCGATAATTTTCTAGATACCTCTCCTTCCTTGTCCTAAAATGATAAGGGTTAAAATCAGTCAGTCATATAGACCCAGTGAAGTCTTACCTCTTTAACTGCTTACATACAATTCAAGGGGATTAATACCAAAATGCATATATAAAATAATTAAAGTGCATATGACATGAATAAAGAATTGATAACAAATAAATGCAGAGTAATAAGCATGAGAGAAAAGCTGAAATGCTTTAAGGGTTCGTTCGGTAGGGCGGAATTGGAATTCAGGAATTGGGCTTTAATAATTCAAATGAGGGTGTTCGGTTGGGCAAAATTAACTCGGAATTGGAATTGGTCCAACTCCGCAGGTTTTGAAAATGAACTAGGGCCAATTCTTATCCTCTTCCGCTGGTTTTCGGTCTTAGACATATCCCAACACCCAACTCCCGATCGTGCCTCAGCTCCTTTAACACACAATCTCAACACTTAACACATGTGAACACAACACACACGCACACAACTTTTAATCACACACCAACATAACTTTTAAACTACATTTACAGCAGCCGAAAAATCATTTAATCAGTCTTTAATACACATTAAAACCCACACATTTTCACTTTTTAAAACACATACACAGTTGCTTAAAATCAATGTCCTTGGACCAAGAAACCCAAAGAAATAATGCTGGTCCGGCTGTCCAAAATTCCTAAAATGATAACCAGCAAAAGCCCCCCAAATAGGAACTTCAAAATACTCCTCAAAACAGCAGCTCTTAGGAATTCTAAAAAAAATCTTCATTAAGGAGATTAAGTTAATAAGCTCACCACTAAAATTTCCAAGAAGTTTAAGCCTAAATCCTTGAAATTTCAGCCACCAAAAGATGGCTCACAGTATCAGCTACCAAAAAGCCCAGGCTAGGAAAAAGGCTGGCAGCAGTCTTACACTTGCAAATCCAAGCCAAAACCAAGAGCTCTTATGTTCCAAAGCTCGGGAAGGGGGAAGGAGAAGGAGAGAGGAAGTGCAACACAAAGAATACACGAGATATAGAGAAAGCAATAGGGAAAATTGAGAAAAAGGATTCAGTTTAATGAATAAGTCGCAGAATAACATCCCAAGACAAAACAATCAAGCAGGCGATTATGCCCCCAATAGCCCTCCCTTGGTTAATCCAAGGGCTTAAGTTAAGCCACATATCTTCCACTAAAGGGAAGCCATGTAAATTGCCTCTCCACTTCTTCAAATATTATCAGCCTAAGCCAAGAGCCGTAAGAAAGAAACAAAGACCTATTAATCCACCTTTTAAAAGCCCAAGCATCCACGTAAAGAAAACCATCTCTTAAAAGCCCAAGCAGCCACATAAAAAAACCCAACTTGCCAGTTAATAATAACCGACCCCCATAGATAATTAATTCATAGCATTATATGTCAAAAGACCAAATTGGATGCCAATGCTTAAGCAAATCCATTTAATGAAGAAACAAAGCCGAACCATGAAATGAAATTAGGAGAAAGAAAACCGTGAATCGCAAAATAGAAGTGCATTTGGTACTCATCCCCTAAATCGCATCATCATTAGGGAGGCTAATTTATTTTATTGTTTAGTTAAATTTTAACTCTTAAGTGTACTTAAAAGTTTAAATGAAGTTCAAGGCTTTACATAAATTGTTACGCCCCCGCTGCGCTTTACGGGGCGTCATTACGTACGGAGGAGCAAAAGCGCGCTAAACAACGGGGCTGAACCTTCCGGTTCAGCCCCCTCGCAGTGAACCGGCCGGCCGAGGGCTGAACCAGGCGGGTTCAGCCCTCTTTGGAGGGGCCGGCCGGCCCCCTCCTTGCCCGGGTATTTATATACCCGGGCAGCCCCCCTTTTGGGGTATGCAAGAGTAATTCCTGGTTAGTATTCTCCCTCTTCTAGACCTAATCTTCCCTCTCTTTCTCTAGATCTTCTCCTCCCTCAATCTCTCTAGTAGTTTTGCCCTAACATTTGGTATCAGAGGTGTTCATCTCTCCGACATGGTGTCCACTCGCAATCAAGAAGAATCCTCACGGATTGAAGCCCTAGAGGAGAACGTGCTTGGCCTCACAGACTCTATGGCGGCCATGGAAGGACGGATCGACGCTCGTATGGAGGAGTTTAAGGCTTTGTTTAAAGGGAAGGTCGCAGCAAGCGAAGACTCGGCGGGATCGGGTGCCGACGGGGCTGCTGCGGGCGTGCGTCTCGCGGAAGGAATCGGCGGCCTCCGGTTGTCGGAGGAGGAGCGGCTGCAGGGCTACGGGGTTCCGCCTGGCTCGACGGCGTACGGGCAAGGCCCTGCAGGGGCGGCGTGCGGACAAGGCTCGGCAGTGGGCTACGCGGGTCCAGCGGGGCCGGTTCCGCCTGGATCGGCTATTGGGGGCGTGGGCGAGGCCGGTTTTGGACGGGGGCAGTACCGCCGGCCTTGGGAGGACTTGGAGGGTGGCCGGCGGCCACCGGAGCCTGCGGGACAGCAAAGGGGAGGACTTCTCCCTCCTCCTCGTGGGTTCAGGCCTCCAGGAATGGGCGGTTTTGGCCAAGGATGGGGAGGCCAGCCGCAACCCCCTCCTTGGGGACGGGTCAACATCAAGGCTACGTCGGATTCGAGCAAGGTGAGCCTGCAAGACGGGAAGGAGGTCATGGGGTACAACGCTTGACTCCCGGATTATCTCACATGTACTTTCCGGAGTTCGAAGGCGGCGACGCATTGGAATGGGTTCAAAAGGCTGAACTTTTCTTCCAGTACCAGGAGGTGCCTGAAGGTCAGTGGGTGCGGCTAGCGTCCTTCCACTTGAAGGAGGACGCTTTCCAGTGGACGCAGTGGTTCCTACGGGGACGGGAATACGTGCCATGGGGCGAATTTGTGGACGGATTTACGGCCAGATTTGGGCCATTAGAGTACGAGAACTTTGAGGCCCTCCTTCAGAAGCTTCGTCAGAAAGGCTCGGTGCTGGAGTATCGCACTGAGTTTGAGAAGTTGGCAAATCGGGTTCAGTGGCCGGAGCGGACACTCTACAGCTGTTTCATATCTGGCCTCAAGGAGCACATTCGTGACGAGGTACAGGCACTCATGCCTCGGTCATTGAACCACGCCATTACTTTGGCACGCATCTAGAAGGAGCGGTTTAACAGGCAGCGAGCACGCATCACGAGTAGACCGCTTTTGGCTCCTACCACAGCAGCACGACGGGAGCAGCCCACGGGTAGCAAACCGACGGTGACTCGGTTATCGTGGAGTGAGTTGGCCGCTCGGAAGGAGAAGGGGCTGTGTTTTAATTGCGACGAGAAGTTTGTACCTGGCCATAAATGCCAGAAGATACAGGTCTTCATGTTGCATCAGGATGTGGACGACGAGCCGGCTCCAGATGAGGAGTTGGAGGTGGACTTGGAAGAGACGGAGTTCGGGGTTTTTCTTCATGCTCTTGAGGGTTGCGCTCCCCCGCTTACTATACGGCTGGCGGGCCGGATCGCCCAAGAGAAGGTTACTATTCTGGTGGACAGTGGGAGCACCCACAACTTCATACATCCCGACGTGGCACGACGAGTTGGGCACGTGGTTGACAACGGGGCTGCCTTTCATGTTATGGTGGCGGATGGCAGCAAGCTTCGATGCGAAGGGGTGCTGAAAGGCGTGGAGCTGCGGCTACACGGCTATGTGGGACGGACTGACGTCTACCTGTTGCCTATTCGGGGCTCAGACATGGTGCTGGGAGTTCAGTGGTTGCGCCAGTTGCAGCGGGTGACTTTCGACTGGGAGCACATGACGATGGAGTTTGTGCATGGCGACAGGCAGTTTTGCTTGCAGGGTCTCATGTCCTCTCCTATAAAGGAGGTTTCTCTTCGCAGCATGCAGCGGTTGAGCGGAGATGGCCAGATGATGGCCGTCCTTCGGGAGGTCCCGACCGGCGAGCCGACGCCCTCAGAGGTACCGGTTCAGTTACAGTTACTTCTGACAGATTATGCTGATGTTTTTCAGGAACCACGCACTCTGCCTCCGTCGAGGTTCCGTGATCACCGTATCCCGCTCAAGGCGGGTGCTGAGCCTACGAATGTTCGTCCGTACCGCTACCCCCACGTTCAGAAGGCGGAGATCGAGCGTAGTGTCCGCGAGATGCTGGAGGCTGGCATCATTCGGCCAAGTACGAGCTCCTTCTCGGCTCCCATTATTCTGGTCAAGAAGAAGGACGGGTCCTGGCGTTTCTGTGTGGACTACCGTGCCTTGAACGACGTTACGGTCAAGGATAACTTCCCGATTCCCCATATCGAAGAGTTGCTGGATGAATTGCATGGGGCCCAGCGTTTCACCAAGCTGGATCTTCGCTCCGGCTATTACCAGATCTTGATGGCTCAGGAAGACATCCACAAGACGGCTTTCCGGACTCATGACGGCCACTACGAGTTCTTGGTTATGGCCAATGGGCTGACTGGAGGGCCCTCTACGTTCCAGGCCAACATGAACGAGATGTTTAGAGATTTTCTGCGGGTATTTGTGTTGATCTTCTTCGATGATATACTCATCTACAGCGCGAACTGGGAGGACCACGTGGGCCACGTGGAGCAGGTCCTTGCCAGACTACGTCAGCACAACCTTTATGCCAACCGTTCCAAGTGCTCCTTCGGTCAGGAGGAGGTGGAGTATTTGGGCCACTTGGTTTCCGGTCAGGGCGTCAAGGCCGACCCACGGAAGATTCAGAGTATGCAGTCTTGGCCGCGACCGGTTACAGTCCGCGCCTTGCGGGGTTTTCTGGGGCTCACAGGGTATTACCGGCGGTTTGTCCAGGAGTCTGGCAAGATAGCTCGACCACTGACACAGCTACTGCAGAAGGACTCCTTTTCTTGGAGTGAGGAGGCGGAGGAGGCATTTCAGGCCCTCAAATGGGCAATGACCACCACGCCAGTCTTGGCTTTACCGGATTTCACACAGGAGTTCGTTCTGGAGACGGATGCCTCAGGTGTCGGCATCGGGGCGGTTTTGATGCAGGCAGGGCGGCCGATAGCCTTTTACAGCAAGGCCTTGGCCCCTCGTACTTTGGGCCTCTCGGCCTACGAGAAGGAGATGTTGGCAATTATTCACGCCGTGGCTGTTTGGCGTCCATATCTCTTGGGTCGACACTTTAAGATCCGGACGGATCACCAGAGCTTGAAGCATTTCCTGGACCAACGGGTCTCCTCGCCGCTACAGCAGAAATGGGTGACTAAGCTTCTCGGTTACGACTACGAGATTGTGTATCGCCGTGGCATAGAGAATGTTGTCGCCGATGCCCTCTCTCGTCTTCCGGAGGCTACTATCGCTCATATTTCGGGGCCGTTGGTCGATTCAGTGGAGGATATTCAGGAAGAGGTCCGGCGATCAGCCACACTGCGTCCGTTGGTGGAGGCTTTACAGCGGGGAGAGACCGTCACAGCTGGCTATCACTTGTGTAATGGCCGGCTTTACTATCGGGGCCGGGTGGTCGTGCCCGCCGATTCAGCTTGGAAGACTGTGTTGATGCATGAGTTCCATTCTTCGCCTACAGGAGGGCATGCGGGGGTGCTCCGGACACTTCAGAGGGCACGAGCAAACGTGTTTTGGACAGGCATGCGACGGGACATTCAGCAATTCGTTCGCCACTGTGAGATCTGCCAGCGGCAGAAATATGAGACCTCTTCTCCGGCAGGGCTACTTGTACCGTTGGAGATTCCGCAGCAGATTTGGGACACGGTGTCCATGGACTTCATTGATGGGCTGCCGAAGTCTAAAGGGAAGTCTGTCATTCTTGTGGTGGTGGACAAGCTGTCCAAGTATGGCCATTTTCTGGCGCTCAGCCATCCGTACACCGGGGAGTCTGTGGCCGCACTCTTTGCTCGAGAGATCGTTCGCCTGCATGGCCTCCCCCGCGCCATTATCTCTGATCGGGACCCTACCTTCGTCAGTGGGTTCTGGAAGGAGCTGTTCCGGCTGCAGGGCACTCGCTTACACTTCAGCACGGTTAACCACCCACAGTCGGATGGTCAGACGGAGGTGCTTAATCGTGGGGTCGAGACTTATCTGCGTTGCTTTGTGATGGATGAGCCGCGGAGCTGGCCGGACTGGTTACATTGGGTCGAGTACTGTTACAACACGGCCTACCACTCCGCCAGCAGGATGACACCATTTGAGGTGGTTTATGGCCGGCCTCCTCCTACTTTGGGCAGCTATGAGCCCGGGAGCACCGCTCTTCCGGCAGTGGATCGCGCTCTGCTGGATCGGGATCGCATGTTGCTCACACTTCGGGAGAATCTCCGTCTAGCCCAGGATCGCATGAAGGCCCAGGCGGACAAGCACCGCACTGAGCGGGAGTTCGCTGTTGGTGACGAGGTGTTCCTCAAGATCCAGCCGTACCGGCAGTTGTCCGTTGTTCGTCGTGGCAACCAGAAACTGTCCCCACGCTACTACGGTCCCTTTCCGATTGTCAGCAGGGTGGGACCGGTGGCTTATACCCTGGCATTACCGGAGGGTTCGCGCATCCATCCTACATTCCATGTCTCTTTGCTCAAGCGGAAGGTGGGGCCGCACGTCCAGCCGAGCACTTTGTTACCTGAGGTCACTTCGGCAGGTGAGCTGCGGCCGCTTCCTGAAGATATTTTGATGCTCAAGTGGAAGAAACGGGGCGCGGAATACCGGCCCGAGCTCTTGGTCAAATGGAAGAACCTGACTCCGGCACACAATTCTTGGGTGGACTTCTTCGACTTTAAGGAGCTCTACCCCGACTACCACCTTGCGGACAAGTTGGTTCTTGATGGGGAGGGGAATGTTACGCCCCCGCTGCGCTTTACGGGGCGTCATTACGTACGGAGGAGCAAAGGCGCGCTAAACAACGGGGCTGAACCTTCCGGTTCAGCCCCCTCGCAGTGAACCGGCCGGCCGAGGGCTGAACCAGGCGGGTTCAGCCCTCTTTGGAGGGGCCGGCCGGCCCCCTCCTTGCCCGGGTATTTATATACCCGGGCAGCCCCCCTTTTGGGGTATGCAAGAGTAATTCCTGGTTAGTATTCTCCCTCTTCTAGACCTAATCTTCCCTCTCTTTCTCTAGATCTTCTCCTCCCTCAATCTCTCTAGTAGTTTTGCCCTAACATAAATACTGTTATATGAATGCCCGTGATTGGACCGTGGATGCAGTAGAGGTTCTTGAGAGGAGGATCTATTATTGTTGTGGGCTAGAAGTAATGGGAGGGATCCAGAGCTGACTTGACTAAATAAAACATACAGACGGACACACAATCAATGAACATAGGTATTACTTTAGAACTAATGCAATGTTATGTAATTATATAAGTCAATATGCAACTATCTGATGCACAATTACTTAAATAACAGTATTTTACAACTGGCGCAAACAACCTTAATGAATCACAAACAATTTGAATATGACTAACAAGTAAAAATGTATGCTAGTGGAAGTGCTAGAAATTAAATACATGACAGATAAAATTACACATTCAAAAAGGAAAGTTGCAAATACTCGGAACTGAATGTCACTAAAATATAGATATATGTACGTACAATTTAAAGAAATCTAAAACGAAAATAAAAGACTTACCGAGCAGTTGGGTCGAATGCGGAAATAACATATAATTTGGGTGGTGGCAGGAGATGCGTTGGTTTGAATGCGCAGTTAGTTGAGGGTTTAAGGAAAACCTATTAATGATGCAATGTTCATGCAAGCGTCCAACGAATCAATTAACAATAAGCTTTGAATATAATAAAGGAAATTACAAACAATCACAGTTGAAAGTAGTGTATTAGATAAACAAACAATTGCTAGCCGAATTAGAACAGAGAGTGCTTCTACAAAATGCTTTGCGAATACGCTTTTCAAATAGAACAACATTTGGACAAATTTGTACGAATTTAGATCCTAAATTGTATGTTTTCCAACCAGTATTCAACAAAGTAACATAAACTCCCTAATTAGAACTTACACAAGTACTTGGAGTCCTGGGAAGTGAAATGGGACTGATTTGAGAACTGGATTACGTTGTGTTTGCAATTCCCGCAGACAATTCAGAATTTTGTTGATGTTTTCCTGCTGTAATAAGGGGTAATCAGGAGTTTTGAGGCTAATGTGGTGATTGTAAAACAATGGGGTTGTGGGGAAGGAGAGGGAAGGGTTGTGTGAGGTGACCGGGGGCTGGGACGAGCAGTTTCCAGGTGTCAAACATCAATTTTTGGCTCAGGTAGAGGTCATCCTGGTATCTTGAAGGGGAGGCGGAGTTCTTGGAGGCTCTGGGTGATGCGGGACAAATCTATAGGTGGCGGATAAGCGATGCCTTAACCCCACATGCAATGCGAACATTCATGCAACGGATGCAATGAACCTATCCGTCTAAAGAAGGGTGGGACACGTGGATGTGCGACTTGTAACGTCCCAAGGCCCTGGACTTACCATCGGGACAACGTCCACCGACAGCCTCGCCTGACGACCGTTACCGGGCTGCAGCCCAAGCACCCCAACCCCTCTTCAGCCCACTGGCGGGTTGTTGGTGGCCACAACCTCCCTTCGATGAGGCAAACTCGATAGTTAAGTGTGCAGCACGGGGACTTCCCAGGAGGTCACCCATCCCAGTACTACTCCAGCCTGAGCACGCTTAACTATGGAGTTCTTCCACTTCTCATCACCAATTGAGCTGGTTGTTGCTCTCAATTGATAGTTATGATAACTTAAAGATCTGCATGGAAGAATCTTGTATTTTTGGGGACTTTAGGGTTTTAAAAAGCGTGGACCCGAATGAAGTGTGGTGTATAATTCTTAGGGATGCAAGTATAAGTTGTCCTAATGTTTCTCATATGATGCATATTTATGGCTTGCCTGTAGATAAAGTTGGGCTTTTGATTTAGAAGGCCTAATTGCTCACCTATATGCTCTTAAGGTTTCTACTTTAACCACTCCCTTGGAATTAATGAAATAGATAAAAAATGTAACTTTACTTATTACTTTCTAGCATATGGGTTTTGGAAACCACCTAAACATGAAGTGGAGAAGTGATTTGCATCCTTGATATGAAGTTCAAGTTTCTCATTTAGGTTTTGCTTGGCGGGATGGCTCTTACCAAAGCACGAACGGCGGAACAACCAAGTGCATGGGAGAATGCACGGCCATTCGCATGGATCGCCGAATATACGCCTTTGACATTCTGGACAGATTAGAGAATGCGGAAGACGCTGTTTGGTTGCTCCCTGGTTTGTCTCTGCTGGCGCCGTCCTGTCTAGCCGCCGTCCCACCAAACATGCCCTTAGATAGAGTTGATGCTTACTATTAGAATATTTGTCAATTTGCAAACAAATGTTCCAATCTCGTTCTTAGTCCAGCAGGAAGCATCGGCACTAATACAAATTAGTATTTTATGTTCAGCAGAAAGCTTGAGTAAGAAGTTTCTTCTATTAGCAAGTATAGAAAAACTGTAATGAAAATTTAGGGGGTCTTTATTCAAGTTAGATTAATGTTCGTATGCCCTTTTTGTTCCCAGGAAAACTTGAAGAATAACTTGTTTAAGGTTTCAGGTATTCTTAGGTGTTTGAATAAAAATACCTATTTTCAAGTATAAGGAACTGTCAAGGTTCTTTTTTCATTGTTCAATAATATCCCATTTATGTTAGGTGCTAGGGTTGAAGATAAGGGGGAGGAAGAAGATGATAGAAAGGTTGCAGCCCCTAGGGCTTCCCCAAAAGTGATCTTACTCTAAGATAATCTCAAATGAGATACACACATAGACATATATAGTGCCTAGTTCCGAGATACGCAAGGGAAAGCGGTAAATAACCCACGCCCAAAATACAAATGCGATAATAACATATAAAGTTGATGGGTGCGCTAAGCTCGTGCGCGCTACTGGCCACCGTCCATCGTCGTATTGGGATCCTTGTCATCGTGTCCTCGGTCCGGACGTCGACATTTGCGTTGTCCTCGTGTCCTCATCCCTTGCCTATTTCCATCTTCGTAACAATGCTGCCCTCTCAAACATTCGCCTTGCCCTCAAGGCAGAAGCAACTACCGGATGCACTGCAACTGGGATGGTGGAGGGGCGACCGGGCGGGTCGGTTCGACGTTGTGCCACAGGTATGCGGCAAAATCTACTGTTGCATGCTGCTGAGCAGGATGGGCTGCCACCGACAGATGGGAAGAGGACGCCTCCCCTGCCAAGAGGAAAAGGACTCCCGCTTGAGAAAAACACATTGTCATGTGGGCCCAATTGAGATGCATGTCTCCGAGTGTACGAAGCCCCGAGACACCGAGTATGACGTCAGGATCACCGAGCTCACAAAAGTAGAAATCTGCGCTGAGAGGGAAGGGGCCCACAGTCATGTGCAGGTCCGTACAGAGGCCCCCAGTGGTAGTGCGACGGTCATCGCCCAGGCAAACAACAAGAGAAGGAGAAGGAGACATGCGAATGTCGAGCTGTAGCACCAGGCGCAGGGAGATGAAATTATGGTTGACCCCACTATCAATCAACACCATCAGTGGAGTGCCATCCAGGGAACCAGTGAGCGTCTCCGCAGAACACAGAAGTTCGAGGTGATGCATACGTGCTAAGGCTTCAAAATCCCCAAAGGTGATTTCTGGGTCCTCCTCACCAATGGTGATGCGGAGCTCCTTCAGAGGGCAATCATGAGTCAGGGAATAGAGTTGTTTACAATGAAAACAGAGGCCCCTGGTGCGAAGATCGTGGTACTCGTGGTTGGTCATCCGAGGGCCATTCGGTGGCCGGGGCGGTCAAAAAGGTGGGTCCGAGATGCGGGAGAGTCGTGGTATGCACCTGGGGTGGTGGTCGAAAAGGTGGGGGAGGGTAGGCAACCGGTGGTGGCATAAAACTCCCCAGTGATTGGCTGGTATCGATGAAGGTGACCTTGACGCACGCTTCCCCCAAGTGGGCTAGATCCATGACATCAATAATCGTCCGGGTGTGGTGGGTGCGAAGGCGGGATCAGATGTGGGGGAGGAGACCCTACATGAAAATGCCCAAGTAGTGATCTGGCGGTAAGCTAGGAACGTGCGTTGCCAAGGCAATGAACTCGCTGATGTAGTCGTCAAGGAAGCCTGATTGGCGGACACCACACAAACGTTCAACTGCTGTCCCGAAATAACGAACATCATAGCGGAGGATGAGGTCCTGTTGAAGTTCCGCCCAAGAGAGCGAAGGGTTCTTCTGTCGTAGCCAACAGACCTAATGGAGGGCTGACCCCTCCATGCCGATGAGAGCCGTAGCAATCTTTTCTGGCTCCGGAGTCAGATGAATGCCGAAAAATTGTTCCGCACGGACAATCCATCCTATGAGGTCGGTGTCGTTGAAGGAAGGGATGTCGAACGAACAGAGTGAAGGCAGAAAGCCCGCCGACGACAGATTAGGTCCGGGTGTGCCCCGAGAAGCGACGTGGACTCCATGTTGGAGACGCAGGCGCGGGAGCAGCGGGAGATGCCAGGTGCGAGAGTAGTGGGGGAAGCCATGTGCGGGAGCAGCAGGAGATACTAGTCGCAGGAACAGCGACGTAGTCGTGGGAACAACGACGTAGTCGCAGGAACAACGACGTAGTCGCAGGAACAACGACGTAGTCGCAGGAACAACGACGTAGTCGCAGGAACAACGACGCAGTCACGAGAGCAGCAGGATTGCAGGCGCTGCGGGAGACGCCATCGACGCTTGCTGCAGGAGGCACGAACGAGTGCACGCGTGGGTGGATCGAACCGACTGGACTCGCGAGAACGCGTGGAGAAACTTCCACTTGAGCGATTTGGGGCGACATAAACCGTGGCCGGCAAGTCGGACTAAATGTTAGGAGTGGAAATGAGAATGAATTAATTTTATTCATACAAAAAATTACACTTTACTCATTACATTTCTCCTATATTTATACATGCAGAGGGAGACCCAAAAACAAGATATGAGACGTGGGACTAAACACATGAGGAGGCCACTAACTGCACACCAATCTGAGCTATCTGCACACCAAATACCAACACTCCCTCTCAAGGTGGGTGAAAGATATCCATTAAGCCCATCTTGTCACACAATCTACATAAATCCAGTGAGTTGAATCCTTTGGTTAGACAATCAACCACTTGTTCTTTTGTAGCAACATGTCCCAACTTTAGTATTCCACCATCCAACTTTTCTTTAATGAAGAACCTATCGATCTTTATATGCTTGGTTCTATCATGTTGGACGGGATTGTTTGCAATGCTAATGACTGACTTGCTATCACACCACAATGTCATCTGTCCGCCTTGATCTATCTTCATTTCACCCAGCAGTGCTTTCAGCCATAACATCTCCCCTACTCCTAAGGCCATGACCCTGTATTCTGCCTCGGCTGTAGATCTCGCAACTACAGTCTGCTTCTTGCTTTTCCAGGAGACAAGGTTACCCCCACAAACATGCAATATCCCGATGTGGATCTCTTATCATCTGCACAGCTAGCCCATTCAGAGTCTCAATAACCCTCGATATTCAGATGCCCATTCTTCTGGAAGATCATTCCCTTTCCTGGTGCACTCTTCAAGTACCTAAGAATCTGATACACTGCATCCAAGTGACCCTCCCTGGGATCATGCATATAGAGGGCTACTACACTTGCGGTAAAAGATATGTCGGGATGGGTGTGGCTTAAATAGATCAGGCGACCTACAAGCCTCCGATACCTCTCTTTATCAGTTGGCTCTCCTGTCTCAGCATTGAGCTTGGACTTCTGATCAATAGGAGCAACTGTGGGCCTGCGCCCCAACATACCCATCTCTTTAAGCAGATCTAACACATTTCCGTTGAGATAGAATGATTCCTTTTGCACCGCGAGCTACTTTAATCCCAATGAAGTATTTTAGCTGCCCCAAATCTTTTACCTCAAACTCCTTGCCCAATCTCGTCTTCAGCTGAGCATTTTCCTTCTCATCATCCCCCGTAATAATCATATCATCCACGTACACAACAAGCATTTTAGTGTGATCTCCACTCCGCTTAAAGAACACGGTATGATCAACATTGGTCTGCCAATATCCCATGTTAACCATGACTTTCCTAAACCTGTCAAACCAGTCTCGAGGAGACTGCTTTAGCTCGTACAAGGATTTCTTGAGTCTACACACCTTGCCTATCGTTTATTTTGTGTCAAAGCCCGGTGGCACCTCCATGTATACTTCTTCTAACAATCCCCATGAAAAAAGACATTTTTTACGTCGAGCTAGTGCAGTTTTCATTCCCCATTCGTTGCCAAGGATATTAGTGTCCGTATCGTGCTCATTTTGGCGACGGGTGCAAAGGTCTCATCGTAGTCAATGTCATAAGTCTGACTGTATCCCTTTGCTACCAATCAAGCCTTGTAGCGCTCAACCAGACTCTCTGGGTTTTGTTTCACAGTGAAAACCCACTTGCACCCAATTGTCTTTTTTCCTGGTGGTAGCGACACGAGATCCCAGGTTTTGTTTTTTTCCAATGCGCCAAGTTCTTCTAGCATTGCGGCTTTCCATCGTGGATAGGGAAAAAATGGCCAAAGATACAATGAATGCCCCATGTATAGGGGATATATGAGAGTAGGAAACAAATTGGGCAATGTCATGTAGAAAGCTATATCGATCAGGTGAGACTCCCGTAATATCTGAACTTGTGTTGGACGGTGCAGGTGTCTCAAGGATCGAAGTAGGCAAAGGCAAAGGACTTGGCACAGGTGGCACTGTAGTCTCACTCGTCTGCCTTCTCGTGTACACTCTCATCTCCCCCTGAGTCTGAGGTCCATCATCAACATATTCACTCTCCTTAAGAACCCCCACCTCAACTGACTCTGCTTCATTCGGCACAGGAGACAAAGGGATACTCACTATCCGTCACTCACCACCACAGTTTTCCTCCCCCTCTCGTCTCATACTATTTATATCGAGCGATTCTCAAAGAGGCGAGTCAATTGAAGAGGAGTAATATGACTCAAGCTCTCTAAATGTGACATCCATACTAACGAATAACTCTCTCCATCGGACTCCAACATACATACCCCTTCTAGACAGCCAAATACCCAACAAAAACACACTTCAGAGCCCTTGAATCCAATTTTCCCACATTTGGTCTATTGTCATGCACAAAGCATACACAACCAAAGGTTTTGAGGGGAAGAATATCTTCATTCTGCCCTCGCAACATCTCAATTAGAGACTTCCAATCTAATACTTGCGAGAGCATCCGATTGATTAATTAGTCTGCTGTTAGCACGACTTGTCCCCACAAGTACTTTGACACCTTCATCGTTATCATCATACTCCGAGTTACTTCTAGAAGGCGTCTGTTCTTTCGTTCCGCTACTCCATTCTGCTCTGTTTGATGTTGAACGCCCTGTTGGTGTACTCTGTCCCATTGTTAGACCTCAACACCTTTACAACTGCACCATGTTGAGTTTGAACCCCTTTATGAAAATCCTTGAAGCAATCAAACACACCACTCTTGTTTTTCATCAGGTAAAGCCAAGTCACACGAGAGAAACTATCAATAAAAGACACAAAATACCAAAATCCATTCACAGTAGGTGTGAGACATGGTCCTCAAACATCAGAATTTACTAGATTAAAAGGATAAGAACACCTACTACCAGAACTTGAATAAGAGTTTCTGGTATGTTTTTCCCAGTTCGTATGCATCACATACAAGTTTGCTATGATTAACTTTCTCTAACAAAATGGGATACATGTCTTAAAACAGAGAAGGAAGGATGACCCAGACGTCGATGATGGAGTAGGAGTAAGTCCTATACGCTTCTTCTGCCCCCAGTAACATCCTCTACCTGTGTTGAAAGCGCTGAGTTCATATTCTCCTTATCTAGGTACCACAAGCCATTATGTGATGTGCTAGTCCCAAGTTTCCTGCTAGTGTCCTTCTCCTGGAAGATCACCTTTAGGATATCAAACAAGACAACATATTTTAGTTGAGATATAATTGCACTAATGGATAAGAGATTCATAGGAAAAGAATGAGCATGCAGAATGTTGGACAAAGTTAAAGTGTTGGCACATTGCACAGTACCCTTACCAACCATTGGCTGAGCAGTGCCATCGGCAGTCCGAATGCGCTCTGGGACTGCTAGGGGGGTGTACGGAAGGAAATCCTTCGCATTCCTAGTAACATGTTGAGAGGCACCCGAGTTGACTATCCAATCTAGTGAGCCAGTGGTGGATGTAGATGCGAGGACAAGTGTATTGTAAGTACTTGTGGCTGAGTGAGCAAAAAAGGCAACGTTACCCCTGGATGAAGCTGTAATGAGTGTGTTTATCGCACCCTCCTGCTTTTTCCGCATTAGTTGAGAGTAGGCATCTAAGATTGTCTGCTCCTCTGAGTAACTTGCATCAGCCATACTTCTTTCTTCCTCCTCTCCTGCGATCATTAAATTTGCTCGGTAGCCTCCTCTACCACCTCTACGACCCCCACGCCCACGACCACGGCTCCCAAATTGACCCCGTCCACCTGTATCTCGCTCCTTTGGTGGCTTGGTGCAAGCCAGCCAGAGATGACCTATCTCACCACAATTGTAATATTGTCGTGTCTCGCTCTTGTATCCCGTGTGCCTTAAATTGGTGACCGCTAGAACCGATTTCACCCCTGGAAGAGTATTTGCATCAGACTGGAGCCTAATCCTGCTCTCCTCCTGCATCATGACAGAGATTGTCTCATCCAGGGAAGGAATTTTTTGCTGAGCAAGCAGTATTGCACACCTTGGCTCAAATGTCGGGTTTAATCCTCTTATGAAATGCATAGTCCGCCTATGAGCATCTCACTCCCCTTTTCTGCACTCGGGGTCTTTGCAACATGCGGTTGGAGAGAAATGATCATAGTCTGCCCACAGTCGCTCCAGATCTTCGACATACTCCTGGATCAATCGATCTCCCTGCGTTATCGTCTCTATCTCTCTCAATCTGAAAAACCTTCATGTTATTGTCCGCTCCTGCATAGATCCTCTGTAACTTTTCCCAAACATCACTCACTGTCTTTATGCCATCCACCGTGACAGTGATAAATGCGACCATCGAGTTTAGGAGCCAAGTGTGCACCATGTTATGTGTAGTCTTCCACTCGTTGTATCCGTCTAATTCCTTCTCTGCCCTCCGCCCTTTCTCACCAGTCAGATAGCCCTCCAGATTCCTCCCAGAGAGTGCCCTCTTCACCCGACGAGACCAGCTTAAGTATGTAGCTGATCCATCGAGTTTTAGCTCCACAGGGGAAGATCCAGCTTCATTGGAGATTTGGAGGCGACGCCGACTGAGCCAAGCCGTCTCCTTGGACATCTGCAAGAACTCAAAGAATACTCTTAGGTCCGCCTCTCCATTTTGGCAACCAATTTCTCCATAAGCATGAACAACTCTTTGTTTATTTATTGATTATTATTATTTTTCAGAGCAAATGAGTTTCTCGAGGAAGCCCACACCAAGAAGCCCCCGCACAGCCGCAATCGCACTGCGCACGCGAAAAAGACGCACTCCCACTGTCGCACACTGCGTATCAATCCTTGCAGCGCGCTCCTGCGACGATTTAGGATGTCGCGCTCCATTTCCCTGCTTTGAAGAGCCCCACGTACTTTCGCACGAAGAGCTGCTCGCGATCCTTCTCCTTTTGACGTGCCTGGCGATCCAAGAGCCGCTCGCGATTCTTCTCCCATCTGCCGCGCTTACCGCACCAAGACCGCTCGCGCTCCGTTTGCTCCGTCTGCCGCGCTCCTACCACAACAGGACTGCCGAGCCCTTGCACTGCCGCGCGGGCACTTCGGAAACCCTCGTACTGTGCCGCGCGGGCACTTCAGAAGCCCTCGTACTGTGCACGTACTCCCCTGCGCACGCGGCACTGTCGCGTACTCCCTCTGCGCACGCGACAGTCGCAATCCCCTGCGCGCACAACCTCTCTTCGCGCTCTCCGCCTACCGCCGCACTGCCGCACTCCCTCTGCGAACTCTCTCTGTGTTTCCTCACGCTACCGACAAAGGAGGTGCGGATGCGGGAGAAGCAAGGCTGCGGGCGGAAGCGGGATTTCTCTGGACCGGTTTTGCGAACCTAGCTCTGATACCAAGTGGAAATGAGAATGAATGAATTTTATTCATACCAAAAATTACACTTTACTTATTACATTTCTCCCATATATATACACACAGAGGGAGACCCAAAAACAAGATTTGAGATGTGGGACTAAACACAAGGAGGAGGCCGTTAACTGCACACCAATCTGAGCTATCTGCACACCAAATACCAACATTAGGTGCTAGGGTTGAAGAGGAGTCGAGAAGGAGGAACAAGAAGAGAGAAAGATTTCAGCATCTAGGACTTCCCCAAAAGTGATTTTACTCCAATATAATCCCAATGAGATACACACATACACAAATATAGTGCCTAGTTCTTAGATACACAAGGGCAAACTGTAAATAACCCACGACCCGAAATACAAATGCGATAATAACATATAAAGCTGATGGGTGCGCTAAGCTCGTGCGCACTACTGACGACTGCCCGTAGTTATATTAGGATCCGTGTATTCGTCTTTGCCTCGGTCCCGACGTCGACATATGCGTCGTCTTCTCGTCCCTTGCCCGTTTTCGTCTTCGTAACAATTACCTATTATTACTATAGTTAATAATCTAAGCAACATTGTGTATCTGTACCCACCAATATTACCCTTCACAGTTATTTATCCCACTGTTTATTTAGCTTTGTTGCGACTTTTGGCTTCTGCTTCGACATTCTTAACCTGTCTTTAAATCTGGAAAAAGGTTGTTACTCTTCAGAAATTATTATCTTGTACATATGATAAATTTACGTTTAAATCCTACATTTTAATATTTTTACTGATATCATTTTAGGAAGTTAGAAAATCTTATAGTATATCTGTTCGCTTTACTCACCTAGTTGCTTACTTGATTGAGGAACTTGATTATATAAAGTAGTTTTTCTCTAATGTTTGATCTATATTGAGTCAGACTACCATATCTTGTGTTTTTAGAGTTTTTATAAATCTTGCTGGTATTTCAAATTCACTTTGATAGTGTATATGTTTTATGCAATTTTTCTTATTCTTTTAGATGGTTTTAAAGGTACACCAAGCATCACTTTGTGCACACCAGTAATAAATGCACATTAGAAAATTTTAAATACATGCCATATTGTTAAATGCACACCACTACAAAAAGAAATCAAAAATATTTTGCTATTCCTTGTAAGGACTCATAGGAGACTATATAGATTCTTGATGGCTTCATCCAATAATAAGACTACAACTCAATAATCAATTTCTAAATAGATAAAACTATAAAATTAGTTGTTCAAGTTACAAAGAGCAAATAAATAATATATTTCAAAACTTCCTTGTAACGATATTGTCTTGCCCGGCATGAAATAGAGAATATGAAAATTAGTTTCAAAGTTCATTGTAAAGTATATTTAGTAACACATGTTAAGTTTTTTACCTTAAACATCTTGATCAAGTAGATTATTGGATCATGCCATATGCAAAATTTCAGAGATATGAATTATTTATTGCATACCCAGATCACAAAATCTGTATGAAGGTCGACCATACCATCAATAAGTCTAGGGAATGATATGAGCATGCCTTCAGGAAGTGGCACTCGAAGAAGAAGAAGACACGACTAGGATTCGAGACGTCAACAAGCATACCCAGTTTTGCCTTTTGCTACAATGTCACCCGGAAACATAGAATACCAACTTTGAGAGCTTGAGAGGGAGGGAGAGAGAAATAGCAGTTCGTAGTGAGAGAGAGAGAGAGTGGGGGAAGAGAGGCAGGCATACCTTGGGTTGCCAAACAAGTGGCGATGGAATACTGGAAGTTCGATGGGTAAAGGTCGATCGAGGGAGTACATAAGCAAGATCAGAGAGGAAAGCCGGCAATGTTCCAACTTCAAAGGAAGCTTTAGGGCTGATGTTTCCGGAAACGGCGAGCAATGAGTTCCTCTTGTGGCGCTACGGGGGTATCGGGGTGAAAACGAAAAGGCAAGGTTAGGTTTTCGCCTTTTCGGGCCTGCCTTTAGTGATAAAAATTGAGGGGAATTATTAGGAGTTTTTTCTTAAAGGTGATGTGCACATAGCTAATTTTGGTGTGCCCTTAACACCACTCGTCTTTTATTGCTTGAGAGTTTCTCTAACCTACAATGTATACTTAAATTTCTATTTAGTTAACTGCAACTAGGTTGTTTTCAACTCTTTGATATTACAGGTCTTGCAGAGGCAGTCTTTGCAGTTAGGGGTTATTCAATCAGTATATAACTACTGGAAATCAAAGGTATACATACAACTCATTCTGCAATTAAAAAAAAAGTGTTTTCTATCATTATATTACTCTGATGCATCTGGTCTAAGGGCCTTTATCCAGATTTTTTTAAAGATCGTCACTTCTATTAGATAAATTCTTATTGATGCTTTATTATTCTCATCAGCGAGAAAGTTGGCAGAAACCAATATTAAGGATATTGCAGGTCAGTTTTCATCTTATGCCGAACATGATAGTTTTCTTGATATTTGTCAACATTTATGCACCATTTATTTCTTCCTGTGATAAATTGAAGCAGAAGATTGTGCCTATTTGTTATATTTTACCATGTTTGATAGCTCTGCTAGTCTTCTATGTATTTGAGTACATTTGCGAAACTAAGAGTCCTTTTGGGAGGTCTGTGTAAGTTGGGAATATTATTGTCGGCTTGCAATTGAATTTAGGGGCTACCAATGGGAAAATTTCCTTTTTGTAAGCCAAACACTTGCCTGAATGTAAATGAATGGTTCTGATTATGACAACCTGTCACACAACCTGCACACTTCGTGTAACGTCCCAAGGCCCTGGACTTACCATCGGGGCAACGTCCACCGACAGCCTCGCCTGGCGACCGTTACCGGGCTGCAGCCCAAACACCCCAACCCCTTTCCAGCCCACAGGCGGGTTGTTGGTGGGCACAACCTCCCTTTGGTGAGAAGTGATCCAGTTAAGCGCCTCTACGGGGCCTTCCCAGGAGGTCACCCATCCCAGTACTACTCCAGCCCGAGCATGCTTAACTATATAGTTCTTTCACTTCTCTCACCAAAGGGAGGTTGTGGCCACCAACAACCTGCCTATGGGCTGGAAAGGGGTTGGGGTGCTTGGGCTGCAGCCCGGTAACGGTCGCCAGGCGAGTCTGTCGATGGACGTTGTCCCGATGGTACGCCCTTGCTAGATGCTCTTAATGGGCTTCAACCGTGCTCGATGCTCTCACGCACACACAACAACCATGTCGCGAAATTGATCTCAAGGGGATCTTAGTTCTAATTTAAAAGGAAAAAAATAGATAGATGCAATGCGAAATAATAATTTGTAAAGAAAATTTAAAAGTTAAATATTATTGATTGATAATAAGTATCCTTATATTAAAAATTTAAATTTTTTTACTAATAAATATATTTAATATTTTAACAATTTTAATGTATACAAAGAAAAAAGAAAACCCTTAAGATTAAATTATTATGATCGAGGTCCTTAGACTATATCCAATAACTTGAATTTGTGAAAACTTGTTCAATTAAGAGAAAAACTACTCAACCAATTATCAATTACATAAAGCCTATTTAGAAAAAATTAACAGAAGAAATTCCTGTAAACTAAATTTCATTTTTTGTAAAGAGAACGGCTACATAAAATTGGGCAATCATTCTACCAACTATGTTCATATATTCATCAAACTATAGGAGTAAAACTAATATCCATGGAATGATTAAATAATAATCCGAAATTCATACATGGCA